>CM033326.1:50546932-51784701 GCA_019359835.1 Pharus latifolius | reverse complement strand
GTTGGTGGATTCAACCGCGGGGTGTGAGCTCATGAGCTTCCTGGACGCGTACTCGGGCTACCACCAATTCCGGATGGCCGAGGAGGACGAAGAAAAGATGAGTTTTATAACACCCCTCGGTACCTTCTGCTACGTTCACATGCCCTTTGGGCTCAAGAACGTTGAGGCAACCTTCCAGCACCTTAGGTCCCTGGTCCTTAGGGATCAAATCGGCCGCAACATAGACGTCTACGTCGACGACGCGGTCATCAAGAGCCTCCGCACGACCGCTCACCTTGAATATTTAGTGGAGACCTTCCGCAACCTCCGCAAGTATGGGTTGAAGCTAAACCCAGAGAAATGCACGTTCGGCATGCGCGGAGGGAAGCTGCTTAGCTTTCTCATGTCATAGCGAGGCATAGAGGCAAACCCCAAAAAAATTCGGGCCCTGCTGGACATGCCCCCGCTGTGCTCTGCGAAGGACGTACAACGGCTTACCGGCCACTGGGCCACGCTAGGCCGCTTCATCTCGCAGTCGAGGGAACGCAGCCTCCAGTTTTTCAAGATCCTATGGGGCCTCGAAGGGTTCAAGTGGACCCCCGAGGCCCAGGCAGCCTTCGATGGCTTGAAGAAGTACCTCACGAGCCCTCCAATGCTCGTGAGCCCATCTCCGGAAGAACTCCTGCTCCTTTACCTTGCGGCCACCCCAATTGCTGTAAGCGCAATATTGGTAAAGGAGAAGAACGGGCAGCAGCACCCCGTGTACTATGTGAGCGAAGCCCTCCAAGGGGCTATGACAATGTACACAGAGATGGAGAAGATCTGCTTCGCCCTCCTGATGGCTTCTCGGAAGCTCCGCCACTACTTCCTCGGACACCCGATCATAGTCCAGCCTTCCCTCCCCCTTGGGGAGGTGCTGCGAAACAAGGAAGGCACCCGCCAGATTGGGAAGTGGGGGGCCGAGCTGGCTCCCTTCTCTCTCTCCCTCACGGGTCGTTCTGCAATCAAATCACAAGTCCTCACTGACTTTGTGGTGGAATGAACCCCCGCTTCCAGGATGGAGGGCGAGACCCCCGTCGAGCCACCTTGGCGCAACGACCATTGGACGCTCATGTTCGATGGCTCCTTGTGTCTCGCTGGGGCTGGCGCAGGGGTAGTCCTACGGAGTCATGAGGGGAGGACACTGGAGTACGCGACAAGGCTCGAGTTCCCTGCCACAAACAATGTCACCAAGTACGAGGCCCTGCTCCTTGGGCTACGCCTCGCACGCTTCCTGGAATTCGTCGCCTTTCGGTTAAGGGGGACTCCCAGCTCGTGGTTTGCCAAATGGGCAAGTCATACTTGTGCCATGACGCGAACCTAAGTTTCTACCTGGGGGAGGTGCGCAAGATGGAGAAACACTTCGAGGGCTTAGAAGCACGACAGATCCCTCGGAGGGACAACGCCCGTGTCGACACTCTGGCACGGGCAGCCAGCGCCCGGGGACCTCTCCCTGAGGGTGCCTTCCTAGAGACATCGCGAAACTATCAGTGACCATTCCGGGTCCGGAGCTCGGACCCCGTGACCCAAAGGTCTCTGAAATCACCCGAGCGGAGTCGTGGAGGGATCCTCTCGTCTCCTTCATAAGGGGGAGGAGCGCCCTGATGGCGTCATGGCAAAGCACCTCCATGCAAAGGCACAGGCGTAGCTCTTGCTGGAGGGGAATCTCTACAAGCGGGGCACTTCGGCCTTGCTCCGTTGCCTTCCGCGGGTGGAGGGGCTTCAGCTTCTCGAGGACATACACTCAGAGAGCTGTGGCTATCACCTAGCCCCCCGCGTGATCGTGGTGAAGGTTATCCGCCAGGGCTTCTATTGGCCTACCATGGTCCACGATGTGCGAGACCTTGTCTCCACATGTGAGGCCTATCAGAAAATGGAAAAGGCCTCCAAACTGCCCTCCGCAACACTGCAGGCCATCCCGATTTCATGGCCATTTGCCCGTTGGGGGATGGATCTCCTTGGTCCCTTCACCCCAGCGCAAGGGGCCCACAAGTATGCAGTGGTCGTTGTGGATTACTTCTCCAAGTGGGTGGAGGCTGAGCCCTTGGCTAGTATCACCTCCCGGGCAGTACAGCGGTTCTTCTGGAAGAACATCGTCTGTCGTTTCGGGGCTCCCCGAGAAATCACAGTCGATAATGGGACACAGTTCTACTCGGCACATTTCCAGGAGTTCTGTGAAACCTTGGGCGTCACCCCCCTGCTTCTCCTCCGTAGCTCACCCCGAGAGCAACGGAGCCATTGAAAGAGTTAATGGTGTGATCCTACAGGGATTACGCCGGAGACTCGAGCAAGCTGCCTCCAAGCGAGGCGCATGGGCAGAGGAGCTCCCTGGCATCCTCTGCTCCACACAGACAACCCCAAACCAGGCAACTGGGTGCACCCCATTCTTGCTCATATATGGGGTCGAGGCGGTCCTCCCCCCAGAGATCGGATTTTGATTTGTGCGAGTCGAGCTCTTAGACGGAGCTACGGCCGAGGTGTACCAAGCCAACGAAGAAAATCAACGGATAGAGGTCGATCTCGTCGAGGAAGAGCACGACAGAGTGCTCCTCCGCCACGCCATCTACGAGCGCGAAATGGTGCGCGTGTATAATCAGCGTGTCCGTACGAGAGCTTTCCGCCTTGGGGACCTTGTCCTCAAGCACATGACTGACCCCCAAGCCCAGGGCAAGCTCAGCCCTAAGTGGGAAGGCCCATACAAGATCTCAACTGTCCTGAGCTCAGGGGCTTATAAGCTCTCCAACCTTGAAGACCAGGAGCTAAAGCATACTTGGAATGTAGACTTGCCCCGCAAGTTCTACAGCTAGCCTCTGGACTCACTCCCCCCATCGCGGCCTCACGGGGGGAGGCATTGTATTTACTTCCTTCAATACAAGTTTTCTTATGCAATTTTGGATTTCCTTTATGAATCTTCAAATGACCACCTTCAAAGGCGACACCCTCTCCGTGAGGATGCCCTCCCCATGAGGACGTAGGCTATCGCAGCTTAGAAGTCCCTAGGACGGGAGCCCCGCTTCCGTAGGCCGACTTACAGTAACCCCTCATGGACTGAGGGGGTAAGCGGCAAACCAGTTCCCATGAACTGTGTAACGAGTCAATCTAAGAGACTAGTCCCCCCTCAAACACTCTAAAGCCCGTCATCAGACTCATCCTCCTTTGGGAGCGAACTTCCCCCATTGCGGGTCATGGAAAATTCACGGTCATGTCAAAAATTCTCGACAAGCTCCCGTTCTCATGGTGATCAGGGGAAATTTTCAACTGGACCTTGGAATTTTTCGACCGGGAAAATTCATAGTCACATCTCGGAATCTTTGACCGGCTCCCGTTCTCATGGTGACCGGGGGAAATTTTTGACTGGACCTTGGAATTTTTCAACTGGGAAAATTCACGGTCATGTCTCAGAATTTTCGACTGGCTCCCATTCTCACGGTACTTATTGATGTCCAGACCTTTTGTTCCTTACCCACAGCGCGCGGTACTAAACTACACCCCGCTGTGGGGGGGGGGGGGGATAACCCGGACGCGGACGGAGGATAATTTTAGGATAATTTTCAAGCAAGTTCAAATGGAAAGTTCTTTATTAATTAAACATTGAACCGGGGGACAACCCCCCCCCCCCCCCCCCGGTGGGCTAAGGCATCCCCGAGACGATAATGCCCGGGCACAAGCAAGATAAAACCCGGGGAGTTAAGCTCCCATGGGAGACTACCTCGGAGGACAAACCCCCCCCCCCCCCCGGTAAGAAACTACATCTAATATTCTCAGAGGCCTTCTGAGAGCTCCCGAGAGAGATCCTTGTACAAGCCCCTTACTCGCCGGAAGGCCCTTTGAAGAAGATCCGTCGGCCAATACTCGTAGCTGGCCAGAGGGTGTACTTGAAGCGGTGAGACCCCGACTTCGGAGGAGACAACAAGGCGCGTGTAACACCCTAGGTTTGGGGTGAAAATTTCTTTCTTAAAAAGTCATGCATGCATATGTCTCTTCTAGATCAGCCAAATCAGCCCCAGCTTTATTCCGTTCTAAGCCCAAAATCCTAAAATCTATTATGTAGACCCAAATCAAGATCTGACTTTTCAGATTTGATCTATTATCTATCTTGAGTATAAAAGCTTTCAGAGCCCAGATTCAATTCTATCCCTAACTTCCAGATTTATCAACTCCTTTCTGTTTTCAAAAATAGAAATATCTTATATTACCCCAAATACCCTAAGTTTCAGAAATTCAGATTTAATCAAAATCTTGGCCAAGTTCAGACCAGATTATTCTTGGATTATGATCAAGGGTATGCCAATACCTTAATCCAAAAAGTTGGCAGTCAGATTTCATCATCTAAACCTTTTTCGTAAATCAGTCCAAGAGTATCGCAGATCGGTCCTTTTCCAGATTTTCTAGAAGCCTGAAAAGGCAAAATGTTACAAATCATCTCCAAATCCAAATCTGATTCAGGGAACACGTCCCAAATACTTTTCAACACAAAATCTTCTTTTATGAATATCTCAAAATCAAATCCTAAATCCCAGAATTCGAGATCAACAAAATCCAAATCTATTTTACCCTAATCTACTCTATTTTCAGTTATATCAAAAACCATTCAATTGTTTCAAATTTTATCTTCTATCTGTGCCAAATTATCTGTTGAATTAAGTTTGCCAAATCAGCAGAATCAAATTCAACCCTAACCATCTAAATCCCCAGATTTACAGATTAGTCCAAAGCTAAGAATCAGATATTGCAAATCAATCCAGATTCGACCAAGGCAATAGCTGCTGAGTTTTCGACCAGAGCCTTGCCGTGATCTTTGCGCCACTTTTGCTCGCCGCCGGTCAAGCTTTGCCTGTGCTTGTGCCCGTGCATGCTTGTGCTTGCTTTTGCGCACGCGTCCGCGCCTCAGCCATCGCCGTGGCAACGCCGTTGAACAGCCACCGCCCCCGTGCACGACCAGCAGCAGCAACGGCAGCTTTTTGTCAGCAACTCCATGCCATGTTGCTTTGCCGTGCCAGCTCTTGTTGCCATCGTTTGCACCGCCCAACAACATTGAGTTCCAATGAGCCGACAATTGGATCAGTGCAGAGCCGCCTGCTCATCGTCTTGTCGCTACCCCTATTTGTTCACTGTTGTTGCACCTGCGCCCGGCCAGTCAAGTCATCGGCGCCAATTTCTTTGCTATTACCTCCTTGCCAACTCCGTCCCTGGTCTATTTAAGCAGCCAACACCTTGTGCAATCTCTATTTCACCAGAACTTAGCTAAATTCCAAATCTCTTCCACTGTCGTCTTCTTCTCCGGCGAGTTCAGCACGAAGGCTCACGGTGCCAGAACACTCCACTGCACCTCTTGCCAAATTGAAGTCACCAGTGAGTATCTCTCATCCTCCTCATCGTTCTGTTGCATCCAATTGCTCTCCGGTGGACCCTAACGCCGGTGATCGTCGGAATCTTCAATTTGCCCTGTTCCAGCAATGCAGCCCGATTTATCCCAAATTAGCTCTCGATTCTGCAGAACAAAATGATCAGTGAGCTATTTTAAGCAACCCTGTGCATCCAGATTTTGAAATTTAACTCTAATCAAAGCTTTCCCCAAATTTGAACTTCATCAGTCGCCGGCTCTCGTCACCAGGCTTCTCTGATGATTTTCCGATCAAATTGATGCTACCAGTAGCTTACTCATACCCCTCTAACACTCTCCAAGCAAGGAATTGAGTTCATTTGACCTGTATCGAAAACCCCCAATTCCAGTGCCATCTTCTCCGGCGCCGGCCACCGGAAATCTATTCCCGGCCGATCTAGCTTCAGCCACCTTGTCCACCAGATGTGCCTTGAACTCCTGAGCATTTTTGTCTTCTAGCCTGATCTCTGAAACTGTCCAGATTGCAAGATATAGCTATGCCAAAGATCTTGTCCAGTGGCTTCACTGTGCCGTGTCACCACCACACTTCTTCACTGATTTTCATCACCATCCAGCCATCTTCAACCTTGGAACCTATTGAATCATTTGTTCCTATTATCAAGGCCTACCTCCCAGACAAAGTGGTGCATCAATTGGAGCCCTAGATCAAAAGTTATGGCAAGCCCTAGTTTCTGGCCATGTCAGTTCAATGCCAGGCTATGTCAGCTAGTGGCATTAGCCCTTTTCACTTCCTTCCAGATGTGCATTTTGAGCATAACTTTGTTCGTTAGACTCCTGAGGTTGTGATCTATAATTTCTTCTTCTATCACAACTTGATTTGAGCCCTTAAACTTCATTTTATGCTAAGCCCTAGTTTTTGACACTGTCAGCACTATGTCAGTGCATGCCAGTCAGTGGCATTGGCCTTGTTTACCCACTTCTGGTTGTGCAATTTGAGAGCCACTTTGTCCACTGAATTTGTAGAGTTGTGATCTACACTTTCTTCTACTATCACAACTTGAGATAAGCTCCCTAACTTTCCTTGAAGCTATGCCAGAGCTTTGATCCGAATGTCAATCTGCTGATATTCGCTGTTTTTGATCAAATCAACCACAAAATTGATGTTCTTATTGCAGCCTTGAAACCCTAAGATCATCTAACACCTATTCTTAGCCAAATTCCTTGAAACCCTAGAATCTCGTCTCAGTTCAGCTTGCAATCTCAATTATCTCCAGTATCGTTCAGTTATTCTGTTAAGCATATCTACATATAAGTCATAAAACATTTTAATATAAAGTAATCATTGTGTGTATTGTTTGGTTTCTCGTCGAGCAGATCCAGAAGCTAACTTTGAGGATTTTGCTGTTGACCCGTCATCAACTGCTGTCTCTTACGACGCGGAAGGCAAGTCATATCCTTGGTCATTTTGAACCTATATTTTAAGAGTTGCTATAACATAACCTTGAATATAGATAATATTGCATGTGAAAGATTGAGAATGGTTGAATTATGAATTGGCAGTACTAGACTGGTTATCTGTGAAATGTGAAATAAACAAGTTTTGAGCCATGAACTATTATATATGTATTTATATATATATTCATGAAATAAAACCCCTAGCCATGACCAGAATCTTGGTGTGGATGGTTGTAGCACTGGAGGTGCTAAACTGCAAAGGATAGCAGGCATTGAAGGTGCAGGGTTGTGGTTGGTCTGGTCACTGGCATATAAGGACTAGAACCTTGTGTTGTGCATCTAGTGGCATGAACAACATGCTAACCGCAAGCTTGGTATGGGACAGGCCTGAACAAGTACTTATGCGGATCGCACATGAAACCCCTGCTGGAGTTGTGTAGTGATGCACGATTGGCACGGAGAATGGCTCCCACACATATCACTGAAGGTGATCTTGCACGCTGACCCAGCAATTGGAATATGAGTAGGGGTGGGGGTTTGGCTACAACCCGCCACAACTGTGGTTCGCGAGAGATCCATAGGGTCAAGGGTGAATTGTGAGTAAGACATAACAAAAGTTCTTGTTATCTCCACCTTGCCACTCACACATGGTTGTGAGGAAGGGTCTAATCATATTGATAGGATGGGCTTGAAAGTGGAATATCTTGCGGGTAAATTGGTACCTCTCTGTAGAGTTAAAAACGTATTCGAATACTCCGAGCTCCCGGGTTTAAAGGAGTCTGCTGCGGTGGATTAAATCCACGGGGTGTGACACAAGTATATTTTTTAAATAAAATTTATTAAATCAAGATTACCCAAATGACATGTGTTGTCATGATAAGGAGTACTGCTGTGGGCTATCGTGTGTCGACGTGTCGCGGTAGTGCTATAATCTAGTGAACATGAATAATGATGCTATATTATGAGAGGTGCTACCATAAGATGAGATGAGATATGAAAGAAAAAGGTTATTTTACAAACATCCATAATTCTTGACTAGTCTAGGTTCATATCATCACTACTATATGTATCTACTCTTACCTATGACTTGCTGAGTACGTAAGTGCTCACCCTTGCAACCTACAAATCAGTAGATGGAGCGTTCAATAATCAAGATGAAGGCGTGAAGAATTTCTTGGATCCAGAAGGAGGAGTGTCAGTTCCGCCAGGGCCCTGATGTGTGTTGTTTTGCCGTCCACTTCTCATTGTGGGAGGGTCACCTATCTTCTGCTATGTAGTTATTATTTTGCTAAACCTTGAATGTCATGAAGACATTGTAATCTCTTTAAGTAATATCAAGGCCAGCAGGCCACACTGCTTAAATATTTTGTAAGTTACTCTGTTGCAATGTAATATATTCCTGTGCTTGACTTATCCTGGGAAGTCAAGGGTATGTATGTATGGGACTAGCTGCAGCGAGCTAGGTTTCTACAGGAGTAGTCGTAGTCCCAGTTTCGGGGCGCGACAGCGCGGCAATTGTCAAAGTTATCTAAATGCCACTCCGGGAGCCACCGTAGCCGGATCAGCTCCTGGAGGGTACCCCTCGCCGCCGAGACACCGGAAGCAAGCCCAGGGGCTGACCCATCGACTGTTACCCCAGGGCGAGACTCAGCAACGCAAGAGCGGCCCTAGCGCGACCTGGGTTGCGTCCCCTAGACCCATCGGGTCTCGGGGACACCTCCCCTCCAGACACCTGTTTTGCAACCAAGTAAGAGCAAAAAATTTCATTCTATCGAATGGTAATTACAATTTTTCGGGGCTTCATCTAAGAACCTACCAGGACCAAAATCCTAACAAAAAGAAAGGAGCCTATCTAAGGCCCGGGGGGAGACTCATACTTGCTTGCCCGTCGTCGTCCCCTCCCCCCCGGATGCCTCCCTCGCCGCCGGAGTGTCCATCCTCGGGTGCGCTGGTGGCAGGGCAGTGCCCAGGTAATCCAGTCGTAGAAGGCCCCCGCCATCTCCTCTACCTCCCGTCGCTGCGTCTCGAAAAAGCCGTGGAAGCTCCGGGGATGTCGCCCCCCGACCACCCGGGCGCCAACTCCCTGGTGCTCCACGGGAGCCGCGACCGCAGCTATCACCGGGACTGCTAGACTCCATGCCCAGACTTCCATAGCCTCCATGCCCAGACATCCATAGCCTCCAGGATCACGGAGACTTGCGCCTTTAGAAAGCGCGTCGCCTCCACGACCGAGGCCGGTGCCAGGCCGGAGCCTCCTTCCGGCCCGACAGCAATCCCGAGCCCCTCGAGGACCGAGCAGACTGAGTGCCCCATGTCGGCGATCGCCCGGGAGAGCTGGAGTCCTCAAGCTCCCGGTAGGCACCTTGCTTCGCCTTTAGCTCCCCCCGAAGGCATGCGTTGGCATCATCTGAGGAAAGGAGCTGGGCCCGGACCTTCACCAGCTCGCCAAGGGCCTCATCCCTCCCAGAATGAAGGGATTCGGCCTTGTCCTTGGCCGCCTCTAGCACTTCCTCAAACCGCTCTTCGAGCCGTCCCCGCCTGCGGGTCCCCTCCACCCTTCTCCGGGGGTGATGTACACCTGCTTGGCCCCGGTCGCAGCCCCCACCCCTGGGGGCTCATCGTCCAAGGAGGTAGATGTCAATTCTTCTAGGGGGACGTGATCCTTGGGAGGGACGAAATGTCCCTTGCCCCTCCCAGGTTGCAGGATCACCGAGACCAGTGGATGGTGCCGCGCCGGAGGACTAGCCTCCTCGTCCACCAACCACTCGAAGTGTGGTGGGCATCCCGCCGGGAAGCGCACCACTGGGCGGTCCTGGTTCGTCGGGGACAGGACCGACGGAGGTGTCGACACCAGGGAAGGAGATGGGGTGTAGGCCGTGAGTCGGACTCATCCCCGTCGCCGGTTTCCTTCCCCTTTTCGCCTGACTCAACGGAGGCGTCGTGGAGGGCCATGAACTCTGCATTCATCCCCTCATCGGTGGAGAGCTCTCTCTCTAGGAGAGGTGGAGTCATCCAAGCCGCGTGAGCGACTGTCACGTTCTCCCACCCGGGAGCCACCTCTTGGGTCGACGAAGGGGTGTTTGCCCCCATCGGGGGGGGGGGGCTGGTGCCTTCGTGGGCGTGGCGCCCGGAGTTGTAGCTGGACCCAAGGCCTTCTGTGTCTTGGCGCGTTTCGGCTTTGGGCCTCCGACGGCCTCCTTCCCCCGCTTGTGTGAGCCCAGGATGGGGAGAGCCTTCCTCTCCGGTAGCTTCAGCCCGAAGACTTCAGCCACCAAGTTATGGGGGGAGCCCTCCCCAATGACTCGCACGACGTGCTCGTGCTCGTCGCCGTAATACCTCCTGAGGATCTCTGCCTTCTCCCGGGAGGCTGGGTAGGGCCGGACTACTAGGACAAGAAACAAAGGGTCAGCCGAAATAATGAGGTAGGACCGGACCATGAGTCACCAGATACTTATGTCGGGCCACCGACATTTGTGGGGGCCTATGTGTTGGGCACATTCCGATCCTCCTCCGTCCGTGCGTGAAGGGGGAGATCCGGAGGAAGGCCAGCTCCTCCGCGAGGTCTCTCATCGACCTCTGGGTCCGGACCCCGTCATCTTGGAGAGGAGCCCCAACTCCTTGGTGGTCCAGACCGTCACCTTAGGGGCGAACGACCAACAATAGGATGGATGCTCCGGGGAATTGGTCACCCCTGAGTCCCAGACCAGGAGATGAAACAATCTCCGGAGCTAGTCCCCCCAGTGGTCCCGGGAGGCCGCCACTGGGTATTCATCTACTGGGGCCGGCAGCAGTTACATCACGATTGAGACGAAGGCGGACTTCAGCCCTTTCTTCATCACCAACGAGCCCCTAGCCGAGGGCTCGTTGAAGTACTGGAGCAGTCGGAGCATTGGCTCCCGTCTAGTGGCTGTATCGTGTAACACCCCAATTTTTCCCAAATCCTGGCCTGTCTTGTCCCTCTTTATTTCAGAATGAGATCCCTGTTGTGCCAGCAGCTTACCCCAAAAAGTCGGCAATCAAACTCTTTCGTTCAGATCTTTTTCACAAATCAGCCCTTTTCATATTTGTCAGAAGCCCAAAAAGACTAAAAGTCTCAGACCACCTCCAAACTTTGATCTGATTCAGTGAACATCTCCCATTCACTATTCTGAACATTTTTCCCTTCTGGAAGAATTTCCAAATCTTACCCTAAACCTGAGTTTCGACCTTTGCCGTTTTTGAAACCCTAATTACCCTGTTTTACCCTAATTACTCTGTTTTCGGATTTTTGTCGAAACCCTCAAATCTTGTTCAAATTCACCAAATTTCCTGCCAGATGAGTCCCAGCATTTTAGTGTCACTCAGCTGCGAAATCAAAGTTCAATTTGGATCCCCAAATCTCCAGAATTGCAATCAGGTCCAAACTCCAAAGAAAGATCATCGCAAATCAGTCCTTTTATTGAATTTAGGCCCCTGGCCGTGTCTCAGCAGAACCCGCCTCAGTGCATCGCCGTGTTCTTCGCCGCCGGTGAACCCCCTGCCGTGCCAACACCTCAGCCACGTAGCTGACACTCGTGCGCACTCGTGGCACCGCCGTGGACGCCACCTCGGCCGCGCCAGCACAACCAATTTGTTCCCCGCGCGCGTGCCTGCGAACCAGCAAGTCCAGCTTCGCCCGTTCGACACGTCTCGGCCACGCGTCGATGGAGCTTTCACTTCACCGTTCCCTCGCCGCTTGCGCCTATGCCATCCACTGCCAAAAGCCTGCACCGCTACACGCCAGTGCCTCGCCGTCATCGCCGGCACAAGTCCCCGCTGTGTCCAATCGCTTTGCGGTCAACTTTGTCGCCACTGTTCCCCAATTTGTCGACCAGAGGATTGCTTCAGCGCCTATAAATACTCCTAAGTGCATTGCTTCAGTTTCCAGTACCAGAAAACCACCAACTCTCCAGCGCCGCCGTGAACAGCTTCTTCCCCGGCAAGCTGTTTTCGAGGCCACCGTCGCCAAAGCTCTCCGCAGCCCCAATCTCCAATCCAAAGCCACCAGTGAGTTCCTCTCTTCTCCCTCTCCGTGTCATAGTTCCCAATTGCACCAGATCGATCCCCATCGCCGGTGATCGCCGGATTCCCGATTTGCCCTGTTTCCCCAATGCCGTTCGATTCTCTCCAATTTAGCTCTCGATTCTGTAGAAGAAGTTGATCAGTGAGCTTAGTAGAGCAAGCCTGTGGAATCAAAATCCCCAATTGTGCTCAAATCGAAGAAATCCCGATTTGGAACTTCATCAGTTCGCTGGACCTTGTCGCCGAGCTTCTCCGGCCATCCTCCAGTGAAATTGACCCCTCCAGTAGCCTTGTCATACCCCAGAGATCGTCCTCAAGCTTGGAATCGAGCTCATTTGCTAGCAATCAAAAATCCCCAATTCTGTGTCTTCTTCTCCGGCACAGTTCACCGGAATTTGCTTCCCGGCCGATTCAGCTGACACCACTTTGTCCCTTAGCTTTGCCTCACCTCCCTGAGCATTTTCTTCCACTAGCTCGACATCTGGATCTGCCTAGATTGTGAGTTATGCCCTTGTCAAGCTCTTGTCCAGATCAATGTCTGTGCCGTGTCGCCACCGTGTTTGCTCACCGGATTTGGCCGCCCTCCGGCCACTTTCAGCCCTTGTTCCTGTTGAGTATCTTGTTCCTGTTATCAAGGCCTACCTCCCAGACAAAGTTGTGCATCAATTGGAGCCCTGGATCAAAGGTTAAGCTTTGCCCTAGTTTTTGGCAATGTCTGCACTATGTCAGTGCATGTCAGCCACTGGCATTAGCCTTGTTTGACCCCTTCTGGTTGAGCAATGGAAATGTCACTTTGTCCCCTAGATTCCTCGAGTTGTGTTCTACATCTTTCCCTTCTGTCACTTCTCCAGAAAACCATCCTAATACCAGTTTGAAGCTATGCCAAAGCCGTGAACTGAATGTCGACCCTTCGACGTTCAATCCTTTTTAGCCGTTTCTTCAACCAGAGTCCTTGTGACCTTGCCCTAACCCTTTTCCCCTGCATGCATGACTTATTTACTTAATATTTTCTATGGAAACTATTTTCTGTATGCTTATATGGTATGTTTGTGTGTTGTTTGATTGCCGCAGAGTCAGAAGCTGAAGGGGCAGAGGAAGTCTTTGAAGATCCGTCAGAGTATTTAGACCCAGCATTGCAAGGCAAGCCTCATTCCTTTGATCATGTCTCACCCAATATTTTCATATGAAGTATATTCACTGTTTCTTACTATGCATGCTTATTTCAGATACAAGTTATGTTTGAATGACATGAATAGATATCACCTAATGAATCATGAAACCCCTTTTGTTATTGAGCCTTTATATATATATGCTTTTGTCACCCTAGGACTCATATACTGAATATCCACATTAAACCTAAAATGGTCAAATACATGAGAAGTTATAATGAAAACCGTTTTGTCAAGAAAACTGATAAAAGGGATCAGTAGTGAGGATTGGTTTGTATGGAGAGGGTGCCGTGCGCACCAGGGTATGTGAATGCTCCTCACTATTGGTTCATAAGGACGAGAACCTTGTGCTGTGTCTCTATGCGAATTGTAAACGTACCAACCACTTGCCTGGTATGGGACAGGCACAACTTAGTAGCTTTTTGGTATTAGCAGTTCCCTGCATGGTTTGTCGGTCTGGTTTCTCGCGTGGAAACTGGTGGGCCGCAGTTCGGCCATGAGTGATGTGAGTTCAGAAAAATGATGAGAGATAAAGGTGGAAAGAAGGAAGACGCCCTACGCCTCAGATTAAGCCGTGCGCGGTTGTAATCTTGAATGGTCATATGTCTTGCGTGGACACAAACCAAGGCTATGTGTCTTGCGGGAACATAAGCCAAAGGCTAGGAAGTAAGGCAGTGGGGAGGACCCACAACGGTACTTGAGACTTAATTGTCTATTTACCGGACGGGGATACTGTTAATACTGAACTGCAAAAGCGTTGTGTGATCTCGGCCTTGTCAAATGTGTATAAGTCACATGGAGCTGATCCGACTTGAAAGCCGAGTGAACCAGTGGATTTAAAAAGAGGTACACCTTTGCAAAGTGTAAAAGAAGTATCAGATACTCTGTACTCCCAGGTTCAGGAGTCTTTTCGTAGTGGATGTTTATCCATGGGTTATGGCACAAGTAATATTTGGAAATGTTTTCATAATATGGTTAATAAAGTAGTGACTCATGGGAGACCACTACACCTAATGTTTTACTAAAAACCTGTTTAATGTTTAAAGTATCCTTTTTCATGATAGAGTAATGATTTACTAAACAAATGACTTGGAAATCTATGTATCTCTATCTATATGAAACCAAAGCCCCTGAATCATATGTTTTACCCTCATGTAAGCATATTTGCAATAATCCCTGGAATGAGTATTGTTGAGCACCAAGTGCTCAACCTTGCATTTACATCCAACTGTAGAAGAGGGATTCGAGGATCCCGATTCTCTCGGTTATGAATACTCAGCAGAAGATGGAAGTACCCCGGATGAGCCCACATTTTAGAAGGATCATGCGCCAAGTCAAGTCAGATGTGGGAGAAGCCCCTCCAACCCCGCTGCTGATTGAAGTCAAGTTGCTCGTTGCTGCTTTTTGTTTTGTGTTGTGTGTTCGGTACTTAGGTACCGATTCTGGTTTTGATAAACTGGTTATTTTCTTAGCAACTCTACTTAGCGCCATTCTCGGTGCACTGGTTATGTAATATTGGCCCAAGGCGGCCTGATACTTGGTCATCTATAATGCTATGCTTGTGTGGTTTGGAGCTCATGCGACATCATGCTGTGTGTAACCTACCTGGTCGGTTACCAAAGTGATCCTCAAATGGGGGTCTCACATATTGCACAGCCATATGAACAGCCCCATCCGAACGAGGGTGTTCAACGTCAAGTGGTTTAGCGCCAACCCGTACTCCCAGAGGAACTCCCAGAGCATCGAGGGCACCAGGAGCCGGAGGCCGGCCTCAGCGAAGGCCTCAAAGATGATAACCTCCCTAGCCCGGGGGCCCGGGGTCATCTCATCCTCCCCGGGGATCTGGACTTCCCCGTCTGCGAAGACCTTCCGGGCCACAAGGGACTCAAGGTCCCCAAAGGTAAACTCAGTCACCACGAGGAGGTCCGTGGTGACTTCCTCCTGGAGCAACTCCGCGGCTTTCACGCCGCCCTTCGGCACCATCCCTATCCAGGCGAATATTACCGAGAGAAGTCAGTTACTGGGGCTAGGTCTCCGGGAGAGCCCTCGTGGGCCGATGAAAGAAGTGGGAGGCTAGGGTTTGAATGTGAGTCTCTGAGGTCCCCCGTGGCCCTATTTATACACCTTAGCCGAGCGTCGATGGGTCACACGTGCCACCTCGGGTTTAATCCAGAGCATTGGATTCAAACCCCACGAGTAAATCGAACAGACATGGGGGAAACGAAGGAGCACAAATATTGAAGCACGTGATGACATAATGATCGGTGGTGCCGGCATTAAGGCGACGCACGGGAGTCGAGGCGTCCCATTGCCCGGAAGGCCCCCTCCCAAGGGGAGATGTTCCCGGTGATCTAACCATTCCCCCCAGGTCCTAGGGCGTGTCCCCGGAAGGCAAGGGGGGCTACTGTTGGGGGAAATCTCCGTTTTGCCCTTGGGGGCATAATTTGAGCCCGACACTGCTCCTGGGCGAGAGGCCTCATGTCCCGGGAGTGCCACCCGGTGACAGGAGCGCCGAAGACAGGTGCCCCGGTGACAAGTGTCCCCCAGTGACAAGTGTCCCCCGTCTCGGGCGCCGCCACTCGGTGACAGCTGTCCCGGTGGCATGCGCCCTGGGGACAGGCATCCCCTGTCCCAGGCGCTGCCGCCTGGTGACAATCGTCCTGGGCGCTGCCACCCGGTGACCGCCGTCCGAATGACAGGTACCTCGGTGACAAGTGTCCCCTGTCTCGGGCGCTGCGACCTGGTGACAGCCGTCCCAATGGCATGCGCTATGGGGACAGGCGTCCCCCGTCCTGGGTGCCGCCGCCCGATGACAACCATCCTGGGCGCCACGTCCTGGTGATAGCCGGCCCGGCAACAGTCACCCCGGGCACAAGTGTCCCCCGTCTCAAGCACCGCCACCCAGAGACAGCCGTCCCGATGGCAGGCGTCCCGGAGGCAAAGCTCGCTCAAGAATTGAAGCCTGCACGTGTCGAGCATCCAGGCGCCCTAGTCCATAGAAAGACCGTCGCATCCCCAATCCGACGGTCGAGGCTAGGGCATTTTGGTCATTTTGCATCTTTTGGGGTCTATATATATATATATACCCTTGTACCCCTTTCTTGTGAGCTAAGTCCCTCATTTGCAATCAATATACTAAGAGAATAGGCGTGTCTAGGAGCACTCTCCCCGCGAGAGAGCCTCCCCAGCTGACTTGTGTCGGGGGCGCGTCGACAATACTATGGTTCCCACTGGGACCTGAACCTGTATAAATCTTTCGTGTCAATCTCCATGCTTGTGAGACGGGAGGTGACCAGTCACAAGGTCAGCTCGCGTCGCTATACACGTGTTACGCACATCCAAAAAACTGCCAGGGTATTTTTAATCCCACCACAAGTCCATTATAAAATCGAGAAAGGACGGAGCTATTCAAGGATGACATGTTTCTCACTTTGAGTTCGATTTGGTATCGTGAGGCAAAGAGATAATCCATGATAAGTTGTATAAGTTCATCGGATATGATCTTCGTGTACATGCGGGTAGTCATAATGTCTTGCTAGGGACCACTTATGACTTGTGATTCGGGAAGTTGTTTCCGATTGCGACCAAATATACCTGAACCTACAGTATCACACACTTAATTTGTTCAAGCATTAATTCGGATGGGATCTGAAATGGGTCCCTATTGGTAATGGGTTGACCATTGGGATTAGGGTTCGCATTTGAGTAGGACTTACCTACAAGGCCTTATAAAAGGAGGCGAGGTGGGAATGCAAAAGACATCTGATCTATTCTGGCCGCGACCACCATCCACGAGATAGATATCGTAAACCCTAGCCGCGTGTGCTGGTGCTAGCACATGAACATGCAGTGCTCCTTTCCTCATATGTGTGGACTTCCATATAGGTGTGACTGCTACTGCTGCACTATTAGTCACGTTCCGGTTGCGACATCGACTCTTCTTCTGCCATTGCGTTGTCGCATCTTTTGCTTGCATGGTTCTTGGGTTTTCGGGTTAATAATTTTTCATATTATCGTTAGTGTAGCAACTCCATTCTCCAACAGAGGGCCCTCCAAGGAATGAAGGATGAGCCATGACAAAACACAGCAGCTCATCAAGAGTGAACTGAGTCCGAGCCTAAGCCTCAACTAAGGCCTGGATTGGGTCTTTAACAACACTGGCGTCAGCTGCTTGCAATGGCTGGCAAAGGCTCCAGCGATGGTCGCAAAAGAGGCGACGCCCATGTCAATGACTGGGATCAGTATGGCCACCGCGATCTCTACGGTTGGAGGCCAAAGCCCCTACAGGGACCGCAACCACTTGCGAGGATGAAACATCAATGGGAACATCATCGTCCCTGAGGAGGTCATTGTAGTATGTCTTGATCTGGTGGTAGGAGCCATGGAAAATTGTCATGGACTCTCCACGGTTGGTGCCAGCTATCGAGGGTTTGCACCCGTGGCAGCAAATGTGCCGTAACGCTCTTGACTAAATGAGATGGGGCATCTGTATGAATGAGGGAAGAACAACAGAGGGTGATAATTGTCATATCTGTGCATATTTTACATATGTTTTAACCCCCCGATCATGCACATTTAGTCATATAAGGCGGCATTTGCATTAATCGTACATATCTTTATCGTCAAATCGACCGTGTTATTCGTTTTGTGATTTTATTGTAGGTCGACACAATTTGGGTGGATTGCATCTCATCGACCAAAACTAACCCTCGATCGATTCCGGATAGAAGCACGTGTTTCTATGGACCCATAGGAACTGACTGTGCTGAAATCAGAGTCTCCAGGGGCCCAGAATTCCTAAACCTAGTAGCCAAGGGCTAGTTCGCAATCTCTAGAAACTTAGAACCCCCTCTGCAAAACAGCCAAGGCACAGAAATCCCAAAACCCTAGCCGCCAGGTCCAATTAGTAATTTCTATAACCCCGAGGGCCTTTTTGCAAATCGCCTTTCTTCTATAAACACAACTGCCGGTCATTGTTTCTTTTTGAGCCTGATTTTTTTGTATCTTTCTTTCTTCTTCTCCCTTATACCCCCAACTTCCACACCTTTGTCCACCACGCCGGCGACCGCCAGGCCGTAGACCGCCGGTACCCTCATCTTTGCATCTCCTTCTTCTTCTTCCTTTCTTCTTCTTCTCTCTTCTTCCTCTTCCTTGAGCCACCTCAGCACTACCACTTCTTCTTCTTCCTCCCCGACGTCGTTCGCCGCCGAAGTGACAGCGGTGGTGATGGCTGTTGTCTCCTCCTTTTCTCCTCACCTGCAGCTTCTTCTGCCTCCCCAAAACGATCCACACCTCCTACCACCCCTGGCACTAGCTAGTTTCTTTGCTTCCTCTCCGGCTCCATTCACCACCGTAGTGACAGCGGTGATGAACGGTGGCCCCCTTCTTTCTCTCTCTCCCCTCTCTTAGATCTCGCCTCCGCCTCGCGTCATCTTCTCGGTGCTCCATCCTCACCTCTCCATTCTCACCCCTAGCTGGCTCTTTCTATCTTCCTCTCCTCTCTCTTTCTCTGCTTCCTCACTCCTCAACGCCGCCACCTCTCATACACGCCACACCCCACCACCTAGATCCGCTCCAGCATTGTGCCCACGCTAGCTGCCTCCCTCTCCGCTGAGACACCGCTGGATCCGCCCGATCCTGCGCGCGCTCGCCACCTCCCACGTGCTACGCTGCCTTCGTCCAGTGTCTCACCGCAGCCGCCCACTTCCTCTCCATTCCAATCAACGCTGCCGATCCTGCCGGAAATGCTCCATGGATCCCAACACCAATATGGCTTCACCATGCCTCCCGCACGCTGTGCCACCCTCCGCTTCTCCCTCTCTTCTCTCAATTTCCCAGCCGCGCCTCAGGTCCCGCAGCCGCACCGCGAGTGAGCTTCTTCGTCCCCCTCTTCGGCG
The DNA here is from genome assembly GCA_019359835.1 of Pharus latifolius. Classification (NCBI taxonomy): domain Eukaryota; kingdom Viridiplantae; phylum Streptophyta; class Magnoliopsida; order Poales; family Poaceae; genus Pharus; species Pharus latifolius. Next base: position 51,765,778 of record CM033326.1, on the reverse strand, counting down.
GTCCCAACAGCAAGCTCCTCTTCATCTTCCTCAGGCTCAAGCTTCTTGTTCGGAGACCTTGAGCTCAACCACGACCTCAACTTCATTAGGCTCCTCAACCACTCCATTGAGCATACGACCTCAACACGCATGGGCTACTGCCTCACTCGACTTCATCACTTGTTGTGCATCAGTGTCTACTTCCACGACCACGACTTGCTCAGACGACCAAAGATCACTAGAACATCTCCAGCAAGCCACATCTTTGGTCCAACTTTTATCACTCTCCTCAGTTCTTAAATTCTGATGAATTGGATGTTTGTATGAGATTTGCTTGTTTGTAAATGTGAAGGATTGAATGTCTTATTTCATATCTATTTGGAGAATTCTCAATTCAACTGAATTGCTCTGACTTTGGCTGTTCATTCATGCATCATCTGAGTACAATTTTATATCTAATATTCTGTGTTGAGTGGTTATTTCAATTACCCAGTGAACTTGATATTTTATTTGTCTCTCATGATGAACTGAAATTCTTGTTGCTTCTTGTTCAATCCAATTGACCTTCATGTTGGTCTGTTTGTCAGTTAACTCCATTAACTAGCTCTTGGTTGTTTTAGTGATTCAATTGGACCAGTTCTAGGGGTTCCATGTATATCTTGTTCTCTCCAGTTTTTGCATCTTATTGCCTTGGTACCTTAGTTACTGAGAAGTGTACTTTGTGAGGCAAGCAAGAACCAAGGTGGCCATGGATTGGGATAATTGAAGACCAATTTCAATTTATCTTCAATTCTTATTCATTTGTTGTGTGCTTTAGGTTGAAGAGCTTGTTTATCTTGAGTGTTGTGTGGTTGATTTGTGTCGAGGCTTGTTGAAGCGTTAGTATTTATTTTTGTACTATTGTTTCATTGATTTGTGCAGTGATTAGTAATCGATAGACATATATGCCTTCTTCATTAGGCCTCTTCTTGATTATATTAAACATTGCACATATTTACAATCATTGTACAATTTTAAACACTAATGGCGAGTCACGAGATATCCACCTCTTTCTTTCTCTATTTTTCTTCTAACATCTCTCTATTTCTTTCGTTCGATTTATTTTCACCTACCATCGATTTAATTTAGTTTTACACATTTCACTTCTCTAGTCCCTAAGGAAGAACGACTAAATACTCACCTTACTGCTCCGATCTCGTTCTCTTGATGGTCCACATACATCAGAATATACAAGGGCCAATAAATCACTTGCTCTTTCACCTAAACCGGTAAAAGGTGTCTTTGTCATTTTTCTAGGTAAACAAGATTCACATGTGTCATATGATTTGAAATCAAATGAGTCTAGAAGTCTATCTTTATAGAGCTTCATGATGTGTTTCTCATTTATATGACCTAAACGACAATGCCATACGAAGGTTGGATTCAAATCATTTGTTTTGAGCCTTTTGGTATTTATGTTGTATACTGGAACTTCAAGATTTAAAACAGAAAGCCCATTCAACAATTGGGTTGATCCATAAAGCATATCATTCAAATAAAATGAACAACAATTGTTCTTTATTCTGAATTCAAACCTTTCTTGTCTAAACATGAAATAGAAACAATGTTTTTGCTTATGGCAGGAACATAATAACAATTATTAAGCTCCAAAATCAATCCTGAAGGTAAAGCCAATATAAAGGTCCCAATGGCTAAAGCAGCAACCCTTGCCCCATTGCTAACGCGGAGCTAAACTTCACCCTTTGCCAAACTTCTGCTCCTTTTAAGCCCCTGCAATGAAGTGCAAATATGAGCTTCTGAACTGGTATCAAATAACCAAGAATCAGAAGGAGAAGTAGCAATATTGACTTCTATAACATAAATACCTGAAGCGGAAGTCTCACTTCCCTTCTTCTTTTTTAGATCTTCCAGATACTTCTTGCAATTCCTCTTCCAATGGCCAGATTCCTTGCAATAGAAATACTCAGAAGCAGCGGTAGGGCCAGGCTTGGACATTCCTTTGGGCTTATGTTGGGTGCTTGAGCTCTCATCTCTATCATTCACTACTACAAAAATGCAGTCCACTAACCCCTGTCTTCTAACAGTTATACGCAATCTGAAAGAAAACCGTTAGTGTACAAGGTCCGCAGTGGAGAAGCACTTTTGTACTAACGGTTAAGTTCTGGGCAACCGCTAGTGAAAATCACATTATTTATTCTAACAGTTATCATAGTATGAACCGTTAGGAGAAAATAGTATTAACAGTTTGTTTTCTGTAACCGTTAGTATAACCACGTTATTTATTCTAACGGTTATTATTGTATGAACCGTTAGAAGAGAGAAAATTGTACTAACGGTTTGTTTCTGTAACCGTTAGTATAACCATGTTATTTATTCTCACGGTTATTATTGTATGAACCGTTAGAAGAGTGAAAATTGTACTAACGCTTTGTTTTCTGTAACCGTTAGTAAAACCACATTATTTATTCTAACGGTTATTATTGTATGAACCATTAGAAGAGAGAAAATTGTACTAACGGTTTGTTTTCTATAACCGTTAGTAAAACCACATTATTTATTCTAACGGTTATTGTTGTATGAACTGTTAAAAGAAAGGAAAGTTTACTAACGGTTGTGTTTTTGGACCGTTAGTAAAAGTTCTGCAAATTAATTAACCCACTCGACCCTTGCTCTACATCCTCGATCTCTCTGTTAAGTTTCTACCGTTCCACACTCCAAGCTAGAGTGATCTAGGCAAGATAGCTAGAAGGGAGTTAATTCGATCCCTCTCGGTAATGTAAACTTCTCATCACCTCTCTCTCTCTCTCGATCACTCTCTCACTCTCTCCCTCTATCTGTCTACTTCCAATTAAACTAACTGTAGGTCCAAGCTAGGAGGTTTGCTAGCTATTTATAGCTTGCTGAAGTTAAGCTAAGAATGATTTATGGCTGAAGTTAATAAGCTAGCTAGCTGGCTCTTACAATTAATGCATCAAGTTAGGGTTTCATATATCCATTAATGAAAGTAGCTATATACATATAGCCTAATTGACCATGTTTCATGCATGCATGCCCTGAGTCATTAATTATTTTTTGCAATTTGTCAATTTTGTGAATTAATTGTAGATGGACCGAGAATATTGGATGTATGAAATAAAACGTACTACTCTTGAGTATTTGGAGGGTGTGGATGGGTTTATTAAATTTGCTGAGCAAGCAAAGGCGAAGAAGGGAGAGAAATATATGCTTTGTCCTTGTATAGATTGTATGAACTTAAAGAGGTTTAGCAACTCTGATCAGATTAAGAGCCATTTGATTCATTGTGGTTTTAACACACGATATACCCGTTGGATATGGCATGGCGAAGTCTTGAGGAAACGAGCACCGCTACCAATCAGCAGGACCCAGAAGTGGATTATAGTAATGATGATCATCAGAACCTTGATAATGTTCTTTCAGATGTGCATGTAGATGATGATAATTTAGATGAAATGTTACATGATGTGGAAGAAGATTACAGCGAAAAACAACTTTGGTAAATTTGAGAAATTGATTGTTGATTCTGAGAAGCCTTTGTTCCCTGGATGTGCAAAATTTACAAAGTTGTCTTCTGTGCTAAGATTATATAACTTGAAGGCAAGTAACGGTTGGAGCGATAAGAGTTTCACAACGCTATTAGATCTTTTAGCAGACATGCTTCCAGAGGGAAATGAGTTGCCAAGATCGGTTTACCAGGCCAAAAAACTGTTGTGTCCATTGGGAATGAAAATCGAAAGAATACATGCATGCCCAAATGATTGTGTGCTATACCGTAACGAGTATGAGGATTTGCATGTTTGTCCTAGATGCGGTGCATCATGGTATAAGCGTAGGGACCGAATTTATCACAGTGAGTGTGACGAGGTAAGAAAGGGCCTCCGGCCAAAACTGTGTGGTATTTGCCTGTGATTTCTAGATTGAAACGACTGTTTGCAAATCCAAAAGATGCCAAGTACTTGCGTTGGCATGTTGAAGGATGGAAATAAGACGGAAAACTAAGACATCTAGCTGATTCTATTCAATGGAGAAACATTAACTGAACATTTGGTGAGTTTAGCGGTGAAGTGAGGAATATAAGGTTTAGGTTGAGTACAAATGGTATGAATCCACACGGAAATATGTGCACTCGGCATAGCACTTGGCTGGTTCTTTTATGCATCTACAATCTCCCTCCTTGGTTATGTATGAAGCGCAAGTACATCATGATGTCATTACTAATCTCAGGACCCAGACAACCTGGGAATGATATTGATGTGTTTCTAGAGCCTTTAATCGAGGACTTACAGAAATTGTGGAGCGAAGGGGTGCGGGTGTGGGATGCATATAAGCGAGAGAATTTCATATTGCAGGCCATGATATTTTGCACCATAAATGATTTCCCGGCCTACGAAAATTTGTCGGGGTATAGTACGAAAGGAGGCAAGACTTGTCCTATTTGCCTGGATGAAATGGAAAGCATGTGGTTACAGAACTATAGAAAATAGTGTACATGGGTCATCGCAGGTTTCTTCTGATGCATCACGCCTACCCTAAAAAGAGGAAGCCATTTATTGGGAAGCGTGAGAAAGGATCAGCCCTAGAGTTTGTGACCAGTAAGGAGCTTTACTTGCGCATGAAGGACATCAAAGTTGAGCTTGGTAAATGTTCGAAACCTCCACAAAAAAATGTTTGGAAGAAGAGATCGATTTTTTGGGATTTACCATACTGGGAGCACTTACAAGTTCAACATTGCATCGATGTCATGCATGTAGAGAAAAATGTTTGTGATAGTTTGATTGGTTTGTTGTTGAACATTCTGGGAAATGTCGGGGGAAATCTCCGCGGGACTAAGTCCAGGTAAGTTGTGTCACGATTGCCCGGGGACCTGGCCTCCGGGGCCTCCCCGGGCGCCGCCTTTTAGCCCCCGGGACGGGGCCTCCGGTGCCCTCCCGGGCGCCGCCATTTGCCCGGGGATGTGGCCTCCGGCCCTCCCGGGCGCCGCTATTTGGCTCCCGGGACGCGGCCTCCGGTGCCGTCCCGGGCGCCGCCATTTGCCCGGGGACGCGGCCTCCGGCCCCTCCCCGGGCGCCGCCTTTTGGCCCCCGGGACGCGGCCTCCGGTGCCGTCCCGGGCGCCGCCATTTCCCCAGGGACGTGGCCTCCGGCCCTCCCGGGCGCCGCCATTTGGCTCCCGGGACAGGGCCTCCGGTGCCCTCCCGAGCGCCGCCATTTGCCCGGGGACGCGGCCTCCGGCCTCCCTGGGCACCGCCTTTTGGCTCCCGGGACGCGGCCTCGGGTGCCCTCCCGGGCGCCGCCATTTGCCCGGGGACGTGGCCTCCGGCCTCCCCGGGCGCCGCCTTTTCGCTCCCGGACGTGGCCTCCGGTGCCCTCCCGGGCGCCGCCATTTGGCTCCCGGGACGCGGCCTCCGGTGCCGTCCCGGGCGCCGCCATTTGCCCGGGGACGTGGCCTCCGGCCTCCCTGGGCGCCGCCTTTTGGCTCCCAGGACGCGGCCTCCGGTGCCCTCCCGGGCGCCGCCATTTGCCCGGGGACGTGGCCTCCGGCCTCCTCGGGCGCCGCCTTTTGGCTCCCGGACGTGACCTCCGGTGCCCTCCCGGGCGCCGCCATTTGGCTCCTGGGACGCGGCCTCCGGTGCCGTCCCGGGCGCCGCCATTTGCCCGCGGACGTGGCCTCCGGCCCCTCCCCGGGCGCCGCCATTGGCCCGGGGACGTGGCCTCCGGGGCCTCCCCGGGCGCCGCCTTTTGGCCCCGGGGACCTGGCCTCCGGCGCCCTCCCGGGCCTCATCGCCCTCCTAAAGGTAAAGTCTCGAGCTGTTTATCATGTGCAGGTCACGCGAGGAGTGCCTCGGGAACTAGAGACCACCTGTCAAGCATCTAGGGCGTTTGACCGGGAGAAGGACGGTCCTACCCTTCAATCAGACGGTGGCTTCCGGGGTAGTTTAGGTTTTTTGCTTCTTTTTGGGGCTAGAAATAGCCCTTGTACCCCTCTGTTGTAAAGGATCGGTTCTCTTTTATTGGAATAGCTAAACTCACAGACGTGCTCCAGAAGCCTCTCCCCCGGAGAGAGCCTCCCGAGCCGACTCCGGTCGGGAGCGCGTCAACAGGACTAGGGCCCCCACCGGGACCCGAACCTGTATAAACCCGAGTGTTATTTTTTGTGCTTGTCCGGCGGGGGAGGACCGGTCATCCGGTCAACCCGCGCCGCGTAATCTTCGCTAGGATCATTCTCAAAACCTGCCGGGGTATTCGCAATACCACGACAGGAAAGATGAAAGATGGCATCAAAGTTCGCCGTGACATACTGGAAATGGGCATAAGGACTGAGCTTGCACCGTTGGAGAAGGGAAAGCATACATACCTCCCCCCGGCCTGGTATACATTGTCAAAAAGGGAAAAAACAGAACTCTATCAGTGCCTGTATGGTGTCAAAGTTCCATGCGGGTATTCTGCGAACTTGAAAAAACTTGTATCCATGAAGGACTTGAAATTGGTTTGTATGAAGTCCCATGATTGTCATGTACTGATGTCACAAATGCTTCCCATTTCTATCAGAGGCATTCTCCCAGTCAAAGTAAGAGAGATAATTACAAAGCTATGTTATTTCTTCAACGTAATATCTTGCAAGGTAAGTGTGTATTCCTACTAAGTTAATTCATGGAACTTGCCAGATTTTTTTAATCTGAATATTTGTTGCAACTGTGTCCTTGCAGATAATTGATCCAGATGGACTGGATGATTTGCAATGTGATGTGACTACAACTCTTTGTCAGCTCGAGATGTATTTCCCTCCATCTTTTTTTGATGTTATGGTCCATCTAATTGTTCACCTTGTCAGAGAAATTAAGTTTTGTGGACCCATCTTCCTGTGCTACATGTATCCATTTGAGAGAATAATGGTGTCGTGGTATTACGGATACCCCGGCAGATTTCTTCGGACGTGCGCAGCACGTGTACAGCAGCGCGAGCTGACCGAGTTACCGGTCTTCTCCCGCCGGGCAACACAGAAATTGAAACAGTGGTTTTTATACAGGTTCGGGTCCCAGTGGGGGCCCTAGTCCTGTTGGCTCTCTCCGGACGCGAGTCCGCTGGGGAGGTATACTCTCGGGGAGAGGTCTCCAAGAGAGCCCGATATTTTGTGTTTACTCAAATGAGTTCGAATCCTCCCTAAATGAGGTATAGGAGGGGTATATATAGCCCCTAAGCAACCCAAAAGACCAAAAGGCCCTTGCTACGACCGCTGGATCGAAGGGCGCCGAAGTCATTTGGCTAGGAGAATGGCTCGGATGCTCGACACGTGTCGCGCCCCGTGACTGGGACAACGACTACTCCTGTAGAGACCTAGCTCGCTGCAGCTAGTCTCAACCACAACCCTTTGACTTCCCAGGATGAGTCAAACACAGGAGTATATTACATTGCAACAGAGTACTTACAAAATATTAAGCAGTGTGGCCTGCTGGCCTTAATATTACATAAAGAGGATTACAATGCCTGCAAGGCATTCAGGGTTTAACAAAATATTTAACTACACAGCAGAAGATAGGTGACCCTCCCACAAAAGAAGTTGACGGCAGAACAACACACTTCAGGGTTCTGGCGGAACTGATTCTCCTCCTTCTGGATCCACGTAGTACTCCGTGCCATCATCTTGATCAAGGTAGGCTCCATCTATTGAGTTGAATGTTGCAAGGGTGAGCACTTACGTACTCAGCAAGTCATAGGTAAGAGTAGATACATATAGTAGTGATGATATGAACCTAGACTAGTCAAGAATTATGGATATTTGTAAAATAATCCTTTTTCTTTCATACCTCATCTCATGGCAGCACTTTTTATAATATAACATCATCATTCATGTTCACTAGATTATAGCACTACTGCGACACGTCGACACACGACAGCCCACGGTAGCACTCCTTATCATGACAACACATGTCATTTGGGTAATCTTGATTTAAACATATTTTATTTAGAAAATAGTACTTGTGTCACACCCCGTAGATTTAATCCACCGCAGCAGACTCCTATAAAACCCGGGAGCTCGGAGTATTCGAATACATTTTTAACTCTGCAGAGAGGTACCAATTTACCCGCAAGATATTCCACTTTCAAACCTCTCCTATCATAACAAAATGATTGGACCCCTGACTCACTTCATACTGTGAGCGGCAAGGTGGAAATAACAAGAACTTTTGTTATGTATCACTTACAATTCACCCCCGACCCTATGGCTCTCAGCGAGGCACAGTTGTGGCAGGTTGTATCCAAACCTCCACCCCATTGCTTATTCCCATTACTGGGTCAGCGTGCTTGATCACCTTCAGTGATATGTGTGGGAGCCGCGCTCCGTGTTTATCGTGCATCACAACACATCTCATGCAGGGGTTTCATGTGCGATCCACATAATTACTTGTTCAGGCCTGTCCCATACCAGGCTTGCGGTTAGCACGTTGTTCATGCCACTAGACGCACAACACAAGGTTCTAGTCCTTATATGCCAGTGACCAGACCATCCACAACCCTGCACCTTCAGTGCCTGCATTCCTTTGCAGTCTAGCACCTCCAGTGCTACAGCCATCCATACCATTTTTCTGGTCACGGCTAGGGGTTTTATTTCATGAATATAAGTATATAAATACATATAATAGTTCATGGCTCAAAACTTGTTTATTTCACATTTCACCGATAACCAGTCTAGTACTGCCAATTCATAAATCAACCATTCTCAATCTTTCACATGCAATATTGCCTATATTCAAGGTTATGTTTTAGCAACATTTAAAATATAGGTTCAAGATGACCAAGGATATGACTTGCCTTCCGCGTCGTAAAATACAGCAGTCGACGTCGGATCCACAGTGAAGTCCTCGAACTCGGGATCTTGATCTGCTCTCCAATCAAACAAACAACCAATAATCATAATCTTTTCCATACATTATTATACTATATGCAACGATGCAAAGATGAAGTCTTGATGATTCTGAAATGATTGGGTTTAGAGGCTGATTAGAGTTAAATTAAAGAAACCAATGTTAAGATTAGCTGTCAAAGGTTTACAAGGTTGCAAATGTCTCAAAATATCAGAATGATGTCAAGGTTGCGACTGGTTCGCTCAAAAACAGCGAACGTCTTTAGATCGACATTCGGTTCAAAGCATCGACATAGGGTTGATGAATGATAGAGGGGTTATTTTAACTTGTGGTAGTAGAATAAAATGTAGATCACAACTCTACAAATTTAGTGGACAAAGTGATTTTCAAATTACACAACCAGAAGTGGGTAAACAAGGTCAATGCCACTGGCTGACAAGCTTTGGCATAGAGCTGACAATGTCAAAAACTAGGGCTTAGCATAACTTTTGATCTGGAGCTCCAAATGATGCACCACTTTGTCTGGGAGGTAGGCATTGATAACAGGAATAAATCATTCAATAGGATCTAGGGCTGAAAATGGCTGGAAAGCAAGAAATTTGATGATGAACAGAGATGAACTGGCTGCACTGGAGCAGTTCTGGACACAAACTTGGCATGGCTATAACTTCCAATCTAGGCCGATCTAGGTGTCGAGCTAGAAGACAAAAATACTCAGGAGGCTAAGGCACATCTAAATGACAAAGTTTCGAGGGCTGAAATGGCCGGGAACACTTTTCCGGTGAACTGTGCTGGAGAAGAACACTGCTATTTGGGGGTTTTTGCTACAGGCCGAGAGAACTTAATTCTTTGCTTGGAGAGCATCCAGGAGGTATAGGGAAGCTTCTGGTAGCATCAAGTTGACTGGAGGATCACCGGAGAAGCCTGGCGACGATCGCCGGTTTTCTGGTAGAGCTTGAATTTGGGAAAAGCTTCGAATGATGTTTAATTAGGGATTCTAAGCTTACAGGCTTGCTTGAAATAACCCACTGATCAATTTGCTTCACAGGTTCGAGGGCTAATTCGAATTGATTTGGCCTGCATTGCCGGAACAGGGCAATCTTCGATTTTCAGCCAATTCCGGCGATCACCGGCGACTGGATGCAATATAGCTCAATTAAATGGTACAGCACGATGAGGGAGATGAGATATACCTTCTGGTGCTGTTAAGTCGGTGAGGAGTGCAGCAGGGCGTGCTGGCACCGTGAGGTCTCAATCTGGACTCGCCGGAGAAGAAGACCAGGACAGGAGAATTTTGAGACTTAGCTGATTTCCAGTGAAACAAGAAGTTGCTGGGGGACAGTGGTGTATAAATAGGCCAGGCGAAGCAAGCAAGAAGGAGACAACGAAGTAATTGGCAGCCGGTGACTTGACTGGTTGCGTGCTGGAGCAACAGCGGCGAAGACACAGCGAAGAACGGTGATGCGACGGCGACAAGCTTGCAGTTGATCACAGTGTCGCCTCATCGGGACCTGGCAAAGTTGTAGCAAGCGGTGGCGACAACACTGGCGCGGCAAAGCGACGTGGCAAGGAGTTGCTGACAAAAAGCCGTTGATCGCGCGCGGGAGCAGCACTGGTCGTCGACGTAGCAGCGGCCTTGCCACGGCACTGGCTGGAGTGGGGACACGTGCGCACCGGCATGCATGGTCACGAGCGTGGGCGAAGCCTCACCGGCGATGAGCAATCACGGCGCACAAGCACGGCAGTTCCTGGTCGTGCGCACAGTAGCTAGCCTGGTCGAAATTGGGCTGATTTGCAATATTTGACTTTCACAATTGGACCAATCTGTAATTCTGGAGATTTGGAAGGTTAGAGTTGAATTTGATTTCACTAATCTGGTAGATTATATTCAACAGGTTAATTGGCAATGATAATTGATAAAATATGATACGTTTGAATAGTTTTTGATACAAACTGAAAATAGGGTAATTTAGGGTAATTGAAATCTGAATTTCATTTGGTTTTGAATTCTGGTACTTAGGATGAGATTTTGGAATTTGAACAGAAGAGAAACTTGTGACAAATAGCATTTTGAGAGGATTTGCCGAAGAAATTCTGAATTTGGAGTTAATCTGGAGATTTTAGCCTTTTTGGATTTTCAAATAACAGATAAGGACTATTTTGCGATAATTCTTGGACTGATTTGTGAAAAGAGTCTAAATGGTGAAATATGGCTGTCAACTTTTTATATTAAGGTATTGACATACCCATGATCATATTCCAGGAATAATCTGGTCTGAACTTGGTCAAGATTCGGATTAAATCTGTATTTCTGAAACTTAGGGTATTTAAGTAATAGAAGGTATTTCTGTTTTCGAAAACAGAAGGAGCTGATAAATCTGAGAGTTAGGGATAGAATTGGATCTAGGTTCTGAAGGCTTTTAAGTTCAAAGAAACTGATAGATCATATCTGAACAATCTGATCTAAATTTGAGGTCACAGGATAAATTTTGGAGATTTCAGGGCTTGAGATAGAAACTGATCTGGCTATTACTACAGATACATGCATGCATGCTATTTATGAAAAAGGAAAATTTCACCCCTAACTCAGGGCGTTACAACACGTGTCCTCATCAGCCTTCCAAAGGCTTCTTCGGCCAGCACCCATCCTTCCGAGGCCCCGAACGCCACCGGGGGCCCGGTGACGCTCCGGGTCTCACCGGGTGTCCGGTGATGCTCCGGGTCTCACCGGGGGCCCGATGACTCTCTGGGTCTCACCGGGGGCCCGGTGACTCTCCGGGTCTCATCGGGGTCCCGGTGGCTTCGGGACTTACCGGGGGCCCAGTGATGCTCCGGATCTCACCGGGGGCCCGGTGACCCTCCGGGTCTCACCGGGGGGGGGGGGGTTTCACGACTTCGTGGAGCCCCTAGGTGTTCCCCCAACAACAGCCCCCCAGGCCCTCGAGGGCACTAAGTGCCCCCGATGGGTATGCAAAACTCCCGATGATGACGCCTCGTCTTCCACGAAGTGCCTTGCGCCGTGAGTGGCGTTTCGGGTCCCGAACCATTTTTCGGCGGGGGCGCGTCTGTCCGCGAACTGACGCCTCATTTCGAAGCGTTCACCTTCGCGTCGCTTCGTCTTGCGTGTGACGGTTCAGCTCCGCAGCCTTGATGGGCTTGTGGACACGTGGCGGGCATTCGGGTCCCCCTCCACCACCTATAAATAGGGGGGAGGCCCTTTAGTTTGAGCATGCCCACAAGCCCCCATATTCCACAAATCTCGGCTTTCTTCAGTGGTTCCCGGCGCCTTTTTCCGGTGGTTGCCGGTAACACCCGGTAGCTTCCGGTGACGATTTCCGGTAACCTCCGGTAGCTTCCGGCGATGATTTCCGGTAACACCCGGTAGCTTCCGGTGACAATTTTTTGGTAGCGCCCAGTGGTAGTTTTCCGGTAGCGCCCGGTGAGTTCCGGTGGTCTTCAACGAGTTCACCCCCGATGGCGCCGAAGAGTCGCGCCAAGGTCTCCGAGTTGCCCCCGGAGGAGGTGACCTCTGATTTTCTCGGGGCCACCGAGTTTTCTTCGGGGGCCCTTGAGGCCTTCTTGGAGCGCGGCTATTTCAGAGTGGGGGACATCAGGATTCCTGGACCAGCGGAGCAGGCGCCGAGCCCCCGGGACGGATAGGTGGTGGCCTTTGATGCCTTCGTGGAGGCGGGCCTCCGACTCCCGGTGCATCCACTGCTCCGCGAGTTCCTGCAGATCTACGGCCTCTCGCTCAACCATCTTACCCCAAACACCCTCGTTCAGATGGGTCTGTTCGTCTGGTTGTGCGAGACGGCCGCCGTGACGGACCCCACACTGCTCCTCTTGCGATACTTCTACGAGCCATCGGCGAGGGGCTCGGTGGTGAGGAGGGGCGGCCCTAGGTCAGCTTTCGGCTCCATCATGATCCAGTTGACGCCGGGCCGCGCCGACGAGTACCCGGTGTTAGCCTCCTGGGACCACTGGGGAGACTGGCTCCGGCACTAGTTCTACCTCCGGGTAGGAGACCCGGGGGTGACGTATTCACTGGAGCCCTCCACGTATTCACAGTCCGACGGCCCGCTGGCTCCGGAGTGGACCGTGGCGGAGATGGACCTCCTTACCGCGATGGCGAAGGCCCGATTTCGGCGGTCCATGAGGGATCTAGCAGAGGAGATGGCCCTCCTCCGAGTGGCGCCGTTCCACACCCGCCGGGGGAGGGGGATGTCTGCGGCGCACAGGCCACCCCGGATGGCGGGGGCGGACCGTGAGTACTCAGGTCTCTTCCTAATACCGGGAGATTTATCCTAACCCTCGCTTCTTTTCCTTTTTGCAGTCAGGTCCTACGGTCGAGCCAAGGAGGTCGTGGTGACCCTCCTTGGGCGATACTACGAGGACGAGCACGAGTGGGTGGTGCGCGTTATCGGAGAGAGTCCTCCCCGGAACGTCATCGCGGAGGTGTTTGGGCTAAGGCTCCCGACTCGGGTGCCTCTTCCCACCCGCTCTTCACGCAAGCGGGGGAAGGAGGTTGCTGGCGGGCCCTCGAAGAGGTCTCGTCCGTCGGGCAGCCCTGCGGGATCCCGAGCCCGGAGGAGTCCCGCGAGGCCCCGGTCTTCGCCACCAGCTTCTCCCACGAAGGACTCCGAGGCGGCACTTGCTGGGGCATCGGGTGCGGCCCCAGACACTCCTGGCTGGCCGGATCCCGTGGGAGGCGTTCCGGCTGGGGAGGGCCAGGGCTCAGACTCGGAGATGTACACTCCGAGTCCCTCACCGCCTCCTGCTCCCGCGGGGGTCCGGCCGCAGCCCTCGTCCAGCGAGGTCTCTGTCCGGTTTGGGATGCCGGGCGACCTGCCGATGGCCTCGATCCTAGCCCCAGAGACGGGCTCCTCGGCGGTCCGGCCCGCGGCGTCGGTGCTCCCTGTACCCGGGAGGGGTAAGGGTTTGTTTGTCAACCCCAGGGTTCAGGTGCCGCCGATGGACCAGGCTTCTGGCTCCTCCGACGGTGGGACTCCGGAGAAGGGTGCTCTGCTCGGAGGGGAGGACTCCCGAGGGAGCGACCCGGGGGGCGACGAGGGTGACGTTGACGCGGTGATCGCTTCCGGACTTCGGGTGAGTTATTTGAATCTTACGCTCATCCGACTTTTGCATTCTGATTATTGCTTCCTTTCAGACGGTTGCATTGGCCCGGGGCTTCAGGGCCCTGCTCGCCATGCGTCTCCGGGCTGCCGAGGACATAGTGGCCTTCGAGCGCACCGGGAAGGAGAAGGCGCTCAGGGATGCTGCCTCGGAGCGCTCTGAGAAGGAGCGGGCGCTTGGGGAGCTCGCCGCGGTGCAGGCCCGGCTCGCTGCCATCGAGGTCACGGCCTCTCTACTCCGGAGGGAGCTGCAGGCGGAGCGGGAGGCTGCGGCTTCGGGAGTCCAGGCCGTAGTCTCGGGAGGTAGGGCGATCCGCTCTACCTTAGAGGAGCTCGGGATCGAGCTCGGGCGGGGAGCAGGCCCCGACCCGGCACCGGCATCGGTCGGGGAGGCCGCGCGCTTCCATGGTGCGTAGGTTTCCCTGATCCCGGCTGCCACGGAGGCTCGGGCACGAGGCCTCGCCGTCTCGGTGATCGCGTTAGCCACGGCTCTCGTCGAGTACCGCGGCGAGGGTGCCCAGGTCATCGGGGAGCTTGTCCCCCGGAGCTTCCCTGCCTTCTTCGACCCTCGGCGGGCGGAGCTGGAGCGGTCCGCCGAGGCCCTCTTCGACCGGATTACTGGTGCCATGGAGACGGGCGGCCGACACTCGGATCAGGACGCGACAGCCAGCGCGGATGTCCCCCCGGGGGGGAACAAGGATGGGCAAGTATGAGCTCCCCCCCCCCCCCGTTAGATTAGGCTTTTCTTTTCAAGCCTTTTTTATTTTGCTCTTGGCAGCTTCTTTAGAAAGGGCCCCGGGAACTTGTAAATAGCTTTTAATTGGAATAAAGTAGTACTTTTGCTAAGTGTGTTCAACTTGTCAGCAGGTGTCTTTAGATATCACTTTCCCGGGGTTTTCCTGTCCTGAGGGGCGTCTTTCGGAGAGTGCTCGAGGGTCTCCCGGGAGGTCCAGCCCAGGTAGCGCCCAGGCAGCCTCGATTTTACTAAGTCTGGTAGTCGGGGGAGCGTCTGGCGGGCCAGTCTCCGCAAAGGGAGGTGCCTCCTGGGAGCCGGCTCTGCTGCGATGGCTCCCGGAGTGGCACCTGGGGAACTTCGACGATTGTCGCGCCGAGTTATCTCCACCGAGGCCGTGGTCTCTAAAGGTCCCCCCGCTTAGGATACTCCCCCCAGCCGGCTACGAGTACTGGCCGGAGGATCTCCTTCGGAGGGCTCTTTGGCGCATGAGGGGCTTGTACAAGGATCTTTCCCAGGAGATCTCGGAAGGCCTCCGGGATTATTAGGTGTAGTTGCTTCTCGGGGGTCGTCCTTCGAAGTAGTTTCCCGCGGGAGCCTAACTCCCCGGGCTATACTCGCTCGCCCGGGTCTTATCTCGGGGGCACTTTTAGCCCACCAGGGGGGTTGTCCCCTAGTGCGATGTTGTGTTAATAAGGTTGTAGACTTGTTTATTTGCCATGTCTTTAGGGTTTCTTCGAGGTTGTCGAGATTATCTTTGTTTCCGAAATTTCAAAATCTTCCGCGTTAGGTCGCTGTTTTTTCGTCTGGGCCCAGGTTCCCCCCACCACAGCGGGATGCAGCTCAGCTCCGGGCGCTGTGGGTAAGGATTGAAAGGGCCCGGACTCCAATGACTGCTTAACTTATGTAGCCCCTAGTCGACAGTCCTGGGGACTAGTGGGGGTTCTCGACCGAAAAACCGGAAAGGTTCGCCTGGGTGCATGGAGGCGGGGAATTTGTTGGAAGAATCCCCGGTCCGAATCTTTCGAGATAATAAATTCCAAAAGCCGACTTTCTTGTCTGCCACACGGGGCAAAGGATATTCCCTTAGGAGGGTTTCGTGACCCAGTAGCGGGTGTAGAGTGTTCGAGGGGGGACTTGTCTCTCGAAGTGACTCGTTACCGCAGTTCGTGAGAACTGGGTTGCCTCTTACCCCCTCAGTCCACGAGGGGTTACGGTAAGCCGCCCTATGGGAGCGGGGCTCCCGTTGTTGGGACTTTAGGCCGTGATAGCCTACATCCTCATGGAGAGGGCATCCTCGCGGGGAGGGCATTTTCATAGAGGAGGCGTCGCCTTTTAGGCGGAAGAATAAACTCCTGTAAGAAATTCCAACGTTGAAGTAGAAGAAGCCATTCGAGTTAATGAAAACACAACACCCCCCCTGCGCGGTCACAGCGGGAGAGGGACACAAAATCCCAGAGTTGAACAAAAAATCCATTTGTATTAATAAAGGACGAGATACAACGTCTCCCCCCGCGAAAACACAGTGGGGGAGGGAACAGTGAATACAAATGCCTCACCCCGCGGAACCGCGGCGGGGGAGGTGGCGAGCCCGGAGGCTAAACATAGAACTTGCGGAGCAAGCTTATGTTCCAAGTGTGCATCAGCTTCTGGTCTTCAAGTGTGGAGAGATTGTAAGCCCCCGAGCCCAGGACGGCAGAGATCCTATACGGGCCCTCCCACTTGGGGGATAATTTGCCCTGGGCTTGGGGGTCAGTCACACGCTCGAGGACCAAGTCCCCGAGGAGGAAGGCCCTTTCGCGCACGCGCTGGTCGTATGCGCGCGCCATCTCGCGCTCGTAGATGGTGTGGTGGAGGAGTGCTCAGTCTCATTCTTCTTCAACGAGGTCAACTTCCAGCCGTTGATTGGTCTCATTGGTTTGGTGCACCGCGGTCGTGGCTCCGTCCAAGAGCTCGACCCGCAGCGATCGAAAACCAATTTCCGAGGGGAGAACTGCTTCGGCCCCGTACGCGAGCAAGAAAGGCGTGCGCCCTGTCGCTCGGCTAGGGGTTGTGCGCATGGAGCAGAGGATGCTTGGAAGCTCTTCCACCCATGCGCCTCGCCTGGAGGTGGTCTGTTCGAGCCGTCGACGTAGGCCTTGCAGGATCACGCCGTTGACCCTTTCAACAGCTCCGTTGCTCTGGGGATGAGCCACGGAGGCAAAATGGAGGGTAGTCCCTAAGCCTTCACAGAACTCCCAGAAATATACTAAGTCGAACTGGGTCCCGTTGTCGACGGTGATTTCTTGGGTGACCCCGAAGCGACATACAATATTTTTCCAGAAGAAATACTGCACCGCGCGGGAGGTGATGCTGGCCAAGGGCTCAGCCTCCACCCACTTGGAGAAATAATCCACAGCGACCACCGCGTACTTGTAGCCCCCTGGTGCCGGGGGGAAGGGACCAAGGAGATCCATCCCCCAGCGCGCAAAGGGCCAAGTAACAGGGATGGTTTGCAGCATCGAGGAGGGTAGCCTGGTGCCCTTCGCCATCCTTTGGCAGGCCTCACATGCAGAGATCAGATCCCGCGCATCGCGGACCAGTGTGGGCCAATAAAACCCTTGGCGGAGGACCTTCGCCGCGGACGCCCGCGGGGCCGGGTGGGATCCGCAGTTCCCCGAGTGTATATCCTCGAGGAGTCGGAGCCCTTCCGTCCGCGGGAGGCAGCGGAGAAGGGCAAAAGCTCCCCACTTGTACAGCTTTCCCTCTAGCAGGATGTATGCCCGGGCCTTGGCGCGGAGGCGCCTCACTTTGGCATTGCTGAAGGTTCCCGCTCGTCCCTTATGCAGTAGATGAGGGGATCCATCCATGATGCGATCCGAGTGATCTCAGAAATCTCCGGGAGGCAAACCCCAAGGTTCGCGTCCGGAAGGGTTGTCGAGGGCTTCGTGATGATTTCCAGAAAAGCGCCCTTGGGGAGAGATTCTCGGGTGCTGGCTGCCCGGGCTAAGGCATCGGCCCGATCGTTATCCCGTCGGGGGATATGTCGGGCCTCCAAGCCTTCGAAGTGTTTTTCCATCTTCCGCACCTCCCCCAAGTAAAGACTCAGGTTCGCGTCATGGCACAAGTAGGACTTGTCCATTTTGTTGACCAGAAGGTGGGAATCTCCTTTCACCCGGAGGCGGCGGATTCCTAAGGAGCGCGCGAGGCGCAATCCCAGGAGCAAGGCCTCATACTCGTCAACATTGTTCGTAGCCGGGAACTCGAGCCTGGCAGCGTAATCCAGCGTCTTCCCCTCGGGACTCCGGAGAACCACCCCCGCACCGGCCCCGGCGAGGCATAAGGAGCCATCGAACATGAGTGTCCAGTGGTCCTAGCACCGAGGAGGTGCGAGGGGAGTCTCTCCGTTTGCCTCGGTGGTCGGGGTCCACTCTGCCACGAAGTCAGCGAGGACTTGCGACTTAATGGCGGAGCGGCCCGTGAAGGTGAGGGAGAAAGGAGCAAGCTCGGCTCCCCACTTCCCAATTCGGCCGGTGGCCTCCTTGTTTCTCACCACTTCCCCCAGGGGGAGAGATGATGGGACCGTGATTGGGTGTCCGAGGAAGTAGTGGCGGAGCTTCCGTGATGCCATGAGGAGGGCGTAGCACAACTTCTCCACCTCCGTGTACCGCGTCTTAGCCCCTTGAAGGGCCTCACTTACGTAGTACACGGGGCGTTGTTGCCCATCTTGCTCTCTTACGAGCACCGCACTCACAGTGACTGGGGTCGCAGCGAGGTAGAGGAGTAAGGGTTCCTCCGGAGATGGGCTCACGAGCATTGGAGGACTCGCGAGGTACTTCTTTAGCGCGTCGAACGCCGTCTGGGCCTCGGGAGTCCACTTGAACCCCTTGAGGCCCCGGAGGATTTTGAAGAACTGGAGTCCACGTTCCCCTAACCGCGAGACAAAGCGACCCAACGCGGCTAATCGGCTGGTAAGTCTCTGTACGTCTTTCACGGAGCGCGGAGGAGGCATGTCTAGTAGGGCCTGAATTTTTTCAGGGTTTGCCTCAATACCTCACTGGGACACAAGGAAGCCAAGCAGCGTCCCACCGCATACGCCAAAGGCGCATTTTTCTGGGTTGAGTTTCAACCCGTACTTGCGGAGGTTGCGGAAGGTCTCCGCCAGGTCGTCGATGTGGGCGGCTGCACGAAGGCTTTTGACGACCGCGTCATCAACGTAGACCTCAACGTTGCGGCCGATTTGGTCCTTCAGGACCAGTGTCATGAGGCGCTGGAAAGTCGCCCCAGCGTTCTTCAACCCGAATGGCATGTGGACATAGCAGAAGGTGCCGAGGGGAGTTATAAAACTCGTCTTTTCCTCGTCCTCCATTGCCATTCGAACCTGATGGTAGCCCGAATATGCATCGAGGAAACTCATCAATTCACACCCCGCGGTCGAATCAACCAGTTGGTCAATTCGCGAGAGTGGGTAGTTATCCTTCGGGCAAGCGCGGTTAAGGTCGGTGAAGTTCACGAACATCCTCCACTTGCCACTTGACTTCTTCACGAGGACGGGGTTTGCCAACCACTCGGGATGCAAGACTTCCCGCACAAACCCCGCCTCTAGAAGCTTGGCGATCTCGACCTTGATGGCGTCTTGGCATTCGAGGGAGAGCTTCCTCAACTTTTGTTTGACCGGGGGGCGGCTGGGGGTTACTAAGAGCTTATGCTTGATGACATCTCGGGCGACGCCTTGCATGTCCGAGGGTTCCCACGCGAAAACGTTTGAGTTTTCACGGAGGAAGGCCGCGAGTTGCTCCGTGTGTTCTTCGAGGAGGTCTGCTTCGATCTTGACGGTCATCTCTTCATCTCCTGAGGACAATTGAACTTTCCGGAGGTCCCCCTCGGGGCGTGGCCTCCGAAGTGGCCTTCCGGAAGAAGCGGCTAGGGCATTAGGCTCGGGGGGGTTCTCTCCCCCCGGAGCCTTGATCATGTTGACGTTTCCAATGGCAGCGGTGGTGCGCTCGTAAAGAGCGTGGGCCATGTTCTGGTCGCCTCGAACGGTGATCGCACCGTGAGGCCCAGGGATCTTCACGCAGAGGTAGTTCTGGTGAATTGCTGCCCCTAGATGGTTGATCGTGGTCCTCCCCATAATGGCGTTGTATGAAGAGGGGAGATCCACAACATCAAACCGGACCATCTCCATCCGGTAGTTTTCTTGGGTGCCGAAGGTCATCGGGAGGTCAACCTTCCCCACCGGGTGGATGGTCTTCCCGGGAAAGAAGCCTTGCAGCGGCCCGAGTGCGGGCTGCAGCAACTTCTCATCGACTTGCATCTCCCTGAACGCCTTCAGGTATAAGATATCGGTGGAGCTTCCGCCGTCGACGAGGATGCGCGCTAATTGGCAGTTGTAGACTGTGGCCGAGACGATGAGTGCGTCGTCATGCGGGAAGCGAACCCCTCGTGCGTCTTCCGCTGTGAAGGTGAGGGGGACGTCTGACCATTTCGGTGGCGGAGACATATGCAGTACCCCCACAACCTTCACCTCTCGCGCATACTCCTTGCGCTGACGCTTGGAGTCCCGTCTCGAGGCGGATCCCCCCGTAATGACGTTTATACGCCTTTGGGAGGTTTGGAAGGGGAGCTCCTGAGCTGAGCCCCCTTCTTGCGTCTGTCTTTGCTGCTCACCCACGGGAGCAAGAAGCACTGGCAAGGCCGTCGAGGGAGGCAAGGAGGCAAGGCCCCCTCCCCCCTGCCCCCGCTGGTCGAGAAAAGCCGCAAAGTGCTGTACAAGCTGATGGCATTCTCGAGTAGCGTGGGTACTTGACTTGTGGAAGGCACACCACACGTTGGCTGTGCCCTCTTTGCCTTTCTTGGAGTGGCCCTCGCGCCCGCGGGATGACTGTCCCCCCCGTAGCCTTTTGACTTAGGGGGAGCACGACCGCCTTTGCCGCCGTCGCGCGAGCCGCCTCCGCCCTCGAGGACGAAGGCGTCCCAAGGCCGTGGCTCACCGCGATCGTTTCTCTGGGGACGCTTGTTGGGGGGAACTCTAGCCTCCCGGCCGGTGGGGATAGGAGCCCCCTGGTTTTTCTTCCAAAGATCGTCCTCCTCCGCACGGGTGTACTTCTCGAGTACGGTGAAGAGCTCATCGGTGGAGGTGGGGCAGCTCCGAGAAAGTCTCCGGTGGAGTTCCCCGAGGAGTACCCCGCTCTTGCATGCTTCGATGACTGTGGAGTCGGGGACGTGTGCCACTTTGCTCTTCACCTGAGTGAAGCACTTAAAGAAGCTTCGGATGGTCTCCCCCGTCTTCTGCCGAACAGTGTAGAGCTGGGACGAGTCTAAGGGGCATACATAGTTCCCCTGGAAGTTCGTGCAAAATTCGCGCTTCAGCTGCGCGAAGGACTTGATGGACCCAGCTCTCAGGTTGTAGAACCATGAGCGGGCGATGCCCGTGAGGTAGAGGGGGAAGACATTGCATTGCACTGTCTTGTCCCCCCAGCCGTCGAGATGGCCGTGGAGTACACCTGCACGAACTTGTAAGGATCGGCCTCAGCGTTGTAATGCTCGATATGCGGCGGGCGGTAAGGCCGCGGCCAGCGGATGCACCGGAGGCGGCTGCTCAGCGGCTGATTGGCCCCCTCAACTTCCTTGGGGGATTCATGGTTGCTGTCTTCTCTTGCCGGGGACGCGTGCTCATTGTCGGAGTCTGGGAGGGGTGCCAGCGGTCCACCGGTGCTACAGTATCGCCTCTTTTCCTCGGGGTTAGTTGAGATGACCTCTTGAGCATCGAGGTATTCCGCGGGGATGGTAGCAGCTTCTTTAAATGGCCTCTTCCCCCGGTCGGGTCGGGGGTGCGTCTCCACGTGCCCACGAGCACGGGGGAGTCCTGACTGATGGCGGGAGGTGGTTTCCTCGGACTTAGCGGTACGCATTCGCTCGACCTCCTCCCTAGTAAAGCGGGTCTGATCCGCTGGGGGCGCCCGCAAGGGTGGCCCCGGAGGGGGAGGGAGCTGATGCGTGTTTTCCATCATCCTGGTGGACACCGTCGGTGCACGGACTGGGCCCGGCGCCGGGTTCGCACTCGAGGCAGCGGCGGGAGCAGCCGCGGTTTGGTTCTCCGGGGTGTTCGCAGGAGCGGGCGCCGCACCGGCTCCGAGCGTCGGCCCTTGAAGGCTCTCGGGCCAAGGTGTGGAGGTTGCCTCTGGTGCGAGGGAGGCCCCCGGCACGTCGGTAGCCGCTCGCGGGGGTTCCGAGCCCGGGGCCGGGTAACTCCCCGAAGCAGGGGAGGACTCGGGGACGAGTTGACCCCCCGGAGCGGGAAGCATCCCTGGGACCGGATATGCCCCAGGCGCGGGCGCACCTCCGGGAGTGGGGAACATTCCCGGCCCAGGAAAGGTGGGGTGCCCCATGAAGAATTGGGGTGGTGCCCCCATAAACGGATATGGGGGTGGGTAGACAGGAGCCGGGGGTCGCGCCAGGACACGCAGTAGCTCCTCCAGGGTGTGCTAGGTGCAAAGCTGGCCCTGGATCAAAGCCCCTAGCAGAGGATCTCCGAAGACTGGGATGGAGAATTGGGGGGCACTAGGCCCCGCAAGCTTGGTTGCGGTCACCAAGTCAGAAATGGGGACCCTCCTGCCAGAGGCCGCGGGTGGAGGAGGCAGTTCCTCACCTCGGGCGCCCCCGGGCGGCAAGGTCATGGAGGCATCATCTCGCAGAGGTGGAGCTGGGTTGCTAGGACCAACGCCATCGAGAGATGAGAGGGCTTGAGCTCTGGTTCTTGGGGGAGCCATGGCAATTCGTCACGAAGTCCCCACGGTGGGCGCCAACTGTCGTGGTATTACAGATACCCCGACAGATTTCTTCGGACGTGCGCAGCACGTGTACAGCGGCGCGAGCTGACCGAGTTACCGATCTTCTCCCGCCAAGCAACACAGAAATTGACACAGTGGTTTTTATACAGGTTCGGGTCCCAGTGGGGGCCCTAGTCCTGTTGGCTCTCTCCAGACGCGAGTCCGCTGGGGAGGTATAATCTAGGGGAGAGGTCTCCAAGAGAGCCCGATATTTTGTGTTAATTCAAATGAGTTCGAATCCTCCCTAAATGAGGTACAGGAGGGGTATATATAGCCCCTAAGAAACCCAAAAGACCAAAAGGCCCTTGCTACGACCGTTGGATCGAAGGGCGCTGAAGTCATTTGGCTAGGAGAATGGTTCGGATGCTCGACACGTGTCCTCATCAGCCTTCCAAAGGCTTCTTCGGCTAGCAGCCATCCTTCCGAGGCCCCCAACGCCACCAGGGGCCCGAAGACCCTTTGGGACTCACCGGAGGCCCGGTGACGCTCCGGGTCTCACCGGGTGTCCGGTGATGCTCCGGGTCTCATCGGGGCCCGGTGACCCTCCAGATCTCACCGGGTGTCCGGTGACTTCGGGACTCACCGGGGGCCCGGTGATGCTCCCGATCTCACCGGGGGCCCGGTGACGCTCCGGGTCTCACCGGGGGCCCGATGACTCTCCGGGTCTCACCGGGGGCCCGGTGGCTTCGGGACTCACCGGGGGCCTGGTGATGCTCCGGATCTCACCAGGGGCCCGGTGACCCTCCGGGTCTCACGGGGGGGGGGGGGTTTCAGGACTTCGTGGAGCCCCTGGGAGTTCCCCCAACAAATGGGTATCTTGAAGGGATATGTAAGGAATCATCATGGGCCTGAGGGCAGTATCATTGAAGGTTATGCCGCCAAGGAGGTGATTGAATTTTTCACCAACTATATGGTCGGGGTTGACCCAATTGGCATTCCTAAGTCCCAACACAAGGACAGGCTTTAGGGCATTAGAACGATTGGATTCAAAGAAGTCGTCCCCTCTAGTGATCTGTATGCAAAAGCACATTTTTGGGTCTTACAACACATGACGAGGGTGGAGCCATACATACACGAGCACAAGGAAATGTTACGGAAACAGAATCCTTCGAAGCCAAAGATTTGGGTCACCAGAGAACATAACAGGAAGTTTGCTGGGTGAATCGAAAATAGAGTACTTTGAGCTTCGGAGGGCTCCGTAAGTGAAGTTGTTACATGGTTGGCCAAAGGGCCAAGATTTACTTTTGGGACTTGGCAAGGGTACAACATCAACAACTATTCATTTTACACAAGAACTCAGGACGAGAAGAGTACTATGCAATGTAATGGAGTGACACTACTTGCTATTTCAGAGGATGCCAGGGCAGTAAGGGCACTCAACTCATATTACGATGTTATTGAAGAAATATGGGAGCCCGATTACGTATTATTTAAGATTCCTTTGTTTCGATGCCAACGGGTCAAAATCCCTCAAGGTGTTAAAGTCGACAATTACGGGTTTACTCTTGTCAATCTCAGTAGAGTCACACACCAAGACGATCCATTTATACTTGCTGAGCAAGCCACACAGGTATTCTACATCATTGACCCAGCCAATCGAAAGTTGCACATTGTCCTTCACAGTAAGAGACGTATTGTTGGGGTCAAAGACGTTGTGGATGAAGAAGAGTATAATCAGTTTGACAAACTACCTCCATTTTTCGATGGAAGTCTTCAATCCGTCCCTACCAAAGATATTGACGAAACAAGTTACCTACGAGACGATCACGAAGAAGGATTATGGGTTGATAGCCATTCTTGACTATTTTGCAATTAATGTAAGTGATCGACGTATATTACTTGGAGCTTTAATTGAAAAATTAATATATATGCTGATCAGGGTGTGAAACTTGTGATTACTGTCGTTATGCACTCAAGCACATGCAATAAATATTTATATATGTCTGCTCTAGCTTGTACCTATATATGCTTGTTCATTTTATAGGTAATACATGGAACAACACCATTGTGTGCTATCTATCATTTTATAGGTAATACATGGAACAACACCATTGTATTGTCAAACCGTTAGTAAAAGTGCCCTCACAGAACGCCACTCTCTTCTAGCAGTTACTACTATGGAACCGTTAGTAAAAACCACATTATTTATTCTAGCAGTTTCTTAATGTTAACCGCTAGAAGAAATTACATTGTACTAACGGTTAGTTGTGTTGAACCGTTAGAATAAGTCCTCTCTAAATAAACCCTAGAATTTTCCCTCCATTCGAACCAAACACATTTCCAATTATCTGTGCTAGCATGCGCAAAATCCTAGCCTCGCCGCCGTCTACTTTTTTGCTCCCGGACCACCGCTGCTGGCCACTGCATTGCGCCATCACCGGCCACTCCACGAATTGTAAGTGATTTCGACCAATTCACTCCGTAGAGTTCTCCTCGCTTATACCTAGTTCATATTAGCTATATACAAATGGACTTTTCATCATCCTCTCCTCCTTCGTGAATAAAATGGACTTTTCATCATTAAATGTTAGAAAACATGAAAAGGGAAGAGAAAAAAATTCTCCTTCGTGAGGACTTTTGTAGTGATAAGGGAAGATAAAAAAATTTCTCAAACATCAAATATATCTGATACTTTTATAGTTTCTTCATCCTCTTGAATCAGTTTTTCAGAGAGAAGCAACCAAATTCTCAATAGGTTCAGTTATCCTCTTGAATCAATTTTCAGAGAGAAGCAACCAAATTCCCAAAAGACTCAATAGGTTCAGTTCATATTCAGTTTCTTAAATTGAAATTGAACAAGCCAGGACTATTCAAGTTCTCATGGACAATACTCCATTAAGATGTCAGCAATTGTTACAAGTAGGGTATATCAGTGCATATCAGCAATAAAGCTTTTAAGTTAGCTAAATAAGTTATCATTAGTTGACCTTTGTAAAGTTTTTGCATATATATGCATGCATTATTATAACCTTGTGTCTTTGATAAACAAGCAGCTAGAAAGCTGCAAGTGACATCTATAGGTGAGTTCGTTGACAAGGGGGGAGAGAGAGTAGTAGTGGCAACAAAGTTGTTAATACATGTACTGTTGTACTACATGCACAATCTAGCTGTTTATAAAATAGTATGCTGCCATGTACATGTGATGCCTTAACTTAGAATTGTTTCCTACATTCCAACTTGCAATGCAGCACACATAAAAAAAAGCTAGAAATTTGTGTTAAGAATATGTGTATAAGTTGTGCTATTTGTATATGAACTAGGAGTTTGTCTACTAGTTGCTGTTGATTCTTTGAAAAGTATGTCAGTTGATAACTTTTTAGAGAGAGATAACTAGTGGCTATTGTGCAAAGATTTTAGTTTATTACGAGTAATATAGTACCAAAAAGAGTTAGTGATTTAGATATGATATTTATGACTCCACAACCAGCACACCTGAAGGGTTGCGAATCCATATGGAGTGCATGCTCATACTGGAACTGAATGGGGGAGGAATTTAGGTTCATGCCAAGCCGCAACTATCATTTTTTCAAATAGAATTAATGAAATATAGTTGTTCTCTTTGAGAGTTGGAAAAGATATTAAAATGATAAAGTGGTAGACAGATTCCGAAGAAAAAACCAATGTTTAACTTGTAACACCCTGAGTTAGGGGTGAAAATTTCCTTTTTCACAAATGGCACGCATGCATGTATCTGTAGTATTAGTCAGATTAGTTTCTATCTCAAGCCCAAAAATCTCCAAAATCTATCCTATGACCTCAAATTAAGATCAGATTGTTCAGATGTGATCTATCAGTTACTCTGAACTTAAAAGTCTTCAGAACCTAGATCCAATTCTATCCCTAACTCCCAGAATTATCAACTCTTTCTGTTTCCGAAAACAGAAATACCTTATATTACTTAAATACCCTAAGTTTCAGAATCCAGATTTAATCCGAATCTTGACCAAGTTCAGACCAGATTATTTCTGGAATATGATCATGGGTATGTCAATACCTTAATCTAAAAAGTTGACAGCCAGATTTTATCATCTAAACCTTTTTCACAAATCAGTCCAAGACTTATCGCAAATTAGTCCTTATCTGATATCTGAAAACCTAAAAAGACTAAAATCTCCAGATTAACTCTAAATTCAGAATTTCTTCAGCAGATCTTTCCTAATTGCTATTTGCCACAAGTTTCTCTTCTGTGCAGATATCAAAATCGAACCCTAAATGCCAGAATTCGAAATCGACAAAACTCAAATCTAATTTACCCTAAATTACCCTATTTTCAGTTTGTATCAAAAGCTACCCAAATGTGCCAAATTTTATTTTCAATCCTTGCCAAATCATCTGTGGAATAAAGATTGCCAAAATAGCAGAATCAAATTCAGAACAGACCTTCCGAATCATTAGATTTACAGATCAGTCCAAAACTCAAAGAATTGAAATTGCAAATGAATCCATTTTCGACCAGGTCAACAGCAGCATTCGACCAGGCCGTTTGCTGTACGCGACCAGGACTCGCCGTGGGTTCTTGCGCCGTGCACGTTCGCCGCCGGCCAAGCATCGCCGCACTTGTGACCGTGCATGCCAGTACGCACGTGTCCTTGCCTCAGCCGTCACCGTGGCAGCGTCGTTGCTACGTCGACGACCAGCGTTTGCTCCCGCGCGCGATCAGCAGCAACTTTGTCAGCAATCCATCGCCACGTAGCCTCGCCGCGCCAGTACTTGTCGCCACCGCTTGCTACAAGCTTCGCCAGGTCCCGATGAAGCGACATTGTGATCAGCTGAAGGCTTGTCGCCGTCGCATCACCGTTCTTGCTGTGTCTTCGCCGCTGATGTCCAGCACGCAAGCAACCTCATCACCAGCAGTCAATCACTTCGTTGCTCCCCTTCGTCATCTTCGCCTGGCCTATTTAAACCCTACTGTGTGCAGCAGCTTCTCCACACTTCACCAGAAACCAGCCAAGTTCCAGAATTTGCTGTTTTCGTTTTCTTCTCCGGCGAGCCGTCGAGGAGCCTCACGGTGCCAGCTTCATCCGCTGCATCAACCTTCAAATTGAATCCATCAGTGAGTTCCCCTACTCATCCTCTCTGTGTGATATCATTTAATTGGTCTCCGGTGGACTCTAACGCCGGCGATCACCGGAAATGGCTGAAAATCGAAGATTGCCCTGTTCCGGCAATGCAGGCCAAACCAATTCGATTTAGCCCTCGAACCTGTGAAGTAAATTGATCAGTGAGCCAAATCAAGCAAGCCTGTGAAGTTGGATTTCGAAATTTAGCAAGAATCGAACCTTTTCCCTAAACCGAGCTTCACCAGAAAACCGGCGATCGTCGCCAGGCTTCTCCGGTGATCCTCCGGTCAATTTGAGGTTACCAGAAGCTTCCCTATACCTCCTAGATGCTCTCCAAGCAAGGAATTTAGTTCTCTCGGCCTGTAGCAGAAACCCCCAACTGGCAGTGTCTCTTCTCCGGCGACGATGATCGGAAAAGTGATCCCGGCCATTTCAGCCCTCGAAACCTTGTCATTTAGATGTGCCCTAGTCTCCTGAGTATTTTTGTCTTCTAGCCCGACACCTAGATCGGCCTAGATTGGAAGTTACAGCCATGCCAAGATCTTGTCCAGAACTGCTCCAGTGCAACCAGTTCATCTCTGTTCATCATCAAATTTCTTGCTTTCCAGCCATTTTCAGCCCTAGATCCTATTGAATGATTTATTCCTGTTATCAATGCCTACCTCCCAGACAAAGTGGTGCATCATTTGGGGCCCTAGATCAAAAGTTATGCTAAGCCCTAATTTCTGGCCATGTCAAGATTAATGCCAGGCTATGCCAGCCAATGGCATTGGCCTTGTTTACCCACTTCTGGTTGTGTAAATTGAAAACCACTTTGTCCACTAAATTTGTAGAGTTGTGATCTACATTTTATTCTACTACCACAAGTTGAGATAACCCCTCTATCATTCATCAACCCTATGTCGATGCTTTGAACCGAATGTCGACCTAAAGACGTTCGCTGTTTTTGAGCGAACCAGTCGCAACCTTGATATCATTCTGATATTTTGAGACATTTGGAACCTTGTAAACCTTTGATAGCTAATCTTAACATTGGTTTCCTTAACTTAACCCTAATCAGCCTCTAAACCCAATCATTTCAGAATCATCAAGACTTCATCTTTGCATCTTTGCACAAAGTATAATAATGTATGGAAAAGATTATGATTATTGGTTGTTTGTTTGATTGGAGAGCAGATCAAGAGCCCGAGTTCGAGGACTTCATTGCGGATCCGACGTCAACTGCTGTATCTTACGACGCGGAAGGCAAGTCATATCCTTGGTCATCTTGAACCTATATTTTAAATGTTGCTATAATATAACCTTGAATATAGGCAATATTGCATGTGAAAGATTGAGAATGGTTGATTTATGAATTGGCAGTACTAGACTGGTTATCTGTGAACTGTGAAATGTGAAATAAACAAGTTTTGAGCCATGAACTATTATATGTATCTATATACTTATATTCATGAAATAAAACCCCTAGCCGTGATCAGAAAAATGGTATGGATGGCTGTAGCACTGGAGGTGCTAGACTGCAAAGGAATGCAGGCACTGAAGGTGCAGGGTTGTGGATGGTCTGGTCATTGGCATATAAGGACTAGAACCTTGTGTTGTGCGTCTAGTGGCATGAACAACGTGCTAACCGCAAGCCTGGTATGGGACAGGCCTGAACAAGTAATTATGTGGATCGCACATGAAACCCCTGCATGAGATGTGTAGTGATGCACGATAAACACGGAGCGCGGCTCCCACACATATCACTGAAGGTGATCAAGCACGCTGACCCAGTAATGGGAATAAGCAAAGGGGTGGAGGTTTGGATACAACCTGCCACAACTGTGTCTCGCTGAGAGCCACAGGGTCGGGGGTGAATTGTGAGTAAAACATAACAAAAGTTCTTGTTATTTCCACCTTGCCGCTCACAGTATGAAGTGAGTCAGGGGTCCAATCATTTTGTTATGATAGGAAAGGTTTGAAAGTGGAATATCTTGCGGGTAAATTGGTACCTCTCTGCAGAGTTAAAAATGTATTCGAATACTCCGAACTCCCGGGTTTATAGGAGTCGGCTGCGGTGGATTAAATCCACGGGGTGTGACACAAGTACTATTTTCTAAATAAAATATGTTTATTTAAGATTACCCAAATGACATGTGTTGTCATGATAAGGAGTGCTGCCGTGGGCTGTCGTGTGTCGACGTGTCGCGGTAGTGCTATAATCTAGTGAACAATGATGATGATGTTATATTATGAAAAGTGCTGCCATGAGATGAGGTATAAAAGAAAAAGATTATTTTACAAATATCCATAATTCTTGACTAGTCTAGGTTCATATCATCACTACTATATGTACTTACTCTTACCTATGACTTGCTGAGTACGTAAGTGCTCACCCTTGCAACATTCAACTCAATAGATGGAGCCTACTTTGATCAAGATGATGGCACGGAGTATTACGTGGATCCAGAAGGAGGAGAATCAGTTCCGCCAGAGCCCTGAAGTGTGTTGTTCTGCCGTCAACTTCTTTTGTGGGAGGGTCACCTATCTTCTGCTGCGTAGTTAAATATTTTGTTAAACCCTGAATGCCTTGTAGGCATTGTAATCCTCTTTATGTAATATTAAGGCCAGCAGGCCACACTGCTTAATATTTTGCTAGTACTCTGTTGCAATGTAATATACTCCTGTGTTTGACTCATCCTGGGAAGTCAAAGGTTTGTGAGAATGAGACTAGCTGCAGCGAGCTAGGTCTCTACAGGAGTAGTCGTTGTCCCAGTCTCGGGGCGCGACATAACTAGAATATGAGTGAGCTTACATGGTGTTGTGCATATCTTGAATCAGAGGATGCATCTTTGCATTGGTTGCAGAGATAAATATTTGATATATTAATTCTTATTAAAACTTGTATGCAATTTGAAATGAATTCAGGTAATAGGTGGTAGTTCATCAATTGCTCTCCTTAAGGACAAATACTATGTCAAATGCGACCACTTAAGTTGTTTAATCTTATACGTACTGTACCATTTACTAGTAATGTCATTGCCATTTCATTTTAGTTATGAACTTTTTCATGTAAACCCATTTTTCATATCAATTGATGGTTTGTTCATAGAATTTTAGGCACAGCCATGTCGGCATCTTCCTCGTCTAATACTAGTGATTCGACGAGGGGCAACGTAGCTGATGCTACTTCATCCCAGCGCAAGATGAAGGTGTGAGGCGCGACAATGTTGTGTCATTTGGCCAAATGCATGGATCTTTCCTGTGAGTTCAACCAGTTTGGGAGACCGATCAGAAAGAACGCTGTATAGTACGCTGCCTATGTTGGTTTGTTGGCGAAGGAAAGGGTAAAGATCACCGTCCAGAGCTGGAAGGACGCGAAGGCTGACGAGAGGGATAGGTTGTGGGCGGAAGTGAAGATAAAATTAATCAAAATTCCTGAACTCTTGATTAATCACATTCTCTTGGCTTACCCTGAAGATTAAGTAAGTCCTGCTTATATGCACCATTTGAAAATAGGCCAAGTGGAACATCCCCGACAATGGACCCAAGACGGCTTGGTTGAAGGACATGAACAACACATGGAAAACCTTCAAGAGCTTCCTCATTAGTGCCTTCCTTGCTAAAGGAAAATATCCATGCGAGAAGTATCCCTTCATAATGGAGGAGGTATGGGAGTAATTCACCCAGCAGAAGGGGACCCCTGAGTTCAAGGTATGTATGCTTTCTTCGCTTGGTCACACCGTTGTATGGAGTAACCAACGGTGCATTAATTTTCTTGTTTCTGCTTGATAATTGTCATATTTGTGCATATTTTCCTTATGTTTAACCCCCAGATCATGTACATTTAGTCATATAAGGCGGCATCTGCATTAATCATATACAGGAGGCAACCCGAGTGTTTTCTCTTTTTCCTTCTTTTTGTTATTTTTTCCCTTGTTTTGTAGGATTGTTTTTAGTTTCTTTTGTTCTTTTGTTTTTCCAGGCTGCTGCTATATCTTCATCCATACATGTGTGTGGGACTTCGATATGCTTCACCATGACGACATTGACTTCATCCATACCCGGTGAGCTGTCTTGGATCCCATGTGACTTATTTGTGCAAAAATTTACTTTGTGCTTCCACCTCATCCATTTTATCACCTCTTGTATGCATCGTGGACTATGCATCATTTAAGCTTGGGGGTATGGGAGTCACTTTGTCCTTCATTGTTTGCATTTTTGGGTCAAATTTTTTTGAAATTATGGATGAATTGATAGCATTTGTGATTCATGTGGCCATACTTGTGCTTAAATTCTATATTTGTGTGATTGTTGAGCTGTATGACTATGGTGCTTATTCATGCTGTGATTGTCTTATATCCAGCCTTGTGGGCTTTGTTGTGTATGTTGATATGACCTGCTTTGTGTTTGAACTGTTGTACCGCAAGGTAATTCTAGAGAGGTCATGTCAAAATTTTCAAAAATCTTAGACTTGTGATTTTTATCGTTGATATTTGGCTTCTAAGAGCCCTTTGCACGTTGTGTTGATTTGTATGCATGCTTTAGTGGCTCGACAATCTATTGTAGGTTGAATTGTGATTAACCATCTTCTAATGATACTAAAATTGTTTGTACTTAGTTTCGTTGTGGATATAGTGGAAATTTGAATGTTTATCGATATCTATATTGCCGCATTCTATCATGTATATTGAAATATCAATTGTTGAGCCTAATCTCTACACACATGCTTAGAACATGAGTCTCCTAAACAATCATTTAACCTATGCAAACCAGATTTGAAAAAATTTTGCTAATAAGGTCGCAATTGCTTGTTCTCTACCTTGTAGACACTGCCAATCTTTCTTTTTTTTTGAATAAAAACTCTTCTGCTTCATTGCTCCTCTGAGTCTTCGGTATGAAAGCATGGTTCGCACATTTTCAAATCTAATAAGTGCATAAGACTTCTCGCTACATCTTTTGACTCATGAGCATGTTTTTAAAACACTCTAGAGGACTAGTGAGCTTAGAGCGAAGTACGAAGAGATTCTCCCTAATAAGTCAAAGGGTAGAGACTTGCATGAGCACCAGATTTTCTCTTTGAAATAAAAAAGAGCTCAAAAATTCATAAGGTTGAAATGGCTTATTTGATATTTATGGAGACTGTAGTTCTCTCATGATTGTGCATTGTTTACACTCACTTTGAAATTCTGTATACATGCAGGGATGTAGGTGGTATGAGTAGAACTAAACATTCTTATTTCCTCTATACCCGGAACTAAGCTAGTTACCTGTAATTTCTGTGCAATTATTAGATGGTTGAGCGCTTGATACATATCTTAGTTTGTCGAGCTTACTATCTGCTGCATTCAACTCTTCCACATCATTTGTATGCTTGGATTTATTTCTTATCTCATTGCTTGAGGACAAGCAAAGATTTAAGCTTGGGGGTGTTGATAATTATCATATCTGTGCATATTTTCCATATGTTTAACCCCAAGATCATGCACATTTAGTCATATAAGGCGGCATTTGCATTAATCATATACATCTTTATCATCAAATCGACCGTATTATTTGTTTTATGATTTTATTGCAGGTCAATACGATTTGGATGGATTTCGGTTGATGGAGCGCGTCTCTTTGTATTCACCTGACCTTCGGTCGATTCCGGTTAGAAGCACGCGTTCCTATGAACGCGTAGGAACTGACTGTGCCGAAATCGGAGTCTCTGGGGGCCAGAATCTCAATTCCTTTCAGCCGAGGACTTTTTTATAAATTCCTAAAACCCCAAACACTTTTTTGCAAAATGGCTTAGACTCAGAAATTCCAAAACACTAAGTAGGAGGACCTAACTGTAAGTTTCTAAAACTTCGAGAAGATTTCTACAAAATTGACATTCTTCTCCACCCGCCAGCCACTTTACTTCCTTGAGCGTGGTTTTTCTTTTGTTATCTTCTTCTTCTGTCTCTCTCCTCGCGATCCACACCTCCATCCAGCACGCCGGCGACGACCAACCGTAAGCCGCCGGCGGAACTCCTTCACTGCCTTTCTTCTTCCTCTTTTTCTTCCTCCCCTTCTACTTCCTTATTCCTGTCTTCATCTTACCCCTTCTCCACCACACCACCATCTAGCCGCCTGGATTCACATCCACGCCGCCGGTGCTCCACGCGCCACCATCCGCACCTGCCGCGCCGCACCGCCACGAGATTGCATCGGATCTGCAGGCCGCCTGGATCTACATCGCCGGCGCCGCCCCTCGAGATCCACTCCTCCCGATGCCGGCCGCCGATCCGCCTTTGCTCCTCCGCACTGCCCTCTCCCGCGTCTCCACAGCTCCCACCGCCGGATCCTCTTCTTCCCCCAAATCTGGTGCTCCATCCCCTCGCCATTCCACTGCCTCCTCCACGAACTGCCTTCCCCGCGCCAGTGCCACCTCAGCTGCCCGTCCGCCGCCTAGATGCACGCCCCACGCCGCGCCCAAATGGTGCCGCCTTCACCACTCCTTCCTCGACCCCGGCGCACCAATCCAGCACCTCACGCCGTTGCCGGATCTCCACGATGCTGACTCCACTGCACCGCGCCGCCCTTGCGCCGCCGCCACCGAGTCACCACCGAAACCTAACACAAATCCCCAATTCAATTCTTTCTCCTTTCTTCTCTCCATTTCTTCCTCTCTTCTTTCCTCCATTGCCACCTTCAAGCCCGGCAATTTTGGCCTCGACACAGCGATGATTTAGCACTTTTGCGGCCGTGATTGAGCTCCAGCGGACTTCTTCCTCGGCCACCTCTTCGATTTCGGCCTTGACCAGCTCCCCGACGACGACTACTCCACTGCGACCACTTCCTCGACCAGCACTTAGACTACGAACTCAAGCTCTCCACAGCCGTTTTCTTCGATGTCAAGCTTCAGCAAGACTCTAGTACTTCTGCAGCTATTCCAACAGCCATCACAACTGGTTCAACTCTTCACCCCACTCCTGTTCTTGAGTCATATGAATTGTTGAACTAGCAAGCAATTCTTGTACGAGATGATGAATGCTTGTAAAGAACTAAATTTGAATATGAGAAGCACAACTTGCATTTTGATTGATTCCCCATCCAACTGCACTTCTATTTCTTCAGGTTGATTAGAACTTTCTGCACTGCTATGTATTATTTTTGTTGAATGCTTGCTGGAGGTTGAACTAAATTAATAGTGATAAACTGAAACTATTCTTGATTAGTTTCCATCTTCGGTTTGATTTGCAATGTTTTGAATGCCTTAGTTCAGAGTCCTGTTGAACGAGCATGACAAGTTCTCTATGATGAGAAAGTGTTGATCACTCTTCTGTGTTACTTTGATAGCTATTAGTGATTGTCATTTAATCAGTGTGATCGATTCTTACATGAGTGTGTTTTGGGCTGAGGGCTTCAGATGCTGGGTGCTTCAACCCTGTATTTTTTGTGCTGCCTGGATCATATTCCTAGATGATTAATTTGACTGTGTCTTGTCTTGTGCTCTTTGTGGCTGAGAAGAGTTGGGGGTCTAAGTTTGTGATTGTTTTGTTCTTGTGATTCGTTGATACCCGACGTAGATTGTGATCAATGATGGTTGTCTGCGCTGCCTCGCGTGCTACCAATACACGATTTTCTTCTATTGCTTGTATTACGAAACACGAGTTCAGGATGAACACTAGTCGCTTGTCGAGGAGACCACCCACCACTTTCTCTCTTTTCTTTCTTCTGAGATTCCCTCTCTCTTTCTCTCGTCTGATTTATTTTAGTTTGCCATCGATTTAGTTTAGTTCTTCACATTTTGTTTCTCTAATCCCTGTGGAAAGAACGACTGAATACTCGCCTTACTGCATCGTCCTCGTTCTATTGCAAGACGGTCTAGGTCGGTATCACTGCTATGAAGGCCCTTAGCGAGAAGAATAAGGCAATCCAGAGGAGGAATGACCACCCGCACCGACTAGGATCTCGTGGCTATGCGGGGAAGGAGGAGAAGTGGAAGAAGGTCGAACATGAGGAGTCAACTTTCGTCGACTCCCTTGACCTGCCAATCTCTGAGAATTACGATCCACGATGCAAGCGCTGGTGGTTGGCCAGAGGGACCGTATCGTCCACGGGTCTGTGGAGTTCCCAAACCCTAAGGACGCTGAGGTTGTGCAGCGAATTGTAAGTTGGCTAACTTCCTCATTTTTTTATTTTTCTTCGTTAAAAAAGAAACCTAAAATTCTCACATTTGTTGGTACTACACAGACATAAAACCCTAAGGACGCCGAGATATTTTTACTTATTATTTATGTAAAAACAGTTCTCCAAAATGATTAATCGTGTGTGCACAAGTTTGTATATATTTTGTTCTCATAATGTAGTTTTGAATGTAACAGATCTCTTGCTCGACGGAGGCGAGCCAGGAATTGTTTACTCCTCATAGGGAGAATGACATCCTAACCCGGGCTCTAGGGAATAAGGAGCATCCAGAGCAGACGCGGACAGTAGGGGTTGTGGTGTTGTGGAAGGATGGCTTCGAGGAGACCGGGCGACAGAGGAAGAAGTCCCGGAACTGAAAGGAAAAGGAATCAGAGCTGGCTGAGAAGATATAGTCAGATGTGACTACACAATTCATGGCTATGTTCGTTCAAATTAACGAGAAGTACGAACGCCTCAGCTGAATTGTGCAGTCTAAGGGTATAGATCCAGCTGCCGAGGTCGACACTGCTAGGCCGAGCAGTTGCGGATCGAAGGTTCACTTGGATCCGGTGGACCTGCTTGAGGTATTGCAAGCCTTGAACTATATATGCACTTCAGTTGATGCCACTCCCGTTCCGTTAGAACTGTTTTCCTAACCTATTATAATTGTTGCAAATTTGCAGAAGTCGGAGAACTATAGCCTATTAATCTACATAGGCGACAACCCTGTAGTGGTTGCACATGGGGTCGTATATCCATCTTAAGAGGATGTCCGGATCCATTGCGTACCTCTGAAGCCTGGGTTTGCAAAGGTATAGGTGGATATGGTCCTCCCAGGCTACAGCGCTTTTCTGTTGCCCTTCCCAATGGAGGAAATGCGGACAATTGTTGAGGCATTGGGCCCGTACATACAGTGGTTCAAGAAGGGTGTTATACTACAAGAGGCAAACCCTACCCATTGTAGCTTACAACTTAGTTAATATACTCAACATGCAAAATCTAACTTACGTTTTTGTAACTTAAAGTGGACGATGGATGCCAGCGCACTTCCTGAGGACCCCACCCCCAGCACAACGCATGATTGAGCTCCTTCTGCCCCCATGCCTCCTCCGATGGCCTCGACCCCAGCCAAAGGACGCACGTCTACTTGGAAAGCCCCTTCACGATCAAATGAAGCCAGCGGCACCTCGCCCCAACCTTCCAAGGTATACACTCGCTCCCCAGCCAAAGGCAAGGGGAGGCCAAAGGAAAGGGCAAAGGCAAGGGGAAACAAAACCAGCCGGGTACGTTCAAGAACGGGTTCTCACTCGTGTCGGAGTCCCTTCTGCGCAATATGGATCAGACAACCAGAACTCTCCACGAGTGGTACCTGACCCATTCTCGGCGCCACTTGAACTTCTTAGTTCACTTCAGGCTAAGAAATTTTAACCGTGAGGCCGAGAGCATATCCGTGGCCCACGAGGATTTGTTCGACCTCTTCAACTGGCAGGAACTTGATATATCCATCATACAGGCTGGAGTCCTGTGAGTTTGCTGATCCTATATGTTGTCATAGTTCATTTAATAAATCTAATTGCAATACTTACTAATGTCTACTTTGCATGCAGGTGCATGTACAGGTTGGATCGATGAGGTCATGTGACAGGGTGAGTTTCCTCGACCCAGAGAAAATAAGCCTCACGATGCTAAAGCAGGACCCAGCACATGCAGAGCAATACATATCAAGGGTACTATTGGCGCAGTAGGACCGGGAGTTCATTCTTGCGCCGTACCACCAAAGGTTAGTGCATTTCCTACTAATTTAACTCATTCTTGTATGTTACGCCTAACATATACATGAAACGGTTCTCTTTTATGTACAATGTAGGGGCCATTGCGTCCTCGTCATCATTTGCCATGGAGGAATGAGTTGTACTACCTCGATTAGATGAGCGGTAGGGTAGTGCATGTTTTCACTCTCATGTGGCACATAGACGCGTAAGTAACATAGTTGATTTAAATTTTGATCTGACTAACTAATTAATGACAACATATTAACTAGCAATGCTAAATTAAATACAGGGCTTTCAAAAATTATGTTACCGCTGGAGGGAGGTATGATGCGTCGAAGGGCACAATAATTTCTTGGAAAGAATATGAGGTAATTAATAAAGATGAAACTACTCATGAGTCTTTTAATTTATGCTTAATTAGTTCTTTCGAGTTAATGTGGGTTTATGTCTTCGCATATGCAGTTATCCCAGTGCCATCATCAGCAAAAATCGTGGGAATGTGGGTTTTATGTCATGAGGTTTATGTATGACCCGATCAGGACAGACTTTGCCCAATTCCCTAAGATAAGCATTTTTCCTAACTCAGAGTCGAACATTGGATGTGATGTACGTTCCTAACTTCATACATGCATGCAGAGCGCCATGTCGAAAGACCAATATGAGTTGTCTCAGGTAAAGGAACTGCGACAAATTTGGGCTCAATTTGTGATGGATGAAGTGGCTGTCAACGATCGATCGTAAATGACTTTTGTAATATACATTGAATGTGTGAATTGGTGTATGTGTGTATTTGTATTGGTGTATTTGTGAATAAATTCAATCTGTGAATAATTAAATTCAACCTGTTCAATGTGCGTATCTTTGTATTGGTATATTTGTGAATAAATTTAATCTGTGAATAATTAAATTCAATCAGTTCAATGTGTGTATCTCTATATTGGTGTATTTGTGGATGTACTTTTTAATTTGTATTTGTAGCTAATGGTTTGAATGTACCTTTTTAATTGGTGTATGTAGCTTTTTGTAACATATTCTAACAGTTACTAACTCAGAACCGAGAGAATAATAATTCTTCTAACGGTTACTACCTCAGAACCGAGAGAATAATAATTCTTCTAACGGTTCATTTTGTCAACCCGTTAGAATAAGGGTTCTCTCTTCCAGCGGTTACTACTAAAGAACCGTTAGAAGAAATTATTCTAACGGTTTGTTTTGTCAAACCGTTAGAACAAGATTCCTCTCTTCTAGTGATTACTACTAGAGAACCATTAGAAGAAATTGTGCTAGTACTGACGGTTTAGTTTATTTAACCGTTAGAATAAGGCTCCCTCCGATCAAACAATTACTAGCTCTCTTCTAGCGGTTCATAACCTGGAACCGTTAGAAGAAATTTTATAATACTAACGGTTGCGATTAGCAAACCATTAGAATAAAGTAAACTATTCTAACGGTTCTTTAATATAGAACCGTTAGAAGATAGTTATTATGCTGACGATTTTGTAACCATTAGAGTAGTGATAGGCTTGTTCTATCGTACCGATCACTAGCGGTATGAGAATCGTTAGTACAGATGTTTTTGAACCGTTAGTGCAAAGCATTTCTGTAGTAGTGTTTGCCTTTGCCCTTAGACTTTCCCTTACCCTTCTTCTTGAAACTCTTTCCCTTTTGAACCATCATCACATGATCAGAATTCTTTTTGATGTTCTGCTCTGCCGTCTTTAACATCCCATGCAATTCAGGCAGACTTCTCCAGATTATTCATATTGTAGTTCAATATGAAAGGATCATAGTTCAGAGGGAGTGACTGGAGAATCACATCAGTAACCAACTCTTGGCTAAGGGAGTAACCAAGTTTACCCAAACTCTCAATGCAACCAATCATCTTATTACATTAGGGCTAACGGCACTACCTACTGCTAGTCTACAGGCATGCTGTTTCTTGGTGGTTTCATATCTTTCCACCCTTACCTGGTCTTCGAACAAGTTTTGAAGAGCCACGCTCATGTCATAAGCATTGACGTTCTCGAATTGCTTTTGCAACTCAGAACCCATTGTTGCTAACATGAGGCAGCTGACATCGAGATCATCATCAACATGCTTCTTGTAAGCATCTTGTTGAGATCGTGGAGCGTTAGCCAAAGGTTCATCAGGAATTGGAGACTCTAGAACATAGTCCTTTCTTTCTTGCTTGAGAACAATTCTCAAGTTACGGAACCAATCAATAAAATTTGTTCCATTTAGTGTTCCTTTATTAAGAATAGATAGCAAGGTAAAATTGGATGAGGAGTTATCGGCCATTATCTACAACAAAAAAATGCAAAAATATATCATGCTTATGAACATTCTTCTATTAACAATTAATAAAAGAAATTTCCACTATATGTTTAAAAACACAATCCCTAGAATGACATATAGTGGGTCAAGATCCATATTTCACTAAGTCCTAGTGAGCTTTGGCATCACTGCTAGAAACCTAGTTATTTAGGTAAACAACTTTTGCTAATCGTATCATATATGACACTTGTTTGTTGGGTGACATCAATATGCACCAGTTCCCAACACCATGCCCCAAGGCCCAAAACCGTTTTGATAGCCTTGTTAAGTGAAACCAATTCTATGCGTATAAGTGTACAACACTTATCCTATCTTACCAAGATAGTTAATGGCACTTTGATTTGTCAAGCCCACCAAATAACGATCAAGGCTTTGACAGTGCAGCAATTGAAAAGGGCATCAAAACAACTTAATTTTAGGGACTTTACAGTGTTCAGAATTTTCAAGCAACAATCAAGAACATCAAAATAATCATCACAGATAATCAAATTAATCTATGAGATAGTATGGCCCTTATAATATGGCAATCTCCATCTCCTTCATAGGACCAGTCCACCATGCTTGAAAAATCTTGCAGTGAGTTCTAAGCTACTACACTAACAGCTAGATATGAATTTACATAAGAGTGCCAACCATCACACATGTTGGCACGCAGGCCGTTATACAAAAAGAGACGACCATATCAACCATGGTCGAAATAAATGATTCGCAGATCATGACAATTACATGATCACATCACATAAACATGCATAAGGGCCACACTTCTCATACAAATTCCTACAAAAACAAGTTAGGAAAAGAATCCCATCTTGTCATGCATCTAAGTGGCCTTAAACAATAAAAGGGGTGACGGCGACCTTCGGTAGTCCCTTTGCGGTGGGTAGCACCCCCTTTGTGGGGGGGTTCTGTGGGAGGCAGCACCCCTGTGGAAATTTTTGATGATTTACAATATGAATTGGCATTTCCGTCCATAGAAAATCTCATTGGATTGATCATATCAGCCCAACTTCCGAACCAATCTAATTAGTTAAGATTTCTATTAATCCCCGTGGTGATAGTTAAAAGATATACCAAATCTTTTAGACCCAATCTAATAAAGATCTTGGTCTATGATCCTATTATTACCATGCTAGCCTTTACACCACCTCCCACTGGCTCGTGTAAGGATTCAAAGCAGAAATCGGATTAGATATGAACTTATGTAAAATTGATCACATCAATTAAACAAGTCCACGTCACGAGACATCATCTTCTACCATTCTACCAAGAGTGATAGATCGCATCTATCATAGGTCACGATGGGTTTCATCACATGGAACACCAATAGATCTAATTCTACTAATTCAGATCTAATATGTTATCATCAAATATGGATAGATCTAATCTACTAAACAAATTTAACATGTTATCAACAATTATTAACAAATCTAATCTACTAAACACATGCATATATCACATATATGTCAACAATCTAGATCTATGTTATACAAGGAGGCTCTCATACCACTGTTGGAAAAATAGGCTGCTACTCTAGTGATAATTTCAAAAATTTTAACCCGAAAACCAAGAACCATGCAAGCATAAAATCATAGATCAAGAGATTTACCACTAGACGCACAAATGCGACAACACAGCAGCGGAAGAAGAGTCGATGTCGCAATCGGATTGTGACCAGCAGTGTAGCAGTAGCAGCCGCACCTCTACAGAAGTCCACACATCCAGGGAAGGAGCACCGCGTGTTCGTGTGCTAGCACCGGCACATGCGGCTAGGGTTTTGTGAGATCTATCTTGTGGATGGTGGTGGCGGCCAGAATAAATCAGATGATTTTGCATGCCCACCTTGCCTCCTTTTATAAAGCCTTGCAGATAAGTCCTACTCAAATGCGAACCCTAATCCCAATAGTAAACCCATTACCAATGGGGACCCGTTTCGGATCCCATCCGAATTAATACTCCAACCCGTTAAGTGTGTGACCCTATAGGTTCGTGTATATTTGGACACGATCGGAAACAACTTGCCAAATCACAAGTCATAAATGGTCCCTAGAAACACATTATGACTACCCGCATATACACGAAGATCATATCCAACAAACTTATACAACTTATCATGGATTATCTTTTTGCCTCACAATACTAGATCGAACTTAATGTGAGAAATGTGTCATCCTTGAATAGCTCGATCCTTTCTCAATCTTGTAATGGACTAACCCTTTTCCATTGTTGACTCTCAACTATATTTGGCATGGCCATGCACTTTCTTAGTCCAATTACATCGAGGGACCCAGAGATATCTCTCTCAAGATATGACAGGGGCAAATTCCATCTCGACCATTCACTTTCAACTACATAGTTTATAACATATCTATATGTCACCTTTATGACTACTTGGTTAAATACAGCGATTGATGACACCAAGGTATCACTACTACAGAATTGCTTTTTACTATCGGTAATCACTTCTACTATCGGTTCTCTTACCGCTAATGATCGGCACGATAGAAGAAACGTAGCACAACTCTATCGGTTGCAAACCGATAGTAAAATACCTACATTCCAATGTTCACTACTAATCGCGAATGATAATTTCTTCTATCGGCTTAGTGAACTCAACCGATAGTGATGTTAGATTTCTTGTAACGGTTCTACACTGGAAACCGATAGTACTGTATAGTTTTCCTATCGGTTAGTTACTCAACACGGTTAGTACTAGAAACTTTCTTCTAGCGGTTATAGGATATGAATCGATAGTATTACAAA
The DNA here is from genome assembly GCA_019359835.1 of Pharus latifolius. NCBI lineage: Eukaryota > Viridiplantae > Streptophyta > Magnoliopsida > Poales > Poaceae > Pharus > Pharus latifolius. The sequence goes on along the minus strand of CM033326.1, from coordinate 51,723,183 downwards.
GGATCATTAACAGATACAACAATACAGAGAGACACACATTGGACAAATTGAATCTAATTATTCAGAGATTGAATTTATTCACAAATACACTAATACAAAGATACACACATGCATTGGACTGATTGAATCTAATTATTCAGAGATTGAATTTATTCACAAATACACTAATACAAAGATATACGCATGCATTGGACAAATTGAATCTAATTATTCACATATTGAGTTTATTCACAAATACACCAATACAAGTACACACATACACCCATTAACACATTCAATGTATATTACACAAGTCATTTACGATCGATCGTTGATAGCCACTTCATCCATCACATATTGGGCCCAAATTTGTCGCAGCTGCTTCAACTGAGGTAGCTCGTATTGGTCTTTCAACATGGCGCTCTGCATGCTTGTATGAAGTTAGGAAACTGATTTCATTTCAATTACTCTTTCCTAAAGACTGCCTGGTTCTAATTGAGTTCAATATAAATTTAAGAAACTGACACTAGCAGCAAGAACAATTCTAATCAGGTTGGTCAAGAACACTTACAGTTCGTGGAGTGGCCTATGATGGTGCGATGTAGTGGCCGGCGGCGGTGGAGAACCCAAATGTGAGCGGCAATGGTGGTGCAGGAGCGAAAAAGGGGACGTCGGGGAGGCTAGGATTTTCCGCGCGTCAGTAGAGACTTATTTGGAAATGTGTTTGGTTGGACTGGAGGGGAAACTCCCACGCGTTTAACCCATTATAAGGGTCTTGTACTATTTTACTATCGGTTCAAAAACACAACCGTTAGTGAACTTTCCTCTCTTCTAAAGGTCCCCACTATCATAACCATTAGTATATATGATGTCCTTTTACCATCGGTTGAATAAACAAACCGATAGTAAAATTTGACCTCTTCTATTGGTTCGTACACTAATAACCGATAGTAAAAATGACGTAATTTTACTATCAGTTCAAAAACACAACCGTTAGTGAACTTTCCTATCTTCTAAAGGTCCCCACTATCATAACCATTAGTATATATGACGTCCTTTTACTATTGGTTGAATAAACAAACCGATAGTAAAATTTTATCTCTTCTATCGGTTCGTACACTAATAACCGATAGTAAAAATGACGTAATTCTACTATCGGTTGGAAAACACAACCGTTAGTGAACTTTCCTCTCTTCTATCGGTTCATACACTAATAACCGATAGTAAAAGTTACGTGCTATTCACTAATGGTTTCCCAGACTATAATCATTAGTACAAAACCTCTTCTCCACTACGGTTCTCGTACACTAATGGTTTTCTCCCATATTACATATAACCGTTAGAAGATAGGGGTTAGTGGACTGTATTTCTGTAGTAGTGTATGCTACTACGCATGTATGAAATCGTGATGATCTCAGGTCTAAATATAAACCAAAATAATTGTCTAGAAACAAACTGATGACACATAATAATCTCAATAGTGTCTCAAAACGGGTCAATCCGACCAACATGTTCTCCAACATGTGTCCACGACATTGACTTGATATCCATATCCATGGTCCGTGAAACTTGACTATCAATCAATGATCATGCTAACTTATCTTGCATTATTATTCCATGTAATGCCGAAAGTCAAGGATATTTAGAATAAGTATCACCGATAATGTCATAAGTAAATTAAGACAATTCATATATCATTATAGAGAGTTCCACGAACAAGTCACATACTTATTGATCAATAAAAGTGATACTTTATTTAGGGAATATAATAAGAATTCATAAACATGACATGATACAACCATCTCCATGATCACCTCTAGGGCATATCTCTATCAGAAATCCCAAAACAGACTCAATCCGAATTGTATTGTTCCAACCTGTTAAGTGTGTGACCCTATAGGTTCATGCATATTTGGTCACGACCTGGGAATACTTACCCGAATTGTAAATCGGTAGTGGCCTCTAGAAGGACATAACGACCATCCAAATACACACGAAGATCATAATCAATGAATCTATATAATGTCTTCATGTTGATCCTCTTTCCATATGATACCAGATTAAACCCAAAGCAGGAAATGTGCCACCCTTGCACAATTCATCCTTTCTCGATCTTATATTGAATTGATCTCCCATAGTTGACATTCAACCACAAACGGCATGGCCATGCACTTCTCAATTCATCTATATCGAGGGGCCCAGAGATATCTTTCTCATTATATGAGAGATGCAAATTTCATCTTAACCATTCACATTCCTCTGCATGGCTCATAGTATACTCGAATATTACTTTTATTACCACTCAATTAAAATTAGGGTTTGGTAGTATCAAAGTATACTACTACATATGTAGGAAACTATGATGATCTCAAGTCTAAGGATCAATCATAAATATTATTTAACACCAACTGGTGACACTTAAATGACAAATCCAAATAGTGTGTTAAAATTGGTCTATCCAATATTATATTCTCCAATATATGTCGACATTATTAATTTAATATCTTATATCCATGGTCCGCAAAACATGACAATCAATCAATATATGTGCTAATCCATTAATTAATAATGCCCTATTTAAAGATAATGGATCAAGGGCTTTATAGAATAATATCATTAAATAAATTTAGAATTTTACGAACAAGTCACACATTTGTTGATCGAACCAAGATGATAATTTATTCAAAAAAACATATTATTCAAATGTTCATAAACATAACAAAGATAAATAAATCTCTGTGATTTTTCTCTGGGGCATATCAATTACAATCTCCCACTTAGACTAGAGTCAATCACAAATGTATCTAATACCTATTGCTCTAGTATGCACCTCATGCTTTGGTTGTGGGAGAGGCTTTGTCAATGGATTAGCAACATTCAAATCTGTGGACACTTTGCAAATCTTCACATCACCTCTATTCACGATTTCTTTGATGAGATGATAACGCCTTAATATATGTTTGGATTTCTGATGAGACCTTGGTTCCTTGGCTTGCGCAATGGCTCCACTATTATCACAATAGATATCCACTGAACTCGAAATGCTAGAAACCACACCAAGTTCAGAGATGAACTTTTTAATCCAAACAGCTTCTTTAGCAGCTTCAGAAGCAACGATGTACGTTTCTTCTGTTGTAGAATCAATGACAATTTCTTGCTTGGAACTCTTCCAGCTTACAGCTCCTCCATTACGGCAAACAAAAAACCAGTTTGCAACGTGAAATCATCTTTGTCGGTTTGGAAGCTAGCATCGGTGTAACCACTAACAATGAGCTCTTCCACACCTCCGTAAACCAGGAACACATCTTTAGTCCTTCTCAAGTATTTAAGAATGTTTTTTACAGCAATCCAGTGACTCTCACCTGGATTTGATTGGTATATGCTTGTAACACTTAGAGCATAGGAGACATATGGGCGTGTACAAAGCATGGCATGCAGAATAGACCCAATAGCAGAAGCATATGGAATCTTATTCATTCAGTCCTGCTCATCACATGTGGACATTGACTCTTGCTAAGACTAATGCCATGTGTCATGGGCAGAAAACCTTTCTTGGAATCCTACATGTTGAATTGATTCAAAACTTTGTCAACATATGTTTGGCTTAATCCAATATGCCTTTAAGATCTATCTCGGTAGATCTTAATACCCAAAATATATGCTGCCTCACCTAAGTCTTTCATAGAAAAGCTACTTTTCAATGAAGACTTCACAGACTCAAGCATAGGAATATTATTTCCGATCAAAACTAGGTCATCCACATATAAGACCAAAAAAACAAGTGCACTCCACTTGCCTTTTTGTAAACACAAGGCTCTTCTTCATTTTTTATGAAGCCAAACTATTTTACTACTTCACCAAAACAAAGATTCTAACTCTGATATGCTTTCTTCAACCCATAAATGGATTTCTAAAGCATGCATACTTTCCCAGTATTTTCTGGATCAACAAAACCTTTTGGCTATGCCATATACACATCCTCACTTAGGTTTCCATTTGGGAAAGCAGTTTTGACATCCATTTTCCATATCTTATAATCAAAATAGGCAACAATGGCTAGGATGATCCTGATTGATTTGAACATAGCAACGGGTGAAAAGGTTTCATCATAATCAACACCTTGAATTTTCTTGAAACCTTTTACAACTAATCGTGCTTTATGGATATGAACATGACTATCCATCTCAATCTTTCTCTTATAAACCCATTTCCACTCAATGGGTTTTACACCATCAGGCAGATCAACCAAGTTCCAAACTCGATTGTCATACATGGATTCAATTTTGAATCTCATGGCTCCAAACCATTTCTCAGAGTCCGAGCTCATAGTTACTTCTTTGTAAGTCTTGGGCTCATCATTGTCTAGCAATAATACTTTACGCTACTCCGTTGTAAGGAACATGTACCTTTGAGGTGTGTGATGTGCCCCTTTTAGACCTACATGTAATCGATTCCTATCCTGCATTTTTGACATTATTCCACAAGTCTTGCTAAGCTTCAGTGGGTGCTGAAACAATTTCCAGTGGTTCCAGAATTTCTTCAAGTTGCACTGTGCTCCAACTTGCTCCCTTTGAGAGAAACTCTTTCTCAAAAAGACACCGTTTCGGGCAACAAACACTTTGTTTTCTTCATGATTATAGAAGTAATATCATTTTTTTTCCTTAGGATATCCCACAAAGAAGAATTTATCTGATTTGGGTTTGAGTTTATCAGACATTAAACGTGTAACATCCTAAAAATAGGGTCTAAAAGTTTTGTTTTACAAAAATCTGATCCTAAAAATTTTATTTTGTCTTAACCCTAAAACTACTTTTAAGAGTACTCTCTAAGAAGTTTTAACCAAAATTTAAAATTAATTTCAAATTAGTTTAAAGGTATGTCTTTAAATGTACTTGTGCATATGTGCACAAACATGTGTATGTATGTGTGTGTACTTATTTTATTAAAATATTGGCCATAATTCAGATCAGATTGAACAAATAGGATCTCTTACCTATTTTATATAGATTTGTCTTCAGCATCAAGAGCAAACTCAAATCCTTATACACAAACAAATGCTTATTTCCTATTGCTTCCTTAGCTTTTGCTTCCAACAGCCAAACACACACACACACGCTTGCCTCAAGTCAAATAGCAGCAGCAAACACCTCCACCTATCTTCTTCCTCTACCCAGCAGCAGTTGCATTCTGCACCGCCCACAATCTTCCTCTCTCTATGCAAGTTGCAAGAGAGCAGCAGCCGTCCATCTTTGATCCCTTTTTCTCTCTTCAATTTTATTGATAGTCTGGTATATATGCAGTGGCAGTAGCATTATTCACGCTCTTGTTCATCTTCTTCTATTCTCTTCTTCCTTTCTTTTCCTGTGAACCATCAACAATCGAGGAAGAAGGAATAGCAAGAAGGGAAAGATCAAACTACACCTCCTCTAGATCTAGGTGAGCACATACACTAGGAAATCTGTGAAATTGTCACATATCATTGCTTCCTGTTCTTCTTCTTCGTCTTCTTCTTCTTCTTCGTCGTCGTCTTCTTCTTCTTCTTCTTCAGTTCACTACCGTAGCAAACCACCAGAGCCGCCATAGCAGCTCCAGCCACCTCCAACCGAATTCTACTACCCAAAAACTTCGTCTACCTCACTCCAGATCCCAGCCGCGCCCTCATGAACTCCGACGCCGCCAACCACCGCCGATTGCTATTTTTCTTTTCTCTTGAGAACTCCCCTATTCCAGTCATCGGACTTATTTCTGGGCCAAATCAGTGGTCGAGCCTATAGGATAAAATGTTCCTCTCCTCAGATAAGGTCGTTCTGCTCAGACTAAATTCAAAATCCACCTCGAGTCAACGATTTCATCTTCTTCTTGTGCCGTTGCCGCTATGCTCTAGTCGTCGGCCCACACCGCCATTCCTTCGACCAAATTAACCACACCATTAGCTTCCCCTCACTCTCATCTCACTCCTACAACAAAGAATCGAGCCCTAACACCCCCTACAAGAAAATCCCAAATTTGAGTTCATCTTCTCCGGCTGCATCGCCGAACTCCTCGCCGGTGCCACCATAGACCAATTCCCAATAGCCACACCATCTAGACAACCCCAGAAACCTAGCCATGAGATTAATTTTGGGAATCCAACACCCAATGTCCCCGGCATCGTTGAAGTCTCCAATTTTTCTTTTCTACTCCAGCGCAACTCATCGCCGCTCGCCGTAGACTAGTCGCCACCCAAATCTGTAGCACCACAACGTAACTAATGGTCCAAGCTAACCTCCAAACAACCCAATTGCCTCAACAAAGACCCAGAGCTCAATTATAGATGTTTTACTCCTCTCCAGCGTGCCGCCCCATCGTCGCTGGCTGCCCCCGTCGACCCCACTTTGTCCAATAGGTGCACCTAACCTAGTTAAGCATTTTACCTCACTACTTCGCATCCTAGTGCCACACTTAAACGCCTCAAAACCCTGTGCCAAGATCTTTCCCAAAAGCTCTACTTTGCCGTGTCGCTGCCGTTCTTCTCTGACATTGTTCATCATCATCCGTCCGCCCCAGTGCTTGAAACCACCTTGATTGGGTTCCTGTCACCCTCACCTAGTTGCCAGACAAAGTTGGCACAGCCGTCGAGGCCTAGCACAACCGCACGTCCATGCCCTAAATTCCATCCAATGCCACCCTACTGGCAGCCTTTGTCAATTCAGTGTCAGCCAGTGGCATTAGCCTTGTTTAGCCACTTTCGTGCATGCAAATTGAAATCCAATTTGTGTATCGAGTTCATGATCTTATTTTCTACATTTTCTTCAACTGTCGCATCATGAGAAAACCTCATTTTGACCTATTTTCAACAATGTCGCTCCAGACGAATGTCCTCTGTCGATGTCTGAACGTCATCGCGTTCGCGTTCAATCTGGAAATTGACTTCACCCTAGTGTTTTGACTATCCAACCAAGGCCCAGCCCATGTTCCAGTTTTTTATCAACCCAAGCCTCAAAGAAAACCCTAGCAGGCCAACCTAAGCGCTACTATAGAAATACAGTCCACTAACCCCTATCTTCCAACGGTTATATGCAATCTGGGAGAAAACCGTTAGTGTACGAGGACCGTAGTGGAGAAGAGGTTTTGTACTAACGGTTATGGTCTGAGAAACCATTAGTGAATAGCACGTAACTTTTACTATTGGTTATTAGTGTACGAACCGATAGAAGAGAGGAAAGTTCACTAACGGTTGTGTTTTTGAACCGATAGTAAAATTACATTATTTTTACTATCTGTTATTAGTGTACGAATTGATAGAAGAGATAAAATTTTACTATCGGTTTGTTTATTCAACCGATAGTAAAAGGACGTCATATATACTAATGATTATGACAGTGGGGACCTTTAGAAGACAGGAAAGTTCACTAACGGTTGTGTTTTTGAACCGATAGTAAAATTACGTCATTTTTACTATCGGTTATTAGTGTATGAACCGATAGAAGAGGTAAAATTTTACTGTCGGTTTGTTTATTCAACCGATAGTAAAAGGACGTCATATATACTAATGGTTATGATAGTGGGGACCTTTAGAAGTGAGGAAAGTTCACTAACGGTTGTGTTTTTGAACCGATAGTAAAATAGTACAAGACCCCTATAATGGGTTAAACGCGCGGGAGCTTTCCCTCCAGTCCAACCAAACACATTTTCAAATAAGTCTCTACTCGCGCGCGGAAAACCCTAGCCTCCCCGACGTCCCCTTTTCCGCTCCTGCACCACCATTGCCGCTCGCATTTGGGTTCTCCACCGCCGCCGGCCTCTGCATCGCGCCATCGTAGGCCACTCCACAAACTGTAAGTGTTCTTGACCAACCCGATTAGAATTGTTCTTACCGCTCGTATCAGTTTCTTAAATTGATACTGAACTCGATTAGAACCAGGCAGTCTTTAGGAAAGAGTAATTGAAATGAAATCAGTTTCCTAACTGCATACAAGCATGCAGAGCGCCATGTTGAATGACCAATACGAGCTACCTCAGTTGAAACAGCTACGACAAATTTGGGCTCAATATGTGATGGATGAAGTGGCTATCAACGATCGATCGTAAATGACTTGTGTAATATACATTGAATGTGTTAATTGGAGTATGTGTGTACTTGTATTGGTGTATTTGTGAATAAACTCAATATGTGAATAATTAGATTCAATCTGTCCAATGCATGTGTATATCTTTGTATTAGTGTATTTGTGAATAAATTCAATCTCTGAATAATTAGAATCAATCTGTCCAATGTATGTGTGTATCTTTGTATTAGTGTATTTGTCAATAAATTCAATCTCTGAATAATTAGATTCAATCTGTCTAATGTGTGTCTCTCTGTATTGCTGTATCTGTTAATGATCCTTTGTGATACTATCGGTTCATATCCTACAACCGATAGAAGAAAGTTTCCAGTACTAACCGTGTCAAGTAACTAACCGATAGGAAAACTATACAGTACTATCGGTTTCCAGTGTAGAACCGTTACAAGAAATCTAACATCACTATCGGTTGAGTTCACTGAGCCGATAGAAGAAATTATTATTCGCGATTAGTAGTGAACGTTGGAATGTAGGTATTTTACTATCGGTTTGCAACCGATAGAGTTGTGCTACGTTTCTTCTATCATGCCGATCACTAGCGGTAAGAGAACCGATAGTAGAGGCGATTTTAAACCGATAGTGAAAAGCAATTATGTAGTAGTGAAGCCTTGTTAATCTATGTCCAATGTCGTTCTCATCGACATACCTATGTCGTTTGCAACCTTAGAAACCTGAGATTAAAAATCCATTTGTGTCACCTTGTCTGCTTTCCCTTTAACCTTACATATATATAATCTAATAATCCATCCAAACACTAGATAAAAGTTTTCCTATTTTCTAAATTAATTCCTACACCGATCACACTGTCGACCGTACCCAAATTTTCCCCGATCGTGTTTCCTAAACTTGACCCACAATTAGGATTTAAACCAAACATATCTATCACCTTTCGACCATCCTTCTTACTCCTATCAAGCATCTTTCACGCAATCTAGTCATCTAAATCATTTGATTACCCCAACATTCGACCCCTTGAGCACCATCAATCATAAATATTTATATAAACAAATATACTAACTATTTTTTTGTTTGATTATTGATTGAAGTTTAAATAGCTCCCAAGTGAGGCGAGCACAAGAACGTCAATATCGTGGTAGCTCCTTCAACTAGATTTCACGAAAAGCAAGGCAAGTAGTTTATTATATTGCAAAAACTTACATATGTTGTTTTTGACAAAGTATAATTATATGCATATGAATGAACAATCACAAGTAGTTGATAATAGAATTTTCACCAAGTAAACCAAATTGGTTGAGATAATAAGGATCTGAGTCACCTTGAGTGGAAATCATTACTAACCAAACTTAACTTGCCACAACAATAAGGATCTGGGCCACCTTTGAGTGGAAATCCTTACCAAGCAAGCTGAGCTCGCCACAGCAAAATGGATCTAGGCCACCTTGATGGGAAATCCATATTGGGCGACCAAAACCCTAAAGTATTTCAAAAAGATGTCTATTTGAAAAACTAATGAATGCTAGTGGTGAGGATGGTAGGATTGGTGGGCGAATACTACCTAAGTGGGATAGTGGTTGACTACCTCACCCTAATGAATAAGGATATAACCAATTGTACTAAACAACCATGGGCATATTAACGTGCCAACCACATGATCAAGTAATTGAACTTGGCCAGTAAACTGCTACGTATTGATTTTATCCCTGTATGGTGCTCGTTCTCATTCAGGTTCCAAATTTTGAAATGTTTGGACCTTAATAAGTTTAGTCACTTAAACTTATGGCCTGAATGGGTGATGAGGGAGATGTGCAGGGAGAGATTGTTCGGTACTATGACCTTGAGTACTGTGATAGTTGGCTGTGAAGTGTACTTCTCATTGAGGCTACCTCACAACGATAAGAATGACCAATACGGTCCAATTGTCGGGCAGGGATATAAATTAATACAAAATTTTTGAGAGATTTGTCTCCTCAATCTAGTCGCATGTAATATTGTGCATGTAATTGGCTTGACAGGAAATATTGATGGACTCATGTGGGTAAAGCGGTGTCCCTCTGAAGAGTTTTAAAAAGTATTCGAGTACTCCGTGCCCCCGGATAGGGGTAAACCATGGGTAGTAACTGGATAGCACAATACTATTGAGAAATTAAACTGAAAGGGGCAAACAGGAATGTTTTGCCTAGATCCAACTCTTAAGTTATAGAAATGCTTTCTATAATTACTCTACAAACTATTAGTTTCTCAAATTACTATGGAAATGTATTTGTGAAACTTACTATTCTATGCCTCATAAACTGTTCAATTGGACATTTCCAGTCATGCATCGGATCAATTCTTATATAGAGACTTGCTGAGTACTTTATACTCACTCTTGCTCAATAACAAAAATACAGTTAAAGAGAAACTAGAGATTTGCGAAGCAAAACCACCCAGAGTTTAGAAGGGTTACGTGCTGCACTTGAGTTTTGCTTGTGGGATGGTTCCAGAAACCGGAAAAAACTATTTTCATAAAACCTAAGTAGTTGGCCTTGCTGGCCTTTGTATGACGATGTGTATTAAGACCTGATGGCCATATATTTTTTTTTTGAAGGAAAGACAATAAGCAAGAAGCCTACTGCTAATAAATTATATTAATAAGAGAATAAAAGAAGTAGCAAGGTACAGAAACAAAGAAAGCAAAAGGAAAAAATAAAATTACAAAAGGTCAACCCATCTTAATATTTGCACTCTAGTTTCTTCAGTAGCTTGAAAAGCTACTAACTTCAAGTTCGAAATGAAAGCTCTTTTCCACTTGATGAGGTTCACAGTCTGAAGATTAAAAATCTTAGAATTTTGAATTTTCCGTATGTTCCAAAGAGCCACAATGATAACCTCCATGAAAAAAGCTTTAAAAGGTAGATTATCTTCTTTAGCCTTCCAAATGATATCAGACATAGAAGAATTCGTAAGATTCACTAACCAGTTAATGCCCACTAAATTCCAACATTACCTTGCAAAGTCACATTAAAAGAAAATGTGTAGTTGAGATTCAATATGACCTTCAGAACAAAGTTCACAATCATATAAAGATATCACCAAATTTTTTTATTTAACATCTCTCTGGTATTTAATCTTTCCCAAAGAAAATTCCAGAAAAATATCTTGGTTTTGAGCATACAATTATTCTTCCAACAACATTTGAAAATGGGGTGTGTGAAAAAAAAACTCCCATCAACCTTTTATAAACCTTATTGGTTTTATACGTCTGCAAATTGCTCTCCACAATAATCCAGTAGTCATTTACATTTGATTCTCCCTTAGTGTCTTGATGAAGTAAAAGAAGGTTCTGATATTGTCTATGAGCCAACTTAGATAAAGGCAAATGAAAGATAGAATCCATCAAGTCTAAATTCCAAAATTGTTGAGTAGTTAAGGCCCTCGAAGAAAAGGAGAATAACTTAGGCCATTTTTGAGATAGAATCTCTAAATGCCAAAGATCATTCCACATATCACAAGTATACCCCATCCCTATCAAACACTTAGAAATTCCTTTGAAAATGGTCAAAAGATGAAGAATGTCTTTCCACCAAAAAGAACCAACCAATTGAGATTCCATAGGAAGATTATGATAGTAATAATGAAACCAAATCAATTGAACCCAATGAGATAAATCCTTATTAAAGAATTTAAACAAGAATCTCAACAGAACAGCCAAGTTTTGATTTTTTAGATTGATAATCCCCAGTCCACCATTAGGTTTAGGTCTACAAACTTTATCCCAAGCAATCAAACAATGTCTTCCAAAACAAGTCAAATGCCCTTTCCAAAGAAAATCTCTTCTTATTTTATCAATTCTTGGAAGGATAGAAGAAGGTATTTTGAGAGTAGACATAAGAAACATCGGCAAGGATGAAATCATCGAATTGATTAGAGTTAATCTCACCCCCATAGAGAGAAAGGAAAACTGCCACCCTGAAAGTTGTAACACCCTAGTTTTGGGGGTGAAAAGTTTTGCATAAAAACCCTGCATGCATGTATCTCTGTAGTAGTAGCCAGATCAGCTGAACTCTAATCTCTCTCAAACCCTAAAAATCTCCAAATCTATTATCTAGATCCAGATCAAGATCTGACCATCCAGATTTAACCTACCAGTTATTCTGGAGATAAAAGTCTTCAGGAGCCAGATTGAATTCTAACCCTAACTCCCAGTATCTAAGTTTCTTTCTGTTTTCGAAAACAGGAAATCCAGATTTACCCTAAGTACCCCAGTTTCCAGATAACTGAGTTATCTTGATTTAACCCTATCCAGACTCAAGTGTCTCTTGGATTATGTTTCCAGTTATATCCTCAACTTACTCCAAAAAGTTGGGAACCAGATTAATTCATCTAAACACTTTTCGCAGATTAGTTCAAATTTTACTGCGAATAGGTCCTTTTCTGTTTACCTGGAAGCCTGAAAAGGTTAAAATCTACCAATCAACTCCAACTCCAGAATTTCTTTAGGGAACATCTCCCAAATGCTATTTGATACAGATCTCTCTTTTGATCAGGCTTCAAAATCTCTCTCCAATCACCAGAATTCGAGATCGACAAAATCCAGATCTATTTTACCCTAATTTTACCCTATTTTCGAAAATAGGTGAAATCCCTCCAATCTTATCAAACTTTCTCCAAATTTGAGCTAAATGAGTATTAATAGAAATATTATACTCAGCCATGGAATCAAATCTCAAATTAATCCTCTTTAAGACCAGATTTACAATTTAGTCCAAAGCCCATCAAAAATCATCACAATCAGGCCCCTGGTTCGACCACGGGCTACTGTTCACTACTAGACCACTCAGTTCGACTTCGACCACACCTCCTGTTCACGACCAGGCCGTTCAATCGACCACAGCTCCAGGTTTCGACCGCGCCTGTTGAATCGATCACGAGCACTGTAGCATAGACCTATTACTGTTCACTTGACCAGCTGTTGTCGTTGCTTCGACCTCCAGCTACAGTACTTCATCCAATCGCTTGCCGCCACGTGTGTGCTCGATGATTGGCACTGTGGATCTTCTCGGGCTCACCTCACGGCCAGCTGATTCTCCCCGATTGTGCACGCCACCGGCAACGTTTCAAACAGGAAAACCCGGCCACGTGGAGTCCATGCCGAAGCCAAACATCTATTCACCTTCACCTCCACTAGAGCAGCAGGTTAAAGCCCCTAATCCAGCTGCAGGCCGTCACTTCGCCGGGATTCAGCCGAGTTGTTACCTCCATCCCGCTTCACTTCCCCGTGCATTTCCAGCCGTTGCAGCACCTCCCCAAATCGCCTATAAATACCCCTCGGGACTTAGCCAACTCCACCACACAGCAAAAACCAGAAATCGCCACCCTTCATCGTGTCTTCTTCTTCTCCGGTGAGCAGCAAGGAGGAGCTACGGTGCCAAGCCTCTACACTGCTTCCCCCTCCACTACAGCTACTTTAGTAAGCTCCTCTTACCTCCCTCATCCTACCCGAGCATGGAATTAACTTGAAACCTCTCCAGTCACCGGCGATTTCCTTTTCTCTCCAGCAGCTCCGACGAGCAATTAAACTCTAACCAGGGTGAGTTAGCTCTCGAGCCTGTGATCAAACATGATCATTGGACTGTGTAGAACACATCTAAGCAACCAGAATCACCAATTTCGGTAAAATATGAAAAACCCCAAGTTTACACCTTGCATGCAAACTGGAACTCGCCGTTAAGCTTCTGTGGTGATTTTCCAGTTAAATTGACTTCACACCTAGCTTTGTTATGCCCCAGAGAGCCTCCTCAAGCAAGGACTCGAGTTTAATTGCCCTAGAACAGAAATGCCCAAATCAGGATTGAGTTCATCTTTCCTCCAGCCAATATCTTCTAAATTCAGCCACTCCAGCTCAAACCACCTTGCCATTTAGATGTTTTGGACCATTTTGAGCAACTTTGTCTTCTACCACGACCCCTAATTCGGCCTAGAACAGGAGTTATGGCTATGCCCTAGTTGCTGTACTGTTTGTGCTGCAGGTACTCCAGACCAGTCAACTTCTTCACTAGTTTTCATCACTTTCCAGCCATCTCCTGCCCTAGATCCTGTTGAGACATTTGTTCCTGCTACAAATGCCTAACTACCAGACAAAGTTATGCATCATTTGGATCCTTGAGTCAAAAGATAAGGCTAACCCTAGTTTCTGGCCATGTCAACCCTATGCCAGGCTGTGTCAGCCAGTGGCATTGAGCCTTTTCACCCACTTCCAGCCATGAACTTTGGAAATAACTTTGTCCCTTAGACTCCTGACGTTGTGATCTACACTTTTCCCTATTGTCACAACTTGAGTTGAGCCCTCTATCACCCATCGACCTTATGTCGATGCCTTGAACCGAATGCCAACCTGAAGACATTCGCTGTTTTTGGGCGAACCAGTCACCACCTTGATATTACCCTGATATTTTGGAACCTTGTAAACCTTAACAACTAATCTTAACCCTGGTTACCATAGTTAAACTCAAATCGCTTCCAAATCTTGTATCACCAGAGTATTTCTCCTTGCATCATTGCATGTAGTGGATTAGTAAGAGTAGGATTGATTGTAATGCCTGTTTGCTTGTTTGATTCTGTTCAGAGCAAGAGCCCGAGGTTGAAGACCTTGTCACTGAACCGTCATCAACTGCTGATACTTACGATGCGGAAGGCAAGTCATACTTTGATCATATTGAACCTATATTTTATGAATTGCTATGCTATTCCATGAGTAGATATCTCATTAATATTGCATGTGTTGAGATCAATGATATTATGGCAGTGATAGATTGAATACTTGAGGAATGTGAACTTGTTAAGATAGCAAGCCATGAATTAATAAAAGTATATACATATACATTTATATTCATGAAATAGAACCCCTAGCCGTGACCAGTGTTTTGGTATGGAATGGTGGTAGCACTGGAGGTGCTTGGCTGCACTGGATGTGCAGGCACTGAAGGTGCATGGTTTGTGGTATGATCTGGTCACTGGCATATAAGGACTACAACCTTGTGTTGTGCGTCTAGTGGCATGAAAAACGTACCAACCACTTACCTGGTATGGGACAGGCGCAATCTAGTAGCTTTCTTGGTATTAGCAGTTCCCTGCATGGCTTGTCGATCCGGTTTCTCGCGTGGAAACTAGTGGGACGCAGTTCGTCCATGAGTGATGTGAGATCAGAAAAATTATGAGAGGATAAGGTGTAAAGAAGGAAGACGCCCTACGCCAGATTAAGTCGTGCGCGACTGTAATCAAAAGAGGCTATGTCTCCTGCGGGAACATAGACCCAGGCTAGGAAGTAAGGCAGTGGGGAGGACCCACAACGGTACTTGGGACTGAATTGTCCATTTACCGGGCAGGGATACTGTTAATACTAGACTGCAAAACGTTGTGTGATCTCGGCCTTGTCACATGCGTATAAGTCGCATGGAGTTGGCCCGACTTGAAAGTCGAGTGAAAAAGTGGATTTAAAAAGAGGTACACCTCTGCAGAGTTAAAAATGTATTCGAATACTTCGTACTCCCGAGTTTTAGGAGTATGCCGCGGTGGATTAAATCCACGGGTGTGACACAAGTATCGTTTTATAAACTAAAATTTGTTAGCTCAAGATTACCCAAGTGGCATGTGTTGTCACGATAAGGGGCGTTACCGTGGACTGTCATGTGTTGACGTGTCGCGGTAATACCATAATATAGAAATCATATGATAGCTAAGAGGCATGTGGTTTTTGCCCTAAAATATATGAGATACTGCTATGAGTATAAGATTGAAAGGCTTGAATAAAAATAATGTGATATGAGGATATATCGCCTTGAATATGGGATATATGTATCACCATCAATATGATTTAATTACTGCCATGAGTATGATTGAAAGATGAATAGGAATGAGAAAGAAATGTATTTTGAGAAAAACCCTTCACTCTTTCCCCAATAGCATAGGTTCATGTCATTTATACTGTAAATATATCTCCACCTTCCCTATGACTTGCTGAGTACATAAGTACTCATCTTTGCAACAACTCATCAATAGATGGAGCGTTCTACGACCTTGGAGGATATCCTGAAGATGCTGCAGACCCAGGAGGTGATGAGCAGTTTCCTCCGGAGCCCTGATGTGGTGCTGTCTTGCTGTCAACCTCTGTTTCCTGTGGATTACTTTTGGGCCCTAGCTTCCGCCGATTAGATGATTTATTTGCTGTACCTTTGTGCCTTGTAAGGCACTGTACCCCGTGTTGTACTAAGGCCTGATGGCCATACAATTATGACTACTGTAATATTTTGCTGCTTCAATATATTCCTGTGTTTGACTCATCCTGGGAAGTCAAGTGATTTATGAGACCAGCTGCACCGAGCTGGGCCCCTCACAGGTGATGTCACAGTCGTGGCAGACACGACAAAAGTCTTCTTTCAATTCACTCAACCAACATATCAAAACATTCCACCTTTGGTTTAGATAAACTAAGAGGAAGTCCCAGATAAGTAAAAGGAAACAAACACACTTGGCAGCCAAGAATGCCAACTAAATTCAACACTAATTGTAACATCCTGAGTTTAGGGGTGAAAAGTTTCTTTCTTAAAAATTCATGCATGCATATGTCTCTTCTAGATCAGCCAAATCAACCCCAGCTTTATTCTGTTTTAGCCCTAAAATCTCAAAATCTATCCTGTAAACCCAAATCAAGATCAGATTTCTCAGATGTGATTTATCAGTTACTCTAAACATAAAAGTCTTTAGAAGCCAGATTCAATTCCATCTCTAACTCTCAGATCTATCAATCTTATTCTGTTTTCGAAAACAGGATTCTAATTACTATTTTAATTACCCTAAATACTCAGAACTCAGATTTAGCCAAATCTTGATCTAATTCAGACCAGATTATTCTTGGATTATGATCATGGGTATGCCAATACCATAATCCAGAAAGTTGGCAGTTAGATTTCTTTATCTAAGTCTTTTTCACGTATCAGTCCAAATTATATCGCAATTCAGTCCTTTATCTGATATCTAGAAACCCAAAAAGGTTGAAATCTTCAGATTAACTCCAAATTCAAATCTGTTTTAGGGAACACCTCCCAAATGCTAATCAATACAAAATCTTATTTTATCAGAATATCCAAATCTCATCCTAGATGCCAGAATTCGAAATCGATAAAACTCAGATCTTATTTTACCCTAAAGTACCCTATTTTCAGTTTATATCGAAAATCATCAAATCATGCCAGATTTTACCAAATCTCTTGCTAGATAAGTATAAGGTATAAGTTTATACTCACTTATGAAATCAGATTGCAAATCAACTATCTCTAAATCAGAAATTACAAATCAGTCCAGAATTCAATCAAAAATCCTTACAATTAGGTCCCTAGTTCGACCTCAGCTGCTGTTCACGACCAGGGATCACCTCCTTCGACCTCACCCACAGCTTGTGACTAAACCAGCAGTGCACGGCGACCTTGACCACAGTCGGCACAGTGCACAGCGTTGCTTCGACCTCAACCGTGACCACGTCGTGTTTCGCCGCTGATCAGCGCCACTCAAGCCCGAGTTGTTTGCAACCGTGTTTGCATGCACACACGTGTTTGCACCTCAGTTGTTGCTGTGGCAGTTCCCATCCAGCTCACCAACTGCTACTTGCCAGAGAGAAGCTTGCTCGCTGTTGCCCGAAGCCTTCTTCTTCATCGGCGCAAGCAAGCAGTGAGCTGAAGCTTTGTACACTTCACTTTGCCTATAAATAGCAAACCCAGAGAAGCTTTTCCATCTTTAGCAGTGCTCTCCAAAGCCCTCTAGCAACTAAACCGTACCTCTTTCCTCACCGTCGTCGTCTTCTTCTCCGGCGAGTCCAGCACAGAGGCTCTCGGTGACAGCCTCAACCGCAGCCTCAACCCTCAAATTGATAGCATCAGTGAGTAACCCTTATCCATATCATCATTCTGTAGCAATTAATTGAACTCCCATGCATCTCATCGCCGGTGATCGCCGGAAATCCCGATTGCCCTGTTCCGGCAATACAGCTCAATTTACTTCGAATTAGCTCTCGAGTCTGTAGACAAAAATTATCAGTGAACTATTTGAAGCAAGCCTGTGCATCAAGATCTCCAGATTGAGCTCGAATTGAAGTTTTCCCCAAATCCAAACTCCACACATCGCCGGCGATCGTCGCCAGGCCACACCAGCCATCCTCCGACCAAATTAACTATCCCAGTAGCTTCCTTATACTTCTCAGATACTCCTTAAGCTTGGAATTGAGTTCAAACCTCCTACAGCAAAAACCCCCAAATCCCATGTCTTCTTCTCCGGCGCCGGCCACCGGAAACCTATTCCTGGCCGTTTCAGCTTCATCCACCTTGTCTTTCAGGTGTGCCTCAACCTCCTGAGCATTTTTTCCTTCTAGCCCGATCTCTAAAACTGTCTAGATTTTGAATTATAGCCATGCCAAGAAATCTGTCCAGAACTAATCCTGTGCAGTGAAGTTCACCAAGTTCATCACTGAATTTTATCACCTTCCAGCCATTTCCCGCCCTAGATCCTATTGAATGATTTGTTCCTGTTATCAATTCCTACCTCCCAGACAAAGTGGTGCATCATTTGGAGCCCTATATCAAAAATTATGCCAATCCCTAGTTTCTGGCCATGTCAGTTCAATGCCAGAGCATGTCAGCCAGTGGCATTAGCTCTTTTCACCTCTTTTCAGTTGTGCAAACTGAAGATAACCTTGTCCCTTAGACTTGTGGAGTTGTGCTCTACATTTTATTCTACTGCCACAAGTTGAGATAACCCTTCTATCATCCATCAACCCTATGTCGATGTCTTGAACCAAATGTTGACCTAAAGACGTTCACTGTTTTTTGAGCGAACCAGTCGTAACCTTGATATCATTCTGATACTTTGAGACATTTGGAACCCTGTAAACCCTTGACAGCTAATCTTAACCTTGGTTTCCATAACTTAACCCTAATCAGCCTCTAAACCCAATCATTTCAGAATCATCAAGACTTCATCTTTGCATTATTGCATACAGTATAATAATGTATTGAAAAGATTGTGATTATTGGTTGTTTGTTTGATTGGAGAGCAGATCAAGAGCTCGAGTTTGAGGACTTCACTGCTGATCTGACATCAACTGCTGTATTTTACAACGCGGAAGGCAAGTCATATTCTTGGTCATCTTGAACCTATATTTTAAATGTTGCTATAACATAACCTTGAATATAGACAATATTGCATGTGAAAGATTGAGAAAGATTGATTTATGAATTGGCAGTACTAGACTGGTTATCTGTGAAATGTGAAATAAAAAAGTTTTGAGCCATGAACTATTATATATGTATTTATATATATATTCATGAAATAAAACCCCTAGCCGTGACCAGAAAATGGTATGGATGGTGGTAGCACTGGAGGTGCTAGACTGCAAAGGATGTGCATGCACTGAAGGTGCAGGGTTGTGGATGGTCTGGTCACTGGCATATAAGGACTAGAACCTTGTGTTGTGCGTCTAGTGGCATGAACAACATGCTAACCGCAAGCCTGGTATGGGACAGGCCTGAACAAGTACTTATGTGGATCGCACATGAAACCCCTGCATGAGATGGAAAACAATACACTAAACTCACGGGGTTCAGCTCCTCCACGTATCATTGAATGTGATTTGATCAAGCACGTTGACCCAGTAATGGGAAGAGGCATTCGGGTGTGGGGTAATCCCGCCACAACTGCGGTTTGTGTGAAGAAAACTGCAGGGTCAGGGGTGAATTGTGAGTGATACATAACAAAAGTTCTTGTTATCTCCACCTTGCCTCTCACATTATGAAGTGAGTCAGGGGTCCAATCATTATGTTATGATAGGAAGGGCTTGAAAGTGGAATATCTTGCGGGTAAATTGGTACCTCTCTGCAGAGTTAAAAATGTATTCGAATACTCCAAGCTCCCGGGTTTATAGGAGTCTGCTGCGGTGGATTAAATCCACGGGGTGTGACACAAGTATATTTTCTAAATAAAATGTGTTAAATCAAGATTACCCATGTCGTGGTATTGAGAATACCCCGGCAGGTTTTGAAGACGATCCTAGTGGAAATTACGCAGCGCGGGTTGACCGAGTGACCGGTCCTCCCCCGCCGGACAAACACAAGAAAAGACACGAGGATTTATACAGGTTCGGGTCCCGGTGGGGGCCCTAGTCCTGTCGACGCGCTCCCGACCGAAGCCGGCTGGGGAGACCCTCTCCGGGGGAGAGGCTTCCGGAGCACGTCTGTGAGTTTAGCTATTCCAAATAATTATGAGTTGATCCTTTACAACAGAGGGGTACAAGGGCTATTTATAGCCCCAAAAAGAAGCAAAAAAACCTAAACTACCCCGGAAGCCACCGTCGGATTGAAGGGTAGGACCGTCCTTCTCCCGGTCAAACGTCTTGGATGCTTGACAGGTGGTCGTTGATTCCCGAGGCGTCCCTCGCGTGACCTGCACGTGATAAACAAACAGGGATTTTACCTTTTAAAAGGGCGGTGACGTCCGGGACCCCTTCCGGAGAGTAGGGTTCCGGGAGCCTAAGAGGCGGCGCCCGGGGCAGGCACCGGGGGCCACTGTCCCCGGGCGAATGGCGGCGCCCGGGACATGCCCGGGGGGCACGGTCCCGGGGGCCAAATGGCGGCGCCCGGGGCAGGCACTGGAGGCCACTGTCCCCGGGCCAACGGCGGCGCCCGGGACATGCCCCGGAGGCACGGTCCCGGGGACCTATGGCGGCGCCCGGGACATGCCCGGGGGGCACGGTCCCGGGGCCTAAATGGCGGCGCCCGGGACATGCCCCGGAGGCACGGTCCCGGGGACCTAAAAGGCGGCGCCCGGGGCAGGCACCGGAGGCCACCGTCCCCGGGCAAATGGCGGCGCCCGGGACATGCCCGGGGGGCACGGTCCCGGGGGGCACGGTCCCGGGGGCCACATGGCGGCGCCCGGGGCAGGCACCGGCGGCCACTGTCCCCGGGCAAATGGCGGCGCCCGGGACATGCCCCGGAGGCACGGTCCCGGGGACCTAAAAGGCGGCGCCCGGGGCAGGCACCGGAGGCCACTGTCCCCGGGCAATTATGAACTTACCTGGACTTGACCGCGTGGAGATTTCCCCCAACAACCCAAATGACATGTGTTGTCATGATAAGGAGTGCTACCGTGGGCTGTCGTGTGTTGACGTGTCGCGGTAGTGCTATAATCTAGTGAACATGAATAGCAATGCTATGTTATGCAAGGTGCTGCCATGAGATGAGGTATGAAAGAAAAAAGTTATTTTACAAATATCCATAATTCTTGACTAGTCTAGGTTCATATCATCACTACTATATGTATCTACTCTTACCTATGACTTGCTGAGTACGTAAGTGCTTACTCTTACAACCTACAAATCAGAAGACGGAGCGTTCAATAATCAAGACGAAGGAATGGAGAACTTCTTGGATCCAGAAGGAGGAGTGTCAGTTCCGCCAGAGCCCTGATGTGTGTTGTTCTACCGTCCACTTCTCTTTGTGGGAGGGTCACCTACCTTCTGCTGTGTAGATGTTATTTTGCTAAACCATGTATGCCGCGAAGGCATTGTAATCTCTTTATGTAATACTAAGGCCAGCAGGCCATACTGCTTAACTATTTTGTAAGTTACTCTGTTGCAATGTGAATATATTCCTGTGCTTGACTTATCCTAGGAAGTCAAGGGTATGTGTATGCTATGCATATATGGGACTAGCTGCAGTGAGCTAGGTCTCTACAGGAGTAGTCGTAGTCCCAGTCTCGGGGCGCGACACTAATTCATCTGGAAAATTAATAGGAACCATAAAAGATTTTTGAAAGTTAACTCTTAGTCCCGTAAAGACAGCAAAAGAGTGAAGAAGAGCTTTTAGGAGAAAATTTTCCTTCGCGTCCACTTTAATAATAATAAGAGTATTATCAGCATATTGAACAATCAGAAAATCCTCATTACCCACATTTGAAACTGGAAGATTAAGAAGACTCTTATCCTTTGTAGAGTTTAAAATTGATTGTAACAGATCCGCCATTTGCACAAAAAGCAAAGGAGACAAAGGATCACCTTTCCTCACTCCTTTCTTACAAGAAATTTGCTTACTAGGGATCCCATTCAATAAAACTTTAGAGGTTCCTGATTCCAAAGTCACCATGATCTAACTAATCCATTTATCAGCAAAACCCTTAGCCTTAAGAACCTATAGAATGGCTTTATGTTCGACATGTCAAATGCTTTTTCAAAATCTAACTTCAGTAAAACTGTTCTAATATGAGCAGTTTTACAAATGTGAATATACTCAATCCTGAATAGTTCTAGATTTGATAAAGTCATATTGATTATGATAATAATTGACGTAATCACCTAGTGCAAAAGATTAGCAAGAAGCTTAGTGATTATCTTCAAAGAGCTGTTAAGTAAAGAAATTGGCCTAAAATCTGAAACTTTATTAGCACCATCTTTCTTTGGGAGCAAGGTAATGAAGGAATAGTTAATTCGAACATGCTCCACTTGTCCCTCATAAAACTACTGAAATAACTCATAAAAATCATGTTTAATAAATGGCCAGCAAGCACAAAAAAACACCATTAAATCCATCCAGTCCAGGCTCTTCTCCTTTGGCAAATTATAAACCACCGAGTCTATTTCTTGAATAGAGAAACTCAAGTCTAAACAAGAAAGCTCCTCTTGAGAAAAATTGCAAAAGTCCTGAAGATTAAACAACATGCCTTGATATTCCGAAAACCAATTTCATCCTTAAAAGAGAGCCAAAGATGTTGAGCAATATCCAAATGATTAAGAAGTTCCTTATCTTTATCATCTTTCATAGAGACAATATGATTAATTCTGAAATTGTTAGAGGCAATTGAATGAAAATGTTTAGTATTTTTCATCTCCAAGTTTGGCCCAACGAAGCCGACCTCTTTGTCTCCAGTAATCATGTCTATTTTTTTAGTAAATTGTGGGACCCTCATTTGAGGAATCCGGTGGCAACCACCCAGGTGGGTTGCACTCAGAATGATACATCACAAGCTCACAACAACAAAATGCATTATACTGCAATGCAATTAATTAAAACGAGTACCAAGTCACAAGGACCAATATTACAATATCATAGCGCCAAAGATGACACAATGTAAAGTTGATACAAAATTAAAAATATTTCTTCGACACAAAGGTCGGCACAAAAATGGAACACACAGAAAAAAAGCAAAACAACAATGATGGTGTTCATCATCACTGGTAGTAGCACAGCATGGGCTTCCTCCACATCAGACTCCACTAGGTAGATGACCCTCTAAGAAACAGAATCGTCGGGGATGGTTCCTTCTTCTTCGTTGGGTTCAAAGCCATAGGAGTCAGGATCAGTGAATCCTTCCTCTATATTTGTGAGGAGGACATCACTTCTTCGGATACACGTGTGGGACCCTCATTTGAGGAATCCGGTGGCAACCGCCCAGGTGGGTTGCACTCAGAAATGGCACATTGCAGCTCACAACAATAAGATGCATTATATAAAAATGCGAGTAATTAAGAACAAGTGCTGATCACAAGGACCAACATTACAATAACTTAGCGCCAAAATGACGCATTTAAATGTTGATACAAATTAAAGAGTTTTCGACACAAAGGTCGGCACAAAATAAAACAACAATAATAAACAAAAGGACTTTATCAGTCTTCTTCTTCTGCAGCAGCGGTGTTGTACAGGCCTTTTCCACATCGAACTCTACCTTGGTACATAACCCTCTAACAAGTTTGGTCTTCAGTTTCTTCTTCTTGTTCCACATTGGGTTCAAGACTGTAAGATTCAGGGTCGACGAATCCTTCTTCTAAATTTGTTTGTAAAGGCAAGGGTGAGCACATTGTCCACATGGTGCTCAACAAGTCCCAAATAAGAATGCAGTATATATAGATGAGGGGGAAATTTCTCAAGGAATAGCTCTTTGGCTTTATATATGAATATAGAATAGATTTTCGCACTTGGTTTTGAAGAAAAGATCTTTACTTTCGAAAGCGGTGCTTTTGAAACCCTAAGCTAGATTTTCAGAAGATGTTGCGTGTGGCGGTCTTTCATGAGTCACCATTTTATTCAGATTTTGTGAAAAACTTTCCAAAAGCTACTTGTGCTGCATCGACATGAATAGAATCCACAGCGCGCAGACTCCATAACCTGGGAGCTCAGAGTATCCGATACTTTTTAAACTTTGCAAAGGTGTACCACCTTAATCCACCGATCATTCGGCTTTCAAGCCGGTACCTCTCCATGCGACTTTCACGCATGTGACAAGGCCGAGATGACACAACAGTTTACAGTCCTAGCATTAACTATTCCCTGCCCGGTAAATAGACAGTCAAGTCTCAAGTACCGTTGTGGGTCCTCCCCACTGCCTTACTTCCTAGCCTGGGTCTATGTTCTCGCAAGACACATAGCCTCTCTTGATTACAGTCGTGCACGACTTAATCTGGCATAGGGCGTCTTCCTTCTTTCCACCTTTTCCTCTCATAATTTTTCTGAACTCACATCACTCATGGCCTTCTGCGGCCCACCAGCTCTCGCAAGAAACTGGATCGACAACCATTGCAGGGAAAAGCTAATACTAAAGAAAGCTACTAAGTTGCGCCCGTCCCATAACCGGACAAGTGGTTGGTACGTTTTTCATGCCGCATAGAAGTACAACACAAGGTTCTAGTCCTTATGAATCTCTAGTGAGGAGTCTTTCACATTCCCAGTGCGCACACAGCACCATCCACTCAAACCATCCTCACTATCGATTCCAATCACATTTTCTTTCTCAAAAGGGGTTTTGAATATACTTTTCTCATATGTGACCATTCAACATTTATCATATAATCTTGGGCATAGCATAGCCTAAGCATGATATTCTAGGGTGACAAGGGTGCATGGATATTCAATGTCAAAAGGGGCTTTATAGTTATTTAGGTCATATCTAATCATTTCATTGAAACATAGCTCTTATTTGAATCTAAGGCATGCACATACTTGAAAACAGTTAACATACTTCATTTCAAAATATTAGGCTATACATGATAAAGAGTTTGAGACTTGCCTTGCAGTGATGGGTCTAGCTGCTCAGATGAATCCTCCAAGATCTCCTCTGTTCCTTCAACGTCTGGTTCCACGGCGGATACAAACAACACATACACACTATATAAGCATACAAGTACTAGAAAATAATACGTAAATACATCATGCATGCAGGGGTAAGGGTTTGGACAAGGTCACTTGACATTGATCGAAGAGATGGGCTCAAAAGGACTTGAATGTTGAAGGGCTGACATTCGGCTCATGGCTTGACATAGCCCTAAATTGGTTCTAGGTCTGTTTTCTAGAGATGTGACAATAGAAGATATTGTAGAACATGGCTCAAAAGGCTTAGTGGACAAAGTGGCATTTCAATTGCTCAAATGTAACTAGTCTAAATCATCTAATGCCACTGGTGGACATGCACTGACATAGTGCTAGACATGGCCAGAAACTAGGGCATTGCATAAATTTTGACTCAGGACTCCAATTGGTGCACAACTTTGTCTGGGGTTTAGGCCTTGATAACAGCTACAAAAATCTCAACAGGTTCAAGGGCAGAAAGTGGCCGGAAGGTGGCCAAATCTGGTGAGTAAACATGGTGGCCTGAACTACTGGACAGTAATCTTGGCATGATCATAACTTTTGATCTAGGCCGATTCAGGGTTTGAGCCAGTGGAGTAAATTGCTCAGGGGGTTGAGGCCTAGCTAGATGACAGGTTTCATCGGCTGGTTTGGCTGGAAAATGAACTCCGGCAATCGGGGCCGAAGACGAAGGCACCGATTTGGGTGTTTTCGTTCCAGGGCGTTTGAACTCAATTCCACGCTCGGGAAGCATCTAGGGGTCATCACGAAGCTACGGGTGCACTCAATTTTGCCAGAGAATGGCTGGAGAAGCACGGCGGCGTTCTCCGGCGAACTGCCGAGGCTCGAACATGGGAATTCGACGCTCGGGGCAAAATTGGCGATTCCAAACTTGCAGGCTTGTTCCTCCTAGCTCACTGATCATTATTCTCTACTGGCACGAGGATCAATTTGGCTTGAATCACTCAGCATTAGGGGAACAGGGGATTACGGCTTTTCCGGTGATTGCCGGCGTTGAGGTTCGCCGGGGATCAATTAACAGCTATGGCACATACAGGGGGTTAAGGGGATCTTACTAGTGAAGTTGGTTTGGAGGGGGAAGCTGCGGGCGAAGCTGGCGCCGTGAGCTTCAGAAGTAGCTCGCCGGGGAAGAAGTCCTTCGCGGCGGCGCTGAGGAACTGGGTTGTTCTCTGGTGGTGGAGGCTAAGGCTTACAACTGCGGGGTGGTGTGTGAAGAGATGCTGGGCGAGGGGGCTTTATATAGCCGTGGGGTCGAGCTCTCGGGAGTTGCAGCAATCGCCGGGAAGATACTCCCTGGCGCTGGAGCGGTCAGCGAGGCATATCGGGACACAGCGGGGCTCTGCCAGAGACGGAGGATCGCGCGAAATCGGGGCTTCGTCAGGACGACGGGATAGCGAGCTTCGGCATGGGCGCAACGTGGCGGTGAAGTCCTGACAATGTCAGGCACGTGCGCGAACGGTGAACCACGGTCTCCGGTCATCGCCACGGTGGCGTTTCCTTGGCGCGACGCGAGCACGTGCGGTACACGCTGGTTTCAACTGTTGGCGGCGGCGAATCTGGCCGGCGGTGAAGGCTACGGTGGTCCACGGCAACGGCAACAGCTGCGGTCGAAAGTTCTTGTGGTCGTGGTCGTGCACACGGCTCTGGTCGTGGTCAAAGAAAGGGACAGGGGCTTCTTTGCAAGGTTTTGGACTGATTTGCGAAGGTTTGGACTAAACTGCGAGGATTTTGGTTCGGGAACTTGGGCCTAAATGCAAATCTGAAGATCCCGAGGGCTGATTTGAATTTTGACTTTGCAGATGAGTGCTACCAAAGTACTTGGACTCATCCAGCGGGAAAAATGGTAAGATCTGACGAGATCTTAGGATTTCGACAAAAATCGAAAACAGGGTAAAATAGGGTAATTAGGGTTTGGCATTTTGCTGGGGCTGAAACTAGGGTTTCGGTTAAGATTCTTGAGTTCTTCCAGAAGGGAAAAACGTTCAGAAAAGTGAAAGAAAGATAATCACTTGATCAGATTTGAATTTGGAGATGATTTGGGACTTTTAACCTTTTTGGGCTTTTTGAAAATTCTGAAAAGGACTAAACTGAAACACTTTTGGACTGAAATGTGAAAATGATCTGGGAGATGAGGTTTAGCTGCCAACTTTTTAGGTTAAGGTAGTGGCATACCTAAGATCAAGATAGGGTTGAGACATCAGGGATTCCAAAGAAGATACGCTGACTTGCAAGCAGAAAAGATAGCGAAAACAGGGATGTTACAACACGCACCAACAATAATCCGCCGCTTGTTAAACAAGGACCAATAACGCGGGGCCGAGCCCGATTGTTGCTTTGCCAGGTGAACTCGTTCCTAAGTTATATATATATGGTTTTGAGAATGGTTTACTACCTAATGGTGATAATATTGTACTTAGGAACCATGGAGAGGACCAGCAAGGACGCGAGGACCAACAAGGAGCCCAAGTCGAGTTAGAGTCCAAGACGGATTCAAGTTGGAGTCCGGTTCGGCCATCCAGGAGTAGCCTGCCTTCAAACGACCATAACTCCCTCATAAGAAGTCCGATTGGGACGTTCTTATAGTACACGGAGAAGCCCACGACGAGATCTTTCCAATGGATCTGCCTCCACGTCCAAATTCCTTCTGTATCACCGGAAATTAACAAATAATTTCAATTAGATTCTGATTGGGCCAAGTCAGTGCTGCGACACCTTGGTTTGGGCCTTCGGCCCATGTATTCCCTAGTAGAGCATGAGAAACCCTAGCCGCGCCACCTCTGCATATACTCAGTAGCCGTCACTGTTTAGATTTGGGTTTTGCTTAGATTATACTGCTTAGATAGTTTTCGCCGTTCATCGGTTTGTGGAACCCCAACCCTTACTCTTCATTGGTAATTGGCAATATTTAGATTGCGTCTACCGTGTTCTTGCTTGTGTTCTCGATTCGCATGCAGGGATAAGCCTCCGTGGTGAGGTCAACCATGTCTTGGTGTGGTTGATAACCAACGGAGCCGTGGTGTAGCGATTGCAGGGGTTCGAATCAGTTCTGATTGGAAGCCGGATCGTCAACGTCGAATTCTCCATCAATCGACTTACCTCTACCTATCGGAAGATCGAGACACTGTTCACATCAGTTGGTATTAGAGTGAAGGTTGCCTGATAGGTAACACTGTATCCCCTCTTTGTTTAGATTGATTATGTTTTTCGTCCTAGAGTCCAGAAAATTTGCCCAACAAAAAAAAATTTGTTTACCTTGTCCAAACCCTACCCATTAATCTTGCATTGTTCTTGTCAGTTTGCATCTTTTAATTTTCGTCCATCGTTGTCGAGTGCTGGTTTTTAGTTTTAGTTTATTCTTGGTCTAGTTTTAGTCTTGCATCTCGTCGCGGAGTCGAATTGCACGTCGATCTCCTCATCGTCGCGTCCAATTCGAATCTGCCGCTGCCCAGTTTGTTGTTTTCATCATATCTTCTTCATACGAACTCAGATTTTCACATTCTTATACTTTCTGGAAACATCAGATCATTCTCTACAACTTTTCTCTTGAGGTCAAAGTCAGATTCGGCTTCCATATGTGAGATATTGGGCCATTAATGTCGACAGTGTAGAGTTTGAATCTAATACGTCTGTTTCGGTATTTTCATTATAATTCTTTTATCTGAGCTCGGATTGGGATAAACTTATACTTTCTAGAATCGTTGCAAGAAATCCCACAAAAAATTAGTTGGGGTAATCTTGAAATTCGGCTGTTTTTATCACACAAAAATTTAGGCAAAGTTAGTTGTGTAATCTTCAAACTCTAGTCCAATTCGGATTCAAATTGCTCAATTTGAGACAGCTTCGGTAAAATTACCATATCTTCTGATTCCCAACTCTGTTTTTGACGTTCTTGTACTTTTTGGAAAGATAAAAAGATCCTCTACAACTTTTCTTTTGGGTAGATCTTCAGATTTGGAGCTTTTGGAGTGCAAAGTTGCCGAACAACGTTTCTATTTCGTTGTACAGTTGCAAAAGAAAGAGGCAAGTGCAAAAAAAAAAAGCCACACTGTTTATTAAAAAAAAGGAAATAAAAAATCAAGTGCAAAAAAAATCATAGAAGAAAAATATGTGTAGCAAAGAGGAGAATTTTCAGTGGCGCATCTTGGGTTCTAGTCTTTTGTGATTTTAGTTGCTTGCTTGAGTTAGATCTGAGTCTAGGCTAGTTCCAGTACTTTGACTATTACTTTGGACTAATTTTCAACTTTGAATTACTGATATTGAATTGTTGCTATACATATATTAGCCTTCCGAGCTCCACTTTCTTTCAACTAAGTTACAGGTTTACCTTGCAATCGCCTCACTCACGCTCGTCACGGTATCACGAACCAGCCACCGGTTGCACCCCTACTGTCTTGGTAAGAACACTTGGAAGAGCGTGGTAAGACGCTTTGTGAGAGTCCCACTTGCCACCACCTAGTAGTCATAGGGATAATACTCCTATGTTGTCTTCTATTTTCTACTACTAACCATGGTAGGACTACAAACAAGAACTCGAGCTACAGAAGAGGAAGATAAAATCCGCAAGATGTTGGCTGACATTAGTGCAAAACTCGATAAGCACATTGATGACATGGCTCGAACCAACCGTGAGAACCAGACTGCATTTGAGAGGATGGACCGGCACATCTCTGACCTTGCTACCATGTTGGACAATATGGAGCAGCAGCGTCCACCTCATGGAGATGAAGAAGAAAAGGAGCAAGCTGCCTCCCATGAAGTTGAAGTTGAAGACGCCGACACGGAGGTTGCTGTACAAATTGAGCCCCGCAACACGGCTACCATGCGCCGTGCAGCACATGATATTCGCCAACAGCACCGAGTGCATCACAATCGACACGGCATGGAAGGTAACTATTTTCGTGGGAATGACGATCCGTTTGCTAAGGAGTATGAGGACGTTTTTCCCGCTGAGATACCCCCGAGGCTGCCACCAATTATAGGACAAATCCAAAGGAGACAAAGGAAATTCAGCGACAAGTCCAAGAGCTTTTGGACCGCGGATTTGAAGCCGTACTTGGGAGAGGAAGACGAGCTTGAGCCGAGGATGGCTCGACTTCAAGAGGGGGAGGATGATGAGGACATCACGTCTTCGGATACACGCACCAACCATAATCCTCCGCTTGTTACACAAGGACCAATAATGCGCGGCCAAGCACGATTGTTGCTTTGCCAGGTGAACTCGTTCCTAAGATATATATATGGTTTTGAGAATGGTTTACTACCTAATGGTGATAATATTGTACTTAGGAACCATGGAGAGGACCAGCAAGGATGTGAGGACCAGCAAGGAGCCCAAGTCGAGTTGGAGTCCAAGACGGATTCGAGTTGGAGTCCAGTTCGGCCATCCAGGAGCAGCCTGCCTTCAAATGACCATAACTCCCTCATAAGAAGTCCAATTGGGACATTCTTGTAGTCCACAGAGAAGCCCATGACGAGATCTTTCCAATGGATCTGGCTCCATGTCCAAATTCCTTCTGTATCATCAGAAATTAACAAAACAATTTCCGACTAGATTCTGATTGGACCAAGTCGGTGCTGCGACACCTTGTTTTGGGCCTTCGGCCCATGTATTCCCTAGTAGAGTGTGAGAAACCCTAGCCACGCTGCCTCTTCATATACTCAGTAGCTGTCACTGTTTAGATTTGGGTTTTTCTTAGATTATACTGCTTAGACAGTTTTCGCCGTTCATTAGTTTGTGGAACCCCAACCCGTACCCTTCATTGGTAATTGGCAATATTTAGATTGCGTCTACCGTGTTCTTGCTTGTGTTCTCGATTCACATGCAGGGATAAGCCTTCGTGGTGAGGTCAACCGTGTCTTGGCGTGGTTGATAACCAACGGAGCCGTGGTGTAGCGATTGCAAGGGTTTGAATCAGTTTTGATTGGAAGCCGGATCGTCAACATCGAGTTCTCCATCAATCGACTTACCTTTACCTATCGGAAGATCGGGACACTGTTCACATCAATTTGTTTGCAAAAGTAAGGGTGAGCACGTTGTCCACATGGTGCTCAACAAGTCTCAATTTAAGAATGCAAGTATATAGATGAGAGGGGGGGTTCTCAAGAAATGGGCTCTTTGGTTCATAGATAAGAATAGAATAGAGTTTCACTCTAAAGTTTTGAAGAAAGGTTTAGATTTCAAAAGTGAGACTTTAAAAATCCTACACTAGGTTTTAGAAAACGTTATGCGTGGTGGTCTTTCATGAGTCACCACTTTTTACCAATATTATAAAAATTCTTTCAAATTCTACTTGTGCTGCATCAATGTGGATAAAATCCACCGCGCGCAGACTCCATAACCTGGGAGCTCAGAGTATCCGATACTTTTTATAGCTTTGCAAAGGTGTACCACTTTAATCCACTTCATCACTCAACTTTCAAGTCGGTACCTCTCCATGCGACTTTTACGCATGTGATAAGGCCGAGATCACACAACAGTTTGCAATCCTAGCATTAACAATTCTCTGCCCGGTAAATAGACAATTCAGTCCTTATTACCGTTGTGGAGCGCACCCCATAGCCAAATCTACCTAGCCTTGGTCTATTGTCCCGCGAGACACATAGCCTGTGGATCCAGCCGAGCACGACTCAGAATCCAGGCCTAGGGCGCCTTCCTTCCAACATCCTGATTCACTCACTCACTCTCACAACTCACGGCCCTCTGTGGCCCACCAGTTTCCCTCGAGAAACCAGACCTACAACCATTGCAGGGAAAAGCTAGTACCAAGAAAACTACTATGTTGCACTCGTCCCATACCGGGGAAGTGGTTAGTACATTTTTCATGCCGCATAGAAGTACAACACAAGGTTCTTGTCCTTATGAACCGTTAGTGAGGAACAAACCACATTCCCGTTGCGCACACAGCACCAACCATACAAACCATCCTCACTGCCGATTCTAACTTATACTTTCACAAAAAGGGGGTTTTAAACACGCATTTCATATAGATGACCATTAAGCATTTAGTACATACATTCAAGCATAAGCACAACTTAAGCATAATATCCTAGGGTAACAATGGGTGCATGGGATATACGAACATGAAGGGCTTTACGAGAAGTTAGGTCATATCTACTCATGTTCTTTCAACATAGCATTTAATTTGAAGATAAAGCATACATATACTTAAAACAGTAAATAACCTAATTTACATAAAATACTGGGAGAAACATGATCAAGGAGAAAGAGACTTGCCTTGCAACGCGGGGTCTAACTGCTCTAAGGGGTCCTCGAAGACTTCTTCCGCTCCTTCTACTTTTGGCTCTACTCTCATACGCAAGTCACAACACAACACATAAGCATACAGAAATTACATATATATAAAGTATAAACATGCATGCAAGCAAGGTAATCTGGTTGGGGATGATCTTGAGAGGGAGAAGATATTCAGGGTTTGGCTCAGACGCACGAATGTCTACTGGCCGACATTCTGTTTGCGACCTAACAATGTCAGAGAGTGGCATTGGGTTGATTTGGGACTTCCAAAAGGTCAAGATGAGCACAAATTGGGACATTAGGTGCCAAATATAGTGAGGTGGCTAATTGACAAACTGGTTTCTGCAGAAAAGTCCAGGAAATTAGGGAAATTGTAAAAAGAACCCTAGCATAGGAAAACTGAGTGCCAGTGCTATGTCGAGTCTAGGGCTTGCGCGTCTGGATGATCCAGGCATGCGTTGCTTCGCCAACTTTGTCAATCACGTAGGCGGGGCAGAAAGGGTGCTGCTGACAAGATTAATTGAACAGTGGAGGCTTGACAGTGGCGAACGGCGAAGTTGAAGTCGTCGGCCGCTAGAACCAAAAGCGGGCTACGGTGACAGAGCACAGGGGTTAAGGAACTTAGAAATTGATTGAGGGGTTTTGTTCCTAGGGTGATGCTGATGGTGCTGGGGCGAGGAATTCGGCTGCAGTGGCGTTTCTAGGCTCACCGGCACTACGGTCGGATTTGAAGACAACGGTCGTGAAGGGCACCGTTAATTCAAAGCAATGCAGACTAATACGGATTGGCTACACAATCTGAGACTTAGTGAGCGTGTAGGTGAGGTTACTTTGATCAGGGATACAGCAAGGCGTGCCGGCGACGTGAGACGTCCGTGGCAGTGCGCGAAGAAATGGGAAACTCCACAAATTGGGCTAAATTCAAAATGTGGCTGATTAGGCTTGTCCATAGGCCTCTGGTGATCATCTAACTCTACAAGAAGGGATGCTCATTTGGACGGGAACTAGGGCGATAGCGGGAATAGGGCAATTCGCGATCTCAGCGATCACCAGTGATGCAGTTCACTGGAGTTCAATTACAAGCTACTGAACAAAGAGAAGGGTTCTAGGAGCATAGAGTGAAGTTAGATGGAGAGATGGGGCTGAGGTGAGCTCTGGCGACGTTTCCCTCCTCGGCGGCTCTCCGAAGAAGAAGAAGAAAACGAGAAGAGCTGAGACTTAGCTAGTTTCTAGAGGTGTGGAGATAGTTCTGGACGAGGGGGTCTAAGAAGGCAGCAGGCTGGAGCTCTCGAGACTTGAAGCAAATCTGATAGATGTCGAATTGACAGCCGGCGAATAGCGAGGCAGCGTGCAGCGGCAACGGGACGGCGTGCAACGGCTGCTACGACTGCTACGGCTTTGTCAGCTGGGAGGTGGCATTCACGCAAGCTCCTGGCTGATGCAGAGGCGAATGACGGGCTGGCCTCAGCATGTCGATATCGTGGTGCAAAAGCTCTGACAATTGTAGGCACGCGTGTACGCAGGACGAGACGGCGTAGCTGGTCGTGCGCGCTGCCACGGTGGCTAGCTCCAGCGTGACATGTGCGTGGCATGCAAGTGTAACGTTCACACGCACTGGCAACGACTAGGCCTCATCGGCGGCAACAAATCGCGGTAGCGCTCTGGTCAAAGGCGTGCCGGCAGGGCAAAACAGGTTTTGGACTGAAACGCAATTTCTAAAACTTGATTTGGACTGATTTGTGAATTCAGTGAAATAATTGGCTAGGACTGAATTTGATTTCACTGATGTGGCTCAATAAACTGAACAAGTAGTTTGGCAAAGACATATGACAAAATTTGGGACTTTTGATCAGGTTTTGAACGAAAACAAAAACAGGGTAACTAAGGTATTTAGAATCTAGATTTCATCAAAGTCTGAAATCTGGGATCAAGGATAAGATTTTGAGATTCTCCTAGAAGGAGATTTTGTACAGAATAGCAAATGGGAGATATCCTCTAAATCAAATCAAGATTTTGAGCTAACCTGTAGCTTTTAGCCTTTTCGGGCTTTTGGAAAAACTGAAAAGGAACAATCTGTAATACTTTTGGACTGAATTGCGAAAATGGTCTGAATGATGGAGTTCTACTGCCAACTTTTTGAACTGAGGTAGTGGCGTACACTGGAGCATGATCCTGAGATAATTGATCTAGACTAGGTCAAGGTTTGGGGTTTCTTCTAGATTTCACCTGAGATATGGTCGAGACATCCAAGGAATCCAATAGAGATGCACTGACTGGCAAACTAAAGAGTAGCAAAATTCTGGGGCGTTACATAAATCTCTTAAGTGAGCCTTCAGAATATTCCTGAAATTAAACTTTGGCCTAGAAAGATCCCTTTGTTCCTCCAAACCATCCATCAAAGCCAAAGTAAAATTACAATTATCTATGTAGATTTGAGATATCTTAAATTGTTTACTCCAAAGCTTCAAAACTCTTCTCAAAATTTTAAATTTAGAATTGATTCTTCTGGTAACATTAGCATCAAAGATACTAGAATTTCAAGATCTTGCCACCACATCCAAAAAACCTTGACAATGAGTCCAGAAATTCTCAAATCTGAACAGTTTGGAAGAAGGAAAGAGGGAAGAAATTTGCACAATACATGGTGAATGATCTGACAAAGGTCTACTAGAAGTCCTAAAAGTGTTAGAAAATGCCTTTAACCAGCCCTCATTCACAAAAAACTAGTCTAGCTTTTCCAAAGTAGGTTGAACTTGCATACTAGACCAAGTAAACTCCTTTCCTTTGATAATCAACTCCTCAAGGTGAAGATGATTAATTGCTGCATTGAAAAGGTCAGCTTCACCATAATTGAAAATACCTTTGTTCTTACTAGAAGGGAATCTTAATAAGTTAAAATCCCCCATGATTAGCCACAACATATGAGAAGGGACAGAAACGTTCTAAAACCAATCTAAGAACTCCAACTTTTTCTGAGGGCAACAGGGACCATAAATATTAAAAATCATCCAAAGCTTTCAAGATAATTTGTGCTTCAAAATAACAGTAAGGAAAAAACATTATGAACCACATCTTCTTTTTTAAAAAAAAAATACTATTCCAAGCAGTCAAAATACCCCCAGTTTTGCCCCTTGAGGGAATGAATTCAAATTCATTCCAATTTCTTGGACAAAAAGTTTTTATTAGGAAAAAATCAACAACCTCAATTTTGGATTCTTACAAATAGAGAATAGAATAGATTTCATCCAAAATTTTGCTGCGAACAACAATCTTCTTATCTGTAGCATTCAGACCTCTAATATTCCAATTAATGATATTAAACTTTTTAAAATTATTCATAAGTCAAACAGTGCACCACAGAACAGAGCATCATGACAAACCAAGTCATGATCATAATCTCATAGCACATAATAAAAGAACAGATTCTAAGATCCTCAAAACAAGCCAACTTATCCAACAAAATACAACTATTCTTCAAAATAAACAAAAGATGCAAGCTAGTCATCAATTTCCATAATCCTCGATGCTAGTAATTTATCCTTAAAGATCAACTCTAAAGGAATTCCACAAAAGGACCCAAACGCTTGCAGCATATCGAGAGATATTTCTAGAGCAAATGCGAAGAAACACCAGGTTTAAAACCTTTGCATTTTGCCGCCAGTCTAGGACTACGACATAGACTAGAAACCTCCAAAGGAGCTTTGTTCTTACTTTTCTTTGACTGAGACGGAGGAAGCTAATTCTTCAACCACAAAGGATGACCAGAAGAAGAGGATTTCCTCGGAGCAAAAGAATTAAGAAAACTCCATGATCTTCGTAAACAAAGAAGAGAATTTAACATCCACATAAAGTTCTCCGAAGGCAGATCAAACCAACGAAAAGACAATTGATCAACACCTAAATCAAACACAATGGAGGAAGAGGATCCAGATGAATCCTCATTCACCCTCCAAGCATCCCAAGCTTTTGGCTATTGAGGAACCAAAGCATCCCAAATATGGTCCCAAATCTTTGCATTATCCTTTGGATTGTCTTCAATAGGATCATCATCTAAATTCATATTCAAATCACCCGGATTATCATCGAAATTATCCAAAGTAGGATGAGGATCCTACAAATCATCCTCATTCCCTTCCAAAGCCCCAGTATGGCAAGAGTAACAAATAATGACTTGAATTGTCCAACTTGTTCCTAACGATTCATTGGGTTCAGAGATGACAAGATATCGAGGAATATCAGCCAACGAAGTCACCAAGCATTTAACTAAAGCATGAGATCTATCACCAGTTCTTTGGTAGTTGCTATCCCATTCTCTAAGATGACCAAAAGAAGAAATAGCTTTACTTAAGGTTTGCAGGGACCAGAAATCAAGAGGGAAATTCACTAACAACAACCAAACTTCTTGATTGAAACTAACTCTTCTGGAATTGAAACCTTCATCATGGCGATTAAGAAAGAGCAGAAAATTAGCTTCCACATGTAACCCTTCGTCCAACAAAATGTCCCGCTGAAGAGTCGACTGAAAGCGAACAAAAGAATCTCCCAGACCAGATGGGTAAACATGAGTCAGAATCTCTCGAGTGTTCTAAAAATAGTTCCTCATCACCAGCAACAGAGCCACCACCTCTGGAGCAACACTAACAATGACAGTGTTTTCATTGACTACACTTCTGGTAGAGACACACCTGGTACGAAGCAGGCGACCTGGCACCACAATCTCCTCCAAACCATCACGAAGGAAAGGAGTAGAATTAACCCAATAGTTAGACATAGATTTGATAGAATTGGCAAGGAGAGCAGTAGCAAGAAAGGATGCCAACACAAAATGATCAGAAGGAGTATTAGTTGTGGAGGGAGGCTGAACAACACAATGATTGACAGGGGGGTTTTCACGAGACCCAAAAACTCAGTGAAATTATGGAATAAATGAAGGACCTGCTTACCCCTGCTCAAAGAAATCCTGGTCGCAGAATCTAAATCAACTGTTAGATCAGATGAGCCTCCACCTGAAAAAGGCGCGAAAGGAGAGGCAGAAGCACTACTTCCACTTACTGAAAATGCTTTGGGAACAAAGGTACTCTTCCTCTTCCAATCCAAGGTACATTTAAAACACGAACACCTTAAGTGCCCATAATTAAAACAGTTTAAACAACGCACCAAAGAACAACACTCTCTTTTGTAATGTCCCAAAGCAAGACAATTAAAACAGAGAATAGAATCCCGAGAATCCAAATTAGTGAACCATTGTAGAAACCGACATTTTGGAAACTGAATACGATCAAACACCGAAACAATAGGAGGACGATCCAAATTGAAAAGCCCACGAACGCCGATTTGGAAACTAGTGATGATCAAAGACCGAAACATCAGAACGAAGAGAATAACCAACAAATGAAGAATTCGAATGATTATTCTTATGATGAACTAATTTCAAATCTTAGTCTTGCTCAAAATCCAATTATAGTATTCTCTCTGCCAATTAGGACCTCCATCCCTCCAAAGAGAGAAAAAGATAGAAAAGTTCTTATGAACTAACTTATTCAACTTAAAAATAGCAAGTTCAATTCTCTTATCACAAACAGAGAATCTAAAACTAAAATCAGTTAATCCAAGGACTCTAAAATCATTAGGTTGCCCTCCAAGATAGGTAGCAAGAATCACACTCAAAGAAGCCTCTGAAGGGAGAAATTTTCTTCTACCAAAAGAAGCTACCAAGAAGAAATCCTTGCAAGAAAACCTTGCACTCTTAGTGATTGGACAATGAAACGAATTCCACATGGATTTAAGAAAACCACGGCCAGAAAACCAATCCAAGGACGAAGAATCAAACGCCATAAGCAACAGCCCCTAACAGAGCAACCAAGAGCAAAAGCCCACCAAACAGAAGAACAAAACCAGAGCACGAAGAGGAGATCACAAGAAGCAAACAAGAAGAAACAAAACAAACTTTACAGAGGAAATCAATATGAACTCCAATCACCTCCAAAATCACCCATTTTTTCCCTGAAAATAGAAGTTTTTTATTTCAATTTTGACTATCGTGATGGTCAGGACCATCCTGATGGCCATATATTACTTTTGTGTATGAACTGACTTGAGCTGGCTATCTGTTAATTACTCTATGCACAATTGCATCTTGGCAGTCGGGGTAAGTGCACACCCAGGGCCCACTACAACGGGTGGGTCCCTGACAAAAATGTTTTACATAAGCCTCACAACCCCAAATCCTAAGAAAAGACTACCCGAGATGTCTTCCAGTCCATATCTCATATGGTGTCTTTTCGACGGCTTTTGATGGAGCCCTATCTAATTTGAATGCAGCTATTTCTAGAGCATATCTCCAAAAGGACAACGGAAGTTTAGTTTGGCTCATCATTGACCTAACTATGTCTAACAAGTTCCTAATCTGTCGTTCTGATACACCATTCCATTGAGGTGTTCCCGGCGGGGTCAATTGTGGAACAATTCCGTGTTGTTTTAGGTGATCACCAAATTCTTGGCTCAAATCTCCCCTCCACAATCAGACCATAGGGTTTTAATTGTTTTGCCAAGTTAATTTTGTACTTCATTCTGAAATTCCTTGAATTTATGAAAAGTTTTAGATTTATGCCTCATTAAGTAGACATATTCATATCTACTAAAGTCATCGATAAAATTATGAAGTACTGAAAACTACCTCTAGCTCTTGAACTTAATGGCCCACATACGTCAGTATAAACAAGATCCAATAGTTCACTTGCCCTTTCGCTTTCACCCGTGAAAGGTGCCTTTGTCATTTTGCCAAGTAAACAAGATTCACACACATAAAATGATTGAAAATCAAATGAGTCTAGAAGACCATCTTTCAGGAGTTCCATGATGCATTTCTCATTTATATGGCCTAAACAACAATGCCAGATAAATGTGGGATTCAAATCATTAGGCCTAAGCCTCTTAGTACATATGTTATAGACAGGTAACTCAAGATTTAGTTGATAAAACCCATTCTCCAATGAGGCATTGCCATAAAATATATCATTTAAATAAAGGAACAATGGTTGTTTTTTATTCTAAATTCATAACCCAGCGTGTCCAAGCACGACATAGATAAATTGTTTTTGCTTATAATAGGAACATAATAGCAGTTATTAAGTTCTAAAACTAATCATGAGGGTAAAGCTAATATAAAAGTTCCAACAGCTAAGGCCGCTACTCTAGCTCCATTACCAACGCAAAGTTGAACCTCGCCCTTAGCCAAATTTCTACTCCTTTTGAGCCCCTGCATCAAAGTACAAATATGAGCAGCCGATCTAGTATTAAATACCCAAGAGTAGGAAGGAAAAGTAGCTAAATGAACTTCTATAACATATATACCTGAAGGAGTCTCACTTTCCTTCTTTTTCTTTAGATCTACCAAATACTTCTTGCAATTCCTCTTCCAATGGTCAGATTCCTTACAATAGAAGCATTCAATAGTAGGGGTGGCACTTGGCTTGGACTTTCTTTTAGAATTAGGTTTAGTGCTAGAGAACCTTTCTAGAGCTTTGCCTTTTCCCTTAGTCTTGTCCTTATCCTTCTTCTTAAAGCTTTTTCCTTTCTTGAACCATCATCACATTATTTGAATTTTCCTTAATGTTTTGTTCCGTTGTTTTAAGTATCCCATGCAATTCGGTTAATGATTTCTCCAGATTATTCATGCTATAGTTCATGACAAACTGGTTATAGCTTGGAGGGAGCGGTTGGAGAATCGTATTAGTAGCCAACTCTTGGCTAAGGGGAAAACCAAGCCTTTCCAAGTTCTCAATGTAACCAATCATCTTGATCACACGAGGACTGACCGAACTCCCTTTTGCCGACTTGCAATCATGCAATTTCTTGGTAGTCTCATATCTTTCCACCCTAGCCTGCTCCTCGAATAAGTTTATACGAGACACGGCCATGTCATAAGCTGTCATATTATCATATTGCTAAAGCTCAGAGTTCATGGTGACTAGCATTAGACAACTGGCATCAAGTGCGTCATCGATATGCTTTTTGTAAACATCCTTTTTAGCACATGGAGCACTAGTGGCTAGTTCATCAGGTATAAGAGTCTCTAGAACATAGTCCTTTTTCTCCTGTTTGAGAACAATTCTCATGTTTCTATACCAATCAATAAAATTTGTTCCATTGAACTTTTCTTTATTAAGGACAGATCGCAAACTGAAATTGTTTGAGGAGCTACCACTATCCAAGATCTACAACAGTAAAGAAATGCAAAATTTTAACCTTATGTTTATGAAAAATCTTTTATTAAACAATTAAATAAAAACATGTAACAACTATATATTTTAGAACAAAAATCTCTCTGAAATATATATATATATATATATATTGATATAGTAGACCAAGATCCATATTTCACTAAGTTCTAGTGACCTTTGGCATCACTGCTAGAAACCTAGTTATTTAGGTAAGCAACTCCTTACTAACTATATCATATATAACTCTTATTTGTTGGGTGTCATCCCATACCATGGCACCCAACACCATGCCTCAAAGCCCAAAACTCTTTTAATTGCTGTAACAACCCAAAAATAAGGTCTAAAAATTTTGTTTTACAAAAACCTGGTCCTAAAAATTTCATTTTGTGTTAACTCTAAAACTACTTTTAAGAGTACTTCTAAGAAATTTTAACCAAAATCTAAAATTAATTTCCAACTAGTTTAAAGGTATTTCCTTAAATGCACAAACATATGTATGTATGCATGTGCACTTATTTCATTAAAATACTCTCAGTCACACCATAATTCAAATCAGATTGAATAGATAGGATCTCCTACCTATCTTATACAGATTTATCTTCAGCGTCAAGTTTAAACCCAAATCCTAAAGCCCAAAAACTAACCCAAGTTCTATTTTCA
The DNA here is from genome assembly GCA_019359835.1 of Pharus latifolius. Lineage (NCBI taxonomy): Eukaryota > Viridiplantae > Streptophyta > Magnoliopsida > Poales > Poaceae > Pharus > Pharus latifolius. The sequence continues at coordinate 51,681,842 of CM033326.1, read as the reverse complement.
AAAACTAAACTCTTAATTACCCTAGTTACCCTGATTAACCATTTTGGATTTCAGTTCGACCAATTTTAGAATAGTTTTCTCCTAGATTTCTCTAGATTCTGAAATCTTAATACACTAGCATACAAGTCATAAAACTTCTTAGCTGAATAAGTTTATTTGATCACTTTCGTGATTCAATCTAAATTTCATCACGAATTAGTCCTTTTTTGACTCAAAGGCCAGAAATGGCAAAATCTCCAAATCACCTCCAAATTTCAATTCAACTGATCGACTATGTTCTTTCTGTCATTTTATACAAGTCTCCCTTTTGTACCATGTTGGGGGAAATCTCCGCGAGACTAAGTCCAGGTAAGTTGCGTCACATGCGCCCGGGAACGTGGCCTCCGGTGTCTGCCCCGGGCGCCGCCTTTTGGCTCCCGGGACCGGGCCTCCAGTGCCGGTCCCGGGCACCGCCTTTTGGCTCCCGGGACCTGGCCTCCGGCGCCGGTCCCGGGCGCCGCCATTTGCCCGGGGACGTGGCCTCCAGTACCTGCCCCGGGCGCCGCCATTTGCCCGGGGACGTGGCTTCCAGTGCCTGCCCCGGGCGCCGCCTTTTGGCTGCCTGAAAGGGATCTAGGATATCAACTAGAGGGGGGTGAATAGGCGATTTTAACAAATTATCAATAAAACAAACAATTAATAGTAAAAGAGAGCAAATAAATAACACAAGATGAACAATGAACAATTTCAACACAAGGATATATCCCGTGGTCTCGGTGATTTGCCGATCACCCCTAATCCACGTTGAGGCAAACCCAAATCTCTAACCGCTCCTCTATCTAGTCAACCTTCTCTCGAGAAGTGACCTAGATCTTGAGCCGGATTAGTGTGATGAGTTATCCAAACCTCGATTTCACTAAGGATGCACTTTACCGCTCCGGCAAGGCGTGCTCAACCCTTTCACAAGACGTTTTGAGGCTTCTTCACAATCTTCCTTGAAGAGCTCACCAAAACCTTTCTCCTAGCCGTCTAGGAGCCGGCAAACTCCAAGAGTAACAAGCCGGTGATGATCACTTAGCCTTCTTCTAGTGCCACAAGATTGATTTAATAATCTAAATGCAATGCACTAGAAGATCTCAAATGCACACTCTCACAAATTCGAGAATTTGAACCCTAGAGTGTATGAAACTTGCTTAAGTTCTCAAGGATGATGACAATGCTCAAAATTATGCCAAAAGTTGTGAACAGGGCCGTGCATGGGAGTATATATACCCCCCACAATAAATATAGCCGTTACAGGCCGTTGGGAGAAAAAGATCACTTGGCGGTCAGACCGCAGTTATATGCCCGGTCAGACCGCCGCAATTGCAACGGCATTAAACAGGCGCAATAAATGCTCAACTGCCCCTCTCAGGCACACACACGGTCAGACCGGAGCCAATTTCGGTCAGACCGTGAAACTGTCCAGAGATGACACAGTTTCTGGACACGTTATACGGTCAGGCCGATAAATACAGATAGACCGGCCATACGGTCATACCGTAGTTCAAAAACACGGTCAGACCGATTTCTCGGTCAGACCGGTCTAATCAAACGGTCAGACCGTCATAGCTCAAAAACAACAGAAGGATAAATCAAGAAGTTCCAGGAGACTGACCTAGGACTTAACTACGGACAGACCGACCTTATTAAGGAATAAACTACACTTAGACATAATGTCGGTCAGTCCGAGATCCTATTCGGTCAGTTCGTGTATTCGGTCAGACCGGTTTAACACACGGTCAGACCGACTGAGACAGTGTTGAGCAGAAATGAGCTGAAACAACCATTTTCAAAGTATATGACTTTCTAGTATGCAATGCAAGTTGATTTTATGATTTGTGGCACATAGATGAAGTATTTCGTAATACACCACATGCTCCTCTTAATTGTACGGCTACTATCCTAAAATCCGGTCAAAATTCTTCTCTAATCACCTTAGACCGGTAAAAATGGAAAAGACCCTATTTCGTACCTTTGCCTTTTTGATCAATGCCCTTTCTTCATCATGAGGATTTTTCTTTGCCTTTCATTAACCTGTCTTTTAAGTTTCTTCTTGACATAACTAGGCAGGTAACGTTAGTATAGCATTTGTAGTTGTCATTAATTATTAAAACACTCTTTAGGGGCCTAGAAGCTACAATCTCCCCCTTTTTGGTAATTGATGACAACATAAAGAGTAGATGAATGAGTTTTAAGCATAAAGGGAATTTTACAATAAGCATCGAAGAATAAGACACTTGATCCGGGAGGATCTCCAAGTCCTGATCACATGTGGCTTCGCGACCAAGTCCTGATCGCATACGGCTTCGCGACCTTCATCGTGTTCGGAAAGGATTCGCGACCTGGATGAGTCCGCGACCATGGATTGGTTCGCGACTAGGAAAAGGAATTCGTTCCCTGTTCGGAATTGTAATCCGATCCGAATGTGTATAACTAAGCTTATCTGTTTAGGATTAGTTATATGAGTCTAATACGTTTAGGTCTCTAAGTCTGATACGTACTCATACGATTGGACTATAAATACCTTGTAATAGGTCTAGTTTAGATCATCGAATTCAATCGAAGAGTCATAGAACTTATTTGAGTTTTAGACACTTATAGTTCCTTCGACGTAGACAAGTGTGTCTAACGTTTGACGTGTAAAGCCCTCTTTGAAATAAAGAGCTGTGCAATTACTTTGAGCTGTGGTTTCGATCAACCTTTGGGTTTCGATATTTCCGAGTAAGATCCCATTATTCCGTATATTAGAATCTGGGCGAGCCTAGTGCGAAAACCAAGGCTAGGTTTCAAACAGATCAAGTTGGTATCAGAGCAACTTTCCTATCCTGTGGATGGTGAAGACTCGCCAGGGTTACAAAACCTCCGGCGAAACTCCAGGCGATCAATTGACGGTTCCTACAGCCGCGTCTCCGACAATGTTTGACGATACCTCCGTTCAAGCTAACCTAGCCGAACAAGTGGCTAACCTCTCCACCGACATGGAAACCGTGCTTGCTTGGATTAAGCAGCAGGCCATGATTGTACCTCCTGAAGTAGGGAAGGGTATGGGTGCGAAGACTAGTGAAGACTTGCGCAGGACAGACGAAGATGAAGACGAAGGCAACCACAAGACCGACGACCTCGCCAACACCTCCATAGCTGTCGGATCTTTTAAGGTCGACGCTAAGATTGATATACCCATATATGATGGGGTGATCGATGCCGAGAAGCTGGATTCTTGGATCGATCAACTTGAGACCTACTTCGACCAGAAAGGGTTCAGTAGCGCTCAAAAGGTCAAATTTGCACCTTTGAAGATGAAGGACCACGCCAAGACATGGTGGAAAGCCCTTGTCGCTAGTGGTGAAGCTGACGACCTTGCGTGGGGTCAATTCAAACGACTTCTGCGACAAGAATTCTATCCGATGGGTTACCTTGAGGAGAGATGGGAGCGTTGGCATAGATTGTACCAACGGCGCGACCAGACCATCGAAGACTATACAACAGAGTTTCGGCGACAAGCAATGGTCATTGGCATCTCACTATCCGACCCTCAGGTATTTCGGAAGTACACATCTGGACTTCAGAAATCGATCAGTACTGAGCTAAGTCTGTTCGGCGTCCAAGACATCGCGACCGCAAGCACAACTGCTATGGCGATCGAGAAGAAGAATAAATCCCGCAGCGACAAAAGCACAAAGGAAAGTGCGACATCGACAAAGAAAACGCCGAGTCCGAAGAAGAACGCTTCCAAATCGGGCACGGGTGCCTTTTGCGAACATTGTCAAGTCGCAGGACATACCAAGGACAAATGCTACAAGCTTCATCCTGAACTTCGACCAAAGAAAAACGGACCAGGGAAAAGAACAGCCACGGCTACTGTGACTTCAACCGACGAAGAAGTTGTCCGAGTGAACTCGGTTAATGAGGCGGATACGACCTTGTCTCTGATGGCAATGCCGAAGGAGAAGGGTTCGGATCCACCAAACTACCATCACCCAACAGAGGACTTGTTCACCATCAACGTCCAGGTGAAGCACGAAGTGGTCGCAGCGATATTCGATCCAGGAAGTCAGAAGAATCTGGTCTCCGCTGGACTGGTTCGGCGACTTGGTTTGAAGACAACCACACACCCGCGACCATACCCGCTGGGTTGGTTTACATCCGACGTGAACCAACAGATTACGAGTCAGTGTGTGTTGAAATTTGTGATCTCTGCACGATATGTCTATGAGGTGCAATGCGATGTTGTCCCTATCGATATCTGTCAGGTGATATTTGGGAGTCCGTATCTGTATGATCGAGACGCTCATTTCCATCGGCGAGCGCAAGAGTATGACCTCACCAAAGATGGAGTTAAGTTTGTGATCGGTAGAGACGTCCACGTCAACACTTCGAACTTGATTACCGCAAATCAAGCCAAACGGATTGTTAATGCATGTCACAAGTATGTGCTTGTCATGATTCGATCCATTGGTCAAAGTGGGGGTACTCGACTAGCATTGTCGTTGGCGTGCCGAGAGAATTCTGGTCATTTTTCGGGACTGCTGGAGAAATACAGTGATCTGTTCGAAACTACCCAGGGTCGTCCGCCGAAACGTCCAGTCGAGCACGAAATTCAGCTTGTGTCCGATGCGACACTGCCCAATTTGAGTATGTATCGCAACTCAGTATTGGAGAATGAAGAGATCAAGAGACAACTTGGTGAGTTGCTGAACGATGGTGTCATTCAACCAAGTAGTTCACCTTGTGGATCTCCTGTGGTGTTAGTACCAAAGAAAGATGGGACTTGGCGTATGTGCATCGACTATCGAGCACTGAACAAGATCACCATCAAGAACCGGTACCCCCTTCCTCGTATTGATGACCTGCTAGACCAATTGAAGCATGCTGTTGTCTTCTCCAAATTGGATCTTAAGTCAGGATATCATCAAGTCAGCATCTGAGAGGAGGATACGTGGAAGACCGCGTTCAAAACACGACAAGGTCTGTTCGAATGGCTGGTCATGCCGTTTGGTCTCTGCAACGCCCCGGCAACCTTCATGCGTCTTATGAATGACGTATTGAGACAGTTCATCGACGACTTTGTGATCGTTTACCTCGACGACATACTAGTTTATAGTCAATCGTGGGATGAGCACCTCATTCATGTCGAAAAAGTGTTCGATCAACTTCGGCAACATCGACTTCGCCTCAACCGTAAGAAGTGCGAGTTTGGCCAGCAAACTCTACTTTACCTTGGATTCCTGGTCGGCAACGGTACGTTCCAAATCGACCCAGATAAGGTAAAAGTGATTCGCGAATGGCCGTGACCGCGAACAGTTACGGATGTGCATAGTTTTGTGGGAGCATGCCAATATCTTCGCAAGTTCATCCTACACTTCTCGATTGTGGCTTCTCCATTGCATGCATTAACCAAGATCGAACAGAAGTTCGAGTGGACAGGGAAACATGAGGACACGTTTCTCTTGCTGAAAAGGAAGATCAGCGAGGCGCCTGTGTTAGCTTTGCCGAATCTCCAGAAACCATTCGAGCTAGAAACCGATGCCTCAGGTTATGCAATGGGCACAGTGCTCATGCAAGAAGGTCGACCAGTGGCATATCACTCCGAGTTATTCCAGGGAGCTCAGAAGAACTACCCAACTTATGATAAGGAGTTATGCGCACTGCATCAGGCCGTGAAACATTGGCGGTGTTATCTCTTGGGGAAAGAGACGGTTGTCCACACCGACCATCAACCATTGCAATATTTGCAAACTCAGTCCAAGCTACAGCAAGCTCGGCACATGAAGTGGATGTCGTATCTGCAGCAGTTTAATCTGGTGATTAAGTACAAGAAGGGCGTACACAACAAATTGGCGGACATGTTGTCACGACCACCAGTTACGACCCTCTGTTTATCAGCGTTCATGCAGATCGAGCCCTCATGTCATGATGACTATGTCACGATGTATAGTGAAGACCCTGATTTTCAAACAGTACTGATTGAGCTCGAAACAGTACTGCCTACAGAGTTCGTTCGTCGAGAAGGACTCTTGTACAAAGGTAACTTACTTTGCATACCTCGTGGAGCACCTCGAATTCAATGGTTGCGAGAAGCGCATACATCGAAGGTAGCTGGTCACTTTGGGGTTACAAAGACATTGCAAAATCTTCACCGACATGTGTTCTGGCCGCGTATGCAACAAGATGTGGCTAGTTTTGTTCGAGGCTGTGGTCTCTGCAGCATCTCAAAACCGGCAAACCGAAAATTAGGTTTGTACACTCCTTTGCCAGTTCCATCGAGACCATGGGAGAGCATATCCATGGATTTCTTGGGAGGATTGCCTAAGACCCGACGTGGCAACGACTATCTATTCGTGGTCGTTGATCGGTTCTCCAAAATGATTGTTCTTATACCTTGTCGAAAGACTATCACGGGAGAAGACGCCGCTCGGGTATTCTTTCAACACGTTTGGACACACTTCGGACTGCCGACTTCTATTGTGTCTGATCGTGATACCCGGTTCCTTAGTCACTTTTGGCGATCGCTCTGGACGATGATGGACACCAAGCTAAAGAGGAGTACTGCTTTTCATCCGCAAACTGATGGTCAAACCGAGGTGGTAAATCGCACAGTCGTTCATCTCTTGAGAGGATATAACTCGAAGCACCCGAAGACCTGGGATGAAAGCATACCATACCTGCAGTTTGCTTTTAATCGAGTAGTGCATGGTTCGACTAGAAAGTCCCCGTTTGAGGTCTGTTTAGGATTTCTACCCCAGAGTCCATTCGACATGGAGTTTTTGATCCCTACCTCAGCACAGAATAGCAAGGAAGCATCTGATCAGGATCGAGCACAAAAGTTCCTGGAAGGTATTCAACGACTCCATCGTGAGGTTGAACAGAACTTGCTGAAAGCTCAACTCAAGTACAAGGCGCGACATGATCGGCACTGAGTTGATGCGCAATTTCAATAAGGTGATATGGTATGGTTACATCTGAGTAAGGAGAGACTTAAAGGTGAAGGTAAGAAACTCAAACCCATTCGTTATGGTCCTTTTCGGATTTTGCGGAAAGTGGGTGATAATGCTTGTCAGCTCGAGTTACCTCCAGACATGGATATCTACTCGGTTGTTAATGTTGAGCACCTCAAACTCTTTGAGCCTTCAATGCTGGATGATGAGCCAGATACTATAGTACCATCTGTTGAAGACTTGGTCTATCAACGAGACAAACCTCTACGTGAAGATGTGATTCTGGAAAAGAAGGTGACTACCACCCGCAGTGGCACCAAGGAGACTTTTCGAATCGGTCGGAAAGATCAACGAGCACGTGCGGCAAAGTGGTACACCAAAGAAGATGGACAAGCCCAATTTCCACATCTCCAGTTTGATCGAGAGGTCGCAACAGGGGTTGGCTCCTTCTCAACAAGGGAGTCATGATCCGGGAGGATCTCCAAGTCCTGATCGCATGTGGCTTCGCGACCAAGTCCTGATCGCATACGGCTTCGCGACCTTAACCGTGTTCGGAAAGGATTCGCGACCTGGATGAGTCCGCGACCATGGATTGGTTCGCAACCAGGAAAAGGAATTCGTTCCCTATTCGGAATTGTAATCCGATTCGAATGTGTATAACTAAGCTTATCTGTTTAGGATTAGTTATATGAGTCTAATACGTTTAGGTCTCTAAGTCTGATACATACTCATACTATTGGACTATAAATACCTTGTAATAGGTCTAGTTTAGATCATCGAATTCAATCGAAGAGTCATAGAACTTATTTGAGTTTTAGACACTTATAGTTCCTTCGACGTAGACAAGTGTGTCTAACGTTCGACATATAAAGCCCTCTTTGAAATAAAGAGTTGTGCAATTACTTTGAGCTGTGGTTTCGATCAACCTTTGGGTTTCGGTATTTCCGAGTAAGATCCCATTATTCCGCATATTAGAATCTGGGCGAGCCTAGTGCGAAAACCAAGGCTAGGTTTCAAACATGATCTCTAAGGAAGTGGTGTCGGATATCTATATGCTTGGTCCGAGAGTGTTGAACTGGATTTGTGGCTATTTTCACCGCACTCTCATTATCACACAAAAGAGGCACTTTTTCAAATTTTATTCCATAATCCAACAATGTTTGCCTCATCCAAAGCAATTGTGCACAACAACTACCCGCGGAAACATATTCCGCTTCGGCGGTTGATAAAGCTACAGAGTTTTGTTTCTTGGAGGACCAAGATACTAAAGATGTTCCTAACAGTTGACAACTGCCAGAGGTGCTTTTTCTATCCACTTTACATCCCGCATAATCGGAATCAGAATATCCAATTAATTCGAATTTAGCACCTTTAGGATACCACAACCCTATGCTAGATGAATATTTTAGATACCTCAAAATGCGCTTAACGGCCATTAAATGACTTTCTTTAGGAGAGGCTTGAAATCTTGCACACATACAAACACTAAACATAATATCGGGCCTAGAAGCAGTAAGATATAATAAACTACCAATCATAGATCTATAAAGCTTTGAGTCTACTAGTTTACCTCCTTCGTCAGAGACAAGGTGACCGTTTGTGGCCATTGGTGTCTTGATTGACTTTGCTTCTTCAAGTCCGAACTTCTTGAGTAAGTCCTTCACATATTTGCTTTGACTGATGAAAGTTCCTTCCTTTAGTTGTTTAACTTGTAGTCCGAGGAAGAAACTTAGTTCGCCTATCAAAGACATCTCAAATTCCCTGGACATCATATTACCAAATTCCTCGCAAAAATCTTGGTTAGTAGATCCAAATATGATGTCATCAACATAAATTTGACATACAAAGAAATCATTTCCAATTTTCTTAGTAAATAAGGTAGTATCAACTTTCCCAATTTTAAAGCCTTTTGAAATTAAGAAGTCTCTAAGTCTTTCATACCAAGCACGAGGTACTTGTTTAAGACCATAAAGAGCCTTGGAGAGTTTATACACATGATTTGGATTTGTAGGATCTTCAAATCCGGGAGGTTGTTTAACAAATACTAATTCATTAATTTTTCCATTTAAAAATGCACTTTTGACATCCATTTGATAAAGTCTAATATTATGAGATGAAGCAAAAGCAAGCAAGATTCTAATAGCCTCAAGTCTAGCTACAGGAGCAAAGGTTTCACTGAAGTCCAATCCTTCAACTTGAGTGTATCCTTGAGCCACCAATCTTGCCTTGTTTCTTACTATCACTCCGTTTGCATCTTGTTTATTCTTGAAAATCCATTTGGTTCCAATGACATTGTGCTCATCCGGATTTGGTTCTTCTACTAATTCCCAAACATTGTTGTGGGTGAAGTTGTTTAATTCTTCGTGCATAGCATTCACCCAATCCGGATCTTTTAATGCTTCATCTACAAGTGTGGGCTCAAAAGAGGAGACAAAAGAGTAATTTTCACAAAATGAAGCAAGACGAGAACGAGTTTGGACACCCTTACGCAAGTCACCAACAATTTGATCGACGGGGTGATCTTTGGAAATTGAGTGATGAATTCTTGGATGATCAACCAGGATTTGTGAAGTAGAGGTAGAAGGTAATTTCGGTTGTTGTTGAGAGGAGTCTTCCACATTGACCACTTCAACTATTTGATCTTCATTTTGAGGAGTTGATGAAGAGGGGATAGCTTGAGTGGATGGATCTTCATCTTGATCACTATCTTCTTTTGGCTTGATATCCCCAATGGTCATGTTCTTCATTGCCACTCTCAACCCTTCATTACCTACATCATCCAAATTGTCTTGCTCCTCTTGAGAGCCGTTAGTCTCATCAAATTCAACATCATGTGTCTCCTCAACCAAACCAGAGTTTTGGTTGTAGACACGATATGCTTTGCTATTTGATGAGTATCTTAATAAAAATCCTACATCACATTTACTTTGAAATTTAGATAAGCGTGTACCTTTCCGCAAGATATAGCACTTACATCCAAACACTCGGAAGTACGAAATGTTTGGCTTCCTTCCAATGAGAAGCTCATAAGGAGTTTTCTTTAGTAGTCGATGACAATAAAGACGATTTGATGCATGGCACGCGGTGTTGATTGCTTCGGCCCAAAAGGTGTCCGAAACATTGCACTCCGAAAGCATAGACCTTGCCATGTCTATCAATGTCCGGTTCTTTCGTTCAACTACTCCATTTTGCTCCGGTGTATACTTGGCCGAAAACTCATGTTTGATACCTTTATCATCACACCAATTTTCAACCTTGGTATTCTTGAATTTGGAGCCATTGTCACTTCTCACTTTCTTGATCTTGAAACTAAATTCATTTTCGGCCCTTTGAGCAAAGCTTTTGAAAGTATTAAACACAATTGACTTATCATGTAAAAAGAACATCCATGTATATCTAGAAAAATCATCTACAACGACAAGACAATAACTATTGCCACCAATGCTCACAAAAGTAGTTGGTCCAAATAAATCCATATGCAATAATTCAAGTGGACTAGAAGTTGACATGGCCTCTGGCGCCGCCATTTGCCCGGGGACATGGCCTCCGGTGCCTGCCCTGGGCGCCGCCATTTGCCCGGGTACGTGGCCTCTGGTGCCTGCCCCGGGCGCCGCCTTTTGACTCCCGGGATTTTCCCGGGGACCTGGCCTCCGGTGCCGATGTTGGGCGCCGCCATTTGCCCAGGGACATGGCCTCCGGTGCCTGCCCCGGGCGCCGCCTTTTGGCTTCCGGGACCCGGCCTCCGGTGCCAATCCCGGGAGCCGCCTTTGGCCCGGGGACCTGGCCTCCGGTGCATGTCCCGAGCCTCGTCGCCCTTCTAAAGGTAAAGTCTCTGGTTGTTAATCACGTGCAAGTCATGCGAGGAGCGCCTGGGGAATCAGTGACCACCTGTCAAGCATCCAAGGCGCTTGACCGGGAGAAGGACGTTGCTACCCCTCAATCCGACGGTAGCGTCCGGGGTAGTTTAGTCTTTTTGCTTCTTTTTGGGGCTATAAATAGCCCTTGTACCCTCAGTTGTAAAGACAAGTGATTCATTATTGGAATAGCCAAAACTCACAGGTGTGCTCCGGAAGCCTCTCCCCCGAGAGAGCCTCCCCAGTCGACTCCGGTCGGGAGCACGCCGACAGGACTAGGGCCCCCACCGGGACCCGAACCTGTATAAATCCTCGTGTCAATTCTCGTGTTTGTCCGGCGGGGGAGGACCGGTCACCCGGTCAGCCCGCGTCGCGTTTTCTTCACTAGGATCGTTCACAAAACCTGCCGGGGTATTCGCAATACCACGACAGTTGGCGCCGACCATGGGGACTCGTGACAAGAAGCCATGGCTCCCCCAAGAACAAGGGCTCGCACCCTTCCCGGTGACGCCGGTCTCGGAGACCCGGCGCCGCCCGTCCGGGACACGGCTGTCCCGACGCTTCCGCTCGGAGGTGGCCAAACCCAGGTACCGCCTCCCGCCTTCCCGCTTAACTTAGGTGCTTCTACCTCCAGGTCACTCCCGGTGACCGCGGGGACCTCGCTGGGACCAGTCTCCCCCGACGGCTCCCCTGGCTCCCCGAGACGCCCTGCTTGAGGCTTTAGTGGAGGGCCAGCTCCGCGCCCAACGCTCTATGGATGAGCTGCTCAGCGTGTTGGCGCGGCCTCCGTCCCCCACATTTGCGCCGCACCCATACCCGAGGACTATGCCCCCGTTTATGGGTCACCCGGCGGCCCCTCCGGTCTTCGGAGGTTTGGCCGCCCCGTATGACCCCACCGGGGGGTTCCCTCCCCTTGCGGGCTATACGTCCGGACCCTTCCTGGCACCCGGGCCCGTCCCGGGGCCGGGGGGCTACTTCCTGCCAGGGCCCTTCGTGGAGCCTGGGGGATACCCCGTTCCGGGCCCGTTCCTGGGGCCGGCGGCCCATTACGTGCCAAGGGTTTTCCCTACGCTGGGAGCCAGTCCCGCCCCGCGCGTCGCGTTTATCGCACCGGGGGTGATCGACAGAGCAGCTCCCGTGCCTCAGCAGACCTCCCCCCGCATCGGCTCCCCGGCTCCGGACGCCGCCCCGGGAGCTCCCCCGACGCCGGTTCCGAATATTACAGGGGCTTCCCCCTTTCCGGTTCCGGTCGTTGCCACGGGGGCTCCCTCCACTTCGGTTCCAAACATCACCGTGGGCGCCCCCTCCCCGGTTCCGGATAATACAGGGGCTTCCCCCTTTCCGGTCCCGGGGGTCGTCGCAGGGGGCTCCCCCCAGCTGGCCCCGGAAGCCTCCGGGCCAGTAGCTACAGTGCGTAAGCTCCCTCCCTCGGCGGAACAGGTCCGTTTCTCCCGGGGGGAGGTCGAGCGAATGCATTCACCTGAGCGCAGGGAAGAACTTCCCCCTGGCCGCGGGCGTGGGGAGCCTCGCTCTCGCACCGGTCGGGGGAAGAGACCCGCTGAAGAGCCAGCCTCTCCGGAGGAGAGCCCGGACGTCCGGGAACTCAGCCCCAATCCGGAAGAAAAGCGTCGCCACCGCCACTCCGGTGGACCTCTCGGACCGCTCCCAGACTCCGATAACGAGGGTGTGTCCCCCGTCAAGGAAGACAGCCACCGGGGCTCTCCCCAGGAAGTGCAGGGGGCCAACCAGCCCCTATGCTGAAGACTTCGCAGCATCCGGTGGCCGCGGCCCTACCGCCCTCCGCACATCGAGCACTATAACTGTGAGGCCGATCCTTATGAATTTGTGCAGGTATACTCCACAGCCATCTCCGCAGCCGGGGGGGACGAGACGATACAGTGCAACGTCTTCCCCCTCTACCTCACCGGCATTGCCCGCTCCTGGTTCTACAACCTGAAGGCCGGCTCCATCAAGTCTTTCACGCAGCTCCAGCGAGAGTTCTGCGCGAACTTCCAGGGGAACTACGTGCGTCCCCTGGACTCCTCGCAGCTGTACACCGTCCGGCAGAGGACTGGGGAAACCATTAGAAGCTTCTTCAAGCGCTTTGCTCAAGTAAAGAGCAAAGTGGCCCACGTCCCCGACTCTACGGTCATCGAAGGCACTCCCAGAGCTGCCCCTCCTCCGCCGATGAGCTCTTCAACGTACTCGAAAATTACGCTCGGGCGGAAGAAGACGACATCTGGAAGAAGACCCAGGAGGCTCCCGCCCCCGCCGACCGGGAGGTGAGGGATCCCCTCAAACGCCCCAGGCAGGGGGGGCGCAGCGAGCCACGGCCTCGAGACACCTTTGTCCTCGAGGGCGGAGGCGGCTCGCGCGACCCCCCAAGGGGCAACCGCCCCTTCCCCAAGCCGAAAGGCCATGGGGGAGGACAGTCTTCACGCGGCCGGGATGGCCCCGCGGGGAGAAGTCGGGAAGGACCGTGGTGCAGCTTCCACGGGTCCAGTACCCACGCTACCCGAGACTGCCACCAGCTGTTGCAACACTTCGCGGCGTTCCTCGACCAGCGCGGGCAGGGGCGGACTCCGGCCTCCTTGCCCCCTCGGCCAGCTGTTCCAGCCCTTCCCGCTCCCGCAGGGGGTCCGCAGGGGCAGCCGCAGGAGGGGGAGCCTTCAGAAGCTCTCCCCTTCCAAACTTCTCAGCGCCGCATCAACGTCATCGTGGGAGGGTCCGCCTCCGGGAGGGACTCTAAGCGCCAGCGTAAGGAGTACGCGCGCGAAGTCAAGGTTGTGGGGGTGCTACACACGTCCCCGCCACCCAAGTGGTCGGACGTCCCCCTCACCTTCGCTGCGGAAGGCGCGCGAGGGGTTCGCTTCCCCCACGACGACGCGCTCATCGTCTCCGCGACCATCTACAACTGCCACCTGGCCCGTATCCTCGTGGACGGCGGGAGCTCCACCGACGTCCTATTCCTGAAGGCCTTCAAAGAGATGCAGGTGGATGAGAAGCTCCTGCAACCCGCGGCAGGGCCCCTGCAACGGTTCGTCCCGGGGAAGGCGATCCACCCCGTGGGCAAGGTAGATCTCCCTATGACATTCGGCCCCCGGAGAACTACCGGACCAAGCTGGTCCGCTTCGACGTAGTGGACCTCCCCTCATCCTACAACACGATTATGGGGAGGACCACAATCAACCGGCTGGGGGCTGCCACCCATCAAAACTACCTCTGCATGAAGATCCCCGGGCCGCACGGCGTGATCAACGTCCGGGGAGACCAAGACGTGGCCCGTGCTCTATACGAGCGCGCTGCCGCCACAATTGGAAGTGTCAACCTCATTAAGGCGCCCGGGGGGGAGGCCTCTCCCCCGGAATCATACGTCGCTGCACTGCCTCCCGGGAGGCCCCTCCTCAAGCCGCGTCCGGAAGGGGGCCTCCGGATGGTCCTGCTGTCTCCGGGAAACGGGGACAAAACCGTCCGGATCTGGGCAGAGCTCCCCGAGGACCATGTAGCGCAACTTGCAGCTTTTCTGCGCAAAAACTCTGATGTTTTTGCGTGGAAGCCTTCAGACATGCGGGGCATCGCCCGGGAGGTTATTGAGCACAAGCTTGCGGTAGTCCCCAGTCACCCCCCCGTCAAACAAAAGCTGAGGAAGCTCTCCCACGAGCGCCAAGAGGCAATCAAGGGGGAGATCGCCCGGCTCCGAGAGGCGGGGTTCATTCGGGAGGTCCTGCACCCCGAGTGGCTCGCGAACCCCGTTCTCGTGAAGAAGTCAACCGGCAAGTGGCGGATGTGCGTGGACTTCACCGACCTTAACCGCGCCTGCCCCAAAGACAACTTCCCGCTCCCGCGGATTGACCAGCTCGTCGACTCCACTGCGGGGTGCGAGCTGATGAGCTTCCTAGATGCCTACTCGGGCTACCATCATGTCCGGATGGCGGAAGGGGACGAGGAAAAGACGAGTTTCATAACTCCCCTCGGAACCTTCTGCTACGTCCATATGCCCTTCGGGCTCAAAAACGCGGGGGCAACCTTCCAGCGCCTCATGACGCTGGTCTTCAAAGATCAAGTCGGCCGCAACGTCGAAGTCTAAGTAGACGACGCGGTCGTCAAAAGCCCTCGCGCAGCCTCCCACATCGATGACCTGGCGGAGACCTTCCGCAACCTCCGGGCGTTTGGGCTCAAACTCAACCCGGAGAAGTGCGCCTTCGGCGTGCGCGGGGGGAAGCTCCTGGGTTTCCTCGTGTCCCAGCGGGGCATAGAGGCAAATCCCGAAAAGCTCCGGGCATTCCTGGACATGCCCCCGCCGCGCTCCGTCAAGGACGTCCAGCGGCTCTCCGGCCGCCTAGCCGCTCTAAGCCGCTTCGTCTCGCGGTCGGGGGAGCGAGGCCTCCAGTTCTTCAAGATCCACCGGGGGCTCGAGGGGTTCCATTGGACCCCCGAGGCCCAGGAGGCCTTCGACGACCTCAAGAAGTACCTCACGAGCCCCCCAATGCTCGTGAGTCCGTCTCCAGAAGAGCCCTTGGTCCTCTACCTTGCCGCGACCCCGTTCGCCGTCAGCGCGGTATTGGTGAAGGAGCAAGGGGGGCAACAGCGCCCCGTCTACTACGTGAGTGAGGACCTCCAGGGGGCCAAAACTCGGTACACGGAGATGGAGAAGATCTGCTACACCCTCCTGATGGCGTCCCGGAAGCTTCGCCACTACTTCCTGGGGCACCCCATCACCGTCCCGTCGTCCCTCCCCCTGGGGGAGGTGCTGCGGAACAGAGAAGCCACTGGCCGGATTGGGAAGTGGGGGGCCGAGCTCGCCCCCTTCTCCCTGTCCCTCACAGGCCGCTCCGCCATCAAGTCACAGGTCCTCACCGACTTCGTCGCGGAGTGGACTCCAGCCTCCGGGTCCGAGGACGATGACCTCCCTGTGCCGCCCCGACGCAGTGACCATTGGACCCTCATGTTCGATGGGTTGCTGTGTCTCACCGGGGCTAGCGCGGGAGTAGTCCTCTGGAGCCCCGAGGGGAAGGAACTCGAGTACGCCGCGCGGCTCGAGTTCCCCGCAACCAACAACGTCGCCGAGTACGAGGCTTTGCTCCTCGGGATGCGCCTTGCGCGCTCCCTGGGGATCTGACGCCTCCTAGTGAAGGGAGATTCTCAGCTCGTAGTTTGCCAAATGGACAAGTCTTACCTGTGCCATGACGTAAACTTGAGTCTTTATTTGCAGGAGGTGCGAAAGATGGAGAGGCATTTCTACGGCCTCGAGGCCCGGCATATCCCGCGAAGGGACAATGACGGGGCCGACACCCTAGCTCGGGCGGCCAGCGCCCGAGAATCGCTCCCCAAGGGAGCTTTCTTGGAAATCATCACGAAGCCCTCGGTGGCCTCCCCGGACACGGGCGACGAGCCTTGCGTTCCGGAGGTCGCCGAGATCACCCGGACTCCGTCATGGATGGACCCCCTCATCTCCTTCATCAAGGGGGAGGGGGACCCTCCCAGCGAGACCGAGGCTAAGCGCCTCCGGGCTAAAGCTCGGGCATATCTCCTGCTGGAGGGGAGGCTCTACAAGCAGGGGGCTTCCACCCTCCTGCGCTGCTTCCCCCGGCTGGAGGGACTCCAACTTCTCGAAGACATCCACGCGGGGAGCTGTGGTTCTCACCTAGCCCCGCGCGCCATCGCGGCCAAGGCTCTCCGACAGGGCTTCGACTGGCCCACGGTCATGCGCGACGCGCGAGACCTTGTCTCCGCGTGCCAGGCATGTTAGAAGATGGCCGAGGGCTTGAACCTCCCCCCTGTAGCGCTGCAGACCATCCCCATCACTTGGCCCTTCGTGCGCTGGGGGATGGACCTCTTAGGGCCCTTCCCCCCAGCGCCCGGAGGATACAAGTATGATGTGGGCACGGTCGACTACTTTACTAAGTGGGCAGAGGCGGAACCCTTGGCCAGCATCACCTCCCGGGCCGTTCAGCGGTTTTTCTGGAAAAACATCATTTGTCGTTTTGGTGTCCCCCGGGAAATCACCGTGGATAACGGGACCCAATTCGAATCGGCTTACTTCCGGGAATTCTGCGAAGGCCTGGGACTCGTCATCCACTTCGCCTCAGTGGCCCATCCCCGGAGCAATGGGGCCGTCGAGAAAGTCAACGGCATGATCCTACAAGGATTGCGTCGGAGACTCAAACAAACCGCTTCTAAGCGGGGTACTTGGGCAGAGGAGCTCCCTAGCATCCTCTGCTCCATGCGCACGACCCCATCCCGAGCGACGGGACGTACTCCCTTCTCCCTAGTCTACGGGGCAGAGGCAGTCCTCCCCCCGGAGATTGGCTTCCGGTCGCTGCGAGTCGAGCTCCTAGACGGAGCCACGACCGCAGCGTACCAGGCCAACGAGGCCAACCAGCGACTGGAGATCGACCTCGTGGAGGAGGAACGCGATCGAGCGCTCCTCCGCCACATCATCTACGAGCACGAGATGGCGCGCGCATACAACCAGCGCGTGCGCGAAAGATCCTTCCGCCTTGGGGACCTTGTCCTCAAGCGCGTCACGGACCACCAAGACCAAGGTAAGCTCTCCCCCAAGTAGGAGGGCCCCTACAGGATCTCCGCGGTCCTGGGCTCGGGGGCCTACAAGCTCTCCAACCTTCAAGAGCAAGAGCTGAAGCACACGTGGAACTTGCGTTTACTTCGCAAGTTCTATGTTTAGCCTAACGGGCCTGTCCCCTCCCCCGAAGCGATCACGCCGGAGGGGAAGGAGGGACACTATATTTACTTTTCCCTCCCCCTTCGCGGCTTCGCGGGGGAGGCACTGTATTTCATTTCGTTATCAATACAACTGGATTCTTTTCAACTCTCATTGCAGGTTCTTCTCATTACCGCCCCTAACGGCGATGCCCTCCCCGCGAGGAAGCCCTCCCTGTGAGGATGCCCTCTCCGTGAGGAAGTGGGCCCAGACCCAGTAAGTCCCTCTTGTAGGGCGGCTTACGATCAGCCCTCGTGGACTGAGGGTGTAAGCGGCAACCCGGTCCCCAGCAGCCGTGGTAACGAGTCACTTTGGGAGACTAGTCCCCTACCCAAACACTCAAACCCGTCATCGGGCATTTCCTCCTCCGGGAGTTGACGCTCTCCCCAGTGGGACGTCTCTGGCTTTCTCGGATATCTTTTTCCCGGAGACTTTATCCCCGAAGAAATTACGGATTTCCCGGACGTTCCTTCGCCGAAGACCCTATTCCCGGTTCCCTATTCTCATGGCGACCGGACGATCATCTCCTGGGAAGCTCACCTCCGGAAATCTCGTCGGGTTTTTCTTGGATATTCCTCCCACACGAGGCCTTATTCCCGGCTCCCCGTTCTCACGGCGACCGGATGATTGTCTCCTGGAAGGTCTTTCCCTTGGAAACCTCGTTTTAGAATTTTCTAACTTGGAAAAATTCTTACGCTACAGGTCATCTTCACCTCGGGGGCTTTGTTACCCCCACAGCCCGCGGAGCTACCCTCCGGCCCGCTGTGGGCGGGGGTATAAGGAACCCCTGGGTGTCGACAGCACCGACCATGAGCAACCTTAGCTCATTCTTATGAAAAGGAGTCGTCCAGACCATCCAAGAAAAAACAAAAAAAAGGGACTCAAAGAAGAAAGCAAACACAGCTTTATTGATCATCCAACCCGGAGGACATCTTCCCCCTCCGGTGGGCATCGGAAACGATACAACCCGGGTCAAAATCCGGAAGTTCTCTACATCCTAAGGCTCCTACGCCTAATACTCCCAGAGGCCCTCCGCTAGCTCCCAGGCCAGGTCCCGGTACAATGCGCGTACGCAGCGCTTAGCTTCCCGGAGCACATCTTCGGGCCAGTACTCATAGCCCGCCGGTGGAAGTATCCGAAGAGGGGGTATCATCCGGAACCCCGGATGCGGAGGGGACAATTCGGCGCGATGATTGTCAAAATTGTCCAAGTGCCACTCCAAATGCCACCTCAACCGGATCGACTCCCGGACGGCGTCCCCGCTGCGCTTCCCGGAGATGAGGCTTACCAAGATCAAAGCCGCTTGGGCTTCCCCCGGGGGGCACCTACCGGGGCTCGAAGGCCTCGCCCCCGGGGAACCCCTCCCGGACCTTCGCCCGGGAGTAACCTCCCGGCAACCCTGGTAACATTGCATTCAATTCCAGACTTAGAAAAATTTTTAATTCTATTGCATTCAAAATGTCTTTTTACAAGTGTCCGGGGCTTCTTCTAAGAAGCTACCGGGATCAAAATCCTAAGAAAACAAAAGGGTCCTGTCTAAGACCCGGGGGGAGGATCATACTCTTTCATTGGCGTCCTCCCCCCGGGGAGCTTCCACCGGGGCCGGGGCCGGGGCATCCGCTGCCGGAGGCGCCGGTGCCGGGAATCTCACTCGGACGATCCTGTCGTAGAAGCCCCCGGCGAGCTGCTCGACCTCCTGGCACGATGGCTCGAAGAACTCGGGGAAGCTCCGAGGGATGCGGCCCCCGATCGCCCGGGCGCCCACCCCCCGGTGCTCGACGAGCCCGGCCGCGGCCGCGACGACAGGGATCGCCCGGCCTCGTGCCCGGGCGTCCGCGGCCTCCGAGATCACGGAGACTTGTGTGTTAAGAAAATGCACAGCCTCCGTGAGTGTGGCCGGGGGCACCTCTGAGCCACACCCGGAGCCTAGGCTTACGCCAAGGCTCTCGAGGGCCGAGCGAACGGAGTGGCCCGCGTCCACCACCGCCCGGACGCTCGACCCCTCAAGCTCCCGGAACGCCTCCTCCTTCGCCTTTGCCTCCTCCCGAAGGCGGCCGTTGACGGCCTCCGAGACATGGACCTGGGCTCCAACCCGGGCCAGCTCCTGGAGAGCTTCGCCCCGCTGACCCAGGAAGGTGGCGGCCTTGTCCTCCGCGTCCTGGAGCAGCCGGCCGACGCGCTGCTCAACGCCCCAGGTAATCGCCGCCCCCTACAAATTCCAGAGTTAGAGAAATTTTGGATGCAAGAAGCCAAAAGAAAGTGACAACCACTTCGGGTGAATACCTGGACTTGGAGGGACCGGAGCTCCCCAAAGCGCTCGTGGAGCGTTCCCTCCACGACATAGGCCTGGACCCTTGGGGTCTGCAAGCCTTCCGCGTAACGCTCGACCTCCCCCGAGGGAATCAGGGGGGTCTCCCGCCCGGCGCTGGTCCCGCCGCGACCGGTGACGGGCCCTCGGACCTGGGCGCCCGGCATAACCTCGGCCGGGGTGGCGGTAGTCATCATCCTCGTCGCGGAGGAGCTGTCCCCCGAGGAAGTAGCCGAGGAAGTCTCGGAAGGGGTCCCACGCTGGGGGGATCATCAGCCCTTTCCCCTTCCCAGGCAGGAGGGCCCCCGGGACCTCCACTTCCAGCGGCACCTCGTAGACCGAGGGGCCCCCGGGGACGTGGCCTTCGGTGCCTGCCCCGGGCGCCGCCTTTTGGCTCCCGGGACCTGGCCTCCGGGGCCGGTCTCGGGAGCCGCCATTTGCCCGGGGACATGGCCTCCGGTGCCTGCCCGGGCGCCGCCATTTGCCCGGGGATGTGGCCTCCGATGCCTGCCCCGGGCGCCGCCTTTTGGCTCCCGGGACCTGGCCTCCAGTGCCGGTCCCGGGCGCCGCCTTTTGGCTCCCAGGACCTGGCCTCCGGCGCCGGTCCCGGGCGCCGCCATTTGCCCAGGGACGTGGCCTCCGGTGCCTGCCCCGGGCGCCGCCTTTTGGCTCCCGGGACCTGGCCTCCGGTGCCGATCCCGGGCGCCGCCTTTTGGCTCCTGGGACCTGGCCTCCGGTGCCGGTCCCGGGAGCCTCCATTTTCCCGGGGACCTGGCCTCCGGTGCCGGTCCCGGGCGCCGCCATTTGCCCGGGGACATGGCCTCCGGTGCCTGCCCCGGGCGCCACCTTTTGGCTTCCGGGACCCGGCCTCTGGTGCCGGTCCCGGGAGCCGCCTTTGGCCCGGGGACCTGGCCTCCGGTGCATGTCCCGGGCCTCGTCACCCTTCTAAAGGTAAAGTCTCTCGTTGTTGATCACGTGCGGGTCACGCGAGGAGCGCCTCGGGAATCAGCGACCACCTGTCAAGCATCCAAGGCGCTTGACCGGGAGAAGGACGTTGCTACCCCTCAATCCGACGGTAGTGTCCGGGGTAGTTTAGCCTTTTTGCTTCTTTTTGGGGCTATAAATAGCCCTTGTACCCTCAGTTGTAAAGAAAAGTGATTCATTATTGGAATAGCCAAAACTCACAGGTGTGCTCCGGAAGCCTCTCCCCCGAGAGAGCCTCCCCAGCCGACTCCAGTCGGGAGCACGCCGACAGGACTAGGGCCCCCACCAGGACCCGAACCTGTATAAATCCTCATGTCAATTCTCGTGTTTGTCCGGCGGGGGAGGACCGGTCACCCGGTCAGCCCGCGTCGCGTTTTCTTCACTAGGATCGTTCACAAAACCTGCCGAGATATTCGCAATACCCCGACATACCAAGTTCAGATTCAGTCCCGAAACTTAGTTATTTATGTTTTCAACCATTTTTAGTAAAAGTAATCAGTCCTTGTATCAAACTTTTGTATCAGTCCCGAAATAGATTCTGAATAATTACAATTCAGCCCAAAGAAAGTTTCCAAAAATTGCTAATCAGTCCTTGTATCAAACTTTTGTCAATTTTTGAATTTGTTCACCTCGAACACCTTCTTCACCATCCTTCTCTACATATACATGAGCATATACATCTATGCACATATGTATTGTAAATATATATACCCATCTACACGCAAATACTCACACATCCACTTATACACAAATCCACAAACACACACGTACCTGTGCAATTTTAATCCTTATACTTGCTTCTCCCTCCCTCAGACAAACAGCAACTATAATATATCTAATAGTGGCAGTGCCGCATACACGTAGCATCTTGGACTATACATAATAGTAATTTTCTTCTCAGCTCAACAACAGCATGCAATACACTCACATTCACACCATCTCTCAATTCAAAACAGCAAAACACACACACACTCCCCTCAGGTCAAACAGTAACAACCCCCCACCTGTCTTCTTCCTCTAGCCAGTAGCTGCTACACTGTTCACCCTCTACACTCTTCTTCTCTATGCAAGTTCCAAGAGAGTAGCAGCAGTCCATCTTTGACCCCCTCTTTCTCTCTTCAATTCTATTGATAGTCTGGTATATATGCAGCACCAACAATGTTCTCCTCTTCTCCTCCTTGTTCTTCTCCTCCTCCTCCACCTTGTTCTTCCAACAACTAGCTAACAACAACTACCAGGAAAAGAAGCCAAAGCACTACAACAATTCTTCCCTAAATCTAGGTGAGGAACATCTTCACTCACACCTACAAGCATTTCATAGCTTTAGCACAAATTAGAACACACACACTGCTCCGTTTTCTTTTTCTTCTTCTGTTCACTGCCGAAGCAAACTGCCAGCACTGCCATAGAACCTCCGGCCACCTCCGGCCGAATACTTCTACCAAATAACTTCATCCACCTCACTTCAGATCCTAGCTGCATCGTTGTGAACCCCAGTGCTGCCAATCGCCGCCGATTACTATTTTTCTTTTCTCTGGCGAACTCCCCTGTTCCGGTCATCGGACCCAATTTCAAGCCAAATTAGTGGTCGAATCTGTAGAGAGAAACACTCCTCATCTCGAATAATGCCTCTCTATTCAGCTAGATTTCAAAATTCATCACAAGTCGATGAAATTGTCTTCTTCCTGCACCGTCGCCGTCGTGCTCTCGTCATTGGCCACACCACCATTCCTTCGGCCAAATTAACCACACCGTTAGCTTCCTTGCATCTATCTCCCACTCCCATAGCAAGGAATCGAGCCTTAGAGGACCACAACACAAAAGCCCAAATTTGAATCTCTGTTTCGGCCACATCATCAAACTCCTCGCCGGCGCTGCCGTGGGCCAATTCCCCGTAGCCACACCACCTAGACAACCCTAGAAACCTATCCGTCCTATTAATTTTGGGAATTAAACACCCAATCGCCCCGACGACACTGTTGAAGCTCCAAATTTCATTCTTCTGCTCCAGCACAACTCGCCGCTGCTCGCTGTCGACCAGTCACCGGCCAATTCCTCCACAGCAATATGTAACAATCGACCCTATCAAGCTTCCAGACACCTCAATTGCAAGAATCAAAGTCCAAAACCCAAAACTTAGTAGTTTACCCGTGATCCGCCGTGTTGCCCGATCGCATCCGGTCAAACTAGTCGCTGCTACCTTGTCTTGTAGACTCGCCTCATCTAGGCACACATTTTATTCCACTATGGAAACTCCTGGAACCACATAGAAATACATCTAAACCCTATGCCAAAACTTGTCCAGTGGCAGCAGCTTCACCGTGTCGCCACCATCTTCTCCGATGCCGTTCTCCACCGTCCAATCATCTCGCCACTCCAAACCACCTCGGTTGAGTCCGCCTCGCCTTCGCCTAGCTCCCAGAAAAAGTTGGCGCAGCCGTCAAGGCCTATCGCACCCGCACATCCATGCTCCAAATTCCAGCCAATACCACTCTACTTTCAGCCTTTGTCAGTTCAATGTCAACCAATGGCATTCAATCAATTTAACTACTTTTGTGCGCACAAACCAAATTCTAATTTGTCTACCAAGTTCATAATCCTATTTCCTACATTTTCTTCAACTATCACATCGCGAGAAAACCTCGTCTTGACCTATTTTCAGCTATGTCACTCCAGACGAACGTCGATCATTGATGTCCGAACGTTGCCGCATTCGCGTCCAATCTGGAAATTGACTTTGCCCTAGTGTTTTTGACCATCCTGCTTAATTTTATCTAGCATCTTTCATACGATCTTTTCCTCTAAATCATTTCACTACCCTAGCATTTGACCCCTTGAACTTCATTAGACATAACATATTTATATAAACAAATATACTAACAATTATTTTTGTTTGCTTATTGATTGCCATCTAAATAGATCCCAAGTGAGGTGAGCACAAGAACGTCAATACCCTGGTAGCTCCTTTAACTGGACTTGATGAAAAGCAAGGCAATCACTACTTCCTGACCATATTGAACCCATATATTACAAAAACTTACATATGTTGATTTTGATAAAATATAAGTATATGCATATGAATAAACAACCACAAGTAGTTGATAATAGGATTTTTACCAAGTGAACCAAATTGGTTGATACAGGAAGGATCTAAGACACCTTGAGTGGAAATCCTTACTAAGCAAATTTCGCCTGCTACAATGATAAAGATCTAAGCCACCTTGAGTGGAAATCCTTACCAAGCAAGCTGAGCTCGCCATAGCAAAACGAATCTAAACCACCTAGAGTGGAAATCCATACTGGGCGAGCAAAACCCTAAAAGTATTTCAACAAGATGTCTATTTGAAAAATCAATGAGTGTTAATGGTGAGGATGGTAAAATTGGTGGGCGAAGACTGCCTAAGTGGAATAGTGGTTGAATACCTCACCCTAACAAATAAGGATATAACCAATTATGCTAAACAACCATAGGCATATATTAACGTGCCAACCACATGATCAAGTAATTGAACTCGGCCAGTAAACGACTACGTATCAATTTTATTCCTGTATGGTGGTCGTTCTCATTCAGATTCCAAATTTTGAAACATTTGGACCTTAAGAAGTTTAGTCACTTAAACTTATGGCCTAAATGGGTGATGAGGGATATGTGAGGGGAGTGATCGTTCGGTACTCTGACCTTGAGTACCGTGAAAGCTGGGTGTGAAGTGTACTTCTCATTGATGGTACCTCACGACGACAAGAACGACCAATACGGTCCAATTGTCGGGCAGGGATATAAATTAATACAAAGTTTTTGAGAGCCTTGTCTCCTCAATCTAGTCACATGCAATATTGTGCATGTAATTGGCTTCACAGGAAAGATTGATGGACTCATATGGGTAAAGCGGTGCCCCTATGTAGAGTTTTAAAAAGTATGCGAGTACTCCATACCCCTGGATAGGGGTATGCCATGGATAGTAACTGGATAGCACAATAGTATTAAGAATTAAACTGAAAGGGGCAAAAGAGAATGTTTTTTCCAAATCCAACTCTTAATTTATAGAAATACTTTCTATAATTACTCTACTAACTATGAGTTTCTCAAATTACTATGGAAATGTATTTGTGAAACTTACTATTCTATGCCTCATAAACTGTTTAATTGGATATTTCCCGTCATGCATCGGATCAATTCTTATATAGAGACTTGCTGAGTACTTTGTACTCACTCTTGCTCAATAACAAAAATACAGTTAAAGAGAAGCTAGAGATTGACGAAGCAAAACCACCTAGAGTTTAGAAGGGTTACGTGCTGCACTCGAGTTTTGGTTATGGGATTGTCTCAAAGGCTGGATAAAACTACTTTCATAAAACCTAAGTAATTGGAATTGCTGGCCTTTGTATGACATGTGTATTAAGGCATGATGGCCATATATTACTTTTGTGTATTAACTGATTTGAGCTGGCTATCTGATAATTACTCTGTGCATGACTGCATCCTGGGTAGTCAGGGTAAGTGCACACCCGGGGCCCACTGCAGTGGGTGGGTCCCTCACAATGGCCTTGTTAAGTTAAACCAATTATATGCTTATGAGTGTCCAACACACATCCTGCCTTATTAAGATAAGTGATGGTGCCCTGATTTGTCGAGCCCACCAAACAACGATCAAAATCTTGAAAGGTGCAGCAATTGGAATGGCATAATAAACACATAATTTTTATGAGGGGTTAAAACATGGCAAAACATCCATATGCACGAAAATAACCATCATCAGACAATCTACCAGGCGCAATTGCGACTATATTTAAATTTCGTTGGCAGTTACCTTGGCCAAGAAAGACAGCGACTGTTTTAGCTCACACCATGAAGGAAAGCATTCTGCTGAGCGGGTCTTATTAAGAAAAACCTTATGATGTGTTGTTTCTTTAGACACCAAATTTGACAGCTTCTGGTTATCAAATATAATCCTTTTTTTTCTTTTTTCTTTTTTCTTTTTTCTTTTTTCTTTTTTCTTTTTTCTTTTTTTGAAAACAAAATATTAGTATTTTTTTTGGATTAACCACATTAATCAAATTTTCAAAACAATCGGATTGTTTTAAATCCCCTTATGCTAGTCATATTACCTCTAATATGAATATCCAGAATAGGCAGCTAATGTCATATGTAGATCCAATCTATACACATAAGATTTTTGCCAATTCTACTAGTGTTATATAAACCCTAACATCACCTCGCTCTGGCCCATGCTAGGACCATTAGACAGCAGTTCATCACAATCAACCAAAAATCAATTCATCACAACACTTGGATGTCAAAACATTCGTTTTGCTTCAACTTTTGTAAGGGATAGCATTATGGATGAAGGTCTGCATGTCACTGAAGATTTTCTTCTTTTTCTTTCCAAACACGATGAGGGACCTAATCAGAGGAAAAAGAGCTTTAATCAGTTTGTTTGGCTCATGTTTCTCAATTTTCCCTTGGATTTTTGGTCGGTTCATAATCTTTCAAAGGCTGTGTCCACATTTGGGCAATTAAAGGAGTGGGACAGAGGGTTTCAATTGGATGGAAACCACTCTCATGTGTTAATTAAATGCCTGGTCACAGATTTGGTGGACATTCCTCATTTCCTAGTCATTACAGAGTCGGATGAGAACTTAGGTCGCAGTTGGACAGTTCAGGTTGTAATTTGTTTCGTGCGCCACACTGAAGCCTTGAATGGTGATGAAGATGAGCCAGATGACTTTCAGCTTGGTGATCATAACGTCAATTCTCCTCAAGAAAATGGAAATGATATGGAAGAGGATGATGATTTGGATGACCTGGACTTGGATATGCATGGTGAGGAGGATGACCCTCATTGGGACTTCTTAGATGCACATGCTCAAGAGGAAGTTCAAGTTTGGCCACATGGTGTTGCTGAAATGCAAGAATCTATTGGCTCTTTGTCATTTTTAGAGTCCTCTGAGTCCTCAGTGGGTGTTCTGCTATGCTCTGCTGTGGAGAAACCTGTTTTTCTCTTTTCCACTCAGGATTTTACATGGACGCTTGTGTCTGTCTCCCTTTCGTTCTGGACTTTTAATCAGTGGATTTTGAGCTCCTGTCTTTGTCGAAGAGTTTCTTGGACCCTCCTTAACATGAATGCTTATAGAAGGTCTTTTTCTAACAAAACTTGGAAGCTGGTGATGAAGAGTTCGAAGTCATTTTCTAAGCATTTGAAGACGTCACATTCTTCTTTGAAGAGGAAGTCTACACCTATTTCTTCCTGTTCTCTTCATAGGAGTCTGAGACTTGCAACTAAATTTCATTACTTTAAACCTTCTATGGTGCCTCCTCTTTCTCTGGAGTTGATTCAAGTGTTGGGTTTGAAGTGTGGCCTGCCGGTTGATTTGCTATCAGATGGGCACCTACAGGGACCTATAATTGAAGAACTTGATGATTAAGAGGCTATGGGTGTTGGCTGGGGCGTCCTTTTGGTGGTGGAAACTAGTTCTGTGTTTAGACCTCTTGTTGGGGCTCTTCTTTTGGAATGTAATGGTTACTAAGTTGTCTGATGAGAGGTCTAGGGTCTTGTTCTCTGTTGTTGTTTTCTTTTTGTGGGCTTTTGCCTTGGTGGTGATTTGGTTAGTCTTTTGCATTGGTTGTAAGAGGCTTTGCAAACTTTTCTTACTTGTTTATGGATAATTGCAAAACATTTTCTATTCTCAGCTAGAATGTTAGAGGCTTGAATGCTATGGCTAAGAGAAGGGCTGTTTTTAACAAAGCTAAAGAAACTAGGTGTTGTGTCATCTGTCTTCAGGAATCTAAACTTGAGGTTGTAGACTTGTCCATTGTGAAAAATTATTGTCCTAAATACTTCAGGGATTTTGAATTCATTCCATCCATGGGTGCTTCAGGAGGGTTAATTACAATTTGGAATTCTCATGTTTTCCAAAATAAAGGGGCATACAAGAATAAATTCTCTCTGACGGTGGAGTTATTCCATATTTTATCTGGTTTGACATGGGTGATTACCAACATATATGCTCCGTGTGTCCATCAGGGAAAAATGGAATTCATTCATTGGTTTAAAAATATTGTTATGCCTGATCATTTCAACAGGTTAATCATGGGAGATTTCAACTTGGTTCGGGCAGTAGCGGATAAAAGTAAAGGCAAAAATAATCTGGTTGAGATGGATGAGTTTAACGCGGCTATTAATCATCTTCAATTGGAAGAGATTCCTTTCAAATGTAGAAAATATACTTGGTCGAACATGCAAGTAAATCCTCTTTCGGAGAAATTGGATTGGTTTTTTGCCAATGGATCTTGGATTGAAGCTTTCCCAAACACCTTGGTCTCTATTTTGAGTAGGATAACGTCCGATCATGCTCCTTGTGCGCTAAATGTCAATTCTAAGATTCCTTTGGGACATATCTTCAGATTTGAGAATCATTGGGTTAATTGGGCTGGCTTTAAAGATACTATTGCTTTGACCTGGAATTCAGTTTCTAGTGAAGATAATATTGTCAAATCTTTGGTCACGAAATTCAAGATGCTTTGAAGGGCTTTGAAGTTGTGGTGTAAAAAATCTTTTCAGCCTAAGATCTGGATTGATAATTCTAACTTGATTATCTCACTTTTAGATGGGTTGAAGGAACAGAGGTATTTAAGTTCTTTGGAATTCAAATTCAGAAGGTTACTAAAATATCATGTGTATCACCTTTTGAAAATTGATAAGGAATACTGGAGGCAAAGAGGTAAATTCAGATGGGCTAAACTTGGTGATGAAAACTCAAAAATTTTTCATGCGTTGGCATCAAAAAACTTTAGGAATAATTTTATATCCTCTTTAAAGACGGATTCTAGTGGTTCTTTATGCTCCCACCAGGATATGGCTGATTATTTGTGGAATACGTTTAAAAGCAAGCTAGGCTCTTCCATTTTTTCATATATTGATTTTAATCTTGATGAGTTACTTATGGATTTTAACGGTGATTTTGAATCTCTAGAAGCTCCTTTCTCTCAGATGAGATTGATAATTGTGTTGCCCATTTTCCTACAAATAAAAGTCCTGGACCTGATGGTTTTAACGGACAATTTTACAAAGTGTGTTGGGATATTATTAAACATGACTTTTATATATTATTTCACTAATTTTATGAAGGCACAGTGGATTTAAAAAGGATCAATTCTTCTTGGATTATTCTTTTGCCTAAAAAGGAAGAGGCTCAGTTGGTTAAGGATTTTCGTCCTATTTCTTTAGTTCACAGTGTTATAAAGTTGATTACTAAGATCTTAGCCTCTAGACTGCAAGATATTATTAAGGAGACAATTCATAAGAATCAATATGGTTTTATTCAAAGCAAATCTATTCAAGATTGTTTGGCATGGACTTTTTAATATTTACATATTTGTAAAGTCAAGAAATATCCCTCTGTTCTTCTCAAGCTTGATTTTGAGAAAGCTTTTGATACAATTGATCATAATGCAATTTTGGCTGTTATGAAGGCTAGAGGTTTTGGTAATAGATGGTTACCATGGATCTCTTCTATTCTCCTCTCGGGATCTTCTAACATTTTTCTCAACAATGTCCCCGGTAAAGTGTTTAATTGTGAAAGAGGGGTTAGACAAGGTGATCCGCTTTCACCTCTTCTTTTTGTTCTAGTTGCTGATCTCCTTCAAAGTATCCTGAATTGGGCCTTTCGTAAAGGTATTCTTGGACTGCCTATTCCTAATCTCAGTTCACAAGATTTTCCCATAGTGCAATATGTGGATGATACTCTTATTATTCTGAAGGCATCTGCGAGAGAGATTTTCTTGGTCAAAGCTTTGCATCAGTCTTTCTCTAACTCTATTGGGTTGAAAATTAATTTTGATAAATCGTTTCTGGTGCCGGTGTATTGTGATCAAGAGAAGTTGACTCATCTTGCTAGAATTCTTGGTTGTAAACTTGGTTCTTTTCCTTTTACTTACTTAGGTCTGCCTTTGGGAACAGCTAGGCCTAAGAGAGCTGAGTTTGAAGGATTGATAAATAGAATTGAGAAAAGATTAACTGGCTGGCATCTCTCTTTTCTGTCGATGGGGGAATATTAACTTTGCTTAACTCGGTGTTATCTTCGTTACCTATGTTTTATATGAGTACTCTTAAAATTCCTGGAAAAGTATTTGACAGAATGGACAGAATTAGAAGATCTTTCCTTTGGAAAGGAAGTGATTCTTGTGTGCGAGGCAATTGTTTAGTAGCTTGGTCGAAGATTTTCCGTCAAAAAGAAATGGTGGATTAGGAGTTTTAAATCTTAATGTGCAGAATTCGGCATTACTGATGAAATTTCTTTATAAACTCTTTAACAAAAATGATATTCCTTGGTCTAACTTGATTTGGGAGTATTATTACACTAATAAGTTACCCCAATGGTATTCTGCGTCTGGTTCTTTTTGGTGGAGGGATGTGCTTCTTAATCTCTCTTTGTTTCAAGGATTATTTCATTGTTCACTTGGTAATGGTGCTACTTGCAGCCTTTGGACGGATTTGTGGATATCAAATGTTCTTTCTCATGAATGGGCATAACTTTACTCCTTTGCTATTAGAGAGATTTCAGTCCTTAATGTTAGAAATCTGGATGTGCTGAAGGAGTCTTTTTCTCTTCCTTTGTCTCCTTTGGCGTATCAACAATTCTTGCCTTTGGCTAATCTTCAGGTGGAGCTTCAGAATGGAAGTCAACATGATGATAAGTGGATTTTCTTTAATTCTTAGAATGGGAGTTTTATAACGAACAAAATTTATTTGGCATTGACGGGTCAAAGTAGGGTGCATGAAGTTTTTTATAAGTGTTGGAATAACAATTGTCTTCTCAAGCAAAAAGACTTACTTGTTAGGAAAATATTTGTTTTGGATAATCAGGACTGTGTCTATTGTTTGAATGGGGTCTTGGAATCTCAACTACATCTCTTTTTCCTTTGCCCGTTTGCTATTTCCTGCTGGAGGCGTATTGGTATCAGTTGGAATATCCAAGATAATATTTGGGATATGTTACTTGAAGGTCTCAAATACTTCCCAGTCATTCAGGAGTTTTATTGGGAAGTGGTGATTACGGGCCTGTGGTCTTTATGGAAATTCAGGAATAAAGCTATCTTTCAGAATTTTTTAGGTACTTTGGAAGATTGGTTGAAGCTCTTCATCTCTGATATTGAACTTATTGTCTTTAGAATCAAACCAGGAGTTAAATTGGGTCTTTCTAATTGGATTGACCTTTTGTAATTTTCTTTTTGGTTTTGTTCTTGACCTTGTATTATCTTCTTGATAATATATTTTCACAATAGGTTTTCCTACTGTTTCCCTCAAAAAAAAACATATACAAGGAAACCTATACAGTAATAGATTCAATAAACTAGTACATCTGATCTACTATAACTTCATATATCACAGATATGTTATTAATCCAGATCTAGTACTATACAGGATGGCTCTGATACCATTACAAGAAACCGAGTAAGCTATAGTAGCAGAATTTCAAAAACTTTTACTCGAAGGCTGCAACTAATAAACCATAGATTAGATCATTACCAACAGCGGAAGTAGATTTGGTGAAGCGATCGAATATGCACAGCAACCATTCGCGGATTGTCCTGTTCAATGGACGTAGATGACAGTGATCGCTCGCGGATCATCCTAATCAGTACAGCAATTGCAGCAGCGCCTCTACCGGTATCCATATGTACCAGGATGGAACGTCGTACAATGGTGTGCTAGCACCAATGCGCACGATAAGGGTTTAGGGGGCCATTACTTTAGAGGAGATGGCAGCTATGGTTTTTCGTGATATCCTCAAAACCCATCCTACCTCTCTTTTTATAGAGCCCTCACTACTACAAAAATGCAATCCACTAACCCATATCTTCTAACGGTTATAAGCAATCTGGGAAAAATCCGATAGAATAGGACGACAGCGGTGGAGAAGAGGCTTTTTACTATCGGTTATATACTGGTACACCGTTAGTGAAATGCAAATATTTTTTACTATGAGTCATTACTGTACCAACTGATATAATAGATGAAATAGTACTATCGGTTTTTCTTTCGTAACTGATAGTAAAATTACGGACTTTTTACCATCGGTTCGTACTGTACCAACCGATATAATAGATGAAATAGTACTATCAGTTTTTCTTTCGTAACTAATAGTGAAATTATGGACTTTTTACTATCGGTTCTACTGTACCAACCGATATAATAGAGTAAAGTTTACTATCGGTTATATAAAAAAACCAATAGTAAAATTACGTCATATAAACTAATGGTTATGACATCGGGGACCTTAGTTTACTATCGGTTTGTGTTTTTTAACCGATAGTAAAATTGTACAACTTAGGTCGACCCCTGCTCTGCACTCTGCATCCTCGATTCATTTCTACCGTACGTGCATCCACGCTCCAAGCTAGAGTGATCTGGAGAAGCTAGCTGAGAGGTTGATAATTCGATCCCCCTTGGTATTGTCATCTTCTCATCACCTCTCTCTCTCTCGATCACTCTTTCACACTCTCCCTCTCTCTCTCTACTTGCAATTCATTAAACTAGATACATATAGCTCCAAACTAGCTAGCAGGCTAGGTTGGCTAGCTAGCTATAGCTTGCTGAAGTTAAGCAGCTAGCTAGCTGGCTCTTCCAATTAATGCATCAAGTTAATTAGGGTTTCATACATATCCATTTAATGTAATTAAGCAGCTGTACACACATATGGCCTAGCTAATTGATGATGTTTCATGCATATATGCATGCCCTGAGTCATTAATTATTTATTTCAATTTGTCAATTTTGTGAAATAATTGTAGATGGACCGAGAATATTGGATGTATGGAATAAAACGTACTACTGTTGAGTATTTGGAGGGTGTGAATGGGTTTATTAAATTTGCTGAGCAAAAAAAGGCGAAGAAGGGAGAGAAAGATATGCATTGTCCTTGTATAGATTGTATGAACTTAAAAAGGTTCGGCAACTCTGATCAGATTAGGAGTCATTTGATTCGTTGTGGTTTTAACGCATGCTATACCCGTTAGATATGGCATGGTGAAGATCTTGAGGAAACGAGCACCGCTACCACTCAGCAGCACCCGGAAGTGGCTTGCAGTAATGATGATCATGATCAGAACATTGGTAATGTTCATTCGGAAGTCCATGTAGATGACGACAATTTAGATGAAATGTTACATGATGTACAAGAAGATTACAGCGAAAACGATTTAGCTAAATTTGAGAAATTAATTGTTGATTCTGAGAAGCCTTTGTTCCCCGAATGTGCAAAATTTACAAAGTTGTCTTCTGTGTTGAGATTATATAACTTGAAAGCAAGCAACGGTTGGAGCGATAAGAGTTTCACGGCGCTATTGGATCTGTTAGCGGACATGCTTCCAGAGGGAAATGAGTTGCAAGATCGGTTTACCAGGCCAAAAAATTATTGTGTCCGTTGGGAATGGAAATCGAAAGAATACATGCATGCCCAAATGATTGTGTTCTGTATCGTAACAAGTACGAGGATTTGCATGTTTGTTCAAGATGCGGTGCATCGTGGTATAAGCATGGGGACAGAATTTATCACAATGGATGTGATGAGGTAAAGAAAGGGCCTCCGGCCAAAATTGTGTGGTATTTGCCTGTGATTCCTAGATTGAAACGGCTGTTTGCAAATCCGAAAGATGCGAAGTACTTGCGTTGGCATGTTGAAGGTCGGAAACAAGATGGAAAACTAAGACATCCAGCTGATTCTATTCAATGGAGAAACATTAACAGAACATTCGGTGAGTTTGGCGGCGAAGTGAGGAATATAAGGTTTGGGTTGAGTACGGATGGTATGAATCCACACTGAAATATGACCAGTCGACATAGCACTTGGCCGGTTCTTTTATGTATCTACAATCTTCCTCCTTGGTTATGTATGAAGCGCAAGTACATCATGATGTCGTTACTAATTTCAGGACCCAGACAACCCGGGAATGATATTGACGTGTTTCTATCACCGTTAGTCGAGGACTTACATAAATTGTGGAGCGAAGGGGTGCGGGTGTCGGATGCACATAAACGAGAGAATTTCATGTTGCGGGCTATGATATTTTGCACCATAAATGATATCCCGGCCTATAGAAATTTGTCGGGGTATAGTACAAAATGAGGCAAGACTTGTCATATTTGCCTGGATGAAACTGAAAGCATGTGGTTATCGAACTGCAGAAAAACAGTGTACATGGGTCACCGCAGATTCCTCCTAATGCATCACGCCTACCGTAAAAAGAGGAAGTCATTCAATGGGAAGCCTGAGAAAGGATGAGCCCCAATGTTTGTGACTGGTAAGGAGCTTTACTTGCGCGTGAAGGACATCAAAGTTGAGTTCGGTAAATGTTCTAAACCTCTAAGAAAAAATGTTTGGAAGAAGAGATCGATTCTTTGGGATCTGCCATATTGGGAGCACTTACAAGTTCAACATTGCATTGATGTCATGCACGTAGAGAAAAATGTTTGTGACAGTTTGATTGGTTTGTTGTTGAACATTCCAGGAAAGATGAAAGATGGCATCAACGTTCGCCGTGACATGCTCGACATGGGCATAAGGACTGAGCTTGCACCGTTGGAGAAGGGAAAGCGGACATACCTCCCCCCGGCCTGCTATACTTTGTCAAAAAGAGAAAAAACAGAACTCTGTCAGTGCCTATATGGTGTCAAAGTTCCATGCGGGTATTTTGCGAACTTGAAAAAACTTGTGTCCATGAAAGACTTGAAACTGGTTGGTATGAAGTCCCATGACTGTCATGTACTGATGTCACAAATACTTCCCATTGCTATCAGAGGCATTCTCCCAGTCAAAGTCAGAGAGAGAATTACAAAGCTATGTTATTTCTTCAACACAATATCTGGCAAGGTACGTAAGCGCTACTCCTAGCAAGTTAATTAGCTCCATTCGTGGAACTTGTCAGATTTTTTGATCTGAATATTTGCTGCAACTGTGTCCTTGTAGGTAATTGATCTGGGTGGACTGGACGATTTGCAACGCGATGTGACTACAACTCTTTGCCAACTGGAGATGTATTTCCCTCCATCTTTTTTTAATGTTATGGTCCATCTAATTGTTCACCTTGTCAGAGAAATTAAGTTTTGTGGACCCGTGTTCCTGCGCTACATGTATCCATTTGAGAGATTTATGGGTATCTTGAAGGGATATGTAAGGAATCGACATCGGCCTGAGGGCAGTATCATTGAAGGTTATGCCGCTGAAGAGGTGATCGATTGTAACTGACTTGTGTAATATATATTGAATGTGTTGATTGCTGTATTTGTGAATAAACTCAATATGTGAATAGATTCATTGATGTATTTGTGAATAAACTCGATCAATATGTGAATAAATTCAATCTGTCCAATGCATGTGTATATTACTGTATTAGTGTATTTGTGAACAAATTCAATATGTGAATATTGGTGTATTTGTAAATATTGGTGTATTTGTGAATGATCCAATGTATCTCTGTATTGCTGTATGTATATGTGAAAGATTCCAGTACTAACCGTATCGAATACATAACCGATAGGAAAAACTACACAGTACTATCGGTTATATACTACAACCGATAGAATAAATATTCCAGTACTAACTGTGTCGAGTACCTAACCGATAGAAAAAACCTACACAATACTATCGGTTTAGATCCGAGCCGGTAGAAGAAATAGTCATTAGCGATTAGTGAACGTTGGGAATGTAGATGTTTTACTAACAGTTTTCAACCGATAGAAGTGTGCTACGTTTCTACTATCGCGCCAATCACTATCGATAAGAGAACCGATAGTAAAGTGTATTTTTAACCGATAGTGAAAAGCATTTCTGTAGTAGTGCCTGTAGAAGAAATCCTAACATATTAGATTTCCTAATGTGATACGAATCTTATCCGAACTACAAGAGGAGTCTAACATTAAGTCTCTGTGATGTGACGCGGGCGGTCCGATCTTTCGATAAGAACAACAACTATCGATTTGTGAAGATGACTCTCACAATCCGGCTACCAACCGTACACGACTGATACGCCCTGGCAATCGCTGAACCAACTTCGGATTGTTATTGACTGAACTAGAAACACGATCGACCTGATCACGAAGATCTATTCCTGTAAGCAATCGAAGAACAAGCAAAAACAAGATAAACAAGCAATCTGAAATTGCAAATATAGATTGAATCACGAAAAAAAGTTGGGGTTTCGAATACAGATATTGATGTTGATCAGCCGACTAAGAAAAATATCTCAATAGCTTCACGAAGGAAAGACTATGACTAAACAAAATCCGCAGAACCCTAATGGTTTGGCCAGATTATATAGAGGAGGTAAAAGAGGTCGGTGCCCAGGTAAGGAAACCTGAAACCGACATGGACTCTTTCCCTACTCGGACTCTAACTTGATACATGGGCCTTGACCCAACCAAAAAGGTGACGCAGCACCAACTAGGCCCAATCAGAATCTGGTCGAAACTTGTTTTGTCAATTGCCGGCAATCCAGAAGGAATTTGGACGTGGGCAAGATCCATTGGAAAGATCTCGTCGTGGGCTTCTCCGTGGACTATCATAACGTCCCAATCAGACTTTGTATGAGGGAGTTATGGTCGTTTGAAAGTAGGCTGCTCCTGGATGGCCGAATCGGACTCCAACTCGACTTGGGTTCCTTGCTGGTCCTTGCGTCCTTGCTGGTCCTCTCCATGGTTCCTAAGCACAATATTATCACTATTAAGTAGTAAACCATTCTCAAAACCATATATCTATAAACTTAGGAACGAGTTCACCTGGCAATGCAACAATCGGGTTTTGCTGCACATTATTGGTCCTTGTGTAACAAGCGGAGGATTATGGTTGATGCGTGAAGAAGTGATGTCCTCATCACTCTGTGTCTGATATGAAAACCGCATAATAGACCCAATCTGAATGCATAAGGAGTCTAACATTAGATCTTTGAGTCTGATACAAAAATCCCAAAACAAATCCAATCCGAACGCAGAAGGAGTCTAACATTAAGTCTCCGAATTTGATACAGAAACCCCATAACAGACCCAATCTGAATTGTATTGTTCCAACTCATTAAATGTGTGACCCTGTAGATCCATACATATCTGGTCACGACCCGAGAATACTTACCTGAATTATAAGTCAGTAGTGGCCCCTAGCAGGACATAACGACCATACAAATACACACGAAGATTATAAGAAACGAACCTATATAATGTCTTCATGTTGATCCTCTTGCCATATGATACCAGATTAAACCCAAGACAGGAAATATATCGCCCTTGCATAATTTATTATTTTCTTGATCTCATAGTGAACTGATCATCCCATAATTGACACTCAACCACAAACGGCATGTCCATGCACTTCTCATTTCATCTATATCGAGGGGGGCCAAAGATATCTCTCATATTATATAAGAAATGCAAATTTCTTCTTAACCATTCACATCCTCCACATGGCTCATAGCATATTCAAATATTACCTTTATTACCACTCAATTAAAAGTAATGTTTGATAGTATCAAAGTATACTACTACACATGTAGGAAACTATGATGGTCTCAGGTCAAGGATCAATCATAAACATTATTTGAGACCAACTGGTGACACTTAAATGACAAATCCAAACAGTGTCTTATAATTGGTCTATCCAATATTATATTCTTCAATATATGTCCACATTATTAATTCAATATCTTATATCCATGGTCTGTGAAATATGACCATCAATCAATATATGTACTAATTCATTAATCAATAATATTCTATTTAAAGATAATGGATCAGAGATTTTATAAAATAATATCATCAATAAATTGAGAGTTTCATGAATAAGTCACATACTTGTTGATCCAACCAAAATAATAATTTATTCAAAAACAAAATAACATATTATTCAAATATTCATAAACATAACAAAGATAATTAAATACGCCTCTGTGATTTTCTCTAGCACATATCACTGACATCTAGCCCCTAAATATCTTGATTTTGATAATTAGTGACGGCAAGTCACTCGAACTAACATGTTTGCTAAGTGTGCTTAAGGTTAAGAGTCAGAAAAGATTAGCTCAAATGATTTCTTAAATGCTTTAATCAAGCTGACGGACATCTCCAAGATGATCGAAAAGATCTAGGGTAAAATTGAAAATTAATTCACTTTTTTTTAGATTTTACTAGTTTTGAAGTGTGGAGTTGAAAGTCAGTAATTTTAGTCAAACTCAAATGCTTTATAAAATTTTTTTTGTTGTTTTAATCAAACTATAAAGAGGAGTTGAAAGTCAATAGTTTGAAGTTTTCGAACGGGGAAACTCAAATGCATGCATACGCTACTCTAAAATTTGTTTTACAACTCAGAAAAACCTGCAGGCTGGAAATTTTGACGTACGATGGTCCTTGGATTGGATGTCCGGTGGGTATATTTGTTCTCGGTTATTGACAAAGGACGTCTGGTGAAAGTATATTGAAAATTCTTCTTTGGTCGGACATCCTCTGCAAGCCCATCATACGTCTAACAGTTATTTTGCTCTTAGATGTTGTCAGAAGACGTCTGATGACAGTTTTCCTCAGCAAATTTTTGTACAACCAGACGTCCTGTAATCTCTCATCGGATGTCTGTGTAGCCAGTTCCAATGGCTATATTTCCGACCGATTGGAGGTGACCGTTGAACTCTATCAGATGTCTGATGATTTTTCCATCAGACATCCGATGGACTGTAGCAAGTAGATTCTGCCAGTTTTTATTAATTGGACTATTTATACACTTTTGCCAGATTGCATACTCATCTTTTGGTATTTATTTCACATCTCTTGAAGATCAAACAACCTCAAAAGCCCTAATTGCATTCTTAAGCACTTTGTTTGAGATCTAGTAAGTGCTTGCCTTCACTTTGCATCCATTGAGTTAATAGACAAATTCATTTACTCGTCCTCAACCATTTGAGTTTCCTAGCACTTGAAGATTTAAAATAAAGACTTTTCAGCTTTTTATTCTTGATTATCGTCACCACCTAAATGATCGTCAGAGGACTAGTGATCTCTTCGTTGACGGAACTTATCAAAGAGACCCAATGTGTTTGTGAAGGTTTGGTGCTCGCCTATTAGAAGAGAAAAAAGAGCAATCTTAATGAGAAACCAAAGCAAGTTTCAAAAGAGGAGCACTTAAAAAAGGCGTAATGGAGACTAGTAAGTCTATGAGACCTCAGGATACATCAATGTGCCTTTCAAGTTGTCTCTTGATTACGTTGCTTTTGTTACTTAGATTGTTTTATATATTTGTTTGTTACCATAGGTTGCTAAACTTTATTTAGCACTTGATCACTTGAGTTCTAGTGTGATTTTAGGTTATAATTGCAAAACTTCATTTTCTTTCATATTTGAAAAAATTGTTTTAGCTAAAAGAATTTTTAAAAAGCTCCTATTCATCCATCCCCCCCCCCCCCCACCCACCTACCTCCCTAGTCAACATCCTCGATCCGCAGATATCGTTGGTACTCCATGAGACTATCGATATTCATATACTCGGAAAAGACCCGACCACTATGTATTAGTGATTAATCTAGAGTTCAGAAGGAATTGTATATCCGGTTGAGTTAAAGCAACCAACACAATCATCTAGAACTGTTGTTTAGTTTTCAAACCATCAACTTAGCAAGTTCCATTAAAATTGCAGCGATTGAATTATTAATTTATTGTCTAAGTCATATATCGTGCCTAACAGTGACAGAAACTCAAAACCCTATATTTTCTCATTTGATTTTAACCCTAGTTTCACAATAACTCTCCAAAAACACCCAACAATCTTTAAATTTAGATTAGTACTTACAAGTCCAAAAAAATTTCATATTTGTTCCCTATTAAACTCTCAAATACTCAACAATAAACTATTCACTTGTCGCAAAACCAACACTTCTTGAGACGTGTCATCTAACAATCATGTTGGCCTATAAATGAGTTTTTGTACACTTCGGCATGACAAGAAGATATGAGAGAAAATTTCTTTCATTCTCTCTACATTTTCTTCGTACCATGTATTAGTTTACGTATTTTCATAACTGCAATATTTTTATGCAACGGCTGAAACACTCAATAGACTATTACAAGAAGCAACCGATGTATCGGATGTGTGATCCCTATTCTTCCGCCTTATTATAATTGTTCTCTTCAAAAATAGTCACGTAGAGCATCCCATTGTCACATAAAGCATCCCAAAACAATGATGCAAGGAAAGTCGCCATGTTTCCTGAAAGAAAAGTGGTTTTCCCATAATTGAACATCAGACGAATAAGAGTAAGGATTTCATCAATTGTCGCAAAAACTTCGGTAGAGCCTCCATAGCGTCACATACAATTCAAAGTGTACTACTTCCCTGTAATTGAACATAATTCACAAATCTGCTCTTCGAAGATATGCTTTTGCCTTCTCCCACACATTACCAACTCCTCAAAGTACTAATCCGTGTTACCATCAACGCTTATGTACCCAGAGGGCATTGCACTTGCATCACAGGAACTCTAGAATTGATCCTTTATTTTGATGCATCGTGTGGCTTACAATACTCCTGTGGATCCCTATACAGAAAAGCTAATATACAAGCTTTGTGGGAAAAAGCATTTATCTGCTGTCATGAAGTATCTACACGGATTTCACTAGTCACGATCACGATCACGGAAAATTGGCTGAGGTGTCCACTTGAAGTGCAAGTTCAGCTTTCCAGATTTAGCACCTTGTAAGACAAAGGTATCTTGGAACTCACCTTCAAGAATTACTTTCGTCAGGGTCAAGATGCATCTCCCTATATAGTCCTGAAATGCAAGCAGGTGAAGTTAGTATAGATAAAGAATAGAATGATCACACACCAGGTTTGAGTTTCTACAAAGCATGAAGGCATACTAGTTACTTTAACAATTCCATCCCCATTGCTACAAAGATGAGAGTGGAACACACCAATTGGACCAAGATTTACCAGTAATAGTGTTGACCAATCAGTAGCAATACCATATCTACTAGCACAGCAACTCATTGGACATTGATTGGGTCTTCATTCCATATTTACACAAGACACTTCAAACCAAGGGAATAACAAGAATGAAAAGAAGGTACAGATTACAAAATCAGAACAAAACAATGACAAATTTACAAAGTAACCTATCTAAAAATTGATAAGGGCCATGCGAGATACTGTTTACTGTTGTTTTTCTTTACTTTCAACACTGCAAAACAATAGTTACAATTTTCACCATAAATTTGTCACCAAAGAACAAAAACTAATATCAAGTTTTTGATTCTCAATACTGGCAAGTGGCAACATGGTGCATCTGAATGCACATTACACAAACCTATTTGATGTAGCCATCAAAATCTAATCTTATAATGGTGAAAGACATGTTTAGCATAGATATAATATAAGTAGAATAATCCCATGTTCCGATGTTTTCATTTTACGTACCCATTTCTTGGGTAAAATCTCCCATTTTTCATTCTAATACTCTATCTGAGAGTTATCAGTGTTTAGCAAAGATGTTCCAATCTAACGGAAGGCTCAATGAGAAGATCAGAAGTATTTCAAGGATTGCACTGCTTGATATTATTCAAGATTAGATTG
The DNA here is from genome assembly GCA_019359835.1 of Pharus latifolius. NCBI lineage: Eukaryota > Viridiplantae > Streptophyta > Magnoliopsida > Poales > Poaceae > Pharus > Pharus latifolius. The sequence goes on along the minus strand of CM033326.1, from coordinate 51,640,421 downwards.
CTAATTAAGCATTAGCAAGTTTCCTGATGGGTATAAAAAAAAGATCAGGCTCTGCCCAACACTGGGACTGACTGACTTTATACAGAGATAGAAAGGGCAGTAATCCAAGCTCTCCAGTGAAACAAAAGTCAAAATAATGATTCCTTTAAGGAAACAAGCTTTTCGTTTTTTTTTTCCAGAGCAAATAGGTAACACTCTTTCACATGGGCACAACAGTATGCAGAAGATATGAAAATGAACCTTTCCAAATGTATCATGATCCCATACTTCCACAAGGAGCAAATCATGTAGAGCATCTTCCACTACAAAATCAAATGTCTGGTTCCATATTGGATTCAGAGTCTCAGTCACTACCTGCAGATATATTACAAGATGTACAAGTCAGAGGAAAATAATATACTGGAAAAAAAATTCCAGCTGGAGACAGAGAGTAACCCTTGTCTTCTTTTTGGTTTCTCCCTTTTTCAAGTACATGACAACATATGGGTCAGCCTTGCCCATCACATCCATTGGTGGCAAGTCCTCAGCAGATATAACAGTTACCGAGAGCACCCCTCTCATAATTACATTTTTCCTCTTGTTAACATCAAATCCACTAGAGTCAGTCTTGAGAACCCTCTCCAAAGAAGTCAATTGAATTTGATTAGCAAAAGGATTAGAAATCCCTTCCTGTTTACCAAAAGGGTAGTACAAGAGCTCTAAGTGCACCTGAGGAACAAGCAAGTCATTAGCATCTCCACTAGAAACTTAAAAGTGCATCAGTGTCACGATATCCCAATATATAGACAAAGGAGCAACATCTATTAACTGAAAATTTACCAAATAACGACCAAATAAAAAGACAAGATTAAACCCTCCAAATTATTTTAAATATAATGCACTTCCGAGATGCCATGATGCAGGGAGTTACCCCCTAGCACAGTGAGATGCATGTACAGGCTGGACAGCATCACATGGCTGGCAGTATGACATGTTCCCCATAATCGGAACGCAGATTGCAGGGATGGCAATAACTCGGACGGCTATCCAGGACCTCCTCATGAGACGCTCTCCGCCTTGTTGTGTTGAGCTCAGCTTGGCCAACGGGAAGAGAGGAGGAGAAAGATAGGAGGATGAGATTAATTATTCTTGCTTCGAACAACAGAAGCATTAGATAACCTATAGTAACAATTGTAATTTAATCAAACTAAATCTACCTAAGTAGAAAGAGAGAGAGATCCTGATTTAGAAAGAGATCAAACCAAACTAAATCCAAAGTAACCATATCTACCTAGAAAGAAATAAATTCTGATTTACGAAGAGATTAATTCTAAATTTATAGGACTGAGTCTATCAATAACATCTCCCCTCCTGGAGAAACAGCTTGGTCATCATCAACAATTTCAAAACAAAATAGCTGCTTGCATTTGTGACTGGACAAAAGAAAAGTCAATGCAATTGAAGCAAAACTCTTTTTGCCGTCAGTCGGCTATCTTGGTTGGTGTCAGCAGGTGAAAGATGTGTACGGGTTCCGCAGTCTCAGCTGTGTAGCCAATGTAACCGGCACTCAATTTCTTGCCGTCTTTCAAGTCACCAGTTGCAAGCCTTTTAAGGAAGGTTATCAATGGGGCTAACTGATAGTGGCACTCGAAGGCTCGGGCCAAACTCATGGCTTGTGGAGGATTGTTGGGTTCTATAGATTTGTCTCTAAGGGCTACATCAACCAGGCAGTGACGATTTGCACCTATTACTACGGTATGATGGATTCCACACGACAAATTGGTGCGCCAGATTGTTCTTGGTAATACTCCACCAAGCCCACAAGGTGAAGCCGCATTAGGTTGCCTAGCAGGTTACTCTGAATTAGTGGTCCGAATCACAGGTGACAATATTCCTTGAAGCATGGCCATGAGAGGATTCCTTTATCCCCAATTGATAATACCATTGTTGAGCAATGTCAGCCAAGTGGTATGAAGTGAGCCACACTCTCCTCCATGATGTGTTGCCCTCAGAATAACTGTTCACATCTATTGAGCCAGGCGAGGGGGTCTCTCTCGTCGAAGGTGGCCAACTCCAGCTAGTGGTAGAGGGGGAAACTATTGCAGATTCAACATGAGGGCTGTCCCGGTAGACACCGATCCTCCAGATTTGCACTCGGCACCACCTTTGATCTTTGCAGCCTACGCCTTCTCTGATGAGAACCCAGATGCCCAAGGACAAAAACAATTGCAAGAACACATAGCAGCTAATTAAGAATCAATATTGGAAGACGGTGCATCATTTGGAGTTCTATGCGAGAAGTTATTGGCATCAGAAAGGAAGCTATGCATATGAACAGAAGGGCAGGTGAGAATTGCAATCGAGAGGAGTCCATGTCGTCAAAAGCATCGAGAGATGGGATCAACCAAATATTATATTTCGAATGAAGCGAAGTAAGATCCTAATTCCAATAAAAATTAAAGTTGGAAATAAGTTGGAGATTCTGAGTTGAGTACGAGATTGAGGGGGGCATCATATTTGAGCACTTCTGAAGCAAGTAAAAGTTAATTAAATCAGCATTTCTATGTTCTCATCCTCATGAAACTCAGTTTAGAATGAACGCTACAAAATCATATGGAATCAAACTTCACAAGCTCATAACTTTCAATCTGTAATTCCAATTTGCAATAAGCCTGAACCAGTAGTTTCATGAGGATGAAAACACGATGGTAATTTGATGAAATTTTACTCGTTTTGAATGTGCTCAAATTTGATGTCCTCAATCTTGTATTCAACACAAATTCTCCAACTTTTTTTCCAACTTAATTTTTATTGGAATTAGGTTCTTACTCGGCTTCATTGGCAGTAGAATCAATGATCTCTCGATGTGCTCAATGGCATGGACTCCTCTCGAAGGTATGTTCATCATGCATAACTTACTTTTAGGTGCACATAACTTCTCGCACAGAGCTCCAAATGACACACCATCTTCCAACATTGATTGTTGATTAGCTACTATGTGTTCTTCCAATTGTTTTTGTCCTAGGGCATATGGTCCTCATCATCCTCCATTTTGTCCATGTGGGCAAGAAGAGCGTGTGCTTCTATCAGACAACTCCATAGGCAACGTTCTTCTCGTTGAACAAATCCATCCTTTGGATTATTTCACTCTGCTGGTTGAGGATCTAGGCCAACATTTCCCGGACCTTGTCTACTTCGGCATTGAAAGACACTGTGCACAAATTACTTTATTTGGTTGGCCCTAGTACCAAATTAATATATTCCCGGGAACAAAGACGATAGCTCGGATGACTGTCTGAAGCCTCTACATGAGACGCTCTTCATCTTGCCATGTTGGACTCGCTTGGCAAAAGGAGAGAGAGATAGGAGGTAGACATTACTTTATTTCTTGCCCACCCATAATAATAGCATTATCAGATAATATATACCCTAACAATTATAATCTAATCAAGCCGTATATAAACTAATCATATCTAAATAGAAAGATAAATCCTAATTTAGAAAGATGAAGCCAAACTGAATCTAAACTAATCCTATCTAAATAGTGAGATCCTGACTTAGGAAGATTAGGAAGATCGATCATAATTTCATACAACTAGTTGTATCCATAATACAGTATCCCGACACAATTTTATTCAATTAGAGTGAGGTTAATGTTAGCTAAGTGAAAAAATAAAGTCGTGTGGTTATCAATTGAGTATTTTCAAACAATTCTAGTGCAATCATTTCTAGATTTCACTTGATCTTGTGGTTATTACATGAAAAGGATGTTCTCACTCTGTCACAAAATACATGAAGTTTTAGAAGATGCTTCCTGTTACGTGTTGCATGAAGTTTTAGATTTACAAGGTAAAATAACCATGTCCTTCCCAAACTTTTCATTCTATTAATGATGCTATTATCTCTCTCCAACCATCTCACTTAATACACACTGAGAATGGAGTATTGAAAGAGGACTCACCAGGAGAGTTAATAGAAGGTAGTTTGGTGATTTATATCATTTCTTAATATGAGTGCTACTTGCTAAAACTTCATATATTTTGTAGCGGAGGGACTAATAACTACATATGGCCAAGGGTGATTATTTTTGCTGGTAACATACGAATAAACAACTATTTAATATAAGTGCTTCCATTTACAAAAACACTATCAATGATTTGTCATAGGGGAAATTACCGAAATGTTTTTATTCTTGCAATGTTTATACTATGAAAGTTTGAATAATATGTTGTTCTATTTTTGAATTAATTATCATTCTTGTTTGATCAACAAGTATATGATTTGTTCGTGAAACTCTAAATTAATTTGGTGATATTACTTTATGAAATCTGTGTTTCATTATCATTAGATAGGACATTATTGATTCATGAATTAGTCTATTTATAGATTGATTGTCATATTTCACAGACTATGGATATAAGATATTAAATCAATAATGTGAACATATGTTAGAGAACATAATGTTGGATCATCCCACGTTGAGACTGTTTGAATTTATCATATAAGTGTCACTTATTGATCTTAAATAATGTTTATGAATAACCCTTAGACTTGAAATTGTCATAGTTTCCTACATATGTTATAGTGTACTTTGGTAGTACTAAACACTACTCTTAATTGAGTGGTAATGAAAGTAATATTCAAGTATATTATGAATCATGCAGAGGAATGTGAATGATTAAGATGAAATTTTCCTCTTATATAGTGGAAGAGATATCTGGATCCTCAATATACATGAACTACAAATTACATGACCATGCTGTTTGTGGTTGAGTGTCAACTACGAAAAAGACATTTCATTGTGAGATCGAGAAAGGATTGAACCGTGCAAAAATGACACGTTTCCTACTTTGGGTTTAATCTGATATCATATGACAAAAGAATCAACATGAATATATTATATAGATTCGTTGGATATGATTTTTGTGTATATTCAGGTAGTCATTATGTCTTACTTGGGGCCATTATCGATTCACAATTCAGGTAAGTGATCCTTAGCTGCGACCAAATATGCATAAACCTACAGGCACACACACTCAATGGATTGGAACAACTCAATTCGGATTAAATTTGTTATGGGGCTTTCGCATCACATTAGGAGACCTAACGTAGGACTCCTGCAGTTCAGATAGGATTTATTATGGGATTTTATACTCATCAAGAAACTTAATGTAATAGGACTCCTCTGCGGGGCTCTATATAAAGGGAGGCACAATAGGTTTTCAGAGATATCAAGAAAATTCTAGCTACCACCTCCACTAGAGCGACAACCCCTAAGTCCTTATCATGGCTGTCAGTGCTAGCATACTAATGTATGATGTTTCATCCTGAAACATGTGTATACTGGTAGAAGTGCTGCACTGATCAGGACGATCCACTAGATATCGTAGTGAGCCACGAGAGGTTCCTGTTCTACGAGCGGTCACTGTGCACATTGTTGGATCGGTCGCTTCACCAACGCTCTTTCCGCTGTTGGTAACAATTTAAATTATTGTCTAGTTTTTGCAGTTTTTCGAGTAAAATTTTTTGAAATTATGTTAGCGTAGCCTACTCGTTCTCCAACAAACACTTCTAGTGTTAAACTGAAAGAAACTACCAAGCACATATTTATGGCAGAAAATATTGTGAAGAAACCCGTTAACCTCAGATGACAGTTCTTCCTACTTTGAAGATTGTAATCTAAACATGTAGGAACTTTTCTCCCTTCCTGACAAAGATATGAATAACCTTTATCCGGAGAATAAAAGCTTCTAAATTTTACCAACTCACCTGACCACGAGGTTTCTTATCACGCTGGATTTCAAGGTCTTTCACAAGGTTTAACCAAACATCTTTCACTTTTCCAGGCTGAAGGTCTTCTAAGTTCACTCGAGCACCACCAATAAGCTCTGATGGCTGGAGTCCTTCATCATCGTAAACCTTCACAGTCATATGCTGAGTAGACGTGTCCTCAACCACAAATTCGTAGTGCTCATTCCAGATGGGGTTCAAATCATTGTTCTGTAGAATAAATGTAAGGTGGTGTTTGATTGGGACCATAACCAAGGAATGCATCTCACTTACTATTGTTTTGCTTTTCTTTGTTTTCTCACGTAATGGCCGTATGTATAGCACGGCAAAAGGGTCAGACTTTCCCACAAGGTCCTTGTTCAGTAAGTCCCTAGCTTCCACAAGCTTCACTTCCAATAATCCAACAGGTTTGAGCTCCAAGTCACTGAACAAAGAAGCAATGCTGTCAATACTCCCAAGACATGCATTTATTGAAACTTGTTGATGCTATTAATTACCTATAATCTCCTGGTACAATGGGAACAACTATGCGATTAGGCCATGTCAGTGTATCTTCGATAGAATCACGTATTGTTCCCTGAAATTAAAAACTAAAAATTGAAATGCAAATTGCACAGAAGTATGTGTTGCTGTAAAAGTTAGCAGATGATTTATTGGTTACTGAACCTCAATTGCATCAGAAATTCCAGGAATTGCTGTCATTTCACCACCTATGACCTTGAGGGTTAAATCCAGCTTGCTCTACATTAGAGTTAATGAGGCTCATGCAATATACCATGATCATATCCAACGGTATACCATCAAAAGAAACTATCTTACCTTCTCCCTCAAAGAACAGCAAACAGCACCAAAGCAGGGAAATTCTGCCACCAGAGGTTTAAAGATTAGCCGAAATACTCCCGTGAATCCAATATTTTTCACCTAAAGATAGAATAGTATTAAAACAGATATTAAGTGCCTTCTTTCTAGGTTTACACCGCAATCTAAGAAAACTGCTTATATGAAGAGGATAATACAGAGTAACGAAATAATGAACAAAGCTTCATTCATGCAGCACAGGCAAGTGTGACAATGTTTGTATTACTCCATCCTACAACTCGAGACCAAAAAACAGTACACACATTCAATTGAATTCCATGTAAAGTGCATTTCCTCAAAATCCTTTTTTTTTTTTTTTTGGTGCATGCATCAATGTATGTTATGTGCTACTTTGTTGAAAGAAAACGAATATATCCATAGCAAAAGATTAAAGTCACAACTTGATTTGAAGGTGAAACAACTATTGTTCAGCAACTGCTTCCATGGGAATGAGACATTTGGAAAGAAAGGAAGAAAAGAAAGCACAGGACAATATTAAGATACAGTGATAAGTCATTTAGATGAGATGCCAAAATAGTGCACCCTTTCAATACAGAAGACAGCTTTAAGTGGAAACCAAAACCTTAATGGAGATATAACATCCAGTTAAATAATACTGTCTAATTCAATGTATATTTTGTGTGGAACACTTTTTAACACACCAATATTGTAGAATATCTTAGTGAATAGATAGACTAGCTCATCATGATGTCAATTAACTATAGAAGGTTTTTTTACAATAAGTAATTAAGTATAGAGTCCACAGGAGCATCTATTCAATAAAGCTCAAGTTAAACACAAAGGAAAGAAGGGACAATTAGCTATCTGACAACCCCAACTTAAACATAATGTAAAAACGAAAAAAGAACACTATCAATGGATGTCAGTAAAGTACATACTTTCATCATATATTTTATGGTACAATGTTCTACCCTTTGTTTTATTTCATATGAAACAGTTCTGAATTACCTGTACAGGAAGTGAAATTCCGAGTGTTGTTTGGATGTCAAGTACAATATTTGGGTTGCCCTCCCACTGCATCTCAAGCTCCATTGTGACACCAGAACCATCACTCTCCAGGATTGAGACACCTAAAAAGATAATCTGTTAAGATAATGAGAAGAACTTGAAGAAACCACCAACAATCTTAATTCATTTTGGCAGACAGTAAACAGAAAAATTTTATATATTTATTCAACTCAAAAAAATACCAAATCAAACAAAACTGACTGACACGTGACTTAGTGTGCTCCATGTGGCGAAAATGTAAAATAGAGAACTTCCTAGCTGAGAAAGTCACAATCACATGTGATCCAGTATGATCAGGCCAACTCAATGGGATCTACACCAAAAAGGTACAGCTTTAGAACTCCTTGCTGTGGAGATTTTTACCCCAGTGACCATGTGTTTAGTGGTTATATGAATCATGGTGTCCCAATTATCACAAGATGGGATCAAAGTTAACCAGTGAAGTAATTGCACGAATGCAGTAACCAACCCATGATGTTCCGTGATCTGCTACTCAATCATTTGCCTAACCACAATCACCATAAAAAACAAGCCAAGCAACAACAAAGTAGCTGCCTAGATTGGGTTTGCGCAATTTGGATAGCCTCATTGGCAGCCAAGCCAACACAAGAATTAGGAACAGTATGATCTCACACAATGAATTGTGCAAAAGTCTTAAAAAATTCATAATGGTATACTTAATCTAGTGAGTACTGAATGTCAGTGTTACTTGGACATGGTTGCGATCATCCAACCTCTCAAAAAGATATACAAAAAGACTTAGTTCTCTTCTCATCTACTAAAACCTAAATTTATTACAAGCAAACTGTAAATAATTAAATTTATTGAATCCCTGTCTTCAAGCAACACATCAATACTTGTGATTGCTTATGCTGCTCCGCTACCCATTCCCCTCACATGCTACTACTCCTTCCATCCCATTTCTCGTTCTCCTCCCTTAGTTATTACCAAATCACACCATTCCTCTCTACATCTGACACATTCCATCCATGTCAAGCCACACCCTATGTAAGGGCAATATCCCTCCGCAACTGACGTGTCATGGTGTGTGCTTGACACTGGTAACACATGTTATGGACTCATTCTAGAGCCATACCTAAGCCGGCAAGCCAACCAAGGGTGGCCAAATCTTTGAAGCCCCCGTTCTGGCCAGAAATATCGCACAGAAATATCGCACTGGAGATTGCGGCGGAGCAAGAGTTCATATCTCATGCTGCTTTATCTGAACAGTGCCCGTTAGGTTCTGGACCATTTGAGCTACAACTGCTAGATCAAGGACCTCTTGCACTTCGGGCGATGCAGGTCTAAATTCCTCCTCTTTGCCGCGTTCGCTCACTCCCACAGAAAAAGCAAGAGGAACCCTTGCGGTTTGAGAAGCGGTTCTCTTTGGCATTGTTGAATCTTTGATACACAAGCGCTCCCCACGGTCGACGCCAACTGTCGAGGGATTGCCTCAGCACATGAATTTTTTGTTTAGTGGTGGAGCACGAGTGTATGAAGAATGCAGTCGAAAACTGTACTAAATAGAGAACAGACAAAAGATTTTTACAAGTTCAGGCGGAGCATATCCAACCCTACATCCTGGGGCACTACTCTGGTGCTTAGCGATGGAGCAAAATGGTCCAGGAGTGTCGTGACTATACCGTAAAGGCAATACAATGATAGCCAAGCGTAGGGTATGGAATCTAGTCCTTTAACGAGCGCTGGAGAAGAGTTACAAGTGCGTTGGAACAGGCAAGACCCTTTTCTCAAGTGCTGAAATCTTATGTGACTAAGTTAGAGTTTGATTGAGTGATGCCTTTGCTTCCAATCCCCTCCCTTTCCCTCTGCTAATTGTATTTAAAGTAGGTAACGGTCGGTTTTCTCCTGAGAACTCGGGATCAAGCAAGATTGTCGCGAGACACTTCCAAATCAGTTACGATTCAGGCGTTGAATCCTGAGATCATAGCGGCAATCCTTATCTATAGAAGGATCGTGGGTTTAAAGTGGTTGGTTTGGCTAACAGGTGGGGTTGTGATATCAAATACCCAATAACTATTTTGACTAGATGCTTGCCACGTGGATGGCAACAAGGATTGTCCCGATAGTTACTTTGACTGGATGTTTGCCACATGTACGGTGGCAATGATTTTATCTGATAGTTTTACTACTAGTGATCATGATCCTATTCATGTCTCTACTCGTGGTTGGGTGTTGATCTTGTTATATATGGATTACATGTTGATCACTGATGATGATACAGAGTATGTTGCTTTTGTAAAGCAACACCTTAGAGAGTAGTTTCTGATGACTGATTTAGGACCTCTATTCTACTTCTTGGGTATTGAGATCACTTCTACTGCTGATGGATATTACTTGTCTCAAGAACATTATACTACTTGCTTGCTCGTTCTGGTTTTACTAATACATGGACTTTTGCTACCGCTATGGAGTTTCATCTTCAATTGCGTCCTACAGATGGCTATCCACTTATAGATCCCTCCCATTATCGTCGCATTGTTAGGAGTCTGGTATATCTTACTGTTACTCAATCGGATATTGCTTATGTCATTCATGTGCTTAGTCAATGCTCCCACATCAATTCACTATAGTCATCTACTTCATTTTCTTTGATATCTTCGTGGCTCAGTTTCACGTTGTTTATTCTATGCTCAATCAAGTCAACTTCAACTACATGCTTACTCTGACTCTACCTGCATGAGTGATCATGTTGACCGACACTATTACGGGCTACTACATATTCTTGATACTTCCCTCTTACTTGGAAGTCTAAGAAACAGACTACGGTGTCTCATTCTAGTGCTAAAGCTGAACTTCGGGCCTTGGCCACTACTACAGAGATTGTCTGGCTTCGATGGTTACTGGCTAATCTTGAGGTGAAGTGTACTGCTCTTACCTCTTATGTGACAACAAAAGTTTAATCCAGGTTGCTAATGATCTAGTTAAGCATGAGCTTACAAAACATAGTGTGGATGCTTCTTTTACCTGTTCTCATTGTCAGCAGGGGACCATATCACTTCACTATGTATCGTCTCATCTTCAAGTTCTAGATTTCTCCACAAAGGCTCAGATGAGAGCAAGGCAACGGTTTCTTTTCTCCAAACTCCATACGTGTGATCCTCCTGATCCATCATGAGTTTTGAGGAGGGGGGGTGTGTTATGCTATATATGGATATTTTATACATGGATGTATATATGTAGATTTCATATATTTCTCATGTATATCCTTAGGCTGTATTATATATTCGGGTATGTCCCTTATACAATGTGTGAGATTATCCTATTCTAACATTTCCAACTTTAACAAGGATCCATTAGAATGGATAAATTGCTGCAAGCAATTTTCATAGGCCAACTATCCCCGAGGAGAAAGTCTTGGTTGGCTTTGTACCACATGAGAAGAGTTGCCCAATAATGATACCACAAATTAGAATGAGACTAGGGATTTATATGACCCAGATTCAAGGGATATTGCCATGTCCACTTTGGACCACCCCTGCAAAGCAAGCCACTAGACGAATTGATGTGCCTTCATCTTACTGGATCGGTGGAGTACCAGGAGCAATTTGGCATGTTGATTTATCGTGTGGAGCCCTTGCTCCGCTACAAGTGCAAATTTTGACAGCGAATCTGACAGCCCCTGCGCACCAATGTGGAAATTGCAGAATCCCACAAGTTTATAGGTGCGAATGAGTTTAGCACAGGCTTTCAAGAAGAAACATCAAATGGAAGCCTCCATCCTGGATCAGCCCCCAACAAGCTAATTGGGCCAAAACTGCACCAATTCTAGAAGCTGTGCACCAGTGGCGGCAACCAAAACAATGCTTCAGCCAACTAGTGCAATCAATGCAACATGCACCACATTTCTGTCGGTGATCGTCTCCAGTAGAAATGTCTTATCGCCATCAGAGGCCTCTATTTCAACTGTGACGAGCCCTACAGTCGTCGACATGAATTTACACAGTTGTTTTGGCTCTAAGTCAAGGACAACGACTCCAAGGATGGTGACACCAGTGACTAATGGGGAGATTCACTTCCTCAGGTGGCTCTCCATGCCCTAACCAGAATTAACGCTGGCCAAACTATGCAGTTGTAGGTCCAAGCCAAGGATTGTGTGCTACTTGCATTGGTTGATTCGGGCTCCACCTATAACTTCATTAGGGAGTCGGTGGTCTGCCAAACGAATGCCCCTCTTCTGCCGCACCCAGGATTCAAAGTGCACTTGCAAGCATAGGCATTTGTTGAGATCTAGTGATCTGAATAGAGGAAGAAACCTTCATTGCGAACTATTACACCATTCTACTGGATGGATTTGATGTGATCTTAGGTGTTTAATGGCTCAGAACCCTCGGACCCATCCCGTAGGATTTTCGCAACTTGACTATGTCGTTTTGATGGATATATCACAGGGTGACGTGAAATGCGGTGGTAGCAGCAAATGCTTCAAGTGCACAAGTGTTCACCTGTGAGGGTCAGGACTTATTGGAGGAACTGCTGTCCAAGTTTGATGTGCTATTTGTTGAGTCATTCAAGTTGCTACCTCAGTACAGCTGCGACCATCACATCCATGTGTTACCAAAAGCTGGTCCAATGGTGGTGCAACCTTACTGCTATCCTCAACTCCAGAAAGATGAGGTTGAAAAGCAGTGTGCATCGATGTTGGGCAAGGAACCATTTGACCCAATACACCTCCTTTCTCTTCACATGTGCTGCTTGGAAAGAAGAGTGATGGCACTTGGCATTTTTGTGTAGATTACCGGGTACTTAACAACAAGACTATCAAGGATAAGTTTCTAATTTCGATCGTTGATGAGCTGCTGGATGAACTCAGCAGGGTATGTTTCTTCACCAAGCTGGATACACATTCTGGTTATCACCAAGTTCGAATGCAGCCGGATAATGTGCATAAGACTGCAATGGACACAGATCATGGGCATTTCAAATTCCTAGTCATGCCATTTAGACTAATGAATGCACCAGCTACCTTTCAGGCTTCATGAACGATATCCTTCGTCCATTCCTTCATCAGTTCGTTCTTGTTTTTTATTGATGACATGCTGATTTACAAGAGCTCTTGGTCTGATGACCTTTGACATGTTCATGCTGTTCTCCAAATCCTCCAGAGATTTCTCCACCGACTTCATCGAATGTGATGCTTCAAGGTCCAGTTTTGGTGCTGTCTAGCACCAAGGTGACCAGCCTTCACATTCTTCAGCTGGCCAATACTACCACATCGTGCTAAGCTCGTAGCCTATGAGCACGAGCTCATCGAACTAGTCAAGGCCATATGACATTGGAGGACATACTTATGGAGCCACTCTTTTACAGTGCAGATGGATCACTATAGCCTTAAGTTCCTATTGTATCAGCGTATATCCACTATTCCACAACATCAGTAGGAGAGCAAGTTATTTGGTTTTGATTTTTGAGTGGACTATCGTCCTAGTCATCTAAACACCGGGGCAAATGCATTGTCTCACCGGGATGAAGGACAAGGCAGCATCATGGCCCTTTTCTACTCCTCACTTCCAACTCTCTGAGAAATTGGAGGCTACAACCAATGCAAAGGCGCCTACTATCATGCCAAGATTGAGTCCAGCCAGCTATTGCAACCTGGAGGTTATCTAACGGTCTCATCTTACATGGTTGAAGAGTATTTGTTTTGTCTACCTCCACCTTTTTACAAAGTGTTATTAGTACAGTGCACGATATAGGCCACGAAGGGGTGCAGAAGACATGCATCGCCTCCTATATATACAGGGCATGTCCGAGAGATCAAATAGGAAAGGGATAATACAATGTGGCCCCTAATCCTGGTCTTAATACAACTAATATATGAACAGCCCCCCTCAAACTCAAGATGGATCAACAGATCTAGTGAAACATGAGTTAACTAAACATATTAGTATTGATGCTTCCTACACACGGTCTCACTATCATCAAAAGACTATTTCTCTTCGTCATTTGCCCACAGAGCTTCGGCTTGCCGACTTCTTTACCAAATATGAGCTATCTAGATAGCACAAGTGTTATCACCAAACAAAGGAGTTGAAGTAGTGAGCATTGTTAAGAGTGGAAATAGAATGATCTCCCTCTCAATCAATTAGGAGAGAGTGCTTATATATATACACACACACACACATGTACTTAACACCCCCTTCAAACTCAAGACGAATCAGACGTGTTGAGTTTGGAAAGATGAAAACGATGTTGCTCTCTAGTCTGAGCCTTGGTGAAGTCAACAATATGAAGCTCACCAAGCACATACTGAACAGCAATGGTATCCTACTGAGAATGAGATCGCAAGGTATCTACACTAATGTGCTTCGTCAACTCATGCTTCACTAGATCATTGGTAATCTAAACATTGGTGTTGTCACAAAAGAGAGATGTAGGAGCAGTGCATGGAACACCAAAATCAACTAATAGCCAACAAAACCAAACAGTATCAGCAGTAGTAGCAGCCCAAGCATGGAGCTCAGATCCAGTACTAGAGCAGAAGACAGCCGTCTGTTTCTTGGACTTCCATGCAAGTAGAGAAGTACCAAGAAAGAGACAATAACCAGTGAGAGAACGCCAATCAATAGGATCACTTGCCCAAGTAGAATAACCGACACAAGGCTGTCCCACAAATATAACGGAGTACACACAGCAAGTGACTGCATTGAACCGACGTAGGAGCACTAACAAACTGACTGAGCACATGAACTGCATGAGCAATGTCTAGCCGAGTGACAGTAAGATACACAAGGCTCCCAACGATATGACGATAATGGGAGGGATCAAGAAGTGGAGTACCATCGGTGGGACGTAACTTAAGATTGAGCTCCATAGGAGTGGCAACAATCCGTGTATCAGTGAAACCAGAGCGAGCAAGAAGATCTTGAGTATACCACTGTTGAGACAAGTAGTAACCCTCCTCGTCAGAAGTGGCCTCAATACCCAAGAAGTAGTTGAGAGGTCCCAAGTCAGACATAAGAAACTGCTCACTCAAACGTTGCTTGATGAAGGCAACATACTCCATATCATCCCCAGTGATCAGCATGTCATCCACATATAAGACAATCAAGGTCCGACCACGAGCTGAGCAGTGAATAAACAAAATAAGGTCATGATCACTAGCAAGAAAACCAGCTGCAGGAACCACCGATCAGAAGCACTCAAACTAGGCTCGAGGAGCTTGTTTGAGACCATATAAAGCACGACGAAGACGACAGACATGAACGGCAAGAGCTGAGACGCCAGGAGGTGGCTGCATATAAACCTCCTCCTGAAGATCTCCGTGAAGAAAAGCACTCTTCACATCCAGTTGAGAAATAGTCCAGTGACGAATAGCAACCACAGCAACCAGTGTGCGAACATAGTCATATGAGCAACAGGCGCAAAAGTCTCATCATAGTCTCTGCCATACTCCCGCTGAAAACCCCGAGCAAACCAAACGAGCTTTGTAACACTCTACAGAACCATCAGACTTGGTCTTGACTCACACCCACTTGCATGTGATAGGAGTGGCATGAGCAGGTAAGGGAACAAACTCCCAAGTGCCAATACGATCCAAGACAGCAAGCTCCTCAGTCATAGCCAACTGCCACTCAGGAATAGAAATAGCCTCCTGATAAGTACGTGGCTCACAAACAACACCTGAAGTAGCAAAACCATAGTGATTAGGAGCAACAATAGTCTGGCAATCACGAAGAGCATACCGATGGGGCAGAGCTGGCAGATCAGTAAGAGCACCATCAGTACTAGCCGAACTATCATGAGTAGCTGATGTAGGTTGTGTCAGTAGGGACCATATCAGGAGGGGTAGCAGAGTAGGTTGAGTGTCAATAGGGACCCGAGGACGACAAGTGTAGTAAAACGGAAAAGGCGAGATATGTGAGGAATCAGGAGAGGATGCATCAGAAGTGGGAGGAGGAGATGCATCAAAAGAGGACATATCAAGTAAAGATAGGAATGAGATCGAATCGGGAGGATTTGTGGTGCGAGTAATAGGAGTGAAAGAAGGGCCAATCCTCAAGGAAGGTAACATCTTGAGAAAAACGAATACGGCAAGCAGAGGGATCATAGCAGCGAGATCCCTTATGCTCAAGACTGTAACCAAAAAGAACACACTCAACAGACTGAGCAGTCAGCTAAGTGCGCTCTCAAGGTGCAAGATGGACAACACGTACAACCAAAGACTCGAAGAAGATCGTATCCAAGATGAGTAGAGAATAGAACCTCTCCAGGACACTTGCCATGAAGGCGAGAAGAAGGCTGAATGTTGATAAGACAAACGGCCGTGGAGATAGCCTCACCCCAAAAATGACGAGGAACATGAGATGCGATCAAGAGAGTGCGTGCAATCTCAATAATGTGACGGTGTTTGCGTTCAACAACATCATTCTGAGCATGAGCACCAGGGCAAGAAAGTTGTGGAAGAGTCCTTTGAGTGCTAAGGAACTGGCGAAAAGCAATAGATAAATACTCACCTTCAGAGTCAGAACGAATAATCTGAATAGTAGTGGAAAACTGTCTGAATCATGTGAGCAAAGGACTGATAATATATATATATATATATATATAAAGAAGTTACGATCGATGTGTCATAAAATAGACCCAAGTATAACGAGAGTAATCATCTATAAAAATGATATAATACTTATGGCGTTCCTTAGACACAAAGGGAGCTGGACCCCATACATCAGAATGTACTAAAGCAAAGGGATGACTAGACCTAGAGGTACTAGAAGAGTACGGGAGTTGTAGCTGTTTACCCAGCTTATAACCCGGACAGACAAAACTGGTATCGACAGACACACGACCAAGGACACCCTAACGAGCTAGAGTGGACAGGCGAGCACCACAAAGATGACCCAGTCGATGATGCCACTGTGGAAAGCTAGCTGAAGATGCAGGAGTAGACGCCAAGGCGGAAGGAATGATAGTGGTGGAGTGGATTGGAAGCAGCAGGTGATCAAGAACATAGAGACCCTTAGAGCCTCTACAGCGATGGCCAATACCAACGAGTGTTCCTGTCCGACGATCCTACACAAAACAATGAGAATCATCAAACCCCACAAAGCAATGCATATCCATCTGCTGACCAACAGACATAAGGCTCATAGAAAGCCTGGGAACAAGAGAAACAACTAGTACTGTAAGCTGTGCAGTGGAAAGGGTACCCTGCTGGGTAACTGGCAGAGAGGTACTATCAACTGTGTGGACATCAGTGCTATCTGACACAGGTCGACATGAGCTCAGTTGAGAGCTGTCAAAGGTCATGTGAAAAGAGACCCCTGAGTCAAGAATCCATGGATGATTGGCAATACCTCTCGCAGAAGTGGAAGTAGCGGCAAGACTCATTGACCCGCTAGAGGATGTCCGATGCTAAAGAAGAGCCTGTAGTTGTCTGAGTTGGACTGAAGCTGGGCTAGGAGAGCAGTGGAAGCAGTCACTCATAGGTACAACAGAAGCAGCAGCACGACCACGTGACTGTTCAGGAGGAGGCCTCAGCTCTGGATAGAGCTTGTAGTACCTCAGAACAGTATCCCGACTTCTTGTAATGAGAGCAAACAATTGGACCAAAAGTCGCTAGAGCTGCTGTGGGGACATCTGATGGCGTCTTAGCAATGACAGGTGAATGAGAATCAAGGGGCTTAATGGCTGCCAAGATAGTATGTGAAGAAATCTGCAATGTAGCCGAGAGCGAGAGAAGACGAGTCTCCTCAGCATAAAGGGCAGTAAGAGTCTCATCCATGGTAGGTGGAGTGGCACAGTTGAGCAGCTGAGCTCGAATGGGCTCGAACTTCGGACGAAGACGCATGATGAAGTCGAAAACAGTGCAGCGCTCCTGATGTCTGGTCCTGGCAGCACAGTGAGTGCACGTGGCACAGGTAGAGGGAGGTGCCATGGCTGTCAACCGGATGGATATGCCCATGTAAGTGATATCAAACTCTCCAAGAGATGCCTCCTGCTGATGCAGGCTCTGAAGATGCTGTAGGAGAGAGAACTCATGCGCCGAGCTGCTCTAAACGAAATGCCGCTGAAGACACTCCCACATCTAGCGTGCCGTCGGAAGCTCAGCAATATGCATCCAAATCGACACCTCAGCACTTTGACAAATGATACACTTGACCCACTTGTCTACTTGATGCCAGGCAGCAAGTATCTTCTCATCGACCCCCGCGACAAGAGAGGAATCAGTAAGATGAGACTCCAGATCAGCTCCCATCAGCAGAAGACGAACTGTGGTGGCCCACTCACGGTAGTTCTACCCATTGACCTTGATGTCAGCAACGAGCAGACTCGACAAAGCGATCATGGCTCAGAGACGGCTCAAAAATGGCTCAGAAGGATCGGCTCGGCTGATTTGGTCGACTCGGCTGGTCGGCTCGACTCGGCTTAGCTCGGCTCAACTCGGCTGGTCAGCTTGGCTCCTCCTTCCGCTGGCTCGATTTAAGGTGGCGACGCAAGGGTTTTTAGCAGCAAAAGAACAAGGACAGCGCACAAGGGCAAGCGATGGCCCTAGGGCACACGAGCAAGCGGCGGCGGAACCTCCGGAGGCGGTCCATGACGAGCGGAAGGCACAGCGGCACTCAACAGGAGAGAAGGCTCTGATACCATGTCAAAGTGGAAATAGATTGATCTCTCTCTCAATCAATTAGGGGGAGAGTGCCCTGCATCTATATATATAGTTCAGGTCTAGAGTAAGATATGGCCCAAGGCCCAAGTTCTATATGTACAAGTAAACTATATATATATATATATATATATATATATATATATATATAAATGTACTTAACAAGCATAACACCTAGATCTCGCAACTCAGCCTCAGCACTGGAGCGAGAAACCACAATCCGTTTCTTGGACTTCATGCAAGGAGAGATATGTCAAGAAAAATACAATAACCAGCGATAGAGCACTTATCAACAGGATTACTCGCCTATGTAGAATCAAAATAGACCTATAGCTGGAGAGAACTATCATCGGAGAAAAACAAGCTGCAAAATGTCAGACTTCATTCAAAGCAGCTCTATGCGCCCAAGGAACAAAACTGAATTCCTCCATCCGGCAACCTTCTCCAACCGCTCTCTATGCCACATCAAATTTGGGCTAACATCTCCATTGACTTTGTGATGGTTTTTCCTATGTTAATGGCAAATCAGTAGTTTTATCGGTGGTCGATTGCTTTTCCATGTATGCCCATTTTATTGCATAAGCTCATCCCTGCACAACAAGTTCAGTGGCCTGGGCTTTCTTCTATGACATTGTTCGTCTCTATGGACCTCCTGAACTCCTAAATGGATTGTCAGTGACTACGACACCATCTTTACTAGTAAATTTTGGAGGGATCCCTTGTCTTGCGGGATCCAGCTCAACATGAGCTCTGCTTTCCATCCCCAATCAAATAGGAAAAACTGAGGTGGTCATCAGGGCAATCAAGATGTACCTTTGTTGCTTAGCATGTAATTGCCCTGACAATGGCACTCGCAGCTCCCATGGGTGGAATATTGCTATAACAGTTTGTCCTACACTTGCGGACCACACTGTTCCAAGTTGTCAGCAAATGTGATCCATCGTCCCTCCTTTCCTATGAATTAGGGGCAGCACATGTCACAGCTGTGGAGTAGACGTCCCTGATCAATTGCAAGCAACTTCTTGATGTATGCAATCAACTACTCCAAGCACAACAACGTACGAAGGATTACCATGATACTAGCCATCACGAGCTCCACTTCGAGGTCAGCCAGTGGGTTGGGTTGCAAACTTGCTACTCCATCATTGACAAGCAACAGCCATCGTAGCATGCTCCAACAGCAAGCTTGCACCTCGCATCTATGGGCCGTATCAAGTCCTAGCTTGAGTTGGGTCTGTGGTTTATCAACTCCAGCTTCCGCCCAAGGCACATATGTGTCTCTTATGAAACCACATCATGGAGCCACCATCCACAATTCCAGCATTGGAGTTGGCAAATGGCAAAGTGGTTCCTACACCGGCTAGAGTGCTTCGTGCTCGACTGAAGTTGAGCACCATGAAAATCTTGAATTGATTCCCATGAAATCTTCGTGTTTGGCAAGCCATGTGAGTGAACCAAAATTTCCCAAAAATCATGGAGGGGAGAAATTTTGTGGACTCATTCTAGAGCCACACCTACAACCAGCGCAAGCCAAGCAAGGGGACAGCCAAATCTTAGGTGGGACTAGTTAGTTTCAATCAAATCAATAAGCTAGGAAGGAGTTAAGAAGTTAGCTTCCATCAAATCAATAAGTTAGGAAGTAAATAAGTTTAAAATAGGAAAGTGTTATCCTGTTGAATAAGTTAGTAAAATTTGTTAGGTTCCTATTTATAAGAGAGTTTGGTTTGTGGGAGAGGTAACAAAGAAATAAAGTAAAAGTCTTCCCTTTTTCTTCTTCCCCTCTTTCTAGCCAGCTGGCTTGACATCATGGCAGGGCTCCCGCCAGGAGGTCAAAACCGACCACCCTCATGTTCAACATAACTATAATCTGCACCCTTCCCAGGCTCATATCAACACAACACTTTTTTCCGGACACATGCGTCCAAGTAGTATCGTTGGAGAAAGTTTCACAAATGGCCCCACATCTTTCTTCAATTATTTGGTTGCCATATTTTTTATCCTGAAAATTAGGTCCCCACTTCTCTTAAAATTGTTCCAATCAGGTCCCACCATACATTAAATGCTAATGTGGCACAATAACTTAGCACTAATGTGACACAACTACTTAAAAATAAATTAATAAAAAAATCATATGCTCTAGAAATAACCAAAAGGTTATTAAATTTTATAAGAAAATCATAGAGAAATCCATGAACAACAAGTGACAGTTGAAATTCAATTCAAATAATATTGACGGAAGTAGAACTTAATTTTCAAAATTGAATAAGTATAACTCAATTGATACAATTTTGGTAGTAGTAGGACTTCCTTGAGCAATTGAGAAAAGAAGTAGAGCCAGCAGTGATAATTTCTCTGTTGTTGAACAGTGCCAATTGTAAGGACCTTATTGTAGATCATATCTCATATAAATAAAGAATAGCTAAAAGAGTTATGCCCTTACCTTTTCCCATCCACAAATTCTACAAAATCATATGTATATAAAAATTGGATCAGGTTGAAGCATGAGCTCCTATTGAAGAAAAACATTCTCCAAAGCAACTATCCATATCTCAAAAGGTCAATGAAAAACATGAAAAAGCACAAAGAAAGAACGTATATATTATACATGCCACAAACACTATTGAGTATAAAAAGAAAGGCCACTGATCAAGAAGATAAATCTTTGAAGCCTTCTTTAGGTCTGTAAAAGAAGACCTACCTGTAAACTGGGGGGCAACAGTACCAAGTGTCAACTTTGAAAAATGGAGGGAAGCCAAAATGAATGATTTGTACTGCTCAAAAACAGGCTCCACTGAAGTTTTTATCAGCTCTGATGCAGCCTACAACAGGCACATTTTTTGTTGTCAACAAACTCCCACCGTTCATAATGAATTCCAAGAAACATCTAGCATCAAAAGGGTGGAATGCTGAAATGACACAGGATATATTATCACCTCATTGACGAATGGCCAGATTTTTACCAATTCTTGATTCAGCCATTTAAGCTGTACAAATTAAAAAAATAAAAATCAGCATACACAAGATAGCACAGCACTAAGGTCAAAGCATAAGCAAGGATAGTCAACTTAACTTTTGCTGTTGTGTGAACGAAACCCACGATGGATAGAACTCTGGCGGAATAAGTTTCCTCAAATCTTGTACAGTCAATTTTGAGAAAGATGAAATTGTAGCAGCCTGCAGACATAGGTTGTGCAGTTCAATACTTCAATTGTCCATAAGATGCATGTGAAGAAAATGAGCAGTGAGAGCTTAAGTACTAAAACTGATGATAAAAATGCAGAAGTGCCATTGAAGTATTTGATTATACGCATTAAGAGTAATGTATATCTATCATTCTTATGCATTGCTGGAAAATTCAAGTCCAACCATTAAGACAGAGGCATGAAGCTTTAACTTCAAAGTTGCAGTGAATGACTCGGCTATGATAGCTCTACTGAAAATTTTAGATGATTTAATAGTCTAATATGTACTATTTTGTATACAGTGATTGCAGCATTCTAGATATATAGTAGCAATGCTGGCAGAGAGAGAAAATTCCCAGTTGGGTCCCCTGCATTCACATCTATTTCAGGTGGGTCCCTCCTTTGGGTATATAAGTGAATTTTTTTAGACTTACATGTAAATACCTATAAGTAAAGCCCTTTTGTGCAAATTTCCAGTGGAGTCCTGTGGGGGACCCCATGTCCCTCCGCCACACAATGCATCATTTTTAGAGTGCATAACCAAATTTTGCAGTTGGAATGCATCTTTGTGAATTATACAATCATTTCTAAAAGGGTGACTTGTTGCGCATTGCAGAATCCAAGAAAAATGAACCAATTGGAACAGAGCACAAATTGTGTAATCATAGGACTACAGATTTCTGTCCACCATTGATGTCCTAATGTAGAAGAGATATATTCTTCAAGCATTGGACTAGCCCAGTGGTCAAGCCAACAAGGTGCATCATTAACAATAAACTTGTGAATGCCAACTGGCCAATTTTTATATGCATGTCCGCCCATGAACTTCCATAATAGACATAGTATCCTACAACCTACAGTTCAGTATCAGACGTGGCGTCATATGTTTGCAAGCACCAAACTAGGAAGATCTACAAAGGTAAAATGTTGTATGATGTATCTAAATTCATTTCTTCCTTTGTCATATGAAATATATTTGAAAGAGTTGAGAAAATTATATATATGCCACTGCAAAGCACTCACATAATAAAAATACCATTGCAAACTCAAAAACTAAAAAATGCCACTATAAAAAAAGTAACAATTCTTTTATTTATGCCAATCTACATAAAAATACAGAAAAAAGACAACTATATCTGATGAGGACATCACTAGCTCGGATATGAACTAAGCTCCATCCACTCCTTCCTCTACTTTCTCGCCGCCACGAGAAGATCAAGGAGAACGATGAGTCGGCATGAATCCATGTGCCGAGCCATTCACTAGGCCAACACCGGAGGATCAGCGAGCTTCATCAAAAGTGGAGCAACCCACGACGCATCAAGCCCAGCCCAAAATCAAGCCCAACTCGTCCGCGAGTCCAACTCGGCCATCCAGCAGCAGTCCAATTTCAAACAGATGCCCAGGCCACGTACGAAGTCCGTTTGGGGCAAATGAGTACTTCACGGAGAAGCCCACGACGACACATTTCCAATGGGCTTGGGCCCATGGCCAAATTCCTTCTGGATTGTCCACAATCGATGAAACAATCTGTGGACAGAACCTACCGGGTGCTAGGCCACCTCTACTTTGGGCCCAAGGCCTGTGTATCCCTAGGGTTACATGGGGATGGGTTCTCTGGCCAGCGGCCTATCTCTGGCTGCCATACTCCTGCTACATATGGCCGTCACCCCCTATTTTTTTCGGTTAGGTTATTTGCTAAGTTTGTTCCCCTGTTGTGTGAGAGAATTATTCATCAGAGTAGTGTCCTCGGACCTGGTTTGATGAAAAATAACCTCAATTTATTCATTCTGAAATTCAGATTGCGTTCTTTCTCGTTCTTGATCGTTTCTTCTACTACGTGCAGGAATTAACGTTCGTGGTAAGGTCATCCGGGGGTGAGCACGGTTGATAACGACAGGTGCGTGGGTATAGCGATTGCAAGGACTTAATCCCCGCTGATTGGAAGCCTTGAAACGTGAACGTCTCCGTTCCGCAAAATAGAACCTATCGGAAGATCGAGCCGCTGTCGCATCAATATCTTTTCAAAAAAAATGCCACTCCAAATTGGGGTGGCTGAAGGCCTATAGTTGGACAACGGGACTTGTGGGAATTGGTGGATAGCGCACAACAAGGTAAGCCCAAGGAGGCATTGAGGTCAGGAGGGAGGAGACGCCTTTGGAGTGAGAGGTGGGAAACTTGGGAAGGATATGTTATAGAGTTTCGGAGAGAGGGTATAACTGGGTTAGAAAAAAATTGATATTTTCACTATTTTTCTTATGAATTAATACTGAAAATGAACTAGAATGGAAGAGTGGCCGCTTTGCATTGCAGTGGCATTTTTATAGTTTTGGACTTTGCAGTGTCATTTTTATTATTTGCGTCCATTACAGTATTACAAGGCCACTGCAAAGTGCACTCAGAGGCTGGAAAACATTCCTAGTGGACTTCCATGCATTCACATGTATTAAAATTCTTTTTTGAGTTTATTACTACCTCCATTCTTGAATGGTGGTCATTTTTGCCAAAAATTTTGTCCACAAATAGTTGTTATTTTGCATTTCCTAGGTATATCTTTCATATATTACCCGTTAAATAATGTCTTAAAAAAAGAGATAATAGTTTTGTTGCCTTGTTATTTCTTGGTGGGGGTGGGTGGGCCTTCTTGAGTAGTAATTAGATTGTCATAATTGCAAAAGGTCAAAGTTATTGCTCAGAGTTAATAGGGGTATTTTTTACATGTATTACAAAAATTATGATTGTCTTGGCTACTGGAATTAAAAAAAAACGACAACTAATTCAAGACCAGTAGTATAAGACTTCATTTGTCCACAAATATGCAGGTTTGAAAAACTATGCCAAGCAAAAATGAAATCTCTCTCTAAAATCACCTTTCTACTAACATGGCCACTTCTTGCCCTCATCTTACCTAGGTTGCAGCAACACGGACATAGAGATATATGACAATTTCTAAAAATGGTGACATGGCTAATATATGAGAACCATAAATAGGGCCATACATATTTTTCTCAATATTGCTAGGCATCAATATGATAAGTGTTATATCAATTTATAGTAATTGGTTTCATATACCAAATACATAAGATTCAAAAGTTTAAAGCTCTGATCTAGTAGTAATGTGTTTTCAACTTTTTATAAAAACCAGATTTCATATTTAGTACCAAATGTGCAATATTCAAAAGTTAATTAGTTGTCTTAATAATGCTATATCAATTGTTTACAGCTTGCTGCTGTAGTGTGGCACCATATTGGAGGAAATGTTAATTTTAAAACCAAAAAATATAGCAGCACTTCCTCAACACATTATCCAACACAACTCTGACATGATTCGAGAAGTGTGGGATGTCCAACACAGCTCTAACACATGTTGGAGAAGTGTTGGGAAGTGTCAGGTGTTTTACATGTTATCGGAGAACTTAGTAGAATTGTTGGTGCAACCTAGACCACACCCAATCTACCAATCCATACATGCCGCAAAATGCAAATGATCACAGCTTTGAAAGCCATGCTGTAGTTTAAACAGAGCATCAACAGCTCTTTCATGGGGCTTATCTTACTTTCAGGTTACAGTACACATAATTTTGGAAACAAAGGAAACAGAAATAATGAAAATATAGATGATGCGCTTGGCATTAGGACTACAAGGCCACAACCAAAACACCATCAACTCCCAAAATCGATAGACAAGATAGAAACACAAACACATGCAGAAGTATACTTGAGATTCTTCAACTACCATAACAAAATAGCGTGCATACGTATTCCATTGTGATAAAAGAAAAACCAGCATCACCAAATAAGTAATAACACATCAATCAAACCAATATTGCACGACAAATAAATCATCCTTTTCTCCACTCAAACAAATCAAATGCCCACCAATATTGCACACATCCATGGGGCTCCATAGGATCAGGGTCAGAACCGAATCTATTCACCTCAGAAGCCCTCATGCCAAACCGAGCAACCACACAGAATCACCCGCCCAATGCAAACACCTTACAACCCAACATTACCCAACTCCATCTTACAATAACGGTAAACTTCTTTCTTCTATATCCCCAAATGGAAATAAATTAACACCTAGCAAAAAAAAAAAGTAAAAACTTCCCAATAGGGAACCGCAGGCAAAATTAAAGTCCTACCAATTATGACAGCATCTAATGCAGTAGCGATGCATCTGTATAAAAGGCCAATCAAACAACCACAAGGCACAATAATAAAAGCACACAACTAATTACTACAATTAAGCAAGTAGTAGTCGTCGCGATGCGTACAAGGTCGCGGCGCTGCTCGGCGCGGGAGTTCTCAAGGCGGGCGAAGGCCATGACGATGGCGACGCCGAGGAGGAGGCCCAGCAAGGCGCCCACCAGGAACGCCATGGACGGGACGCGGAACGAAAATTAAAGCGAGGCGGTGGTGTTTGGAATCGCTTGATGCGGAAGGCGAGAAGGGAAGTAAAGTGACGGTGGTGCGGTGCGTCGACGCGAGGAGGCCCTCAAGGCTTTTTTACCTTTGGGTATTATTCTTGGGGGGGGGGGCGCGGGGGTGAGGGGGTTTGTTTTGCGGTGGGAGTGGGTGTCGGTGGTTGTTTTAGTTTCCTGGTTTGTTTTCGTTGCTTCCGGCCGAAGTGGTAATAATCGCCCAATTAATCCATGACGGTAGATAAATCATCACATATAATGTATTCAAATGATATTTAATAATCTTAAACAATTAATTGATTACATAATTGGATTAATCAGCCATTTTCTCAATTAATTGGCGGACTAACCATTTAATCATCATGAAATATAATTTTACAACTGTTAATTGTAACACATCTATCATGAGGTATAATTTATATGCTATATTGATGGATATAAATTATAGAATTTAAAGTACAAAATCATCATATTTTGTGGAATACTATTTACTGCATTATTTATTGGTTCTAATTAATTATATTTTTTCTTTTTATTTAAATATGTACTAAATAGCATATATAAGAAAATTTTCATTAATAGATCGCAAGCAATTGGCGCTGGCGTAGTTGAATACTCTATCCAAGCCTTGGTCAAGGCACAGGCCTAGATCCAGCACACCATCGACGAGCGGCTTCTTTTCATCGCAACTTATCCTTCATTCATCGGAGGATCTTCTACAGCAAGAACGGGTCCTTCGTCGTTCCATCAAGACGATCAAGCGTAGAGGCTCTCTCCTTCTAGTGCTAACTCGTAGGTGGGACTCCAAGAAGGTATCCCACAACCTCCTAGGAGTGCTCCTCCTAGCAATCAGGCTAGGTTCACTCGGGAGGAGGTTGAACGACTCTGTGTCATAGGCAATCCCAGGAGGATCGCCGCTGTGACCAATCACCCGCAACGGAACATCATTATCGGCATTGCTCGTTGCAACCTATCGCCTCTCAAACTTAGGGTTAGGGGAGGCGCTAGGAGTCGCAAGACAGTGATCTCTAGGCGGCAATGCCATCTCGTCTCCCTGCGCGCAAGAAAACTCGTCGTAGGGAGAGCCGAGTGTAGCTTCTAGGCCCCTAAAGGGTGTTTTGGTAATTAATGACAATTACAAATGTTGAACTAAGATACCTGTTAAGTTATGTCAAGAGAAAAAAAATCAAAAGACAGGATAATGAAAGGCAAAGAAAGAGCGAAATGATGAAGAAAGGATATTGAGCAAAGAGGCAATGGTACAGAATAGGACTCTTTTCCTTTTTACCGGTCTAAGGTGATTAGAGAAGGATTTTGACCGGATTGTAGGATAATTGCCGTACTATTAAGAGGAGCATGTAGTGTATCATTAAATAGTTCATCTTTGTGCCACAAGTCATAAAAACAATTTGCATTGCATACTAGAAGGTTATATCTTTTGAAAATGCTTTTATCTACTCAAATCAGCAAAGTCTGTCGGTCTGACCGTGTTAGCCGGTCTGACCACAGAAACGGTCTGACCGAGGGTTGTTTCGGACTGACCGACAGCTGTGGTGAATTGTTTTTATTTCTTAAAATGGTCAGTCTGTCCGTGGTTAAACGTTGGGTCAGACTCCTGGAGCTTCATGATCATATTTTTGTGAAACTTAGTATGTTAGTCGGTCTGATCGGACTTCATGATCATATTTTTGTGAAACTTAGTATGTTAGTCGGTCTGATCGTCAGTTGGTCCGGTCTGACCGCTAAACCGGTCTGACCAAGATTTTGTACTGCGGTCTGACCGTCTAGCCGGTTTGACCGAGGTTTTCGGCCTGACTGTAAATTGTGTCCAAAAACGATGTTGCTTCTGGATGGGTTCACGGTCTGACTGCCGTTGGCTCCGGTTTGACCGTGAGAGTGCCTGACACGAGTAGGTGAGCTGATCCGTTTGAGACCTAGTCTTGGTTTTCGCACTAGGTTCGCCCAGATTCTAATATGCGGAATAACGGGATCTTACTCGGAAATACTGAAACCCAAAGTAATTGCACAACTCTTTATTTCAAAGAGGGCTTTACACGTCGAACGTTAGGCACACTTGCCTACGTCGAAGGAACTATAAGTGTCTAAAACTCAAATAAGTTCTATGACTCTTCGATGATCTAAACTAGACCTATTACAAGGTATTTATAGTCCAATCGTATGAGTACGTATCAGACTTAGTAATCCTAAACGTATTAGACTCATATAACTAACTTAACTAATCCTAAACAGATAAGCTTAGTTATATATATAGGATTACAATTCCGAACAGGGAACGAATTCATTTTCCTGGTTGCGAACCAATCCATGGTCGCGAAACCTTTCCGAACACGGTTAAGGTCGCAAAGCCGTATGCGATCAGGACTTGGTCGCGAATCCGTATGCGATCAGGACTTGGAGATCCTCCCGAATCATGAGCATTTATTGCGCCTGTTTAATGCCGTAGTAATTGTGGCGATCTGACCGGGCTTATACCTGCGGTCTGACTGCCAGGTGATCTTTTTCCTCCAATGGCTTGTAACGGATATATTTATTGAGGGGAGTATATATACTCCCTTGCATGGTCCTGTTTGACAGCTTTTGGCATATGTGTGAACATTGACTTCATTCTTAAGAGCTTAAACACGTTTCATACACTCTAGTGTTAAATTTCTTGAATTTGAGAGTGTGTGCAATTAAGATCTTCTAGTGCATTACATTTAATTCACTAAATCAATCTTGTGGCACTAGAAGAGTATTAAGTGATCATCACCAGTTTGTTACTCTTGGAGTTTGCCGGCTCCTAGATGACTATGTGGAAGGTTTTGGAGAGCTCTTCAAGGGAGATTGTGAAGAAGCCTCAAAACGACTTGTGAAGAGGTTGAGCACGCCTTGCCGGAGCGGTAAAGTGCATCACTAGTGGAATCGAGGTTTGGATAACTCATCATACTAATCTGGCTCGAGATCTAGGTCACTTCTTGAGAGGAAGTCGACTAGATAGAGGAGCGGTTAGAGATTTGAGTTTGCCTCAACGTGGATTAGGGGTGATTGGCAAATCACCGAGACCACGGGTTATATCCTTGTGTCAAGTTGCTTGATATTCATCTTGTTTTTAGCTATTTGCTCTTAATTGTTGGTAATTGCTTGATTAGTTGTAGAATTGCTAAAATCGCCTATTCACCCCCTCTAGTCAATATCTTAGATCCTTTTCAATTGGTATCAGAGCGAGGACTCCATATTTAGAGGATTTAACCATCCCAGAGTAGGATAAAGATGGCTAGTGAGGGTCGGATTAATATTGGCAAACCACGACTTTTTGATGGATCAAACAATACCTATTGGAAAACTAGAATGATGGTCTATCTTAAAGCCATGGGTGGAAAAATTTGGAAAGTGGTGGATGAGGGTTTCACAATTCTAGATGATGAAGACTTGACTAACCTAGATAGAGAAAATGCTCTAGCAAATGCTCAAGCTATGAATGTTCTTTATACTGCTCTAAATCTTGGTGAATTTAACAGAATTTGTAAACTTGAAATGGCTCATGATATTTGGAGAAACCTTATGGATATTCATGAAGAAATCTCAATGGTCAAGGATGCTAAATTATTCATACATAAGAGACAATTTGAAAATTTTGCTATGTTACCCAATGAGGATGTCTCGGAGATGTTCAACCGATTAAATAATATAGTAAATGAGCTAAAAGGGCTTGGTATGGATGTCACAAATGTGGAGTTTTGTCATATATTTCTTAGAGTCTTACCTTCAAAATATGACACTATTGTGACCTTACTTGTGCGATCTAATTTGAAGAGTGTGACTCCTTTGGAGGTCTTGAGTGAAATTCTCACTCATGTCATATTTAAGAAATCACAAGAAGAGGTGCAAGATGAGGCTTCCGACTCCAAGAAGAAGAATATAGCACTCAAAGCTCAAGCCTCCAAGAGGGAAGATAATGAAGAAGAAAGCGATGAGAGAGACAACGATGAGGAAATGGCTCTCTTAGTTAGAAGGTTTAAGCGGTTCATGAAAAAGAAATATCAAGGAAAATCTTTCAAGAAAGGACAATCGTCGAAAAAGAACCCATTTGAAGAAAGAAGATGTTTTGATTGCGGTGAAAAGGGCCATATCTCCGCACAATGCAAAAACAAGGAAGAAGAAAATCGGTGAAGAAGAAGAAATACGAAAAGGAAGGAGAAAGCAAGAAGAAGGTTTTCAAGAAATATTACAAGAAGAAGAAGGACGGACAAGCTTGCTTCATTAAATGGGATTCGGATGTTTCAAATTCCGATTTCGAAGATGAAGATGAAGCATCTCCTAAGAGACTCGCCGGAGTGGCTATCAAGGAAGCTTCATCTCTATTCTCCACTCCTCATTGTCTCATGTCTAAAGGAGAATCTAAGGTATCATGTGACGAAGATGAATACTCTTATGATGACTTAGCTGAGATGACCACCGGTTTTGATGACTATATGAGCAAAGAAAAGGAGAAATTCAAGGAATTGAAGAAGAGATACAAAACTCTTCAAAATTCCTATGAGGAGCTAAAAACATCTCATGAGAGTCTCAAAGAAACTCATGAGATGCTTAATGAAGCTCATGACTCATTAATTGCTCATAAAGCCAACAAAACGGGTAATAACTGTAGGATCAAGGATGCCGACTAGAGGGGGGTGAATAGGAGACTTTTAAAAACTTCAAATGAAAAACAAGTTTTTGCAACAAGAAGAACCAAAAGCAATTTATATATTGAAAAGACGAGATAGAGAGAGCAAACACTGATTTTTACCGAGGTATCGGAGACTCGCCCAGTCTCCACTAATCCTCGTTGAAGCACTCAATCAAATTGAGTCTTGCTCCAATATCCACAAAAGATATTATCAACTAGTGGTTGCTCCTTGTCTACTCCGGAAAGGCGAGCACCGATGCCTTGTACAAACTTGTCGAGCCTCTCCGACAATCTCCAAACTGGAGAGGTCAATGGCCACGCCTCCGAACCGTCTAGGTGAGAGCGCTCACCAAGAGTAATAGGCAACGAGGTCTTCTCAAGACCTCCAAACACGCACCGAGAAACTACGAGTATGCAAAATGTAATGAACCAAAACTCTCGGTAGATCAGAAAACACTCAACTTGATTAACAGATCAAGATTTTGTGTAGGAAACTAAGGCTCAAGAGTGTATAAGAGAATGATGCTGCTTGTTATGTCAAACTCATGCCCAAAACCCCTATTTATAGCCTAAAGGATCAAAAGAACCATTGGAGCTAGGGCTGAAAATCAGCAACACAAACTGACAGTTAGTTTGCCTAACTGACAGTCAGTTTCGTACACAACGGCCGACAAAATTTACGGATAAAAAATAGCTAGCCGTTTGTGGTCGTTTAAGGAAACTTGAAACCCCCAACTGACAGTCAGTTATGCAAACTGACAGTCAGTTCGACCAAAAACTCGACCAAAACAAATAGAAACTCACATAAAAACAACTGTGGTCGAAACCCCAACTGACAGTCAGTATGGACGAATTGACAGTCAGTTTAGTACAAAAATTTTGAGCCTGAAAAACACACTCTCTGGACATTGTCAGTTAACACAAACTGACAATCAGTTATGCAAACTGACGGTCAAGATGAACAAAAACAGTTATAACTTTAAATCCAGAAGACTAAATGAAGTGTTTAATAACTCGTTTGAAAGATAATTTTAAGGGATACATTTTTGTTAACAGAAGCAAAAACCAGATCTGCCTAGATCTTTCTAGAAACTTGAAAAACTCTTCTACTATCAAAAACTCAACTGAAAATCCAAATCTTTCAAACTAAAATCAAATCAAATCCAACCAAAAGGATGCAATGCAATGACCTAAGTTTCTCAGTTTATGTTGGAGATGTAGAGAGGACTTTTGCCACCCCTCTTTATAGTACGGTTAAAAACTAAAAATAATTTTCCTAAACCGATCAACTCCAAACACCGAGATCGATAAAAATAAAGACAATATTACCTTAGGTCTTTTGCGCTTTTGCGACTTGCGTCTCGACTTCATTCCTTGCGACTTGTGCTTTTCTTCTTTAGCGTTGGGTTCGTCTTGTTCATCTCGACTATCTTCCCAACGAAGCTCTGCATGAAACAATATCAAAAGCACAGTTAGTCTGAAACACTTTGTTTTTATTAATCATCAAAATTAGGGTTAGGCATAAAGGCCTAGTTTCAACAATCACTACAACAGAAACAAACATCCAGGACGGCACATCACAGACGGTTATGAATTGTTCAATGGAAAACCGTCGCAGAAGGCCTGTTGGGAGAATATGTTCAAATATCACAGACGGTTCTGATGTCAAAAACAACTATGACAGTAAACTAGACGGTTCTGAACACAAAACCGTCTGTGATAGTCTACTTATCACAGACGGCTCTAACTTAAAACCCGACTGTGATAGATACAATCGGTTCCCAGCTGAGAACCGTCTGTAATAGTCTACTTATCACAGACGGTTCTAACCTAAAACCCAACTGTGATAGATACAATCGGTTCCCAGCTGAGAACCGTCTGTGATAATTAGAATATCACAGACGGTTCGGAACTCAGAACCGACTGTGCTATATACAGTCGGTTGTTAACTAAGAAGCGGCTGTGATAGTGTAGTTATCACAGACGGTTCTGAGGTCTGAACCGACTGAAAAAGTGCCGGCGCTTCGAATTCTCAATTGTGATAATTTCTGTCTCCGATCTTCGCGCACGGCGCCTAGGAGAACACGAAGCATCGCATTGGAAGTTCTATAAATTGACAGTGGGAAAAATTTTCATTTACTTTACAAGTTTTTATAATTCTCAGACTGTTTGACTCCTTAGCTTCTCTGCGCCAATGGCATCCTCGATGGCATCGTCAGCCTCGCCTTCCCCGGTAAGAACTCTCAATCTTTTGGACTTACCCCTGTATTGTTAATCCCTCTTCAATACATTCTTGACCTGTTGATTTGCACAGGGAAGGGGAGCCGTGGAAGATACTGCCAAAGTCAAGGCTGAGCTGAGGGCCCTCCAGGAGGAGCACAAGCAACTCACGGAGAAGCACACTCGGCTACGGCTTGACCTTGACGATCTCTTCCAGCGCATTCAGCGCATGAAGACGGATGGTGACAATGCTAGGGCGAGGACGAGACATCTTCGCGAGGAGAAGAAAGCCGCGGATATGACCATCGCTGGCTGCGGTTTGACTATGAAGGATACCATCGCGAAGCTGAGGGAGGTCGCAGGCCTTCTCGACGTGGTAGTGGTTGATCCTAAGAAGGACAACTTGTCACTGGAGGAGTCCTGCGTCCTGGCTGCAAGTCAAACTGACTTTATTCTAGATGCAGCCAGGGCTAAGACCACTCCTTGACCTAGCATTCTGTATTTTTACTTTTTTTTGTAAGTGATGAAAAAAATTATTGAAAACTTTGTTCTTATATCAACTTTCCAATTTTCCAGCACATTCTTGGACTGCATGCAATCTTCCCTCTTTCTTTATCTTTCTTTAGCTTTTGTCGAACATTCGACCATACAAAGGTATGTGCACTGTGTGCGATCAAGGAACGACTATCGCGATTTTTGGCTTGTGAGGGCAATCCATCGGAGCCCTTCAAATAATATAGAAACAATATATAGAAGTCGTAGGTCCCATGCAAGTAATATAAAAAGAATATAGAAGTTATATATCAATGTGCTTTGAATATCACAAACGGCTCTGAGGTAAAAAACGTCTGTGATAGTCACATTACAGACGGTTTTTATGTAAGGCCCGACTGTGATAGTCCCAACTGTGTCCGCCGTCTCGAATTCTCAACTTCTTTCAATATCACAGACGGTTTGTAACTCCAAATCGTCTGTGATAGTAATATTACAGATGGTTTTTATGTAAGGACCGATTATGATAGTCCTACGGGTGATCGACGCTTCAAATTCTCAACTTCTTTCAAATTCTCAGCGGTTCAACTGGAAGCAAAACTCCAGGGAGGGAACAAGTATTTGTAGAAGTCGAACAGTTCAATATTCCACAGGCATATTGAAGACGGTTCGGACATCCGAACCGTCTGTAATATTAAAGCAGACGGTTTTGATCTCCCAACCGTCTGTGATAGTCCCAGCAGTGTAATTCTCTACATGCAATTGTTGATAATCGCACATAATAACTGCGCAGATGAAGAGATTTATTTATTTACTTCAAATTTAATTTGCATCGAATTATGTAACCTGACGCTTCAACTTCCTAAGTGTGCACTACTGTTTTGCTGTGTTCCAGTTTATCTCCCTAGATTATTTATCATGTCGGTATTGATCTTGAAAACAAAGTAGTGCGCTCCACTTCAAATTCTCAACAGTGTGTTGTGTTTTTTCCATTTCTGATGTTTGCGCGGCGCACTAACCTGGGAACACGAAGTGTCGACTTGGAAATTTTTTTTCATTAATGATGAAAAAATTAAATAAAAATTTGTTCTTATGTAAATTTTACAATTTTCCCGCACGTTCTTGGAGAAAGAGAAGTGGAGCGGTTCGACTGGAAGCAAAACTCCAGAAGAGAGAACAAGTATTTGTAGAAGTCAAACAGTTCAATATTCCAGGCATAGTAAAGACGGTTCGGACATCAGAATCGTCTGTAATAGTCATATTACAGATGGTTTGGACATGAGAACCGTCTGTAATATTAAAGTAGACGGTTTGATATCTCAACTGTCTGTGATAGTCCCAACAGTGCCCACGCATCGAATTCTCTACATGAAATTGTTGATAACCTCACATAATAACTGAGCAGATGAAGAGACTTAATTATTTACTTCAAATTTAATTTGCATCGAATTATGTAATCTGACTCTTCAACTTCCTTTGCCGTGTTGCAGTTATCTCCCGAGAAGTTATCATGAATTTATTGACCTTGAAAACCAGTAGTGCGCTTTTTAAAACTCGAGGTACCCGCGCATATGAACCGTCACCTTCTGTTTCTATAAATAGCGAGGCTCCTAAATCCCTGTCTTTATTCGCTCCTCAACTCCCACCTTGATGGCGAGGCGAGATTCCAATGAGGTTATTGAAATTGAGAGTGATGAGGAAGAGATAAGGAATGAACTCGATCAGGATCTTCCAAAAGTAAGTCCTCTCTGAAACTCTAATGCAGATCTTTCTTTTATGACTTGATTACCTCGAAACAAATGCATTTCGAAATCCACAGGTGCCTGAGGAAATGCTCCCTCCAAAGAAGAGACTTAGAAATGATGAAAGATCCTCCAGTGGAGCTGCAGCGAACACTCTAGAGGGTGCTGAGGCCTGTGTTGCCACATTGCCCCTTGCAACCCCTCCAGTTGCATCGACTCCACCTTTGGAGATCCACAACAATCCTTCCAATATCCCCTATTCAACACCTTTGTATCATCAGCTTTTCTTGGATGATCAACTTTCTGGGGTAAGGCGCACACTTCCACGTCCAAATCCACTCCGAAGCTTGGCAATCATCTTCACCCTCTCTGCCGGTTATGTCTTTCAAAACTAACCCATGCATATGTGCAGGAGGAGAAAGCTGCCTTGTACAGAACTCTCCAAAAAAAAAAGAGGCGCTGGAGAAGCATTCTGAGGGGATGTCTTTTGCCATTCTGCACTTGGCAGAGTGCTTTGAGTTGCAGCTTCATCTCCACCTTTGTTATATCAACTTTAATTTCTTGGATGATCCTACTGATGTCAAATCTACTCATTTGCTGAGAGATGATGTTGATAGTCTTAGAGCCATTGGTAGTTCTCCTGGAGCGGCCAGTGTAGATCCTACTGATGCCAATACGTCCCTAGGAGAACTTTGTAAATTACTTTCGGAATAGGTCGACGCTAATTAATTGGTCGCTTAATTATATCTCTTATGTATGCAAAGATTGTAAGAAATAAGAAATTTCTTTTCCTTATATATCTGGCTTTTCGATTGATTATGTAACTGATAATCACCAAATGATGTTCTGTGTGAAAATGTTAACAAGAAAATACTGCTGCAATCAAGACGGTTTTTAACTCAAAACCGTCTCTGATTGTAACATTACAGACAGTTTTAATTTCAGGACCGACTGTAATAGTCTCAAAATTCTTTGAAGATCCACAGACATATATACAACAAATATGAAAAACAAGATGAAACCAAATAGTCTCAACGTTCATTTTTTTAAATACTAACATTGAAATAAGATAGAACCAAATATGAAAAACAAGTGGAACAACTGATAGCCACTAGTCGAATGCAAACAAACAATCCAGGATATTATAGACGGTTCGGACCTTAAAACCGTCTGTGATAATCTCGCAGAGTGTTGATTTTATAATTAACACAGACAGTTCTTAGGTAAAAACCGACTGTGATAATCATGTACGGTTCTGATGTAAAATCCGACAGTGATAATCACAGACGGTTTTGAAGTAAAAACCGACTGTGATAGTAAAGCAGACGGTTTTGAGCTCGGAACCGTCTGTGATATTGTAATTATCACGGACGGTTTGGAGCTCATAACCATCAGTGATATTTCTGTCATAGTTTTACACAAAATGCACCGATATTACCGATGGTTTAATAAAGTGAAACCCGTCAGTGATATTCTGTTCTTCAAAAATGCACCGATATTACCGACGGTATTATATAGAACCGTCTGTATTGAACTTGGTATAAAAGGTCTTTTGGCAGATGTTTTGAGCTAGTCGTACACTCTTGCTAGACCTACATTGTCCAGTTCGAAGAGATTTGGGGCAAGGAAGAGCGAAATCTCGAAAGGCCGGGGGAGCATTTGAGGGAAAAAATTTGAGGATCGATCCAAGGTTAGTACTTCCTCCCAAGACGTACACATTACTTGATTTCATCATCAATATCGATCTCCATTGATTGATCAAATTAGAGTGAGAGGGAGGGGAAGCTACAGTAGCAAATCCTGGTTGTAACTCATTTTCGACCTGTACTGTAGCTATTTAATTCCTTTATGATATGTGTTATCCACGCCCCCAACTAATTGCTTGCAGTTCAAGTAGTAGTTAACTATTTATACCGCAAACTCCGCATCAAACACTAGCTAGCTAGAATTATATAATTTATTGCGTGTCGACCGTACATAGAGTAGTATTACTAATTAGCATGTGTATGAATTTGATTAATTGCAGATGGTCCGAGACTGGATGTATAATGACAACCGAGTGGGTGAGGAATACATGAAAGGTGTTTTTGATTTCGAAAAGGTTGCTGAGCAAGACATGGCGAAGAAGGGTTTACCATATATGTACTGTCCTTATATAGACTGCCAGAATATTAAGATGTTCACCAACTCATCTCAAATTGTCGCCCACTTGATCCGACGTGGTTTCAAAAAGGGGTACACGTGTTGGCTCCACCATGGAGAAGAGCCAACTGCAGAAACAAGTGCCACTCAGGTTGAGGAACAGGACATGTCGGATCCGAACAACGACTTCGACAAGGATATGCCAGAGGATGACAATTTAGATGACATGTTGCGTGATGTGGAAGGAAATTACAGTGAAAGGGAGTTTGGCAAATTCAAGCGCTTGATTGAGGACTCAGAAAAGCCGTTGTTCCCAGGTTGCAAGTCGAAGTACACAAAGTTGGCCTCCGTGTTTGAACTGTTAAAATTGAAGGTGAGCAACAGCTGGATCGACAAGAGTTTCACAGCACTGTTATATCTTTTGGCGGACATGCTCCCGGAAGGAAACGAGTTGCCAAAAAACACCTACCAAGCGAAAAAGCTGTTGTGTCCTTTGGGAATGGAAGTAGAAAGGATACATGCATGCCCTAATGATTGCATCCTTTACCGTAACGACTACAAGGATATGCATGTTTGTCCGGTGTGTGGCGCATCCCGCTATAAGCGTAAGGACCGAACCGACGACGGCGACTGCGCTGAGATAAAGCAAGGACCTCCTGGTATGGTGTTGTGGTATTTTCCAGTCATTCCCCGCTTGCAGCGTTTGTTTGCAAACCGTAAAGGGGCAAAATTACTGCGTTGGCACTTGGAAGACCGGAAGAAGGATGGAAAGCTGAGACACCCCGCTGATTCTTCGTAGTAGAGAAACATCGACAGGGAATTTGTTAACTTTGGAGCAGAATTGAGGAATATAAGGTTCGGGTTGAGTACCGATGGAATTAATTCTTTTGGTAACATGAGCAGTCGGCATAGCACTTGGCCGGTTCTTTTGTGTATCTACAACCTTCCTCCTTGGTTGTGTATGAAGCGCAAGTACATCATGATGTCTCTACTTATCTCAGGACCAAAACAACCGGGAAACAATATTGATGTGTACCTAGCACCATTGATAGAGGATCTCCTAACAATGTGGAATGAAGGGGTGCAGGTATGGGACGCATACAAACGAGAGAACTTCATCCTACGTGCTATGATATTCTGCACCATCAACGATTTCCCTGCCCTTGGAAATTTGTCGGGCCGTAGTACGAAAGGAGCCAAAGCCTGCCCCCACTGCGAAGATGAGACTGAGAGCGTGTGGCTGAAGAATTGCAGGAAAACAGAGTACATGCGTCACCGTAGGTTTCTTCCGAAGAATGACGCGTATCGTAAGAGGAAGAGGGAATTTGACGGCCACAAGGAAGATGGTTCAGCCCTGAAGCCTACGCTCGGGAAAGATGTTTACTCACGGGTGATGGACATAGACTTGTGTTTGGAAAGGGTCGTAAATTGAAACCCCGCACGAAGAACTCTTGGAAGAAGAGATCGATATTTTGGGACTTACCGTATTGAGAGCATTTAGAGGTTCGTCATTGCATTGATGTCATGCATGTAGAGAAGAATGTTTGCGACAGTTTAATCGGCCTATTTCTGAACATTCCAGGGAAGACAAAGGATGGCATCAATGTGCGGCGTGACATGATCGAAATGAGAATCAGGCCCGAGCTAGCACCGAGAGAGGACGATAAAGGCCGTATATACCTCCCTCCTGCATGCTACACTTTGTGCAAGGCTGAGAGGACAGAGCTCTGTAAGTGTCTCTATGGTGTTAAAGTTCCATCGCGTTACTCCGCAAATATGAAAAAGCTTGTGTCCATGGACGATTTGAAATTGCTGGGTATGAAGTCTCATGATTGTCACGTGTTGATGACACAAATGCTTCCTGTTGCCATCCGGAGTATTCTGCCGCATAAGGTCAGAGAGACGATCACGAGGCTGTGTTTTTTCTTCAATGCAATTTCTTGCAAGGTCATTGATTCCGATGGACTGGATTCTCTGCAGAGCGAGGTGGTTCGAACTCTCTATCAGTTTGAGATGTATTTTCCTCCATCGTTTTTTGATATCATGGTCCATCTCACCGTCCACCTTGTCAGAGAAATCAAGATATGTGGACCCGTGTTCCTACGTTATATGTATCCATTCGAGAGGTACATGGGTGTACTTAAGGCCTACGTGAGGAATCGATCCCGGCTCGAGGGTATCATTGTCGAAGGTTATGCAGCAGAAGAGGTTGTTGAGTTCTGCGTCAATTACATGGCCGAGGTAGAAGCAATAGGAGTTCCTGTGTCTCGTCACGAGGGGAGGCTTGATGGTGTTGGCACTATTGGATGGAGAGCCATCACTCCTGATTTCGATATGTACTCGAAAGCTCATTTTTGGGTCTTGCAACACATGATGGAGGTGTCTCCGTACATCGACGAGCACAAGGAGATGCTACGACAAGACAATCCTCGCCGATCCGAGGTTTGGATCACGGGACAACATAACAGTCAATTCAACGCGTGGATGAAAGTGCGAATCACCGGAGAGTCCGCAAGTGAGAACCTTAAATGGTTGGAAAAAGGGCCCACGTTTACTGTACAGACATGGCAGGGATACGACATCAATGGGTACACATTTTACACGAAAGCTCAAGATCGAAAGAGCACTGTGCAAAATAGTGGAGTGAGCGTAGAAACTTTCCATGAGGGGTTCACCGAGACAGGCCCAACAAGGGTAGTATGTGGATTGAACTCGTACCACGGGTTCATTGAAGAAATTGGGAGCTCGATTACGTACTGTTCAAGATTCCCCTGTTTCGATGCCGATGGGTCCAAATCCCACAGGGTGTGAAGGTTGACAGTTACAGTTTCACTTCTGTGGATCTCAATCGAGTTGCTTATAAAGATGAGCCATTCATACTTGCAAATCAAGCCATTCAGGTCATTTATGTCACTGACCCGGCCAATAAGAAGTGGCACATCGTCCTTCATGGCAAGAGAAGGATTGTTGGAGTTGAAAATGTCGTAGACGAGGAGGAATACAATCAATTTGATGAGATTCCTCCATTTGGAGATGGCGTACAGGTCGATACTGAAGACACCGACGAAACCAGTTACGTGCGTATGGATCACCAGGAAGGGTTATACTTTAAAGGTAATCAACCGTACGTCCTTATCTCTGTTTCCATTGGTATAGCTTATATCTCCTGTAATTCTCGTCTTTGCAGGGCCGTGGCAAGTGAAAAGTTGAGGATAACATGGCTGTGTATGTGGAAATTGTCGGTGAAAGTCCCCATTTGTATGTAATATTAACTTGAGCATGCTCCACATTGTATGTTAAATTTATTTGAGCATGCTCCACATTGTAACCAATTTTCGGATCTACGTACATCATAACCAATTTACAGAGCATTTGGACTACATTTGAAATATCTGAGTGTTCATTTAAAACAAGTTTTCGAGCATTCAGAGTTGAAAGCTACAGATAGTTTCAAGTTGTAAAACTAACGTTCAATAGAGAGATTATCACGGACGGTTGAATTATCACAGACGGGTATGAATATATCCCAACAGTGTCTCCGATGCTTCAAGTGTACACGTGCACGGTCGGTTCTCAAGTCGAAACCGTCTGTGATAATCTCTCACTATGTAGATTATCACATACGGTTTTTATTTGAGAACCGACTGTGATAATATAATCACAGACGGTTATAAATATAGAACTGACTGTGATATTTTCAACAGTGTCCGACGCTTCGAGTTCTTGACATGCACTGTCGGTTCTCAATTCCAAACCGTCTGTGATAATCACAGTCACAGTCGGCTCTCAACTCAAAACCGTCTGTGATAATCTTCTGGTGATTATCACTATGTCGATTATTACAGATGATTCTGATGTGAGAACCGACTGTGATAATATTATCACAGACGGTTGTGAATGTTGGACCGACTGTGATAATCTCGACGCGGTACATAGTTCAAGGCGGGCTTTGTCCCGCTCATTTCCAGACTTCGCAACTGTTTGCCCTAGCTCTCTCCGCCCTCGCACCGTCCGTCGCGATCACGTCCATCGCCTCCCACCTTCTCCTCCTCTCCGTCCGTCGCGATCGCCTGCATCGCCTTTCCACCGTCAGGCGCGATCACCTCCATATCCCTCCCGCCTCCGACGCGATCACCTCCATCGCCTCCCCACCGTTTCTGTCATTCTTGGTTAATTATAAGTGTATGGGTTTTGTTATAGAATTATTAGTTGCAGATTTACTTAAACTGTTCTCTCTTTCACTTATATTAGGAACTATGTCTGATGACGAAATGCACCACTAGGGGAGTCAGAGTGACCTCGCTGGCGATGAGACGCCTGGGCCGGAGGTCGCCTCGTCCGCCGTGGCCCCGCCGCAGAAGAGAAAGGGGCGAGGCCAGACGACATGCGCGCGTCTGGACAAGCGGGAAAAGCAGCACGTCCAGTTCGACGACAATGGTGTGCCGGAAGCTCCGGACAAACTTGTCGGTCAGTACCGCTCACTATGCAGCAAAGTGGCAAGGGAGCGGTGACGAGGATTGACACCCGGGTCAGTTCGAATAAATGCACTATTGGTTCAAGACAGATTCGAGCCAGACACGTGCCCGGCGGTGCGAACTCAAGTCATTCTGAGAAGCATCAGCTCGAGGTCGCAGGCTTTGCGCGATCAGGTTGCAGGTTTTGCGCGATCAGTCCGCAGGCTTCGCGCGGTTAGAAGTTCGTATGCTGTACGCGAACAGAATGTCGGAGATGTTGCGCGGTCAGCTAACATCCCGCGGTCAGAACATTCTCGACCAGGGTACTTGGAGTTCATCTATTCGGCTGTCACTATAGCGGGAATATTCCAAGTATCCCGAAGATTCTTCCACGTGGAAGACCAACCGTCAGGAGGTTAATACGTGCAGTTATCCATGAATAACACGTGTTTAACCTGCGTGGAGGTTAAGAGCGGTTCTCTAAAAATTGCATCCAACCATCCAAGCAACTGTTTGATGTAGTTACGACTTGGCGCCCTTTCGACCAATATAAAAAGGCGGCATGGTGTATCAAACAGGAGATGGGTCAACATCTCTGATACAAGCGAGATACAACACATCTCAACCACTCAAACAGCCAAGTCTACGGCCTAGATTAGATAGTTTTTTACAAGCTTCTTTGGCTTCATTCTGTACATTGACATAAGAAAAACCCTTCACCTGTGAAGGTGTTTTCCCGCCATCTTGTAAACCTTTATCACCTATAGTGAAATCCCAACAGGATGTAGGGCTATTACTCCTACCATCGAGGGCCCGAACCTGTATAAACCTCTCTGTGCTCTTGTTCTCCATTTTTCTACATACCTTCCCGGAGGGTCA
Organism: Pharus latifolius; assembly: GCA_019359835.1. Classification (NCBI taxonomy): domain Eukaryota; kingdom Viridiplantae; phylum Streptophyta; class Magnoliopsida; order Poales; family Poaceae; genus Pharus; species Pharus latifolius. The sequence goes on along the minus strand of CM033326.1, from coordinate 51,597,937 downwards.
TCTTGAAAGGTCTCGCTATTACAAATTTTGCATAAGTTTGGCTGAGAACTCCGAGTCCGAATCGTCGACAGCTGGCACCCACCGTGGGGCCTTTCTCAAGGCGTCCTAATTTTAATCCAGAGGTTCGCTGAAACATGGCTGGAGTATATGATTCCGAGAACGATTTTGATCTCGAGGATTATGCTCACATTCCAATGCCTTCTCCAAACGATCCTGTTCCGATGGAGGAGGTTGAAGGTCGGAATCTTCCAGAGGTGGAATCATCTCTCCAGGTCATGTCCATTGACCAGGGGGCGACTAGCGCAATGTCAGAACCCACAGAGGTTCTCAATGCGCTAGAGGATGAATCCGGTCCGTCATACGACCCCGCTGAGGGGAGGAATGATATCGACCTGGAAATCAGCCCGGGGAGATTCGACCCTGATAACCTTCACCGTCTCTTTGATTTTGAGTCCGACTCGGAACAAACCGAGATGTTTTCCCCATCAACAACCTCTCTCCCTAGACAGTTCATTGTCTTGTTGGAAGGAAACTCCCGACCAACAAGCTGCTAGGGAAGAACGGGATCGCAAACAAAAGGAGGATGAAGATCTCGAGCAACAAAACAATGAACTACGCAGAACTGCCCTAGAGGCTCTTCAAGATGCGTAGGCTCGTTACGATGCTGCTCTGAGTTCTTCTCGACGGTCACGTGGTCACAAACGTGACCAGACCCCTTCTTTGCCTCTGGAGCGTTTCCCGGTGGACGAAGAAACGGTAACACCTGGTGCCCCTCGGAGAAGCACCCATGGTCGACTGCGATATATCACGGAAGTCATGCGTAACTTTCCTCCTACGGTCACGGATGCGCAGAAACCGGCCTTTACCAGGATCTTGGCGGAAAGGCTGGATAAGGTCGCGTCTGAGGTGACCCCAACGGCCTCTTCCCGCTCGGTAACACGTTCCCGCGAACGAGAGTGTCCTCACTCTGGTTCTGGCCGGCAAAGTTACCCACCGCCCGTACCGTCCCAACAGGACAAGTACCGGCGAATGCAGGATTCTCGAAATAGGGATCGGGTTCCTGTTCACTCTCGTTTGGGACCGCGAGTAACTTCACCGTTGCGTGAGGTCGCCCGTAACCCGGTCGAGAGTCACAGGGCAGTTCACGGTCCCTACGTCAGTTGTAAAGCTTTCTCGCCCGGCCTACGTGCGGTCGTTTGGCCTGATAAGTTTCGACCAGGGGCCATTGAGAGGTTTGACGGAACTTAGAACCCATCCGAGTTCCTTCAAATCTATATCACTGCCATCCAAGCAGCAGGAGGCGATGACCGGGTCATGGCCAACTACCTGCCTACAGTCCTCAAAGGACCGGCTAGAACCTGGCTGTTTAACCAGCCCGAAGGTTCCATCTATAATTGGGAAATGCTGTGCGACGCTATCCTCAGCAATTTCCAGAACTGTTACCAAAAGCCGGGTAAAGAGGACGATCTTCATCGGCTACGACAAACTTCAACCGAGACTCTTCGGCAGTTTGCTCAAGAGGTTTGTCAGGGTGAGGAATACCATCCCGAACATATCTGATGGCTCCGTTATCAGGGTATTTAAACATGCCGTTCGATACCAGAGATTCACCGAAGACTTGCTTATCCACCCTCCTCGATCAGTGGCCGATCTGTTCGACTTGGCCGATCGATACTCTGACGCAGCTGAAGCAGTCGAATGGAACCGGATGGTCGACAAGGGTGACCTACCACCTCAACCAGGTTTCAAAGACGCCAGGAAAGAAGATTCAAGTAAGAAGCCAGAATCTTCATCAGGTGGGAAGTCAAAAAAGTCGAAGAGGAACCGCTCTGGACAGTACCGCGAGGTCACAGTCGCACAGAAGCCGCCTTCGATCAAAGGTAACAAGCCTTCATTTAAGAATAAAATTGCTTCTGGTGGTCGTAGTGCCGACCAGCCAGAAAAGTCAACTAATCCACAGGAAGGCAAGAAGTGGTGTCCACTCCACAACTCCGCAGGCCACGACCTCAAGAACTGTAGGAGTTGGTTGAAGCAATTGGATGATTTCTACCAAGGAGTTGGGCCAATGCCAACCTTACCGCCTAAAGAGCAGGCGTGCGGACTTAGAGACGCCGACGGAGACGAGGAAATGTCCTACCAGGTACCTCAAAATCATATTAATGTAATTTTTGGGGGTTCTTCTTCTTTCATTTCCAAAAGGCAGTTTAAAGCCTTTTACCGAGAGGTTATCCAAATGGAGACATCTCTTGGTGAACCTCAATACCCCCGTTGGTCAGATACACCCTTGACATTCAATCGTTCTGATTGTCCCGCGGGGCTTACTCGACCATTGAGACTCCCTCTGGTCATTACCCCGATCATCAGTAACGCGAGAGTCGAAAGGGTCCTGATCGATGGAGGGAGTTCCCTTGACATTTTGTTGGTCAAGGCGCTCGATGAGATGCAAATTCCTCGTTTGAAGATCAAGCCCATAATCCATCCGTTTTATGGGATAATCCCAGGCCCCTCCATGATGCCGTTGGGGCAAGTGGTCCTGCCGGTCACACTGGGAGAGCCAGATAACTTCCGAACAGAATAGGTTACTTTTGACGTAATCGATTGTGATTTGGCTTATAATGCAATCTTTGGCAGGCCAACTCTCGCTAAATTCATGATGGCAACGCACTATGCTTATCAGTGCGGAAAATTGCCTGGCCCCAAAGGTGTCATCTCGGTCCGAGGCAGTCGCAACGTGGCACTCACGTGCGACCGGCTATCTTTGGAGATGGTCGATTAACTTCCCCTCCGGGACGCCCAAGTCGCCACCGTCGCCACCGACGCGATCAAGGTTGCTCCTCGACCAGATGAGAAACTCAAACTGGTTCCTTTGTACCCAGATGATCCATCCAAGACAATTCGGGTCGGATCAGGTCTGGATGACAAATAGGAACTCGAGCTCATTGCTTTCCTCTGGGCTAATGCAGATGTGTTTGCGTGGAAACCGTCCGACATGCCCGGTGTCCCAAGGGAAGTAATCGAGCACAGGTTAGAATTCGACCTGGACAACGACCAATAAAGCAAAAGCTCAGGAGTTTTTTTGTTGACCGACAGGAAGCCATCCGAGAGGAGTTGGACAAACTCCTAAAAGCCGGGTTCATTCGCGAGGTTGATCACCCGGAATGGCTCGCCAATCCGGTCATGGTCCGCAAGTCAAACGGCAAGTGGCGCATGTGTGTCGACTACACTAGCCTCAACAGTGCCTGTCCGAAGAATGACTTTCCCCTTCCCCGCATCGACCAGCTGGTCGACTCAACTGCGGGTTGCGAACTGATGAGCTTCCTGGACGCCTACTCAGGATATCATCAAATTAGCATGGCAGAAGAAGATGAAGAGAAAACTGCCTTCATCACCCCGTTCGGCACCTACTGCTACGTCAGAATGCCGTTCGGTCTCAAGAACACAGGTTCCACGTACCAGCGCTTGATGCAAAAGACCTTTCTTTCCCAGATAGCGCGTAATCTCGAAGCATATGTAGACGACTTGGTTGTAAAAAGTGTCACGAGATTGTCTCATTTGGACGATCTCGCTGAAACCTTCTGTAATTTAAATCGCTTTGGAATAAAATTAAACCCGGAGAAATGTTCTTTCGGGGTTTCTTCAGGAAAACTTCTTGGTTTCCTTGTGTGTTCCAGAGGCATTGAAGTTAATCCTGAGAAAATCAGGGCCATTGAACAAATGAGATCGCCCTCGACCATGAAGGATGTTCAATGCCTGGCTGGTCGCATGGCGGCCTTAAGTCGCTTCATATGGCGACTAGGCGAAAGGGGATTGCCTTTCTTCAAAGCCTTGAGGAAGCATCACAATTTTACATGGTTGGATGAGGCTGAAAAAGCGTTTCAGGAGGTAAAAACATATCTATCCAGTCCTCCAGTATTGGTGTCTCCCGACAAAGGAGAACCACTGCTTCTTTATCTGGCGGCCACACCGCATGCGGTCAGCGCTGTCTTGACCGCGGATAGGGAAGGAATACACAGACCCGTCTACTATGTGAGCGAGGTACTTCACGGTCCTAAGGAGCGTTACCCTGAGGTCCAGAAGATACTGTACGCGCTACTGATGGCTTCCCGTAAGCTACGACACTACTTCCAAGCGCATAAGATCACAGTACCCTCCTCTTTTCCTTTGGGGGATATTGTCCGAAATCCAGAAAAATCTGGTTGAATCGCTAAATGGGCGGTCGAACTCGGTGCCTTCGATATCCATTTCACGCCCCGCACGGCGGTTAAGTCTCAGGTTTTGGCCGACTTCGTGGTCGAATGGACCAACCCTGAGCCACCCGAGCAGGTGCCCGAGGAATTGGAGTGCCCCGATCACTGGACAATGTACTTTGATGGCTCCCGTAGTTTTCAACACTCGGGGGCTGGAGTGGTCGTAGTTACGCCTCAGGGCGAACAGTTTAAGTATGTCATCCAACTACACTTTGTTGTGACCAACAACGCGGCAGAGTATGAAGGTCTTCTTGCAGGGCTCCGAGCAGCAAAATTCCTCGGAGTCCGTCGGTTAGTGGTGAGGGGAGACTCACAGCTAGTCGTAAACCAGGTAAACAAGGAGTACAGCACCTCCGATGAGACAATGGCTCATTACCTGGGGGAAGTGAGGAGATTGGAAAAACACTTCAGTCATTTCGAAGTCCAATACATCCCGCGAAAGGACAACATTCTCGCAGACCAATTATCCAAAATTGGGTCCTCACGCACATCCGCTCCGGCAGGAGTGTTCATTGAACACTTGGACCGTCCTTCGATCATGACTTCGGTCGAGGATGATCCGGTAATAGCCTGCGTTACCAACCTCGGTTAGGAACAGGATTGGACTCATCTATTGAGAGTCTATCTTGAGCATGGGACCCTACCCGAGGACGAAACCGAAAGTGATCGGTTAATTCGAAAAGCGCGTCTGTACAAGCTCATAGCTGGGATTCTGTACAGAAAGGGTACTCAAGGAGTATTCATGCGTTGTATATCTCAGGAGGAAGGAACATCCCTCTTGAAGGAGATACATGACGGTGTATGCGGTGCGCACGCGTCATATCGAACACTGGTCGAAAAAGCTTTTCGACAAGGATTCTACTGGCCTTCGGCACTCGATGATGCCAAGCATATGGTCATGATGTGTCCTCAGTGTCAGTTCCACGCGAGACAGGTTCATCAACCTGCCTACGCGTTACAAACCATTCCCCTCGCATGGCCTTTCACGGTCTGGGGAATGGATATTGTTGGTCCTATACCACAAGCGGTCAACGGGTACAAGTTTCTGTTCGTAGCCATTGACACGTTTACAAAGTGGATTGAGGCTGAACCGGTACGAAATATTACCGCCTCAGCAGCACAGAAGTTCTTTCACAAGAACATTGTTGCCCGATTTGGTGTTCCAAACCGTCTTATCACCGACAATGGTTCTCAGTTCGCCTGTGGTCTTTTCCTAGATTACTGCGACCAGATCGGAACTAAGGTGTGCTTTGCTTCTGTGGCACATCCGCAAAGCAATGGTGCTGTAGAACGGGCCAATGGGCAGATACTACAAGGCATCAAAAAACGTGTTTTTGATCGCCTTAAGACTCGCTCGGGGGCTTGGGCAGACGAGCTTTATACCGTTCTATGGGCACTACGAACTACCTCTAGTCGAGCCACCGGTGAGACGCCCTTCCATTTGGTCTATGGGGCCAAGGCTGTGTTGCCTATGGAAGTCAGTATTGGGTCTGTTCGGACAGAACAATTCGAACAGGTTAATCAGTCTGAACAGCGGTCACAAGATCTCATCCTCTTAGAAGAAAGGCGTGATCGCGCTTTGATCAAGTCTGCAGCATACTTGCAAGCCTTGCGCAAGTATCACAGCAAAAGGGTGCGACCACGTAGTCTTCACGTGGGTGACCTGGTTTTACGAAAAATCCAAGACCAGTCTAATCGCAAAAAATTCTCCCCGAAATGGGAAGGCCCTTACACTGTTGTCTCGGTGCCGCGATCAGGATCCGCGCGGTTAGCCATGGAGGATGGTCGAATTTTGTCCAATACTTGGAACATCGATCAACGTCGCAAGTTCTACGTGTAAGTACTCAATCCCTTTTTCCTGTTCAATTAGCATTTTTTCATAAAACAAAAAATATTTTGGTTTCATACGATGAATATTTCCCTTTATGCCCATGTGCTGCGATTCGACTCGGGGGTTGGTCGCCCGCGGTTAGATCATTATAACGTCCTAGTCGGATTCGCTGGCCGATCTCATAACCGCTTCCAAACAAGTCACTCCTAAATAAGCCGTTTCTCAAACGCACACGGGGCTTTCTGGCAAGTCCTCGGTTATCTGAGTGGCTGCTGGTTTGCAAACAAGGCTAGGCGTTACTTTGATCAGAATTGTTGGTTCGATCACACATCCATGGATGTCATATTCACTTCTCTCCTGCGTTTGTGATACTAAGTCTTCAGTATTTACAATCACAGGCGGGGGCTAGGGGGATATGTTTATAGTATGAAAAACACAAAACAAGAATACATATATTCATTTTTCAAAAATGGATTTCAACATACATTGCATTGTATACAACTGTTTCTGTATAGGTGTAGGGATCACTCGATCCCAAGCTCAGTCAGGAGCTTATCTACAAGGGGCTTGATCTCCTCCATGACGGCCTCTAGTTGCTCCTCACTCTCGACCTAAACCGGCCCCACCAATGGATTCAGATCTGCATCTGGTCCCTGGTGAAGTCGAACCCGGCTGAGGATGGCGGAAGCAGCTGACCGAACCCTGGTTCTGATCGCCTCTTCTCGTCGCCGTGTATCCTCAGGAAGATACTCGAGAAGTGACTCCGCCTGGGCCATGACTAGTGTAGACCAGTCATTTAGGCTGAGATTATCTCTTGTGGTCTCGATCACATCAGCCTTTAGAAGACGAGCCATTGCCTTCAGTTTTTCGAAGATTGAACGGCTCAGCTCTCTGATCGCCCTTTCAGAGGTTAGAATAGAGCCCTGGAGGAGTCCATTATCTTGACTGAGTTGTTTTATTTGACCCGCTTGTGCTGCAGCAAGAGAAAAGATTACTCGCGCGTTATGAAGTTAAGTCTTTCTAATCAGGAATTGACTTACCAGCAAGTTGTGACCGCAGCTTGTTGTTTTCGATCTCTTGGTTTCTAGTCACTGAGATCGAATGGAGCTTCACTGTGGCCACTTCTTTCTTCAGCAATGCCACCTCTCTGTAGTAGAACAGAAGGAGTGGTCATAACCAATTTGTATCTGTACAAGTTGAAGAGTAATGATCCTTACCTGCGCAAGCTGTCTCTTTCTTTTTGAATGGCCTCAACGCTCGCCATCATAGCATGCGACTTGGCTGACATCCGGGATAACTCCTATGATGCAAAAAAGGAGTTAAAGGTGTCCTATGTACAATTCAGGCACCGAAAGTGAAGTTCATCATACCTTCATGAATTCCCGTAAGGAAATATCTTCTAGAGTAACCAGAATACCCGTTGAAGGCCCCGATGCGGCCACAACAAGGGCAGCCGGTGGGAGTGCCTGCTGGGCACTACCCCCAGTCGCTGTTGGTTGCGACTGGGTCTCCGCGCTTGCTTCTCCCCTTACGGCCCGGATGACTTCCTGGACCAAGGGGGCAGAGCGCTCCTCACTGGAGGCTCCTGCACCAGCAGCAACTTCAACCCTCCCCAAAGCGGTTGAAGGGTCGGATGCTGTTTCTTTTTGCCTGACAAAGGAAAGAGGAACCAAGCAGTTACAATTCGTGATCGCCATGACTTGTTTTAATACAACCAAGATAAAGGTTCTTACCTTATTTGAAATCCCATCAGTTTTTGAGATTTCTGGGAAGGCTCTCCGCGAGAAAGAGGACAACTATCGTTTGTCCTGATCTTCCTCTTGGTAAATAAGGCATTCCCTCCCTAGATGTGTTCCTTTGTAAGCACATTTCTAAGGGAAGATGAAGACAAACGATAAGAGTCTTTACCTGGGCAACTGGACCAGTTGGCAGGGCTGCATCCGAGGGCCTGGATGGCTCCTGGACTTCTGAGACCGGCGCCTCATTTGCAACCGCAGTAGGGTCTTGTCCGACCACCTCCACTCCTGTCTGCGGGGGTGGAGGAGTTTCCTCCCTGGGACTCACCGGAGTCATGGGGGGAAGTTCTTCTCCCTGCATAAGCATTAACTTATCGAATGCACAGAGGGAATTGAAGAAAACAAGAATGTGAGAGAATCTTACCACGGTCGTCCCTCCGACCAGGGAAGTAGAGGCAACTGGCCCTGAAGCCTCGGGGGCTTCAGGGGCTGGGATGTTGTTTGCGACCACGGGGCTTTCGATGGCCGCGGGGTCTGCTACAGCCGCCTCTGCGGTAGCAGTTGTTTCTGCGGAATGGGTTGGAGCGTCGCCGGATGGAGAACCCGCAATCTTCCTCCTCCGGCGAATCAAGGGGACATCATCGTCTTCCTCCTCCTCGCTCCCCTCTCCCTGTACGACGAAGAAGTAATTCCAGTTTGCACCTGGAAAGATTGGAGGGATGTGATATCTTACCGCAGTTTTTCTGGCGGTAGGAGGAACGCTTCGTGAAGACCCTTCCCCAAGATTTAGCCTGGCTTTCTTGGGGGCGGGATTCCTCGTCCTGGGTCTCGAGGAAACCTTCTTCACGTTTTTTGTCGTCGGCTTTCCCAGGGAATCGACGTTCTCGCTGGGAAACGTCGCCTTGGCAAACCTCCCTAGGAGCTGTTCTCATTCCAATGGAATTGATTAGTGCTGGACATACATGAGACCTGCAAAACAGAGGCCAAGTGGAAAATGTACCTTTCGACGCTCCTGTTTAAGGTCGTCGCTGGCGTGAATCAAGCTTTGGGGGCGAGGTGATCCCTTGGGGCCCTCTACCTCAGCGTTGTATGCCCTGAGAAGGTAGTTAGTCTGCCTCTCAATCTCGGCTGAGGGCAGGACTGTTCCCATATACGAGTTAAATTGATGCATTTCAGAAATGACATAAAAGGATTTCAGTGCCAGAAATGAATACCTTCATTATAGTCCAGGGTACTGTCCGCCATGGACTTGATCTCCCAAGCCGGATGAGCCCTTTCACGCAGGGGGCTTACCCGGTTCTTCACAAAGTCTCAGATGACATCGCGTGTTGTCAACCCTTGTCCGACTAAGTGAAGGATCACCTCGGCATGCTTCATGAACTCCGCGTTCATCGCCGGGAGAGCATCCAACTCGCTCGGCTTCTCCGGCCGTGAGTTCTCAAACCACAGCCCGCTCTCGGTCGGCGGGGTGCAGTAAAACCATTTCTGGTGCCACCCGTGCACCGAGTCTCGCAGGGGTGGGAAGGGATACTCCTTCTTATCCCTTAGCTGGAAGTAAATGCATCCGGCGGCGTTGGCGCTCTTCGACCATGCCAAAAAATAAAATCGCCAGAAGAGATCCACACTGGATATACTCCGACGAACGCCTTGCACAAGTGTTGAAACACTGCCAGTATCAACACTGCGTTTGGGTGGAGGTTGATTAGCTCCAACCCGTAGTGCTCGAGGACGTCCTTCAAGAACCGACTCTCAGGGAATCGGAACCCGTAGCGCAAATATTCTTCAAAAACCACCAACTCGCCCTCTTGAATGATTGGGGTTTCTTGGTCCTTCTCTGCGGGCCGCCAGTTGATTAGCAGTCGCGGAGGAAGGATATCCTCCTTCTCCAATGCCACTAAACTCTCCTCAGAATGGTGGATTGATCGGCTCCATGACGCCATTTTTTGGTGGAGAGTCGAAGGAAAAGTTGGCGACTTTTGGGGAAGACGAAGGCTGAGAAGAACGAGGGTTTTGTGCGGCGAAAATGTTGAGGGTTTTTGGCTGTGTGGCTTTCTCAAGAAGACACCTGCTCCTTTTATGGACCCGAGGAGACGCACTAATGTGAGTAACGTTCCATTCAAACGTTCCACTGAATATTTTATTCATTTCCCATAATGGATACTATCTCTGGCGGACCCGTTAAAGTGTTCAGGCATCGGATTTGAAATAAAAAGACTTCTTTGTTTCAGAAACTGAAAGTGCAAAAGGCCTAAAAAGTTTTCAGTGCTTTTCAGATGACATTTTTCCTTTATTTGCCTTGGACATTTTCATGAAAAAATCCTACGACTCAATTTTTGGACGTATGGATATATTTTGACCGGGTTGTGGTATGATCGAGACCATGCTTTTGATTAAGCTCCGATTCTAATAGAAGTGACGGTCTGACCGAGCCTCAATTCTGGTCGCAGTATGCTTCAGTTCTAACTGCGGCTTTAAGTCTGATCGCGGTATCAGAGCTGGTCGCGGTACTTTTATAAAAGCGTGATTCTGATTGCAGAACTGAAATTTCCCTGTGTATGAGTGGTCGCAAACATAATATTTACGGCCATATTTTCGCACAGAAGATGTGAAGAATATTCATATAAAGAAGAAAGTTTTATTTCTTGCATTCTTTACATACAAAAGGAACATCGGCGACCAGAGCGTCGACCTGATCCGAAAGAAGTTTGCAGAGTTCTCCTAGGGACATGTTGTTGTCAGTAGGATCTACACTGACAACCCCCAGAGAACTAGCAACTAATCTAAGCCTATCTACATCATCCCTAACAAGAGATACACTACTGTTCCTAATTAAATCGGAGGGTTCTCGCTGTTGCTGAGCGTGGTCCCTCTCTCGACGGAACCGGTGCGCCTCTTCACGGGATCGTTCAAAACATTCTGCCAGATGCAGAATCGCCGAAGACATCTCTTCGGTCTTCTTCTCCAGGGCATTCTTCTCCTCTGGAAGAATTTGTTCGAGGGGAAGAGGTGGAGTAGCAGAAGGCTGATCACTGGGGCCTTTAATCTCCTACATTTGCAAAAGTTAGTTGTGCTAACTATAACTATCAGCAAAAGGAGAGGAGGATTATTACCTGTCCCTGCTCATGACACGTTGATATAGCCATCCTGGGAAGTAGATCATCCGATAAAATCGGATGATCATCAGATGGTGGAAGTGCAACCTTCCCACCAGAAGATTGCTTCCCCAACACAAGTTGAGGATCTTCTGGTCGTATAGTCACCGCTTGCCGACCAGAAAATCGATCACCCAAACAAAAGCAGGGGGTGTTGGAGTAGAAAGCTGAAGGAAGAAAAGATGATGGCTCATTTTCTACCTTTACTCTGCTGGAAGATCCTTCGCCAACCTTGGGTTTCTTCTTTGAGGGAGATGGATCTTCAGGCATTTGGGGCTCCTGCTTGTGAACTTCCTCTTCATCACTTTCAATCTCAATGATGTTGTGATCTGCCATTAGGAGGTGTATGAAGAGAAGAATGAAGGTAACTTTAGAAAGGACTTAGCCGTAAGAAGAAATTGTGGAGCTTTGCAAAACGAAAGACCCGGTATTTATAGCCGCCAAGGTGACGGTTCACATTCTAAATCACCTCAGGTTTTTAAAAGCATTTACAATTTCACCTCGGGTTAAAAAATATTTCAACAGCGCCATCATTACCCGTCACGTAATGCCCAGAGCTCGTCTCGGGGAACCAACCGACCCACTTAATGCGCAACTAAGCGGGGGATTTGAAGAGTCGGGTTAAAAATCCGATGCATGACTTTAAATTCGAAATAAACACGTCCCTTTGTTTCCTTCGAATTTGGGGGCTAGCTGACGAGGATTGACACCCGGGTCAGTTCGAATAAAAGCACTGTTGGTTCAAGACAGATTCGAGCCAGACAAGTGCCCGGCGGTGCGAACTCAAGTCATTTTGAGAAGCATCAGCCCGAGGTCGCAGGCTTTGCGCGATCAGGTCGCAGGCTTTGCGCGATCAGGTTGCAGGTTTTGCGCGATCAGACCGCAGGCTTCGCGCGGTCAGAAGTTCGTATGCTGTACGCGAACAGAATGTCGGAGATGTTGCGCGGTCAGCTAACATCCCGCGGTCAGAACATTCTCGACTAGGGTACTTGGAGTTCATCTATTCGGCTGTCCCTATAGCGGGAATATTCCAAGTATCCCGAAGATTCCTCCACGTGGAAGACCAACCGTCAGGAGGTTAATACGTGCAGTTATCCATGAATAACACGTGTTTAACCAGCATGGAGGTTAAGAGCGGTTCTCTAAAAACCGCATCCAACCATCCAAGCAACTGTTTGATGCAGTTACGACTTGGCGCCCTTTCGACCAATATAAAAAGGTGGCATGGTGTATCAAACAGGAGAGGGGGGGATTGAAGGAGATCAACATCTCTGATACAAGCAAGATACAACACATCTCAACCACTCAAACAGCCAAGTCTACGGCCTAGATTAGATAGTTTTTTACAAGCCTCTTTGGCTTCATTCTGTACATTGACATAAGAAAAACCCTTCGCCTGTGAAGGTGTTTTCTCGCCATCTTGTAAACCTTTATCACCTATAGTGAAATCCCAACAGGACGTAGGGCTATTACTCCCACCATCGAGGGCCCGAACCTGTATAAACCTCTCTGTGCTCCTGTTCTCCATGTTTCTACATACCTTCCCGGAGGGTCATCTTGAAAGTTCTCGCTATTACAAATTTTGCATAAGTTCGGCTGAGGACTCCGAGTCCGAATCGTCGACAAGCGGGTGCCCATCACCACCTCCGACTGGGGTCAAGTGCCCCCAGAGTGCAAGGATGCGCTGTGGGAAGAAATGCAGGCGGCGTTTCACATTCCCGAGGATCGCCACTTCACCATCCGCCGGAGGACACTGATGTCAATAAACAAGGCGTGGAGGAACTTCAAGAGCCACCTTGTCAGGCTCTATGTGAAGGAGTCGAAGACCCCCTTCGATGACTTCACTTTCGTGACTCCCGAGGCATGGCAGCAGTTCGTCGAGATGAAGGCTAAGCCAGAGTTCCAGGAGCTTAGTGCGAAGGGCCAGGCTAACCAGGCCAAGAATACCCACCCACACAGACTAGGCAGTGGTGGGTATGTGGGGAAGAAAGCGTTGTGGAGGAAGCAGGATGAGGAGGCTTCCCAGTCTTCGGCCGGCAGTCCTTATGCGGGCATAACGGACGTGCGCGCCCGCAATTGGTGCCGAGCAAGATCGACGATGACCTCCTCTGGAAGCATCTCTGTGACTAACCTTGCGGACAGGGAAGTGATCGACCGGCTGGTAAGGTTGTCCGATCACGTACTATCCTCGTAACACGCATGCAATGGGTTGTATTGCTAAGTTCTCCTGTTGCAGGTGACGCTGAGTGCGCAGGCGGCATCCGAAGAGTTCAACCCGAGGAGGGACAGGGATATTCTCACAGCGGCGCTAGGAAACAAGGAGCATCCAGGCCGCGTGCGCGGCCTCGGTTCCACTGTGCCTTGGAGGCATGGTTTCCCTGATGATGAGGAGGCGGCTAAGAGGAGAAAGAGATCCCACCAAGCCCGCGATGAACGGCTCAATGAGGAGATGCGATCGGAGTTCGCTGTTCGGGACAAAGCACTCCTGCAGCAGTTGTCAGAGATGCGGTCCATGTATGAAGAGTTAAGAAAGGCGACCCAGGGCACCCCCTTTCTAGCAGCGGAAGTACCGACCCCCATTCTTGGCCACCGTAGTAGCTGTGCGTCTGCGCCGGGGTCTTCGCAGACGGAGCCCTCTCCAAAGTATCCGGTGGACTTTCTGTAGGTAATGACCGTTTGTCTATGTTAATTCATTCGAAAGTGAAAAGCGGTGAAATTCAATATGTTAATGCGCACTGTTTGTAGGAACCCGCCTCCTGCAAGCTTATGGTGCTGGCCGGTTTCTTCCCGATCGAGGCTGCCCGTGGGATGGCGCAACCATGCACGGCGGGGGCCACAATCCATGGTGCCCCTCTATGTGAGGGTTTTGCACGGGTCCAGGTGGACAGTGTCTTTGACCATTGCAAGGGTTTTCCGTTGGAGAAGTCGCCGAACGACGAGATTACCACTCTCGGGGATGCGGTGCACATGTTCGTGCAATGGCCCAAGAAAGACATCGTCCTGGATGAGGTAATTCCCCCACCAGTTTCATAATTCGTACTGTAATAATAGCCCTCAGAGTTAGTGTCCTAATACGTAGGTTCTTACATCACAGACATCACAGACCGACACACGGCCTACTAGCCAACCGACCCCTCCGATGACGAAGCTGACTCTGACGAGGAGGCAACCATTCAAGAAGCTGGCTAGTAGGGGAAAAGCAAAGAAGAGCCCGGTGAAGGAGAGCGAGAAGAGTGCACCAGCTCTCATGCCGTTTGCTCTGGGGATGCCTATGGCGTCCGATACCGCAATTTCGAGCATGGGGTTAGCATGCCAGAGCCTGCATGCATGGTACATGAGAGGACAAACCAGACCAAGACGTAGCGTCCGACGCACATCATGGTCAAGTACACCGTGGCAGAGTTCCATAACGACGTTGGGATCTACTCAGTGACTTTCGAAGACCTGCACAATTTACTGAACAAAGATGCGCTCGACTTGTCAATCCTACGGTCTTGGGTGCTGTAAGTATCCTACTATCCTACACCTGTTCGTGCATATACGGATATATGTAATTTATTAATTGGTTACTTCCGTGCAGCTGCATGACCAGCTATGCCAAATCTAAGGGCATACCTGTTGGTTTCTTGGACCCCCAGATGGTCGCCGAGGTGATGTTTAGGACCGACGCAGACTTCATTGTCGACAAGGAGTACATACTTGTAACCTACAACCAGAGGTGAGTGCTTTCATCAGTACTTCACCCGTAATCTTAGTGTCTCCATGTGCACACCCCCAAACTTAGATTAAATTTTTAATTCTTTACGTGTAACATATAGCTACCACTGGATCTTGCTGCTACTTATTCCAAAAGGAACAAGGTGTTCTACCTTGATTCATTGCAGAGGAAAGGGTACTCGTATTGCGGCGCACGAGATGTATTCGAAAGGTGATGATATTCATGTGGACCTGTCTTGCATGCATCTAGATTTACTGTCCTTAAACTGTTAATTTCGACTATCCTCAAACTGTCAATTTTGACTATCTACAGGGCTTTCACGAACTACTTTGCCAAGGGAGGGCGACAACACGAGCGGCGAGCCGATAAGTTTCAGTGGTTATAATTTTCGGTACAAATTTCAACTGGCATCTGTTTTACTTTATAACGTGTCCCCAGCTAACTCTCGGTCTGTAAATTGGCAATGCCATCAGCAGTCGGACAACAATACATGTGGGTTCTACGTGATGCGCCACATGTATGACCTGATCATCACCCCTCACCGCCCAGATTTTCCCGAGGTATACAACTGCTCCCCTTTGTATCGATTTGGCAGAATTTACAACTGCATTGAACTAATTTTTTCTGTACCAACTCTTGCTGTAGGGGCTCGACTTCCCTTCGGAAAGCTTTGACCCTCGGGAGATTGGTATTGTCCGAGGGATGCTCGCTGAGTTTTTCCTTGCGGAGGTCATATCAACCAAGGGGAAGTTTAGGGACCCGCAAGGTTCGTATTAGTGCGGCCTTACATTTATTTGTACATCTAACACACTGACTTAAAGCTTAGGAAAGTGGATAGCAATAAAGCCATTTCCAATAAAGTCTTCCCCTATAATCGAAAAAGCCGTCCAATAGAGGGGTCTCAAAACCTATTATTTTTTAAAGGATAACTGATCAAAAAGACGTTAATTGTCGATTACATTTATTGGTTCAATTTCAATTGTACATATTTCTGAGTTCTGTGCTGTATATATGAAATGCTTGTACATGTTTCTAAGTTGTGTGCATGTATATATGAGATTGTATATATTTGAGTACTGTGCATGTATGAAATTCATGAACTGTATATATGAAATGCTATTTGTACAGAGGACATCGGTGACTGTTATAATCTCAGACGGTTTGTAAGATCAAAACCGTCTGTGCATATGCACAGACGGTTTTGATCTTACAAACCGTCTGAGATTATAACAGTCACCGATAATGAAACTATCACAGATGGTTTTGACCTAAAAACCATCTGTGATATCACACAATCACTATCTCAGATGGTTTTGACCTCAGAACCGTCTGTGATATCACACTATCACAGACGGTTCTGAGATTATAACACTATCACAGATGGCTTTGACCTAAAAACCGTCTGTGATATTCACTATTACAGACGATTCTGAGAGTATAAACCGTCTGTGATAAGGAAACAATCACAGATGGTTTCAAGATTACCACCGTCGCTGATAATGACAATATCGCAAATGGTTTTGACAGACTGTTCTGAAACAACCGTCTGTGATAAGGACGCTGTGAGACCCCCATTTGAGGATCACCTTGGTAACCGCCCAGGTAGCTTACACACAGCATGATGCCACATGAGCTCAAACCACACAAGCATAGTAATATCATTAAACAAGTATCAGGCCAACATGGCCAATATTACATAGCCAAAGCACCGAAAATGGCGCTAAGTAGAGTTGCTAGGAAAATAACCAGTTTATCAGAACCAGAATCGGTATCCAAGTACCGAACACACAACATAAAGCACAAAGCGACGACGAACAGCTTGGCTTCCATCAGCAGCGGGGTTGGAGGGGCTTCTCCCACATCTGACTTGACTTGGTGCAAAATCCTTCTAGAACGTGGGCTCGTCCGGGGTGCTTCCATCTTCAGCTGAGTACTCATAACTGAAGGAATCGGGATCCTCGAATCCCTCTTCTACAGTTGGATATAAATGCAAGGGTGAGCACTTGGTGCTCAGCAACACTCATTCCAGGGATTAATGCAATCGTACTTACATGAGGGTGGAACATATGATTCCAGGGTTTAGTTTCATATGGATAGAGATATATAGATTTCCAAGTCATTTGTTCAGTAAAACAGTACTTTTGTCATGAAGATGATACTTTAAACATTAAACAGGTTTTCAATAAAACATTAGATGTAGTGGTTTCCTATGAGTCACTACTTTGTTAACCGCATTATGAAAACATTCCAAAACATTACTTGTGCTATAACCCATGGATAACATCCACTACGAAAAGACTCCTGAACCTGGGAGTACAGAGTATCCGATACTTCTTTTACGCTTTGCAATGGTGTACCTCTTTTTAAATCCACTGGTTCACTCGGCTTTCAAGTCGGATCAGCTCCATGTGACTTATACACATGTGACAAGGCCGAGATCACACAACGTTTTTACAGTTCAGTATTAACAGTATCCCCGCCTGGTAAATAGACAGTTAAGTCTCAATTACCGTTGTGGGTCTTCCCCACTGCCTTACTTCCTAGCCTCTCTGGTCTATGTTCCCGCAGGACACATAGCCTTGGTCTATGTCCACTCAAGACATACGACCGTTTAAGATTACAACCGCTCACGGCTTAATCAGGTCTAGGGCGCCTTCCTTCTTTTACGCCTTTTCCTCTCATTATTTTTCTGAACTCACATCACTCATGGCCGAACCTTGGCCTACCAGTTTCCACGCGAGAAACCAGATCGACAAACCATGCAGGGAACTGTTAATACCAAAAAGATACTAAGTTGTGCCTGTCCCATACCAGGCAAGTGGTTGGTACGTTTACAATTCGCATAGAGACACAGCACAAGGTTCTCGTCCTTATGAACCAATAGTGAGGAACATTCACATTCCCTGGTGCGCACCGCACCCTCTCCATACAAACCAATCCTCACTACTGATCCCTTTTATCAGTTTTCTTGACAAAACGGTTTTGATCATAACTTCTCATGTATTTGACCATTTCAAGTTTAATGTGAATATTCAGTATATGAGTCCTAGGGTGACAAAAGCATATATATGAAAGTTCAATAACAAAAAGGGGTTTCATGATCCCTTAGGTGATATCTATTCATGTCATTCAAACATAACTTGTACTTCAAATAAGCATGCATAGTAAGAAACAGTGAATATACTTCATATGAAAATATCGGGTGAGACATGATCAAAGGAATGAGGCTTGCCTTGCGATGTTGGGTCTAAATACTCAGACGGATCTTCAAAGACTTCTTCCGCTCCTTCAACTTCTGACTCTGCGGCAATCAACCAACACACAAACACATACCATAAGCATACAGAAAATAGTTTCTATAGAAATTGTTAAGTAAATAAGTCATGCATGCAGGGGAAAAGGTTAGGGCAAAGTCACAAGGGCTCTGGTCGAAGAAACGGCTAAAAAGGATTGAACGTCGAAGGGTCGACATTCAGTTCATGGCGTTGGCATGGCTTCAAACTAGTCTTAGGATGGTTTTCTGGAGAAGTGATAGAAGGGAAAGATGTAGAACACAACTCCAGGAATCTAGGGGACAAAGTGACATTTCCATTGCTCAACCAGAGGGGTCAAACAAGGCTAATGCCAGTGGCTGACATGCACTGACATAGTGCTGGACATGGCCAGAAACTAGGGCATGGCTTAACTTTTGATCCAGGGCTCCAATTGATGCAACACTTTGTCTGGGAGGTAGGCATTACTAACAGGAACAAAATACTCAACAGGAATAAGGGCTGAAAGTGGCTGGAGGGTGGCTAAATCCGGCGATGAACTGCGGTGGCGACACGGCACAGACATTGATCTGGACAAGAGCTTGACAAAGGCATAACTCACAATCTAGGCAAATCCAGGTGTCGAGCTAGTGGAAGAAATTGCTCAGGGAGGTGAGGCGAAGCTAAGGGACAAAGTGGCGTCGGCTGAATCGGTCGGGAACGAATTCCGGCGACCGGCGCTGGAGAAGATGACACTGGAGCCTAGGGGATTTCGCTACAAGGCGAATGAGCTTAATTCCAGGCTTGGGAATGATCTCTAGGGCACAACAAGGCTACTGGAGGGGTCAATTTTGCTGGGAGATGGCCGGAGAAGCTTGGCGCCGAAGTCCGGCGAACGGCTGAGGTTCCAGTTTGGGATTTCTTCGATTTGGACTCAATTGAAGATTTTGATTCTACAGGCTTGCTCTACTAAGCTTACTGATCAATTCCTTCTACAGAATCGAGGGTTAATTTGGGGTGAATCGAACGGCATTGGGGGAACAGGGCAAATCGGGAATCCGGCGATCACCGGCGATGGGGATCGATCTGGTGCAATTGGTTGCTACTACATAGAAAGGGTGAAGAGGGGAACTCACTGGTGAACTTGGATTGGAGAATGGTGCAGCGAGATGGGCTGGCACCGTGAGCTCACTCACTGGCTCGCCGGAGAAGAAGGTGAAAACGGTGGAGTTTGGGACTTAGCCGATTTTCTGGAGGCTTGAGGCTCTCAAAGCACAGGAAGGGTTTAAATAGGCACGGGGACGGAGCTTGCGAGGGAAAACACGACAGCGGTTGCTTGCACCGGGGAGAAACTTGTCGGGCGCAGGCGCAACGACGGCGACGGCGACGTGATTTGCTTCAGGCGGTGCTGCAGCTTTGCCAGTAACGCCAGGGTGCCTTGGAACTTCGTCCGGGACGGCGCAGATGCGGAGGCGACAACTTAGCTCCGGCAACGACACGTACACGCATGCAAATGCCACGGCAACGGGAGCGCGCGCGCGAAACGCTACTGGAGCGCGGTCGTTTAACCGCTGGGCAAGGCGATGCAACTGTGCTGGCACGTGCGCGCGGGGTGGCTCGGTTGTTCACAACACAGGCGACAAGAAGTGGTGGCCGGCGGCGAGCAAACGCGGCGACAACACGGCGCGGCTCCGGTGAAGACGCGCTGGTCGTAGCCAACGACCAGGCGCTGGTCGAAAACAGCCGAAAAGATTAGAGGGGCTGATTTGCAATTTTCAGAAATTTGCTTCCAGGGACTGATCTGCAAATCTGGAGATCTGGAGGGCTGATCTGAAATCTGATTTCGCAGATAAGTTGCAAAAGATTATTAGAACTTATCCGGCCAGAGTTTGGTATGATTGGGTAAGATCTGAAGGGTTTCGACCAAATTGGGGAAAAGCAGTTTAGGGTAAAATTAGGGTAATTAGGGTTCTGAGACGGCAAGGGTCGAAACTCAGTTTTAGGATGGAATTTTGGAGATGATCCCGAAGGAAAAAATGTTCTGAACAACACTTAGAAGGGAATGGCTGAAGCAGATTAGGGTTTGGGGTCAAGATGTGGATTTTGGCTATTTTAGGGTTTGGCAAAACAGGGGTGTTATAGACGCTATCGCAGACGGACCTGAGGTCATAACCGTCTCTAATAATGTGAGAATCCCAGACGGTTTTGACATCAAAACCGTCTGCGATACTCATATTATTCTGATGGTTCTGAGATCAAAACCATCTGTGTTAGTATGAGTATCTCAGACGGCTTTGATGTTATAACAGTCTGTGTATTATGAGTACCACAGACGGTTATGAGGTTATAACCGTCTCTGATAATATGAGTATCACAGACGGTTCTGATGTCATAACCGTCAAGAATAATTTGAGTATCACATACGGGTTTGATCTCAGAACCGTTAGTAATAATGTGAGGATCACAAACGGTTTTGACATCAGAACCGTCTGCGATACTCATACTATTACTGACGGTTCTGAGATCAAAACCATCTATGGTAGTATGAGTATCTCAGACGGCTTTGATGTTATAACAGTCTGTGTATTAGGAGTATCACAGACGGTTCTGATGTTATAACAGTCTGTGTATTAGGAGTATCATAGACGGTTCTGATGTCATAACAGTCTGTGTAGTATGAGTATCACAGACGGTTCTGATGTCATAACAGTCTGTGTAGTATGAGTATCACAGCCGGTTTTGACCTTATAACAGTCTGTGAAGGGAGAGATCACAGACGGTTGAAAATTGTCTGTGATAGTACATGATTATCACTGACTCGAATATCACTGACGGGTAAGAACCGTCTGTGATGACTGTTTTGACCCGACTGTGATAATGAATTCTGTAGTAGTGAATCTCCTCCTTTTTGATGATTGATGACAACAAGTGTTTGATAAAAAAAATAAGAAATGAATAGCTCCCCCTGAGTATATGCATCACAAATATAAGTATGGAGCATACATCACACCAACGCCTATATCAGAGCATAAACCAATCATAAGCTGATTGGAATATCAGAGCATCTCATAAATTCATCGCAGAGCATCTCATAAATTCATCATATATAAACTCACAGATATGCATATATATCATCACCAAATCATATCAATATGTATCAGAGCATACAAATCTCAAGACCTCACAATAACATATATATCAGAGCATTCATCACCACAATATCAGGTCATCATATCCAAAAACACACAGATATATAATAAACCAAATAGACCCATATCCAATCATCCATGACATAAATACATATAACATATAACATCCATAATATAAAAACTAAAGACATATAAGATCCAATATCTCCAAAATACTTCTCCCTGGCATCAAGCACAAAAAGGGAGGCAATACAAAAAGATAGAGCCTAATGCTCATCATCAGAAGAAATCCCTAGAACGGCTGTATCTCCGGAGCCTGCTGGAGACGCAGTCGGGTCAATGACTGGGGACACCAGAGGAGTAGCAGCTACAGCTGGAGAAGCTGGTGGTAGAGCTGCAGGAGCTGGAGCAGAAGGTCCTGGAGCAATTGGTCCTGAAGAGAAGCTCGGCAAAGAGGACGCAGGTCGGGCCCTCTTGCGAGGGACCGGAGAAGCTGACTCAAGCAGGCGACGTAGTATCTCCTCCTGCTGAGCAAGCAAGCGAAGCAACATCTGATGATGCTCCGCCTGGGTGCTGAGGATCTGCTGCTGCACCTGGATCACCTAATTGAGCCGAGAGCTAGAAGAAGATGCAAATCCGGTGCCAATCCCTGCAGCCGGTGCTGGAGCCGTCTCCTGAGCTGGAGCCTCGTCCTCTGACTCCCCCGCAGCATCATCATCTGATGCGGGAGAATCAGGGCCAGCAGCTGCGGCAGGGTGAGCACCGAGCCGGCGATCAGCCTGACCAGGAGGGTAGAAGAGGAGCAGATGATGGGGCCGTGGGAGCTCAGAATCCACAGCCCGGATATGAAGGAGCACCGCCATGATATACGGAGCGTATATCAACTGACGGCGCGGAGAGAGAAGGACGTGCTGAATCTCATTGATGATGAGATCAGCAACGACGAATGGCTCCTCCTGAAAGATAGAGATCAGAACATGGAGGGCCAGATAAGTGATCCTAGCCCTGTCTCCGCTCATGGGGACCAAAGTGAGACGGAGGATCCGCAGGGCTAGGTCAACATCGCGGTGAAGGCCGGCAATGTGACGAAGCTGGAAGGGGCCGGAATAAAGCATGGCCACCTCCCGATGCTTGAGATCTGAAAGGGTGTGGAGCTGGCGCCCAGATGCGGGACGAACCAGTCCAAGCGTAGACTCGATCTGCTCCTTCGTGACGGTGTGAACCTGGAGGCCCGTCATGAAGGTCATGAAGCCGCGCTGAGGGGAAATGAAAACGGTGGAATAAAACTGGCGAATGGGCTGCTCAGCCCAGTGAAGAGAAGAATCGGCGACAAGGTCGCGGATCCCTACGGAGCCAAAGAGGTCAGCGAGGGTGACGATGCCTGTGCGAGAGGCGATTGTACCCCACGATAGAGAGCGGTGAGCGAAAATGGATGCGCGGTTGTAAACACTAGTGAACAGGTCTAGGTGGAGGTTTGTGTAAAAGGTAAGGATGTCGCACGCGTCACGACCAGTGGGACATGGCGAGAGATACGGGTTTGCGGCGCGAAGGGAGTGAAGGCAGCTCGCGTGCCACCGGGAATAGTCCACGGGCACGCGCTCAGGCGGAGGCGAAGGCCGGGTCTCGGACGTCTGACCCGATGAACGCTGGCTGTTTGCCGAATTCTTTCGACGGGCCACGCGTCGAGACGAGGACGGCTGATCAGACATAGCTAAGAAATGAAATAGGGGAGACAACAGAGGACCTGAACAGAGGAGGCCGACGATGAGCAGAACTGGTCGACGTCAATCAGAGCAGACGAAAAGCGGTCGGAGAAGATGCACGGCACTGCTATGACTCAGCACGGACGCCAAGGAACAATTGAACGCCGGCGTAAAGAGGTGAAGCAGCGGCACGGGGAAGCACGAGGTGCACGGCTCGACGGCGATTAGATGCGGTGGAGGAGGCGCAACAAAGGCGGCGGCGCACGGTGGTGAGGCGGTGGCGCGGCATGGCGGCGATGGCGGCACGGCAAGGTGGTTAATGTGGAAGATTCGCCTCAACAACAACCAGAAGCAACATCTACCTCTACTTCACAAGACCCGGTTGATCATCCAAGAATTCATCACTCAATTACTAAGGATCACCCCATCAATCAAATTGTTGGTGACTTGCGTAAGGGTGTTCAAACTCGCTCTCGTCTTGCTTCATTTTGCGAAAATTTCTCTTTTGTTTCCTCTTTTGAGCCCACACATGTAGATGAAGCTCTAAAAGATCCGGATTGGGTGAATGCTATGCACGAGGAATTAAACAACTTCACCCGCAACAATGTTTGGGAATTGGTCGAAGAACCAAATCCGGATGAACACAACGTCATCGGAACCAAATGGATTTTTAAAAACAAACAAGATGAAAACGGTGGTAGTAAGGAACAAAGCAAGATTGGTCGCTCAAGGATATACTCAAGTCGAAGGTTTGGACTTCGGTGAAACCTTTGCTCTCGTAGCTAGACTTGAAGCTATTAGAATTTTGCTTGCTTTTGCTTCATCTCATAATATTAGACTTTATCAAATGGATGTCAAAAGTGCATTTTTAAATGGTAAAATTAATGAATTAGTATTTGTCAAACAACCGCCTGGTTTTGAAGATCCTACAAAACCAAACCATGTTTATAAACTCTCCAAGGCGCTTTATGGTCTTAAACAAGCACCTTGTGCTTGGTATGAAAGACTTAGAGATTTCTTAATTTCAAAAGGCTTTAAAATTGGGAAAGTTGATACTACTTTATTTACTAAGAAAATTGGAAATGATTTCTTTGTATGTCAAATTTATGTTGATGACATCATATTTGGTTCTACCAACCAAGACTTTTGCAAGGAATTTGGTAACATGATGTCTAGAGAATTTGAGATGTCCTTGATAGGTGAACTAAGTTTCTTCCTCAAACTACAAGTTAAACAACTCAAGGAAGGAACCTTCATCAGTCAAAGCAAATATGTGAAGGACTTGATCAAGAAATTCGGACTTGAAGAAGCGAAGCCAATCAAGACGCCAATGGCCACAAACGGTCATCTTGATTCTGACGTAGGAGGTAAACCGGTAGACTCAAAGCTTTATAGATCTATGATTGGTAGTCTACTGTATCTTACTACTTCTAGGCCCGATATCATGTTTAGCGTATGTATGTGTGCAAGATTTCAAGCCTCTCCTAAAGAAAGTCATTTAATGGCCGTTAAGCGCATTTTGAGGTATCTAAAACATTCATCTAGTATAGGGTTGTGGTATCCAAAAGGTGCTAAAGTTGAATTAATTGGATATTCTGATTCCGACTATGCGGGTTGTAAAGTGGATAGAAAAAGCACCTCAGGCAGTTGTAAATTATTAGGAAGATTTTTAGTCTCTTGGTCCTCCAAGAAACAAAACTCAGTAGCTCTATCAACCGCCGAAGCGGAATATGTTTCCGCCGGTAGTTGTTGTGTACAATTACTTTGGATGAGGCAAACCTTGTTGGATTATGGAATCAAATTTGAAAAAGTGCCTCTTTTGTGTGATAATGAGAGTGCGGTGAAAATAGCCACAAATCCAGTTCAACACTCTTGGACCAAGCATATAGATACCTGACATCACTTTCTTAGAGATCATGTTAGTAAAGGTGATGTGTTGGTGGATAATGTAAGGACCGAAGATCAATTAGCGGATATATTCACTAAGCCCTTAGATGAAAACCGCTTTTGTAAACTTTGAAATGAGCTTAACATCATTGATATATCAAATGTGGCTTGAAATGTTGAACTCATATTGGTTGTGCTTAAATTGTCACTTGATTGCTTGAACTTCTCATTTTAGGGCATATTAGGTTCTTTTATCGGCAATTTAGTGAAATTAGCTAAATACATGTTGATTTGCAATCTAGATACTTCCCCTTGGCAATATTTTCTATATTATACTTATACTTATCTTTTATCTCTCATACCTTATACTAGAATCTCAAATGAGCATCGATCAAATAAATTTCTCAATTTTTAGCCCTTCCAGCGATCTGACCGAAATACATTCGCGGTCTGACCGAATTTATCTCCAGAGAGTGCTTCAAAATCCCATCTTCCAGTAGTTTGATCGGCCTCTTGCTTGCAGTCTGACAGCAAATACTCGACCAGAGAACTTAATCCCGAGTCTCTATCACTTTCGCTCTCTCACCTCACTCCTGTCTCTCTCACGTGCGCCCTAAATTTTTTTGGAGCTTTCTTCTCCGGTCAAACCAAAGCAAAGCACGGACAAACTGAAGGTCAAGGACTCCTCCAAATCATGTCTTCTAGGTATCCTTCTCGGATTCTTCTCCTTTTTTCTCAAAAGTTTCCTCTTTTTTTCGGGATTCCGGGAAAATTTGGTGAATCTAGTGCAGATCTGTTCAAAACCTCAAATTGATACCTTTTCTTGATGCTCTTAATGCTTACTCTTGATTATCAATTCACATTGCACCCTAGATTCAACTAAATCTTAGAAAATTCCTCAAACCCTAACTCTGGGGGCTGCGCCGGTCTGACTAACCCCAGTTCCGGTCTGACCGCCAGTAACAGCAGAGCTAGGGCTTGCTGATTCTCTTGATTCAATTCATGCCTTCAATTCTCTTGGTATCTTATCTGTTGTATATCTTGCCCATCTTCTAGAGGCCCCGATGCTTTCAAGGGAATGTCTTCGTCAGGACTCATAAGAAGAAATTGGCAAAGTGGCCCAAAAGGGCTCAGACGTCGAGTAGTAGCGACACTCAAGATGCAGATTGGGTACCCTCGCCCGGAGATTTAGAAACAGAACAATCTTCTCACTTTGGCGGCTCCAAACACGTGGCTATGGACAATGAGAGTGAGGACGATGAGATAAACGTCCACGCATACCAGGGACACAAGAAGAACTGGACGTCAAATGACTACACAAAGGCTAGGACAACCTACGCCTATAACCATGAGAATGACGCCACTACTCCTCATTTCCACACGATGATCCAGCAGGATGCGTTCTACGGACATCTGGTTAACAAGAATATTTTCGAGCACAAGTGGATTGAGTGGGCTTACGTCGTGAACCAGCCCATCATGGCTCCTCTAGTTCAGATTTTCAAAGAGATAGGGCTATATGACTTTGTGGAGCATAAGTGCCCATGGAACGCCACTGCCATCCGTCAGTTCTATGCTACCATCAAGATTGTTTGGCTGGAACAGAGGATAGTTTGGATGACAGGCACTAGGAAATATGAGGCTACTTTCGAGGAATTTGCTGTGGCTAATAAGATCAATTATGAAGAAATCAAAGAAGGCATCAATATGGAGGACGAAGACTTCTGCACGAGGATGATTGGCTCCAGTTCTATGAACAGCCAGGAAGTGCCCAGAGGATCATACCTGGCACGGTTACAAGACTGAAGGTCCTCCCAGCTGTGGTCAACAAGATTGTAAGAGCCACGATCCATCCAAAGAGTGGAAATCGAGAAGCTGTTAGAGACTATTACTAGAATTTCATAGACCACATCCTCAAGTGACATCGGATCAATGTTGTCACATTCATCTTGAAAACGATTGAGGATGTCTCGGTAACCACTCTTCCAAATCTGTATTTTGCTCCATATATTATGACTTTGCTGCTCCAGAAGACAAAGTTTCCTCGCGGATCTTGCGATATCAGGCATCTCGGCTATAAGCCGTTCAGTGTCAATCCGCGCATCTTGGCTCGAGGCCATGGAGCACAGCAGCATCAGCAGCAGGCTCAGGACATGCCTCCTCCACCTCAGCCACCGGCTCAGCAGCCAGCGCAGCAGAGCCAAGTCCCCACCTGGTTTGCTCAGTTCCAGCAACGGTTCCATCAACCGATGATGGACCAAGTTGCTACACTTCTCCAGGGGCTTGAGCTCACACGATTTGACTTGGCTGCTCTCAACGATCAATTCCAGACTTTTTCTTCGCACCAAGATCAGTTCGAGCAGTGCTTCGACGCCTTCTCTGCTCATTTCTACTCTCGATTCCCTCAGACTCCTCCCTTCAACCCTCCGTCTCAAACCGATGATGCTCCCACCGATTCTTAACTTTTCTGGAAATTGATGCCAAAGGGGGAGAAGAGAGTGATTTTGTATGACGATTTGACTTTTGTTGAATGACTTTTGTGATGTTTTGAATGTTTTGTGACTTTGATACTTCTATTGTTTTAGTTACGCTCTGACAATCAGATAACTGGTGACTGAAATGTTATATGATGTGATTTATGCTATTTTACATGACTAAGCTCTGATAATTTGCGTTGTTTAACTCTGATAATGTTTGTTGAATGAATTGACAATGTTTTAATAACTATGCAATGTGTGGTATGCTCATATATACATGCTTGAACTCCACCAAAAGGCCAAAATTCTCATATACATCTATTTAGGGGGAGTTTTCTCTACTTACTCATTGAAAATCCTTTTAATGCTCAAAATTCAATCATCTACTCTTAATGTTGTCATCAATTACCAAAAAGGGGGAGATTGTAGCTTCTAGGCCCCTAAAGGGTGTTTTGGTAATTAATGACAATTACAAATGTTGAACTAACGATACCTATTAGTTGTGTCAAGAGAAAAAAAAATCAAAAGACAGGATAATGAAAGGCAAAGAAAGAGTGAAATGATGAAGAAAAGATATTGAGCAAAGAGGCAATGGTACGGAATATGACTCTTTTCCTTTTTACCGGTCTAAGTTGATTAGAGAAGGATTTTGACTGGATTGTAGGATAGTTGCCGTACTACTAAGAGGAGAATGTGGTGTATCCTTAAATAGTTCATCTTTGTGCTACAAGTGATCTTTTTCCTCCAACGGCTTGTAACGGCTATATTTATTGAGGGGAGTATATATACTCCCTTGCATGGTCCTGTTTGACAGCTTTTGGCATATGTGTGAACATTGACTTCATTCTTAAGAGCTTAAACACGTTTCATACATTCTAGTGTTAAATTTCTTGAATTTGAGAGAGTGTGCAATTAAGATCTTCTAGTGCATTGCATTTAGTGCACTAAATCAATCTTGTGGCACTATAATATGTGATCATCACCGGCTTGTTACTCTTGGAGTTTGCCGGCTCCTAGACGGCTAGGTGGAAGGTTTTGTAGAGCTCTTCAAGGGAGATTGTGAAGAAGCCTCAAAACGACTTGTGAAGAGGTTGAGCACGCCTTGCTGGAGCGGTAAAGTGCATCACTAGTGGCATCGAGGTTTGGATAACTCATCATACTAATCCGGCTCGAGATCTAGGTCACTTCTTGAGAGGAAGTCGACTAGATAGAGGAGCAGTTAGAGATTTGAGTTTGCCTCAACGTGGATTATGGGTGATCGGCAAATCACCGAGACCACGGTTATATCCTTATGTCAAGTTGCTTGATATTCATCTTGTTTTTAGCTA
The DNA here is from genome assembly GCA_019359835.1 of Pharus latifolius. Lineage (NCBI taxonomy): Eukaryota > Viridiplantae > Streptophyta > Magnoliopsida > Poales > Poaceae > Pharus > Pharus latifolius. The sequence continues at coordinate 51,569,458 of CM033326.1, read as the reverse complement.
TTTGCTCTTAATTGTTGTTAATTTCTTGATTAGTTGTAGAATTGCTAAAATCGCCTATTCACCCCCCTCTAGTTGATATACTAGATTGTTGGGGAAAATCTCCACGAGACTAAATCCAGGTAAGTTGCGTCACATTTGCCCGGGGACGTGGCCTCCGGGCCTGCCCCGGGTGCCGCCTTTTGGCTCCCGGGACCGGGCCTCCGGCGCCGGTCCCGGCCGCCACCATTTGCCCAGGGACGTGGCCTCTGGTGCTTGCCTCGGGTGCCGCCTTTTGGCGCCCGGGACCCGGCCTCCGGCGTCAGTCCCGGGCGCCGCCATTTGCCCGGGGACGTGGCCTCCGGTGCCTGCCCAGGGCGCCCCTTTTGGTTCCCGGGACCCAGCCTCCGGCGCCGGTCCCGGGCGCCGCCATTTGCTCGGGGACGTGGCCTCCAGGCCTGCCCCGGGTGCCCCTTTTGGTTCCCGGGACCCGGCCTCCGGCGCCGGTCCCGGGCGCCGCCATTTGCCCGGGGACGTGGCCTCCGGGCCTGCCCCGGGCGCCGCCTTTTGGTTCTCGGGACCGGGCCTCCCGCGCCGGTCCCGGGCGCCGCCATTTTCCCGGGGACGTGGCCTCCGGTGCCTACCCCGGGAGCCGCCTTTTGGTTCCCGGGACCCGGCCTCCGGCGCCGGTCCCGGGCGCCGCCATTTGCCCGGGGACGTAGCCTCCGGTGCCTGCCCCGAGCGCCGCCTTTTGGCGCCTGGGCCCCGGCCTCCGTCGTCGGTCCCGGGCACCGCCATTTGCCCGGGGACGTGGCCTCCGGTACCTTCCCCGGGCGCCGGCTTTTGGCTCCCGGGACCCAGCCTCTGGTGTCGGTCCCGGGCGCAGCCATTTGCTTGGGGACGTGGCCTCCGGGCCTGCCCCAAGCGCCGCCTTTTGGCTCCTGGGACCTGGCCTCCGGCGCCGGTCCTGGGAGCCGCCTTTGGCCTGGGGACCTGGCCTCCGGTGCGTGTCCCGGTCCTCGTCGTCCTTCTAAAGGTAAAGTCTCTGGTTGTTGATCACGTGTAGGTCACGTGAGGAGCGCCTCGGGAATCAGCGACCACCTGTCAAGCATCCAAGGCGTTTGAACGGGAGAAGGACGTTGCTACCCCTAAATCCGACGGTGGCTTCCGGGGTAGATAGGTCTTTTTGCTTCTTTTTGGGGCTATAAATAGCCCTTGTACCCCTCAGTTGTAAGCAAGTGATTCATTTTATTGGAATAGCCAAAACTCAAAGGTGTGCTCCGGAAGCCTCTTCCCCGGAGAGAGCCTCCCCAGCCGACTCCGGTCAGGAGCATGCCGACAGGACTAGGGCCCCCACCGGGACCCGAACCTGTATAAATCCTCGTGTCAATTCTTGTGTTTGTCCGGCGGGGAAGGACCGGTCACCCGGTCATCCCGCGCCGCGTAATCTTCGCTAGGATCGTTCACAAAACCTGCCGAGGTATTCGCAATACCACGACAGTTGGTGCCGACCGTGGGGACTCGTGACAAGACGCCATGGCTCCCCCAAGAACAAGGGCTCGCACCCTTCCCGGTGACACCGGTCTCGGAGACCCGGCGCCGCCCGTCCGGGACACGGTTGTCTCGGCGCTTCCGCCCGAAGGCGGTCAGGCCCAGTTACCGCCTCCCGCCTTTCCTCTTAACTTAGGTGCTTCCACCTCCAGGTCTATCTCGGTGACCTCGGGGACCTCGGCCGGGACTAGTCTCCCCCCGACGGCTTCCCCGGCTCCTCGGGACGCCCTGCTTGAGGCTCTCATGGAGGGCCAGCTCCGCGCCCAGCGCTCTATGGATGAGCTGCTCAGCGTATTGGCGCGGCCTCCGGCCCCCACATTCGCGTCGCACCCATACCCGGGGACTATGCCCCCGTTTATGGGTTACCCGGCGGCCCCTCCGGCTTCCGGAGGTCTGGCCGCCCCGTATGGTCCCGTCGGGGGGTTCCCTCCCCCTGCGGGATATAGGTCCGGGCCCTTCCCAGCACCCGGGCCCGTCCCGGTGCCGGGGGGCTACTTCATGCCCGGGCCCTTCGTGGCACCAGGGGGGACGAGAAGGTACAATGCAACGTCTTCCCCCTCTACCTCACCGGCATTGCTCGCTCCTGGTTCTACAACCTGAAGGCCGGCTCCATCAAGTCTTTCACGCAGCTCAAGCGGGAGTTCTGCGCGAACTTCCAGGGGAACTACGTGCGTCCCCTGGACTCCTCGCAGCTGTACACCATCCGGCAGAGGACTGGGGAAACCATCAGAAGCTTCTTTAAGCGCTTTGCTCAGGTGAAGAGCAAAGTGGCCCACGTCCCCGACTCTACGGTCATCGAAGCCTGCAAAAGCGGGATCCTCCCGGGGGAGCTCCACCGAAGGCTCTCCCGGAGCTGCCCCTCCTCTGTCGACGAGCTCTTCAACGTACTCGAAAAGTACGCTCGGGCGGAGGAAGACGACATCTGGAAGAAGACCCAGGGGGCTCCCGCCCCCGTCGATCGGGAGGCCAGGGATCCCCTCAAACGCCCTAGGCTGGGGGGCGTAGTGAGCCACGGCCTCGGGACACCTTTGTCCTCGAGGGCGGAGGCGGCTCGCGCGACCCCTCGAGGGGCAACCGCCCCTTTCCCAAGCCAAAAGGCCGTGGGGGAGGACAGTCCTCGCGCGGTCGGGAGGGCCCCGCGGGGAGAAGCCGGGAAGGACCGTGGTGCAGCTTCCACGGGTCCAGTACCCACGCTACCCGAGATTGCCACCAGCTGCTGCAACACTTCGCGGCGTTCCTCGATCAGCGCGGGCAGGGGGGGACTCCGGTCTCCTTGCTCCCTCGGCCAGCTGTTCCGGCCCTTCCCGCTCCCGTGGGGGGTCAGCATACGCAGGCGCAGGAGGGGGAGTCCTCAGAAGCTCTCCGCTTTCAAACTTCTCAGTGCCGCATCAACGTCATCGTGGGAGGGTCCGCCTCCGGGCGGGACTCTAAGCGCCAGCGTAAGGAGTACGCGCGCGAGGTTAAGGTTGTGGGGGTGCTACACACGTCTCTGCCACCTAAGTGGTCGGACGTCCCCCTCACCTTCACGACGGAAGACACGCGAGGGGTTCGCTTCCCCCACGACGATGCGCTCATCATCTCCGCGACCATCTACAACTGCCACCTGGCCCGCATCCTCGTGGACGGTGGGAGCTCCGCCGACGTCCTATTCCTGAAGGCCTTCAAAGAGATGCAGGTGGATGAGAAGCTCCTGGAGCCCACAGCCGGGCCCCTGCAAGGTTTTGTCCCGAGGAAGGCGATCCACCCCGTTGGCAAGGTAGATCTTCCTATGACGTTCGGCACCCCGGAGAACTACCGGACCAAGCTGTTTCGCTTCGACGTGGTGGACCTCCCCTCCTCCTACAATGCGATAATGGGGAGGACCAAAATCAACCGGCTGGGGGCTGCCACCCATCAAAACTACCTCTGCATGAAGATCCCCGGGCCGCACGGCGTGATTAGCGTCCGGGGAGACCAAGACATGGCCCGTGCTCTGTATGAGCGCGCTGCCGCCACAATCAGAAGCGTCAACCTCATAAAGACGCCCGGGGGGGAGGCCTCTCCCCCGGATCCAGATGTCGCTGCGCCACCGCCCGGGAGGCCCCTCCTCAAGCCGCGTCCGGAAGGGAGCCTCCGAAAGGTCCTGCTGTCCCCGGGTGATGAAGACAAAACTGTCCGGATCGGGGCGGAGCTCCCCGAGGAGCATGCAGCGCAACTTGCGGCTTTTCTGCACGAAAACTCTGATGTTTTTGCGTGGAAGCCTTTGGACATGCGGGGCGTCGCCCGGGATGTCATTGAGCACAAGCTCGCAGTGGCCCCCGGTCACCCCCCGATCAAACAAAAGCTGCTGAAACTCTCCCTCGAGCGCCAAGAGGCAATCAAGGTGGAGATCACCCGGCTCCGAGAGGCGGGGTTCATTCGGGAGGTTCTGCACCCCGAGTGGCTCGCGAACCCCGTCCTCATGAAGAAGTCAATCGGCAGGTGGCGGATGTGCGTGGACTTCACCGACCTTAATCGCGCCTGCCCCAAAGACAACTTCCCACTCCCGTGGATTGACCAGCTCGTCGACTCCACCGCGGGGTGCGAGCTGATGAGCTTCCTAGACGCCTACTCGGGCTACCATCAAGTCCGGATGGTGGAAGGGGACGAGGAAAAGACGAGTTTCATAACTCCCCTCTGAACCTTCAGCTACGTCCATATGCCCTTCGGGCTCAAGAACGCGGGAGCGGCCTTCCAGCGCCTCATGACGCTGGTCTTCAAAGATCAAGTCGGCCGCAACGTCGAAGTCTACGTAGACGACGCGGTCGTCAAAAGTCCCCGCGCAGCCTCCCACATCGACGACCTGGCGGAGACCTTCCGCAACCTCCGCGCGTTTGGGCTCAAACTCAACCCAGAGAAGTGCGCCTTCGGGGTGCACGGGGGGAAGCTCTTAGGTTTCCTCGTGTCCCAGCGGGGCATTGAGGCAAACCCCGAGAAGATCCGGGCATTCCTCGACATGCCCCCGCCGCGCTCCGTCAAGGACGTCAAGCAGCTCTCTGGCCGCCTGGCCACGCTAAGCCGCTTCATCCCCCGGTCGGGGGAGTGAGGCCTCCAGTTCTTCAAGATCCTCCGAGGGCTCGAGGGGTTCCACTGGACCCCCGAGGCCCAGGAAGCCTTCAACGACCTCAAGAAGTACCTCACGAGCCCTCCAATGCTCGTGAGCCCGTCTCTAGAAGAGCCCTTTCTCCTCTACCTTGCCGGGACCCCCGTCGCCGTTAGCATGGTCTTGGTGAAGGAGCAAGGGGGGCAGCAGCGTCCCGTGTACTACGTGAGTGAGGCCCTCCAAGGGGCCAAAACTCGGTACACGAAGATGGAGAATATCTGCTACGCCCTCCTGATGGCGTCCCGGAAGCTTCGCCATTACTTCCTGGGACACCCCATCACCGTCCCGTCGTCCCTCCCCCTGGGGGAGGTATTGCGGAACAAAGAAGCCACCGGCCGGATTGGGAAGTGGGGGGCCGAGCTCGCCCCCTTCTCCCTGTCCCTCACAGGCCGCTCCGCCATCAAGTCACAGGTCCTCGCCGACTTCGTCGTAGAGTGGACTCCTGCCTCCGGGTCCGGGGACGAAGACCTCCCTGTGCCGCCCCGACGCAGTGACCACTGGACCCTCATGTTCGATGGGTCGCTGTGTCTCACCGGGGATGGGGCGGGAGTAGTCCTCCGGAGCCCCGAGGGGAAGGAACTCGAGTACGCCGCGCGGCTCGAGTTCCCCGCAACCAACAACGTCGCCGAGTACGAGGCTTTGCTCCTCGGGATGCGCCTTGCGCGCTCCCTGGGGATCCGGCGCCTCCTAGTGAAGGGAGATTGTTAGCTCGTAGTTTGCCAAATGGACAAGTCTTACCTGTGCCATGACGCAAACTTGAGTCTTTATTTGCAGGAGGTGCGGAAGATGGAGAGGCACTTCGACGGCCTTGAGGCCCGGCATATCCCGCGAAGGGACAATGACTGGGCCGACGCCCTGGCCCAGGCGGCCAGTGCCCGGGAATCACTCCCCAAGGGGGCCTTCTTGGAAATCATCACGAAGCCCTTGATGGCCTCCCCGGACACGGGCGACGAGCCTCACGTCCCGGAGGTCGCCGAGATCACCCGGACTCCATCATGGATGGACCCCCTCATCTCCTTCATCAAGGGGGAGGGGCACCCTCCTAATGAGACCGAGGCTAAGCGCCTCCGGGCCAAAGCCCGGGCATATCTCCTGCTGGAGGGGAGGCTCCACAAGCGGGGGGCTTCCGCCCTCCTGCGCTGCCTCCCCCGGCCGAAGGGACTCCAACTTCTCGAAGACATCCACGCGGGGAGCTGTGGTTCTCACCTAGTCCCGCGTGCCATCGCGGCTAAGGCTCTCCGACAGGGCTTCTACTGGCACACGGTCACGCGCGACGCGTGAGACCTTGTCTCCGCGTGCGAAGCATGCGAGAAGATGGCCAAGGGCTCGAACCTCCCCCCTGTAGCGCTGCAGACTATCCCCATCACTTGGCCCTTTGTGCGCTGGGGGATGGACCTCTTAGGGCCCTTCCCCCAGCGCCCGGAGGATACAAGTATGTGGTGGTCGCGGTCGACTACTTTACAAAGTGGGTAGAGGCGGAACCCTTGGCCAGCATCACGTCCAGGGCCGTTCAGCGGTTTTTCTAGAAAAACGTCGTTTGTCGTTTTGGTGTCCCCCGGGAAATCACCGTGGACAACGGGACCCAATTCGACTCGGCTTATTTTCGGGAATTCTGTGAAGGCCTGGGGCTCGTCATCCACTTCGCCTCAGTGGCCCATCCCCGGAGCAATGGGGCCGTCGAGAGAGTCAACGGCGTGATCCTACAGGGACTGCGCCAGAGACTCGAGCAAACCGCTTCTAAGCAGGGTGCATGGGCAGAGGAGGTCCCTAGCATCCTCTGCTCCATGCGCACGACCCCGTCCCGGGCGACGAGGCGTACTCCCTTCTCCCTGGTCTACGGGGCGGAGGCAGTCCTCCCCCTAGAGATAGGCTTTCGGTCGCTGCGGGTCGAGCTTCTAGATGGAGCCACGACCGCAACGTACCAGGCCAATGAGGCCAACCAGCAACTGGAAATCGACCTCGTGGAGGAGGAACGTGACCGAGCGCTTCTCCGCCACGCCATCTACAAGTGCAAGATGGCGCGCGCATACAACCAGCGCGTGCGCGAGAGAGCTTTTCGCCTTGGGGACCTTGTCCTCAAGCGCGTGACGGACCCCCAAGCCCAGGGTAAGCTCTCCCCCAAGTGGGAGGGCCCCTACAGGATCTCCGCGGTCCTGGGCTCGGGGGCCTACAAACTCTCCAACCTTCAAGAGCAGGAGCTGAAGCACACGTGGAACTTGCGTTTACTTCGCAAGTTCTATGTTTAGCCTTACGGGCCTGTCCTCCGCGTCCTTGAACAGCCGGATGACGCGCTGCTCAACGGCCCAGGTAATTGCCGCCCCCTACAAATTCCAGAGTTAGAAAAATTTTGGATGCAGGGAGCCAAAAGAAAGTGACAACTGCCTTGGGTGAATACCTGGACTTGAAGGGACCGGAGCTCCGCGAAGCGCTCGTGGAGTGTCCCCTCCGCGGTGAAGGCCTGGACCTTTGGGGTCTGCAGGCCTTCCGTGTAACGCTTGACCTCCCCTGCGGAAAGCAGGGGGGTCTCCCGCCCGGTGCTGGTCCCGCCGTGGCCGGTGACGAGCCCCCGGGCTGGGGCGCCTGGCATGATCTCGATCGGGGTGGCGGTTGTCTTCGTCTTCGTCGCCGAAGTGCCCCCCGAGGAAGTGGCTGAGGACGTTTCGGAGGGGATCCCTTTCTGGGGGGGATCATCAGACCTTTCCCCTTCCTGGGCGGGAGGGCCCCCGGAACCTCCACTTCCGGAGGGACCTCATGGACCGAGGGGCTCCCCCGCTAGTCCACGGGCCACTCCACCCGCGGAGGCGAGGCCTCCGCGAACCTCACCTCCGGTTTCTCCGGCTCCAAGGGTGCCGGGGGCGCCGGGAGGGCCGTACCGAAGGCGGAGACGGAGCGTAGTCCGCCGAATCGGACGCCGCCCCTCCCGCGGTCGGCTCCTTCCCCCGGGCCGCAACGGGGCTCTTCTGGGGAGGGGGTGTCACTTCTTTCCGGGCCGGCGCCCGGGCGCGCCCGGTCCCGGGGGTCTCCTCCCGGGGATTCGCCGGTGTTGAAGCTGGCGTCGTCGATGGGCCGGGGGCTTTTTGGACTCTAGCCTTCTTAGGCTCAGAGCCCCCGGCGGCGTCTTTCCCCGGCTTGTGCGACCCGGGGGTGGGGAGGGGCTTCCTCTCCGGCAGCTTCAGCCCATAGGCCTCAGCCACCAAGTTCCAGGGAGGGCCCTCCCCCACGAGGCGCACAACGCGCTCGTGCTCGTCGGCAAAGTACCTCCCCAGGAGGTTCTCCGCCTTCTTCCGCGCCGCCGGGTACGGCCGGACTACAAGAGGTAAAGAGTTAGTCAAATTTCCAAAAATTTGTAACTGCAATGCATCAGGTAGCCGGGCTTACGTCGGGTCATCGGCTTGACCGGGGGCCGTTGCTCCGGGCCCATGCCGATCCCCCTTCTCCCGCGTGAGAAGGGGGAGATCCTCAGGAGCATCATCTCCTCGGCGGCGTCCACACCGGAGGCTTCGGCGCGGATGACCTGCTGTAAGAGGGGGGCGCTGGGGTGTACGCCACCTCGTCGTCCCGGACCCGGAGGTAGAACCACCTCCGGATCCAGTCGCCCCAGTGGTCCCGGGAGGCCGCCGCCGGGTAATCGGCCACCCGGGACGGCAGCATCTGCACCATCACCGAGCCAAAGGGGGACTTGGGTCCCCCCTTCACCATGTGGGAACTCCTCGCCACCGGTTCGTAGAAGTACTGGAAGGCGTGTAGGGTGGGCTCCCGCCCGGTCGCCGTCTTGTAGAGCCAGATGAAGAGGCCCATCCGGACGATCGCGTTCGGGGTGAGGTGGTTTAGGGCCACCTCATACTCCTTCAAAAACTCCCGGAGCAAGGGATGCACCGGGAGCCAGAGCGCCGCCTCCAGGAAGGCCTCGAAGGCCATGATCTCTCCGGGCCTGGGGCGGGGGGCTCCGTCCTTCTTCACGGGGACCCGGATGTCCCCGTCCTCAATGACGCAGCGTTCGACCATGGACTCCGCGTCCTCAGCCGTGAACTCGGACGCCCAGACGAAGTCCGGAGCGACCTCCTCCGGGGGCACCTCGGTCGTCTTCGCTCGACCCTTCGGTGCCATCAGGTTTGTTTTTTCTGGTGGCTAATGTTTCAGGAGGCTACGCCTAAAGGTTCCGGACGCCTGCTACCGGGAGAGCTAAATGCGCTAAGGTTGAGAAGTTTGGAATGAACTTCCCGGGCCCCCCAAGGCCCTATTTATAGGGGCGAGCCGTGATCCAGAGGAGCGCCACGTAGTACTCGGCGGAGCAATATGGGCCGTTGAAGTTCAAACCGTGCGCGGGAAACGAAGGGACTGGCGTGCAAACTGAGGCACCGGTTCAAATCACAAGAGCATTTATGGCGAAGCGGCGGTCATAAGCGCGCGGCACAGGAATCGAAGCGTCACAGCTCCGGTGGCTTGGCTCGGAGATTTTCCCGGTGACATGTACCATTCCCACCGGGGACTCGAGCATCGTCCCCGGGGGGCATGGGGGGCTGCTGTTGGGGGAAATCTCCGTGAGACTAAGTCCAGGTAAGTTGCGTCACATTTGCCCGGGGACGTGGCCTCCGGTGCCTGCCCCGGGCGCCACCTTTTGGCGCCCGGGATCGGGCCTCCGGCGTCGGTCCCGGGTGCCGCCATTTGCCCGGGGACGTGGCCTCCGGTGCCTGCCCTGGGCGCCGCCTTTTGGCTCCCGGGACCCAGCCTCTGGCGCCGGTCCCGGGCGCCGCCATTTGCCCGGGGACGTGGCCTCCGGTGCCTGCCCCGGGCGCAGCCTTTTGGTGCCCGGGACCCGGCCTCCGGCGCCGGTCCAGGGCGCCACCATTTGCCCGGGGATGTGGCCTCCGGTGCCTGCCCCGGGCGCTGCCTTTTGGCGCCTGGGACCCGGCCTCCGGCGCCGGTCCCGGGCACCGCCATTTGCCCGGGGACATGGCCTCCGGTGCCTGCCCCGGGTGCCGCCTTTTGGCGCCCGGGACCCGACCTCCGGCGCCTGTCCCGGGCGCTGCCATTTGCCCGGGGACGTGGCCTCTGGGCCTGCCCCGGGCGCAGCCTTTTGGCTCCCGGGACCTGGCCTCCGGCGCCGGTCCCGGGAGCCGCCTTTGGCCCGGGGACCTAGCCTCCGGTGCGTGTCCCGATCCTCGTCGTCCTTCTAAAGGTAAAGTCTCTGGTTGTTGATCATGTGCAGGTCACGCGAGGAGCGCCTCGGGAATCAGCGACCACCTGTCAAGCATCCAAGGCGTTTGAACGGGAGAAGGACGTTGCTACCCCTCAATCCGATGGTGGCTTCCGGGGTAGATAGGTCTTTTTGCTTCTTTTTGGGGCTATAAATAGCCCTTGTACCCCTCAGTTGTAAGCAAGTGATTCATTTTATTGGAATAGCCAAAACTCAAAGGTGTGCTCCGGAAGCCTCTCCCCCGGAGAGAGCCTCCCCAGCCGACTCCGGTCGGGAGCACGCCGACAGGACTAGGGCCCCCACCGGGACCCGAACCTGTATAAATCCTTGTGTCAATTCTTGTGTTTGCCCGGCGGGGGAGGACTGGTCACCTGGTCAGCCCGCGCCGCGTAATCTTCGCTAGGATCGTTCACAAAAGCTGCCGGGGTATTCGCAATACCACGACATAGATCCTTTTCACCGAGGCAAGGGAATTGCCAAGGAGGATTCCATGACTTCCGGCCGCCACACTCGCCGTGAATCTGAAGGGCATCGACGTCACCATGCGCGAAAGGGTTCCCTTTTGTCTCACCATGAATCCAATGATGAAAGCTCCCCGCAACCAAGGAAGTCGAGTCCAGACTCTCCATTGGGCGTTGAGGGGGCAACTGTGCCACTATGTGCACGGCTTCACCGTGTCGTTTGGCCACGTCCTTATCGCCCCCCCACCCCCCACCATCGATCATTATGATAGGAAGTCAGATCCGTACGAGTTCATTCAAGTCTACTCCAACGGGATCCCCGTTGCTAGGGGCGATGAACGCATGCAGTGCAACACTTTTCCCCTCTTCCTCAAGAGCATTGCTCAGTCATGGTTCTACAACTTCTAGGGCGCCCCCACCATCGATTGCACAACTGAAGAAGGGATTCTGCGCCAACTTCTATGGGAACTATAGTCACCCCCTGGATTCTTCAAAGCTCTTTACTACAAAGCACAAGTCAAGGGAAATGATCCAGGATTACTTCAAACATTTCCCCCAGATTAAGAGCCAGATCATTCACGCCCCCAATATAACCATCATTGAAGCTTGCGAGAATGGTTTGCTTCTAGGTGAGCTATGTCACCACTTGTCCCACAGTTTCTTGGAAACCACCAATGAGTTCTTCAACATCCTGGAGAAGTACGCTCGCGTGGAAGAACACAATATTTGGAAGACGAACCAAAATTCACCTCAAGCCCCTGGAGAAGGCTCCAAGAGGGAGAAAACTGATAAGTACTAAATTGGTAGTGCTTTTACCCTAGGTTTGCTAGTGAAAACGTGCTGAAAACTCTTTTTATGCGACATTTTATGTAACTTTTTGTATCATTTTTAAATCTCTTTCATGGTTTGTTCGTTATATTTCAGGGATCATGCCTACAAAATTTGGGGGCATTTTGAGTTCGTTTGGATCAGTTTCGACGAAAGATACGAAAACTGGACAAAAAAGAACCCTGGACCACGGGCACGACCCATGCCCAGCTCTGTTTGTTTTGCTCTACACGATCATGGCCAAGCTTGGTTCCAATCAGCTTGCACGATCACGACCAAGCTTGGTTTTGGTCGGCTTGCATGGTCACAACCAGGCTCGGTCTCAATCGTTTTGCACGGTCACGACCAGGCTCAGTACAACCATGGGCACGACTAGTCGCGGTCATTTTTCATGACCAAGCGCGGTCATTTTGCTCGACATGATCAAGTTCGGTCTCGGTCGATTTACTCGACACAATCGTGGGCACAAGGCACGACCCGTGCCACTAGTCCTGCCTGGCTCAGTTTTCAACTAGTTTTGGTCGTTTTGGCTCCGATTTATCTAATTCTTGCGCTGTTTGAAGCCAGATTCTGTCGCCTACACGTCAAGAGTTATATTTGGACATGTTAACCTATTGTATTATAAATAGAGAAACTTTTGTCTCAATTAGATATGCATTAGATAGGCTATTTTTAGGTTAGTTTTAGGTTAGAAGAGCCTCCTTCTCTATTCTAATTTCCGCATTTGTAAGCTGGCAAGGATAGCAAACCTAATTCTTTGATGCAATCAAGTAAGTTTTCACTTATTTCTTATTAATATTTATGTATTTTTATGGTTTTTTGTGAGTAATTCACTTCTAGGGTTAGGAATGACCTAATTCGGAAGGCATAATTTCTCCTCGGTCTCGATCTTAAGTTTTGCAGTTAATGTCTTATGTTTTCTTCCTCTAAACCATAAATTCTCGTTCTGGAAATAAACGTAATAGTTGAGCCTTAGCAAGATTTAAGGGAGTTCTTGAGTTATTTGCACCTTGATGTGGGACCCTGAACATGAGAGAGGCTCTCACCAAACTTAACCGTGGAAGCAACCCTCTAACCATTGTACCAACGACCATACTAGCAACTTAATCTGCCTTGAAAAACAATTGAAACGAACTTGCAATTCTCAGACCTTGGATAAAATTACACCTTATGGTTATGAAATTCCCGAAGACCTAGGTTTTCCTTTTCATTTCTTAAACTCTAGTTTTCATACTTTCTCTTTACTGCTTTAAACCCTAGATTGATAGGCTTAGTAGTAGATTTAGTGGTAGAAAAACAACCCCCCAAATCGTTCAAACTTAATCAGCAATTTGTTAGCCTAAAAGACGAATATGCTTGTTCCTTATGGAATTTGACCCTCAAGTGCTCAGCATTCAACCATTCGCTTGTGGTTATAATACCCATCACTTGGACCCCTGCGGGCTGTAGCGTATCACGTTTTTGGCGCCATTGCCTGGAAACAATGGTCATTCATGTTTCAGATTAATTTTTGCTGATATAAGTCAATCTTATTTCTCTATCTTGTTTTTATTTTTGTTTTTTTGCACTACTAACCTTTCAGGGAGATAGTGCAATCTGGATAGCTCGGACAAACCTATCAAAACCATGTGCCAACTTCGGTATGAGGCAAGGCAGGTAAGATAAAAGGAGAATTTGTGACAAACCATTGAAGTGAACAAGGAACAACCAATAATGAAGGACCAAAAAAGACTAAAGGATTATGCAATCCCATTCAGCATGGGGTTGCAAGAAGGTATTCTTAGACCAGGAATCGAATCAAACAATTTTGAAATAAAACCTGCACTCTTAAACTTGGTACAACAAAATCAATTCAGCGGTCTACCCGCTGAAGATCCATCTATGCATTTACATATGTTTCTTGAGCATTGTGACACTTTGAAGATTCATGGAGTAACATAGGACGCACTTCTCTTGAGGCTCTTTCCTTTCTCGGTGCGCAAGAAGGCGAGGGCATGGCTGTACACTCTTCCTCCTGTATCGATCACCACGTGGGATGAACTCTCACGCGCCTTTCTTAGTAAGTTTCCCCTCTTGCTAAAACTGTTCATATTCACAACTAGATTGCATCTTTTTCTCAGCAGACAGGAGAATCACTTTACGATGCTTGGGAATGATGCAAAGACTTGTTGATCAAATGTCCGCATCACGGACTAGACAAGTGGCTTGTGGTTCAGACGTTCTATAACGGGCTGAACTACAACGCACGGATGGCTATAGACGCCGCAGTTGGTGGTGCACTGATGAACGAAAGTGTAGATAAAGCATACGAACTCATCAAAGGTATAAGGTATAACTCAAAATTACACACAATGGGGAACCGAACGAGCTGCTCAACAGACTTCGACCAACAATGTGGATGTAAGTGTAATGTCTTAATTAGTCGAGCAGGTATCTTTTCTCACTGATAAATTAGCTATTCTTGGATAACCTGCTAATTCCTCTATTAATGCCATTGCACTTGTATGTGAACTGTGCGGCATATAAGGCCATTATGGCCATGAATGCCAATTTAACCCATCCATGGAGTAGGTGAACGCTTTTCAGGGTGGGCAACAATGGCAAGGTAAGGCTTTCCTAACTCTTACAACTCTGGATGGCGCAACAACCAAAATTTTGGGTGGTCAGGAAAAATTCAGCAAACTCAACATCAACAAGAAAGTTTTGGACAATAGAAACTACACCAACAAAACCCCCATATCAAGCGCAAAGGCCACTGTACCAACCACAAAATCAGCAACCATACCAACTGCCGCACCAACGGCAACCCGAGTAATTGAACATGGAGCGCATGCTAGAGAACTTTTTAGCAAATCAAGAGAAGGAGAAAACGTCCATGAGCCGAAAGATGGACTCCATATCAACTAACATCGGCTTCTCGAGACTCAAATTGTATAATTGGTGAATCCTGCATTAAAAAATGATAACCCTCTTCCTTCCCAACCAATTAATTGCCGTAATTCTGAAAAAAATTAATTTTATAGTTTGCTTAAACCCTCTTATTTCTAATGCAGTGATCCTAAGGAGTGGAACAAAACTACTGGAACGAACACCACCCACCGAACCACCACCGGCAAGTAAAACAATGGAAGTACCATGTGGGGGACCACATGCTCCAGTGTCCCGAGTCCAGCATCGAACTCCAAGACATGGAACAGGGCCCCCTTGTTGCAACTTCTAAGGATTCAGTTGCGAACCAGAAATGAATACCACAACCAGCAAGGGACATAATTGATTAACAAAACATTACAAGTTCACAGCCGATCATGGCATTAGTGCCTTACATAAGTTAGTAGCAAACAGGTCCAAAATATCCTTTCAACTTTTTAGCAAAAAGTGGAAGTAGCAAAACTCTACCATTCTCCCACAGTCACTCTCCCGCGGTATGCAACACCTAGAAACTTTGATCATAATCGAAGTCTTCAAAGGGCTTAGGCTCATACTAATGTGAGTCCAAGTCACTTGGCTCTTCAACCTCTGATGGAGTAGTTTAGTCACGGCTGAGTACAAGGTACTTAGCAAATCACCACTAAACAAGTGCAATAATATGAAACATGATAGGGAATGTAAAGAAGGTGTTTAAGGTTCTTTTCCAAACCATATTCATAACCTAACAGTTAATCTGCGTGAAAAGTATTTAAAAATGATCCGTGTGGATCTCAGGTCAAGTTCAGAATGGATTTGCAACCATGAAAAGGAGTGCGACCATGGAAAGGTTTGCAACCTTGGAAAGGATTCGTTCCCTGGTCGAAGTTGTAGTCTGATCCAAATATATATAAATAAGTCATATCTATTCAAGTTTAGTAGTTGTCTGAGTCTAATACATTTAGGTTATTGAGTCTAATACGTACTCATACCATTGGACTATAAATACTTTGTAATAAGTCTAGTTTAGATCATCTAAGAGTCATATAAATTATTTAAGTCTTAGACACTTATAGTTCATTGATTGATGTTTGGTGAGTGCGTCTTAACGTTCGACGTGTACAAGCCCTCTTTGAAATAAAGAGTTTTGCAATTATTTTGAGCTGTGTTTTTGATCAACTTTGGGTTTCGGCAACTCCGAGTAAGATCCCATTATTCTGCATATTAGCATCTGGGCGAGCCCAGTGCGAAAACCAAGTCTAGGTCTCAAACGGATCAAGTTGGTATCAGAGCAACTATCCTGTCCTATGGATGGTGAAGACTTGCTAGGGTTACAAAACCTCCGGTAAAACTTCAGGTGATAATTCAACGGTTCCTACAGTCGTGTCTCTGAAGATGTCTGACGATACCTCCGTTCAAGCTAACCTAGCCGAACAAGTGGCTAAGCTCTCCACTGACATGGATACCGTGCTTGCTTGGATTAAGCAGCAGTTCATGGCTGTACCTTCTGAAGTTGATGCTTCAAGAAGCCAGGTTAAGGGTGTCAAGACCGGTGAAGGCTTGCGTAGGACAGACGAAGATGAAGACGAAGGCGACCATAAGGTTGATGACCTCGCCAACACCTCCTTAGCTGTCAAATCTTTTAAGGTCGACGCTAAGATTGATATACCCATATATGATGGGGTGATCGATGTCGAGAAGCTGGATTCTTGGATCGACTAGCTTGAGATCTACTTTGATCTAAAAGGGTTTAGTAGCACTCAAAAGGTGAAGTTCGCACCTTTGAAGATGAAGGACCACGCCAAGACATGGTGGAAGGCCCTTGTTGCCAGTGGTGAAGCTGATGACCTTGCGTGGGGTCAATTCAAACAACTCCTGTGACAAGAATTCTACTTGATGGGTTACCTTGAGGAGAGATGGGATAATTGGCACCGATTGTACCAACGGTGCGACCAATCTGTCCAGGACTATACTATGGAGTTTCAGAGACAAAAAATGGTCATTGGCATCTCGCTATGCCAGAATTATATGTTTGGACTTCAGAAATAGATCAATGCTGAGTTAAGCCTATTTGGCATCCAAGACAACGCGACCGCGAGCACAACTGCTGTGGTGATCCAGAAGAAAAACAAATCCCGTAACGACAAGAACACAAAAGAGAATTCGACTTCGTCAAAGGCAAAATTGAGTTCAAAGAAGAGTACTCCGAAGTCTAGTATGAGTATCTTCTGTGATCATTGTCATGTTGCTGGACATATAAAGGATAAGTGTTATAAGCTCCATCCTGAGCTTCGACCAAAGAAGAACATACCAGGGAAAGGAACAGCTACAGCTACTACGGCTCCACCCGAAGAAGGAGTTGCTCGAGTAACTTCGGTCGATGAGGCAGATATGACTTTGTCTCTGATGGCAATACTGAAGGAGAAAGGGTCGGATTCACCTGATGACCATCACTCAATAGAGGACTTATTCACTATCAATATCCAGGTGAAGCACGAAGTGGTGTAGCAATATTCGATCATGAAATTCAGAAGAATTTGGTTTTCGCTGGATTGGTTCGGCTACTTGGTTTGAAGACAACCACACAGTCGTGACCATATTCGCTGTGTTGGTTTACATCCGACGTGAACCAATAGATTAGGAGTCAGTGTGTGTGGAAGTTTGTGATCTTTGCTCAATATATCGATGAGGTCCAATGCGATGTTGTTCCTATCGATATTTGTCAGGTGATCTTTGAGAGTCCATATCTGTATGATCGTAACACTCACTTCCGTCGGTGAGCGCAAGAGTACGAGCTCACTAAAGACAGAGTTAAGTTCGTGATCAGTACAGACGTTCACGTCAACACTTCGAACTTGATTACCACTAATCAGTCCAAACGAATCGTCAATGCATGTCACAAATACGTGCTGGTTATGATTCGACCAGTTGGTCAAAGTGATAGTACTCGAGTAGCATTGTCGTTGGCGTGATGAGAAGATTCTAGTCATTTTTCAGGACTGCTTGAGAAATATAGTGATCTGTTCGAGAGTACCCAGAGTTGTCCGCCGAAACGTCTAATTGAGCATGAAATTCAACTCGTGTCCGATGTGACACTTCCCAATCTGAGTATGTATCGCAACTCAGTATTGGAGAATGAAGAGATCAAAAGACAGCTTGGTGAATTATTAAGATATGGTGTAATCCAACCAAGTAGTTCACCTTGTGGATCTCCTGTGGTGTTAGTGCAAAAAAAGATGGGACTTGGCGTATGTGCATTGACTATTGAGCATTGAACAAGATAACTATCAAGAACTGGTACCCCTTCCTCATATTGACAACCTGCTAGACCAATTGAAGCATGCTGTCTTCTCAAAATTGGATCTCAAGTCAGGATATCATCAAGTTAGCATTCGAGAAGAGGATACGTGGAAGACCGCGTTCAAAACGTGACAGGGTCTGTTCAAATGGCTGGTCATGCCGTTTGGCCTCTACAACACCCTGGCAACTTTCATGCGTCTTATGAATGACGTATTGCGACAGTTCATCGACGACTTTGTGATTGTTTACCTCGATGACATACTGGTCTATAGTCATTCGTGGGACAAGCACCTCATTCATGTCGAAAAGGTGTTCAAACAGCTTTGGCAAGATCGACTTCGCCTCAACCGTAAGAAGTGCAAGTTCGGCCAGCAAACTCTATTGTACTTAGGATTCGTGGTCGACAATGATATGTTGCAAATTGACCTGGATAAGGTAAAAGTGATTCCAGAGTGGCCTTGACCGCGAACAGTTACGGAAGTGCGTAGTTTTGTGGGAGCATGCCAATACCTTTGGAAGTTCATCCGACACTTCTCGATTGTGGCTTCTCCATTGCATGCATTAACCAGGATCAACCAGAAGTTCGAGTGGACAGGGAAACATGAGGAGATGTTTCTCTTGCTGAAGAGGAAGATCAGTGAAGCTCCTGTTCTAGCTTTGCCGAATCTACAGAAACCATTCGAGCTAGAAATCGTTGCCTCAGGTTATGCAATGGGTGCAATGCTCATGCAAGAAGGTCAACTAGTAGCATATCACTCCGAGTTATTTCAGGGAGCTCAGAAGAATTACCCGACCTATGACAAGGAGTTGTGTGCACTGCATCTGGATGTAAAACATTGGCGATGCTAACTTTTGGGTAAAGAGACTCTAGTCCACACCGACCACCAGCCTTTGCAATATTTGCAAACTCAATTGAAGCTACAACAAGCTTGATATATGAAGTGGATGTCGTATCTGCAGCAGTTTAATATGGTGATTAAGTACAAGAAGGGTGTACACAATAAACTAGCCGACATGTTGTCGTGACCACTAGTTACAACCCTCTGCTTATCAGCGTTCATGCAGGTCAAGCCCTCATGTCATGATGACTATGCAACAATGTACAATGAAGATCTTGATTTTTTATTAGCACTGGCTGAGCTCAAAACAGGGAAACCTACAGAGTTCGGCGAGGGCTTGACATGTCATCCTGATTTTGCAAAGCCCTCATGTCATGTCATGATGACTATGCCACAATTCGTCGAGAAGGACTCTTGTACAAAGGCAATTTGCTTTGTATACCTCGTGGAGCACCTCGAATTCAATGGCTACGAGAAGTGTATACATCGAAGGTTGCTGGACACTTTGGGGTTACGAAGACTTTGCAAAATCTTCATCGACATGTGTTCTGGCCGCGAATGCAACAAGATATGGCTAGTTTTATTCGAGGTTGTGGTCTCTGCAACATCTTGAAACCGGCAAACCGAAAATTAGGTTTGCACACTCTTTTGTCAGTTCCATTGCGATCATGGGAATGCATATCCATGGATTTCTTGGGAGGATTGCCTAAGACTTGATGTGGCAACGACTATCTCTTTGTGGTCGTTGATCGGTTCTCCAAAATGATTATTCTCATACCTTGTCGAAAGACTATCACGGGAGAAAAAGCAGTTCGGGTATTCTTTCAGCACATTTGGACACATTTCGGACTGCCGACTTCTATTGTGTCTGATTGTGATACCCAGTTCCTTAGTCACTTTTGGCGATCGCTCTGGACGATGATGGACACAAAGCTAAAGAGGATACTGCTTTTCATCCTTAAACTGATGGTCAAATCAAGGTGGTCAATCGAACAGTTCTTCATCTCTTGAGAGGCTATAACTTTACTTATCCGAAGACCTGGGATGAAAGCATACCATACTTGCAGTTTTCTTTTAATCGAGCGGTGCATGGTTCGACTGGAAAGTCGCATTTTGAGGTCTGTTTGAGATTTTTACCACATAGTCCATTCGATATGGAGTTTGTGATCCCTACCTCAACACAGAATAGCAAGGAAGCATTTGATTAGGATCGAGCACAAAAGTTCCTAGAAGGTATTCAACGACTCCATGGTGAGGTTAAACAAAACTTGCTGAAAGCTTAACTCAAGTACAAGGTGCGACATGATCAGCACCGAGTTGATGCTCAATACCAAGAAGGAGATATGGTATGGCTACATTTGAGTTAGGAGAGACTTAAAGGTGAAGGTAAAAAGGTCAAACCTATTCGTTATGGTCCTTTTCGGATTTTGTGAAAAGTTGGTAATAATGCTTGTCAACTCGAGTTACCTCTGTACATGGACATTTACTCGGTTGTCAATGTTGAGCATCTCAAACTCTTTGAGCCTTCAATGTTGGATGATGAGCCATATACCATAGTTTCATCTGTTGGACTTGGTCTATCAACGAGAAGAGCCTTTACTTGATGACGTGATCTTGGAGAAGAAGGTGACAACCACCTACAACGGTACACAAGAGTCATTTCGAATCAGACGGAAAGGTCAACGAGCACGTGCGACAAAGTGGTACACCCGAGAAGATGGTCAAGCTCATTTCCACATCTCCAGTTTTGATCACAGGTCGCAACGGGAGTTCGCTCCTTCTCAACAGGGGAGTCATGATCCGGGTGGATCTCAGGTCGAGTTCAGAATGGATTCATGACCATGAAAAGGAGCGCGACCTTGGAAAGTTTTGCGACCTTGGAAAGGATTCAATCCCTGGTCGAGTTGTAGTTCGATCCGAATATATATAACTAAGTCCTATCTGTTCAGGTTTAGTATTTGTCTGAGTCTAATACGTATGTTTAGGTTATTGAGTCTGATACGTACTCATATGATTGGACTATAAATACTTTGTAATATGTCTAGTTTAGATCATCGAAGAGTCAGAACTTATTTAAGTCTTAGACAGTTATAGTTCATTGATTGACGTTTGGTGAGTGCGTCTTAACATTCGACGTGTACAAGCCCTCTTTGAAATAAAGAGTTGTGCAATCGCCTTGAGCTGCGTTTTTGATCAACTTTGGGTTTCGACAACTCCAAGTAAGATCCTGTTATTCCGCATATTAGCATCTGGGTGACCCTAGTGCGAACACCAAGGTTAGGTGTCAAACGGATCAAAACCAATTTTTATAACTCACCTTACATAATAGTTTAAGGGTGAGGAAACTTAAGCCAATTGATAAAATAACCCATTCAAAACTATTTGTGCCTCGCAATATGAATTGAATCCATTGACCATAACATACTCCTAGAATCAAGAGTACAGAGTATTCAAATATATTTTAAACTCTGTAGAGGTGTATCGCTTTACCCACAAGATTGAAGGAAAATGGGCTGCTACTCTAGCGATAATTTCAATAATTTTAACCCGAAAACCCAAGAACCATGCAAGCATAAAACCACAGATCAAGAGGTTTACCACTAGATGCGCGGATGCGATAACGTAGCAGTGGAAGAAGAGTCGATGTCGCAACCAGATTGTGACCAACAGTGCAGCAGTAGTAGTTGCACCTCTATGGAAGTCCACACGTCCAGGGAAGGAGCACCGCATGTTTGTGTGCTAACACCAGAACACACGGCTAGGGTTTTATGAGATCTATCTCGTGGATGGTTGTGGTAGCCAGAATAGATCAGATATCAAATATCTTTTGCATGCCCACCTAGCCTGCTTTTATAAGGCTTTGTAGATAAGTCCTACTCAAATTCAAACTCTAATCCTAATGGTAAACCCATTACCAATAGGGGAGTCATTTCGGATCCCATCCGAATTGTTGGGGGAAATCTCTGCGAGACTAAGTCCAGGTAAGTTGCATCACATTTGCCCGGGGACGTGGCCTCCTGTGCCTGCCCCGGGCGCCGCCATTTGCCCGGGGACCTGGCCTTCGGTGCCGGTCCCGGGCGCCGCCATTTGCCAGGGGACGTGGCCTCCGGTGCCTGCCTCGGGCGCCACCTTTTGCCCGGGGACATTGCCTCCGGGGCATGTCCCGAGCGCCGCCTTTTGGCTCCCGGGACCTGGCCTCCGGGGCCGGTCCCGGGCGGCGCCATTTGCCCGGGGATCTGGCCTCCGGTGCCGGTCCCGGACGCTGCCTTTTGCCCGGGGACATTGCCTCCGGGGCATGTCCCGGGCGCCGCCTTTTAGCTCCCGGGACCTAGCGTCCGGTGCCTGCCCCGGGCGCCGCCATTTGCCCGGGGACCTGGCCTCCAGTGCCGGTCCCGGGCGCCGCCATTTTCCTGGGGACGTGGCCTCCGGTGCCTGCCCCGGGCGCCGCCTTTTGCCCGGGGACATTGCCTTCGGGGCATGTCCCGGGCGCCGCGTTTTGGCTCCCGGGACCTGGCCTCTGGGGCCGGTCCTGGGCGCCGCCGTTTGTCCGGGGACCTGGCCTCTGGTGCCGATCCCAGGCGCCGCCTTTTGCCCGGGGACATTGCCTCCGGTGCATGTCCCGGGCCTCGTCGCCCTTCTAAAGGTAAAGTCTTTGGTTGTTGATCACGTGCAGGTCACGCGAGGAGCGCCTCGAGAATCAGCGACCACCTGTCAAGCATCCAAGGCACCTGACTGGGAGAAGGACGTTGCTACCCCTCAATCCGACGGTAGCGTCCGGGGTAGTTTAGTCTTTTTTGCTTCTTTTTGGGGCTATAAATAGCCCTTGTACCCCCTGTTGTAAAGGGAGGTGATTCATTATTTCTAGAATAGCCAAACTCACAGGTGTGCTCCGGAAGCCTCTCCCCGAGAGAGCCTCCCCAGCCGACTCCGGTCGGGAGCACGCCGACAGGACTAGGGCCCCCACCGGGACCCGAACATGTATAAATCCTCGTGTCACTTCTTGTGTTTGTCCAGCGGGGGAGGACCGGTCGCTTGGTCAGCCCGCGTCGTGTTTTCTTCGCTAGGATCGTCCACGAAACCTGCCGGGGTATTCGCGATACCACGACAGTTGGCGCCGACCGTGGGGACTCGTGACAAGACGCCATGGCTCCCCCAAGAACAAGGGCTCGCACCCTTCTCGGTGACGCCGGTCTCGGAGACCCAGCGCCGCTCGTCCGGGACACGACTGTCCCGGCGCTTCCACCCGGAGGCGGCTAGACCTAGGTACCGCCTCCCACCTTTCCTCTTAACTTAGGTGCTTCTACCTTCGGGTCGCTCCCGGTGACTGCAGGAACCTCGGTCGGGACTAGTCTCCTCCCGACGGCTCCCTCGGCACCCCGTCACGCCCTGCTCGAGGCTTTAGTGGAGGGCCAGCTCCGCACCCAGCGCTCCATGGATGAGCTGCTTCGCGTGTTGGTGTGGCCAGCGGCCCCCACATATGCGCCGTACCCATATCCGGGGGCCATGCCCCCGTTTACGGGTCACCCGGTGGTCCCTCCGGTCTCCGGAGGTTTATCCGCCCCGTATGACCCCAGCGGGGGGGTACCCTCTCCCTGCGGGTCATACGTCCGGACCCTTCCCGGCATCCGGGCCCTTCCCGGTGCCGGGAGGGTACTTCATGCCCGGGCCCTTCGTGGCACCGGGGGGATACCCCGTTCCGGGCCAGTTCTCGGGGCCGGGGGCCCAATAGATGCCGGGGGTTTTCCCTGCGCCGGGAGCCAGTCCCGCCCCGCGTGTCGCGTTTACCCCACCGGGGGCGGTCGACAGAGCAGCTCCCGTGCCTCAGCGGACTTCCCCCCGCATCGGCTCCCCGGTTCCAGACGTCGCCGCGGGGGCTCCCCCCTCGCCGGTTCCGGATATTACAGGGGCTTCCCCCTTTCTGGTTCCAGTCGTCGCCCCGGGGGCTCCCTCCACTTCGGTTCCGAACGTCGCCGCGGGTGCCCCCTCCCTGGTTCCGGATGATACAGGGGCTTCCCCCTTTCCGATTCCAGGGGTCTTCGCAGGGGGCTCCCCCCAGCCGGCCCCGATAGCTTCCGGGCCGACAGCTACAGTGCATGAGCTCTCTCCGCCCCCGAGGGTGCCCCCGGCCTGGGAAGAGGTCGAGCGAATGCATTCACCCAAGCGCGGGGAAGAACTTCCCCCTGGCTGCGGGCGCCAGCCTCTCCCGGGGAAGAGACCCGCCGAGGAGCCAGCCTCTCCCGGGGAGAGCCCGGACGTCCGGGAACTCAGCCCTGGCCCAGAAGAGAAGCATCGCTACCGCCACTCCGACAGACCTCTTGGGCCGCTTCCCGACTCCGATAACGAGGGCGTGTCCCCCGTCAAAGAAGACAGCGGCTGGGACTCTCCCCGGGAAGTGCAAGGGGCTAATTAGCCCCTGTGCCGCAGACTTTGGAGCATTCGGTGGCCGCGGCCCTACCGCCCGCCGCACATCGAACACTATAACGGTGAGGCCGACCCTTACGAATTTGTGCAGGTATACTCCACAGCCATCTCCGCGGCCGGGGGGGATGAGACAGTGCAATGCAACGTCTTCCCCCTCTACCTCACCGGCATCGCCCGCTCCTGGTTCTACAACCTGAAGGCCGGCTCCATCAAGTCGTTCGCACAGCTCAAGCGGGAGTTCTGCGCGAACTTCCAGGGGAACTACGTGCGTCCCCTGGACTCCTCGCAGCTGTACACCCCTCCGGCAGAGGACGGGGGAGACCATCCGAAGCTTCTTCAAGCGCTTCGCCCAAGTGAAGAGCAAGGTGGCTCACGTCCCCGACTCTACGGTCATTGAAGCGTGTAAAAGCGGGATCCTCCCGGGGGAGCTCCATCGGAGGCTCTCCCGGAGCTGCCCCTCCTCCGCCGACGATCTCTTCAACGTACTCGAAAAGTACGCTCGGGCGGAGGAAGACGACCTCTGGAAGAAGACCTAGGGGGCTCCCGGCCCCGTCGACCGGGGGGCCAGGGACCCCCTCAAGCGCCCCAGACAGGGGGGGCGTAACGAGCCACGGCCTCGGGACACCTTTGTCCTCGAGGGCGGAGGCGGCTTGCGCGACCCCCCGAGGGGCAACTGCCCCTTCCCCAAGCCGAAAGGCCATGGGGGAGGACAGTCTTCCCACGGCCGGGAAGGCCCTGCGGGGAGAGGCAGGGAAGGACCGTGGTGCAGCTTCCACGGGTCCAGTACCCACGCTACCCGAGAGTGCCACCAACTGCTGCAACACTTCGCAGTGTTCCTCGACCAGCATGGGCAGGGGGGACTCCGGCCTCCTTGCCCCCTTGGGCAGCTGTTCCGGCCCTTCCTGCTCCCGCGGGGGGTCAGCAGGGGTAGGTGTAGGAGGGGGAGCCTCCAGAAACTCTCCCCTTCCAAACTTCCCAGCACTGCATCAACGTCATCGTGGGAGGGTCCGCCTCCGGACGGAACTCTAAGCGCCAGCGTAAGGAGTACGCGTGCGAAGTCAAGGTTGTGGGGGTGCTGCACACGTCCCCGCCACCCAAGTGGTCGGACGTCCCCCTCACGTTCACGGTGGAAGACGCGCGCGGGGTTCACTTCCCCCACGACGACGCACTCATCGTTTCCGCCACCATCTACAACTGCCACCTGGCCCGCATCCTCGTGGATGGCGGGAGCTCCGCCGACGTCCTCTTCCTGAAGGCCTTCAAGGAAATGCAGGTGGATAAGAAGCTTCTGCAGCCTGTAGCGGGCCCACTGCAAGGGTTCATCCCGGGGAAGGCAATCCATCCTGTGGGGAAGGTGGATCTCCCCATGACATTGGGCACCCCGGAGAACTACCGGACCGAGATGGTCCGATTCGACGTAGTGGACCTCCCCTCCTCCTACAACGCGATCATGGGGAGGGCCACAATCAACCGCCTGGGGGCTGCCACCCATCAAAACTACCTCTGCATGAAGATCCTCGGGCCGCACGGCGTGATCAACGTCCGGGGAGACCAAGACATGGCCCGGGCTCTATACGAGCGCGCCGCCGCTACAATCGAAAGCGTCAACATCATTAAGGCGCTCGGGGGGAGGCCTCTCCCCCGGAACCAGACATCGCTACGATACCTCCTGGGAGGCCCCTCCCCAAGCCGCATCCGGAAGGGGGCCTTCGGAAGGTCTTGCTGTCCCCGGGCGACGGGGACAAAACCGTCCGGATCGGGGCGGAGCTCCCCGAGGAGCATGCAGCACAACTGGCGGCTTTCCTGCGCGAGACCTCCGATGTTTTCGCGTGGAATCCTTCGGACATGCGGGGCGTCGCCCGGGGGGTCATTGAGCACAAGCTCGCGGTGACCCCCGGTCACCCCCCCGTTAAGCAAAAGCAGAGGAAGCTCTCCCTCGAGCGCCAAGAGGCAATCAAGGGGGAGATCTCCAGACTCCGAGAGGCGGGGTTCATTCGGAAGTTCCTGCACCCCGAGTGGCTCGCGAACCCCGTCCTCGTGAAGAAATCAAATGGCAGGTGGCGGATGTGCATGGACTTCACCGACCTTAACCGTGCTTGCCCCAAGGACAACTTCCCACTCCCGTGGATTGACCAACTGGTTGACTCCACTGCGGGGTGCGAGTTGATGAGCTTCCTAGACGCCTACTCGGGCTACCATCAAGTCCGGATGGCGGAAGGGGACGAGGAAAAGACGAGTTTCATAACTCCCCTCGGAACCTTCTGCTACGTCCACATGCCCTTCGGGCTTAAGAACGCGGGAGTGACCTTCCAGCGCCTCATGACGCTGGTCTTCAAAGATCAAGTCGGCCGCAACGTCGAAGTCTACATAGACGACGCGGTCGTCAAAAGTCCCCGCGCAGCCGCCCACGTCGACGACCTAGCAGAGACCTTCCACAACCTCCGCGCGTACGGGCTGAAGCTCAACCTGGAGAAGTGCGCCTTCGGCGTGCGAGGGGGGAAGCTCCTGGGTTTCCTCGTGTCCCAGCGGCGCATAGAAGCGAATCCCGAAAAGATCCGGGCGTTCCTGGACATGCCCCCACCGCGCTCCGTCAAGGATGTCCAGCGGCTCTCCGGCCGCTTAGCCGAGCTAAGACGCTTCGTCTCGCGGTCGGGGGAGCGAGGCCTCCAATTCTTCAAGATCCTCCAGGGGCTCGAGGGGTTCCGATGGACCCCCGAGGCCTAGGAGGCCTTTGACGACCTCAAGAAGTACCTCACGAGCCCTCCAATGCTCGTGAGTCCGTCTCCAGAAGAGCCCTTGCTCCTCTACCTTGCCGCGACCCTGGTCGGCGTCAGCGCGGTATTGGTGAAGGAGCAAGGAGGGCAGCAGCATCCCGTGTACTACGTGAGTGAGGCCCTCCAAGGGGCCAAAACTCGGTACACGAAGATGGAGAAGATCTACTACGCCCTCCTGATGGCGTCCCGGAAGCTTCGCCACTACTTCCTAGGACACCCCATCACCGTCCCGTCGTCCCTTCCCCTGGGGGAGGTGCTGCAGAACAAAGAGGCCACCGGCCGGATTGGGAACTGGGGGGCCGAGCTCACCCCCTTCTCCCTGTCCCTCATAGTCCTCTCCACCATCAAGTCACAGGTCCTCGCCGACTTCGTCGCGGAGTGGACTCCTGCCTCCGGGCCCGGCGACGAAGACCTCCCCGCACTGCCCCGACGCAGTGATCATTGGACACTCATGTTCGACGGGTCGCTGTGTCTCACCGGGGCTGGTGCGGGAGTAGTCCTCCGGAGCCCCGAGGGGAAGGAACTCAAGTACGCAGCTGTCACGTCTGCCACGACAGTGACATCACCTGTGAGGAGCCCAGCTCGGTGCAGCTGGTCCCTTAAACCACTTGACTTCCCAGGATGAGTCAAACACA
Source organism: Pharus latifolius (assembly GCA_019359835.1). NCBI lineage: Eukaryota > Viridiplantae > Streptophyta > Magnoliopsida > Poales > Poaceae > Pharus > Pharus latifolius. The sequence continues at coordinate 51,542,451 of CM033326.1, read as the reverse complement.
GGGATACATTGAAGCAGCAAAATAATACAGTAGTCATAATTGTATGGCCATCAGGCCTTAGTACAAAACGAGGTACAGTGCCTTACAAGGCACAAGGGTCTAACAAAATGACACATCTAGTCGGCGGAAGCTAGGCCCAAAAGCAATCCACAGGAAACAGAGGTTGACAGCAAGACAGCACCACATCAGGGCTCCGGAGGGAACTGCTCATCATCTCCTGGGTCCGCAGCATCTTCAGGGTATCCTCCAAGGTCGTAGAACGCTCCATCTATTGATGAGTTGTTGCAAGGGTGAGTACTTACGTACTCAGCAAGTCATAGGGAAGGTAGAGATACATATATATGTATATGACATGAACCTATGCTATTGGGGAAAGAGTGAAAGGTTTTTCCCAAAATACATTTCTTTCTCAATTCTTACTCAACTTCTGATCATGCCCATGGTAGTAAATAAATCATATTGATGGTGATACATATATCCCATATCCAAGGCGATATATCCTCATATCACATTATCTTTATTCAAGCCTTTCAGTCTTATACTCATAACAGTATTTCATAACTTAGGGCATAAACCACATGCCTCTTAATTATCACATGATCTCTATATTATGGTATTACCGCGACACGTCAACACATGACAGCCCACGGCAACGCCCCTTATCATGACAACACATGCCACTTGGGTAATCTTGAGCTAACAAATTTTAGTTTATAAAACAATACTTGTGTCACACCCCATGGATTTAATCCACCGCGGCATACTCCTAAATCTCGGGAGCACGAAGTAATCGAATACATTTTTAAACTCTGCAGAGATGTACCTCTTTTTAAATCCACTTTTTCACTCGACTTCCAAGTCGGGCCAACTCCATGCGACTTATACGCATGTGACAAGGCTGAGATCACACAACGTTTTTGCAGTCTAGTATTAACAGTATCCCTGCCCGGTAAATGGACAATACCGTCCCAAGTACCGTTGTGGGTCCTCCCCACTGCCTTACTTCCTAGCCTGGGTCTATGTTCCCGCAGGACACATAACCTCTTTTGATTACAGTCGTGCACGACTTAATCTGGCGTAGGGCGTCTTCCTTCTTTACACCTTATCCTCTCATAATTTTTCTGATCTCACATCACTCATGGACGAACTGCGTCCCACCAGTTTCCACGCGAGAAACCAGATCGACAAGCCAGGCAGGGAACTGATAATACTAAGAAAGCTACTAAGTTGCGCCTGTCCCATACCAGGTAAGTGGTTGGTACGTTTTTCATGCCACTAGACGCATAACACAAGGTTCTAGTCCTTACATGCCAGTGACCAGATCATACCACAAACCATGCACCTTCAGTGCCTACACATTCCGTGCAGCCAAGCACCTCCAGTGCTACCATCATTCCATACCAAAATACTGGTCACGGCTAGGGGTTCTACTTCATGAATATAAATGTACATGTTTATACTTTTATTAGTTCGTGGCTTGCTATCTTATCGAGTTCACATTCCTCAAGTATTCAATCTATCACTGCCATAATATTATTGATCTCCACACGTGCAATATTAATGAGATATCTATTCATGGAATAGCATAGCAATTCATAAAATATGGGTTTCAATATGTTCAAAGTATGACTTGCCTTCCGCGTCGTAAGTATCAGCAGTCGATGACGGTTCAGCGACAAGATCTTCAACCCCGGACTCTTGCTCTGAACAAGATCAAACAAGCAAACAGGCATTACAATCAATTCTATTCTTACTAATCCACTACATGCAAAGATGCAAGGAGAAAATACTCTGGTGATACAAGGTTTGAAAGCGATTTGAGTTTAACTATGGGAATTAGGGTTAAAATTAGCTGTTAAGGTTTACAAGGCTCCAAAATATCAGGGTAATATCAAGGTGGTGACTGGCTCGCCCAAAAACAGCGAATGTCTTTAGGTTGGCATTCGGTTCAAGGCATCGACATAAGGTTGATGGGTGATAGAGGGCTCAACTCAAGTTGTGACAGTAGAGAAAAGTGTAGATCACAACATCAGGAGTCTAAGGGACAAAGTTATTTCCAAAGTTCATGGCTGGAAGTGGGTGAAAAGGCTCAATGCCACTGGCTGACACAGGCTGACAGTGCTCTAGAATGGCATTGACATGGTTTGAACAGTTTCCAGTGGCCAAAGTAGGTTTTGATTCAAGCATATGGTGCATAAGGTAGTGAGGCAGCTATTTGACAAAGAAATTTCTGTTTTACATGACCAGAGGTGGGTGAACAGGGCTAATTCCACTGGCTGACATAGCCTGGCATAGGCTTGACACGGCCAGAACTAGGGTTAGCCATATCTTTTGACTCAGGGCTCCAAATGATGCACCACTTTGTCTGGTGGTTAGGCATTTGCAACAGGAACAAATGTCTCAACAGGACCTAGGGTAGGAGATGGCCGGAAAGTGATGAAATCCGGCGAAGAACACGGTGGCCGAGCTGTTCTCAACAGTTTCTGGACAAAACTTTGGCATGGCGATACCTCTTCATCTGGGCCGATCCAGGTGTCGAGCTAGAAGGCAAAAATACTCCTGGGGTCGAGGCACATCTACTAGACAAGGTGGTTGGGGTTGAAACGGCCGGGAACAAAATCCGGCGACCGGAGCTAGGGAAGAAGACACCAAAATTGGGCATTTCTGTTCTAGGGCAAATAAACTTAATTCCTTGCTTGAGGATGGTCTCTGGGGCATAAGTAAGCTAGGTGTGAAGCTAGATTGGCTGGGGAAACACCAGAGAAGCTTAACAGCGAGCCCCCGTTCACATGCAAGGTGCAAAGTTGGGGTTTTTCATATTTTAGCAAATTCTTCGATTCTGGTTGCTTAGATGTGTTCTAATCAGTCCACTGATCATGTTTGATTACAGGCTCGAGAGCTAATTTGACTTGGTTAAGGATTAATTGCTCGCCGGAGTTGCTGGAGAGAAAAGGAAATTGCCGGCGACTGGAGAGGTTTGAAGTCATTTACATGCTCGAGTATGATGAGGGAGGTAAGAGGAGCTTACTGAAGTAGCTGGAATCGAGGAGGAAGCAGTGTAGAGGCTTGGCACCGTGAGCCTCTTCTCGAGCTCGCCGAAGAAGACGAAGACGACGGCGTGGTTAGGGATTTTGGGTGGTTCCAGTGTGAGTGTCTTCGTGCTGGGCTGGGGCGGCTTTTATAGGCACAGCAAGGGGCTTGCAACGGCTGGAATTGCACGGGCTCCTCTGGCATGCTTGCAACGTGGCACAGAGCTTCAGCAGTGGCTGCAGCGATGGCGTGCTTGCGCGGGCAAAATTGGAGATGCTGGTGCGGCTGCGGTGGCTCCACGGTGGCGAACGACATGCGCACACGTGGCAGGAACGCGGTGGCAGGGGTGGCGACCACGGGGCTTCACCGGCGACGAAACTCCTGGCGTGGCAGCGCGGTGGTCGCGGTCGTGCACAGCTGCTGGTCGTGCACAGTGTCTCTGGTCGAACCAGGGACCAAATTGCAAGGATTCTTATTTGAAATCTGGACTGATTTGCAATTTCTGTCTTAGAGATGGTTAATTTGAGATTTGATTTCATGGCTGAGTATAATATTTCTATTAATACCCATTTAGCTCAAATTTGAAGAAAATTTGATAAGATATGAGGGATTTCACCTATTTTCGAAAATAGGGTAAAATTAGGGTAAACTAAATCTAGATTTTGTCGATCTCGAATTCTGGTGATTGGAAAGAGATTTTGAAGTCTGATCAAAAGGGAGATCTGTATCAAATAGTATTTGGAAGGTGTTTCCTGAAGAAATTCTGGAGTTGGAATTGATTCGTGGATTTTAGCCTTTTCAGGCTTCCAGGTAACAGAAAAGGACTTATTCGCAGTAAAATTTGGGCTAAACTGCGAAAAGTGTTTAGATGAATTAATCTGGCTCCCAACTTTTTGGAGTGAGTTGAGGATGAACCTAGGAACATATTCCAGGGGTTACTTGAGTCTGAATAGGGTTAAATCAAGATAACTCAATCATCTGGAAACTGGGGTACTTAGGGTAAATCTGAATTTTCCTGTTTTCGAAAACAGAGAGAGACTTAGGTACTGGGAGTTAGGGTCAGAATTTGATCTGGCTCCTGAAGGCTTTTACCCTCAGGGTAATTGGTAGGTTAAATCTGGATGGTCAGATCTTGATATGGTTCTACAGGATAGATTTGGAGATTTTTAGGGTTTGGGAGAGATTAGAGTTCAGCTGATCTGGCTACTACTACAGAGATACATGCATGCAGGGTTTTTATGCAAAACTTTTCACCCCCAAAACTAGGGTGTTACAGCAGCGCGGCTCGAGTTCCCCGCAACCAACAACGTCGCCGAGTATGAGGCTTTGCTCCTTGGGATGCACCTTGCGCGCTCCCTGGGGATCCGGCGCCTCCTAGTGAAGGGAGATTCTCAGCTCGTAGTTTGCCAAATGGACAAGTCTTACCTGTGCCATGACACAAACTTGAGTCTTTATTTGCAGGAGGTGCGAAAGATGGAGAGGCACTTCGACGGCCTCGAGGCCCGGCATATCCCGCGAAGGGATAATGACCGGGCCGACGCCTTGGCCCGGGCAGCAAGTGCCCGGGAATCGCTCCCCAAGGGGGCCTTCCTGAAAATCATCACGAACCCCTCGGTGGCCTCCCCAGACACGGGCGATGAGCCTCGCATCCCGGAGGTCGCCGAGATCACCCAGACTCCGTCATGGATGGACCCCCTCATCTCCTTCATCAAGGGGGAGGGGGACCCTCCCAACGAGACCGAGGCTAAGCGCCTCTGGGCCAAAGCCCGGGCATATCTCCTGCTGGAGGGGAGGCTCTAGAAGCAGGGGGCTTCCGCCGTCCTGCGCTGCCTCCCCCGGCCGGAGGGACTCCAACTTCTCGAAGACATCCACGCGGGGAGCTGTGGCTCTCACCTAGCCCCGCGTGCCATAGCAGCCAAGGCTCTCCGGCAGGGCTTCTATTGGCCCACGGTCATGCACGACGCGTGAGACCTTGTCTCCACGTGCGAGGCTTGCGAGAAGATGGCCAAGGGTTCGAACCTCCCCCTTGTAACGCTGCAGACTATCCCCATCACTTGGCCCTTTGTGCGCTAGGGAATGGACCTCCTAGGGCCCTTCCCCCCAGCGCCCGGAGGATACAAGTATGCGGTGGTCGCGGTCGACTACTTTACAAAGTGGGTAGAGGCGGAACCCTTGGCCAGCATCACGTCCCGGGCCGTCCAGCTGTTTTTCAGGAAAAACGTCGTGTGTCATTTTGGTGTTCCCCGGGAAATCACTGTTGATGACGGGACCCAATTCAACTCGGCTTATTTCCGGGAATTCTGCGAAGGCCTGGGGCTCGTCATCCACTTCGCCTCAGTGGCCCATCCCCGGAGCAATGGGGCTGTCGAGAGGGTCAACGGTGTGATCCTACAGGGGTTGCGCCGGTGACTCGAGCAGGCCGCTTCTAAGTGGGGTGCATGGGCAGAGGAGCTCCCTAGCATCCTCTGCTCCATGCGCACGACCCCGAGCCGGGCGACGGGACGTACTCCCTTCTCCCTAGTCTACGGGGCTGAGGCAGTCCTCCCCCCGGAGATTGGCTTCCAGTCACTGCGAGTCAAGCTCCTAGACGGAGCTACGACCGCAGTGTACTAAGCCAATGAGGCCAACCAGCGGCTGGAGATCGACCTCGTGGAGGAGGAACGCGACCGAGCGCTCCTCCACCACGCCATCTACGAGCGCGAGATGGCGCGCGCATACAACTAGTGCGTGCGCGAGAGCCCCTTCCGCCTTGGGGACCTTGTCCTCAAGCGCGTCACAGACCCCCAAGCCCAGGGTAAGCTCTCCCCGAAATGGGAGGGCCCCTACAGGATCTCCGCTGTCCTGGCCTCGGGGGCTTACAAGCTCTCCAACCTCCAAGAGCAGGAACTGAAGCACACGTGGAACTTGCGTTTACTTCGCAAGTTTTACGTCTAAGCCTACACAGGCCCGTCCCCTCCCCCGGAGCGATCACGCCGGAGGGGGAGGGGGACATTGTAATTACCTTTCTCTCCCCTTTTGCGACTTCGCGGGGGGAGGCGTTGTATTTCATTTCATTAATACAACTGGGTTTTTCTCTTCAACTGTCATTGCAGGTTCTTCACATTACCGCCCCTAACGGCGATGCCCTGCCCGCGAGGATGCCCTCCCCACGAGGATGCCCTCCCCGCGAGGACGCCCTCCCCGCGAGGATGCCTTCCCCGTGAGGAAGTGGGCCCAGACCCAACAAGTCCCTCCTGTAGGGCGGCTGACGATCAGCCCTCGTGGACTGAGGGTGTAAGCGGCAACCCGGTCCCCAGCGACCGTGGTAACGAGTCACTTTGGGAGACTAGTCCCCTATCCAAACACTCAGACCCGTCATTGGGCTCATCCTCCTTCGGGAGTCGATAGTCTCCCCAGCAGGACGGATTTCTTTGATATTCTTCCCCGGAGACCTTATTCCCGGCTCCCCATTCTCACGGCGACCGGACGATTGTCTCCCGGTGGTTTACCTCCGGAAATCTCATATCAGGCTTTCTTGGAAATCTTTTTCCCGGAGATCTTATTCCCGGCTCCCCGATTCTCACGGCGACCGGATGATTGCCTCCCGGAAAAATTACGGATTTCTTGGATATTTCTTCCCTGGAGACCATATTCCCGGCTCCCCGTTCTCACGGCGACCGGACGATTGTCTCCGGAAAAGCTCACCTCCGAAAATATCGTCGGGTTTTCTCGGATGTCTCTTCCCCAGAGGCCCTATTCTCGGCTCCCTGTTCTCACGGCGACCGAATGATTGCCTCCCGGAAAGTTTTTCCCTTGAAAACCTTGTTTTAGAATTTTCTAACTTGGAAAAATTCTTATGCTACAGGTCTTCATCTTAACCCCGGGGGCTTTGTCACCCCCACAGCGCGCGGAGCTATCCTCCGGCCCGCTGTGGGTGGGGGGATAAGGAACCCCCAGGTGTCGACCGCACAATCCATGAGCAAACTTAGCTCATTTTTATCAAAAGAAGTCGTCCAGACCATCCAAGAAAAATATGAAAAGAAGACTCTCAAAGCAACAAGAAGCGAACACGGGCGAACACGGCTTTATCAATCATTCAACCGGAGGACATCTTCCCCCTCCGGTGGGCATCAGAAACGGTACAACCAGGGTCATAACCCCGGAAATTCTCTGTCCTAAGGCTCCTACGCCTAATAGTGCCGGAGACACTCTGCTAGCTCCCGGGCCAGGTCCCGGTACAACGCCCGTATGCGGCGCTGAGCTTCCCGGAGCACGTCCTCGGGCCAGTACTCGTAGCCCGCCAGTGGAAGTATCCGAAGAGGGGGGATCATCTGGGACCCCTGACGCGGAGGGGATAACTTGGCTCGATGATTGTCAAAATTGTCCAAGTGCCACTCCGGATGCCATCTTAACCGGATCGGCTCCCGGACAACGTCCCCGCTGCGCTCCCTGGAGATGAGACTCAGCAAGATCAAAGCGACTTGGGCGTCCCCCAGGGGGCATCTTCCGGACCTTCGCCCGGGAGTAACCTCCCGAGAATCCTGGTAACAATGTATTCATTCAAGACTTAGAAAAATTTCTAATTCCATTGCATTTCAAAATGTCTTTTTATAAGTGTCCGGGGCTTCTTCTAAGAAGCTACCGGGAACAAAATCCTAAGAAAGCAAAAGGGTCCTATCTAAGACCCGGGGGGAGGCTCATACTTTTTCATTGGCGTCCTCCCCCCGGGGGGCTTCCGCCGGGGCCGGGGCCGGGGCATCCGCTGTTGGAGGTGCCGGTGCCGGGAATCTCACCCGGACAATCCGATCGTAGAAGCCCCCGGCGAGCTGCTCCACCTCCTGGCGCGAGGGCTCGAAGAACTCGGGGAAGCTCCGGGGAATGCGGCCCCCGATCGCCTGGGCGCCCACCCCCCGGTGCTCCACGAGCCCAGCCGTGGCCGCAACCACGGGGATTGCCCGGCCTCGGGCCAGGGCGTCTGTGGTCTCCGGGATCACGGAGACCTGTGCGTTAAGAAAACGCACAGCCTCCGCGAGGGTGGCCGGGGGCACCTCCGAGCTGCTCCCGGAGCCTAGGCTCACGCCAAGGCTCTCGAGGTCCGAGCGGACGGAGCGGCCCGCGTCCATCACCGCCCGCACGCTCGAACCCTCGAGCTCCCTGAAGGCCTCCTCCTTCGCCTTGGCCTCCTGCCGGAGGCGGCCGTTGACGGCCTCGGAGATGTGGACCTGGGCTCGGACCCGAGCCAGCTCCTGGAGGGCTTCGTCGCGCTGCCCCAGGTAGGTGGCGGCCCTCTCCTTCGCGTCCTTTAGCAGCCGGCCGATCCGCTGCTCGAGGCCCCAGGTAATGGCCGCCCCTACAAACTCCAGAGTTAGAAAAATTCAAAGTGCAGGGAGCCGAAAGAAAGTGTCATCGACTCGGGTAAGTACCTGGACTTGGAGAGACTGAAGCTCCCCAAAATGCTCATGGAGCGTCCCCTCCGCGACGTAGGCCTGGACCTTCCGGGTCTGCAGGCCCTCCGCGTAGCTAGCGATCTCCCCCGCGGAAAGCAGGGGGGTCTCCCGCTCGATGCCGGTCCCGTCGCGGCCTATGAGGGGTCCCTGGACCTGAGCCTCCGGCAGTGTGGTCGGCGTCTTTGTCACCGAAGAGGTGGCCTTCGAGGAAGTGGCCGAGGAGCTCCCGGAAGGGCTCCCTCTCCGGGGAGGAACCATCAGGCCCTTCCCCTTCCCGGGCGGGACGGCCCCCGGGACCTCCACTTCCGGAGGGACCTCGTAGACTGAGGGGCTCCCCCCCTCATCTACCGGCCACTCCACCAGCGGAGGCGAGGCCTCCGCAAATCTCACCTCCGGCTTCTCCGGCTCCAAAGGTGTCGGAGGCGCCAGAAGTGCCGCCACTGAACGCGGCGAGGGGGCGTAGTCCGCCGAATCGGACGCCACCCCGCCCGCGGCCGGTTCCTTCCCCCGAGCCTCAACGGGGCTCTCCGGGGGAGGGGGTGTTGCTTCTTTCCGGGCCGGCGCTCGGGAGTGCCCAGTCCCGGGGGTCTCATCCCGGGCCTTCGCCGGCGTCGAGGCCGGTGTCGTCGACGGGCCGGGGGCTTTTTGAACTCTGGCCTTCTTAGGCTCAGAGCCCCCGGCGGCTTCCTTCCCCCGCTTGGGCGATCCGGGGGTAGGGAGGGGCTACCTCTCCGGTAGCTTTAACCCGAAGGCCTCAGCTACCAGGTTCCGGGGAGGGCCCTCCCCCACGACGCGAACGATGCGCTTGTGCTCGTTGGCGAAGTACCTCCCCAGGAGGTTCTCCGCCTTCTCCCGTGCCGCCGGGTACGGCCGGACTCCGAAAGGTAGAGTTAGTCATTTTGTAAAATTTGTAAATTCATTGAACCAAGTAGCGAAGACTTACGTCGGGTCACCGGTTTCACCGGGGGCCGTTGCTCCGGGCCCATCCCGACCCCCTTCTCCCGCGCGAGAAGGGGGAAATCATCAACAACATCATCTCCTCGGCAGCGTCCCGCATAGAGCGGATGCGCCGGGAGACAATGACCTTCCCGAGGAGCTCCAACTCCTTGTCCATCCACACCGAGGGCTTCGGTGCGGACGACCTGCTGTAGGTGGGGCCTCCGGGGAGTACACCACCCCGTCGTCCCGGACCCGGAGGTAGAACCACCTCCGGATCCAATCTCTCCAGTGGTCCCGGGAGGCCGCCACCGGGTAATCGGCTACCCGGGACGGTAGCATTTGCACCATCACCGAGCCAAAGGGGGACTTGGGTCCCCCCTTCACCAGGTGGGAGCTCCTCGCCGCCGGTTCGTAGAAGTACCAGAAGGCTCGCAGGGTAGGCTCCCGCCCGGTCGCCGTCTCGAAGAGCCATATGAATAGGCACATCCGAATGATGGCGTTCGACGTGAGGTGGTTTAGTGCCACCCCGTACTCCTTCAAAAACTCCCAGAGCAATGGATGCACCGGGAGCCGGAGCCCCGCCTCGTGGAAGGCCTCGAAGGCTTACGATCTCTCTGGGCCTGGGGCGGGGGGCTCCATCCTTCTTCACGGGGACCCGGACGTCCCCGTCCTCTACGGCTCCCCGTTCGACCAGGGACTCTAAGTCCCCGGCCGTGAACTCGGACCCCCAGAGGAAGTCCGGAGCGACCTCCTCCGGGGGCACCTCCGTCGTCTTCGCTCGACCCTTCGGTGCCATCAGGTTTGGTTTTTTCCGGTGGCCAAAGTTTCAGGGAGCTGGACACCTAAAAGTTTCCGGACACTTGGCTATCGGGAGCTAGCTACCGGGAGAGGGCTACTGGGAGAGCTAAGGGCGCTAAAGTTTGAAAGTTTGGAATGAGCTTGCCGGGCCCCCCAAGGCCCTATTTATAGGGGCGAAGCGTGGCCCAGATGGGCGCCATGTGACACTTCGCAACACATCTGGGCCGTTGGAGTTCAAACCGTGCGTGGGAAACGAAGGGACTGGCGCGCAAACCGAGGCACCGGTTCGAACCGCGAGCACATTTATGGCCCAACGGCGCGGTCATAAGCGCACGGCACGAGAATCGAAACGTCGCAGCTCTGGTGGCTTGGCCTGGAGATTTTCCCGGTGACATGTACCATACCCTCCGGGGACTCGAGCATCGTCCCTGGGGGCATGGGGGGCTGCTGTTGGGGGAAATCTCCGCGAGACAAAGTCCAGGTAAGTTGCATCACATTTGCCCAGGGACGTGGCCTCTGGTACCTGCCCCAGGTGCCGCCATTTGCCCGGGGACCTGGCCTCCGGTGCCGGTCCCGGGCGCCGCCATTTGCCCGGGGACGTGGCCTCCGGTGCCTGCCCCGGGCGCCGCCTTTTGCCCGGGGACATTGCCTCCGGGGCATGTCCCGGGCGCCGCCTTTTGGCTCCCGGGACTTGGCCTCCAGGGCTGGTCCCGGGCGCCGCCGTTTGGCCGGGGACCTAGCATCCGGTGCCGGTCCCGGGCGCCGCCTTTTGCCCAGGGACATTGCCTCCGGGGCATGTCCCGGGCGCCGCCTTTTGGCTCCCGGGACCTGGCCTCCGGTGCCTGCCCTGGGCGCCGCCATTTGCCCATGGACGTGGCCTCCGGTGCCTGCCCCGGGCGCCGCCATTTGCCCATGGACGTGGCCTCCGGTGCCTGCCCCGGGCGCCGCCTTTTGCCCGGGGACATTGCCTCCGGGGCATGTCCCGGGCGCTGCCTTTTGGCTCCCGGGACTTGGCCTTCGGGGCCAGTCCCGGACGCCGCCGTTTGCCCGGGGACCTGGCCTCCGGTGCCGGTCCAGGGCGCTGCCTTTTGCCTGGGGGCATTTCCTCCAGTGCATGTCCGGGGCCTCGTCGCCCTTCTAAAGGTAAAGTCTTTGGTTGTTGATCACGTGCAGGTCACGCGAGGAGCGCCTCGGGAATCAGCAACCACCTGTCAAGCATCCAAGGCACTTGACCGGGAGAAGGACGTTGCTACCCCTCAATCGGACGGTAGCGTCCAGGGTAGTTTAGTCTTTTTTGCTTCTTTTTGGGGCTATAAATAGCTCTTGTACCCCCTGTTGTAAAGGGAGGTAATTCATTATTTCTAGAATAGCCAAAGCAACACAGGTGTGATCCGGAAGCCTCTCCCTGAGAGAGCCTCCCCAGCCGACTCCGGTGGGGAGCACGCCGACAGGACTAGGGCCCCCACCGAGACCCGAACCTGTATAAATCCTCGTGTCACTTCTTGTGTTTGTCCGGTGGGGGAGGACCGGTCAGCCCGCGTCGCGTTTTCTTCACTAGGATCGTCCACGAAACCTGCCGGGGTATTCGTGATACCACGACACAAATTAATACTCCAACCAGTTTAGTGTGTGACCCTGTAGGTTCATGTATATTTGGTCATGACTGGAAACAACTTCCCGAATCACAAGTCATAAGCGGTCCCTAGCAAGACATTATGACTACTCACAAGTACACGAAGATCTTATCCGACGAACCTATATAACTTATTATGGATTATCTCTTTGCCTCATGATACCAGATCAAACTCAAGGTGAGAAACGTGTCATCCTTGAATAGCTCGGTCATTTCTCAATCTTGTGATGAACTAACCTTTATCCATAGTTGACTCTCAACTATATTCGACAAGGCCATGCACTTTCTTAGTCCAATTACATCAAGGGGCCCAGAGATGTCTCTCTCAAGATATGAGAGAGCACTACCAAAGAAAGAGACATCCAGGATGGTACATCATAGATGGTTATGAACTTTTAAATAGAACAACGTCTGCGAAGGCCTGTCGAGAGAATATGTTAAGTTATCATAGTCGGTTCTTATGTCAAAACCAACTATGATAGTCAAGCAGACAGTTTTGACCACAAAACCGTCTGTGATAGTCTACTTATCATAAACGGTTTTAAACTCCAAACCGACTGTGATAGTTACAAGCGGTTCTCAACTGAGAATTGTATGTGATAACTAGAATATCACTGACGTTTCCGTGGTCAAAACCATCTGTGACTTTCACAGACGGTTCCGTGGTCAAAACCGACTATGATAGTCCAAATAGTGCCGGTGGTTCGAATTCTCAACGGTGTGTTCATTTCGGTCTCTGATCTTTGTGCGGTGCCCTATGCTGGGAACACGAAGCGTCGCCTTGGAAATTCTATAAATAGCTTGGTAGTGGAATAATTACCAACTACCTTACAGGTTTTTCTAATTCTTAAACTCTTCGACTCCTTAGCTTCTCTGTGCCAATGGCATCCTCAATGGCATCTTCAGCCTCACCCTCCCCGGTAAGAACTCTCAATCTTTTGGACTTACCCCTATATTGTTAATCCCTGTTCAGTAGATTCTTGACCTGTTGATTTGCACAGGGAAGGGGAGTAGTGGAAGACTCGGGCAAGGTGAAGGCCGAGCTGAGGTCCCTCCAGGAGGAGCACAAGCTCCTTACGGAGAAGCACACTCAGCTATGGCTTGACCTGGATGTTCTCTTCCAGTGCATTCAGCGCATGAAGATGGATGGTGACAATGCTAGGGCGAGGACGAGGCGTCTTTGCGAGGAGAAGCAAGCCGCGGATATGACCATCATTGGCTGTGGTTTGACTATGAAGGATACCATCACGAAGCTGAGGGAGGTCACAGGCCTTCTCGACGCGGTAGTAGTTAATCCTCAGAAGGACAACTTGTCGGTGGAGGAGTCCTGCGTCCTGGCTGTAAGTCAAACTGACTTTATTCTAGATGCAGCCAGGGTTAAGACCACTCCTTGACCTAGAATTTTGTATTTTTACTTTTTTTTGTAAGTGATGAAAAACAATTAATGAAAAATTTGTTCTTATGACAATTTTCCAATTTTCCAGCATGTTTGTGGATTGCTATCTTCCCTCTTTCTTTATCTTTTGGCGAACACTCGACCATAGAAAGGTATGTGCACTGTGTGCGATTGCGGAACGACTAGCATGGGATGATTAAGTGACATGGGAGCAGTGGGAGGGAGTTTGGCGTGAGGGAGAACAGATCACAGTCAGTTTCGAGATCAAAACCATCTGTGATAAAAAATGCACGATTTAGATCTCCCAACCGTCTAGTATTACGGATGGTTTTGATGTCAGGACCGACTGTGATAGTCCCAACAGTGTCCGACGCTTCGAATTCTCAATGTTCTTGGAATATCACAGACGGTTCTGATTTAAAAACCATCTATGATAGTTATATCATAGGCGGTCTTGAGGTAAAAACCGTCTGTCATATCACCGTTTGAAGTCAGATGGTTTTGATTTAAAAACCGTCTGTGATATTTTTGCAATAGTTCTACACAAATAAGCCAATCGCACATTCAAGTACATGTCTGAAACAGCAATACAAATACACAAATATACACCAATACAAATACACAAATACACCAATTCACACATTCAAGTACTTGTCGCAAATAGAAATACAAATATGTCAATTCACACATTCGATGTATTACAAAAGTCACATCTGAAAGAGAACCTTTGCAATCAAACAAAAAATGTAACTACCGACTACAAGTTAGACCTGACACATCACAAATCCATTCATCTTAAACTGCAAATGTATGAACCACGTTTGACTTAACCATAGGAGTTTTTTGGCATTGACTTACATTTGTCTTAATGGTCTCTTCTGGCTTTCTCAACTCAACTCAACTCAACTCATCAATGCAAATCAACTCAACTCAAGTCAATTCAGTTGAGTTGAGAAAGCCCGAGGGAATCACCAAGACAAATGTAAGATGCTTTCTATAGGTCCTGATTTGAGAAACACGCCGGGCTTGAGGATCTTCTCGCCCTTCACATCCTTCCAGCTCTCGACGGTGATCTTCACCTTTTGTTTCACCAACAAGCCCACATAGGTAGCATACTGCGATGACGAACCGTGAACTACATTGCCCCTCGTGAACATCGTCCAAGGACCTGCACAAAATCATATATTAAAAAGAAGACATATACATTCCCTAAAAAAAATAGAAATACAGGAATCGCAGGATAATTGCCATCATAGGATTAGGATAATTCAACAATGCTGAAATTTTACTTGCCTTGCTTGCAATGCCGAAATCTAGCCGAGGGAGTTGAAGCTACGATCGATGTTGGACTTGATTCACCAGAGAAACTAGTGGCCGTTGATGGAGGTACGGTGGCAATGAATGGAGATTACGGATTAGGGCTTGTCGTGCCCAAGGAGAAAAAGAAGTGGAGCAATTCGACTGGAAGAAAAACTCCAGGGAGGGAACAAGTATTTATAGAAGTCAAACAGTTTGACTTCAAGAAAAATTCCAAGAATATTACAGACAGTTTGGAACTGAGAACCATCTGTGATAGTAGAGCATACGGTTGATATTCTAATTATCATAGACGGTTCTGATTTAAAAATCGTCTATGATAGTGAATACAAATATACAAATATTCACCAATACAAAGACACAAATACACTGATTCACACATTCAAGTACATGTTCCAAATAGCAATACAAATACACAAATATACAACAATACAAGTACGCCAAGTTATCACAGACGGTTCTGAAGTCAAAACTGACTGTAATATTCTAATTATCACCGACAGTTTTGACCTTGGAACCGTCTGTGATATTTCTGTCATATACACAAATGCACCAGTATTACCGACGGTTTTAAAGTGAAAACCGTCAATGATAGTTTGTTATTACAGATGGTATGATGTAGAACTGTCTGTATTGAACCTGGTATAAAACGTCTTTCAGCGGATGTTTCTAGCTAGTCGTACACTCTTGCTCGACATACTGTCCAGTTGGAAGAGATCTGGGATAAGGAAAGCAATATCTCAAAGGGGAGCATTTGGGGATAAACAAATTTGAAGATCCAAGGTTGGTACTTGCTCCTAAGGCATACACATTACTTAATTTCATCATCAATATCGATCTCCATTGATTGATCAAACTAGAGGGAGGGGAAGCTAGAGTATCAAATCCTGATTGTAACTCTCATTTTTCGACCTGTAGCTATTTAATTGCTTTATGATGTGTGTTATCCACGCCCCAATTAGTTACTAACTAATTGTTTGCAGTTCAAGTAGTAGTTAACTAGTTATACCGCAAACTCCACAAACACTAGCTAGCTAGATTTATAATTTATTGCGTGTCGACCATATGTAGAGTATTACTTAGCATGTGTATGAATTTAATTGTAGATGATCCATCGAGATTGGATGTATAATGCCAACTGAGTGAGTGAAGAATACATGAAAGGTGTTTTAGATTTCTGAAAAGTTGTTGAGAAAGACATGACAAAGAGGGGTTTACGATATATGTACTGTCCTTGCGTAGACTGCCAGAATCCTAAGATGTTCACCAACTCATCTCAAATTGTCGTGGTATTAAGAATACCCCGGCAGGTTTTGAAGACGATCCTAGCGGAGATTACGCAGCGCGGGTTGACCGGGTGACCGGTCCTCCCCCGCCGGACAAACACAAGAATTGACACGTGGATTTATACAGGTTCGGGTCCCGGTGGGGGCCCTAGTCCTGTCGACGCGCTCCCGACCGGAGTCGGCTGGGGAGGCTCTCTCCGGGGGAGAGACTTCCGGAGCACGCCTGTGAGTTTAGCTATTCCGAATAATAATGTTGATCTTTTTTAACAGAGGGGTACAAGGGCTATTTATAGCCCCAAAAAGAAGCAAAAAACCTAAACTACCCCGGAAGCCACCGTCGGATTGAAGGGTAAGACCGTCCTTCTCCCGGTCAAACGTCTTGGATGCTTGACAGGTGGTCGCTGATTCCCGAGGCGTCCCTCGCGTGACCTGCACGTGATAAACAAACAGGGATTTTACCTTTTAGGAGGGCGGTGATGTCCGGGACCCCTTCCGGAGAGCAGGGTCCCGGGAGCCTAAGAGGCGGCGCCCGGGGCAGGCACCGGGGGCCACTGTCCCCGGGCGAATGGCGGCGCCCGGGACTCGCCTGGGGGGCAAAGTCTCGGGAGCTAAAAGGCGGCGCCCGGGACATACCCCGGAGGCACGGTCCCGGGAGCCTAAAAGGCGGCGCCCGGGGTAGGCACCGGCGGCCACTGTCCCCGGGCAAATGGCGGCGCCCGGGACCCGCCCCGGGGGGCATGGTCCCGGGGGCCAAAAGGCGGCGCCCGGGGCAGGCACCGGCGGCCACTGTCCCCGGGCAATGGCGGCGCCCGGGACCCTCCCGGGGGGCACGGTCCCGGGGGCCGAATGGCGGCGCCCGGGGCAGGCACCGGAGGCCACTGTCCCCGGGCAAATGGCGGCGCCCGGGACATGCCCGGGGGGCACGGTCCCGGGGGCCAAAAGGCGGCGCCCGGGACATACCCCGGAGGCACGGTCCCGGGAGCCTAAAAGGCGGCGCCCGGGGTAGGCACCGGCGGCCACTGTCCCCGGGCAAATGGCGGGGCCCGGGACCCGCCCCGGGGGGCACGGTCCCGGGGGCCAAAAGGCGGCGCCCGGGGCAGGCACCGGCGGCCACTGTCCCAGGGCAATGGCGGCGCCCGGGACCCGCCCGGGGGGCACGGTCCCGGGGGCCGAATGGCCGCGCCTGGGGCAGGCACCGGAGGCCACTGTCCCCGGGCAAATGGTGGCGCCCGGGACATACCCCGGAGGCACGGTCCCGGGAGCCTAAAAGGCGGCGCCCGGGACATACCCCGGAGGCACGGTCCCGGGAGCCTAAAAGGCGGCGCCCGGGGTAGGCACCGGCGGCCACTGTCCCCGGGCAATCATGAACTTACCTGGACTTGACCGCGTGGAGATTTCCCCCAACACAAATTGTCGCCCACTTGATCCGACGTGGTTTCAAAAAGGGTACACGTGTTGGGTCCACCATGGCGAAGAGCAAACTGTAGAAACAAGTGCCACTCAGGTTGAGGAACAGGACATGTCGGATCCCAACAACGATTTCGATGGGGATATGCCAGAGGATGACAATTTAGATGACATGTTGAGTGATGTGGAAGGAAATTACAGTGAAAGGGAGTTTGGTAAATTCAAGAGCTTGATTGAGGACTCAGAAAAGTCATTGTTCCCTGGTTGCAAGTCGAAGTACACAAAGTTGGCCTCCGTGCTTGAACTGTTAAAATTGAAGGCAAGTAACAGCTGGACCGACAAGAGTTTTATGACACTTTTAGATCTTTTAGCGGACATGCTTCCGGAAGGAAAGGAGTTGCCAAAAAACACCTACCAAGCGAAAAGCTATTGTGTCCTTTGGGAATGGAAGTACAAAGGATGCACGCATGCCCTAATGATTGCATCCTTTACTGTAACGACTATAAGGATTTTGGGGTTTGTCTAGTGTGCGGCGCATCTCGTTATAAGCATAAGGGCCGAACCGATGACGGTGACTGCGCTAAGATATAGCAAGGACCTCCTACTAAGGTGTTGTAGTATTTGCCCGTCATTCGTCGCTTGAATCATTTGTTTGCAAACCGTAAAGAGGCAAAATTATTGCGTTGGCACTCGAAAAACCAGAAGAAGGATGGAAAACTGAGACACCCTGCTGATTCTTCGCAGTGGAGAAACATCGACAGGGAATTTGTTAACTTCGGAGCGAAATTGAGGAATATAAGGTTCGGGTTGAGTACCGATGGAATTAATCCTTTTGGTAACAAGAGCAGTCGGCATAGCACTTGGCCGGTTCTTTTGTGTATCTACAACCTTCCTCCTTGGTTGTGTATGAAGCGCAAGTACATCATGATGTCTCTACTTATCTCAGGACCAAAACAACCCAAAAACGATATTGATGTGTACCTAGCACCATTGATAGAGGATTTGCTAACAATGTGGAACGAAGGGGTGCAGGTATGGGACGCATACAAACGAGAGAACTTCATCCTACGTGCTATGATATTCTGCACCATCAACGATTCCCCTGCCCTTGGAAATTTGTTGGGCCATAGTACGAAAGGAGCCAAAGCTTGTCCCCACTGCGAAGATGAGACTGAGAGTGTGTGGCTGAAGAATTGCAGGAAAACAGTGTACATGCGTCACCGTAGGTTTCTTGTGAAGAATGACGCGTATCGTAAGAGGAAGAGAGAATTTGACGGCCACAAGGAAGATGGTTCAGCCCCGAAGCCTATGAGCGGGAAAGAAGTTTACTCACGGGTGAAGGACATAGACGTTGTGTTTGGAAAGGGTCGTAAATTGAAACCCGCACGAAGAACACTTGGAAGAAGAGATCGATATTTTGGGACTTACCATATTGGGGGCATTTTGGGACGTTGTGTTTAGATGTTCGACATTGCATTGATGTCATGCCTGTAGAGAAGATTGTTTGCGACAGTTTAATCGACCTGTTGCTGAACATTCTGGGGAAGACAAAGGATGGCGTCAATGTGCTGTGTGACATGATCGAAATGAAAATCAGGCCTGAGCTAGCACCGAGAGAGGACGAGAAAGGCCGTATATACCTCCCCCTGCATGCTACACTTTGTGCAAGACTGAGAGGACAGAACTTTGTAAGTGTCTCTATGGTGTTAAAGTTCCATCGGTTTACTCCTCAAAGATGAAAAAGCTTGTTTCCATGGGTGATTTGAAATTGCTAGGTATGAAGTCTCACGATTGTCACATGTTGATGACACAAATGCTTCCTGTTGCCATCCGGAGTATTCTACTGCATAAGGTCAGAGAGACGATCACGAGGCTGTGTTATTTCTTCAATGCAATTTCTTGCAAGGTCATTGATTCTGAGGGACTAGATTCTCTACAGAGCGAGGTGGTTTGAACTCTCTGTTAGCTTGAGATGTATTTTCCTCCGTCGTTTTTTGATATCATGGTCCATCTCACTGTCCACCTTGTCAGAGAAATCAAGATATGTGGACCCATGTTCCTACGTTATATGTATCCATTCGAGAGGTACATAGGTGTATTTAAGGCCTATGTGAGGAATCTCTCTCAGCCCGAGGGTAGCATTGTCGAAGGTTATGCAGCAAAAGAGGTTGTTGAGTTCTGCGTCGATTACATGGGCGAGGTAGAAGCAATAGGAGTTCCTGTGTCTTGTCGCGAGAGGAGGCTTGATGGCGTTGGGACTATTGGACGAAGAGCAATCACTCCTGATTTTGATATGTACTCGAAAGTAAATTTTTTGGGTCTTGCAACACATGACGGAGGTGTCTCCGTACATCGATGAGCACAAGGAGATGCTACGACAAGACAATCCTCGCCGATCTGAGGTTTGGATCACGAGAGAACATAGCAGTCGATTCAACCCGTAGATGAAAGTGCGAATCACCAGGGAGTCTGCAAGTGAGAATCTTAAATGGTTGGCAAAAGGGCCCGCATTTACTGTACAGACATGGCAGGGATACGACATCAATGGGTACACATTTTACACGAAAACTCAAGATCGAAAGAGCACTGTGCAAAATAGTGGAGTGAGCATAGAAGCTTTTCATGGGGAGTTCAGCGTGACAGGCCCAACAAGGGTAGTATGTGGATTGAACTCGTACTACGGGTTCATAGAAGAAATTTGGGAGCTTGATTACGTACTGTTCAAGATTCCCCTGTTTCCATGCCGATGGGTCCAAATCCCACAGGGTGTGAAGGTTGACAGTTACAGTTTCACTTCCGTGGATCTCAATCGAGTTGCTTATAAAGATGAGTCATTCATACTTGCAAAGCAAGCCATTCAGGTCATTTATATCACTGACCCGGCCAATAAGAAGTGGCATGTCGTCCTTCATGGCAAGAGAAGAATTGTTGGAGTTGAAAATGTCGTAGATGAGGAAGAATACAATCAATTTGAAGAGATGCCTCCATTTGGAGATGGCGTATAGGTCAATACTGAAGACACTAACGAAACCAGTTACGTGCGTATGGATCACCAAGAAGGGTTATAATTTAAAGGTAATCAATCGTCCTTATCTCTCTGTTTCCATCGGTCTAGCTTATATATCCTCTAATTCTCGTCTTTGTAGGGCTGCAGCAAGTGGAAAGTTGAGGATAACAAGGGTGTGTACGTACGTATGTGCAAATTGTCAGTCAAAGTCCCCATTTGTATGTAAAATTTATTTGAGCATGCTCCACATTGTAACCTTTTTTCGGAGCTGCGGTTGCCTCTCTTGGGACTCTTGAGGGGGTCCCTAGCCTCCCAGTCGGTGGGGGCAGGGGCCCCTGGTTCTTCTTCCAAAGGTCGTCCTCCTCCGCCCGAGCGTATTTTTCAAGTACGGTGAAGAGCTCGTCAGCGGAGGAGGGGCAGCTCCGGGAGAGTCTCTGATGGAGCTCCCCGAGGAGGATGCCGCTCTTGCACACCTCGATGACTGTGGAGTCGGGGACGTGAGCCACTTTGCTCTTGACCTGAGCGAAGCGCTTGAAGAAGCTGTGGATTGTCTCCCCCGTCCTTTGCCAGACGGTGTAGAGCTGGGGGTGAGTCCAGGGGACGCACGTAGTTCCCCTGGAAGTTTGCACAGAATTTGCGCTTGAGCTGCGTGAAGGACTTGATGGAACCAGCCTTTAGGTTGTAAAACCTCAAACGGGCGATCCCGGTGAGGTAGAGGGGGAAGACGTTGCACTGCACCGTCTCATCCCCCTCGATCGCTAAAATAGCCGTGTAGTATACCTATACAAACTCATAAGGATCGGCCTCACCATTGTAGTGCATGATGTGTGGTGGGCGCTAGGGTCGCGGCCAGGTGATGCATCGGAGTTGGCGGCACAGTGGTTGGTTGGCCCCCTCCACTTCCCGGGGGGAGTCCGGGTCGCTGTCCCCTTTAACGGGGACGCGCATTCGTTGTTGGAGTCAGGGAGGGGTCCAAGCGGTCCGCCAGTGAGGCGATAGCGCCTCTTCTCCTCTGGGTTGGTCGAATTGACCTCTTGGACATCCGGGTACCCCTCGGAGGCAACGGTCGTTTCTTCAGCGGGTCTCTTCCCGCGGTTAGGATGGGAGAGTGGCTCCCGACCGTCGTGAGCCGGGGGGAGCTCCGATCGGTAGTGAGAGGGGGCCTCCCCGGATTTCGTGGTACGCATTTGCTCGACCTCCTCCCAGGGTAAAGCGGACCAGATCCGTTGGGGGAGCCCTCGGGGTCGGCCCCGAGGGAGGAGGGAGCTCGTGCGCGATGATCGCTGGCCCGCAGGGTGCTGTCGGGGCATGGGCGGGATACCACCGGATAGGCCCCCGGAGCGACTTCCGGAACTAGCGAGGGAGGTCCCTCGCGGGGGAAATCCCGCGGGGGCGTGGAGGTCGCCCCAGGCATAATGGGTCCCCTTCGCCCGGGGACTGCCTCTGGCGTGGTGGACACGGCTGGCGGGGTGGGGCTGGCTCCCGGCCCGAGGAAAGTTCCCGGTGCGGGATGTGCCCCCGGTCCCTAGAAGGTTCCGGGCATGGGGTAAGCCCTCGACGCGGGGAAGGCTCCTGGCGCCGGAAAGGCTCCCGGTGAGGGACACATTTGGGATGACGGGCCTGCCAGGGGGACGTAGCCCCCTGCGGGGTCATAGGTCCCGGTGATGACCGGGCCTCCGGGAATTTGGGAGGCTACCGGGTGCCCCATAAAAGGGGGTAAGGCCCCCATGAATGGGAACTGCGGGGGATAGATGGGGGCCGGTGATGAGGATTGACACCCGGGTTAGTTCAAATAAATGCATTGTTGGTTCAAGACAGATTCGAGTCAGACGCGTGCCCGGCGGTGTGAACTCAAGTCATTCTGAGAAGCATCAGCCTAAGGTCATAGGCTTTGCGCGATCAGGTCGCAGGCCTCGTGCGATCAGACCGCAGGCTTTGCGCGGTCAGAAGTTCGTATGCTATACGCGAACAGAATATTGGAGATGTTGCGCGGTCAGCCAACATCCCGCGGTCAGAACATTCTCGACCAAGGTACTTGGAATTTATCTGTCCGGTTATCCCTATAGTGGGAATATTCCAAGTATCTTAAAGATTCCTCCACGTAAAAGACTAACCGCTAGGAGGTTAATACATGCAGTTATTCACGAATAACACGTGCTTAACCTACCTGGAAGTTAAGAGCGGTTAAATAAACCGCATCCAACCGTCCAAACAACTGTTTGATGCAGTTGCGACATGGCACCCTTTCGACCAGTATAAAAGGGTGGCGAAATACATCAAACAGGGGGATCCGATCCATTTGGAAGAACAAGACTTCTGATACGAGTGAGATTCAACGCATCTCAACCACTAAAAACAGCCAAGTCTACGGCCTAAATTAGATAGTTCTTACAAGCCTTCCTGGCTTTATTCTGCACATTTACATAGGAAAAACCCTTCGCCTGTGAAGGAGTTTTTCTACCATATTGTAACTTTTTATCACCTATAGTGAAATCCTAACAGGACGTAGGGCTATTACTCCCACCATCGAGGGCCCGAACCTGTATAAATCTCTCTGTGCTCCTGTTCTCCATTGTTCTACATACCTTCCCGGAGGGTTATCTTGAAAGGTCTCACTTTTATAAATTTTGCATAAGTTCGGCTTAGGACTCCGAGTCCGAATCGTCGACAGCTGGCGCCCACCGTGGGGCCTTTCTCAAGGCGTCCTAGTTTTAATCCGGAGGTTCGCTGAAACATGGCTGGAGCATATGATTCCGAGAACGATTTCGATCTCGAGGACTATGCCCAGATCCCGATGTCTTCTCCAAGCGATCCTGTCCCGATGGAGGAGGTCGAAGGCCAGAATCTTCCACAGGTTGAATCGTCTCTCCAGGTCATGTCTATCGACCAGGGAGCAACTAGCGCAAGGTCAGAACCCACAGAGGCTCTTAATGCGCTAGGCGATGAATCCGGCCCGTCATACGACCCCGCTGAGGGGAAGGATGATGTCGACCCGGAAATCAGCCCCGGAAGGTTCGACCCTGATAACCTTCACCGTCTCTTTGATTTCGAGTCCGACTCGGAACAAACTGAGATGTTTTCCCCATCGGCAGCCTCTCTCCCTAGGCAGTTTGCTGCGTTGTCGGAAGAAACTCCCAATCAACAGGCTGCTAGGGAAGAACAAGATCGCAAACAGAAGGAGGATCAAGATCTCGAGCAACAAAACAACGAACTACGCAGAACTGCCCTAGAGGCTCTTCAAGATGCGCAGGCTCGTTACGATGCTGCTCCGGGTTCTTCTCGACGGTCGCGTGGTCGCAAACGTGACCAGACCCCCTCTTTACCACCGGAACGTTTCCCGGTGGACGAAGAGATAGTGACACCTGGTGCCCCTAGGAGAAGTACCCATGGTCGACTGCAATCTATCGCGGAAGTCATGCGTAACTTTCCTCCTACGGTCACAGATGCGCAGAAACCGGCCTTTTTTAGGATCCTGGTGGAGAGACTGGATGAGGTCGCGTCTGAGGCGACCCCAACGGCCTCTTCCCGCTCGGTAACACGTTCCCGCGAACGAGATTGTCCTCATTCTGGTTCTGGCCGATGAAGTTACCCGCTGCCCGTACCGTCCCGACAGGACAGATACCGGCGAATGCAGGGTTCTCGTAGTAGGGATCGAGTTCCTGTTCACTCTCGTTTGGGACCACGAGTAAGTTCGCCATTGCGTGAGGTCGCCCGAGACCTAGCCGAGAGTCACAGGGCTATTCACGGTCCCTACGTTGGTTGTAAAGCCTTCTCGCCTGGCCTACAAGCAGTCGTTTGGCCCGATAAGTTTCGACCAGGGGCCATTGAGAGGTTTGACGGAACTCAAAACCCATCCGAGTTCCTTCAAATCTATATCACTGCAATCCAAGCGGCGGGAGGTGATGACAAGGTCATGGCCAACTACCTGCCTACAGTCCTCGCAGGACCGGCTAAAACCTGGCTGTTTAATCAGCCCGAGGGTTCCATCTACAATTAGGAAATGCTATGCGATGCCATCCTCAGCAATTTCCAAAATTGTTACAAAAAGCCGGGTAAAGAGGACGACCTGCATCGGCTACGGCAAACTTCAACCGAAACACTTCGACAGTTTGTCAAGAGGTTTGTCGGGGTGAGGAATACCATCCCGAACATATCTGATGGCTCCGTTATCAGAGCATTTAAACATGCCGTTCGATACCGGAGATTCACTGAGGACTTGCTTATCCACCCTCCTCAATCAGTTGCCGATCTGTTCGACATGGCCGATCGATATTCTGATGCAGCCGAAGCAGTCGAATGGAACCGGATGGTCGACAAGGGTGACCTACCACCACAACCAGGTTTCAAAGACTCCAGGAAGGAAGATTCAAGCAAGAAGCCGGAATCTTCATCAGGTGGGAAGTCGAAGAAGTCGAAGAGGAACCGCTCTGGACAATGCCGCGAGGTCGCAGTTGCAGAGAAGCCGCCTTCGACCAAAGGTAACAAGCCTTCATTTAAAAATAAAACCGCCTCTGGTGGTCGGAGTGTCGACCAGCCAGAAAAGTCCACTAATCCGCAGGAAGGCAAGAAGTGGTGTCCACTCCACAACTCCGCAGGCCACGACCTCAAGAATTGCAGGAGTTGGTTGAAGCAACTGGATGACTTCTACCAAGGAGTTGGGCCAATGCCAACCCTACCACCTAAAGAACAGGCGTGCGGACTTAGGGACGCCGACGGAGATGAGGAAATGTCCTACCAGGTACCTCAAAATCATATTAATGTTATTTTTGGAGGTTCTTCTTCTTTCGTTTCCAAAAGGCAGTTTAAGGCCTTTTACCGAGAGGTTAACCAAACGGAGACATCCCTTGGTGAACCTCAATACCCCCGTTGGTCGGATACACCTTTGACATTTGATCGCACTGATTGTCCGGCGGGGTTAACACGACCATTGAGGCTCCCTCTAGTCATTACCCCGATCATCAGTAACGCGAGAGTTGAAAGGGTCCTGATCGACGGAGGAAGCTCCCTTGACATCTTGTTGGTCAAGGCACTCGACGAGATGCAAATTCCTCGTTCGAAGATTAAGCCCATAATCCATCCGTTCTATGGGATAATCCCAGGCCCCTCCATGATGCCATTGGGACAAGTGGTCCTCCCGGTCACACTGGGAGAACCAGATAACTTCCAAACAGAATTGGTTACTTTTGACGTAATCGATTGTGATTCGGCTTATAATGCAATCTTTGGTAGGCCAACTCTTGCTAAGTTCATGATGGCAACACACTATGCTTACCAGTGCGGAAAATTGCCTGGCCCCAAAGGTGTCATCTCGGTCAGAGGCAGTCGCAACGTGGCACTCACGTGCGACTGGCTATCTTTGGAGATGGTCGATCAACTTCCCCTCCGGGACGCTCAGGCCGCCACTGTTGCCACCGACACGATCAAGGCTGCTCCTCGACCAGATGAGAAACTCAAATTGGTTCCTTTGTACCCAGATGATCCATCCAAGACAATTCGGGTCGGATCAGCTCTGGATGACAAATAGGAACTCGATCTCATTGCTTTCCTCCGGGCTAACGCAGATGTGTTTGCGTGGAAACCGTCCGACATGCCCGGTGTCCCAAGGGAAGTAATTGAGCACAGGTTAGCAATTCGACCTGGACAACGACCAATAAAGCAAAAGCTCAGGCGTTTTGCTGTTGACCGACAGGAAGCCATCCGAGAGGAGTTGGACAAACTCCTACAGGCCGGGTTTATCCGTGAAGTGGATCACCCGGAATGGCTCGCCAATCCGGTCATGGTCTGCAAGTCAAATGGCAAGTGGCGCATGTGCGTCGACTACACTAGCCTCAACGCTGCCTGTCCGAAGGATGACTTTCCCCTTCCCCACATCGACCAGCTGGTCGACTCAACTGCGGGTTGCGAACTGATGAGTTTTCTGGACGCTTACTCGGGATATCATCAAATTAGCATGGCAGAAGACGATGAAGAGAAAACTGCCTTCATCACCCCGTTCGGCACATACTGCTACGTCAGAATGCCGTTCGGTCTCAAGAACGCAGGTTCCACGTACCAGCGCTTGATGCAAAAGACCTTTCTTTCCCAAATAGGGCGTAATCTCGAAGCATATGTAGACGACTTGGTTGTAAAAAGTACCAAGAGATTGTCTCATTTGGACGATCTCGCTGAAACCTTCTGTAATTTGAATCGCTTTGGAATAAAATTAAACCCGGAGAAATGTTCTTTCGGGGTTTCTTCAGGAAAACTCATTGGTTTCCTTGTTTGTTCCAGGGGCATTGAAGTTAATCCTGAGAAAATCAGGGCCATTGAACAAATGAGATCGCCCTCGACCATGAAGGATGTTCAACGCCTAGCTGGTCGCATGGCGGCTTTAAGTCGTTTCATATCGCGACTAGGCGAAAGGGGATTGCCTTTCTTCAAAGCCTTGCGGAAGCATCATAATTTTACATGGTCGGATGAGGCCGAAAAAGCATTTCAGGAGGTGAAGACATATCTATCCAGTCCGCCAGTATTGGTGTCTCCCGACAAAGGAGAACCATTGTTCCTTTATCTGGCGGCCACACCGCACGCGGTCAACGCCGTTCTGATCGCGGATAGGGAAGGAATACATAGACCTGTCTACTATGTGAGCGAGGTACTTCATGGTCCTAAGGAGCGCTACCCTGAGGTCCAGAAGATACTTTACACACTACTGATGGCTTCCTGTAAGCTACGACACTACTTTCAAGCACACAAGATCACAGTACCCTCTTCTTTTCCTTTGGGAGATATTGTCCGAAACCCAGAGAAGTCTGGTTGAATCGCCAAATGGGCGGTCGAACTCGGTGCCTTCGAGATCCATTTCACGCCCCGCACGGCGGTTAAGTCTCAGGTTTTAGCCGACTTTGTGGTCGAATGGACCAACCCTGAGCCACCCGTGCAGTTGCCAGAGGAATTGGAGTGCCCCGATTACTGGACAATGTACTTTGACGGCTCCCGTAGTTTTCAACACTCGGGGGCTGGAGTGGTCCTAGCTACACCCCAGGGCGAACAGCTTAAGTATGTCATCCAACTACACTTTGTTGCGACCAACAACGTGGCAGAGTATGAAGGTCTTCTTGCAGGGCTCCGGGCAGCAAAATTCCTCGGAGTCCGTCGATTAGTGGTGAGGGGAGACTCACAGCTAGTCGTAAACCAGGTAAACAAGGAGTACAGCACCTCCGATGAGACAATGGCTCATTACCTGGGGGAAGTGAGGAAATTGGAAAAACACTTCAGTCATTTCGAAGTCCAATACATCCCGCGAAAGGACAACATTCTCACAGACCAATTATCCAAAATTGGGTCCTCACGCACATCCACTCCGGCAGGAGTGTTCATTGAACACTTGGACCGTCCATCGATCATGACTTCGGTTGAGGATGATCCGGTAATAGCCTCCGTTACCAACCTCGGTCAGGAACGAGATTGGACTCATCCATTGAGAGTCTATCTTGAACATGGGACCCTACCCGAGGATGAAACCGAGAGCGATCGGTTAATTCGAAAAGCGCGCCTGTACAAGCTCATAGAAAGGGTCCTGTACAGGAAGGGTACTCAAGGGGTATTCATGCGTTGCATATCTCAAGAGGAAGGAAAAAGCCTCTTGAAGGAAATACATGACGGTGTATGTGGTGCACACGCGTCATATCGGACACTGGTCGGAAAAGCTTTTTGACAAGGATTCTACTGGCCTTCGGCACTCGATGATGCCAAGCATATGGTCAAGATGTGTCCTCAGTGTCAGTTTCACGCCAGACAGGTTCATCAACCTGCCTATGCGTTACAATCCATTCCCCTCGCATGGCCTTTCGCGGTCTGGGGAATGGATATTGTAGGTCCTATGCCACAAGCGGTCAATGGGTACAAGTTTCTGTTCGTAGCCATTGACACGTTTACAAAGTGGATCGAGGCCGAACCGGTACGCAATATTACCGCATCAGCAGCACAAAAGTTCTTTCATAAGAACATTGTTGCTCGATTTGGTGTTCCAAACCGCCTTATCACCGATAACGGTTCTCAGTTCGCTAGTGGTCTCTTCCTAGACTACTGCGACCAGATTGGAACTAAGGTGTGCTTTGCTTCTGTGGCGCATCCACAAAGCAATGGTGCTGTAGAACGGGCCAATGTGCAGATACTACAAGGCATCAAGAAACGTGTTTTTGATCGCCTTAAGACTCGCTCGGGGGCTTGGGCAGACGAGCTTTATACCGTTTTATGGGCACTACAAACTACTTCTAGTCGAGCCACCGGTGAGACGCCCTTCCATCTGGTCTATGGGGCCAAGGCTGTATTGCCTATCGAAGTTAGTATTGGGTCTGTTCGGACAAAACAATTCGAACAGGTTAATCAGTCCGAACAGCGGTCACAAGATCTCATCCTCTTAGAAGAAAGGTGTGATCGCGCTTTGGTCAAGTCCGCGGCATACTTGCAAGCTTTGCGCAAGTATCACAGTAAAAGGGTGCGACCACGTAGTCTTCACGTGGGCGACCTGGTCTTACGAAAAATCCAAGATCAGTCTAATCGCAACAAATTCTCCCCGAAGTGGGAAGGTCCTTACACTGTGGTCTCGGTGCCGCGACCAGGATCCGCGCGGTTAGCTATGGGGGATGGTCGAATTTTGTCCAATACTTGGAACATCGATCAACTTCGCAAGTTCTACGTGTAAGTACTCAACCCCATTTTTCCTGTTCAATTAGCATTTTTTCATAAAATTAAAAATGTTTTGCGTTTATATGATGAATATTTCCCTTTATGCCCATCCACTGTGAATTCGGCTCGGGGGCTGGTCGCACGCGGTTAGATCATTATAACATCCTGGTCGGATTCGCTGGCCGATCTCATAACCACTTTCAGATAAGTCACTCCTAGATAAGCCATTTCTCAACGCACACGGGGCTTTCTGACAAGTCCTTGGTTATCCGAGTGGCTGCTGGTTAGCAAATAAGGCTAGGTGTTATAATAATCATAATTGTCGATTTGATCATACACCCCTGGTCGTTATATTCATTTTTCCCCTGTGTTTGTAATACTAAGCCTTCAGTATCTACAATCACAGGCGGGGGCTAGGGGGATATGTTTATAATATAAAACAACATAAAATAGAAATATATTCATTTTCAAAAATGAATTTTCATGTGCATTGCATCGTATACAATTGTTTCTGTACAGGTATAGGGATCATTCGATCCCAAGCTCAGTCAGGAGCTTATCTACAGGGGGACTAATCTCCTCCAAGATGGCCTCTAGTTGCTCTTCACTCTTGATCTCAACCGGTCCCACTAATGGATTCAGATCTGTATCTGGGCCATGGTGAAGTCGAACCCGGCTGACGATAGCGGAAGCGGCTGACCGAACTCTGGTTCTAATCACCTCTTCTCGTCGCTGTGTATCCTCAGGGAGATACTCGAGAAGTGACTCTGCTTGGGCCATAATCAGCGCAGACCAGTCATCTTGGCTGAGATTGTCTCGTGTGGTTTCGACCACATTAGCCTTCAGAAGATGAGCCACCGCCTTCAGTTTTTCGAAGACTGAACAGCTCAGCTCTCCAATCGTCTTTTCGGAGGCTTGGATAGAATCTTGGAGGGTTTTATTGTCCTGACTGAGTTGCATTATTTGACCAGCTTGCACTGCAACGAGAGAGAATATTACTCACAGTTTATGAGGACAAGTATTCCTAATCAGGAATCAACTTACCAGCAAGTTGTGACCGCAGTTTATTGTTTTCAATCTCTTGGTTCCTAACTACTGAGATCGAATGAAGCTTGACTGCGGCCACTTCTTTGTCCAACGATGCCACTTTCCTGTAATAGAATAGAAGGAGTGGTCATAGTTAACTTGTATCTTTACAAGTTGAAGAGTAATGATCCTTACTTGCGCAAGCTGTCCCGTTCTCTTTGTATGGCCACCATGCTCGCCTTCGTGGCGCGCGATTGGGCCATCATTCGGGATAGTTCCTGTGATACAAAAAAGGGAGTTAAAGGTGTCCTATGAACAATTCAGGGCACCCAGAGAAGGATTCATCATACCTTCATGAACTTCTCTACGGAGGCATCTTCCGGACTGATGGGAAGATTTGTTGAAGGTCCGGAGGTGCCTACAGCAGGGACAGTTGGAGGAAGTGCCTGCTGGGCACTGCTCCCAGTCGCCATTGACTCCGACTGGGTCCTTGCGCCTGCTTCTCCCCCTACGGCCCGGACAACTTCTTGGACCGAGGGGATGGGGCGCCCCTCACTAGAGGCTTCTGCACCAGCAGTGACCTCAACCCTTCCCGAAGTGGTTGAAGGGCTGAGCGCTATTTCTTTTCGTCTGATAAAGGAAAAGAAAAATCAAATGGTAACGATTCTTAACCATCATTTCTAATACAACCAGGATAAAGGTTCTTACCTTATTTGAAATCCCATTAGCTTTTGGGATTTCGGAGAAGGTTCTCCTCGATCACGGGGACAATTATCGTCCACCCTAATTTTCCTCTTGGAAAACAAGGCCGCTCTTCCCTGTGTGTGTTCCCCTATGAACATTTTTTTCAAGGGAAAGATAAAGGCTAACGAGAAGAATCTTTACCTGGGCAGTCAATCCCATTGGCGACGTCCCACCCGAAGACCTCGATGTCTCCTGGGTTTCCTGCGCTGGCACCTCGTGTGCAATCGCCACAGGATCTTGCACAACCACCTCCACTCCTGTCTGCAGAGGAGGAGTATTTTCCTCCCTGGGGCTAGCAGGAGTCGCAGGGGGAAGCTCTTCTCCCTGTATAAGCACTAGCTCATCAAGTGCACAGGGGGAATTGAAGAAAACGGACTGTGGGAGAATCTTACCACGGTCGTCCCTTCGATCGGGAAGGTAGAGGCAACTGGCTCTGAAGCCTCAAGAGCTTCAGGGGCTAGGGGATCATCCTCGACCACAAGGCTTTCGGTGGTCGTGGGGTCTGCTACGGCTGCCTCGGCAGTAGCAGTCACCCCTGCGGAATGGGTTGGAGCGTCACCGCATGGAGAACCCGCGATCTTCCTCCTCCGGTGAATTAGAGGGACATCATCGTCCTCCTCCTCCTCGCTCCCCTCTCCCTGTATGACGAAGAAGTAATTCGAATTCGCACCTGGAAAGAGCGGAGGGATCTGATATCTTACCGCAGTTTTTCGGGCAGTAGGAGGAGTGCTTCGTGAAGATCCTTCCCCAAGATTTAGTCTAACTTTCTTGGGGGTGGGATTCCTCGTCCTGGGTCTCGAGGAAATCTTCTTCACGTTCTTTGTCATCGGCTTCCCCAGGGAACCGACGTTCTCACTGGGAAACGTCGCCTCAGCAAACCTCCCAAGAAGCTATTCACATGGGATTAGTACTGGACAGACATAAAACCTGCAAGACAGAGGCCAAGTGGAGAATGTACCCTTCGGCGCTCTTTCCTGAGGTCGTCGCCGGCGTGAATTAAGCTCTGGGGGCGAGGCGACCCCTTGGCGCCCTCCACCTCGGCGTTGTACGCCCGGAGGAGATGGTTAGTCTGCCTCTCAATTTCAGCAGAGGACAGGACTGTTACCGAATACAAGTTAAAATGAATGTATTTCAAGAAAAACATGAAGGTTTTTGGTGTTAGAAATGAATACCTTCATTATAGTCCAGGGTGCCGTCCGCCATGGACTTAATCTCCCAAGCCGGATGAGCCCTTTCACGCAGGGGGCTCACCCGGTTCTTCACAAAGTCTCGGATGACGTCCCGAGCCGTCAACCCTTCTTCGACTAAGTGAAGAATTACCTCGGCATGCTTCGTGAACTCTGAGTTCATTGCCGGGAGAGTGTCTAACTTGCTTGGCTTCTCTGGCCGCGAATTTTCAAACCACAGCCCGCTCTCCTTCGGCCGGGTGCAGTAGAACCACTTCTGATGCCACCCATGCACTGAGTCTCACAGGGGTGGAAAGGGATACTCTTTTTTATCCCTCAGCCGGAAGTAAATACATCCGGCGGCGTTAGCGCTCTTCGACCATGCCGAGAAATAGAATCGTCGGAAGAGGTCCACACTGGGGTACACTCCGACGAACGCCTCGCATAGGTGTTGAAAAACCGCCAATATCAACACTGCATTTGGGTGGAGGTTGATCAACTCCAACCCATAATGCTCGAGGACATCCTTGAGGAACCGACTCTCGGGGAATCGGAACCCGCAGCGTAAGTACTCTTCAAAGACCACCAACTCACCCTCTGGGACGGTTGGGGTTTCTTGATCTTTTTCCGCAGGCCACCAGTTGATCAACAGCCGCGGAGGAAGGATCTCCTCCTTCTCCAACAACATCAAACTCTCCTCGGAATGGTGGATGGATCGGCTCTAGGACGCCATTGTTCGGTGGAGAGTCAAAGGAAAAGTTGGTGATTTTTGGGGAAGACGAAAGCTGAGAAGAATGAGGGTTTTGTGCGGCGGAAACGATGAGGGTTTTTGGCTGTGTCGCTTCTTTGAGAAGACATCTGCTCCTTTTATAGACCCGAGGTGGTGCATTAATGTGAGTAATGTTTCGTTCAAACGTTCCACTGAGTATTTTATTCATTTCCCATAATGGATAATGTCTCTGGCGAACCCGTTAAAGTGTTCCAGGCATCGGATCTGAAGCAAAAAGACTTCTTTGTTTCAGAAACTGAAAGTACAAAAGCCTGAAAAGTTTTTTAGAGTTTTTTAGGGCACGTTTTTTCCTTTATGTACCCTGAAAGCTTTTACGAAAATATTTTTTGATCGGGTTGTGGTATGATCAAGACCATGCTTTCGATTAAGCTCCAAATCTGACCGCGGTAATGGTCTAGTCGAGTTTCAAGTCTGGTCGCGATAAGTTTTCACTTCTAACCGCAACTCAAAGTCTGATCGTAGTATCAGATGGTCGCGGTGTCTCTGTAAAAGGTGCGATCCTAATCGCAGAGTTGAAGTTTACCTGTGTATGAGTGATCGTAAAGGCATTGCTTATGGTCATATTTTCACACAGAGGATGTAAAAAGTATGTATAGGAAGAAAGGAAATTTTATTTCTTGCATTCTTTACATACAAAAGGGATACCGGAGACCAGAGCGTCGACCTGATCCGAAAGAAGTTTACAAAGTTCTCCTAGGGACATGTTGTTGTCAGTAGGATCTACACTGACAACCCCTAGAGAACTTGCAACTAACCTAAGCCTATCTACATCATCCCTAACAAGAGGTATACTATTGTTCCTAATCAAATCGGAGAGTTCCCGCTGCTGCTGAGCATGGTCCCTCTCTCGACGGAACTGGAGTGCCTCTTCACGGGATCGTTCAAAACAATCTGCCAGATGTAGAATTGCCGAAGACATATCTTCGGTCTTCTTCTCCAGGGCATTCTTCTCCTCCAAAAGAGTCCGTCTAAGGGGAAGAAGCGGAGCAGCAGAAGGCTGACCACTAGAGCCTCCAATCTCCTACACTTGCAAGGATGAGTTATACTAACCATAAACTATCAGCAAAAAGGAGATGTGGATTGTTACCTGTCCCTATTCATGACACGTTGATGTATCCATCTTGGAAAGATGAACGCCAGGTGGCGGAAGTACAACCTTCCCACCAGAAGATTGATTCCCCAACACAAGTTGAGAATCTTCTGACCGAATAGTCACCGCTTGCTGGCTAGAAAATTGATCAACCAAACAAAAGCAAGGGGTGCTAGGGAAGAAAGCAGCAGGAAGAAAAGATGATGGTTCATCTTCTACTTTTGCTCCGCTGGAGGATCCTTCGTCAACCTTGGACTTCTTTTTTGAAGGAGATGGATCTTCAGGTACTGAAGGTTCCTGCTTAAGAACTTCCTCTTCATCGCTCTCAATCTCGATGACGTTCTTATCTGCCATTAGGAGGTGTATGAAGAGAGGGATGAATGTGAGTTTAGAAATGACTTAACCGTGGGAAGAGATTGTGGAGCTTTGCAAAACAAAAGATCCAGTATTTATAGCAGCCAAGGTGACGGTTTATATTCTGAATCACCTCAGGTTTTTAAAAGCATTTACAATTTTACCTTGAGTTAAAAAACATTTCAACAGCGCCATCATTGCCTGTCACATAATACCCAGAGCCTATCTCGGGGAACCAACCGACCTATTTAGTGCGCCACTAAGTGGGGAATTTGAAGAGTCGGGTTAATAATCTGATGCGTTTATTTAAATTTAAAGTGAACACGTCCCTTTGTTTTCTTTAAATTTGGGGGCTAGCTGACGAGGATTGACACCCGGGTCAGTTCAAATAAATGCACTGTTGGTTCAAGACAAATTCCAGTTAGACGCGTGCCCGGCGGTGTGAACTCAAGTCATTCTGAGAAGCATCAGCCTAAGGTCGCAGGCTTTGCGCGATCAGGTCGCATGCCTCGTGTGATCAGACCGCAGGCTTTGCGCGGTCAGAAGTTCGTATGCTATACGCGAACAAAATATTGGAGATGTTGCGCGGTCAACCAACATCCCGCGGTTAGAACATTCTCGACCAAGGTACTTGGAATTTATCTGTCCGGTTATCCCTATAGTGGGAATATTTCAAGTATCTCGAAGATTCCTCCACGTAAAAGACTAACCGCTAGGAGGTTAATACATGCAGTTATTCACGAATAACACGTGCTTAACCTACCTGGAAGTTAAGAGCGGTTAAATAAACCGCATCCAACCGTCCAAACAACTGTTTGATGCAGTTGCGACATGGCACCCTTTCGACCAGTATAAAAGGGTGGCGAAATACATCAAACAGGGGGATCCGATCCATTTGGAAGAACAAGAATTCTGATACGAGTGAGATTCAACGCATCTCAACCACTAAAAACAGCCAAGTCTACGGCCTAAATTAGATAGTTCTTACAAGCCTTCTTGGCTTTATTATGCACATTTACATAGGAAAAACCCTTCACCTGTGAAGGAGTTTTTCTACCATATTGTAACTTTTTATCACCTATAGTGAAATCCTAACAGGACATAGGGCTATTACTCCCACCATCGAGGGCCCGAACCTGTATAAATCTCTCTGTGCTCCTGTTCTCCATTGTTCTACATACCTTCCCGAAGGGTCATCTTGAAAGGTCTCACTTTTATAAATTTTGCATAAGTTCGGCTGAGGACTCCGAGTCCGAATCGTCGACAGCCGGCGGCCGCGCCAAGACACGGAGCAGCTCCTCCATGGTGTGTTGGGCGCGGAGTTGGCCCTCAACAAGAGCTTCGATCAATGTGTCCCTGGGTGCCGGGGGCGCGGTCGGCGGGATGCTAGTCCCCGCCGAGGCGGCTGTGGTCACCAGGCCGGGTCCGGAAGCCTGTCCACCGAAAGTAACTGGGAGAGTAAGAGGTGATACCTCGATGTGGCCTCGTCCGGTCGAAAGCGCCGAGGCAACCGTGTCTCGAGGGGGTGGCGCCGGGACATCTCCTAAGGAAGTAGAAGTTCAATCAGGCTCATCCTACCAAGAATACCCCATCAAGATACTTGAGGTCAGTGAAAGAAGATTGAAATCAAGGACCATTTGATTCAGCAGAGTTCAATGGAACAACCATTCAGAAGAAGAGTCAACATGAAAAAGGGAAGAAGGACTGCATCAAGATTTCCCTTACCTGTTTTCAGACCTACCAGAATCTCGAGGACGAGATTGTTTTTAAGGAGGTTAGGTTGTAACACCCCGATTTTTCCCAAATCCTGGTTTGCCCCGTCCCTCTCTATTTCAGAATGAGATCCCAGTTGTGCCAGTAGCTTACCCCAAAAAGTTGGCAATCAAACTCTTTCGTTCAGAACTTTTTCACAAATCAGTCCTTTTCAGATTTGTCAGAAGCCCCCAAAAGACTAAAAGTCTCAGACCACCTCCAAACTTTGATCTGATTCAGTGAATATCTCCCATTCACTATTCTGAACATTTTTCCCTTCTGGAAGAATTTCCAAATCCTGCCCTAAACCTGAGTTTCGACCCTCGCCGTTTTTGAAACCCTAATTACCCTGTTTTACCCTAAAGTCGTTTTCCCCACTTTTGTCGAAACCCTTCAGATCTTGCCCGATCTTGTCAAACTTTGGCTAGATGAGTTCCATTAATCTTATGAAACTCACTCCTGAAATCAGATTTCAGATCAGCCTTCCAGATCTCCAGATTTACAATCAAGCCCATTTCTAATTCAAATTTTCCTCACAGATCAGTCCCTGGAGCAACTTTCAGAATTACAAATCTGCCCTTCTGCCCTTTTGCTGCTATTTTCGACCAGCACTTGGTCGTTGCCTTCGACCAGCGCACTTCGCCGGAGCCGCGCCGTGTTTCTTGTCGCGTTTGCTCGCCGCCGGCCATCGCCTCCTGTCACCCGTGCTCGTGATCGGTTGAGCCACCCCGCGCGCACGTGCCAGCAACCAAAACCTCGCTAAACCCAGCGGTTAAACGCCCGCGCTCCAGCAGCGTTTTCGCGCGCGCATGCGTGTACGTGTCACCACCGGAGCTTTGCTGTTGCCTCCGCATCTGCGCCATTTCAAATCCAGTTCCAATGCGCTCCCGACAACGGTGGAAAAGTTACTGCACAGCCCGTGCACATCACGTCGTCATCGCCGTTGTTGCGCCTGCGCCCGACAAGCTTCTCCCCGGCGCAAGCAATCGTTGTCATTTCCCCCTCGCTAGCTCCGCCTCTTAGCCTATTTAAACCCCCCCTGTGCTATGAAAGCTCCAAACCTCCAGAAAATCGGCTAAGTCCCAAACCTCGCCGCTGTCTCCTTCTTCTCCGGCGAGCCAGTGAGAGAGCTCACGGTGCTAGCCCATTTCACAGCCCCAATCTCCAATCCAAAGCCATTGGTGAGTTCCCCTCTTCTCCCTCTCTGTGTCATAGCTCCCAATTGCACCAGATCGATCCCCATCGCCGGTGATCGCCGGATTCCCGATTTGCCCTGTTTCCCCAATGCCGTTCGATTCTCTCCAAATTAGCTC
Organism: Pharus latifolius; assembly: GCA_019359835.1. NCBI lineage: Eukaryota > Viridiplantae > Streptophyta > Magnoliopsida > Poales > Poaceae > Pharus > Pharus latifolius. Next base: position 51,505,307 of record CM033326.1, on the reverse strand, counting down.
TCGATTCTGTAGAAGAAGTTGATCAGTGAGCTTAGTAGAGCAAGCCTGTGGAATCAAAATCCCCATTTGTGCTCAAATCGAAGAAATCCTGATTTGGAACTTCATCAGTTCGCTGGACCTCGCCGCCGAGCTTCTCCGGCCATCCTCCAGTGAAATTAACCCTCCAGCAGCCTTGTTGTGCCCTAGAGATCATTCTCAAGCTTGGAATTGAGCTCTTTTGCCTTGTATCGAGAATCCCCAATTCGGTGTCTTCTTCTCCGGCACAGTTCACCGGAGTTTGCTTCCCGGCCGATTCAGCCGACACCATTTTGTCCCTTAGCTTTGCCTCACCTCCCTGAGCATTTTCTTCCACTAGCTCGACATCTGGATCTGCCTAGATTGTGAGTTATGCCCTTGTCAAGATCTTGTCCAGAGCTGTGTCTGTGCCGTGTCGCCATCGCATTTCATCACCAGATTTGGCCGCCCTCTGGCCACTTTCAGCCCTTGATTCTGTTAAGTATTTTGTTCCTGTTATCAATGCCTACCTCCCAGACAAAGTTGTGCATCAATTGGAGCCCTGTATCAAAAGTTAAGCTTTGCCCTAGTTTTTGGCAATGTCTGCACTATGTCAGTGCATGTCAGCCACTGGCATTAGCCTTGTTTGACCCCTTCTGGTTGAGCAATGGAAATTTCACTTTGTCCCCTAGATTCCTGGAGTTGTGTTCCACATCTTTCTCTTCTGCCACTTCTCCAGAAAACCTACCTAAGACCAACTTATGGCTATGTCTTGTCGTGGACTGAATGTCGGCCTTTGACATTCAACTTCTTTTGAGCCCATCTCTTCGACCAGCACCCAAGTGACTCTGTCCAAATCTTTTCCCTTGCATGCATGATATATGTACTTATTATTTTCTATTGCAACTATTTTATGTATGCTTATGTAGTTTATGTATTGTATTGCTTGTGTCCGCCGCAGAGCCCGAAGCTGAAGGAGCGGAAGAAGTCTTCGAGGTTTCGTTCAAGTAATTAGACCCAGCAGTGCAAGGCAAGTCTCAACCCCTTGATCATGTCTCGCCTAATATTTTCAAATGAAGTATGTTAGTTGCTTTCAAAGTATATGCATGCCTTATATTCAAATGAGAGTATGTTCAAATAATGTGGTTAGATATAACCTAAATGATTGTGAAACCCCTCTTGTGATTGAATACCCATGCATCCTTGTCACCCTAGGATATATGCTTAGAATTATGCTTATGCTTGAAAACTTATGCTAAATATCAAATGGCCGCTTATATGAAAAACATGTTTGAAAACCCCTTTTGTGAAAGAAAATACAAATTAGAATTGATAGTGAGGATTGGTTTGTATGGAGAGGGTGCGGTGCGCACCAAGGAATGTGGATGGCTCCTCACTATCAATTCATAAGGACTAGAACCTTGTGTTGTGCCTCTATGCGGCATGAAAAACGTACCAACCACTTGCCTGGTATGGGACAGGCACGACTTAGTAGCTTTTTGGTATTAGTAGTTCCCTGCATGGTTTGTCGGTCTGGTCTCTCGCGTGGAGAAACTGGTTGGGCACAGTTCGTCCGTGAGTGATGTGAGTTCAGAAAAAGCATGAGAGGAAAAGGTGGAAAGAAGGAAGACGCCCTATGCCTCCGATTAAGCCGTGCGCGGTTGTAATCGTGACGGTCAAATGTCTCGCGTGGACAGACCAAGGCTATGTGTCCTGCGGGAGCATAGGCCAAAGGCTATGAAGTAAGGCAGTGGGTAGGACCCACAACGGTACTTGAGACTTAATTGTCTATTTACCGGGCGGGGATACTGTTAATACTAGACTGCAAAAGCGTTGTGTGATCTCGGCCTTGTCACATGCGTATAAGTCGCGTGGAGCTGATCCGACTTGAAAGCTGGGTGAAGAAGTGGATTTAAAAAGAGGTACACCTTTGCAAAGTGTAAGAAAAGTATTGGATACTCTGTACTCCCAGGTCATGGAGTATGTTCGCGGTGGATTTATCCATGTGGTTCAGCACAAGTAATTATTTGGAATGTTTTCATAATATGGGTTGATAAAAGTGATGACTCATGGGAGACCATCACATAACAATTTCTTAAAGTCTATTATAAGATTTACAAAACCCCGCTGTTGAAAATAAAACCCTTATTTGAGAGATCAAAGAATTGAAATCTATACTATTTATAATTATAAGACTTAAACCCTTTTCTTGATCACTCCTCATCTATATACCTGCATTCTTGTAACGAGGCTTGCTGAGCATTGTGTAAAAACATGCTCACCCTTGCCTTTACAAACAAATTCAGAAGAAAGGATTCGAGGATCCCGATTCCCCTAGCCTTGAGCACCAAGAAGAGGAAGGAGCCTTTCCAAACGATTTGAGCTTCTAGGAGGGTCATGAGCCAAGTTGAGTCCGATGTGGAGGAAGCCCTTCCAGAGTCGCTGCAGAAGGAAGTGAAGACCTTTGTGGTTGCTTTTTGTGTTGTTTTTCTGTGTTCGGTACTTCGATACCGATTCTTGATTTTGAAAAACTCTCTACTTTTGTATCAACTTTAATTAATGCATTCCTTGGCATTATGATATTGTAATAGTAGTCCTCGTGACCTTGTACTTGTTTTATCTACCTGCTTTATTGTTTAAAGTGAATCCTGTTGTTGTAAGCTTGTGATGAACCTACCTGTGCGCAATCCACCTGGGCGGTTGCCACGGGATTCCTCAAAGGAGGGTCCCACAGGAAATGATTGTTGTAACACCCCTGTTTTTCCCAACCCTAGCCTGCCTTGACTATCTGCATATTAGGATGAGATCTTGGTAATGCCAGAGTGTTACTCTAAAAAGTTGGCAGCCAAACTCCTTCATTCAAGTCATTTTCGCAGATCAGTCCAAAAGATTCACAAATTAGTCCTTTTTCAGATATATGAGGAACCCCAAAAAGGCTAAAAGTCACAGATCATTTCCAAATCCCGATTTGATTCAGTGAACATCTTCCCTTCACTATTCTGGACATTTTTCCCTTCTGGAAGAATTTCCAAATCTCTCCCGAAACCCTAGTTTCAGCCTTGTCAAATTTCTAAAATCAGATTACCCTAATTACCCTGTTTTCGGTTCATCTCAAAACTTGCCTAAATCTCCAAAATTTTGTCATCCCCAGCTGCTGATCAATATCTTAGACTTTGTGGATTAATTTAGCAAAGTCAAAACTCTTTCTACTTTAGCCAAATGCCAGATTTACAGATTGGTCCCTGGAATCAAGAATCAGTAATTGCAAATCAGCCCTCCTATTCTTTTTCTGCTGTTTTCGACCAGCGCCTGGTTGTGCCCTCGACCAGTGCATTTTACCGGAGCCGCGCCGTGTTTTCTCGCCGCAGTTGCTCGCCGCCAGCCACCGCCTGTTGTCGCCAGCGCTTGTGAACAATTGTGCCAGCAACCATTGCCTCGTTGAAACCAGCGGTTAAATGCCCGCGCTCCAGAGCAATGTCTTCGCGCGCGCAACCGTTGCCGTGGCATTGCATGCTGTTACGTGTCGTTGCCGGAGCTGCGCTGTTGCCTCCGCATCTGCGCCATCACTGGTGAAGTTCCAATGCAACCGACAAAGCCTGCAGCGCTGCTACATCGCCATCGCTCCTTCACATCGCCGGTCACCGCTGTTGCAGCTGCACCCGACCGGTCTCGTCCCCGGCAGAAGTTCTCGCACCGTTACCCCTCGCAAGCTCCGCCTCAGCGCCTATTTAAAACCCCCTTCAGCGCTGTGAAGAAGCACAACTCCAGGACTTAGCCATTTTCCAGCTTGCCCACTGTTTCCCTTTCTTCCCCGACGAGCCGATTTTGAGGCCATCGTCGCCAGAGCAAACCACAGCCCCTCTCTTCGATCCAAGCTCACCAGTAAGATCCCCACACCCATCTTCCCGTGTCCAAGCAAGCAATTGCATCCTAGTGCTCTTCATCGCCGGTGATCGCCGGAAAACCAGAAACTCCCTGTTCCAGAAATCAAACTCGCTCCAGTGCTTTCCACCACTCACTCCAGTAGAATCAAATGATCCTTAGCCCTTTCTTAGCAAGCCTATTCAGCCAATTTTCAAATTGATGCAGTGCTGTGTGTTTTCCCAAATTTCGCACGCCACCGTGGACGTCTCACGTCGCCGGCGTGCCTCGCTGCAACTCTCCCCAAACTGAAGCCACCTACACCTTCCCTGTAACCCCTAGATGGTGTATCCCAAAGCTTATAGCCTGCATTGCAGTGTGGAGCCAGTTCGTCGCTCACCGTCTTCTCCAACTCCGGTGACAACGTCGACGAGCTCGCACGCTTAACCACTGCCCAATTCCTCTCTCCAGAACAATCCACACCACCCCAGGAGTGTTTCCCCTCAACCAATTTCAGGTTCAATCCACTCCAGTTCTCTGTCACCGTGGCTCGTTCTTGTCTCAGGCGGCCGAAGATTTCAACCTCGCCGTTCGTCGCCGATAAGCCACCCCAGCCAAATTCCTTCCACCAGCAACCTTGTCTTGATCCCGCCTACCTCCCTGACATGTTTGGCGAAGCAATGCATGCGTGATTCGTCCAGACGCATGTGCCCTAGTTCGCTGCTGTATAGTGGCATTCGATTTCCTGTGTCCTGAGCTTTGCTGTGAATTTCTGTTAATTCAAGGGCTTTTCTAAAAAGTTCACTTTGTCATTTAGGTCCCTCACAGCATTTGGCACACGATGCCACCTCTTGCACCAGTTTGATCATCTAGAAGCCCTAAGTCATCTGTGAGACCCCCATTTGAGGATCACCTTGGCAACCGCCCAGGTAGATTGCGCACAGAAAGGTACATCACAAGCTCACAATAACAGGATTCACTTTAAATAATAAAGCTGGTAGATAAAGCACGTACAAGGTCACGAGGACCGCTATTACAATATCATAATGCCAAGGGTGGCACTAATTAAAGTTGATACAAAAGTAGAGAGTTTTTCAAAATCAAGAATCGGTATCGAAGTACCGAACACAGAGAGACAACACAAAAAGCAACCACAAGGGTCTTCAATTCCTTCTGCAGCGGCTCTGGAAGGGCTTCCTCCACATCGGACTCAACTTGGCTCATGACCCTCCTAGAAGCTCAAATCGTCTGGAAAGGCTCTTTCCTCTTCTTGGTGCTCAAGGCCAGGGAAAACGGAATTCTCAAATCCTTCTTCTGAATTTGTTTGCAAAGGCAAGGGTGAGCATGTTTTTACACAATGCTCAGCAAGTCTCGTTACAAAAATGTAGGTATATAGATGAGGAGTGATCAAGAAAAGGGGTTTTGGTTTTATATATATATATATATATGAATAGAGTAGATTTTCACTCTAAAATCATAAAGAAAGGCTTTTAGTTTCCAAGAGTAATACTTTAAAATCTTAATTTATACTTTAGAAATCGTTATGTGATGGTCTCCCATGAGTCATCATTTTTCTTAACCCATATTATGAAAACATTCCAAATCATTACTTGTGCTATAACCCATGGATAACATCCACTACGAAAAGACTCCTGAACCTGGGAGTACAGAGTATCTGATACTTCTTTTACACTTTGCAAAGGTGTACCTCTTTTTAAATCCACTGGTTCACTCGGCTTTCAAGTCGGTACAGCTCCATGTGACTTATACACATGTGACAAGGCCGAGATCACACAACGCTTTTGCAGTTCAGTATTAACAGTATCCCCGCCCGGTAAATAGACAGTTAAGTCTCAAATACCGTTGTGGGTCTTCCCCACTGCCTTACTTCCTAGCCTCTGGTCTATGTTCCCGCAGGACACATAGCCTTGGTCTGTGTCCACGCAAGACATATGACCGTTCAAGATTACAACCGCTCACGGCTTAATCAGGTCTAGGGCGCCTTCCTTCTTTCCACCTTTTCCTCTCATTATTTTTCTGAACTCACATCACTCATGGCCGAACTGTGGCCCACCAGTTTCCACGCGAGAAACCAGATCGACAAACCATGCAGGGAACTGCTAATACCAAAAAGCTACTAAGTTGTGCCTGTCCCATACCAGGCAAGTGGTTGGTACGTTTACAATTCGCATAGAGACACAGCACAAGGTTCTCGTCCTTATGAACCAATAGTGAGGAGCATTCACATTCCCTGGTGCGCACCGCACCCTCTCCATACAATCCAATCCTCACTACTGATCCCTTTTATCAGTTTTCTTGACAAAACGGTTTTCATTATAACTTCTCATGTATTTGACCATTTCAAGTTTAATGTGGATATTCAGTATATGAGTCCTAGGGTGACAAAAGCATATATATGAAGGTTCAATAACGAAAGGGGTTTCATGATTCGTTAGGTAATATCTACTCATGTCATTCAAACATAACTTGTATCTCAAATAAGCATGCACAGTAAGAAACAGTGAATATACTTCATATGAAAATATTGGGTGAGACATGATCAAAGGAATGAGGCTTGCCTTGCACTGCTAGGTCTAATTACTCGGACGAATCTTCAAAGACTTCTTCCACTCCTTCAGCTTCGGGCTCTGCGGCGGACACAAGCAATACAACACATACGCTACATAAGCATACATAAAATAGTTTCCATAGAAAATATTAAGTAAATAAGTCATGCATGCAGGGGAAAAGGTTAGGACAAGGTCACAAGGGCTCTGGTCGAAGAAACGGCTAAAAAGGTTTGAACGTCGAAGGGTCGACATTCAGTTCACGACTTTGGCATAACTTCAAACTGGTATTAGGATGGTTTTCTGGAGAAGTGACAGAAGGAAAAGATGTAGAACACAACTCCAGGAATCTAGGGGACAAAGTGACATTTCCATTGCTCAACCAGAAGGGGTCAAACAAGGCTAATGCCAGTGGCTGACATGCACTGACATAGTGCAGACATTGCCAAAAACTAGGGCAAAGCTTAACCTTTGATCCAGGGCTCCAATTGATGCACAACTTTGTCTGGGAGGTAGGCCTTGATAACAGGAACAAGATACTCAACAGGAACAAGGGCTGAAAGTGGCCGGAGGGCGGCCAAATCCGGTGAGCAAACACGGTGGCGACACGGCACAGACATTGATCTGGACAAGAGCTTGACAAGGGCATAACTCACAATCTAGGCAGATCCAGATGTCGAGCTAGTGGAAGAAAATGCTCAGGGAGGTGAGGCAAAGCTAAGGGACAAAGTGGTGTCGGCTGAATCGGCCGGGAAGCAAATTCCGGTGAACTGTGCCGGAGAAGACGACTTTGAAATTGGGGATTTTTGATACAAGGCGAATGAGCTCAATTCCAAGCTTGAGGATGATCTCTAGGGCACAACAAGGCTACTGGACAAGTTAATTTTTCTGGAGGATGGCCGGAGAAGCTCGGCGACGAGGTCCAGCAAACTGATGAACTTCCAGATCGGGATTTCTTCGATTTGGGCACAATTGAAGATTTTGATTCCACAGGCTTGCTCTACTAAGCTCACTGATCCCTTTTCTCTACTAACACGAAGGCCAATTTGGGATGAATCGAACAGCATTGGGGAAACAGGGCAAATGGGCTTTTCCGATGATCGCCGGCGTTAGGGATCGCCGGGATGCAATTGGCTGCTATGACACAGAGAGGGAGAAGAGGGGAACTCACCGGTGGCTTCGGTTTAAAGAATGGTGTAGCGAATTGGGCTGGCACCGTGAGCTCCAGAAATTGCTCGCCGGAGAAGAAAGGGAACTCGGCGGCAGTGAGAAATTGGTCGGTTTTGTTGCTGGGAACTGAAGCAATACACTGAGGGTTATTTATAGGCGCTGAAGCAATCCTCTGGTCGACAAATTGGGGAACAGCGGCGACGAATTTGACCGCGAAGCGACCGGGCACAGCGGGGACTTGTGCCGGCGATGATGGCGAGGCACTGGCGTGCAGCGGTGCAGGCTTTTGGCAGTGGATGGCACAGGCGCAAGCGGCGAGGGAACGGTGAAGTGAAAGCTCCATCGACGCGTGGCCGAGACGTGTCGAACGGGCGAAGCTGGACTTGCTGGTTCGCGGGCTCGCGCGCGGGGAAGAAATTGGTTGTGCTGGCGCGGCCGAGGTGGCGTCCACGGCGGTGCCACGAGTGCGCACGGGTGTCAGCTACGTGGCTGAGGTGTTGGCACGGCAGGAGGTTCACCGGCGGCGAAGAACACGGCGGTGCACCGAGGCGAGTTCTGCTGAGACACGGCCAGGGGCCTAAATTCAATAAAAGGACTGATTTGCGATGATCTTTCTTTGGAGTTTGGACCTGATTGCAATTCTGGAAATTTGGGGGTCCAAATTGAACTTTGATTTCGCAGCTGAGTGACACTAAAATGCTGGGACTCATCTGGCTGGAAATTTGGTGAATTTGAACAAGATTTGAGGGTTTCGACAAAAATCCGAAAATAGAGTAATTAGGGTAAAACAAGGTAATTAGGGTTTCAAAAATGGCAAAGGTCGAAACTCAGGTTTAGGGTAAGATTTGGAAATTCTTCCAGAAGGGAAAAATGTTCAGAATAGTGAATGGGAGATGTTCACCGAATCAGATCAAAGTAAGGAGGTGGTCTGAGACTTTTAGTCTTTTTGGGCTTCTGACAATTCTGAAAAGGGCTGATTTGTGAAAAAGATCTGAACGAAAGAGTTTGATTGCCGACTTTTTGGGGTAAGCTGCTGGCACAACAGGGATCTCATTCTGAAATAGGGAGAGACGAGGTAAGCCAAGATTTGGGAAAAATCGGGGTGTTACATCATCCTGGTGTCCTTCTCGGACATTGTCTGTTCGCGAACCTAATGCCAACCCTTGGCTTTCGTCGCAATCGAGTCTTGTCTAGTGAACCCAACCCTAGAATCCTTTTCTCCGCTGTTTTGTTTCTGCCCAATCTCCCTCATTTGCATTCATGTGTATATTTTACTTATGTTTTGTATAAAGCCTATTTTCTGGATGCTTATGTATTGTATGTGTTGTGTGTGCCCTCGTGCGAATGCAGAGCAAGGAGCGAAAGATTTGGAAGGAACGTTTGAAGATCCAGCAGATTTCTTAGACCCAACTTGGCAAGGCAAGTCGTCACCCTTGATCATGTCTCACCCAGTATTTTGAAATAAAGTAGATTCACTGTTTTAAAGATATATGCATGCTGAATATTTGATAGAACTATGTTTAGAAACATGTGAATAGATATGACCCAACTTTCATGTGTAAACCCCTTTTTGATATCGAATCATCATGCAACCTTGTCACCCTAGGATACCATGCTTAGGCTTTAATCTTATTTAAATGTCACTAGTACAGAAATGCAGTCTACTAACCACTATCTTCTATCGGTTATTAGCGATTTAGTTGAAAACCGATAGAAAATGTGCCATGCGGTCATAAAAGGGAGACGGGTGTATTTTTCCTATCGGTTTATAAGAAACTTACCGATAGAATAAATAGTATGATTTACTCTAGCGGTGATGAACATATTTGCCGTTAGAAGAGATGCATAAGTACGGACGGGAGAATGTTGTGCGCCGATAGGACTGGTCGACTTCTACAACTAGACTTATTCTATCGGTACTGTATGAATATACCGACAGAGTATATTAAAAGTTCCTATCGGCAATATGTAGTGCGCCGATAGAATCGTTGGCCTTCTACAAATATTTTTATTCTATCGGTAATGGATTCTTTTACCGTTAGAATATATAGAAAATTGCTTAGAACTGTTCGTCTTCAAATAGTTTTATTCTATCGGTAATGAATGTTTATACCGGTAGAATATTGCAAAAAATATCTTAGAACTGTTGGCCTTCTACAACTAGTAATATTCTATCGGCAATGTACGTACACACCGATAGAGTATGTACAAAAATTCCTATCGGTAATATTTATTGTGCCGATAGAACCATTCGCCTTCTACAGATGTTTTTATTACTAACGGTATTCTGTTTTCGTACCGATAGAAAATATATATTTGTATAAATACACGGGTATGTCTCTTTCATTCTCACAGTTCATCTGGGGCTCGTAGTCCTAACCCGTAAGCTCCATGGACAGCCGGCACACCTCTACAGGGGACCGCTGCACCTCCGCACCTCCATCGACGCCCTCTAGATGTCGGCATCCCAAGGAAGGTACGTAAAATTTGTGCAATATTGTTAGATTATTCTAATCCGATTATGGCAATAATTCTGCTTTTTTTGTATCCTTCATTTTGATGTGTCTTCTTTTCAATATGATTATGATCTGTTCAGGTCCTTGGATGATGCTCATGAGGGGCAACGTATTTCACGGCTCTTCATCGCAGTACGCTGCCTATGTTGGCTTGTTGGCGAAAGAAATGGTGAAGATCACCGTCGAGAGCTGGAAGGACGTGAAGGGCGAGATCTTGGTTGGCTCGGTCGAGAAGATGCTTAAGCCCGGCGTGTTTCTCAAATCAGGACCTATAGAAAGCATCTTACATTTTTTTGCATGCACCAGCTTGTGGCCAGATGCTTACCTGCTTGGAGAAGAAGAATTGTTGTTATTTGCACAGCCATTCTACACCATCACTACACAGAACAACATCTTGGAAGGTAGGTTCTTTTTGTTAATGGAGTTGAGTTGAGTTGAGTTGATCGAGTTTGAGTCCGAGGAAATCACCAATACGTACAAATGTATGTCGACGGCAGTTCCAGCTCCTTGGGCGTCTTCGAACTGAACTCCTATGATTAAGTCCAATGTGGTTCAGACATTTGCTGTTTTGGATGAATGGATTTGTGATGTATCAGGTGTAACTTGTAGTCGGTAGTTGCATTGTGGCAACCTGCAAAGGTTCTCTTTTATGTAAAATGTATGGGCCACTGGGTCCTCGTCGTGATCTGTTGTTAATTTCAGACGTGGCTTTTCTAATATACTTCGAATGTGTGAATTGTTGTATTTGTATATTGTTGTATATTTGTGTATCATGGACTTGGACTTGAATGTGCAGGGAGTATTGTGTATTTAATTGTATTGGTAGGTAGGTGTGTATTTGTACTGCTGTTTCAGACATGCACTTGAATTTGTGAACTGGCATGTGTATGTTTGTACCTGAATTTGTATTGGTGAACTGGCATGTGTATGTTTGTACCTGAATTTGTGAACTGGCATGTGTAATTTCTTTGGCAAGATGAAGTCCCAAGTACCTAAGAAAAGTATTTTTGTGTCTCCTAGTTAATCCACAAATTAGCATTTCTTGAAATATATTGCTTTATCTTCTAGTTAAAATCCGTTTGATGTAAGATCTGTTTGATGTTACATTGATATGATTCCTTGAATGTGAGAAATGGCATGTGCATGTTTGTCCCAGTTTGGTACCAGTACCTCCTCTAACGGTAAGTACACATATTTACCGATAGGAAAACACATATATTTGCTCAGTCATGCATATTCTAACGGTAAATACACATATTTACCGATAGAAAAACTCTTGCTCATGTGTCATGCATCATCTAACGGTTCGTACACATATCTACCGATAGAAAAACTCATGTGCGTGCTGTGTCATGCATGATCTAATGGTCAATACACATATTTACCGAAAGAAGAAGTCCTGTACTTGCTCGGTAATGCACATTCTCTAACGGTATGTGTGTGTTTTTACCGATAGAATATGTGAGCGGCAAATTACCTAAGTTAGTCTGACGGTTATTTCATGTATTTACCGTTAGAAAAATGTCCATTATAAGGAAAACCCACTCGTGCATTGCTGTGCAGCTCTTTAATTTGTTCTGTTGCACTCTGTGTCCCTCTGTTTGTGACGAAAGTTCCAGCTACACTGCTAGGGTGATCAGCGTAGGCTGGAGGGAAGTTGATTGCGCCCCTCTCTTTAAGGTACGCTTAATCATCGACACTTATCTCTCTCTCCCTTAGATCTCCCTTCCTCTCTACTTGCAAGCTAGCTGTATTGTGTAGTTCCAAGTTTGTAGCTCTAAGCTTGGGAGTTTGGTAGCTGGAAATGCGTCATGTTTTAGGAGCTAACTAGCTTGTATTGTGTAGTTAGCTAGGTTAATTAGTGTTAATTTCGTCAGGCTAGGGTTCAACACATGTATCTGTTGTAAGAGTCTGTACATGTACATATACATAACTTAATCGGGCAGGTTTCATGCATGGCTTACTCGTTAAATTTTGTTAATTGTAGATGGACAGGAAATATTGGATGTATAGAATAAAACGTACTACTCTTGAATATTTGGATGGTGTGAATGAGTTTATTAAATTTGCTGAGCAACAAAAGGAGAGGAAGGGAGAGAAAAATATGCTCTGTCCTTGTACAGATTGTATGAACTTGAAGAGGTTTAGCAACTCTGATCAAATTAAGAGTCATTTGATTCGTCGTGGTTTTAACGCGCGATACACCCGTTGGATATGGCATGGCGAAGATCTTGAGGAAACAAGCACCACTACTACCAATCAGCACGACTCGGATGTGGATTGCAATAATATCGATGATCATCCCAATTTTGGTAATGTTCATTCCGATGTGCACGTAGATGATGATGATGACAATCTAGATGAGATGTTACGTGATGTAGAGGAAGATTACAACGAAAATGACTTCTGTGAATTTGAGAAACTGATTGCTGACTCTGAGAAGCCTCTGTTCCCTGGATGTGCAACATTTACAAAACTGTCTTCTGTGCTGAGATTATATATCTTGAAGGCAGGAAACGGTTGGAGTGATAAGAGTTTCACGGCACCATTAGATCTTCTAGCGGACATGCTTCCAGAGGGAAATGAGTTGCCAAGATCTACTTACCAAGCCAAAAAACTATTGTGTTCGTTGGGAATGGAAATCGAAAGAATACACGCATGCCTAAATGATTGTGTGTTGTACCGTAACGAGTACTCCAGTTTGCATGTTTGTCCAAGATGCGGTGCATCGAGGTATACGCGTAGGGACCGGGTTGACAGTGAACGTGACGAGTTAAGGAAAGGACCCCCGGCAAAAACTGTGTGGTACTTGCCTGTGATACCTAGATTGAAGCGGCTGTTTGCAAATCCGAAAGTCGCGAAGCACTTGCGTTGGCATGCTGAAGCCCGGAAACAAGACGAAAAACTGAGACACCCAGCTGATTCTATTCAATGGAGAAACATCAACAGAACATTTGCTGAGTTCGGCGGCGAACTTAGGAATGTAAGGTTCGGGCTGAGTACAGATGGTATGAACCCACATGGTAATATGAGCAGCTGGCACAGCACTTGGCCGGTTCTTTTATGCATCTACAATCTTCCTCCTTGGTTATGCATGAAGCGCAAGTACATCATGATGGCGTTACTAATCTCAGGACCCAGACAACCCGGAAATGATATTGACGTGTTTCTAGCTCCTTTAATCGAGGACTTACAGAAATTGTGGAGCGAGGGTGTGCAGGTGTGGGATGCATACAAGAAAGAGAATTTCATCTTGCGAGCCCTGATATTTTGCACCATAAATGATTTTCCGGCCTACGGCAATTTGTCAGGGTATAGTACGAAAGGAGCCAAGGCTTGCCCTATTTGCCTAGATGAAACTGAGAGCATGTGGCTGCGAAACTGCCGGAAAACAGTGTACATGGGTCACCGCAGGTTTCTTCCGGTGCATCACACGTACCGTAAGAAGAGGAAATCATTTAATGGGAAGCCTGAGAAGGGATCAGCTCCAGTGTTTCTGACCGGTAAGGAGATTTACTCGCGCGTGAACGACATCAAAGTTGAGTTCGGTAAGCATTCTAAACCTCGAGAAAAAATGTTTGGAAGAAGAGATCGATTCTCTGGGATCTACCGTACTGGGAGCACTTACAAGTTCGACATTGCATTGACGTCATGCATGTAGAGAAAAATGTCTGTGACAGTTTGATTGGTTTGTTGTTGAACATTCCGGGAAAGACAAAGGATGGTGTGAAAGCTCGTCGTGACATGGTGGAAATGGGGATAAGGACTGAGCTTGCACCTTTAGAGAATGGAAAGCGTACATACCTCCCCCCGGCCTGCTATACGTTGTCCAAGAGCGAAAAAACAGAACTCTGTCGATGCCTGCATGGTGTTAAAGTTCCATGTGGGTACTCCGCGAACTTGAAAAAACTTGTGTCTATGAAGGACCTAAGACTGGTTGGCATGAAGTCCCACGACTGTCATGTCTTGATGTCATAGATGCTTCCCATTGCTATCAGAGGCATTCTCCCAGTTAAAGTCAGAGAGACAATCACAAACCTATGTTATTTCTTCAACGCAATATCTTGCAAGGTAAGTACGTGCACTCGTACTATAAGTTCATTACCTCCATTTGTGGAGCTTAATTAGAAGATTTTTCTGATATGAATATTTGGCGCAACTGTGTCCTCGTAGGTAATTGATCCTGATGGACTGGACGCTTTGCAACGCGACATGGTTACAACTCTTTGTCAGCTCGAGATGTATTTCCCTCCATCCTTTTTTGATATTATGGTCCATCTGATTGTTCACCTTATCAGAGAAATTAAGTTTTGTGGACCCGTGTGCCTGCGCTACATGTATCCATTTGAGAGATTTATGGGTGTATTGAAGGGATACGTAAGGACTCGTCGTCGACCCGAGGGGAGTATCATGGAAGGTTATGCCGCCGAGGAGGTGATTGAATTTTGCACAGATTATATGGCCGGGGTTGACCCAATTGGTGTTCCTAGGTTCCAACACGAGGGTAGGCTTCAGGGAATCGGAACGATTGGATTCAAAGCTATCGTCCCCGCTCGTGATGTGTACTCAAAATCACATTTTTGGGTCTTACAACACATGACGAAGGTCGAGCCATACATACACGAGCACAAGGTAATGTTACGGTCACAGAATCCTTCGAAGTCAGACGTTTGGGTCAGCAGAGAACATAACAGGAAATTTGCTGAGTGGATCCAAGAAAGAGTCACGCGAGCTGCCGAGAGCTCCGTAAGTGAAACTGTGACATGGTTGGCTAGAGGCCCAAGATTCACTGTAGGGACTTGGCAGGGGTACGACATCAATGGGTATTCATTTTACACAAGAGCTCAAGACGCCAAGAGTAGCACGCAATGTAGCGGAGTGACACTGTTTGCTATTTCCGAGGATGCCAAGTCAGTAAGGGCGCTGAACTCATATTACGGTGCTATTGATGAAATATGGGAGCTCGATTACGGATTACTTAAGATTCCCCTGTTTCGATGCCAATGGGTCGAAATCCCTCGAGGTGTTCAAGTTGATAGTTACGGGTCTACTCTCGTCGATCTTGGTAGAGTCGGACACCAAGACGATCCATTCATACTTGCAAAGCAAGCCACACAGGTATTCTACATTGTTGACCCGGCCAATCCAAACTTGCATGTTGTCCTCCACAGCAAGAGACGTATTGTTGGGGTCGAAGATGTTGTCGACGAAGAGGAGTATAACCAATTCGATGAAATACCTCCATTTTTAGAGGACATTCAATCTATCCGTACTGAAGATATCGACGAAACAACGTATCTGCGAGATGACCACGAAGAAGGATTATGGGTTGAGAACCATTGATGATTAATTTCTATTTCAGGGATAAATGCCAAGCAAACAGCCCACAAGTTCTGCAGCAAGGTGAGGAACTTATCATTAATACATCAGGCAGTACATTTTTCTTTAGAACTTAATGATAAGCTAGTTCACAGCATTAATACATCTCAATTTTACTCCATAGCATGAGTTCTAACATGTACAGTACCTTTATCCTGTAAATACTTAATTCTTCCCTTCAAATAGCACTTGCAAAAATCTCATCGCAGCCTCTTGCTTCTTCAAATTAAGTTCTGCAAAAATCCCTTTTTCTGACGGTATTTTGTTATTTATACCGATAGAAAAGGACATCCGCTACTTTCATGTGTCTCAGGCACTTCTCTCAGGCACTTCAAAACGTTTTCTATCGGTATTGTTCTATTTTACCGTTAGAATAAATTCGGTAGTCTCACGGTATTTGTTGTCTGACGGTTTTTTCCTGTTTTTACCGATAGAAGAATACTCTGCCGCTTTGAATTCTCAACCGTGTCGCCATGCATCGCCTTGGAAACTCTATAAGTACCTCGCCATGCGTCGCGGTATTTTATTGTTTTTCTAATTCTCGAACGGTTCGACTCCTCATCTTCTCTTTCACAACGGCAACCTCCATGGGATCGTCAGCCACGCCCTCCCCGGTAAGAACTCTAAATCTCCTCGGTTTACCCCTGTATTGTTAATCCATGTTCAGTTCATTCTTGACCTGTTGATTTGCACAGGGAATGGTAGCCGTGGAAGACACTGCCAAACTGAAGGCCGACCTGAGGGCCCTCCAGGAGGAGCACAAGCTCCTTACAGACAAGCACACTCAGCTACAGCTTGACATTGACGATCTCTTCCAGCGCATTAATCGCATGAAGACGGATGGTGACAATGCTAGGGCGAGGACGAGGCGTCTTCGCGAGGAGAAGAAAGCCGCGGATATGACCATCGCTGGCTACGGTTTGACTATGAAGGATACCATAGCGAAGCTGAGGGAGGTCGCAGGCCTTCTCGACTCGGTAGTAGTTGATCCTAGGGACAACTTGTCGCTAGAGGAGTCCTGCGTCCTGGCTGCAAGTCTAACTGACTCTATTCTACATGCAGCCAGGGCTAAGACCACCCCTTGACCTAGCATTTTGAGTTTTATTTTTTTTTGTAAGTGATAAAACAACAATGAATGAACAATTTCTTTTTATGTCAATTTTCCAATTTTCCGGCTATCTTCCCTCTTTCTTTATCATTCTGCAGCTTTCAACCACGGTCTGTTTGATGTTAAATTGTGTGTACCTTTTCATTACTCTGACGGTATTTTATTGTTTTTACCGATAGAAAAAGGCACCCAATACTATAATCTCAAGCACTTAATTAAAAAATTTTTCTGGGGAAAATTGGTCTCACGGGATTTTATTGTTTATACCGATAGAAAAAAGCATCCACTACTTCAAATATTTTTCCAGGAAATTTACTTTTTCTATCGGTACTATTGTGTTGTGCCGATAGAAAATTATATAATTCTATCGGTATCAATTTGTTGTACCGATAGAAAAGTTCCTCCGCTGCTTTATTACTCGTACACGGCCCTTGGGTTTCCCTCCACTCGAACAGTTCCACCTTAGAGCACTGCGTCTCTTCGAGAGCGAAGAAAACCACAACCTCCGCCGTGACCACTCACTTCCTCTCTCCCACACAACGATCGCCGGCTGGACACTGGTTCGCCACTGCCACCGGTTCTTATTTTCGTCCTTCGCCGGCCTCCGCTGCGTTCTACACCGCCTCTCCATCACCAGAACTGATCGCCGCCGTAAAGACCCTAATTCGTCGTTCTATTTCCAGCATCTTCCTTATTTGATCCTAGTGTTTTGCACGTACTAATTCTTCGAGTTTTGCAATTACACTAGGGTTCCCTATTGTGTTGGATTATGTACATTCCGCACGCAATGTTGATTTAAATTAGGGTTTACATAATATGTTCCAGTGCTGTAATGAACCTGTTTTGAGATTTTAACTTCTCTATACTGCTGTATGTGTGATCAATTGTATCCAACTGCCATGTGATGCACATTATATGTGTCGGGGGAAATCTCCGCGGGACTAAGTCCAGGTAAGTTGCGTCACGATTGCCCGGGGACGTGGCCTCCAGCCCCTCCCCGGGCGCCGCCTTTTGGCCCCCGGGACCTGGCCTCCGGCGCCGTCCCGGGCGCCGCCATTTGCCCGGGGACGTGGCCTCCGGCCCCTCCCCGGGCGCCGCCATTTGGCCCCCGGGACGTGGCCTCCGGTGCCCCCCGGGCGCCGCCATTGGCCCGGGGACGTGGTCTCCGGCCCCTCCCCGGGCGCCGCCTTTTGGCCCCTGGGACCTGGCCTCCGGCGCCATCCCGAGCGCCGCCATTTTCCCGGGGACGTGGCCTCCGGCCCCTCCCCGGGCGCCGCCTTTTGGCCCCCGGGACCTGGCCTCCAGCGCCATCCCCGGGCGCCGCCCTTTGGCCCCCGGGATCTGGCCTCCGGCGTCGTCCCTGGCGCCGCCATTGGCCCGGGGACGCGGCCTCCGGCCCCTCCCCGGGCGCCGCCTTTTGGCCCTCGGGACCTGGCCTCCGGCGCCATCCCGGGCGCTGCCATTGGCCCGGGGACGCGGCCTCCGGCCCCTCCCCGGGCGCCGCCGTTTGGCCCCCGGGACCTGGCCCCCGGTGCCGTCCCGGGCGCCGCCATTTGCCCAGGGACGTGGTCTCCGGCCGCTCCCCGGGCGCCGCCCTTTGGCCCCCGGGACCTGGCCTCCGGCGCCGTCTCGGGCGCCGCCATTTGCCTGGGGACGCGGTCTCCGGCCGCTCCCCGGGCGCCGCCCTTTGGCCCCCGGGACCTGGCCTCCGGCGCCGTCCCGAGCCTCATCGCCCTCCTAAAGGTAAATTCTCAAATTGTTTGTCACGTGCAGGTCACGCGAGGAGCGCCTCGAGAACTAGCGACCACCTGTCAAGCATCTAAGGCGTTTGACCGGGGGAAGGACGGTCCTACCCTTCAATCCGACGGTGGCTTCCGGGGTAGTTTAGGTTTTTTGCTTCTTTTTGGGGCTACAAAATAGCCCTTGTACCCCTCTGTTGTAAAGGATCGGATCACTTTTATTGGAATAGCTACACTCACAGACGTGCTCCGGAAGCCTCTCCCCCGAAGAGAGCCTCCCCAGCCGACTCCAGTCGGGAGCGCGTCGACAGGACTAGGGCCCCCACCGGGACCCGAACCTGTATAAATCCGTGTGTCATTTCTTGTGCTTGTCCGGCGGGGGAGGACCGGTCATCCGGTCAACCCGCGCCGCGTAATCTTCGCTAGGATCATTCTCAAAACCTGCTGAGGTATTCGCAATACCACAACAATATGTTGGAGGTGTTCTTACACATATTCTATCGGCAGCTCATGTGTTTACCGATAGAAAATATTTCTGAAGAGTTCAGGAAGTAATTTATGCATGTCTTTCTTTTTGTATTATTTTCCCTTTTGCCGCCCTAGTTAGTCTCCAGTCCTGGGCTGAGTTATGGAACTCCAAGGCGAATTAATTGCCATATATATGGTTTGTTGAAGGTTTTATAGGGGAAGACATGTCGTCGTCTTCATCGGATGGTACTAGTGGTTCGACTAGGGCCAACCCCATCGTAACTACTGAAGATGCAGCTGTTACATCCCAGCGCAAGAGGGTGGGGCGAGGCGCGACGACGTTGGGGCGTTTGGCCAAACGCACGGATCTTTCTTGTGAGTTCAACCAATTTGGGAGGCCGATTGGAAAGAATGCTGGGAGGTACGCGGCCTACGTTGGGCTATTGGCGAAAGAAAGGGTGAAGATCACCGTCCAGAGCTGGAAGGACGTGACGGCGGACGAGAGGGATAGGTTGTGGGCGGAAGTGAAGATTAATTGTATGCATTTTTCGGAAACAGGCTAAGTGGAACATCCCCGACGATACACCTAGGACTGCCTGCTTGAAGGACATGAATGGAACATGGAAAACCTTTAAGAGCTGGCTCGTCAGTAACTTCCTCGCTGCGGGGAAATCTCCTTGCGAGAAGTACCCCTTCATATCGGAGGAGGTATGGGAGGAATTCACCAAGCAGAAGGGGACTGAGGAGTTCAAGGCCCTTAGCGAGAAGAATAGGGCGATCCAGAAGAGGAATGACCACCCGCATCGGCTCGGATCCCGGGGCTATGCGGGGAAGGAGGAGCAGTGGAAGAAGGAAGACGAGCAAAATCCTGTCATCGACACCCCTGAGTTGCCGCTCTCCGAGATCCGGGATGAGAGGTGCAAGCGATGGTGGAGGGGGAGGGGGTCCGTGTCGTCCACGGGGTCTGTGCAGTTCGCAACCCCTGGGGACGCCGACGTTGTGAGGCGAATGGTAACTTGGCTAACCTCGTAAACTGTGTGCGCACAAGTGTATATAAGGCAATTTGTCTCACAAGGTACCTTTAAATATAACAGATCTCTTTTGAGAAGGAGGCAGCGGAGGGATTGTTTACCCCACAGAGGGAGAACGACATTCTCACCCGGGCTCTAGGAAATAAGGAGCATCCCGGGCGGACATGGGCCATGGGAGCCATTGTGTCGTGGAAGGCCGGTTTCGTAGATCCGGCTCCACCGAGGAAGAAGGCCCGCTCCTGGAAGGAAAAGGAAGCTGACCTCTCCGATAAGATATGGGCTGAGGTACGGGAGGAGATACGGGCGGAGATGCGGGCTGAGATACGGGCTGAGGTACAGTCTGAGGTGCAGTCCGAGGTCGCACAAATGAGGGAAGAGTTTGCACGGTTGAGAGAAGCATTGCTGGCCAAGAGTGCAGATACGGATCCCCAGGACGACGGTACCCCACGGGGTCGGATAAGCAGTTGCGCTTCGAAGGTACTCGCGGATCCAGTGGATCTACTTGAGGTACTGCAAGCCTTCATCTGTGCACTTAAGTTGATGCCACTCCCATTCTGTTAGAGTTGTTTCGCTAACCTATTTTAATTGTTACAAATTTGCAGGGGCCGGAGGGCTGCATCCTACAGAATCACATAGGCGCCGGGCAGGAAGTGGTTGGACATGGCTTCGTATATCCGTCTGGGCCGGATGTCCGGGTCCACTGTGTACCTTTGCGGTTGGGTTTCGCAAAGGTACAGGTGGACATGGCCATGCCGGGCTACAACGATTCTCTGTTGCCAGTCCCAACAGAGGAACTGCAGACACTTGCTGAGGCAGTGGGCTCCTACGTACAGTGGCCCAAGAAGTGTCTTGTAATACAACCGGTATATCCTACACATTTTAGATTACATCCTACTCAGTACACTCAACTTGCATAATCTAACATACGTGCTCATTAATTGAAGTGGCCTGCCGCTGGGCTACCAGGGGACTGCGCCCCCAGCTCGGGGCATGAGGCCCGATCTCGTGCGACCCTGGACACATCAAAGACGGCCTCGACCCCACCCAGCGCATCCACGCCTTCACCTCAGAAGAAAGCTGCCATCACCTCGCCCTTGCCTTCGAAGGTACGCACTCAGTCCCCGGCAAAAGGCAAGGGCAAAGGCAAGGGAAAAGGGCGACAGGGACAGCCGGAGAGGTTCAAGAACGGGTTCCCACTCATGTCGGAGGCAGCTTTGCGCAAATTGGATCGATCAACCAGAGACCTCCACGAGCGGTACCTACACTGAGCTCGGCGCAATCTGAACTTCTTAGTTCCCTACAGGCCTGGGCAGTTCCACCGTGAGCCCGGGATTATATCCGTGGCACACGAGGATCTGTTCGACCTCTACAACTGGCGGTAGCTCGATATGTCCATCATACGGACTGGAGTCCTGTGAGTTTGCTGATGCTATGTATTGCTGTTTTCTAACTCTGTTTGCTAACTCTGCATTGTTGTAGTTCATTTGAAATGTAGTAACTTTATGTGCAATACTAATGTCGTCCTTTGCATGCAGGTGCATGTACAGGCTAGCATCGGAGGCTGCGTGTGACAAGGTGGGTTTCCTCGACCCAGAGAAAATAAGCCTCACGATGCTAGAGCACGACGCCGCGCACGCTGAGCTGTACATATCCAAGGCGCTGATGGCGCAGCAGGACAGGGAGTTCATTCTGGTGCCGTACCACCAAAGGTTAGTGCATTTCGTACTAATTTAACTCGATCTTGTATGTTACACCTGAGATATACTTTGAGCTAGCGGTCCTCTTTTACGTACAATGCAGGGGCCACTGGATCCTCATCGTGATCTGTCTGCCGAGGATCGAGGTGTACTACCTCGATTCGATGCGTGACAGATTATCGATAGAATATGTGGTCAAGGGGAATATGGAGGCGTAAGTAACTTATATGTTTGATTTAAATTTTCACCTCACTAGCTAATGATAATACATTAACCGGCAATACTAACTGAAATGCAGGGCTTTTGATAAATATGTGTCCGCTGGAGGGAGGCATGCCGCACCGCAGGGCTCCCTACTAGCTTGGAAAGAATATGAGGTACTCACGAGACTTTTTGTTTATGCTTAATTAGTTTATGGAAACAATAGCTAACATGTCTTCGCATATGCAATTATCTCAGTGCCATCAGCAGCCGCAATCGTGGGAATGCAGGTTTTATGTGTTGCGCTGCATGTACGACCTAGTGCAGACAAACTTTGCCCAATTCCCCCAGGTAAGCATCGATAGCTAACTCAAATTTGAAAATTGGGTGTCACGTTCTAAATTAGGAAGTTAGTTACTAAGTATTCACACATGCTTGTAGATCGCCATGTCGAAAGACTCATACGAAAATGCAAAGATTAGAGATCTTCGACAAATCTGGGCTCAATATGTCATGGAGGAAGTTGCGCCCAACCATCCGCCATGATAATTTTTTCTTTTTCGTGTACTCTGTGCATAGACTGTTTATATACATGTGAATAAATATATATGTCAATAAATGTCCACATTGGATTGCAATTTGTATTTGTCCATATATATGTGAATAACTGTCTAATGTGTCAATCTGTTCTGTGAATTTACCCTTCTTTGCATCTGTACTGTATTGTGTATCCAATCTATAATGTATTGCATTTGTACTGTATATGTGACTGTACTGTATTGTAAAAGCAAACGTACTGTATATGTGAATGTTCTATCGGTAAATTCATTCATAGCCGACAGACCACTACAAATTTTCTATCGGTAAACTCATCCACAACCGAGAGACTACTACCCATTTTTCTCTCGGTAAACTTGAAATTAACCGTCAGAATAATGTGACTTTTCCTGCCGGTGAACTCATCCACAACCGAGAGACTACTGTGGTTTTTTCTATCGGTAAACCTATAATTAACCGTTAGAAGAGTGTGATTTTTCCTTCCGGTGAACTCATACACAACCGAGAGAGTACTAAGATTTTTTCTATCGATAATGTCATTTCCAACCGACAGAGTGCTACACTTTTTTCTGTCGGTAAACTTATAATTAACCGTTAGAATATGGGTATTTTTCCCAACGCTAAACATCAGACGACGACGGGTTTTCTATCAGTATAATCATAAGGTGCCGATAGAAAAGTAATATTTTCCTGTCGGTAATCATGTAATTAACCGTTAGAATATGGGTATTTTTCCCACAGTTAATCGTCAGACTACGACGGGTTTTCTATCGGTACACTCCTAATATGCCGATAGAATTGTTAATTTTTTCTGTCGGTTATTTACTGATAGAAAATGTTCTGTCTTGTTCTATCGTGTCTATCTCTATCGGTACGAAAACCGATAGTAGAAGGGTTTTTTTTACCGATAGAAGAAAGCTTTTCTGTACTAGTGTGTACATGTTGGATGTGAAATGGCTAATATGTGAGAAATAGATTTGAAATCCCTTTTGTGAAATGAAATGTCAAATTAGTATTGATAGTGAGGATTGGTTTGTATGGAAAGGGTGCGGTGTGCACCAGGGAATGTGGATGGCTCCTCACTATTAATTCATAAGGACTAGAACCTTGTGTTGTGCCTCTATGCGGCATGAAAAACGTACCAACCACTTGCCTGGTATGGGACAGGCACGACTTAGTAGCTTTTTGGTATTAGCAGTTCCCTGCATGGTTTGTCGGTCTGGTTTCTCGCGTGGAGAAACTGGTTGGACGCAGTTCATCCGTGAGTGATGTGAGTTCAGAAAAAGTATGAGAGGAAAAGGTGGAAAGAAGGAAGACGCCCTATGCCTCTGATTAAGCCGTGCGCGGTTGTAATCATGACGGTCAGATGTTTCGCATGGACAGACCAAGGCTATGTGTCCTGCGGGAGCATACGCCAAAGGCTAGGAAGTAAGGCAGTGGGGAGGACCCACAACGGTACTTGAGACTTAATTGTCTATTTACCGGGTGGGGATACTATTAATACTAGACTGCAAAAGCGTTGTGTGATCTCGGCCTTGTCACATGCGTATAAGTCGCATGGAGTTGGCCCGACTTGAAAGTCGAGTGAAGAAGTGGATTTAAAAAGAGGTACACCTTTGCAAAGCATAAGAAAAGTATCGGATACTCTGTACTCCCAGGTCATGGAGTATGTTCGCGGTGGATTTATCCATGTGGTTCAACACAAGTAACTATTTGGAATGTTTTCATAATATGGTTAATTCAAATGGTGGATCATGGAGGATCGCCATTCACAATGTTTTCTTAAAGTCTATTATAAGGTTTTCAAAAACCCCGCTGTTGAAAACAAAACCCTTATTTGAAAGATCAAAGGATTGAAATCTATACTATTTATGATTATAAGACTTAATCCCTTTTCTTGATCACTCCTCATCTATATAATTGCATTTGTAAATAAACGACTTGTTGAGCATTGTGTCAAAGCATGCTCACCCTTACCTTTTCAAACAAATCAGAAGAGGGATTCGCCAATCCCGATTCGTTTGGTTATGAAGATGAAGCAGGGGATGGGAACGCCCAGATGATTCAGAGTTCTAGGAGGGTCTCGCGCCGAGTTGAGTCCGATGTGGAGGAAGCCCTACCAGAACCGTTGCTGCCAGAAGTGAAGATCTTTGTTGTTGCTGTCTGCTTTGTTTTGGGTGTTTGGTATCTTGATGCCGACTCTTGTATGGATAAACCTGTTATTTTGGTAGCAACTCTAAGTAGCGTCATTCTGGGCGCTATGTTAATGTAATATTGGTCCTTGTGACCTCGTACCTATTTAATTATGTTTTATGCAATAACTGCTTTCCCCTTGTTGTGAGTTTTGTAATGGTCCAACCTGTGTGCAATCCACCTGGGCGGTTGCCACGGGATTCCTCAAATGAGGGTCCCACAGGAGATGCTATCATCATGCAACCTTGTCACCCTAGGATACCATGCTTAGGCTTTAGTCTTATTTAAATGTACATATTGGATGTGAAATGGCTAATATGTGAGAAATGGATTTGAAACCCCTTTTGTGAAATGAAATGTCAAATTAGTATTGATAGTGAGGATTGGTTTGTATGGAGAGGGTGCGGTGCGCACCAGGGAATGTGGATGGCTCCTCACTATTAATTCATAAGGACTAGAACCTTGTGTTGTGCTTCTATGCAGCATGAAAAACGTACCAACCACTTGCCTGGTATGGGACAGGCACGACCTAGTAGCTTTTTGGTATTAGCAGTTATTGCATAAAACATAATTAAATAGGTACGAGGTCACAAGGACCAATATTACATTAACATAGCGCCCAGAATGACGCTACTTAGAGTTGCTACGAAAATAACAGGTTTATCCAAACAAGAGTCGGCATCAAGATACCGAACACACAAAACAAAGCAGACAGCAACAACAAAGATCTTCACTTCTGGCAGCAACGGTTCTGGTAGGGCTTCCTCCACATCGGACTCAACTCGGCGCGAGACCCTCCTAGAACTCCGAATCATCTGGGGCGTTCCCATCCTCTGCTTCATCTTCATAACCAAACGAATCGGGATCGGTGAATCCCTCTTCTGATTTGTTTGAAAAGGCAAGGGTGAGCATGCTTTGACACAATGCTCAGCAAGTCGTTTATTTACAAATGCAATTATATAGATGAGGAGTGATCAAGAAAAGGGGTTAAGTCTTATAATCATAAATAGTATAGATTTCATCCTTTGATCTTTCAAATAAGGGTTTTGTTTTCAACAGCGGGGTTTTTGAAAACCTTATAATTGTTAGAGCTACCACCCGAACTAGCAGGAGTCCACGACATTTTTCATGTATCTCAGCTAAGGAAGTGTTTGAAGAAACTGACACAGTAGACATCTCCTAAGGAAGTAGAAGTTCAATCAGGCTCATCCTACCAAGAATACCCCATCAAGATACTTGAGGTCAGTGAAAGAAGATTGAAATCAAGGACCATTTGATTCAGCAGAGTTCAATGGAACAACCATTCAGAAGAAGAGTCAACATGAAAAAGGGAAGAAGGACTGCATCAAGATTTCCCTTACCTGTTTTCAGACCTACCAGAATCTCGAGGACGAGATTGTTTTTAAAGAGGTTAGGTTGTAACACCCCGATTTTTCCCAAATCCTGGCTTGCCTCATCCCTCTCTATTTCAGAATGAGATCGCAGTTGTGCCAGCAGCTTACCCCAAAAAGTTGGCAATCAAACTCTTTCGTTCAGAACTTTTTCACAAATCAGCCCTTTTCAGATTTGTCAGAAGCCAAAAAGACTAAAAGTCTCAGACCACCTCCAAACTTTGATCTGATTCAGTGAATATCTCCCATTCACTATTCTGAACATTTTTCCCTTCTGGAAGAATTTCCAAATCCTGCCCTAAACCTGAGTTTCGACCCTCGCCGTTTTTGAAACCCTAATTACCCTGTTTTACCCTAAAGTCGTTTTCCCCACTTTTGTCGAAACCCTTCAGATCTTGCCTGATCTTGTCAAACTTTGGCTAGATGAGTTCCATTAATCTTATGCAACTCATTCGTGAAATCAGATTTCAGATCAGCCCTCCAGATCTCCAGATTTACAATCAAGCCCAATTCCAATTCAAATTTTCCTCACAGATCAGTCCCTGGAGCAACTTTCAGAATTGCAAATCTGCCCTTCTGCCCTTTTGCTGCTGTTTTCGTCCAGCACCTGGTCGTTGCCTTCGACCAGCGCACTTCGCCGGAGCCGCGCCGTGTTTCTTGTCGCGTTTGCTCGCCGCCTGCCATCGCCTCTTGTCGCCCGTGCTCGTGATCGGTTGAGCCATCCCGCGCGCACGTGCCAGCAACCAAAACCCTCGCCAAGTCCAGCGGTTAAACGCCCGCGCTCCAGCAGCGTTTTCGCGCGCGCACGTTCGTTGCCATGGCATTCCATGTGTGTACGTGTCACCGCCGGACCTTTGCTGTTGCCTCCGTATCCGCGCCGTTTCAAACCCAGTTCCAATGCGCCCCGACAATGCTGGCAAAGCAACTGCACAGCCGCATGCGTCACGTCGTCGTCGCCGCTGTTGCGCCTTCGCCCGACAAAGCTTATCCCCGGCACAAGCCTTGTTGTCGGATTCCCCCTCGCTAGCTCCGCCTCTTAGCCTATAAATACTCCGAAGTGCTTTGCTTCAGTTCCAGCACCAGAAATCCACCAAACTCCCCAGCACCGCCGTGAATGTCTTCTTCTCCGGCGAGCCAGTGAGAGAGCTCACGGTGCTAGCCCATTTCACAGCCCCAATCTCCAATCCAAAGCCATTGGTGAGTTCCCCTCTTCTCCCTCTCTGTGTCATGGCTCCCAATTGCACCAGATCGATCCCCATCGCCGGTGATCGCCGGATTCCCGATTTGCCCTGTTTCCCCAATGCCGTTCGATTCTCTCTAAATTAGCTCTCGATTCTGTAGAAGAAGTTGATCAGCGAGCTTAGTAGAGCAAGCCTGTGGAATCAAAATCCCCAATTGTGCTCAAATCGAAGAAATCCCGATTTGGAACTTCATCAGTTCGCTGGACCTCGCCGCCGAGCTTCTCCGGCCATCCTCCAGTGAAATTAACCCCTCCAGCAGCCTTGTTGTGCCCTAGTGATCATTCTCAAGCTTGGAATTGAGCTCTTTTGCCTTGTATCGAGAATCCCCAATTCGGTGTCTTCTTCTCCGGCACAGTTCACCGGAGTTTGCTTCCCAGCCGATTCAGTCGACACCACTTTGTCCCTTAGCTTTGCCTCACCTCCCTGAGCATTTTCTTCCACTAGCTCGACATCTGGATCTGCCTAGATTGTGAGTTATGCCCTTGTCAAGATTTTGTCCAGAGCTGTGTCTGTGCCGTGTCGCCACCGCAGTTCATCACCAGATTTGGCCGCCCTCCGGCCACTTTCAGCCCTTGATCCTGTTAAGTATTTTGTTCCTGTTATCAATGCCTACCTCCCAGACAAAGTTGTGCATCAATTGGAGCCTTGTATCAAAATTTGTGCTTTGCCCTAGTTTTTGGCAATGTCTGCACTATGTCAGTGCATGTCAGCCACTGGCATTAGCCTTGTTTGACCCCTTCTGGTTGGGCAATGGAAATGTCACTTTGTCCCCTAGATTCCTGGAGTTGTGTTCTACATCTTTCTCTTCTGCCACTTCTCCAGAAAACCTACCTAAGACCAACTTATGGCTATGTCTTGCCGTGGACTGAATGTCGGCCTTTAACATTCAACTTCTTTTGAGCCCATCTCTTCGACCAGCACCCAAGTGACTCTGTCCAAATCTTTTCCCTTGCATGCATGATATATGTACTTATTATTTTCTATTGCAACTATTTTATGTATGCTTATGTAGTGTATGTATTGTATTGCTTGTGTCCGCCGCAGAGCCCGAAGCTGAAGGAGCGGAAGAAGTCTTTGAAGATTCGTCTGAATAATTAGACCCAGCAGTGCAAGGCAAGTCTCAACCCCTTGATCATGTCTCGCCTAATATTTTCAAATGAAGTATGTTAGTTGCTTTCAAAGTATATGCATGCCTTATATTCAAATGAGAGTATGTTCAAATAATGTGGTTAGATATAACCTAAATGATTGTGAAACCCCTCTTGTGATTGAATACCCATGCATCCTTGTCACCCTAAGATATATGCTTAGAATTATGCTTATGCTTGAAAACTTATGCTAAATATCAAATGGTCGCTTATATGAAAAACATGTTTGAAAACCCCTTTTTGTGAAAGAAAATACAAATTAGAATTGATAGTGAGGATTGGTTTGTATGGAGAAGGTGCGGTGCGCACCAGGGAATGTGGATGGCTCCTCACTATTAATTCATAAGGACTAGAACCTTGTGTTGTGCCTTTATGCGGCATGAAAAACGTACCAACCACTTGCCTAGTATGGGACAGGCACGACTTAGTAGCTTTTTGGTATTAGCAGTTCCCTGCATGGTTTGTCGGTCTGGTTTCTCGCGTGGAGAAACTGGTTGGGCGCAGTTCGTCCGTGAGTGATGTGAGTTCAGAAAAAGCATGAGAGGAAAAGGTGGAAAGAAGGAAGACGCCCTATGCCTCCGATTAAGCCGTGCGCGGTTGTAATCGTGACGGTCAAATGTCTCGCGTGGACAGACCAAGGCTATGTGTCCTGCGGGAGCAGAGGCCAAAGGCTAGGAAGTAAGGCAGTGGGTAGGACCCACAACGGTACTTGAGACTTAATTGTCTATTTACCGGGCGGGGATACTGTTAATACTAGACTGCAAAAGCGTTGTGTGATCTCGACCTTGTCACATGCGTATAAGTCGCGTGGAGCTGATCCGACTTGAAAGCCGAGTGAAGAAGTGGATTTAAAAAGAGGTACACCTTTGCAAAGTGTAAGAAAAGTATCAGATACTCTGTACTCCTAGGTCATGGAGTATGTTCGCGGTGGATTTATCCATGTGGTTCAGCACAAGTAACTATTTGGAATGTTTTGATAATATGGGTTGATAAAAGTGATGACTCATGGAAGACCATCACATAACAATTTCTTAAAGTCTATTATAAGATTTCCAAAACCCTGCTGTTGAAAATAAAACTCTTATTTAAGAAATCAAAAAATTGAAATCTATACTAGTTATGATTATAAGACTTAAGCCCTTTTCTTGATCACTCCTCATCTATATACCTGCATTCTTGTAACGAGACTTGCTGAGCATTGTGTAAAAACATGCTCACCCTTGCCTTTACAAACAAATTCAGAAGAAAGGATTCGAGGATCCCGATTCCCCTAGCCTTGAGCACCAATAAGAGGAAGGAGCCTTTCCAGACGATTTGAGCTTCTAGGAGGGTCATGAGCCAAGTTGAGTCCGATGTGGAGGGAGCCCTTCCAGAGCCGCTGCAGAAGGAAGTGAAGACCTTTGTGGTTGCTTTTTGTGTTGTTTTTCTGTGTTCGGTACTTCGATACCGATTCTTGATTTTGAAAAACTCTCTACTTTTGTATCAACTTTAATTAATGCCATCCTTGGCATTATGATATTGTAATAGTGGTCCTCGTGACCTTGTACTTGTTTTATCTACTTGCTTTATTGTTTAAAGTGAATCCTGTGGGACCCTCCTTTGAGGAATCCCGTGGCAACCGCCCAGGTGGATTGCGCACAGGTATGCGGGACACATAGGCCAAAGGCTAGGAAGTAAGGCAGTGGGGAGGACCCACAACGGTACTTGAAACTGAATTGTCTATTTACCGGGCGGGGATACTGTTAATACTAGACTGCAAAAGCGTTGTGTGATCTCGGCTTTGTCACATGCGTATAAGTCACATGGAGTTGGCCCAACTTGAAAGTCGAGTGAAGAAGTGGATTTAAAAAGAGATACACCTTTGCAAAGCGTAAGAAAAGTATCGGATACTCTGTACTCCCAGGTCATGGAGTATGTTCGCGGTGGATTTATCCATGTGGTTCAACACAAGTAACTATTTGGAATGTTTTCATAATATGGTTAATTCAAATGGTGGATCACGGAGGATCGCCATTCACAATGTTTTCTTAAAGTCTATTATAAGGTTTTCAAAAACCCCGCTGTTGAAAACAAAACCCTTATTTGAAAGATCAAAGGATTGAAATCTATACTATTTATGATTATAAGACTTAACCCCTTTTCTTGATGTAACATCCTGAGTTTTGGGGTGAAAAGTTTCTTTCTTAAAAATCATGCATGCATATGTCTCTTCTAGATCAACCAAATCAGCCTCAGCTTTATTCTGTTCTAGCCCTAAAATCTCCAAATCTATCCTGTGACCCCAAGTCAAGATCTGACTTTCCAGATTTGATCTATCAGTTATCCTAAACCTAAAAACCTTCAGAACCCAGATTCAATTCCATCTCTAACTTCCAGATTTTTCAACTCCTTTCTGTTTTCGAAAACAGAATATCTTTTACCCTAAGTTTCAGAAATCCAGATTTAATCAAAATCTTAGCCAAGATCAGACCAGATTATTCTTGGATTATGATCAAGGGTACGCCAATACCTTAATCCAAAAAGTTGGCAGCCAGATTTCATCATCTAGACTCTTTTCGCAAATCAGTCCAAGAGTATCGCAGATCAGTCCTTTTCCAGATTTTCCAGAAGCCTGAAAAGGCAAAATGTTGCAAATCATCTCCAAATTCAAATTTGATTCAGGGAACACCTCCCAAATGCTTTTCAACACAAATTCTTCTTTTATGAGTATCTCAAAATCAAACCCTAAATCCCAGAATTCGAAATCAATTGAAATTCAGATTTCAATTACCCTAAAATACCCTATTTTCAGTTCATATCAAAAATCATCCAAACATTTCAAATTTTATCTTCAATCTGTGCCAAATCATCTGTTGAATCAAGTTTGCCAAATCAGCAGAATTAAAATCAGAATTAAAAACGTATTCGAATACTCCGAGCTCCCGGGTTTATAGGAGTCTGCTGCGGTGGATTAAATCCACGGGGTGTGACACAAGTACTATTTTCTAAATAAAATGTGTTAAATCAAGATTACCCAAATGACATGTGTTGTCATGATAAGGAGTGCTGCCGTGGGCTGTCGTGTGTCGACGTGTCGCGGTAGTGCTATAATCTAGTGAACATGATTGATGATGTTATATTATGAAAAGTGCTGCCATGAGCTGAAATAAGATGAGATGAGAAAGAAAAAGATTATTTTATAAACGTCCATAATTCTTGACTAGTCTAGGTTCATATCATCACTACTATATGTATCTACTCTTATCTATGACTTGCTGAGTACGTAAGTGCTCACCCTTGCAACCTACAAATCAGTAGATGGAGCGTTCAATGATCAAGATGAAGGCGTGGAGAACTTCTTGGATCCAGAAGGAGGAGCGTCAGTCCCGTCATTGCCCTGATGTGTGTTGTTCTGCCGTCCACTTCTCTTTGTGGGTGGGTCACCTATCTTCTGCTGTGTAGATGTTATTTTGCTAAACCATGTATGCCGTGAAGGCATTGTAATCTCTTTATGTAATATTAAGGCCAGCAGGCCACACTGCTTAAATATTTTGTAAGTTACTCTGTTGCAATGTGATATACTCTTGTGCTTGACTTATCCTGGGAAGTCAAGGATATGTGTATGCTATGCATATATGGGACTAGCTGCAGCGAGCTAGGTCTCTACAGGAGTAGTCGTAGTCCCAGTTTTGGGGCGCGACAAGAGTATGGTATCAGAGCAACATGAGAACTTGACTGTAGGACGACACCTTTAGGGATTGGCCGTGCCAGGAAGACGTAATTTATTTAGAAAACTGTTTGATGAAAATTGTATTTTGATAAAAATAATGAGCTTTGTAGCTCTTGAAAACTTTTATTTCAAAATTTTATTTGGATTTTCTAAAATTTGGTAAGATTGTGAGAGTGCGTTCTGTTGTTTCAGAGTGTTTTAGGGGTTGGTGTAGATAGAGCTAGTGATACTCTTGATAGTTTTGTGATTCGCTGTTGCTTTGCAATGGTTAACTTGTGTATTATGGCTAGTAGCCTAAGTATTTTATGCACTAAAGTAGTTTGCATTATTTTCTGCATTGTTGTCTTAGTTGGCCCTAGATAGTTAGATCAGCCCAAACTTCTTTTTCAGAGCCACCATGGTTGATACAAGAAGAAGATCCTGAAGCAATGGAGAAGACAGGGAACAGACTCCTCAGGAAGAAGATATTATGACAAGAAACCCTTTGTTTCAGCAAGGATCTCAGAGTTCCAATCCTCCACAGAAGGAAAATATAGAGGGAGAGGATCGGAAGAGAAGAATGCCTCAACAAGTGCAACCACAACTAAACTCAACTAAAAGGAGAATTCCTACTACCTCTAGTTTTCAACCATCATACCAGACTCCCAGACCAATAAGAATGATGTGCCCCAATTGCAAAGGAAACCACCTTCAGAAGAGCTGTCCTCACGCGAGTGTCCAATGTTTTCATTGCGGACAGCGTGGGCATCGCAAAGAATTCTGTCTTTGGATTCAATTCCCTTGTTCCATAGCCAGATCTCAGGCAGAAACGCAGTCAGTAGCATCCAGAACATCACCACTACGGAACCCCAAAGGAAACGTACAAAGAAAAGGGGCCATGTTTACCAGAAGCAAAGGAAACCCTTACATGAACATTCAATGTTATCACTGTTTGCAGCGTGGACATCGTAGAAAATTTTGCCCTTGGATTCAACTTCCATCATCCATTGCCAGGATACAGGCAAGAACACAACCAAAAGCACCCAGAGTACCGATGTCACAACCACAGAAGTTTAGAGGAACTCCACCAGGAAGAGGAGGAAACCTGGCCAACCGAGGAAGAGGAAGAAATGGAGCACCAACAGCAATTCCAGAAGGAAAGTTAAACTACATCCGAAAAGCAGGAAACACCACCGACATCCTTTGAGGTAGATTTTGACTCAGTTTGCATCTACCTTAATACTATTTGATTCTGGTACTGCAAGTTCATGTTAAGAGCAATTACATCTGAAGTTGAAATGCATATACAGCAAGTATCTTTAGAATACCCCATATCAGATTATAAAAGTTCAGTGGGAAATCATTCAGAACAAGAAACTACTTGGAAGAAGGAAGAGAATTTTCAGTGAAACCTATCTCTATTCTTATCTTTTCTTTCTTAGGTAAATCTCGGGGCGAGATTTCTTTAAGGAGGGTAGATCTGTAACACCCTGAGTTTTGGGGTGAAAAGTTTCTTTCTTAAAAATCATGCATGCATATGTCTCTTCTAGATCAACCAAATCAGCCTCAGCTTTATTCTGTTCTAGCCCTAAAATCTCCAAATCTATCCTGTGACCCCAAGTCAAGATCTGACTTTCCAGATTTGATCTATCAGTTATCCTAAACCTAAAAACCTTTAGAACCTAGATTCAATTCCATCTCTAACTTCCAGATTTTTCAACTCCTTTCTGTTTTCGAAAACAGAATATCTTTTACCCTAAGTTTCAGAAATCCAGATTTAATCAAAATCTTAGCCAAGATCAGACCAGATTATTCTTGGATTATGATCAAGGGTACGCCAATACCTTAATCCAAAAAGTTGGCAGCCAGATTTCATCATCTAGACTCTTTTCGCAAATCAGTCCAAGAGTATCGCAGATCAGTCCTTTTCCAGATTTTCCAGAAGCCTGAAAAGGCAAAATGTTGCAAATCATCTCCAAATTCAAATTTGATTCAGGGAACACCTCCCAAATGCTTTTCAACACAAATTCTTCTTTTATGAGTATCTCAAAATCAAACCCTAAATCCCAGAATTCGAAATCAATTGAAATTCAGATTTCAATTACCCTAAAATACCCTATTTTCAGTTCATATCAAAAATCATTCAAACATTTCAAATTTTATCTTCAATCTGTGCCAAATCATCTGTTGAATCAAGTTTGCCAAATTAGCAGAATCAAAATCAGATCAAACCTTCCAAATCATCAGATTTACAGATCAGTCCAAATCAAGAATTGGAAATTGCAAATGAATCCAGATTCGACCAGCAGCTGCTGTGCACGACCAGAACCTCGCCGTGCGTTTGCGCCGCGCTTGCCCGCCGCCGGCCACGCCTCGCTTCGCCTGAGCTCGTGCTCACTTGAATTTGCATGTGCACACGCGTCCACGCCCCAGCTATCGCCGTGGCAACGCCGTTGAACAGCTTGCTCCCGTGCGCGACCGTTGTCAGCAACTCTTCGCCACGTTGCTGTGCTTTGCCAGCCCTTGTCGCCACTGCCTTGCACCGCCCAACAGCATTGCGTCCCGATGAAGCAATAGTTTGATCAGCAGTCACCTCGCCTGTGCGCCGTCGCGTCACCGCTCGCCGTTGTTGCATCTGCGCCCGGCAACTCATGTCAACTGACACCAATTCAATGCTGCTTAATCCTTGCAAGCTTCGCCCTCTGCTCTATTTAAGCCACCAGTACCCTGTGTCATCTCCCCTTCACCAGGACTTAGCCAAATTTCCAAATCTCCTCGCCGTCGTCTTCTTCTCCGGCGAGTCCAGATTGAGGCCTCACGGTGCCAACACGCCCTGCTGCACCTCTCACCGAATTAACAGCACCAGAAGGTATAGCTCATCTCCCTCATCATGCTGTACCATCTAATTGAGTTATCTTGCATCCAGTCGCCGGTGATCGCCGGAAAATCCCGATTACCCTGTTCCGGCAATGTAGGCCAATTTACTTCGAATCAACTTTCGAACTTGTGAAGAAAAATGATCAGTGAACCTTTTGAAGCAAGCCTATGCATCAATATCTCCAGATTGAGCTCGAATTGAAGTTTTCCCCAGTTTTGAGCTTCTCCAGAAACCGGCGATCATCGCCAGGCCACACCGGCCATCCTCCGACCAAATTGATTGTGCAGATAGCTTTCTCTTACCCTTCTATCACTCCTCAATCTTGGAATCGAGTTCTTTCGGCCTGTATCAAAAAGCCCCAAATCTCATGTCATCTTCTCCGGCGCAGTTCACCGGAAATCCTTTCCCGGCCGTTTCAGCTTCATCCACTTTGTCATTCAGGTGTGCCCCAACTTCCTGAGCATATTTGTCTTCTAGCTCGATCTCTGAAACTGCCCAGAATTCAAGTTATAGCCATGCCAAGATTTTTGTCCAGTGGCTTCACTGTGCCGTGTCGCCACCACACTTCTCCTTTGAATTTCTTCATCTTCCAGCCATTTTTAGCTTTGGATCCTGTTGAATGATTTGTTCCTATTATCAATGCCTACCTCCCAGACAAAATGGTGCATCATTTGGAGCCCTAGATCAAAAGTTATGCCAAGCCCTAGTTTCTGGCCATGTCAAGATCAATGCCAGACTATGTCAGTCAGTGGCATTAGCCCTTTTCACTCCCTTCCAGATGTGCATTTTGGGCATAACTTTGTCCCTTAGATTCCTGAGGTTGTGATCAGCATTTTCTTCTTCTATCACAACTTGATTTGAGCCCTTGAAATGCATGTTATGCTAAACTCTAGCTTTTGACACTATCTCAGTGCATGCCAGCCAATGGCATTGGCCTTGTTTACCCACTTCTGATTGTGCAATTTGAAAACCACTTTGTCCACTGAATTTGTAGAGTTATGATCTACATTTTCTTCTACTGTCATAACTTGAGATAAGCTCTCTAGTTTTCCTTGAAGTTATGTCAGATTCTTGATCCGAATGTCAATCTGCTGACATTCACTGTTTTTGATCAAACCAGCCACAAAACTGATGTTCTTATTGTAACCTTGAGATCCTAAGAGCATCTAACATCCATTCTTAGCCAATTCCTTGAAACCCTAGAATCTTGACTCAGTTCAGCTTGTAATCTCAATTATCTCCAGTATCGTTCAATCTTTCTTGTTGAGCATATCTGCATATAGATCCTAAATCATTTTAATATATAAGTAATATTTGTGTGTATTGTTTGTTTGTCGCCGAGCAGATCCAGAAATCAAGTTTGAGGACTTCGCTGTTGACCCGTCATCAACTGCTGTATCTTACAACGCGGAAGGCAAGTCATATCCTTGGTCATCTTGAACCTATATTTTAAATGTTGCTAAAACATAACCTTGAATATAGATAATATTGCATGTGAAAGATTGGAAATGGTTGATTTATGAATTGGCAGTACTAGACTGGTTATCTGTGAAATGTGAAATAAACAAGTTTTGAGCCATGAACTATTATATATGTATGTATATATTTATATTCATGAAATAAAACCCCTAGCCGTGACCAGAAAAATGGTATGGATGGTGGTAGCACTGAAGGTGCTAAACTGCGAAGGAATGCAGGCACTGAAGGTGCAGGGTTGTGGATGGTCTGGTCACTGGCATATAAGGACTAGAACCTTGTGTTGTGCGTCTAGTGGCATGAACAACGTGCTAACCGCAAGCCTGGTATGGAACAGGCCTGAACAAGTACTTATGTGGATCGCATATGACACCCCTGCTGGAATTGTGTAGTGATGCACGTTTGGGCACGGAGGACGGCTCCCACACATATCACTGAAGGTGATCTCGCACGTTGATCCAGTAATGGAAATATATGTAGGGGTGGAGGTTAGGATACAACCTACCACAACTGTGTCTCGCGGAGAGCCACAGGGTCGGGGGTGAATTGTAAGTGATACATAACAAAAGTTCTTGTTATTTCCACCTTGCCGCTCACAATATGAAGTGAGTCAGGGGTCCAATCATTTTGTTATGATAGGAAAGGCTTGAAAGTGGAATATCTTGCGGGTAAATTGGTACCTCTCTGCAGAGTTAAAAACGTATTCGAATACTCCGAGCTCCCGGGTTTATAGGAGTCTGCTGCGGTGGATTAAAGCCACGGGATGTGACACAAGTACTATTTTCTAAATAAAATTTGTTAAATCAAGATTACCCAAATGACATGTGTTGTCATGATAAGGAGTGCTGCCGTGGGCTGTCGTGTGTCGACGTGTCGCGGTAGTGCTATAATCTAGTGAACATGATTGATGATGTTATATTATGAAAAGTGCTGCCATGAGCTGAAATAAGATGAGATGAGAAAGAAAAAGATTATTTTATAAACGTCCATAATTCTTGACTAGTCTAGGTTCATATCATCACTACTATATGTATCTACTCTTATCTATGAATTGCTGAGTACGTAAGTGCTCACCCTTGCAACCTACAAATCAGTAGATAGAGCGTTCAATGATCAAGATGAAGGCGTGGAGAACTTCTTGGATCCAGAAGGAGGAGCATCAGTCCCGTCATTGCCCTGATGTGTGTTGTTTTGCCGTCCACTTCTCTTTGTGGGTGGGTCACCTATCTTCTACTGTGTAGATGTTATTTTGCTAAACCATGTATGCCGTGAAGGCATTGTAATCTCTTTATGTAATATTAAGGCCAGCAGGCCACACTGCTTAAATATTTTGTAAGTTACTCTGTTGCAATGTGATATACTCCTGTGCTTGACTTATCCTGGGAAGTCAAGGGTATGTGTATGCTATGCATATATGGGACTAGCTGCAGCGAGCTAGGTCTCTACAGGAGTAGTCGTAGTCCCAGTTTCGGGCCGCGACACTTGATCACTCCTCATCTATATAATTGCATTTGTAAATAAACGACTTGCTGAGCATTGTGTCAAAGCATGCTCACCCTTGCCTTTTCAAACAAATCAGAAGAGGGATTCACCGATCCCGATTTGTTTGGTTATGAAGATGAAGCAGAGGATGGGAACGCCCCAGATGATTCGGAGTTCTAGGAGGGTCTCACGCCGAGTTGAGTCCGTTGTGGAGGAAGCCCTACCAGAACCGTTGCTGCCAGAAGTGAAGATCTTTGTTGTTGCTGTCTGCTTTGTTTTGTGTGTTCGGTACCTTGATGCCGACTCTTGTATGGATAAACCTGTTATTTTCGTAGCAACTCTAAGTAGCGTCATTCTGGGCGCTATGTTAATGTAATATTGGTCCTTGTGACCTCGTACCTGTTTAATTATGTTTTATGCAATAACTGCTTTCCGCTTGTTGTGAGTTTTATAATGGTCCAACCTGTGTGCAATCCACCTGGGCGGTTGCCACGGGATTCCTCAAATGTGGGTCCCACAGGAGATGGTATTAGAGCAAAGGCTCGACTGTAGGCCGTGACCCTTAGATAGATATTGGCGTGCCTAGAGCAAAAATCGTTAGTCTATTTGATAAAAAATTAATTTTGAAAACCTAATTTCTTTAAACAAATTATGCTGAATAATTTATCTCCTCACCTTGTCTCTTTGAAAAGGATTTGAAAACCATTTTAACTCCTAGAAGTTCGGTGTTCTGTTCTTCAGATGGCTTTCAGCAAGAAGTTTGTGCATGGAGATGAGCTAGGATCATGGGCATTGTTTTTATGGATGATGCTGCAATTCTTGGGAGCTTTGGATAGCCAGCGGCCAGTGTACTATGTCCGACAGGAAGAAGTAGACAACAGACCCTACGGTTTTTGTGCCTCTGTGGTGGTCTATGAAATTCCAAGGCTTGGAAGAGGTCCCGTGAAACAAGAAGCCCGCAGAGCGGAAGAAGAAGATGCGATTCTAGACGCTGCTTGTCGCGCTATAGGTACCATCAGACTGTTGTACAAGGATTTCCTTGTAGATTCCCCTTTCCGTTTTGTGCCTTGTCAGATCCCCAGGTTAGATCGCCGAGTTGTCTACCCATCAAGTGACCAAAGAGATGCAGTGCTAACGAAGACTAGGGATATTGTTCAAGCTCTCGAAACCAGATATAACCGTTTGTTGCGCGAGCATGAGAACGCTCGGGATGATCACCACTACCTCGAGGGAATGCTTGCAAGAGCTCGAGCAGATCTCCAAGAAAAAGAGAAGCAGATCCAAGAGTTAGTCGGTCCAAGCAAAGATAGAAACCCCGAAACATCGGAGTCCGTCAACAAGAAGAATCGTCCGAAGCTGAGGATTACCGCATGCAAGAGTGTGGGAAAGCTTAAGGATTACCTTGGCCAATTCACACCTGCGTCGCGTGGAATCGTCATCAATTCTCAAGACCCTGAACGCCTCAACACTGGAGGAAGAAGAGAAGCTCCTATCGGCAAAGGAAAAGAACTTGTTGAAGACGACACCGACACTTTGTCTGATGAAGAAAAAGACAACGACATGGAGTTAGATCCGATGGATGCAGACGAAGACCCTGAAGAAGAAGATCCAGAAGAGGTGGAACCCTGTGGTTCTTCCGAAACCAACGAGTGATCTTAGACTTCCTTTTGGCTCGACCCTTTTTCTGTACCTGACCCCGGCAATCGCTAGATTTCCTTGTTTGTCTGTGCCCTTGTTTGTAGTTGCTTTAATTGTGTTGGTTGTATGCTGTACTTGTAAGCCGTGGAGGCTAAAATTATGTATCTTATGAAAAACTATCTTATGAAAAACATCCTGCACTTTCCAATCCTTGTCTCATGGATTGATCTCAGCCTTCTGCTTGTACCTTATCTGTGTCTCTCTCTGAACCGGCAGTATCTCTTTGATCCCCAATCAGAACAGAATGGTTAACACCCGCGGAAGATCTCAAGGAGGGATGTCCGAAGGAAATGCTGAGAACACAAGAGACGCACCTGGAAACAGAGCTCGTACTGATCAGAACCAGTCAGGATCATCTTCCATACCGCAGGGGAGTAACATCAATGAAGTACTAATATGGATGGAGCATAACAGGCA
Source organism: Pharus latifolius (assembly GCA_019359835.1). Classification (NCBI taxonomy): domain Eukaryota; kingdom Viridiplantae; phylum Streptophyta; class Magnoliopsida; order Poales; family Poaceae; genus Pharus; species Pharus latifolius. The sequence goes on along the minus strand of CM033326.1, from coordinate 51,465,406 downwards.
ACAATCCATGGTTGCACAGAACCAGATGTGGGAACAGATGATGCAACAATTCTCATCAGGACAGACCGGAGGATCAACGATTGGAGCTAAGTTATCAGACTTTCAGAAAACTCGCCCTCCAACCTTTTCATGTACCAAGGACCCCATTATGGCCGATGATTGGTTAAGGGATGTGGAGAGGAAACTGAACACGGTTAGATGCAGTAATGAGGAAAAGCTTTTGTATGGACCACACCAACTATCTGGACCCGCCGCAGCTTGGTGGGAGAATTATCAATCTGTACACCCAAGTCCAGACACAATTACATGGGATGAATTTAAGGAGCAATTCCATAAATATCATGTCCCAAAAGGTGTCATGCAAGCCAAGCGCCGAGAGTTTAGAAATCTCAAGCAAGGGGATAAACCAATCAGACAATACCTGCATGAGTTTATCCAACTCGCGAGATATGCACCAGAGGATGTAGCAACTGAAGAGAAGAAGATCGATCAATTTTGTGAAGGCATGCAGAACTTTTTACATTATCAGATAGCTTCACAGGAATTTACAGATTTCCATATCTTGGTTGACAGACTGATCAAGATGGAGGAAAAGCGAGGAATAATCGAGGAGGATCGGAAGAGGAAAGCTTCGTCTAGCCCGTATCAAGGCAATACCAGTCGAGGAAGACCAGCACCAAGTTTCCGACCCAATTTCAGACAGCCGCAGAGAGCTCCAAGACCAGCACCCACCTCAACACCACAATGCACCGGATGTAAAGGAAATCACCTTTACAAGGATTGCACCTTGAAGAACGTCGAATGCTATCACTGTGGGAGAAGAGGTCATCGCAAAGACACCTGCTCACTCCAACACTTGCCTATGAGTGTTGCTAGAGCTAGAGCAGCAGGATCCACTACCCCAGCTCAGAACCCTGGTAGGGGCATTCAACCATCAAGAGGAGGAAGAACTCAGAATAGCAGAGGAAGAGGGATGTCAGCAACAGGCCGAGGCAGACTGAACTATGCAACCACAGCTGAAGCAGGAGAAGCCTCAGACGTCGTGATCAGTAGAATTCAAATCCACTCTAAGCTTGCTGTTACTTTATTTGATTCGGGTGCTACGCATTCATTTGTGTCAAAATCTTTTGCTTTGGGAAGTGAAGAATTTTTTTTTGAAATAACCCTATAAAAAAAAATAATTGCAAAACTAACTCTTAACTTTTTAAATTTGTAAAAATGGCTTTCAGTCGCGAACTACCCTTCGCGACAGTCTTCAGTCGCTATACGGTATAGCGACTGAAGACGTGGCACGGCACAAATGCCCCGCTGGCACCTGTGCCGTGCCAGCCAGGTTTCAGTCGCTATACCGTATAGCGACTGAAACCCGCAGCTTTCAGTCGCTATACGGTATAGCGACTGAAAACTGGCAAACTTTCTCTGCTCCCTCTTTTGCCCCGTGGTCGCAATCGAAACACTTCATAATAATTTCATTTGAGAAGTAGGACTTGTTTGTAAATTCTGAAATTGGGATGGCTGATTTGAGATCTAATCTCACACACAAGTGTAACTTTATTTCTGGAGCATATTCAGCAGAAGTTTGAATGAAATTTGGCAAGATTTGATGATTTTGTGATAATTCGAAAACAGGGTACTTTAGGGTAATTAGAATTTCAAAAAATGACGAGACTTGAAACTAAGGCGTCGGATGAGATTTTGAAAATCTTACAGAAGGGAAACTTGGTCAGAATAGTGAATGGGAGATACTCCTTGAATTAGATCGAAGTTTGGAGATGAGATGTGGGTTTTAGCCTTTTTAGGTTCCGAGGAAAATCTTTAAAAGGTATAAGCCGCGATAATTGTAGGCTGATTTGCGAAAAGGAGTAAGACGACAAAGTTTTGCCATCTGGACCGTACAAGTACATACCAATTTCGCATTTATACCGTGCTTTTGATACCTAGTTTTGTCTCGTTGGTTCGACGCATTTGTACGAAACCAGACGTCTCAGCGCAAAAGATGGTAGGTGCAAAAGTCGCAAAGATTAATCATACGAAAACGAGCATCAGATGAATAGGTAAAAGCTGAAAAGTAGAAACGCAAAGTCATACAAAAGTAGAACAGTAGAAAACATAAAACCCCAAAAAGTTGGAAACCTAACAAAAATATACGAAAACTGAACAGTCTGAGAAAAGCATACATCGGACTAGTGCCCCCTCCTGCCCCTCTGTGGGGGGGGTGATACTCTGATGGTGTGTACCGAGAGGGGGGCTGACGATCCCTGACGCGCCGCCTCCTTACTGGTGGTGTCTGCGCAACTGGCGTAGACTGGGAAGGCTGTGTCGGCTGCGTAGGCGGCGGAGCATCGGGAAGGAAGCTAGGAAGCACATGTGTCGACTGTGTAGGATGCTGCTGTGCCTGGCCAGGAGGCTGGTGCCATGGAGGAGTATCGAGCTCGTCGTCCGAAGAGCTGTCGGCAGGCACGAAACCCGTGTGCAGTGGTGGAGGGCGCGACGACGACGGACGGTCCGCTGGTGGAGGGCGCGACGACGACGGACGGTCCGCTGGTGGCACATGCGAGGAAGGACCTGGCGCCGACGGTGATGGTGGGGGAATCACGGTCAAGTGAGGTGGCAGTAGCACTCTGAAACCGACTAAAATCTGATCGACCCGCCGCTCGACCTCTGAACAATATGCGTACACATCGTCGCTGGGCATGGTGGGTCCGCGGCGGGACAAGACCATCATGTCTCGTGCACCAGTAGAGATGCCGCCGAGGATGTCTAGCTGTGCACACGAATTAATGCAATTATAGAACGACAATCCATGTGAAAGTAAGGTTTCAAAGAGCTAAGGAACTCACAGAAGAGTGGATTCGCCCAGTTAGGCGTCGGTCGTAGCCGTCATCGAGGGTGGCGGGAGGGATGGGCTCATCAGGCGCGGCGGGTGGACCGCCCGTCAATCGGTAGATCGTGCGAGGTCGGTACCAGGACAGATAGGAAAAATGGATGTCGTGGCTGTATGGCCTGTGCTCCTCAACCGTGCGTGTGTGCGCCCAATCCATCCACTGCTGCACATAAGGCTGCTGTCGACGAACGAAATCGTCCCTCACTCGACCCTTCCTGGATTGCCTGCGGACAAAGAAATTAGGTTGTGATGGAAATTATGTATAAAATAACATATGAATGTAATGCATATTTGACGTACTCGTGGATATGGTGCGGGATCTGTCGAGGAGGCGGCACGGGGACAGCCTGGCGTAGGCCAAACTGGCGCATAACTCGCTCAGGCGAGTAACCCTCAACCATGTGCGAGAAGACAAGTAGAACCTGGGTGCGCCAGTACGGCTCATCCTGCGTACAAAAAGAAGAAAGGCCGGCTGGAGCGACGGATTGGAGGTTTGCGGTGGTCCACGGATCCCAGATGACGCTGTCGTCGAGAAGCAGATCAAAGTCTGTGGCGTACGAAGGATAGCAGAGGTGCGCCTGATCTGTGGCCCACCTCAAACTCAGCCTAGCCCACCTCCATCCCATCACGGGGCCGTCTCTCCCATCCCCAACTAATGCGAACTGATCCCGCGGAACCAGCGGTCGACCGATGGGGAAATGCTCGTACGACCACATCTGCAAGAGAATGGCGCACCCAGCGAAAAGAGAGCTGACCTGGTCTCTGCTCGTGGCGTCGCACAACCCCCTGTAGGTGTGGCAGAGCACAGCGGATCCGAAACTGAACCTCGGCACGTGGCCCAGGGCCGAGTCGGCAATACTCCTGGCGAGCTGAACGTACTGCCGCTCGCAGATGTCTCCGTGGGTGCCAGGGAAGAGCAACCACCCAAACAGGTACAGCAAATACGCCTCAAGGTGGCGCCTGAGGACCTCCTCTGGAGCGGCCACGGGGAGCGCAGCATCGCGCACTGCGCGGAGGTAACTATGGGGAACTCCCGCGTCCTGCACAAACCCCCCCCGCTGGCCCTACTCCCTCGAAGCGCTGTAGGAAATCTAGGCGCCATGCAGCTCTCTCGGTGGCCGCTGGGACATATATCTCCCCGCGGATAGGCAGGCCAAGTAGCATGCTGACGTCCTGCAGCGTGACAGTGAGCTCGCCAAAACTGAAGTGGAACGTGTGCGTCTCGGGCCTCCACTGATCCACAAGCGCAGTAATGAGGGCTCGGTCGAAAGGGAATCGCCTCGCCCGATCCACCATGCGAGCGAAAGGCAACAGTCCGGCCTCGAGCAAATAAGGCGCGAACCGCTCATCTAGAGGCCACATCTCACGCGGTGCCCTCAGACGCAAGGCTGGGAGAACGATGCCCTGTAGAAGGCGTCGAGCACGGTGACGCTCCTGATGGTGCTGTGAAATCAGCTCGGGAAGCTGATGGTCGTCCGCCATACCTGCAGTTGTCACATATTGGTTGAGAAGTTGAAACATTGAGTACATAAACAAACATTGAGTAAATAAAAAAACATTCAGTAAATTCACGAGAAGACATTAGGGAAGTTAAGTACAACTGATATATGAAAATTCGGTACAACTCACAACAAAACATTAAGTACTTGAAATAATACAACATTTAGTTTTGCGACGAAGATGGTGCGCCTGTCACCCGCGGGCATCGATTTCTTCTGTGACCAGGCTGCCGGCAAGCGCTGCATCTACGTACGTCATCTTCACGCTCCGCTGCATCCATATTGTTATTTATCCTCCTGGATCGACGTCGGCCGACATGGCCTACGAGGAGCCTCTTGTCTGGGATCCACGTGATGGCATCTTCCGGAGATAGTTGTCGATAGCTTTCCCCCGCCGCAAACCCATTGAAGACACCATCCCAGGTCTTCCACAGGTACTGCAGAGTATAATAGGTTGATATGTACCGCGCCGGATCGATCCCAGGAACAGAGCAGGCAGCGATGACATGCGAGCAAGGAATGTGCAGCAGTTGAGACTTGTTGCATGTGCATTGGGTATCTGCATTTGAAATCCGACATTCGTGGACCCGACCAGCCCGCAGTGTGCCATAGACATGTCTGTGCCTTAGCCGAACCTCATACTTCCCGTGCAAGCGACTCAGTACTGTGACATCATGTGTCAACGATTTCCTTGTCCGAAATTCGAGGTAATCATTGATCTTTTTGGGCCAGTGTGCTAAGGGGTCATGCAAAAGCCTTGATGCCGCCAAACCCCTGCTGTCGTAGTACGCTACTGTGCGATAGAATGTCATTTCAACTATTGCAGTGAGTGGTAAGCATCGCACACCTTTGAGGACGAAGTTGTACACCTCGGCCAGATTTGTCGTCATGATTCCGTATCGAGCCCCACCTGTGTCATGAAGCAACGCCCACTTCTCCATTGGTTTGGGCTGAATCCACTGACTGAATCTGAGACGACCCCTACGGCTTCCCGTGCCAGTATCGCCGCGATCTTCTGCAACCCCTGCTTCTCGCAATTCCGCCGACGTACTTTCCTCCAGTGACTTCCAGATTTGTGAGAACTTTGACTGTTGGTTCTGTTTGGCAAGCCGTTTGAACACGACCATCAGGCGCTTGCTCTTGAAACGACTGTGAAAATTCGCGCCAAGATGCCCTGAGCACCAACGACTCTGCAAATCATCCCAACTCAGCGATGGATCCTCTCCTGATCGCATGTACTCCATCGCACTCAGCATTCCTCCATTTCGATCATGAATCAAGCACACGCGCTCCCGGTCTTTCACAACCTCATTCTTCAAAGTGCCCAAGAACCACAGCCAACTGCTATAGTTCTCCCCCTCGACCACAGCATATGCTATGGGGAGAAGCTGGTCGTTGGCATCAACAGCCACAGCAGTCAGCAGAGTTCCCTGGTATTTTCCAGTCAAAAATGTTCCGTCAATGCAAAACACGGGTCTCATATACCTGAACGATGCAACGCACTGTGCGAATGCCCAGAAAAATCTCCGCAGTACCATGCACCCAGGAATCACAGCACCCTCGGAGCCGATTGCCGGCGTATCAACAATTGCGGTGACTGTGCCTGGATTTGCTTCGCATATCCGCCGCAACAGCCTCGGTACTAAGTTGTATGCCTCAACATATGTACCAAAAAGCTCCTCCAGCGTCTTCTGTTTAGCCATCCATGCCTTCGGGTAGTTGATATTATAACCGTACTTCTCCGCGACATGTGCAATTATCACCTTCGGTGTGATTGCCGTATTTGCCTTCACTACTGACAGAATCAGACTGGCAACAAAACTGGAAGTGATATTTCTATGATGCTGCACCATGCCCTCTGCCAGACATCCGTGGTCGTCAACTCTGGTCACCCGAAAGGACGGGTCATCTCGTGGCCGCCAGACACGTACGTACCATGGACAATTCTGGATTAAGCACCTCACAGTCCACAGGCTCGGATTTGATCTGACCACCTGGAATGGCCTATTTAGTGAGACAGCCCAGGCAGTTATGGCTTTCTTTGCATCCTTTTTACTCCGAAACAACTGTCCAAGCTGGACGGTTGATTCATTATAAGACCATCGCGAACCCAGCTCATCATGAACCACAGCGTTATTCAAGGATGACGGATCAGTCCACTCACTCATAGGATTATGCTGTTCCGTGGGTTCATCAGGAGATTCGTACATTTCCGACGGATCAGTATACTCCTCTTCATTAAAATTCTCCTCCAATTCTGGTAATTCTTCAGCTGCATCTACTTGATGGCCACCAAATTGAGTTGTATTTCCTACACCAGTTGTGTTAGGTACACTGCCAGTTGCACTGGCATTGGTACTGGCACCTGCACCAGTATCGACATCGCCACCGCCATCACGACCTCCTCCGGTACAGATATTAGTGTTTTCTCTTTCAACCGAATGGCTGCCCTCCGAACTATGTACTGACATTTCAACGTACAGTATGATGGTTCCGACAGCATAGCCTGGATTTGTCACAATTCGTCCAAACGAACCCCATGATTTGTCACCTTTCAGTCTCTTCAGCACCCATTTGTTTCCATCCGGAACCATGCCTTCCACTTTGAGATTATCCGTCGTAACATTCAGTTGTAACAGGTGAACTAACCACATATTCAAATCGTTGAAAGACATTGACTGTGGTTGTCTCATTTGACTGCAAACATACATACAACCACCAAGATCATCACCGTTTGGTCCATTACGGATTACACCGGCTCCGTAATAAACGTACACTGTATTGGGTTGCTCCATAGCTGTACAAGAGTGTATAATTAGAGAACTCACATTGCTCATTGTACTAAAAAAACATGATTTTCCAAACAACAGAAATTTTCCCCTCCCTCTAAACCCATGCGGGAAAGGCCAACACGTTGAGGGCGACAGCGGTGATGACTACGACAATGAGGCCGCGATTCCTAACCCTAATCCTAACCCTAACTGATTGACAACCCTACCCCTAAATCTAACAAAAAAACCAACCCTTCTCTTCTCTTCTCCTCTCCTCCTCTTCCTTCTCTTATCTTTTTCTCTCTGCCAATTTCAGAATTTTCGGAAAAATGAAATGGCCGTACTGTGTGAAAGCGACGCACGGTGTTTAAATACCGTTTCAGTCACTATTGTTTGGTTCACGATTTTTCCCTACAACCCTAAAAAAGATAACCCCTAAACCCGTGCGGGAAAGGCCAACACGTTGAGGGCGACAGCGGTGATGACTACGACAATGAGACCGCGATTCCTAATCCTAACCCTAACTGATTGACAACCCTACCCCTAATCTAACAAAAAAAACCAACCATTCTCTTCTCTTCTCCTCTCCTCCTCTTCCTTCTCTTCTCTTGTTCTCTGTGCTAATTTCAGAATTTTCGGAAAAATGAAATGGTCGTACTGTGTGAAAACGACGCACGGTGTTTAAATACCGTTTCAGTCGCTATTGGGGAACACGATGTTTCCCTACAGCCCTAAAAAATAACCCCTCTCGCTCTAAACCCGTGCGGGAAAGACCAAGACGGTGAGGGCGACAGCAGTGATGACTAACCCTAACCCTAACCCTAACCCTAACCCTAACCCTAACCCCAACTAAAAGAAGCGACAGCGGTGAACCCTAACCCTAACCCTAATAATAACAATCATTTTAATATACATAATCACAAATGTTTACATCTACATATTAACAAATATTTTAATCTACGTCCATACTAATAAAATTCAAATTTGAAAAACATCACATTTTTTAGTGGTTCTTCAAATTTTTTAATCTGCGAAATCCTAAATTTTTTAATCTGCGAACATACACTAACCCTAATCTGTGAACATACACTAACCCTAACCCTAACCCTAACTCTAAATTTTTTTTCATCACATTCACGCATTTACCATTACACTAACCCTAACAATCACACTAACCCTAACAATCATTCTAAATCATATCTAAATACTACGAGTTTACGATCTAATTAATTTAAATACACGAGTTAAAAAAATATACCTCAGCGATTTGAAGAATCTCCGAAAAAGAATTTTCTGCTCCTTTTTCTTCTCTTCCTTCTCCTCCTTCTCTCTCAGTAATTTCTGTAAAATTTCGGAAAAATGAATTTAACTGTACTCTGAGAGGGACGGCTGGGGAATATAAAGCGTTTCAGTCGCTATACCGTATAGCGACTGAAAGCTGCGGGTTTCAGTCGCTATACGGTATAGCGACTGAAACCTGGCTGGCACGGCACAGGTGCCAGCGGGGCATTTGTGCCGTGCCACGTCTTCAGTCGCTATACCGTATAGCGACTGAAGACTGTCGCGAAGGGGAGTTCGCGACTGAAAGCCATTTTTAAAAATTTAAAAAGTTAAGAGTTAGTTTTGCAATTGTTTTTTTTTATAGGGTTATTTCAAAAAAAAATTCGGAAGTGAACTGCCTGAGTCTGCACTAGAATCTTCCATTCTAATCCAATCCCCTGGAGCTAGAATGCAAGAGAAATCTATCTGTAGAGACATTGCCTTCTGTATCGGCAACCTAGGATTCCTAGCAGACTTGCTAGTTGTGAATCTTCAAGGGTTAGATATCATTCTCGGAATGGACTGGTTAGCCAAATACAAAGGTCAAATAGATTGTGAGAAGAAGACCGTCACCCTGACCAATGCCAAAGAAAAACAAGTTACATTCAGTGCAAGTAGAACCCCATTAAGTGATCTTATGGACTGCCTGAATAGTGCTGAAGAGATCAAGGTAGATGATTTCCCAGTGGTCAACGAATTTCCAGAAGTATTCCCTGAAGAACTCCCCGGAATGCCACCGGACCGAGATGTAGAGTTTGCCATTGAGCTAAAGCCTGGATCAGCCCCTTATGCTAGAAAACTTGCACGTATGACAGGTCAAGAGCAAGAAAAACTGAGAAAGCAAGTGGAAGAATTGGAAGAGAAAGGATTCGTCAGAACAAGTTCTTCACCTTGGGGCGCCCCAGTGCTATTCGCCAAGAAGAAAGACGGTAGCCTGAGACTTTGTATTGATTACCGGAAGTTGAACGATATGATGATCAAAAACAAGTACCCTCTGCCAAGGATTGATGATCTTTTCGATCAACTTAGAGGAGCCCAAGTATTTTCAAGGATTGACTTGAGATCAGGCTATCATCAACTGAAGGTCCGAGAGAAGGATATTCCGAAAACTGCGTTCATAACTAGATATGGACTGTACGAATTTACAGTGATGCCATTCGGACTAACGAATGCACCAACTGTATTTATGAACCTGATGAACAAAGTCCTCATGGAATATCTAGACAAGTGGCATTCCGGCTATGGAAGACGATTGTGGGGAACCCCGCCCCGTACCGAACACCACGGTACGGAACAGCACTCCCCTGTCGCAACTTCCCAGGAGTCAGTTGCGAACCAGAAATGAATATCACAACCACTAGCACAATACATAAATAATCCACAAAATATTGCAAGGTTCACAGATGACGGCACTAGGGCCTTACAATAGTAACACAACGAGGTACAAAATAAGGTTCAGTTTTTTTCAACAAAACGCGGAAGGAGCGGAACGCTAATCTTTGCCCACAGTCGCTCGACCGGGGTACGCGACGCCTAGAAGCTCGGATCATACTCGAAGAAGTCTTCATAAGGCTCAGGCTCACACTCATGGAACCCAAGTCTCTTGGCTCTTCAACTTCTGATGGAACAATTCAGTCACGGGTGAGTACAGGGTACTCAGCAAATCACCACTTAACAAATGCAAGTATATATAACATGATAGGGAATTCAAGGAAATGATTGAGGTTCTTTTCCAAACCTTTTTCATCACCTAACAGTTGATAGTCATGAAAAGCATTCAAAACATTCTTTGAAAACTTACCTTATATATATATAATAGTTCAAGAGTGCAGAATTTAAAGCAGTTGATAAAACAGTTCATAAAAAAACTACTTGTGCCTCACAACATGGATAAAACCCATTGACAATAACACACTCCAAAATCCGGGAGCACGGAGTATTTAAATACATTTTAAACTCTGTAGAGGGGTACCGCTTTACCCACAAGACTTCTCAACTACCACTGTTGACCACGAGCATAGGCCTTTTGCCCAACACGCTACTTTAAGCATATGAGTCTCCTATGCCAGGTTCGATGACGCTGCTTTAAGCGCGCCACTGAGTTGAGAATAACACGCTTTTCACCCTGCCTTACCATTATACTAGCTCTGCCCCGTAAAAGGTTCATCACCAGTCAGTGGCCCAGGAATTCCACCTCCGGGTGGGGTTCCTAATACAGTTGTGAAGCATTGTAGCGATCTTCCCTCTCATACCTTCACCCTACCCCTCACTCAGTATTGGGCTGCGGTGGGAGACCATCTCCACCAATAGTAAGCGGACACACGAGGGGTTTGTGCTGGGAAACCACATCCAGCACTCGTGCCCTGGAACCACATCAGTTGCACGATCTTTCGCTCAGACGAATCAGCTGGGCTCGTCCCAGCCGTCAGTGTAAGTGGGCCAAGAGGGATCTTCCCTCCCTGACCAGTGAACAGTATTAGTGCAACTTTATCATTTAGGTTATAGACTCTATGCAGAGCTAGGGCAATAGTTCGGCAAGGATACTTGGTCGCGCCTGTCTCATACCAGGCTTGTGGAGGTACGATAACATGCTACTAGATGTTTAGCACAAATTGGTTGGTCCTTAAGCTATTCTAGAGAGGAGTTTCCCTAATCACATTTTTCACAATTCACAACATTCCATGTTTCCCACATTATCATGTTATCACATCATCATCATAAGCATCACAGCATTTTTCATGTTCCGACTGACACACCTCTCCTCCCTAGGATAGACATTTTAAAAAGGCATTTTTAGTTTTGAAAAAAACCATTTTGTTTGCTCATGTATATAACTCATATTATCGCTATTATACTTTAACATTAACTTAGGGCATCAAGAACATTATACAAGGTTTGAGAATCAAGAATGGCTTTTCAATTTAGGGTAATAGCTAAACAGGTATATTCCAACATACTCAGTTTGCTTAAATAACATGCACAATATTTACAAAACAAAATACTTAGCTAACTTGAAAACATGGGATTAACATGATCAAGATGGTGGTGACTTGCCTTGAATTCCCGCGATAAGATCTTCAGCGACGTCCTCGATCGGCTGCTCCTCGGCTTCCGGACGAGCTGCTTCTAAACATGAAAAGAGCACCGATCAAACAAAATGCACAAGTATGAGACTAACAAATGCAAAATCTAAAACCTAATAAGTCTAGGCAAAACAGCCTCGGAGTTGGATCTGAAGAAGACTTAAAAACGGGAGCTTTTGAAAACGGCGGATCAAGGTTTTAGGATTAGAATCTGAGATGGTGGCTGAAGGAGAATATGTGGCAGGAGCAATTTGTCGTAGGGTGGTTCAGACGGATCTGGATTTGGAGACTTCTGCGACAAAATCGACAAAATCAGGGGAAGGAACGACGGATTTTAAAACAGTGAAACGGAAATCTGGACAGCGGATCAAGGATCAGAGAACACATTTGGAAGGAAAACGGCGAAATGAACAAAACGACGCGAACGGATTTTCAATCGGAGGTCCAGAAGACAGAGAACGACAAGGCATGTCGCTGCGGCTGACATTCGGAAAAGAGTACAACACTGTAGCAGTGTCAGTCGGCCGACACAGGACATGGCCACGGCCAAGAGTTCGCCGGCGACGATCCAGGCCGCGGCTGGGGCTGAGATTCGAAGGGTGGAGGAGTCTCAGCTAGAGGAGAAGGTTTGGTGAAGGAGGCACGGCAAGAGGGAGCTCCACGGCGAGTTACACGGCGAGGTTTCCCGGCGGCTTGGACATGCACGGGCTGCACGGTTGAGCCTCGGCCGGGGCTAACCGGAGAGGGGAAATGGTCGGGAAAGGTGGGGAATCGAAGGAGGAGCACCAGGGGAGGAAGAAAACACAACAATGGCGGAGTTTGGTGGCCGGAAATGGAGAAGGTGGCGCACGGCCGGCCACGAGGAAGACGAGCTCGCCGGCGGCGGTTCTCGGGCGGCGGTGCACGATTTGAGCTAGGATTTGGTGGGTGAGCTGCTGGAAACGAGGGGAGGACGATGGCATGGCCTGATTGGAGAGAAAATGGCCGGAACGACGAGAAACCCAAGATGGCCGGTGGCAGGTGGAGGGATCTCCGGTGGCCAAAACGAAGAGCTCCAGAAGAGAAAAAGGAAGAGAGTGAGGAGGCACACCTGATGGACAAAGCTCAGACAAGCAAACGACGGCTGCAGCGAGGGAAACGATGACGAGGTGACGGCGGCCGCCGCTGGAGCGCGGCCAAACCAGCGGCAGAAGAGCAGAAACCACCCCCTTAGATATTTTATGTGAAATTTTTCAATCAAATGCAAAACTCTTGAATGCTCTGCGTGTCTAAGTGTTTCCTATACCACTCTACAGAAGGAATTGTGAAAATATGGTGGTTTGAGTGTGTTTTCAGTCATGGCAAGACCTTTAAAGAGTGGCATTGGGGAGAAAATGAGGTGTAATAGTGACATGCTGACATGTAATGCATATCTTTACACTGTACTTGCTGCAGGATGGTTGAGGGTAGAGGTGTTATTTTACATAAAATAGTGTTTTTGTCAATTCTAGGGGCTTGTTTTGAAATTTCTGAAAATAGGAGGGCTGAAATGCAAAATTCCAGTGCATGGGAAGTTGTGGAACCTGGTTACTTGTGCAAATAAAATATTTTAAAACTTTTCACAGAATTTTTAATGCATTACTTTAAATTAAATATATTCCTTTATGCAGTTTCCAAATAGGAAAATCATTATTTCATGTGGAAAAATGATTTGTTTGATGCGTAAATCATGATGCCATGAACTTAAAAATATGCATGCACGCGAAAAATATTGGGGGGATGATTTAGGGTTGAACAGGTAAAAGAATTTTGCTGATCGGAATAAGAAGATAATTAAACAGAATTTCGGAAGATTTAGACCGGAAGGAAAATCTGAGAAAGGGAGGGTTTAAGAATGAAATTTTGGGGCTGTTACAACGATCTTCATCGTCTACGACAAACTTCCACGGAGACTCTCCGACAGTTTGTCAAAAGGTTTGTCTGGGTAAGAAATACCATCCCAAACATATCCGATAGCTCTGTTATCAGGGCGTTTAAGCACGCTGTTCGATATCAGAGATTTATGGAAGATTTGCTTATCAACCCCCTCGATTAGTTGCCGATCTCTTTGATATGGCTGATTGCTATTCAGACGCGGCTGAGGCCGTTGAATGGAATAGGATGTTCGATAAAGGAAACCTACCACCCCAACCAGGTCTCAAGGATGTGAAAAAAGAGGATGAAGACAAGAAGCCGGAGTCTTTATCGGGCGAAAAGTCAAAGAAAACCAAAAGGAATCGAACCGAACAGTACTGGGAGGTCGCAGTCATGGAAAAGCCACCGCTGGCGGAAGGTAATAAGTTTTCATTTAAGAATAAAACTGCCTCTGGTGGTCGCAATTCCGACCAGCCAGAAAAACCGACTAACTCGCAGGAAGGCAAGAAATGGTGTCCGATCAACAACTTTCTGGGACACGACCTCAAAAATTGCCGGAGCTAGTTGAAGCAAATAGATGACTTCTACCAGGGAATTGGGTCAATGCCAACTTTGCCATCGAAAGAGCAGACTTGCGAGCTTAGAGACGCCGACGGGGACGAAGAAATGTCCTACCAGGTACCTCATAATTATGTTAATGTCATTTTTAGAGGTTCCTCCTCTTTTGTTTCTAAATGACAGTTTAAAGCATTTCATCGAGAAGTTAACCAAGCGGAGGCTCCCCTTGGTGAACCTCAATACCCCCATTGGTCGGACACCCCATTGACATTTGATGGTTCTGATTGTCCTGTTGGGCTTACCCGACCACTGAGATTACCTCTGGTCATTACCCCAATAATCAGTAATGCAAGAGTCGAAAGGGTCCTGATCGATGGAGGCAGTTCCTTGGACCTTTTACTGGTCAAGGCATTGGACGAGATGGAAATCCCTCGTTCAAAAATCAAACCCATAATCCATCCGTTTTATGGGATAATTCCTGGTCCCTCGATGATGCCAATGGGACAGGTGGTGCTCCCGGTCACGCTGGGTGAACCGGATAATTTCCAAACAGAGTTAGTTACTTTTGATGTAATTGATTGTGATTCAGCTTATAACGCGATTTTTGGCAGGCCAACTCTTGCTAAATTTATTATGGCGACGCACTACGCCTATCAGTGCAGCAAGTTACCTGGCCCCAAAGGCGTGATCTTGGTCCGAGGTAGCCGTAACGTGGCATTGACTTGCGATCGGTTATCACTGGAGCTCGTGGATCAACTTCCCCTTCGGGATGTCAAAGTTATCACGGGTGTTGATACGATCAAGGTCGCCCCTCAACCAGAGGAAAAGCTAAAACTAGTTTCATTATCCCAAATGATCCATCTAGAACAATTCGGATTGGGTCAAGCCTAGATGACAAATAAGAACTCGAACTCGTTACCTTCCTCCGGGCTAATGCAGATGTGTTTGCGTGAAAACCATCCGACATGCCCGATGTTCCAAGGAAGATAATTGAGCACAGGTTAGCAATTCGACCTGGATAGCGACCAATAAAGCAGAAGTTTAGGCGCTTTGCTGTTGATCGGCAAGAAGCTATCCGCGCGGAGTTAGATAAGCTCCAAGCAGCCGGGTTTATTCGAGAAGTCGAACATCCATAATGGCTTGCAAATCCAGTCATGGTCCATAAGTCAAACGGTAAGTGGCGCATGTGCGTCGATTACACCAGCCTAAACAATGCCTACCCGAAGGATGACTTCCCCCTTCCCCGCATCGATCAGTTGGTCGATTCTACTGCGGGTTGCAAACTAATGAGTTTTCTAGATGCTTACTCAGGATATCATCAAATTAGTATGGCAGAAGAAGATGAAGAGAATACTGCCTTCATCACACCATTGGCACCTACTGCTACGTTAGAATGCCATTTGGTCTCTAGAACGCCGGTTCCACGTACCAGCGCTTGATGCAAAAGACCTTTTCTTCCCAGATGGGGCGTAATCTTGAAGCTTACGTAGACGACTTGGTTGTAAAAAGCTTGAAAAGCTTGACTCATTTAGATGATCTTGCTGAGACATTTTGTAATTTAAATCGATTTGGAATAAAATTAAACCCAGAAAAGTGTTCTTTCGGGGTTTCATCTGGTAAACTGTTAGGTTTTCTCGTTTGTTCTAGAGGTATAGAGGTTAATCCCGAGAAAATTAGGGACAATGAGCAAATGAGGTCTCCTTCGACCATGAAGGAAGTCCAGTGCCTAGTAGGTTGCATGGAGGCTTTAAGTCGATTTATATCACTACTAGGTGAAAGGGGGTTACCTTTCTTCAAAGCTCTCCGCAAGCACCATGGTTTGGCCTGGTCGGATGAAGCCGAGAAAGCATTCCAAGAGGTTAAAGCATACTTATCTAGTCCGCCGGTGTTGGTTTCCCCGGTCGCGGGGGAACAGCTACTTCTTTATTTGGCGGCCACACCTCATGCGGTCAGCGCTGTCCTGATCGCAGTAAGAGAAGGTGTGCAACGACCAGTCTATTACGTAAGCGAGGTAATTCATGGTCCTAAGGAGCATTACCCTGAGGTCCAGAAGATACTTTACGCACTACTGATGGCTTCCCATAAATTATGACATTACTTTCAGGCATATAAAATTACAGTGCCCTCGTCCTTCCCCTTGGGAGATATAATCCGAAACCTGGAGAAATCTGGTCGAATTGCGAAGTGGACGATGGAACTTGGAGCGTTTGACATCCATTTCACCCCTCGCACTGCGATCAAGTCTCAGATCCTTGCAGATTTTGTGGTCGAATGGACTAACCCTGACCCTCCAATGCAAGAATCCGAAGATTTTTTGGACGATGTATTTTGATGGTTCTCGAAGTTTCCAACACTCGGGAGCTAGAGTTGTTTTAGTCACGCCTCAAGGCAACCAAGTCAAGTATGTCATTCAATTATATTTTGTTGCTACAAACAACGCAGCAGAGTATGAAGGTCTTATTGCAGAGCTCCGGGCAGCAAAATTCCTCGGAGTCCGTTGATTAGTGGTGAGGGGAGACTCACAGCTAGTTGTAAACCAGGTAAACAAGGAGTACAGCACCTCCGATGAGACAATGGCTCATTACCTGGGGGAAGTGAGAAGATTGGAAAAACACTTCAGTCATTTCGAAGTCCAATACATCCCGCGAAAGGACAATATTCTCGCAGACCAATTATCCAAAATTGGGTCCTCACGTACATCTGCTTCAGCAGGGGTGTTCGTTGAACACTTAGAGCATCCTTCGATCATGACTATAGTTGAAGATGACCCGGTAACAGTCTTCGTTACCAACCTCGGACAAGAAGGGGATTGGACTCATCCATTGAGGGTCTATCTCGAACATGGGACCTTGCCCAAGGACGAAACCGAAAGTGATCGGTTAATTTGAAAAGCGCGCCTATACAAACTTATAGGAGTTTTGTATAGGAAGGGTACTCAAGGAGTATTCATGCGTTGTATTACTAAAGAAGAAGGTAAGTCCCTCTTGAAAGAAATCCATGATGGTGTGTGTGGTGCGCACATGTCATTTCGTACACTGGTCAGAAAAGCTTTCCTACAGGGCTTTTTCTGGCCTTCGGCACTCGATGATGCCAAGAATTTGGTCAAGACATACCCCCAGTGTCAATTTCATGCCAGACAGATTCATCAGCCCGCATATGCCTTGCAAACTATCCCATTAGTGTGGCCCTTCGCGGTCTGGGGGATGGATATTGTAGGACCTATGCCACAGGCCGTTAATGCTTACAAATTCCTGTCCGTAGCCATTGACATGTTCACAAAATGGATTGAGGCTGAGCCAGTCTGCAATGTCACCACTGCTGCGGCACAGTAGTTCTTTCATAAGAACATCGTTACTCGATTTGGTGTTCCAAGTCATCTCATTACTGAGAACGGTTCCCAATTCGTTAGTGACTTCTTTCTGGACTATTGCGATAATATTGGAACCAAAGTGTGCTTTGCTTCTGTAGCTCATCTACAGAGCAATGGTGCTGTCGAATGCGCCAATGGGAAAATATTACAAGGCATCAAGAAACGTGTCTTCGATCACCTTAAGATGCGCTCGGGGGCTTGGGTGGATGAACTCTACTCCGTTCTATGGGCACTACGCACTACCTGTAGTCGGGTCATTGGTGAGACACCTTTCCAGTTAGTATACGGCGCTGAGGCGGTGTTACCTACGGAAATCTGTATTGGTTCTATCCAAACAGATCAATTCGATCAGATTGATCAGATCGAACAACGTACCCAGGATTTAACCATTCTCGAAGAAAAGCGTGATCGAGCGTTGGTATGGTCAGTAGTATATTTGCAGGCTTTGCGAAAATATCACAGCAGAAGGGTGCGGCCGTGTAGTCTTCATGTGGGTGATCTGGTTTTATGAAAAATACAAAACCAATCTAACCGCAATAAGTTCTCTCCTCAGTGGGAGGCCCTTACGTTGTCGTTTCAGTACCGCGACCAGGATCGGCCCGGTTAGCAATGGAGGATGGTAGAATCTTATTCAATACATGGAACATTGATCAACTACGCAAGTTTTACGTGTAAGTTTCCCAATCTTTTTCCTGTTCAATTAGCATAGTTTAACAAAAACTTTGTGAATACTTTTCTTCGGTTCATGTTATGTTCGTTTCCTTTATTTTACATAGCTATATCGGGCCTGGCTCGGGGCTGATCGCCGATGATCATCTTGTTACAAATATCTTAGCCGGATTCATTGGCCGATCTCGTGGTCGCATCCAGTTAAGACATCCCTCAATAAGCCGTTCCTCAACGCACACGGGACTTACTGGCATGTTTCTGATCATTCGAGTGGCTGCTAGTTCGTAATAAGGTCGGATGTTGTATTGAGATCAGTATCGATTCGATCGGATGATTATATCTCGGTTAAAGCATTTTCCTGAGTATTCATCATGCCCATATTTTTCCAGAAATTATAATACTAAATCTAGAGTATTGGTGATTTCTGGAAAGGGGGCTAAGAGGATATGATCATGCCATGAAACGAAGAAAGTATCACTCTTTTCCAAAAATTTAAGGCACACATTCGCATGTTATAAATGTAAATTTATAGGTATAGTTATTGAGAGAGATCATTACAAAAAATCAAATGAGGCCTAGCTCTTTCAGTAGATCTTCGACCAGAGGCTTGACTTCTTCAGAGATGGCTTTAAATCGATCACTCTCAATCTCTGCATCTCCTACCACCAGCTTCAAATTCAAATTTGGGCCATGGTGGAATCGTAATCTGCAGAGAATGGCAGAGGCTACGGATCTGACATTTGACCTTAGTGCCTCTTCCTGCCGTTTGGTATCTTCAGGAAGATACTCGAGGAGTGATTCGGCTTGGGCCGCGACCAGTGTGGCTAACTCACTAAGGCTTGGATTGTCCTTTTGCGACCCGATCACATATGTTTTTAGCAGAGTGGCCACCATCTTCAGCTTTTCAAAGATGTATGATTGAGTACTGCTGCAGGAGGAAATTGTTTCGTTCACTCCCTTATTCTCCATGCTGGCAGTATCAATTCTCGAGCTTTGCAACTCGATGGTCGTCTGAAGGTTTTTGTTCTCTTCTGAAAGAAGGCTTATTTGATTCTCTTGTGCTGCACAAACACAATAAACATTTACTATAAGTAAAGCTCATATGATGTGAAGTTTTCTTCTGGTTGGGAGTGTACTTACAAGCAAGCTTTGACTGCGCATCGCGAAGTTGCTTCTCCAAAGAAGAATATCTCGCAGCTATAGCTTCTTCTTGATTCTCTCGATCAGCCATGCTCTTGTGCAGAAATTTATTTTCTTTGTATCAAGAAAGACTACCAGTTACGTTTAAATACAGATTCAAGTTGACATGAATAAAGAGCACTATACTCACTGTTCTAGCTGGCTGATCTTCTGTTGTGCGACCTCAATATGCTTTGCCATAGCTGTTGACTTGGTCACCACTCGGGTCAAGTTCTGGAACACAATAAGAAATTGCTCTTGAGACTTGATTGTTCCGGAATTCTTTGCGGGTTGAAAAATAAAAATTGTTCATACCTCTATGTAATCGCTGATTAAGTCACTCTCAACATCAGCATGAGGTCTAACCTCAGGACCTGTTGTGTCCGCGGTAGGGGCAGCAGATGACTTTTGCTGTTGTTCCCCCTCTATGACCTGGACTTCGGTTTCCGTCCCTTGGGAATGGATTTCCGCTGCCATTCCATCCACGATGACTCGAAGAACCTCTTCGGCCATGGGAATCGGGCTTGGCTCTCCCGCGACCTCCGTAGTGGGTGTACCATGGCTTGTCAAGGTCGTTGGGGTACTGGGTGCAGCATCCCTGCGCCAACAGACAGACACATTGTAGGGTGAAGAAGCCTCCCATCGATCATATTTAGATGACGATCGGAAAAGTTCTCAGTTTATCCGAAACCCCACCCACGGTTTGGGTTTCGATGATGTGCTCCCGAGGGAGAAGAGCTTGATGGCAGCTCTCGGGGAAGAGTCTTCATCCGTCCTCGTTTTCCTTCTCTTAAAGAGTACGGTATCCTCCTCTCCCTGTATGAACACAACTCAATAGATGTGCACAGAGGTATAAAAACATGCAGGATTGTGAGAAATCTTACCACAGTCGCTCCTTCTATCGGAAGGGGAGGTGTTGCAAGTCCTGATGCTTCATGAGCTTCAGGCTACAGGGTTCCACCCAAAACCACTGGATTATCAGTGGACACAGGGCCCACTATAGCCATTTCTGTCCCTGCGGCCAGGGACAAGACTTCGTCGACCACAAGGGAAGTCGACCTCTCTGGGACGCTTGTTCCCAGAAGGTCAGTTGTTTTCCTCTTGCGACGAACTAGAGGAATGTCGTCTTCCTCATCCTCGCTCCCTTCGCCCTGTACGATGAAGAAGTAATTTCCGCTCGTACTTGGGGGTACAGGAGGAACCGAGAATCTTACCGCAATCTTTTTCACAGTAAAAGTTTTCTTCTGTGAAGAAGCCTCTCCCAGAATCTTCTTAGGTTTGTTGGGAGCAGACTCCCTCGCCACGTGCTTCGAAGGGGTCCTCCTCACCCTCTTTGCAGTTGGTCTTCCCGAAGGACCAACATCCTCATTTGGACGCATTGCCTCAGCAAATTTTCCCAGAAGCTGTATTATTCAAAATGCTTTTGGTAATATAAGACAAATGGATGATTTACAACAGAGCTTGTTTGAATAAAGTCATACCTTTCAGCATTCTTGCTTAAGATCGTCGCCGGCGTTAATTAAGCTCTGGGAGCGAGGCGATCCTTTAGCTCCCTCCACAGTGGCGTTATAAGCCCGAAGGAGGTAGTTTGTCCATTTCTCGATCTCGGACAAAGATAGAGCTGTGTCACAAACAAGCATGTTTACAAATACAACATTTTTTAGTCAGTAAAAATGTATGTTTTGTTGATTAAAGGACATACCATTATTATAGTCCAAGGTGCTGTCCGCCATGGACTTAACTTTCCAAGCTGGATGTGCCTTTTCACGCAAGGGGCTTATCCGATTCTTCACGAAGTTGCGTATGATATCACGCACGGTCAAGCCTTGCTGGACTAGGTGAAGAATAGCTTGAGCTTGTTTCTTCTGTTCTGCACTTAGAATAGGAAGGGAGTCTAACTCTCTGGCTTTCTCTGTTCGGGTGTTTGCGAACCATAATCCTCTCTCCGACGAAGGGGTGCAGTAGAACCATTTATGGTACCACCCATGGACAAAGTCCCGTAGTGGCGGGAATGGGTACTCTTTCTTCTCTCTTATACAGAAGTAGATGCACCCAGCAGCATTGACACTTTTCGACCATGCCGAAAAGTAGAAGCGTTGGAAAAGCTCCACGCTTGGAAGCACTCCGACGAAGGCTTCACAGAGGTGTTGGAAAATCGCCAAAATAAGGACTGCATTTGGGTGGAGATTCACTAACTCCAGCCCATAGTGGTCCAAGATTCCCCGCAGAAACTCACTTTCTGGGAATCGGAACCAGTAGCGCAAGTATTCCTCGAAGATCACCAATTCGCCCTCTTGGACGATTAGGGTTTCTTGATCTTTCTCCGCTGGCCGCCAGTTGATCAGCAGCCGTGGGGGAGAATCTCTTCTTTTTCTAGAGCCACCAGACTCTCTTCTGTATGGTGGACGGATCAGCTCCAGGACGCCATTATTATGAAGGATTGAGGAAAAAAGTGATGACTTTGGAGACGACAAAGACGAGGAATACAAAAGAGAGTTTTGTGCGGCAGGAGGGTCTAAGACAACGAAGGGTTTTTGGCTTCTCTAGTAAGCTACCTCTTCCTTTTATATGTTCGAGACAACCTTTCGCTGAATATTTTATTAATTTTCCATAATGGGTCTCTTTCCTCTTGAAACCCGTTATCCCTACCCAGTAATGAATCTGAAATGACATGTGTTCTTATCATTTTATTTCGTATCCGGGGGCTATGGTACAGATAAAAATATTGAGATTTCCTAAATCTTTATTATGGGAATAATTCTTTTTGACTGTGGAATAAGTTTATAGTCTTTACACTGATCGCAACATATTCCTATGATATGTGTGATCACGACAGCTATGGTCGCTGTATGGTCAAAGGGCTGTTTTGTGATTGTTCTAACCGCTGTCTACGGTCTCAATGCTATCCTGGGACCGGAGAATTATTTTCTGATCGTTACTCTAGTTCTGATCGCAGTTTACGGTCTTAATGCTATTCTGAGACCGAAGAACTGAACTAGTTTTTGGTCGCAGAAGCGTTCTCGTGTAACTATTGTTCACAGAATGTAACGAACCATAAATCGGATTATAAGTTCTACATAATCCTTTTAAAAAGATCAAGTATGTGAGGAAAATAAATTCTTTATTTCTAACAGTCTTTACATACGAAAGGGACACAGGCGACCAAAGCGTCAACCTGGTCTGATAGCATTTTACAAAGTTCTCCCAGGGACATATTAGCATCAGTGGGATCAACATTGGCTACCCCTAGAGAACTGGCGATGGCTCTAAGCCTATCTACATCATCTCGAATCAAAGAGGCGCTATTATTCTTTATTGTATCGGAGAGTTCTCGTTGCTGCCGAGCATAGTCTCTCTCCAAGCGGAATTGACGCGCCCCTTCGCGGGAGTTGTCATAACATTCTGCTAGGTGCAGAATGGCCGAAGACATTTCTTCGGTCTTCTTTTCCAGAGCCTCTTTTTCCTTCTGGAGAGTTTGTTCGAGGGAAAGAGGTTGGACCTCAGCAGGCTGGTCGCTGGGGGCTCCAGAAATTTTCATCTCCTGCACATGTATGTGTTAGTTTTACAAGATAAAACGACCAGCAGAGGAAATGAAAATAATTACCAATCCTCGCGGTAAGATTGGACGGGAGGATGAAGTGTTTTCCACAGAAAGTAGATCACCCGACAAAAGTCGAGGACCATTAGGTCGTGGGAGTGCAACTTTTACACGAGAAAATTGATCACCCAACAAAAGTTGAGGGTCATCTGGTCTCTGGAATGCAACCTTCCCACCAGAAAATTGATAACCCATCAAAAGATGGGGATCGCTTAATCGCAATGAAGAAAGCTGAGAAGAAGAAGAAAGCCTTGAAGCAGTGTTATGGATCTCCAAAGGTGGAGATGAGGGTTCAACCTGCCGAGTTGCATGAACAGGAAGAACTAAATGGGACAAGGAAGGAGAGTGCAATGATACATCCCCAACCTTTGTAATCGTGAATGAAGCTCCCCTGGAGGATCCCTCGTCAACCTTGGGTTTCTTCCCTGAAGGAACTAGCTCTTCAGTCACCTGTGAATTCCCAAAAAGTATTTTGGAAATGATCAGAATATAAAATGAAGACTTGAACCAAAAATTCCAGAAAAGACTTACCTTCTGGAAGTCCTGGTCAAGTTCGGGTATCACTTCCTCTTCATCACTCTTAATCTCAATGATGTTCTTGGGGTCTTGATCTGCCATTGGAACAAGAACTAAGGCCTAGAGGGAGTAACTGGAGAGGAGAACTTGTTCTGGAAAAGACTTAGTCGTGGCAAAGAAACTCGTGAATACAAAGAACCGAAAGGCTCTTCAATTTATAGGCCTAAAGGCGTCGGTTTGTTTCCACACACGTCTCTGGTTCTTAAACCGCACTTATGGTTTCCATTATGATGAGTCGCCAAAATCATCATTACCAGCCAAGAAAAACTCAGGGTTTTTCTCAGGATATGAACTGTCACACGGCGGAACAATATCAGCTGAAGTTAAAATGTCGGGTTCATAATGGAGCTTTGCTCCCCAGAGACCTCGGTTGCAGGGGAAGCTCCAACACTGGCCGAGACCGCTGAAGGGCTGGACACTGAGTCTCTGTGCCTAAGCAAATAGAAATGTCACCAGTTGGGATTTCTACAAACAACCACTGTAATCTGACCCTGTCCCGATAGGGGAGATTTCTTACCTTACTCGAAATCCCTCTAGTTTTTGGGATTTCGAAGAAGGTTCCCCAAGGAAAAGGGGACAGTCGTCGTCTGTCCTGGGTTTCCTCTTCGTGAAGAGGACCCTGTCTTTTTCTCCCTGTGTGCACAAATTCATAAACATACACTTGAGGAATGATAAAGACTCAAACTATGATGATCCTTACCTGGGTAACCTCCTCGGTCGGCAGGGATACGGCCGTTGGACCAGGTGTTTTCTGGACCATAGGCGCTAGGACTTCATCTGCGACTACAGGATTGTTGGTGGTCGCGGTGCCCTGCTCTATTATTCCCGTCCCAAACGCCAGGAGTGGAGCGCTCGCCGCCCCAGGACTGGCAGTAGTCACTTCGTGGTGGATGGGGGAGATGTTTTCTTCCTCCTGCATGAGCATTGCTTAATGGATGTTCAGAGACGGATAACGACCACCAACACTGTGAAGAATCTTACCACAGTCACCCCTTCTGTCGGGGGAAGAGGTGTAGCAAATCCTGAAGCTTCCTGAGCTTCAGGTACTGGGATTTCACCCGCAACCACGGGGTTATCAGTGGTCGCGAGGCCCGCTGCGGTTGACTCTGTCCCTGCGGACGGAGACAAGATCCTGCTGGACAAGGAGGTGACCGTCTTCCTCCCGACGGATCAAGGGGACGTCATCCTCCTCTTCCTCGCTCCCTTCACCCTGTACGACGAAGAAGTGATTCCAGTTTGTACTTGGGGTAACAGGGGGCATTGAGTATCTTACCGCAATTCTCTTTGCGGTAAGAGGAGTCTTTGGCGAAGAAGCCTCTCCCAGAATCCTCTTGGACTTCTTGGGGGCAGTTTCCTTCGTCCCGCGCTTCGAAGAGATTTTCTTCACTCTCTTCGGAGCCGGCTTTCCCAGGAGACCAACGTCCCCGGTTGGACGCGTCACCTCGCCAAACTTCCCCAAGAGCTGTATCATTCAAAGTTGTTCTATTAATACGAGATCTGCAGATGGAGCCTATTAAGAAAGTCCGTACCTTTTGGCGGTCCTGTCTGAGGTCATCGCCGACATTGATTAGGCTCTGGGGGCGAGGTGATCCCCTGGTTCCCTCCACATCGGCATTGTACGCCTTGAGGAGGTAGTTTGTCCGCTTTTCAATTTTGGACGAACCCAGAGCTGCATCACAAGCAAACGAGTTAACAAATATGATATTTCAGAGGAAGTATGTGTTTTTGTTCACTGGAAGACATACCATTATTGTAGTCTAAGGTGCTATCCGCCACGGACTGTATTTCCCAAGCCAGATGAGCCCTTTCACGCAGAGGGCTCACCCGATTCTTCACGAAGTCGCGAATGATATCGCGAGCAGTTAGTCCCTCCTGGACTAAGTGAAGAATTACTTGGGCCTGCTTCTTCTGCTCCACGCTCAGAGCAGGAAGATAATCCAATTCGCTGGACTTCTCTGGCCGGGAGTTTTCGAACCACAACCCGCTCTCCGAAGGAGGGGTGCAGTAAAACCATTTTTGGTACCACCCATGAATGGATTCCCGTAGGGGTGGGAAGGAATACTCTTTCTTCTCTCTTATCCGGAAGTAAATACATCCGGCGGCATTGCCGCTCTTCGACCATGCCGAATAGTAGAAGCACCGGAAGAGCTCCACGCTTGGGAGCACTCCGACGAAGGCTTCGCACAAGTGCTAGAAGATCGCTAGGATCAGGACAACATTAGGGTGGAGATTCACCAACTCCAACCCATATTGCTCCAAGATTCCCTTCAGGAATCAACTCTCGGGAAATCGGAACCCGCATCATAGGTATTCCTCGAAAACCACCAATTCGCCCTCTTGGACGATTGTGGTTTCTTAGTCCTTCTCCACGGGCCGCCAGTTAATTAGCAGCCGCGGAGGAAGGATCTCTTCGTTCTCCAGGGCACCAGGCTCTCCTCGGTGTGATGAACCGATCGGTTCCAGGACGCCATTTCTTGCGAAAGATTGTAAGGAAAGGTGGCGACTTTGGAGGCAATGGAGGTGATGAGGAATG
The DNA here is from genome assembly GCA_019359835.1 of Pharus latifolius. Taxonomy (NCBI): domain Eukaryota; kingdom Viridiplantae; phylum Streptophyta; class Magnoliopsida; order Poales; family Poaceae; genus Pharus; species Pharus latifolius. Next base: position 51,439,473 of record CM033326.1, on the reverse strand, counting down.
AGCGTTTTGTGCGGCGGAAGTTCTAAGGCAGGTTTCTAGTTGTGTAGCTTCCTCAGGAAGCTACCTGCTCCTTTTATAGGCCCGAGGCAACGTTCCACTGAGGGCAACGTTCTGTTGAATATTATATTCATTTCCCATAATGGATGCTTTCTCTTGAAAACCCGTTATGCACCCCCTACAGTGAATCCGAAATGAAAAATATTTTTTGTTTCGAGTTTGGGGGTTGGGTTGTCCATAAGGATTTGAAAATGTTACAAAAATTTTTGGAGGAAGTTATCCTTCATGTTTTTTGTAAGTTAAATTTTCACGTGTTGGTCACAATGTGTTCCTGTGATCACTTTAAGGTTTGCATTTTGATCATAATGATATTTCTGTGATCATTGCAAATGGATAACCGCTGGACATACGGTTGTCATCCGGTCAAGGCGTTATGTTATCAAGACTTCAATTATGATCAGATTTCAGTTCTGATCGTGATAACAATTTCGATCGAATCTCAGTTCTGACCGCGGCTTTGGTTCTGATCACGGTACCAGTACTGGTCGCGGTATGACATATAAATGCGTTTCTAATCGCAGTGCTCAGATTTACCTGTGTATGTGTGGTCGTAAAGACATCACTTGTGGCCATATTTTCGCACAGAGATTATGAAAAGTTTTCAAGTTATGTAAGGTAAAAGAAATCATTATTTCTGACAATCCTTGCATACAAAAGGGATACAGGCGACCAGAGCATCGACCTGATCCGAGAGGAGTTTACAAAGTTCTCCTAGGGACATATTGGCGTCGGTAGGATCTACACTGACCGCTCCAAGAGAACCAGCAACTACTCTAAGCCTATCCACATCGTCCCGAATCAAAGAGGCACTACCATCCCTAATCGAATCGGAGAGTTCTCGCTGTTGCCGAGCGTAATCTCTCTCCAGGCAGAATTGGTGTGCCTCTCCACTGGATCTATCAAAACATTCTGCCAGGTGCAGAATGGCCGAAGACATTTCTTCGGTCTTCTTCTCCAAGGCCTCTTTTTTCCTTTGGAGAGTCTGTTCAAGGAAAGGAGGTTGAACCTCAGCAGGCTGATCGCTGGGGGCTCCAACAATTTTCATCTCCTGCAGATAAATGTGGTGGTTTTACAAGTTAAAACGACCAACGGATGGGATGAAGATAGTTACCAATCCTCGCAAATGAGAGGTTGAGGTATTTCCCCCAGAAAGTAGATCACCCGATAAAATCCGGGGACCATCAGGTGGTGGAAGTGCAGCCTTCCCACCAGAAGATTGATTCCCCACCACAAGTTGAGGATTATCTGGTCGCGAAAGTACAGCTTTCCAACCAGAAAATTGATAACCCGTCAAAAGACAGGAATCACTGCGATGAAATGGAGAAAGCTGAGAAGAAGGTCTTAAAGGATTATCATGGACCTCCAAAGGTGGAGATGAAGGTTCGACCTGCCGAGGTGCATGAACAGGGAGGACTACAGGAACTAAAGGAAAAGAGAGCAATGATGCATCTCTCACCTTTGTCCCACTGGAAGATCCCTCGTCAACCTTAGTTTTCTTCCTTGGAGGAACCAGATCTTCGATTGTCTGTGAATTTCCGAAAAAGCGTTCGAGGAAATGATCAGAGCATAAGATGGCAATTTGAACCAAGAATTCTAGAAAAGACTTACCTTTTGTGAATCTTGTCAAATTCAAGTGCCATTTCCTCTTCATCACTCTCAATCGTAATGATGTTTTGATCTGCCATTGAGAAGTATATAGAAGAGAAGAAAAGATGGATTTGGAAAAGACTTAGCCGGGAAAGGATTTGTGAAGTTTTAAAGTTAAGAGGCTTCGGTATTTATAGCCCCCGCGGTGACGGTTCGTTTTTCGAATGCCTCGAGCTTTTAAAACATTTACAATTTTTACCTCGGGTTAAAAGAATTCTACGGTGCCATCATTACCTGTCAAATACTACCCAGAGTCCACCTCGGGAAATAAACTGCCATACTTAGTGCGCCACTAAGTGGAGGATTTGAAGCGTCGGGTCACTTATCCGATGTAAGTTTTTAAATTTGAAGTAAATATGTCTCTTCATTTTCTTCAAATTTGGGGGCTAGCTGACGAGGATTGTTACCCGAGCTAGTTCGGAATAAATGTGCATTGGTTCAAGACATATTCGAACCAGGCGAGTGTCCATTGATATGATCTCAGCCATCGTGGGAAGCGCGGACACATGGTCGCAGGCTCTACACGATCAGGCCGCAGATAATGCGCGGTCAGAAGCCCGTATGCGATGGCGGATAGAAGGTCGCAGATAATGCGCGGTCAGAATACTCTCGACCAGGAGACGCGGGGTTACTCAAGCTCTACAACAAGCATATCCCGAGTATCCCGAAGATTCCTCCACGTACGGAGACAACCGTCAGGAGGTTAATATGTGCAGTTATTCCTTAATTGCACGTGTTAAGCCTGCGTGGAGGTTAAGTGCAGTTACCAAAACTGTACCCGAGCAACTGTTCAAAGCTGTTATGCATTGGCGCCCTTTCGATCAATATAAAAGGGTGAGCTAATGCACCAGACGGGGAATGGAGAGAACACATCGACAAGCTTCCATAGGCTAGTTTAGTTGTGTTTTGTATAATCACACGGAAAAGATCTTCGCCTGTGATGATCTTTTCCACAACTTTGTAATCCTTTTTCCTACACATAGTGAAATCCTAACAGGACGTAGGGCTATTACTCCTACCATCGAGGGCCCGAACCTGTATAAATCTCTCTGTGTTCCAACTGACTTTGGTTCATCATCCCTTCCCGGAGGGACACCCTGAAAGGCCTCATAAGTCACAAATTCTGCATAAGTTTGACTAAGGACCCCAAGTCCGAATCGTCGACAAAGACGACTAACGATTATATGATTAGTAGCATTCAATCATATAAACAGTAGATAAACCATTCTTCCACTACCGCCGTCTTAATGTCTTAAGTTCCTGATAACCGTCAAGAATGTAATGGTGCACTAATGACCCGACATAATTGCACATTATATCTAGTGCACGTTTACCTCTCGACGACCCTTCGTTCTCGTAACTGAAGTCAGGCAACGAGTTATAAAAGTAGGATCGCCGGGAGAGATCAGGGGGACAAGCAAGAGATTCAAGATATAACACTTTAGAATTACTAGACTCATATTGATTGTAAGCTAAATAGTACAAGATTGTTCTTAGTTTATCTAAAAACATCCTTGGTCCTCTTCTTGTAACCAACATTTTACATAGTGAAATCCTAACAGGATGTAGGGCTATTACTCATCATCAGAGGGCCCGAACCTGTATAAATACCTTTCTTTCACTAACATAGATCCCATAATTTACTTGAGATTCACCTTAGATTGCCTCCATACTCTTTTTTAATATTTACATAAGTTCGACTAAGGACAAAAGTCCCAATCATCGACAATTGATGCCCACTGTGGGGCCTTATTTCAAGGTGTTTTCTCTTCATCAGGAATTTCGGTAAGCCATGTCAGGAGTTTACGATTCCGACAATGATTTTGATCTTGCAAATTACGCTGATCTTAAAATGGAGGATGAGACTCTCTACATGGAAGAAAATGAAGTTCCCTCAGAGCCTGCTACTGAGGAGTATCCTCAGGACTTGGTCCATTGCCAAGAACCTAAACGGGCAGAACGTTCACCTCCTGTGAGTCCTACCACATCAAATGGTGAATATGTGCCAGAACCCATCGCCCCAGATGATGCGGGAGATGAGAATCTTGAATTCAGTCTGGAAGGTTTTGCTCCAGAAAACTTAAATTCTATCTTCGATTTTGAGTCTAACTCAGATGAAGAGATGCTCTCCCCGTCTGTGACTTCAGCTCCTCAGGAAGTTGTTGTGCTTTCTGACGAAACCCCTGAGCAACATGCTGCCAAGGAGGAAGAAGAGCGCAAGTGGGAGGAAGATACAGCTCATGAGCAACGAGAGGCCGAAGTTCGTAAGGTCACAAAACAAGCTCTGCAACTTGCGCAATCTCACCATGATGCCGCAGCTCGCGATCTAGCAGCTAGAACGTCACGCCCGCGACATCATCATGATTGCCAGAGAGATCAAGCTCCATCTTCAGCTCCAGCTTGTCCTCCGATGGATGAGGCTACGATAACTCCCATGGCACCTCGAAAGGAGCACACAGGAATGTATTCACGTGATTGCAGAAACCCTTCGCAATCCTCCTTCGAATTTGCCAAACGAAGACAGAGTCTTGTTTGCCAGGATCTTGGTGAATAACCTCGACGAGGTGGCAACTATTGTCACTCCAACATCATCCTCGGGGTCAGCAACTCGCTCTCGTTAGAGGGATAGTTATCATTCAAGCTAGGAGCGTTCCTGTGGACGCACTCCATTGGACCGGTATTGCAAAACAAGGCATACAGGTAATTCAAATGACCTTCGTCATGAGTCAGTACATTCCCGGTTAGGACCGCGAGTAGACTCTTCTCGCGATCGTAATCACGAACCAGTGCGGTCCAGCTTGGGGCCGCAGGTGATTTCCTTCCGCGACCTTGATGGAGGTCATGAGGAACAACAGCCAAATCCCTTGGAGTCTGTCGATTAGTGGTGAGGGGGACTCACAGCTAGTCGTAAACCAGGTAAACAAGGAGTACAGCATCTCCGATGAGACAATGGGTCATTACCTGGACGAGGTGAGGAAATTGGAAAAATACTTCAGTAATTTCGAATTCCAATTCATTCCACGAAGAGACAACATTCTCGCAGACCAATTGTCAAAAATTGGGTCCTCACAAACATCCGCTCCGCACGAGTGTTTGTTGAACACTTAAAATCCCCTTCTATCAAAGAAGGGCCAGAAGCGATAATTGATGTCGCGACCTTAGAGCAAGAAGCGGATTGGATTCATCCTTTGAGAATCTATCTTGCGCATGGGACCTTGCCTAAGGATGAAACCAATAGTGATCGGTTAGTTAGAAAAGCATGCATGTATAGACTCATTGAAGGAACTTTATATAGAAAGGGCACTCAAGGAGTCCTTATGCAATGTATTTCTCAAGAAGATGGCAAATCCCTTCTAAACGAAATACATGGAGGCATATGTGGAACACATGCTTCTTATCGCACACTAGTCAAAAAAGCGTTTCGACAGGGTTATTACTAGCCTACAGCACTAAATGATGCCATGCAATTGGTTAAGACATGCCCACAGTGTCAATTTCATGCTCGGCAAGTTTATCAACCAGCATATGCTTTGCAAGCCATTCCCTTAACTTGGCCATTTGCTGTTTGGGGAATAGATATTGTAGGGCCAATGCCTCAAGCTATCAATGGTTATAAGTTCTTATTCGTAGCTATTGATACATTCACCAAGTGAATTGAAGCTGAGCCAGTTTGCAATATTACTGCTACTGATGCAAAGAAGTTCTTTCATAAGAACATAGTGACATGATTTGACCGACAATGGTTCACAATTTGTCGATGGTCTTTTCTTAGACTATTGCGATGATATTGGGACTAAGGTCTGTTTCGCATCCATAGCTCATCCACAAAGCAATGGTGCAGTAGAATGTGCCAACTGGCAGATAAAATAGGGTGTCAAGAAACGAGTTTTCGACCGCCTTAAGTTATGATCGGGGGCTTGGGTAGATGAACTCTACTCAGTTTTATGGGCATTACGTACCACATCCAATCGAACTACGGGTGAAACGCCTTTCCAACTGGTTTTTGGTACATAAGCTATTTTACCAATTGAAATTCAAATTGGTTCAGCTCGCTTAAGTCACTCAGATATTGATAATCAAAGTGATGCTCAAGAAGATGAACTTTCTCTTCTCGAAGAAAAGTGTGATCGAGCCTTGATTAGGTCCACTGCATATTTACTATCTTTGCGTAAGTATCACAGTAAGAAGGTGAGACCATGTAGTCTTCATGTGGGCAATCTGGTTTTAAGAAAAATCCAAAACAGTCTAATTGCAATAAGTTCTCTCCTCAATGGGAAGGTCCTTATATTGTGGTTTCCATTCCGTGACTAGGATCGGCTCAATTAGCTATGGAAGATGGAAGGATCTTATCCAATTCATGGAATATAGATCAATTGCGTAAATTTTATGTGTAAGTTTTCCATTACCATTTTCCTGTTCAATTAGCATGTTTTCTTTAATAATAAAATGTTTCTTTCACTCTATGTTATGATTGTGTTCTCATTTTTTTGTCCTTTGTTTTTTCTTCAAACTAAGTCAAAGCTTGGATAATCATCTCATTATAGTGTTTAAAGTGGATTCACTGACCGATCTCATGGTTGCATCTAGATAAGACATCTCTAAATAAGCCATTTCTTAACGCATACGAGACTTACTAGTATGTTTCTGATCATTTGGGTGGCTGTCAGTTCGTAATAAGCCTTGACATTTACTTTGAGTTGGTTATTCTGGAGATCACATCATACACTCTAGTCGAGGCCTTTCTTTTTAAGCTTCTTCTCAACGCATAAGAAATTCGCTAGGGATGTTCTTTATCCTGACATTACTATGCTGTGTTCTCAGTGTTAGTAATATCAGGTGGGGGTTAGAAGAATACAACTATAACATTTAGTTGAAAGTTAAAAATCTTCTTTAAAATCATGCGTATGCATTTTCTATTATCTGTTTACTTTGCAGGTAATATATCAAAGGATTTTCATTACCCACTGTCAAAACAAATATTTACAATGGAGAGGAAAGTTTCAAGAAAGCTTGAGGTTCCTTAATATATTTTCAACTATTGGCGCGACCTCAGCAATAGTAGTGTTCAGTTGATCCTCATTGTCAAAAGTGACGTCTTCTGCCGCTAAGTTCAGATCAAAATCCAGACCATGGCGGTGTCTAAGTTTGCATAAGATGGAAGAAGCAGCAGAACTAATATTGTTCTTGACCGTTTCCTTGAACCTTTTAGCAAACTCTAGGATATTGTCGACCAGAAAATCAGCTTGAGTTGCAACGAGGGTGCAGGACTCTTCGAGAGATGGATTATTCTTCTCAGAGTTAACCATTGTCGCCTCAACAAAGTCCGCAACACCTTTCAACTTCTCGAGAGAAGCTTGCTCAATAATGCTGCAATTATTGATAATCCTTTCCAGATTATTCTTCTCCTCTTCGGAGATTTTGGCAGCATTCTTGGCCTTTTCTGTGATCCTTTGATTGATATCATGAAGCTTATCTAGATCAAGTCCTCGCTGGATATATCTTTCTTTGAAGTCATTTCTTTCCTCTGCCAATTTCAAATTTATTTCTCTTTGACCTGATTAGAAAAAAAGAAAATGATTTCATAAGTTTATAAAACGCAATAATTAATTCTGTGAGAATGAACTTACAATTTAAGTCAACTTGTAGCTTTTCTTTCTCCTTCTGGACAGAAACACATAAGCTTTTATTCTCCTCCAAAGAACATAGAGCTTCAGCAAAATCTTTGCTCTTTTCCTCACAAGCTCTTGCTATGGCTATCTCCTTGTCAGACCGCTCTTTAGCAACCTCATTCATCAAGACAGAGTTTTTCCTGCAATGACAAGAAAAGTCATTCCAATTCATAGAAGAATGAATTAAAAGAGCAAGATACTTACTGTTCTAGATGATTGCATCTCAACTGCATGACCTGAAATCGCTCAATCAGCAAATTCACCAACGTCGACTGACGAGAAAAATTCTACAAGGAAGAAAATATCTGAAGATGTTACCCAGATAACAACATGAACAACATCGGGGTAAAGATAATACTTACCGCAATAAGGTCCTTGAAAAGGGACTCGGGATCCTGAATCATCTTGCACCTGCTCAATGATTTGCAAATTCAATTCTGATGCAGGATGCGAACAATCAGCAAATTGATTTGCTGGTTCATTATTCTCTTTGACCGGGGGGAGCAAAAGTTCCCGCTTGTTCACCTATCCCCATGGTCAAGGTCGCAATCGCGACATCAGTCTCCAGATCATTGACTGGTTCTGACTGAATATTGTGAATCACCTCATCAATGATAGATCCAGTTGCATCAGCAACACTTAGAACTTCAGGTATTGCTACAATTTCAACTGTAGGAGCTGTGTTCTCCTCTGCGATGGTTCTATCAACATCTGGTATTGATGCAGCATCCGCAAGGGATGGACTTGACCTATGCATTCATTAACGATTGTGTAGGTCCTAATTACATAAGAATGTATACATATGCTACTAGAAAGGTAGTTATTAGTTACTTGATATTGAGTCCGAGAGAACTCATTGCTCCACTTTTAGGAGATACTAATGAGGAAAACAAACATCTTCTTCGATGTTTTCTACACGGGTTCTACGGACCTCTTCCTCCTTAAAATGAGGGGAGTCTCATCTTCCTCCTCCTCGCTTCCTTCTCCCTATACGATCAAAGAGTAATTTCCAATTGTACTTGGAGAAGGGTGAAAACTACATGCTTTTACCGTTTTTGCCGCCACCTTGAAAGTAACGGCCTTCGACGAAGTTGCCCCTGTGGCCTTCTTCTGGATAAGTTTGCTAGAGGCTGAAGGTTTCTTCGCTTTCAAAGAAGTTTTCTTCAGTTTTTTGGCTGAAGGACCTCCAGAAGAACCAGCTTCTTCAATGGTCCGCTTCATTCCACTTACTTGGCCCAGGAGCAACTGCGTAAATCAAGATGATTTTCTAATCTATTCTTTTTGTCCCAAAAAAGAAAAAATATACAAGTATGAGGAGGAGATTTTACCTTTCTCCGTTCTTGTAATAATCTGTCACTACCACAGACCAGACTCTGCAATCTTGGCGCATTCATGTCACCTTCTATGGTCGGATTAAACAGCTTCAAGAGGCCATTCATTCTCCTCTCGACCTCAGAAGAAGGTAGGCCTATTTTGAAAATACACTAAGCACAACTAGATTGAGGATAAAATTCCAATCTACATGGAAAGACTGTACCTTGATCATAGTCCAAGGTTCCATATTGCGTAGAACGCACCTCCCAAGTAGGGTGCACCCTCTTCTTAAGGGGACAAATCCAGTTCTTGATGAAGTCTCAGATCACATCCCGAGCTGTCAAGCCTTCATGTGCCAAATGTTGGATTACGTAGGCTTGTTTATGTAGCTCTTCGTTAAGATCAAGAGCGGAATCCTTCTCGTTACTTTTTTCTGGCCGACGATTTTCGAACCACAGACTGCTTTCTTCAGGAGTAGTGCAGTAAAACCATCGCTGATTCCAGCCATGGACAAAATCGCACAACAGGATGATAGGATAATCTTTCTTATCCCTCAAGCGGAAGTAGACACATCCAGCTGCATTCGTGCTTTTGGACCATACCAAGAAATAGAAGCGGTGAAAAAGGGTGATGCTCGAAAAAACCCCAACGAAAGCTTCACACAGATGCTGAAAAATGGCCAAACTCAACACAGAATTGGGGTGGAGGTTTACCAGTTCAAGCCTGAAATGGTTCAAGACGCTGCGGAAGAATTCACTTTCTGGCAAACGGAATCCACAGCATAAGAAATCCTCAAAGAGCACCAATTCATTTTCCTGAACAATAGGTGTTTCTTCCTTCTCGGTCAACCGATAGGGAATTAGTTGCCTTGAAGGCAAAATCTCTTCTTTCTCCAAACTCTCCAGATACTCGCTATCGTAGAAGATGGATCGGCTCCAGAGGCCATTTGATCAAAGATTGAAGGAAGAAGGGTTTTGGAAGACGAGGTTTTTGGCGGCGTAAGGAGGCAAAGATTACAAAGCAAGGTTTTTCGAGACTTTGGGCACTGTAATATGTTTTACCCACGCCTCTGGCCTTAAATGTCTCCCATGATGGATCTGACAGGTGCACCCAAAATCCATCTTGGGACCTGTTGGAATCCGAAACGAAGATGAATATTTTTGAAATCCAACATCATTTCGTTTCGAATTCGGGGGCTAGCAGTCAGTCACTTATACTATAGCCAGGAATTCTATGGTCTCGATTTGTGATCGCCGCGACCTTGGTTATAGTTATATTACCTGTGAATGTTATGATCGCAGAGATATATTTGCATGTGGTTATTTTTCTCGCAGAGATTTTTTGCCTGCAATAGTTTTTGATAGCAAAGATATAAGTTAGGAATTAAAATGATTATAGATTATACATAATCATAAAAAGTTCTCAGTGTAAAGAAAATAACTTTATTTCTTACAATCTTTACACAAGAAAGGGATATTGTTGACCAAAGAGTCAACTTGATCCGAAGCAAAATACAAAGATCTCCAAGGGACAAGTCATCGCTAGTAGGATTAACACTAGCTGCACCTAGAGAATTAGCGACGTTCCTTAATCTTTCAACGTCGTCTTTTATTGTGAGGAAGCATTGGGCTCTTATAGCATCAAAGAGATCCCTCTGCTCTTGCACAAGATCCATCTGCTCTTGCACAAGATCTCTCTCTATGCGAGCCAATCTTGCATCCTCGCGAGCCCTATTATGACTCTCCCTCAGGCACACAATGACGTGGAAGGCAGTGTCAAGGTTGAGTCCTCGCTTGATGGAGCACTCCTCAAGCTCCTCTTTTTCTTCTTCAAGAGTTCTGCATAAAGCAGTCTTCTCCCTCAGAAGAACCTGGATCTCAGCAAGTTGTTCGCTAAGAACCCACAATGCCTTGTCCTCCTATAGACAAAGGGATTAATCCAGGTCACATAGAAGAAAAACTGAGGAAGGAAAAAATAACTACCTTAGAGGCAGATACTGACTGGACCACCGAAGGGATTGGTACAAGAACAGTACCATCCGTGCTGCATATTCAATTAAAGTTTGAGTCAATATATCAACTTTGATTCAGAATGATATGATAAAAAAGACCCTAAAAATAGACAATTTTAGGTTATCAATCTCCTTCCTTCTGTCACAATCACTTTGAGCAGAAGGGGCTTACACCATGGTTTGAGAAACAGTGGCAGCTAACTCGTACCTCATTAGTTTCTTCGATGAGGACCCACTAGATGATCCAACATCATCGCTAGTTTGTTTCTTTAAGGTAGTTACACCTTCATGATCCTAAAGAAGTCCAGAAAGTGTTAAAAACCCCATATTGGGAGAAAGATCAATGCAGATTCTTCAAGAGAAGAGTTACCTCTTGATCACTGTCAACAACTTGTTTAGAACTTTGACCCGCCATTAGAACAGAGGTGAAAAGATGAAGGAAGTTCTAAGTCTTAAATGAGTGAAAGCTTGAAATCTTAGAACGTAAAACCTAAGTATTTATAAAACCCCGAGGCGACGGTTCGTGTTCTCAAGCCTCGAGTTATTAAAATATGCATTAAGTTTTGTCTTGAGTTGTAACAAAAGACTTCATCATGACCTACCAAAGTTGCGCCCAATGATCTTCTTGGGAAACGAAGTGACACATGGTGGAAAAAGGTAATGTCTTTTTGTTATAGAGGAAGGTGAAATGTTGGAATATTTATAATTAAATTTACAAAATGATTGAATTTAAAATAACAATGTATATCACTAGTTATTTCAAATCGGGGGCTAGCCGACGAGGATTATCACCCGAGTTAGTCACCTTTGCCAATTCTGTAGTCGCCATGACTACAGAATGAGATTATTATCTCTTTGTGGTCTAGGCACCTAAGTGAGAGACAATAAAATAGTCCAAGATGTTTTGGATGCAACCCATTCCATGGTCTCGACTTGTGATGATGTGGAAGTTGTAGTCTTTAGATATTCACAAACCCCGAAGTCGCAAGAGACTATGGTCTCACGAATACTGCGGACATGGAGATATTTTCCCGTTGTCACCCAGTTCACGAAGACTGCCTATTGTCGTAGCTAATACGTGACCACGGCTTATTAGAGAGTTAAGACGACTGACGGTTATATGATTAGTATCATTCAATCATATAAACAGTAGAAAAGCTATTCTTCCACAACCACCGTCTGAATGTCTTAAGTTCCTTATAACCGTCAAGAATGTAATGGAGCACTAATGACGCGACATAATTGCACATTATGTCTGGTGCACGTTTACCTCTCGACGTCCCTTCGTTCCCGTAAATGAAGTCAAGCAACGAGCTATAAAAGGAGGATCGCCGGGAGAGATCAGGGGGACAAGCAAGAGATTCAAGATACAACACTTTAGAATTAGTAGACTCATATTGATTATAAGCTAAAGAGTACAAGATTGTTCTTAGTTTATCTAATAACATCCTTGGTCCTCTTATTGTAACCAATGTTTTACACATTAAAATCCCAACAGGACATAGGGCTATTACTCATCATCAGAGGACCCGAACCTGTATAAATACCTTTCTTCCTCTAACATAGATCCCATAATTTACCTGAGATTCACCTTAGATTGGCTCCATACTCTTTTTTAATATTTATGTAAGTTCGACTAAGGACGAAAGTCCCAATCGTCGACACACAGACACTATGACAACTGACATTGTGACCACAAAGGTCCATGGCCACAACCTATGAGTAGTAGTCATCCGTGATGGGCCCTTTGTGTCTAATTGACATGATGGACTAGGTTATGTCCAGAAGATCTAGGACCATCCCATGATCTCCTTCCATGATCTCCTGTGACCATGGAAAGGTATAAACAGATAGCTTCAATTTCTCTCTGTGGTCTCCCGTGACCATGGAAAGGCATAAGTAAATGACTTGGGTAATAATCCTCGTCAATGTTGGCTTTTGTACACAGACTTGTGCACACATTGCCAATCCTTACCATTACATTTTGTTCTTTTTTATGTTCACATGCAAATGACTACCAATTCAAAATTTTCTCGAAATACAACCAGTTATTTAATGCAAAAAAAATTATTAATGTAAAATAAAAAATACTATCGACAAAATGCTAAACAAACCAAAACAAACAAAGCACAAAGACAGTGCAGATCCAAATATACTGCTCTAGCCAAAAAAACAATCCACCCAACATCCCAAAAAAAAAGACCACACAGTCAAAAAACATCACCTTTGCAAATTAATGTCAACACAGTATTAGTTTCCTACCACAGCCAAACAAAACAGAGAAATTCACCCATACAACAACAAAAAAAGGGTACCAAACCATTGATAAATCTTAATTTGGTAGAAATTTACCCTAGGTTTAATATTGAAAACATGCAAAAATGATGCTTAAAATTCCTTTAGTACGTCATTTTATGTGACTTTTTATAACATTTCTACTATCTTCTTTCATGCATGCGTTCATCATGTTTCAGGGAACAAACGCACCAAATTTGGAGATATTTCGACATCGTTTGGATAGGAAACAAAGTGGAGAAAGAAAGTGCTGAAAATATGAAAAACAGAGATCCGAAACCAAAATCTGAAACCCGAATCCCGGATCCGTAACAGACCCGTTAGTCTGTTTGACACATGCCCAGACCCGTTAGTCAGTTAGGGCATTCCACAAACCCATTAGCCCGTTTGACACGTGCCCAGACCCGTTAGTCGGTTTAAGGCATTCCAAAGTCCGAATCTAAGTCAGTTTCCTTCCTAAACATGTCTTGAGTTGTAATTGGTTAGTTCTATGACTTATGTACTAAAAATAGAGAAGCTTTTGGCTCAATTAGACATGCTTTCTTTAGGTTTAGTAGTAGTTTTTAGCTACATTTTAATTTAGTTTTAGTTTGAAGAGCCCCCTTCTCTATTTCTATTACTTTTGTAAGCCAACAAGGACGGCAACTTCAATTCTCAAGCAATCAAGTAAGTTTGTATTTATTTCTTATTGTTATTTCAGCATTATTATGGTTTTTAGTGAGTAAATCCCCTCTAGGGTTAGGGATGACCTAATCCTGAAGGCGTGATTCTTCATTGATCTTTATTTCAAGTTTTGGAGTAATTTCATGATGTTTTCCTTTCTCCAAATCCTAAATTTTCATTTTGGCAACAGACGTGACAGTTGAGCCTTAGCAAGAATTTAGGGGAGTTCTTGAGTCCTTAGCGCTTTGACGCGGGATCCTAAACAGGAGAGAGACTCTCGCCGAATGTGACAGTGGAAGCGATCCTCTGACTGTTGACCCAGCACCCCGAACTAGAAACTTAATTTGTCTTCGAAAACAATTGAAATTAACCTACAATCCTCGGACCTTGGATAGAATTACGCCAAATGGTTATGGAATTCCTGAAGCCCTAGATTTTCATACCAGCTTGCAAACCCTAGATTGATAGTTTAGTTGTAGAAAAATACACCCACAACTCATTTAGACTTACTCAGTGATCCATTAAGCTAGACAAAATGAATACGCTAGTTCCTCATGGAACTTCAACCCTCAAGTGCTCAACGTTCAACCGTTCACTTGCGGTTATTACACAATCAAGACACTTTTGATTGCGATCAAGTTTTTGGCGCTGTTGTTGGGGAACAATGGTAATTCATCTTTTTAGATTAATTTTCGCTGATATAAGTCAGTCTCACTTCTCAATCTTGCTTCTATTTTTCTTTTTCTTCTTTTCTTTGCACCACTAACCTTTCAGGGAAGTAGTGCAAAGCTGCATAGCTCGGACAAACCTATCAAACCACACGCCAACTTCAGTATGAGGCAAGACAAGTAAGATCAAAGGAAAACTCACAAACTTTTGAAGACATCAAAGAACAACCAACAATGGAGGACCAATATGGGGTTGCAACCAGGTATTTTTAGACCACCGATTGAATCAAATAATTTTGAAATAAAACCTGCGCTTTTGAATTTGGTTCAACAAAATCAATTCAGCGGTCTTCTTGCTGAGGATCCATCCTTACATTTACACATTACACTAACGCTTGCACCTAGGTCGCAAAGAGCTCGATTTATGTGTACCGTACCTATATTGCAAGGGATGGAGAAGCTCCCTTGATCCCATAGCTTTGCCGGCATCCTATTCTGAATTAAAGCACTACAATTTTTGGTCAAAGCGACAATTTGAAATTCACTCAAATCCCTCTTTTTAGTAAGAATGTCTTTCAAGAATTTTCCATAAGAAGGCATTTGAGTTACTAAATCAATAAAAGGCACTGTCACATTAAGCTTTTTCAAGATTTCAACGAATTTTTCAAATTGCTTATCAAGTTTTGTTTTTACGTACCTTCCCGGAAAAGGTGGAGTTGGATTATCAGTACGTGTTACCTGATTTTCTCCACTCTCCTTTTCTTGTGGTTCGGCGACCTTGTCATCATCCTTTGCTGGTTGTATTGGTATTTCTTCAATTTTGTTTTCTGGCGCAGGTTCAGTTGATGGTGTTCATTCTAGTAGCTTTGTTCCACTCCGTAGGATAACTGCATTAGACACAGAGGTTTAGAACAAGCTATAGAATTAATTTGCTCAGAATTGCGAGGATTAATAGGTTGAGAAGGAAGAGGGTTATCGTTTTTCAATGCAGGGTTCGCCAATTGTGCAATTTGAGCCTCGAGCATGCGGACGTGAGTTGATATGGGATCTATCTTTTGGTTTATGGACGTCTTTTCTTTCTCTTGATTTGCTAGAAAGTTCTCTAGCATGCACTTCATGTTCGATTGCTCAGGTTGTCGTTGGTTAGGCGATCGATAAGGTTGCTGATTTTGTTGTTGAAATGGCGGCCTTTGAGCTTGATATTGGGGATTTTGTTGCTGTTGTTGCAGCTGTCCAAAGTTTTGTTGTTGGCGTTGAGGTTGCTGATTTTGTCCTTGCCGTTGTTGCATACCCTGAAAATCATTTGCCTACTCCATGGATGTGTTAAATTAGTATTCATGGCCATAGTGACCTTGTATACCACACAGTTCACATATTGGTGTAATTGCATTAACAGATGAAGTAGCATTTGATCCAAGAATAGCAAGTTTATCAGTTAAAAGTGCTACCTATTCGGCTAATTGTGACATTACACTTACATCCATGCTATTGGTCAGTGCTTGTTGAGCAGCTCGTTCAGTTCCCCATTGTGTGTAGTTCTGAGTTATACCTTCGATGAGGTCGTATGCTCCATCTAAACTTGTGTTCATTAATGCGCCACCAGCTGTGGCGTCAACGGCCATCCGTGCGTTTTAATTCAATCTGCTATAAAACGTTTGAACTACAAGCCACTTTTCTAGTCTGTGATGCGAACATTTGATCAACAAGTCCTTGTACCGCTCCCAAGCGTCGTAGAGTGATTCACCTACCTGCTAAGAAAAAGATGCAATCTAGTTGCGAATTTGAACAGTTTTAGCAGGAGGAAAAACTTACCAAGAACAACCCGTGAGAGTTCCTCCCAAGTAGTGATTGACACAGGAGGAAGAGTGTATAGCCATGCCCTCGCCTTCTCGCGAAGCAAGAAAGGAAAGAGCCTCAAACGAAGTGCATCCTGTGTTACTCCATGAATCTTGAAAGTATCACAATGCTCAAGAAACATATGTAAATGTAGTGATGGATCTTCAGCGAGAAGACCGCTGAATTGGTTTTGTTGAACCAAATTCAAAAGCACAGGTTTTATCTCAAAATTGTTTGATTCAATCGGTGGTCTAAGAATACCTTATTGCAATCCCCTGGTGAGTGGGGTTGCATAATACTTGTGTCTCTTTTGGTCTTCTATTGTTGGTCGTATATTGTTTTCTTGTGAGTTTTCTTCTGATCTTACCTGTCTTGCCTCGTACCCAAGTTGGCGCGCGATTTTGACAAGTTCGTCTGAGCTATCCAATTTTGCACTACTTTCCTGAAAGGTTAGTGGTGAAAAGAAAAGAAAAATAAAAATAAAAGCAAGATTGAGAAGTGAAACTGACTTATATCAACGAAAATTAATCTACAAAGATGAATTACCGTTGGTCCCTGGCAACAGCACCAAAAACTTGATCGCACCCGAGAGTGTCGAGTGTGATGTGCAGTAATAACCGCAAGTGAACGGTTGAACATTGAGCACTTGAGGGTCGAATTCCACAAGGAACAAGCGTATTCATCTCTCTAGCTTAATGGATCACTGATTAAGTCCAAACGATTTTTGGGATGGTTGTTTTTCTACAACTAAGTCTAACAATTGGAATGAAATTCTAGGGTTTCAGAAATTTCATAACCATCCGGCGTAATTCTATCCAAGATCCGAGGATTGTAAGATAATTTCAATTGTTTTCCAAGACAAATTAAGTTTCCAATTCGAGGCGCTGGGTCAACAGTCAGAGGATCACTTCCACTGTCACATTTGGCGACAGCCTGGCTACCATTCAGGGTTCCGCATCAAAGCATCAAGAACTCAAGAACTCCCCGAAATTCTTTTTAAAACTCAACTGTTACGTCTGTTGCCAAAATGAGAATTTAGGGTTTGGAGAAAGAAAACACCATGAAATTACTCCAAAACTTGAAATAAAGACCGAGGAAGAATCACGCCTTCAGGATTAGGTCATCCCTAACCCTAGAGGGGATCTACTCACTAAAAGCCATAAGAATGCAGAAATAACAAATCGAAATAAAATAAAAACTTACTTGATTGCTTGAAAATTGAAGTTGCCGTCCTTGCCAGCTTACAAAAGCAATAAAAATAAAGAATGGGGCTCTACTAAGAAAACTAGACTAAAAACTAAGTCCTAATGACTTCTAAACCTAAAGAAAGCAAAAAAAGCATGCCAAGTTGAGCCAAAAGCTTCTCTATTTATTGTACATAGGAAAATGTGTCCAAAAATAACTCCTTGACGTGCAGGCGACAAAGTTTGCTTTCAAACGGTGCGAGAACGGATAAAACTGAGTCAAAACCGACCAGATTTGACTAGTTCTGGTCCAATACGACTCAAACCGATCAATTCTGATTAAAAACCAAGCAATTCGACCAATTTGAGACAAAACCGGATCAAAACGGCCCACAAACGACTAGTTTGGGCCAAACCCGCTCCAAAACGGCTCATCCATGACCAGTTCTGATCAAACCTGACCCCAAACGACCGGTTTGGTTCAAAACCAACCAAAACCAAGCGTGGGAATCCAATTCAAACAAAATCGGGACATGTAGTGTAATCTCGGCCACAGACGCGTCGTGGCCGAAACTGCATCGATCACGACCGAGACACGTGGCACAACCGCAGCCACATGCACGTCTTGGTCGAAACTGAATCGATCATGACTGGGACACATGGCACGACCAAGACCGAGCGAGAATCTTCTTCGACCGCGACCAGGTCTTCTTTTGCGAGCAGGAGTCCTTTTCGAGTACGAGTCCTTTTTGCTCCCATTTCGTACGGATTTGATCTTTTACCCGCCAATTCGACTTCGACCAGGACTCTTTTTCTTCTCCAATTGGTTTTCTTGGTTGTTGGAGGCTCAAATGTGGTCGAAATTGCTTCAAATTTGGAGGGCTTGATCCCTGAAACATGATGAACATAATTGTGAAAGCATTTTGTAAAGATGATCAAATTTTGTACATAAAATGTCACATCAAAGCAGTTTTAAGCATGATTTTTGCATGGTTTTTTGACACTAAACCTAGGGTAAAAGTGCTACCAAGTTAGCACTTATTAGTAACATAGGATGCACTTCGTTTGAGACTCTTTCCTTTCTCGCTTTACGAGAAGGCGAGGGCATGGCTATACACTCTTCCTCCTATGTCAATCACTACTTGGGACGAACTCTCACGAGCTTTTCTTGGTAAATTTTTCCCTCCTACTAAACTGTTCAAATTCACAACCAGATTGCATCTTTTTCTCAGCAGGTAGGTGAATCTCTTTACGACGCTTGGGAACGGTACAAAGACTTGTTGATCAAATGTCCGCATCACGGACTAGAGAAGTGCCTTGTAGTTCTAACGTTTTATAGCGGATTGAACTACAATGCACAAATGGCCATAGACGCCGCAGCTAGCGACGCACTGTTGAACAAAAGTGTAGATGAAGCATACGACCTCATCGAAGGTATGACTCAAAACTACACACAATGGGGAACTGAATGAGCTGCTCAACAAAATCCGACCAATAGCATGGATGTAAGTGCAATGTCGCAACTGGCCGAACAGGTAGCAATTCTCACTGATAGTTTATCAATTCTTGGATCTTCTGCTATTTCATCTGTTAATGCAATTGCACCTATATGTGAATTGTGCGGCATACAAGGCCACTATAGCCATGAATGCCAATTTAACCCATCCATGCAGCAAGCAAACACTTTTCAGGGTATGCAACAATGGCAAGGTATGCAGAGCAGCAATAATATTCGCTGCTAGTTGGTCAAACTCAGTAGCACATGAGGAGTTAGAATCAAATGAGCTAGATGTGAGCATTCTCCAATTTTGCTCATTAGATAAGCAAGTCTGAGAAATATTGGGCAAAAGGATAGAGGGAATGCCATTAATAATCCAACACAAAGAATTCTCTTCCCTCCTACAAAACCCCATTGAAAACAATGCATTCAAATCTAAGGTCGCTACTGGCACTGATTCTTGATAATCTGTAGCATCAAACCCCTAGGGCTTTTGCTATGTGAGTGAGTAATCCACCTAAAGACAATGGGTGAGGTTTTGCGTAAATCTTTCCCAATACTTTCAAGGCGATGGGCAAAATAGGCTGCGGATGATATATGAATTTTTCCTAACATACCCCACAAAAATTCAACCTTGGTTTCTAAAACTTTATCCTGGTTACTATCATGGCCCAAGATTGTGCCAGCCAAGAGACCTTGTAAATAGCGAAAGGCCGGATTACAAATTTTGACGGCCTTGGATTTACCGGGTCGAAAAAGATGTTGCCCTTCTTTCGCTATATCACACCAAATTTTACCGGGGGTGCAAATAATAGAAGCATGAAAAGTTCCCCTTTGGCTTAAACCCTAACAAATTTGCAAATTATCAATTGAAAAATTGTAATCCACATTTGCAAACCTAAATCTAACACCTTCAGTTTCATTGGGAGGAACACGTATAGTGTTTTGTTTGAAGGAGGCTAGAAACTCCCATACGACTTCGCGACAAGTCGGAACCGGAACTCCTATAAGCACATCCCAACCCACATTACTGAGTAAGTGTTTAACATCATCTTCAATGCCGAGAGATCTAGTGGCATGAACATCCAAAAATCGAGTAGGCCACAAAGGTCTCTTTTTTAAATGCATAAATCTAGCAAGATGATCAGGGTTTGTGAAGTAAATTTGCGGAAAATCTGGATCTAAGAAAGCTTGAGGAGACATACCGCGTTTGCGCTTTGTTACCTTCTTGACATGGCGTAGGGGAGTCGTCATTGCCGTAGAAAAATGCAGATCTGGGGGTGTTGAGGCGCAAGGAGCCGGAATTCGCGATCGGATCAAAGTTTGAACGGTCGGATTTGGAGTTGTGAAGCTAAGTGTGGAGAGGTTTTTGTAGAAAAATATTGGCTAAAATAATGGATACTACTGTTTGGAGGGGATGGGTATGGTTAAATAGGTGGTAGGGTGGTTCTGAAAAGGTTTTGGAAAGAAAAAGGACAAAAAGAAAGCAAAAAGGTTAGTTTCGACCGAAAAAGGAAAGGAAACTGAGCTGGGCACGACCACGGGCATGGGGCGTGCTCCGGGCTGTGTTCGGCTTGGTTTGCACCCGCTGCGACCAAGTGGTGGCACCAACAAGGCCACGGCCACGGGCACAGGATGTGCTGGCTTAGTTGCACCCGCCATCGACCAGCTGGTCGCTTCTTCGAGGCCATGAACACGAGCACTACTTGGTTTTTGGTTCGGTTTTGCAACAAACGAGCACGAGACGTGTCACATGTCGTGGATTTTGCGGTCAAAAATAAAAAGAATTTTTTATATTTTGAAAATTCAACCTGTGCGTGCCACATGGAGTTCTCGAGATCGTGGCCTCATCGGTTAGTTTTTGAAACTTTTTGAATTTTCTTTGAAAACTGCCCGAAACCATCACTGGTTGTGGTCGAGGTCGTGCTTGGTTCGGTTTAAAAGAAAAATATTTGTTTTTATTTGGAAAATCCACCCGAAAGTAGCACTGGTCGTGTTCGAACACATGCTCTTTTCAGTTGGTTTTGAAAATTTGTTTTCTTTTGAAAAATTTGTACCCAAAAGCGGCACTAATCGTTCCTCTGGTCGTGCTCACATCGGGTAAAAAGAAAAACCTAAAGTTTTTGAAAAATCATCAAACCGAGTGCGACCCTAGTTGTAAACCTGGTTACGGTCGACTCGGTTGTGTTGAAAAATTGATTTTTTTTGAAAGTTTGA
Organism: Pharus latifolius; assembly: GCA_019359835.1. Taxonomy (NCBI): domain Eukaryota; kingdom Viridiplantae; phylum Streptophyta; class Magnoliopsida; order Poales; family Poaceae; genus Pharus; species Pharus latifolius. The sequence goes on along the minus strand of CM033326.1, from coordinate 51,418,414 downwards.
ACCAAACAAAGCCCAAAACTGGTCATGCTAGTGGTCGTGGCCACCTCGGCATGTGTGAAAACTTGTAATTTTTTGGTTTTTGCAAAAAGAGTTAGCCCTAGTTTACGAAAAAAAGGTTTGGGTGGTCAAACGGCATCGGAATTGAGTGATTTTCGAGCCGCTGTGTTCATAAAAGAGAGAACTACAAGTTAGTGTACCGGGTTACCTCCTAGTTAGCGCTGGTTTAACGTCCCACTCGATGGAATGTCCTCAGTCATTCAAAAATATATGAAAACAAAAGAATTGACCGAATTCAGCGTGCTTACCTGGTCTCCCACATTATAAAGGTTGATACGGTGCATGTTTACCATGAAAGTGGTGCCGTTTTGCGCTTGCAGTTCTATGGCACCATACGGAAAGACCTTTTCTATCGCGTATGACCCAGTCCATCGCGATTTCAATTTTCCTGGGAACAATTTCAACCGAGAATTGAATAATAGAATCAAATCACCTGGTTTGAACTCGCGGTTGAGGATCCATTTGTCGTGCCACTTCTTTGTATTGTCTTTATAGATCAAGGCACTTTCGTAGGAGTTGTTCCGAAGCTCTTCTAATTTGTTTAGCTCAAGGATTCGCCTTCGCCCCACTTTTTCAAAGTCTCAGTTGAGTTCTTTTAACGCTCATAACGCCCTGTGTGATAGTTCAACAGGCAAATGGCAGTTTTTACCAAACAAAAGTTTGTAGGGTGTCATACTTAGCGGAGTTTTGAATGCAATGCGATATTCCCAAAGGACATCTGGAAGCTTGGGTGCCCAATCTGTACGAGACGAAGCTACCACCTTCTGCAAGATCAACTTGATTTCCCTGTTTGAGACTTCAACCTGTCTACTCGTTTGAGGGTGATATGCAAGAGCAACTTTATGAAGTACCCCATATTTAATGAGCAATTTTTGAAATTGGTAATGAGTTAAATGTGCACCGCCATCACTAATTACTGCTCGCAGTATACCAAATTGGCGAAAGATGACTGTTTTGAAAAGCTTGATCACATGTTTTTATTCATTTGTTGGCGAAGCAACAGCCTCCACCCATTTAGAAACATAATGAACTGCAACCAAGATGTAGGAGTTACCCATGTCAATGAAGATTTTGCAAAGTCTTCGTAACCCCAAAGTGACCAGCAACCTTCGATGTGTGTGCTTCTCTCATCCATTGAATTTGAAGTGCTCCACGAGGTATACAAAGTAAATTACCTTTGTACAAAAGTCCTTCTCTCCAAACAAACTCTATAAGTTTCCCTGTTTCGAGATCAGTCAGTGTTGATTGAAAATCAGGATCTTCAATGTACATTGTGGCATAGTCATCATGACATGAGGGCTCAATCTGCATGAATGCTGATAAGTAGAGGGTCGTAACTGGTGGTCGCGACAACATGTCAGCCAATTTATTGTGTACACCCTTCTTGTACTTGATTACCAGATTGAACTATTGCAGATACGACATCGACTTCATATGTCGAGCTTGCTGTAGTTTCAATTGAGTTTGCAAATATTGCAAAGGTTGGTGGTTGGTGTGGACAATAGTCTCTTTACCCAAGAGGTAACACTGCCAATGTTTTACGGCCTGATGCAGTGCACACAACTCTTTATCGCAAGAGAAACATGTCCTCATGTTTCCTGTCCATTCGAACTTCTGATCGACCTTGGTTAATGCATGCAATGGAGAAGCCACAATCGAGAAGTGTCGGATGAACTTCCGAAGGTATTGGTATGCTCCCACAAAACTACGCACTTCCGTAACTGTTCACGATCACGGCCACTCGAGAATCACCCTTACCTTCTCTAGATCAATTTGCGACGTATCGTTGCCGACCATGAATCCCAGGTATAGTAGAGTCTGCTGATCGAACTCGCACTTCTTACGGTTGAGGCGAAGTCGATGTCATTGAAGTTGTTCGAACACCTTTTTGACATGAATGAGGTACTCGTCCCACAAACAACTATAAACCAATATGTCGTCAAGGTAAACAATCACAAAGTCGTCGATGAATTGTCGCAATACGTCATTCATAAGACGCATGAAGGTAGCTGGGACATTGCAGAGGCCAAACGGCATGACCAGCCATTTGAACAGACCTTGTCACGTTTTGAACGCGGTCTTCCACGTTTCCTCCTCTCGGATGCTGACTTGATGATACTCTGACTTTAGATCCAATTTCGAGAAGACAAAAGCATGCTTCAATTGATCCAGTAGGTCATCAATACGAGGAAGGGGGTACCAATTCTTGATGGTGATCTTTTTTGGTGCTCGATAGTCGATACACTTTCGCCAAGTCCCATCTTTCTTTGGCACTAGCACCACAGGAGATCCACAAGGTGAACTACTCGGTTGAATGACACCATCGTTCAGCAACTCACCAAGTTGTCTCTTGATCTCTTCATTCTCCAATACCAAGTTGTGATACATACTCAGTTTGGGAAGTATCGCATCGGACACGAGTTGAATTTCGTGCTCGACTAGACATTTTGGTGGACGACCCTGGGTACTCTCGAACAGTTCACTATATCTCTCCAATAGTCCCGTCAAATAACCAGAATCTTCTTGGCACATCAACAACAATGCTGCTCGAGTACTATCACTTTGACCAATGGGCCGAATCATGATAAGCACGTATTTGTGACATGCATTGACGATTCGTTTGGCTTGATTTGCGGTAATCAAGTTCAAAGTATTGACGTGAATGTCTCTACTGATCACGAACTTGACTCCGTCTTTAGTGAGCTCATACTCTTGCGCTCGCCGATGGAAGTGGGCATCTCGATCATACAGATACGGACTCCCAAAGATCACCTGACAGATATCGATAGAAACAACGTCGCATTAAACCTCATCGATATATCGTACAGAGATCGCAAACCTCAACACACACTGACTCATAATATGTTGGTTCACATCGGATGTAAACTATCCTAGTTGATACGGTCATGGATGTGTGGTTGTCTTCAAACCAAGTCGCCGAACCAGTCATGCGGAGACCAGATTCTTCTGACTTCTGGAATCGAATATTGCTGTGACCACTTCGTGCTTCACCTGGATGTTGATAGTGAACAAGTCCTCCGTTGGGTGATGGTCGTTCGGTGGAACCGAACCCTTCTCCTTCGGCATTGCCATCAGAGACAAGGCCGTATCCGCCTCATCGATCGAATTCACTCGGACAACTTCTTCAGGTGGAGCCGTAGTAGCTATAGCTGTTCTTTTCCCTGGTCCATTCTTCTTTGGTCGAAACTCAGGATGAAGCTTGTAGCATTTATATTTGATATGTCCCGCGACTTGACAATGCTCGCAAAAGGCACCCATGTCCATTTTCCAAGCATTCTTCTTCGGACTCAGCTTTCTTTTTGTCGAGGTCGCACTCTCCTTCATACCTTTGTCGTTGCAGGATTTATTCTTCTTCTCGATTGTCATAGCAGTTGTGCTCGCGGTCGCAGTGTCTTGGACGCCGAACAAGCTTAACTCAGCACTGATCATTTTCTGAAGTCCAGATGTATATTTCTGAAATACCTGAGGGTCGGACAGTGATATGCCAATGACCATTGCTTATCTCCGGAACTCTGTAGTATAGTCCTGAACAGATTGGTCACGCCATTGGTATTATCTGTGCCAACGTTCCCATCTCTCCTCAAGGTAACCCATCAAATAATATTCTTGTCGCAGGAGTCGCTTGAATTGACCCCACTCAAGGTCATCAGCTTCACCACTGGTGACAAGGGCCTTCCACTAAGTTTTGGCGTGGTCCTTCATCTTCAAAGGTGCAAATTTGACCTTTTGAACGCTATTGAACCCTTTCATGTTAAAGTAGGTCTCAAGCTGATCGATCCATGAGTCTAGCTTCTCATCATCGATCTCCCCATCATATATAGGTATGTCAATCTTTGCGTCAACCTTGAAAAATCTAACGGCTAAGGAGGTGCTGGCGAGGTCGTCGGCCTTATGGTCGTCTTCTTCTTCTTGTCGTCTGGCCTGCGCAAGTCTTCACCAGTCTTCACAGAAATAACCTTCCCTGCTTCAGGAGGTACAATCATGGCCTACTGCTTAATCCAAGCAAGCAAGGTTCCATGTCGGTGGAGAGCTTAGCCACTTGTTCAATTAGGTTAGCTTGTCCGGAGGTTCCTTCAGACATTTTTGGAGATGCGACTGTAGGTACCGTCGATTGTTCACCTGGAGTTTCACCGGAAGTTTTGTAACCCTGGCGAGTCTTCACCATCCACAGGACAGGATAGTTGCTCTGATACCAACTTGATCTGTTTGAGACCTGGCCTTGGTTTTCGCACTAGGCTCACCTAGATACTAATATACGGAATAACGGGATCTTACTCGAAATTACCGAAACCCAAAGGTTGATCGAAAACACAGCTCAAAGTAATTGCACAACTCTTTATTTCAAAGAGGGCTTTACACGTCGAATGTTAGGACGCACTCGCCTACGTCGATCAATGAATTATAAGTGTCTAAGACTTAAATAAATTGTATGACTTTTTGATGGTATTCCATGATCTAAACTAGACCTATTACAAAGTATTTATTATAGTCCAATCGTATGAGTACGTATTAGACTCAAACAGCTAACTAAACCTAACAAATAAGACTTAGTTATATATATTTGGTTCAAGTTACAATTCTGACCAGAGAACGAATCCTTCCCAAGGTCGCGAACCAATCCATGGTCGCGAAACTTTTCCGAACTTGGTTAAGGTCGCGAAACCTTATGCGATCTCGACCTGAAGATCCTCTCGAATCAGATCGACTCCATATCGACTCACCGAAAAACGATAACCCTCTTACTTCTCAACCTATCAATCCTCGCAATTCTAAACAAATTAATTCCATAGCTTGTTCTAACCCTCTTGTTTCTAATGTAGTGATCTTAAGGAGTGGAACTAAGCTACCGAACGAACACCACCAACCGAACCTGCACTGGCAAGCGAAATTGAAGAAGTACCATCACAGCCAGCAAAGGATGATGACAAGGTCGCCGAACCACAAGAAAAGGAAAGTGGAGAAAATTAGGTAACTCGTATTTATAATCCAACTCCACATTTTTCAGGAAGGTATGTAAAAACAAAACTCGATAAGCAATTTGAAAAATTTGTTGAGATCTTGAAAAATCTTAATGTGACTGTGCCCTTTACTAATTTTAGTAACTCAAATGCCTTCTTATGAAAAATTCCTAAAAGACATTCTTACTAAAAAAGAGGGATTTGAGTGAATTTCAAATTTTTGCTTTGACCGAGAATTGTAGTGCTTTGATTCAGAATAGGATGCCAGCAAAGCTACGGGATCAAGAGAGCTTCTCCATCCCTTGCAACATAGGTACACTACACATAAATCGAGCGCTTTGCGACCTAGGCACAAGCGTTAGTGTAATGTCTCTCACCACTACACAATGTTTGAGCATGGGTGCAATCAAACCTACCCGCATGGTTCTACAACTTGCCGATCGTTCGGTGAAGCATCTGGAGGGAATCCTGGAAGATGTGCCTCTTCAAGTCGGTAAATTCTATCTTCCAGTTGATTTTGTCGTTCTCGATATGGATGAAGATGTTGCTATAGCTATTATATTGGGATGACCCATGCTCCGGACAGCAGGTGCCCTCATTGATGTTCGTGAGGGATGAATTACTTTTGCATAGGGGAGGAGAAAATTTTATTTAAAATGTCTAAACTTGTTGAGTACCCTATGTATGAAGAGAAAATTTGCAGTGTGGATGCTCTAAAAGAAGTCTTAGAAGAGGATTTGCCACTTCAACTCACTTTGGGAGAAGAAACGGATGGAATATTCAACAACAAAAAAACAGACAGCAGTGAAGAAGACAAACAAAACGACGATGAACCAACAAAAGTGATCCGTTTGAGACCTAGCCTTAGTTTTCGCACTAGACTCGCCCAGATTCTAATATGCGGAATAACGGGATCTTACTCAGAAATATCGAAACCCAAAGGTTGATCGAAAACACAGCTCAAGATAATTGCACAACTCTTTATTTCAAAGAGGGCTTTACACGTCGAACGTTAGACAGACTTGTCTACGTCGAAGGAACTATGTACTAGATATATGATCCAAGACTTCAATCTAGACTCGATTGTATTCGATAGATTTTCGATGATCTAAACTAGTCCTATTACAAGGTATTTATTGTCCAATCGTATGAGTATATATCAGACTCAATAACCTAAAACGTATTAGACTCATATAACTAACTAAACCTAAACGGATAAGCTTAATTATATATATTCGGATCGGATTACAATTCCGAACAGGGAACGAATTCCTTATACAATTCCGAACAGGGAACGAATTCCTTTTCATGGTCGCAAACCAATCCATGGTCGCGAACCCATCCATGGTCGCGAAACCTTTCCGAACACGGTTAAGGTCGCGAAGCCGTATGCGATCAGGACTTGAAGATCCTCCCGGATCAAAAAGAACCATCCGAAGAGGACATCTCTGAATCCGACATCACAAGTAAGGAAAAGGTAATTAAACATACACTTAAAACTCTTCCTTCCTTGCTGAAGTATGTGTTCTTGGATGATAATGAGATGCAGCTTGTCATTGTTAATGCAAACTTGACCAATCTGATAAGTCTTAATTTGGTAGAATTTTACTCTATGCTTAGTATTGAAAATGTGCAAAAATTATGCTTAAAATTTCTTTGATACGTCATTTTATGTGACTTTTTGTAACATTTTTACAATTCACTTTCACAAATGTGTTTGTCATGTTTCAGGGAACAAACGTACCAAATTTGGAGTTATTTCAATATTGTTTGGATAGGAAACGAAGTGGAGAAAGAAGATGTTGAAAATCTTAAAAAAAACAGGAATCTGACCCGAAATTGGACCCGAATCCAAACTGAAACCCTATTTCCGAATCCAAAACAGAACCGTTAGTCGGTTTAAAGTCCGAATCTGAGACAATTTCCTTCCTAAATAAGTCTTGAGTTATAATTGGTTAATTCTAGGACTTCTAACTATAAATAGAGAAACTTTTAGCTCAATTAGACATGTTTTTTTTACATACTAGCCATTAGGGCTTAGTTTAGTTTTAGTTTAGTAGAGCCTCCTTCTCTATTTTATTGCTTTTGTAAGCCGACAAGAACGGTAACTTCAATTCTCAAGTAATCAAGTAAGTTTTTTATTTCTTATTATTATTTCTGCGTTTTATGGCTTTTTGCGAGTAGATCCCTCCAAGGTAAGGGATGACCTAATCCGGAAGGTGTGATTCTTCCTTGGTTTTGATCTCAAGTTTTGAAGTTATTTTCTAATGTTTTCTTTCTTTAAACTCTAAATTCTCGTTTCGGCAATAGACGTAACAGTTGAGCCTTAGCTAGAATTTAGGGGAGTTCTTGAGTCTTTAGCGCTTTGACGTAGGACCCTGAACAGTAGAGAGGCTCTTGCCAAACGTGACAGTGGAAGCGATCCTCTGATTGTTTACCTAGCGCCTGGAACTGGAAACTTAATTTGTCTTGGAATACAATGGAAATTAACTTACAATCCTCAGACCTTTGATAGAATTACATCGAATGGTTATGGAATTCCCGAAGCCCTAGGTTTTAATTCCTACTTTATAAATCCAGATTTCATACCTGCAATTTACTGCTTTAAAACCCCAGATTGATAACTTTAGTAGTAAAATTAGTTATATAAAAACAACCCTAAAATTCGTTTAGAATAATCAATGATCCATTAAGTTAGAAAGACGAATACGCTTGTTCCTCGTGGTATTCGACCCTCAAGTGCTCAACATTCAACCGCCCACTTGCGGTATTACAAAATCACACCGTTTTAGGTGCGATCACAATTAACAACTAGAAAAATCGATTTCTTTACTTCGTATGCATCGTAAAGCTCTAGGTTATTCAATTGATGATATCAAGGAAATTAGCCCTGAAATTTGCATGCATAGGATCTCTTTAGTTGATGAAATTAAAACCTCCATTGAGCGTCAGCGAAGACTAAACCCAAACTTGAAGGAAACTGTAAAAACTGAAATTTCTAAACTATTAGATGCGGGTATCATTTATTCTATTTCTGATAGTAATTGGGTTAGTCCTTTTCATGTGGTTCCAAAGAAAGGGGTATGACTGTGGTTAAGAATGCTAACAATGAGTTAATCCCCACTAGACTTGTTACTGGATGGTGCATGTGCATTGATTATAGTAAATTGAATAGCGCCACTAGGTAGGATCACTTTCCAATACCTTTCATTGATCAAATGTTGGAAAGATTGGCCAAAGATGCATATTTTTGTTTTCTTGACTGGTATTCGGGATTCTTTCAAATCGCACTTCATCCCGATGATCAAGCTAAGACGATGTTTACATGTACTTTTGGAACTTTTGCTTATTGGTGAATGTCGTTTGGGTTATGTAATGTGGTTGCAAACTTTCAACAATGTATGACAGCTATCTTTTCAGATTTCATCAAGGAAATAATGGAAGTCTTTGATTTTACCGTTTATGATTCCTCTTTCAATGCCTGTCTACAAAATCTTTCTCGAGTCTTAAGCAGGTGCGAAGAAGTCAACCTAGTGCTAAATTGGGAAAGTGCCAATTCATAGTTCAAGAAGGCGTGGTACTTGGCCACGTGATTTCTGAACAAGGGATTGAAATCGACAAGGCAAAAATCGAAGTCATAGCAAGCCTTCCACCACCAACGAACGTGAAGGGCATACGCAGTTTCTTGGGACATGCAGGTTTTTACCATCGTTTCATTAAAGATTTTTCCAAAACTGTTAAACCTCTCACACATTTGCATGGTAAATATGTGCCTTTTGATTTTGATGAAAAATGACTTGATGTCTTTAATCGATTGAAACTTACATTAACTATTGCTCCCATCATACAACCTCCAAATTGGAATGAACCCTTTGAATTGATGTGTGATGCTAGTGATTATGCAATTGGTGCTGTTCTAGGGCAAAGAACAAACAAGATTTTACATACTATATACTATGTAAGCAAAACTTTGGATGATGTTCAAAGTAATTACACTATGACTGAAAAAGAATTTCTTGTTGTAGTATACGCCCTAGATAAATTTTGTCCATATTTAATTGGTTCAAAAGTTATTGTGCATACTGACCATGTTGCTCTTAAGTATCTTTTGACAAAGACAGAAACCAAGCCATGACTTGCACGATAGATCCTACCACTATAGGAATTTGATTTGGAGATCAAAGATAAAAAAGGTGCTGAGAACATCATCGCCGATCATCTCTCGCGACTCTTAACCGACACCGCCGATGCTCACATCAATGACGCTTTACCCGACAAGCACCTTTACTTGATTCAACAAGAACCATGGTACGCTGACTATGCGAATTACTTATTTAACCATGAACTTCCTCCAAAGTTGACAAGTAGACAACGCAAGCGCTTCCTCCACAACATCCAACGCTATTACTGGGACGATCTGAACCTTTTCAAAAAGGGAGTTGAAAACATCTTTCGACGATGCGTTCCTGACCACGAGATTTAAAGCGTTCTTGAACACTGTTATTCATCTCCATGTGGTGGACACGCCGGAGCTTCAAAAACAGCGGCTAAGGTATTGCAATCAGGTTTGTTTTGGCCTTCTTTATTTAAAGATGCTTATGACTTTGTGCAAAAATGTGATCCTTGCCAACGTTCAGGAAATTTGAGTAAAAGACATGAATAACCTTAACAAATATTCTAGAAATTGAACTCTTTGACGTATGGTGGGTAGATTATATCAGACCTTTTCCATCTTCTATGGGTAACTCCTACATCTTGATTGCGGTTGATTATGTTTGTAAATGGGTAGAGGCTGTTGCTACACCAACAAATGAATCAAAACATGTGATCAAGCTTTTCAAAACAGTCATCTTCCCCCGATTTGGTATGCCGCGAGCAATAATTAGTGATGGCGATGCACATTTTACTAATTACCAATTTCAGAAATTGCTATGAAATATGGGGTACTTCATAAAGTTGCTCTTGCCTATCACCCTCAAACAAGCGGATAGGTAGAAGTCTCAAATAGGGAAATCAAGTTGATCTTGCAGAAGGTGGTGGCACTGTCTCGTACGAATTGGGCACTCAAACTTCCAGATGTCCTTTGGGCATATCACACTACATTCAAGACTCCGCTAGGTATGATGCCTTACAAACTTGTATTTGGTAAAAACTGCCATTTGCCTATTGAACTGTCACACAGGGCATTATAGGCGTTAAAAGAACTCAATTGGGACTTTGACAAAGTGGGGCGAAGGCGAATTCTTGAATTCATGAACTAGAAGAGTTTCGGAACAACTCCCTATGAAAGTGCCTTAATTTACAAATATAACACAAAGAAGTGGCACGACAAAAGGATCCTCAACCGTGAGTTTAAACCAGGTGATTTGATTTTATTATTCAATACTCGGTTCAAATTGTTTGTAGGGAAATTGAAATCGCGATGGACTGCGCCATACGTGATAGAAAAGGTCTTTCCGTATGGTGCTGTAGAAATTCGAATGCAAAACGGCACCACTTTCAAGGTAAACTTGCACTGTATCAAGTTATACAATGCGGGAGATCAGGTAAGTAAGCTGAATTTGGTCAATTCTTTCAATTCTTTATATTTCTAAATGGCTGAGAACGTTCTGTTGAGCGGGACATTAAACCAATGCTAGCCGGGAGGCAACCAGGTTACCCAAACTTCGATGGTTGATCCACACGGTACGCAAGTTTTTTTATTTTCCTTTCCTTTTTTGTTTTTTTAGGTTTTCACTTGCAACGCCTTGAACTGCACCATTGGAGCTACGTGGACCACAACATCTTCAACAACATCTACCTCCAGGAACCACTACTGCAAACGGTAATTTGTATCTCTCTCCATACATTGCGAACAATGTCTGTTTAGCTTAAAGGTGTTCACTTAACCGTTTGTTTAGTCTTCATCGATTCATCATTCCATCACATTCCATCATAAACTGAAAAAAAAAAAGATTTATCACTTGGAATGCCTGGTTTTGAAGATGATTTTTAATCAATTAGATGACTATTCTATCACATCTTTGCATATGATCCATTGAACTTAACTCTCTTAAAAATTTTCATTGCTTATGTTCAGTTTTTATCTTAAATTGATCATTAAAGCTTGAACTTATCTATTAAATTGTACTTGACTTCTTCCAAATTGAAGATTTCTAATAAAACCATTTTTTGGAATTAACTCTCTTATGTCACTTTTTATGCCTAGATTGTTAATTGCCCTTCTCTTTAAAAATAAAAAAATGTGTAAGAGTAAAGTATAATCGACCCACTGGTGGAGGCGGTGGTGAACTATCGACCAGCTGGGGAAGGGAAGATTTACTTAACTTATGCACACAAAAAATATTTTTAGTAAAACAGTTGCTTAAGATGTGGTTTTGTCTAGTCTCACGTAACGTATATGCGACCCGCTGAGGGGAGGTGGTGGTGAATCGTCGATCAGCTGATGAAGACAAGGTATACAGAGCATTGAGGTTGCTCGCAGGGCTTGGGAAACCGACAAAGCTACCTTTCTGTAAGTGTACTTAAGTAAGCGTCTTCAGCTGTGTCTCCTCTAGCCATGACAGAATGATCCAGTAAAAACATTCTGGCCAAGAGTGCGAAAAAGTTGAAGAAGAAAAAAAAAGAATAAAAGTGAATAAAAAAAGAAGAAACAATAAGTGTTTTAATTTTTCTCTAAAAAGGGCAATCTAGTAACTTTGTATAAATAGTAGCATAATGAGTGTTTTCTTTATATGGTCTATTCTAAATTCTATATGAAAGAAGATTGTCAAGACAATTTAATTGATTAGGCTCTCTCTTTTCTAAGATTGAAATTTGATAATCTTAATATCTGCATTTGGAAAGTTTGAATTGCTTAGATAAATTGCCTCATATGTATAGATGTAATGTGAGTTTTCAGAAGATTGTTTATAGAGAATCTGATTTACTAAGACATCTCAATTTTTGGAAAAATTATTCACATTCTATACTTGAGGACAAGCAAAATGCTAACTTGGGGGAATTTGATAAGTCTTAATTTGATAGAATTTTACCCTAGGTTTAGTACTGAAAACGTGCAAAAATGATGCTTAAAATTCCTTTGGTACGTCATTTTATGTGACTTTTTGTAACATTTCTACAATCCACTTTCACATGTGTGTTCATCATGTTTCAGGGAACAAACGCACCAAATTTGGAGATATTTCGACATCGTTTGGATAGGAAACAAAGTGGAGAAAGAAAGTGCTGAAAATCTGAAAACAAAGATCTGAATCCGAAACAGACCCGTTAGTATGTTTGACACTTGCCCAGACTTGTTAGTTGGTTTAGGGCATTCCACAGACCCGTTAGTCCATTTGACATGTGCCCAGGCCCGTTAGTCAGTTTAAGGCATTCCGAAGTCCGAATCTAAGTCAGTTTCCTTCCTAAACATGTCTTGAGTTGTAATTGGTTAATTCTAGGACTTATGTATTATAAATAGAGAAGCTCAATTAGACATGTTTTCTTTAGGTTTAGTAGTAAATTTTAGCTACCTTTTAGTTTAGTTTTAGTTTAGAAGAGTCTCCTTCTCTATTTTTATTGCTTTTGTAAGCCAGCAAGGACGACAACTTCAATTCTCAAGCAATCAAGTAAGTTTTTATTTATTTTTCTTATTGTTATTTATGCATTATTATGGCTTTTAGCGAGTAGATCCCCTCTAGGGTTATGGATGACCTAATCCTGAAGGCGTGATTCTTCCTCGGTCTTTATTTCAAGTTTTAGAGTAATTTCATGATGTTTTCTTTCTCCAAACCCTAAATTCTCATTTTGGCAACAGACATAATAGTTGAACCTTCGCAAGAATTTAGGAAAGTTCTTAAGTCCTTAGCGCTTTGACGCGAGATCCTAAACAGGAGAGAGGCTCCCACCAAACATGACAGTGGAAGCGATGCTATGACTGTTGACCCAGTGCCCCGAACTGGAAAATTAATTTGTCTTCGAAAACAATGAAATTAACTTACAATCCTCGGACCTTTGATAGAATTATGCCGGATGGTTATGGAATTCCCGAAACCCTAGATTTTCATACCAGCTTGCAAACCCTAGATTGATAGTTTAGTTATAGAAAAATACACCCACAACTCGTTTAGACTTACTCAGTGATCCATTAAACTAGAAAGACGAATACGCTTGTTCCTTGTGGAATTCGACCCTCAAATGCTCAACGTTCAACCGTTCAATTGCGGTTATTACACAATCACGACCCTTTCGGTTGTGATCAACCATCCATTCCATGTTTCGACTAACCCTCGCTCCAAAAAATTGCAAATATACTAATTTCACTAGAAAACACATTGGCCACAGCTGATACATAGTACAACCAACTCGTACTAATCCCCACATCTAACATTTATTCCTGTAGGGGCGAATCGGTGGTATCCTACAGTCTCTCCACTACTACAGAAATGCTTTTCACTATCGGTTAAAAATCCACTCTACTATCGGTTCTCTTACCGATAGTGGTCGGCACGATAGTAGAGGGGCAGCACACTTCTATCGGTTAAAAAACCGTTAGTAAAACATCTACAATCCCAACGTTCACTAATCGCTATCGACTATTTCTTCTATCGGCTCGGCTTTAAACCGATAGTATTATATAAGTTTTTTCTATCGGCTCGTATATAAACCGATAGTATTGTTTAGGCCTTTTGTATTGGTTAAGATCTAAACCGATAGTAATATAAACGTTTTTTTCTATCGGCTCTTATACAAACCGATAGTATTTTGTGGACACATTTAGTACTGGAAACTTTATTCTATCGGTTGTTACATATAAACCGATAGTATTGTGTAGACACAGTTAGTACTGGAAACTTTATTCTATCGGTTGTAGTATATAACCGATAGTATTTTGTAGACACGTTTAGTACAGGAAACTTTATTATATCGATTTCTGAATATGAACCGATAGTATTGTTTGGACACAGTTAGTACTGGAAACTTTATTCTATCGGTTGTAGTATATAACCGATAGTAATATTAGTTTTTCCTATCGGTTATGTAGTGGCACGATTAGTACTAAATATTTACAAATATATATACAGCAATACAGAGATACATACAGCAATACAGAGATACATTGGATCATTCACAAATACACCAATATTTACAAATATTCACCAATATTCACATATTGAATTTGTTCACAAATACACTAATACAGTAATATACACATGCATTGGACAGACTGAATTTATGCACATATTGATCGAGTTTATTCACAAATACATCAATGAATATATTCACATATATTCACAAATCAATGAATCAACACATTCAATATATATTCACAACTACAGCAATCAACACAAGTCTGTTACTGTCGATCGTTGATAGCCACTTCTTCCATGACATATTGAGCCCAAATTGTTCGCAGCTCCTTCAATTGAGGCAACTCATATTGCTCTTTGAACATGGCGCTCTGCATATATGCGTGTATGAAGTTAATTAGGATCGTACGTCACATCCAATTAAAGTTCGACTTTGAGTCAGGAAAAATGGTTACCTTAGGGAATTGGGCAAAGTTTCTCCTGATCAGGTCATACATGAATCTCATGACATAGAAGCCACATTCCCACGATTGTGGCTGCTGATGGCACTGGGAAAATTGCATATGCAAAGACATAAACCCACATTAACTCGAAAGAACTAATTAAGCTTAAATTAAAAGACTCATCATGAGTACTTCCATCCGTATTAATTACCTCATATTCTTTCCAAGAAATTGTTGTGCCCTTCGACGCGTCATGCCTCCCTCCAGCACTGACATAATTTTTGAAAGCCCTGTATTTAATTTAGCATTGCCGGTTAATATGTTATCATTAATTAGCTACTCAGAGAAAAATTTAAAACAACTGTGTTACTTACGCGTCTATGTGCCACGTGAGGGTGAAAACATGCGCCACCCTTTCGCTCATCGAATCGAGGTAATAGACCTCATTCATCCATGGGCAAATGATGGCGAGGATCCAGTGGCCCCTACATTGCATATACAAGCGAACCGTTTCATACATATGTTAGGCGTAACATACAAGAATGAGTTAAATTAGTAGGAAATGCACTAACCTTTGGTGGTACGACGCAAGGATGAACTCTCGGTCCTGCTGCGCTAGTAGTGCCCTTGATATGTATTCCTCCGCATGTGCTTGGTCGTGCTCTAGCATCGTGAGGCTTATTTTCTCTGGGTCGAGGAAACCCACCTTGTCACATGCCCTCATCGACGCCAGCCTATACATGCACCTGGATGCAAAGTAGACATTAGTAAGTAGTGCATACAAAAAGTGATTAGATTTATGAAACGAAATGTGATAACTTCAGACAACAGCAAACTCACAGGACTCCAGTTCGTATGATGGACATATCAAGCTCCCGCCAGTTGAGGAGGTCGAACAAATCCTCGTGGGCCACCGATATGCTCCCGGGCTCACGGTGAAAATGGGCTGGCCTGAAGTGAACCAAGAAGTTGATGTGGCGCCTAGACCGGGTCAGGTACCACTCGTGGAGACTTCTGGTTATTTGATCCATATTGCGCAGAAGGTACTCCGACACGAGTGGGGACCCGTTCTTAAACGTACCCGGCTGGCTTTGTTTGGCCTTGCCTTTGGCCTTGCCCTTGCCTTTCGCCTTGCCTTTCGCCTTGCCCTTGCGTTTGGGCGGGAAGCGAGTGTATACCTTCAAAGGTTGGGGTGTGGTGCCGTCAGCCTCATTTGATGGCAAAGGATTTGAGGTCGTCGGAGGAGGCATGGGGGCCGAAGGAGTTCGCTCATGCGTTGTGGCGGGGGTGGTGTCCTCAGGAAGTGAGCTGGTATCCATCGTCCACTTTAAGTACAAACGCTTAAATTAGATTTTGCAAATTGAGTATATTAACTGAGTTGTAAGCTAGAATGGCTAGGGTTTACCTCCTGTAGTCTAACACCCTTCTTGGGCCACTGTATGTACGAGCCCAATGCCTCGCCAATTGTCCGCATTTCGTCCGTTGGGACGGGCAAAGGAAAAGAGCTGTAGCCCGGGAGGGCCATGTCCACCTGTACCTTTGCGAATCCAGGCTCCAGAGGTACGCAGTGGATCCGGACATCCTCCCAAGACTGGTATACGACCCCGTTTGCAACCGCAACAGGTTTGTCGCCTATGTTGATCAATAGGCTACAGCTCTCCGGCTTCTGCAATTTGCAACAATTATAACAGGTTAGCAAAACAATTCTAACGTAACGGGAGTGGCATCAGCCGAACTGCATATATAGCTCAAGAGTTGCAATACCTCGATCAGGTCCACCGGATCCACGTGAACCTTCGAGCCAACACTACTCGGCCTGGCAGCGTCGACCTCGGCAGCTGGATCTAAACCCTTGGACTGCACAACTCGGCTGAGGCGTTCATACTTCTCGTTCATTTGAGCGAACATGTCCGCGAATTGTGCAGTCACATCTGCCCGTATCTTCTGAGATAGCTCCACTTCCCTTTCCTTCCAGCTACCAGCCTTCTTCGCCTTTTGCCCGGGCTCCGAGAAGCCTTCCTTCCATGGCACCACAGCCCCCACGGTTCGCGTCCGCCCTGGATGCTCCTTGTTCCCTAGAGCCCGGGTAAGGATGTCGTTCTCCCTATGGGGACTGAACAATCCCTCGGTCGCCTCCTTCGAGCAAGAGATCTGTTACATTGACAGCTCTCCATTGTGAGGAAGAAATATATACAAACTTGTGCGCACACTAGTGATCATAGTTAGCCAACTTACGAGTCGCTGCACGACCTCGACGTCCCTGGGGTTTGGGAACGCCACAGTCCCCGTGGCCGACACGGTCCCTCTGGCCAACCACCAGCGCTTGCATCGCTGATCGCGGATCTCGGAGAGTGGTAGGTCAGGGGAGTCGACGAAATGCGACGCCTCGTCTTCAACCTTATTCCACTGCTCCTCCTTCCCCGCATAGCCGCGAGAGCCTAGCCGGTGTGGGTGGTCGTTCCTTCTCTGGATTGCCCTGTTCTTCTCGCTAAGGGCCTTCGTACCAGAAACAAGAAAATTAATGCACCACTGCTTACTGCATACAATGGTGTAACCAAGCAAAGGAACCATTCATACCTTGAACTCAGGAGTCCCCTTCTGTTGGGCGAATTGCTCCCATACCTCCTCCGTTATGAAGGGGTACTTCTCGCATGGAGATTCGCCTTTAGCGAGAAAGGTACTGACGAGGACGCTCTTGAAGGTTTTCCACGTGTTGTTCATGTCCTTCAAGCAAGCTATCTTGGGACCATCGTCCGGGATGTTCCACTTGGCCTGTTTCAAATGGTGCATATAAGTAGGACTTACCTAATCTCTAGGATAAACCAAAGGAATGTGATTACTCAAGAGTTCAGTGATTTTGATTAATTTTACCTTCACTTCCGCCCACAGCCTATCCCTCTCGTCGGCCTTGACGTCCTTCCAGCTCTGGACGGTGATCTTCACCCTTTCCTTCGCCAACAAGCCAACATAGGCAGCATAGTGCCCGGCGTTCTTCCCGATCGGTCTCCCGAACTGGTTGAACTCACAGGAAAGATCCGCGCGTTTGGCCAAACGACCCAACATCATCGCGCCTCGCGCCTTCCTCTTGTGCTGGGACGAGGCAGCGCCATCTACGTTCGCCCTCGCCGAATCAATAGTATCAGCCAAGGAAGATGCCGACATGGCTTTACCTAAAATACCATGAACAAACCATCCAATTGATATGAAGAAAGGTACATGACAAAGTAATTCACAGAATATTCAGATGAGCAGTGCAAACTAACAAATACTATATTTCCTATCGGTTTTGAAAGGAAAACCGATAGTACTAAGGTCTATATTCAGGAAAATTCAAATTAGCAGTGCAAACTATGATGGCACTACTATTTACTATCGGTTTTCCAAGTCAAACTGATAGTAATCAAGTCTGAACTAGGAAAAATTTCCAAAATTGCTCAGCAGAAACATAAAGTAATTGCTCAGCAGGAACATAAGGTATGTTAAAATATAAATGAACCTAAATTTGAGATGAAAATTAGAAAATGGGAAGTAATTCACAGAAAATTCAAATTAGCAGTGCAAACTATGATGGCACTACTATTTACTATCGGTTTTCCAAGTCAAACCGATAGTAATCAAGTCTGAATTAGGAAAAATTTCCAAAATTGCTCAACAGGGACATAAAGTAATTGCTCAGCAAGAACATAAGGTATGTTAAAATATAAATGAACCAAAATTTCAGATGAAAATTAGAAAATGGGAAATAATTAACAGAAAATTCAGTTTAGGGTATTTACTATCGGTTCTGAGTAAGAAACCGATAGTGAAATACACTGTATGAAAAATTGCTAGTGATTTTCATCAATTCTGTCATTCTCATAGCTATCAAGTTTGTAGTTCATGAATTTTACTCTAGGTTTCTATTTGTAATCCATGGAACGGGATATGAACCATTGCATACAAAATTAAGCAATACACGCGAGCGATTTGGTCAAGAACACTTACAGTGGATCGTGGAGTGGCCGGAGGCGGTGGCGCAATGCAATGCTGGAGGCGGTGGAGAACCAGTGGCGCTGAGGAGCGAAGAAGCGAACGTCGGCGAATCTAGGGTTTTCCGCGCGAGTATTTTTCGATTTGGAATGTGATCAGTTGCACTGGAGGGAAAATCGTGCAGGTTATAACCTAATAAATGAATATTTACTATCGGTTCATCACCACAAAACCGATAGTAAAAACATGTAAGTTAGGGTTTTCGTAACACAGTGTAAATCACTATCGGTTGTGAACAGTAAACCGATAGTAAACTAAGAACAGGGGATCATAACACAGTGTAAATCACTATCGGTTGTGAACAGTAAACCGATAGTAAACTAAGAACAGGGGCTCATAACACAGTGTAAATCACTATCGGTTGTGAACGATAAACCGATAGTATATTTTAATTTCATATCGGTTTCACAATTATAACCGATAGTAAAATACAATGCTATTGACCCTAAAGGATTTCCCTTAGAAGAATTACAGAGGATCTCAGTACATCATTTTGTATTGTATTTACTATCGGTTATGACAATAAACCGATAGTATATGTTAATTTCATATCGGTTTGGAAGTTGAAACCGATAGTATAATACTGTTTAATTGATCTAAAGGTATTTCCTGAGAACAAATACGGATGGGTCTCAGTACATCATTTTGCACTTGTAAAGACACCTGAAACCCCATGCAAATGGCTTGCAATAATTTTGAAATAAATTAACAGTAAAGAGCAATCATGGAATGAAAATTTGCAGTTTTCATATATATTTGTGAAAAGAATCAATTATTGCTCAAATCAAGTATATACTCCAATTGAAATGAAAATTTGCAGAAATGATTCTCAATGCATCACGTATGTTTTCCCAAAGAATTTTTGAAAAATGATTTGAACATTCTTCGATCCAAGTAATATACGTCACTTACATATTGCAAATTAGTCAAGAATGGTTGTCCACCCATAATCCTTCTTCGTGGTCGTCTCGCAGGTAACTTGTTTCGTCAATATCTTCGGTAGGGACAGATTGAAGGATTCCATCTAAAAATGGAGGTAGTTCGTCGAACTGATCGTACTCTTCTTCATCCACAACGTCTTCGACCCCAACAATACGTCTCTTACTGTGAAGGACAACGTGCAACTTTGGGTTGGCCGGGTCAACGATGTAGAACACCTGTGTGGCTTGCTTAGCAAGTATAAATGGATCATCTTTGTGTGCGACTCTACTGAGATCGACTAAAGTAAACCCATAATTGTCGACTTTAACACCTCGAGAGATTTCAACCCATTGGCATCGAAACAGAGGAATCTTAAGTAATACATAATCGAGCTCCCATATTTCCTCAATAACACCGTAATATGAGTCGAGTGCCCTTACTGCCCTGGCATCCTCCGAAATAGCAAGTAGTGTCACTCCACTACATTGCATAGCACTCTTCTCGTCCTAAGTTCTTGTGTAAAATGAATAGCCGTTGATGTCATACCCCTGCCAAGTCCCTACAGTAAATCTAGGCCCTCTGGCCAACCATGTAACATCTTCATCTACATCGCTCTCAGAAGCTTGCAGGACTCTATTTTCGATCCACCCAGCAAACTTCCTATTATGTTCTCTGGTGACCCAAATCTCTGGCTTCGAGGGATTCTGTTTCCGTAACATTTCCTTGTGCTCGTGTATGTATGGCTCCACCCCCGTCATGTGCTGTAAGACCCAAAAATGGGCTTTTGCATACAGATCACTAGAGGGGACGACTGCTTTAAATCCAATGGTTCCAATGCCTGAAGCCTGCCCTCATGCCGAGACGTAGGAACGCCAATTGGGTCAACCCCGGCCATATAGTTGGTGCAAAATTCGATCACCTCCTCGGCGGCATAACCTTCAATGATACTGCCCTCAGGCCGGTGTCGATTCCTTACATATCCCTTCAAGATACCCATAAATCTCTCAAATGGATACATGTAGGGCAGGAACACGGGTCCACAAAACTTAATTTCTCTGACAAGGTGAACAATTAGATGGACCATAACATCAAAAAAGGATGGAGGGAAATACATCTCCAGCTGACAAAGAGTGGTAGTCACATCGCGTTGCAAATCGTCCAGTCCATCCATATCAATTACCTGCAAGGACACAGTTGCAGCAAATATTCAGATCCAAAAAATCTGACAAGTTCCACGAATGGAGCTAATTAACTTGCTAGGAGTACACGCTTACGTACCTTGCCAGATATTGTGTTGAAGAAATAACATATCTTTGTAATTGTCTCTCTGACTTTGACTGGGAGAATGCCTCTGATAGCAATAGGAAGCATTTGTGACATCAGTACATGACAATCATGGGACTTCATACCAACCAATTTCAAGTCTTTCATGGACACAAGTTTTTTCAAGTTCGCAGAATACCCGCATGGAACTTTGACACCATGTAGGCACTGACAGAGTTCTGTTTTTTCTCTTTTTGACAAAGTATAGCAGGCCGGGGGGAGGTATGTCCGCTTTCCCTTCTCCAACGGTGCAAGCTCAGTCCTTATGCCCATGTCGAGCATGTCACGGCGAACGTTGATGCCATCTTTCGTCTTTCCTGGAATGTTCAACAACAAACCAATCAAACTGTCACAAACATTTTTCTCTACGTGCATGACATCAATGCAATGTCGAACTTGTAAGTGCTCCCAATATGGCAGATCCCAAAGAATCGATCTCTTCTTCCAAACATTTTTTCCTGGAGGTTTAGAACATTTACCGAACTCAACTTTGATGTCCTTCACGCGCAAGTAAAGCTCCTTACCAGTCATAAACACTGGGGCTGATCCTTTCTCAGGCTTCCCATTGAATGACTTCCTCTTCTTACGGTAGGCGTGATGCATCGGAAGGAATCTGCGGTGACCCATGTACACTGTTTTTCTGCAGTTCGATAACCACATGCTTTCAGTTTCATCCAGGCAAATAGGACAAGCCTTGACTCCTTTCGTACTATACCCCGACAAATTTCCATAGGCCGGGAAATCATTTATGGTACAAAATATCATGGCCCGCAACATGAAATTCTCTCGCTTATGTGCATCCCACACCCGCACCCCTTCGCTCCACAATTTTTGTAAGTCCTCGACTAACGGTGATAGAAACACGTCAATATCATTCCCGGGTTGTCTGGGTCCTGAAATTAGTAACGACATCATGATGTACTTACGCTTCATACATAACCAAGGAGGAAGATTGTAGATGCATAAAAGAACCGGCCAAGTGCTATGTCGACTGCTCATATTTCCGTGTGGATTCATACCATCCGTACTCAGCCCAAACCTTATATTCCTCACTTCGCCGCCAAACTCACCGAATGTTCTGTTAATGTTTCTCCATTGAATGGAATCAGCTGGATGTCTTAGTTTTCCGTCTTGTTTCCGACCTTCAACATGCCAACGCAAGTACTTCGCATCTTTCGGATTTGCAAACAGCCGTTTCAATCTGGGAATCACAGGCAAATACCACACAGTTTTGGCCGGAGGCCCTTTCTTTACCTCATCACATCCATTGTGATAAATTCTGTCCCTATGCTTATACCGCGATGCACCGCATCTTGGGCAAACATGCAAATCCTCGTACTCGTTACGGTACAGAACACAATCATTTGGGCATGCATGTATTCTTTCGATTTCCATTCCCAACGGACATAATAGTTTTTTGGCCTGGTAAACCGATCTTGGCAACTCATTTCCCTCTGGAAGCATGTTCGCTAACAGATCCAATAGCGCCGTGAAACTCTTATCGCTCCAACCGTTGCTTGCCTTCAAGTTATATAATCTCAACACAGAAGACAACTTTGTAAATGTTTCACATCCGGGGAACAAAGGCTTCTCAGAATCAACAATTAATTTCTGAAATTTAGCTAAATCGTTTTCGTTGTAATCCTCTTCTACATCACGTAACATTTCATCTAAATTGTCGTCATCTACATGGACTTCCGAATGAACATATCAATGTTTTGATCATGATCATCATTACTGCAATCCACTTCCGGGTGCTGCTGAGTGGTAGCGGTAGTGCTCGTTCCCTCAAGATCTTCACCATGCCATATCCAACGGATATAGCGTGCGTTAAAATCACGACGAATCAAATGACTCCTAATCTGATCAGAGTTGCCGAACCTTTTTAAGTTCATACAATCTATACAAGGACAATGCATATCTTTCTCTCCCTTCTTCGCCTTTTCTTGCTCAGCAAATTTAATAAATCCATTCACACCCTCCAAATACTCAACAGTAGTACGTTTTATTCCATACATCCAATATTCTCGGTCCATCTACAATTATTTCACAAAATTGACAAATTCAAATAAATAATTAATGACTCAGGGCATGCATATATGAATGAAACATAATTAGCTAGGCCATATGTGTGTACATGAGCTGTTTAATTACATTAAATGGATTTGTATATATGAAACCCTAATTAACTTGATGCATGCATTAATTGGAAGAGCCAGCTAGCTAGCTGCTTAAATTCAGCAAGCTATAGCTAGCTAGCCAACCCAGCCTTCTAGCTAGCTTGGAGATACATGTATCTAGTTTAATGAATTGCAAGTAGAGAGAGAGAGGGAGAGTGTGAAAGAGTGATCGAGAGAGAGAGAGGTGATGAGAAGATGACAATACCGAGGGGGATGGAAATATGATCAACCTCTCAGCTAGCTTCTCCAGATCACTCTAGCTTGGAGTTGTGCAGAGCAGGGGTCGACCTAATTAAGTTGTTCAATTTTACTATCGGTTCAACAACACTAACCGATAGTAAAATAAGGTCCCACTGTCATAACCATTAGTGTATATGAAGTCATTTTACTATCGGTTTGTTTTATATAACCGATAGTACTATTTCATATATTGTATCGGTTAATACAGTAATAACCGATAGTAAAAAGTCAGTAATTTCACTATCAGTTACCCGAGAAAAACCGATAGTACTATTCAATATATTATATCGGTTAATACAGTATGAACCGATAGTATAAAGTGAGTAATTTTACTATCTGTTACGAACGAAAAACCGATAGTACTATTGTAATATATTATATCGGTTGGTACAGTAATAACCGATAGTAAAAAGTCAGTAATTTCACTATCAGTTAAAAATGGAAAACCGATAGTACTATTTAATATATTATATCGGTTTGTACAGTAATAACCGATAGTATAAAGTTCGCAATTTTACTATCAGTTACAAAAGGAAAACCGATAGTACTATTTAATATATTCTATCGGTTTGTACAGTAATGACCGATAGTAAAAAGTATTTGCATTTCACTAATGTTGGATTAGTGTGTAACCGATAGTAAAATGATGGTTTTCCGCCGCTGTCGTCCTATTCTATCGGATTTTTCCTAGATTGCTTACAACCGTTAGAAAATAAGGGTTAGTGGAATGCACTTCTGTAGTAGTGCTCTCTCAAAAAAAAACTCGTACGACCAAAAACATGTGACGTACACAGCACGAAAAAATACACATGTTGCTACCCACATTCGGCCAGGCTCGACCAAAAAAAATAGTCCAACAAGTTACTATCAGTACACAAACAGTTCATTGCCTTGACCAGTACCTGGATCCACACTGACCCACGTCGTCCCTTACTTTTTGACCCTTGCATCGCCCATTGTGCCCAATCGACCAAAGATCTTAGCTACTTTTTAACTGCCAAGTCACAAAGAATTTGTTGTGTCGATCAGCAAAAAGGATGAAATAATTACTGCCGACACAGGAAACAACGACCAGCCATTGACTGTTTCGACCAAACAAATACTTCCTCTAAGCAGTAAAAGTCCTGTCCTTGCCAGTCAAACACAGTAACCGTGACAATAAAAAAACAAACTGTTTTCTGTAAATCCAAAATTGGTTGCCTCACTACAAAAAAACAATCTGCTCGTGCCCATACTGCTCCGTATTGTCTACGTCTTCGCCCTATTCATCCACAATCCATACCTTCTGATTCGACCAAAAAAACTCTCGACCATTGCCAAAAACAATTGACTATTCCACGCATGACCAAACGACCAAATATTCCACTGGTCCTGATGAGGACATCACTCCTATGCATACGCCCGAGACTCCTCCAGTTGTGATGCAAGGACCCATCACAAGAGCACGAGCACGGCAATTGAATCAACAGGTGAGCTCGTTCCTAAGTGCCCATGTATATACTTGTGAGGATAGTATGCTACCTAATGATATTATTGATTATATTGTACTTAGGAACTTTGGAGAGGATCATGAAGCCCTTGGGAACCAGCAGGGCCAGGAGGGAGGCCAGGAGGGCGTCCAAGTCAAGTTGGAGTCCCAATTCATCTCGGAGTCGGAGTCCCAATTCATCTCGGAGTCGACTACCTCGGCCACCAGGAGCAGTGTTCACTAAAATCGTCGCCCAGGCCACAAACGGACTCCGATTTCAATGATCCACATATGTATCGAAAGCTAAGGAGATAACCTTTCCAATGGAACCGGTTTCAGGTCAATTGGACTGCTGAGTCGACGGGAATTCGCGTTGTAAGTTGGCGGACAGAATCTGTCCCAGGGTGCTGCGTCACCAATTTGGGCCGTTGGCCCATGTATCGTGTTGGAGTCCATCACGGACACGTCTAGGGTTTCTAGGACGTCCCTTAGCCCTTATATTCAGTAGCCGCCGCTAGGGTTTGGTTTGGGTTTTGCTTAGATTAATCTGTCAAAGAACAGTTTCACCGTGTATCGGTTTGTGGAACCCCAACTCGTGAGATTCAATTTATATTTGCAATATTTCAGATTGCTTCTTTCTCGTTCTTGCTTGTGTTCTCGATTCGCATGCAGGGATAAGCCTTCTTGGCGAGGTCAATCGTGTTTGTGCATGGTTGATAACCAACGGAGCCGTGGTGTAGCGATTGCTGGGTTCGGATTGGTTCTGATCGGAAGCCGGATCGTCAACGTCGAGTCTCCACCAATCGACTTACCTCTACCTGTCGGAAGATCGGGCCACCGTGCGCATCAAGTGGTATCAGAGCCTCGGTTTGCCGTCAGGTATCATTGTATCCCCTTTAGTTTTGTTTTGCCATCGTCCTAGAGTCCAGAAAATTTGCCCCACAAAAAAGTTCATCATCAATTCCGCTGTCCTACAACCCTTTGAGCTTTGCAATTTTGTTTTCAGTATCGTATTGTTGAGTATTGATCCATACTCATCGTCTTGTTGCTGGTTTGAGGTCGCGAGCCGCCTTGTGTCAATTGCCCTGCACCGCTGGCCATCCTTTTTCACCCGCAAACCTAATCCTATTCTAGCCTAACCGGGAGAAAGATCTGAATTCGCGAGCAATTCCAGATTGTGCAGTGTTCACTAAAACTGGCATAACTTTTGCATACGAAC
This sequence comes from Pharus latifolius, assembly GCA_019359835.1. NCBI lineage: Eukaryota > Viridiplantae > Streptophyta > Magnoliopsida > Poales > Poaceae > Pharus > Pharus latifolius. The sequence goes on along the minus strand of CM033326.1, from coordinate 51,392,484 downwards.
TCCGATTTGGGTCTACTTTTTTTTGTTTCGAAGGGGACGACGACGCGCATCTGAAAATTCCACAAGTCTTTAGGCCTGTGCATTTTTTTGACCCTCAAAAAAAGCTTCTAAGACCGAGTTTCGACGCCCGGAAGTTTGCTGTCCTGTTTTGTCAATTCTTTCGGGCATCGGTTTCCTGTCGTTTGTTGCTTCAAATTGTGAGATTTTTGTTTCTCCTCTGAGTTAAGAGGTATATATTTGTGTTAGAAAAAAAAGAAAAAGAAGTGAAAAAATAAAATAAAATAAGAGGAGAGAAAGAGCCAAACCGGCAAAAAAAAAAACAGAGAGAAGAGAAAGAGAAGTAGAAAATCAGAATTGCTTGCATCCTTTGAGTCCTTTGTGCTGTGATATATCCCTTGCTAGGTTGAACTAGTTATAGGAGCACACTTAGGCCAGCAACTGTGACAAGAACTTTGAATCTTTATTCAGCTTTGCTAACTGTTTTCGAAATTTGCTAATCCTTGCTACTATACTTTGCCTTCCAAGCTCCACCTTTCTTCTGATCAGTTCAGGTTCAATTCGGCAATCGCTACACTCAAGCTTGTCACGGTATCACGAACCAGCCGCCGGTTGTACCACCTGTTGCATTGGTAAGAACACTTGTAAGAGCGTGGTAAGACGCTTGAGAGTGAGTGAAACCACCTTCTGCCGCCAAAGTAGTTGATAGATTTTCTAAGATGGCTCACTTTATTCCTTGTCATAAGAGCGACGATGCTGTTAATATTGCTAACCTTTTCTTTCAAGAAATCGTTCGCTTGCATGGTATGCCTTCTACTATTGTGTCAGATCGTGATGCCAAGTTTTTGAGCCACTTTTGGAGAACTCTACGGAATAAATTGGGGACCAAGCTGCTGTTTTCAACAACATGTCATCCCCAAACCGACGGCCAAACCGAGGTAGTAAATCGTACATTATCTACTATGTTGAGGGCTGTTTTGAAGAAGAATTTGAAGATGTGGGAAGAGTGTTTGCCGCATGTTGAGTTCGCTTATAATAGGGCGGTACACTCCACCACCAAGGTAAGTCCTTTTCAAGTAGTGTATGGCTTCAATCCTCGTGCTCCTATTGATCTATTACCTTTACCTACTAGTGAACGAGTTAATCATGATGCTAAGGAACGTGCTGAATTTATTCTGAAATTGCATGAAAAGACTAAAGAAAATATTGAAATGATGAATGAAAGGTATAGGACTGCGGGAAGTAAAGGTAGAAAGGAAGTAAAACTTGAACCGGGTGATTTAGTATGGTTACACTTGAGAAAGGATCGTTTTCCAGAATTGCGAAAGTCTAAATTAATGCCTAGAGCTGATGGTCCTTTCAAGATACTTGAGAAAATAAATGATAATGCATATAAACTTGAGTTGCCGCCCGAATTTGGGGTTAGTCCCACATTTAACATTGCAGATTTGAAACCGTTCATGGGAGAAGAAGATGAGCTTGAGTCGAGGACGACTCCACTTCAAGAGGGGGAGGATGATGAGGACATCACTCCTATGCATACGCCCGAGACTCCTCCAGTTGTGATGCAAGGACCCATCACCAGAGCACGAGCACGGCAATTGAATCAACAGGTGAGCTCGTTCCTAAGTGCCCGTGTATATACTTGTGAGGATAGTATGCTACCTAATGATATTATTGATTATATTGTACTTAGGAACTTTGTGTAGGATCAAGGATGCCGACTAGAGGGGGGGTGATTAGGAGGCTTTTAAAATTTTTTTTCAATTAAGCAATTTTAAAGAATAATTGAGAGACCTAAATTATACAATGAGGCTTAAAACAATTCAATCAACTAGTTGCATTCAACCATATGAAATATTTAACAATACATGCAACAATAGTGATATAAGCAATTGTGTCAAGATGAATATAAAGCAAATAAGAATTATGCAATTGACACAATATTTTTACCGAGGTCTCGGAGACTCGCCCGGTCTCCCCTACTCCTCGTTGAAGCGCTTTCTCGGAGCCTCGCTTCTATATCCACGAAGGATATCTCACTGGGGTTGCTCTTCTCCACACCGGATAGGCGAGCACCACATCTTTCACAATCTTTTGCCGGCCTCTCCGACAAACTTCAATTGGAGAGATCTCGGCTCTCCTCCGGCACCGTCTAGGCGAAGGCGATCGCCAAGAGTAACAAGCCGGATGCGCTTTCACTTGAATCAACCAAGTGCTAGAAGCTCAATGATGCAAATGAGATGCTCAACACTCTAGCACTAGCAATCTAATGGAGATGAAGTGAACTAAACACTCACACAATCTCCCTCAAGCTCTCTCTCAAATCTACTTAAGATTTGGGCTCAATTCTAGCCTCTAAATGCTATAACACATATGCAACTCAATTGGCTAGGTTTTCAGCTGAAGAATGAAGTCTTTGAGCACCCACAAATGATGCCATACATGAAGTATTTATAGCCTCAAAGAAAAACTAGCCGTTTGCAAGAAACCGGGCCAAAAGTTGTACAGGCCGGACATTGTTCGGCCACTTCAGACACTGTCCGGCCAGTACAAAAATTTCAGCCGTTGCAAATGTGTCAGTGACCGTTGGGTGAAATTTGTGAAGGCCGAACGGATACCATTTGTCCGGACAAAACGTCCGGACATATGGATATGTCTCTGTTAACTCTCGGCTCAAAAAACTTGTACAGGCCGGACAATGTCCGGCCATTTCGGACAAAGTCTGCCCATAACGGACAAATAGCTCCGGACGGATGCATTTGTCCGTTCCATTTTTCGGCTCAAAAAATTTGTACTGGCCGGACAATGTCTGGCCATTTCGGACAATGTCCGGCCAGTTCAGACAAATAGCCCCGGACAGATGCATTTGTCCGGCCACTGCACACTGACAGTAAAACAACCATAATTTTTGATCTAGAGATTCGATTGAGGTGATTTTTGGCTTGTTGGAAAGATAACTCAGAGCTCTACAATTTTGTCAACAGGAGTAAGACCTAGAAAGGTCTAGAAACTTCTAGAAAATTCAGAAACTTTCCTGCTGTCAAAATGTCCAATCCAAAAATCATCTCAAATGCAATTTTAGAGTATTTGCACATACGGATTTGCCGTTTTCTTGCGGATGTGATTTGTGTCACTTAGCAACGACCACGACCACACAGTTCTTGACATCCGATCGAAAACAGGTGGTCGATAGGGTTTGGTCGAGCGTACGCAAGCGAGTCGAAGACTGGTACGACCAGTCCGAACTCCTACGACCACGCCCAAACCCTAAACATAAAGCCGCCAAACAAGCGACACGACCACGACCACGTATCAACACTGATACGATCAGAATATGCAAATACGACCACGACCAACTCTAGATAAATAAACCAATTTAAACAGCTGGCGATCACGACTAAGTGCAGTTTTCAAAACATTTAATCTAATGCACATGAACTACACTTAGACTCACTAGCAATGCAAGACACTAGTGCAAGATGATATGAATGCATCTGAGCTTCCGCACTAGATAGATTCAAGCTACTAGTTTCCGACCCCTCTTAATAGTACGGTCAAACTAGTAAAAAGAAACATATCAACCCGGTCTGTCTCCAAACACCGAGACCGGTAAAATCCTAAGAAAACAATCCTTAATCTTGGATTTTACCTTAGGTGAAGTTCGACCTCATGAAGTTCGACCGCTAGACGCTTGTCCTCGCAAGGCTCGACCTCGCTAAGCTTGACCTCGCGAAGCTCGACCGTTTGACACTTGTCCTCGCAAAGCTCGACTTTGCTAAACTCGACCTCGCTCGAGATGTCTCATATCGACTTCATCCTCTTCACACCCTTGCTCGCTTTTATCCTGTAATCAAACTGAGACTACAATACGTACACTCAATGCACAACATTAGTCTCATATATAAGTCGTCATTAATCACCTCCAGAGAAGCTACTCCACACAGGAGTTAGCTCAACGGTTTCTCTTTCAAATGACATGACAAATTATATTCAACGAGTAGCAAATGAGTATAAGATAAAATACAATCATATAGATCGTAGATGATAAACACATACGCACACGATCTATACTACTCATATCATGATATCAATCAACCTAGATGACCAAAGTGATGAGCTCGCCCTCAACATGTGCATCGATATAAAATCCACAACTGGAGTCATCAGTCTCAGATTTAACGTATTACATTTTGATCAATCAATCAGCACAAGCTTGATGTAACCACCGAGCTCATCCTCTACATATGCATCAATATCAAACCCGCAATCGAGAAAAACATCCAATTCAGGGTTTACCGATAATCAATTCAATTTACTTGTACTAAATCAGGATTTATCTAAATTGTCATTTAATCATCAAATCTGATATTTGCATATTAACTTTAATCATCATGGATTTATCCAAAACGTCATTAATCATCAAAACCTAGATACTAAGATCTACCTAGATCCAACAATCTCCCCCTTTTTGATGATTGATGACAACACCTTTTATAATCTTAATAAATCCAAAACAGATTATTCAGCTCCCCCTCAATATATGCAATAGTATATCGGAACTGAACACAATATATAATTATATGAGTTTAGAGATATAAATGACAATTGAGCACAAGTTCAATCAAGTCATTTTCCAAAATATCAACTATCTCAATTTTCTCTAACTCAAATATCTCTTCCAAAGATTGATGTTAAAGATATCAAATAATATCTCTCCCCAAATATCATTTATCATCCTCAAATATCAATATCAATTCTATCAAATACCAATCTGTACCAATTTGATATATATCTCTCCCCCTTTGTCAATTAACTCAACTGACTCTAATGTCTCCCAAATTCTCTCTAAATCTCTTCCCCTAAGGCTTTCTCTAAAGCTTATCTCTAAAACATTCTCTCTCCAATACTATCTCTCCCCCTTTGTCATCAAGCACAAAAAGGAAGTATTGAGAACTTAAATTTGGAGAAACGATAGTTTCTAGGGCATGAGATTTTATATGAAATGGTTTTTATGCAAAAGCATGATTTCAAGAAGGTTTGTTTCAAGGGATTTTGAAACCACATTCAAAATATGGAGAAGATATCAAAATATGGAGAAGATATCAAAACAATCAACATACAATGAATATATCGATGCCATTTATCTCTATGGCATTTGATCCATTTTCAATCATTCAAAGTCTTGATGCATTTAATAGTTTGATGTGAACATATCCGCTAGATGCATATTTTCCATATCATGATTGATCTCTAAATCTCTTTAAGCCACAAAGTCTCTCAGACAATGATGTCGTATATCAATATACTCTAATCAAGAGTTTTGAATCAAATTGTTCACCATTTTTACGGCACTTTCAATATTTCATAAGTGGCATCAATTCGAAGGCAATTCTATAATCCAATGTTTTGTTTCATCCATAAGAATTTAAGCATAACAACCATCGGATGTACTCTTTTGATTTTTCTTGCAAATCATAGGATCCGAATTCAGATAATCAAGTAAATCCAAATAATCCGGATCCACTAAATGCACTATTCATACTCTTTGGATATCAAGGATCTACCTAGGATGGCATTTCAATTACCTAAGAATGCATTTCATGGCAATCATATGACATACCTTCGGAAGATCAATTTCTAGTACATTTGCAATCACTAAATATGATGACGGGTTAAAATGCGGTAAAAGAAAGCAAAACTATCAATCAAGGATCGATAGAGTTTAGAATTGACCGCTTTTTCGTGTTTGTCCATGTCGAGATGTTCATTAGTAGACTTGAGAGTTGTAATAGCTTCATCATCTTGCATCTCGACGCTTTTGACCGATTGTTTCACATGCTTGAATTTACTCTTGAACATCGTGTTCTTGAGTTGCTTGATTTGTCGTGCATGGAAGTGACTTTGCTCTTAGATCATCTTGCTTTCCCTAAGTATCATCTTTGAAACAAGTTCTTGACAGAGGGATTCATTAGTGGTAATGATAATAATGTATCAATATATTTGATTCACAAGAGAATATAATGTTTCGATTGAATGTTTGATGATGATTGCTTCAAACTTCTCATTTTGAAAATCATTTGATATAAGAGAGGATTTTGAGCTTTTAAAACCACTCAATTGGAAACAATAGATTCAATCCTCAAAATTCACTTCTTTTGGCATTTAACTCAAAAAGAACATACAAATGAAGGATATGCCAAACTAAGGTTTGTCGAAACATTTTTAGGTCACAAGGTGAGAGAAATGCATATGACCTAGTGAAAGTTCAAATTTTCACAAAAACACTCAAATCTCAAATTCATGCGAATCATGCTTCAAATTCATAAGAACCATATTTGTTTTGGATATGCAAAAACACAATCACAAGGCCTTTCCAAAATCCCATCATAGGAACAATGCCGAGTTGCAAATATAGGAAAAATGGGAGCAAAGATGTAACCAAAATAGGAAAGGAGAAGAACCAGCTGAAACTTCTGAAATTTGTGATTTTTGCAATTTTGCTTCAACCATTGATTCAAGTTCCATAATAGGTTTGAATATCATGACATGAACTTAGTTGAATATCAATTGAATGAATTTTATTTGAAGGAGATCATGAAATCAATTTTCGAAAAGTGAGTTTTGGGTAAAAGAGTAAAACAAAAATGATTTTCATGAAAAGCTTCAATTCTTGAAGAATCTCGGATTTTTCTGAAGTTTTGGACTTAGATGAGTTTGAAATACCATTTCAAACCAAGACATGGAAGAAAGTTTAGTCCAAATAGTCAAAATCACAAAAATGCACTTTTGGGTATTTTCGGATCGATAGCCATTTTCGGGCGACCTAGGATATGTGATAATTTGAAAACGATAGGCCTTTTGAGAATAAGTTCAATATGAAATATCTTCGGGTGAGTGAGTTCTAAATGTTTCATGTAGAAAGCTTTTATCAAATCTCAACACATCTTGTTTTATGGAAATAAATCTTTTTAAGCCAAAACAAGATCCCGAAGACTTCAATTTTGTCCAAATTTTACATTTTAGCTCGAAACTCTTTTGTTTCACTTTCAAAACCTTTGAAATCATATTTGAAACATATTTATGAAGGTTTTAAAGTAATTTTGAACATTTTGAAGGTTTTGAACTCTTTTTACATTTTTGCTCGTAAAAGACTCTTCTTACCAAAAGCATGCACTCTTTGATACATATGCACAATTAGGGTATGCAAGGATTCAATAACTTTGAATTTGCTCCCCCTAAATGTGTCAACCAAGTTTTGTCATGAAAAATATGCAAGAGATGAAAATGATCCATTTGAAAATCAAGAGCTCAACAATAATCCAAAAGGACTCAAATCGAGAAGACATTCAAATAAGCACTAAAACACATGAAAAGTTTCATAGAGATAGAACACATCAACACAAGAACTTTCCATGAAGATCCAAGATTCAAATATTTTAGTCATTTGAAAGAATTGAGAGATTAACATCCAAATAGATTAAAATTTTCTTAAACATGTTGGCTTCTTTATAATCATCAAAACATATGCAAACAAGTTCCAAAATACCAAAATAAATTTTGGAGATAGATAATGCAATGAGGAACAATATTGTCTTTTATAGTGAAGCCAAATTCTGATCCAACAAAGAGATATGAAAAAGACAAAATTTGATCAGATTAAAGATTCAGATTTCAGGTTTCAGGTTTCAGAAATTTATTTTACACTTTTAACCACACCTGAAAATCTATGAAAATGACTTCCAATAATTTTGAAATAAATTGTCAAGAAAGACCAATCATAGAGGATAAAATGTCATATAGAAACATTCTTCAAATAGTCAACCAATAAAGAGATATGAAAAAGACAAATGTTGGTCAGGTTTAAAGTTTCAGATTTCAGGTTTTCAGAGATTCATTTTACACTTTGAAACGCACCTGGAAATCTATGAAAATGACTTTCAATAATTTTGAAATAAATAATCAAGAAAGACCAATCATAGAGGATAAAATTTCATATAGAAACTTTCTTCAAATAGTCAACCAATAAAAAGATATGAAAATGACAATTCAGCCCAAAACCACGAGAAAACTGAATTTTGCAGATTTCTTTTTCAATTTGTGAAAAGTGTCAATTTTGCTCAAATCAAGTCCAATTGGGATGAAAATTTGCAGGAATGAATTTCAATGCATCAAAAACATTTTCCAAAAAGAATTTTCCAAAAAGGAATTTTTAATTGAGAGTTATGGTCAAATGAACCTTGTGTTAAGCAAAAAGGTTGAAAATCGATAAACTTTTGCAAATTGAATTCAAATTTGATTTTCATTGGATTTTTGACATGAAAGGGCTTACATGAGTTAAACATATCATTTTGAACCAACACTCGCAAATATGGACCATCAAAATAGCTAAACTCATGTTTTGCATATTTAGGGTATTTCGTGTCAATTCAAGTTTTTCGGTGAGATTCAAATACCCATAACTTTCAAATGAGAACTCTTTTGAGAAAGTTTTCAATTTCAAACTTCTTCGGATTAAGAGTATCTAGGAGTTTTGTAAAGCAAGTTTTTGCAAATTCTAAATAGATTGTGATTTGCGTTTGAAAACGATTTTGTTGAAAAACAAGATACTCGAAGATCCTTTTGAGGCTAATTTTCAATAGAAATACTTTTTAACATCATTTCTTCATCCAAAGCCTCTAAAAACCTTTTTAATGCGTTTTGAAGACCATTTAGATAGAAAATGACGATTTTGGGCCTTTTGAATGGAAATTTGCCATTTTGACCAAATGAGCTCATTTTAAAACTTATAATTGTAATTTTGAAATATTTCACATAAAGGGTTGTGATGAGTAACGGAAGCATTTTAAATTACAACCCTTAGAGATGCAACAATGTAAGATTTAAATTTTCATTCTTTTACAAAATTTTTCATATGGATTAAAACAACAAAGAATAAAGGAGAAGATGCAATGCAAATGTTTTTATTAAACACATCAAAAAGATTTAAGCTCTTTTTGGTACCCAAACCATACGAGGCCCTCTAGCCTTGTCGCATAGGTCTTTTGGTACCCAAATTGCTTTATCTTTAGGTTTTTGAAAATGACAATGAATAGGTTTTGCAATTAAACCCTTTTTAGAGCAAGAAATCAAATAAGAGTCAAAAGAACCAATTTCAAAAACATTAGATGCACACTTATACGAATGTTGCCCTTTTAAGTGATATGATAAACATGAAGTATGAGAGGGCTTTTTGAATGAATTTGTATGAGTGTGATAAATTATATAATGCCTCTTACTAGTTGAGTATGCATGATTTAATTTTCCCTTTCTAAATGATTTTTTATGATCTAAAAGGGGTTTAGTAAGCATGGCACTCCTCATATGACATCTAGTAAGGTTATTGCCCAATCTATTTACTATAGTCTTTAGTTCATCATTTTCAATTTTACGTTCTTGAGATGATTCCGTGTTAATACAAGACTTATGATAGGAACATGGCGGCATCTCATCACTAGTTGATGAACTAGAAGGCATAGCACAAAAATCACTAGATGAGCTAGGCATATCAAAAGTAGAACCACTAGTACTATCACCATGGCATAAAGATGTATCACTAGATGAATCATGGTATGAGTTACTAGTATCGTCCTTACAAGCATGTGAATCTATAAATGAATCATTTGACAACTTATCACATGAAGTACTAGTGTTCACAAAGCTAGCATTTGAATTTAACCATGAATTAACCAATGAATTATTGCTAGCATGTGAACTAGAAGTGTGTGACTCTAGAAATGGATCAATAGGGGAGTCACAAGAAACTCTAACATCTAATACACATGTTAAGCTAATAGAATTCTTGGCAAGCAAGGAGTCATAAGAATTTTTCAATTCTTGATGCTTCACTTTCAAAGATGAGTAATCATTCCTTAAAGTGCTAAGATTTTTAGTCATATTGCCAAGCAAGCCTTTTAACTCTATAATTATATCCACGAGCTCATTATTAGAGAGGTTAGAATTTGATACCGTCGAGTCGGATGCCGAATGGCATATAGAATTGTCTTGAGATGAAGATTCCGACTTTGACCCTTTCTTTCTACCTTTTCTTGAGCTCTTCTTGCTTGGTTTCGCCTTAGTCTTGCTAGGGCAAACCTCATCGTTTACGTCCTTCAGCTCGCTCGAAGATTCTTGATCCTCCGCATTTAAATCATTGTCCTCAATATGCTCGGAGGTGGAACACATGTCCTTTTCTTTGGACATTGCCTCATTTGACATAAGCATGTCAATGAGCTCGCTCGGTGTAGTGTTGGAAAGATCACCATTTTCAAGATCGGTGACGAAGTCTCCATAGCAACCCTCCGGCAACACTTGGAGCAATTTTCTGCAAATCTCTAGATCGGAAATATTAGCACCAAGGGCTTTGAGCTCATTTGTGATGTTGATCAAGCGATCATATATGGTGGAGAGTGTGTCATGCTCCAACATCACAAATGCCTCATAGTCCCGCAATAATATACGCATCTTAGCGTGCTCATAGCTAGATGTGCCGATAAATAATGACTCAAGAGTCAACCAAACTTCGTGAGCGGTCGAACAATCACTCACTAGTTCTAGCACATCATGGCTAAGAGAATCAAGAAGCACACTTTTAGCATTTGTATATAAAAGAAGAGTATGGTTATCCGAAGATAATGAGCTATCCATACCCTTTTGCACTAATCTCCATAATTTCAAATTTAATGCCTCAAGATGAGTACTCATCATGATTTTCCAACGTGTATAATTTGAGCCATCAAATTTAGGAGCAATCAATCCAAATTTCTCTAGTGAATTCATCCTTTCTCTCTAGCGGTTAAGCCGATAAATGAGAGACCTTGCTCTGATACCAATTGTAGGATCAAGGATATCTCACTAGAAGCTCAATGATGCAAATGAGATGCTCAACACTCTAGCACTAGCAATCTAATGGAGATGAAGTGCACTAAACACTCACACAATCTCCCTCAAGCTCTCCCTCAAATCTACTCAAGATTTGGGCTCAATTCTAGCCTCTAAATGCTATAACACATATGCAACTCAATTGGCTAGGTTTTCAGCTGAAGAATGAAGTCTTTGAGCACCCACAAATGATGCCATACATGAAGTATTTATAGCCTCAAAGAAAAACTAGCCGTTTGCAAGAAACCGGGCCAAAAGTTGTACAGGCCGGACATTGTCCGGCCACTTCAGACACTGTCCGGCCAGTACAAAAATTTCAGCCGTTGCAAATGTGTCAGTGACCGTTGGGCGAAATTTGTGAAGGCCGGACGGATACCATTTGTCCGGACAAAACGTCCGGACATATGGATATGTCTCTGTTAACTCTCGGCTCAAAAAACTTGTACAGGCCGGACAATGTCCGGCCATTTCGGACAAAGTCCGCCCATAACGGACAAATAGCTCCGGACGGATGCATTTGTCCGTTCCATTTTTCGGCTCAAAAAATTTGTACTGGCCGGACAATGTCCGGCCATTTCGGACAATGTCCGGCCAGTTCAGACAAATAGCCCCGGACAGATGCATTTGTCCGGCCACTGCACACTGACAGTAAAACAACCATAACTTTTGATCTAGAGATTCGATTGAGGTGATTTTTGGCTTGTTGGAAAGATAACTCAGAGCTCTACAATTTTGTCAACAGGAGCAAGACCTAGAAAGGTCTAGAAACTTCTAGAAAATTCAGAAACTTTCCTACTGTCAAAATGTCCAATCCAAAAATCATCTCAAATGCAATTTTAGAGTATTTGCACATACGGATTTGCCGTTTTCTTGCGGATGTGATTTGTGTCACTTAGCAATGACCACGACCACACAGTTCTTGACATCCGATCGAAAACAGGTGGTCGATAGGGTTTGGTCGAGCGTACGCAAGCGAGTCGAAGACTGGTACGACCAGTCCGAACTCCTACGACCACGCCCAAACCCTAAACATAAAGCCGCCAAACAAGCGACACGACCACGACCACGTATCAACACTGATACGATCAGAATATGCAAATACGACCACGACCAGCTCTAGATAAATAAACCAATTTAAACAGCTGGCGATCACGACTAAGTGCAGTTTTCAAAACATTTAATCTAATGCACATGAACTACACTTAGACTCACTAGCAATGCAAGACACTAGTGCAAGATGATATGAATGCATCTGAGCTTCCGCACTAGATAGATTCAAGCTACTAGTTTCCGACCCCTCTTAATAGTACGGTCAAACTAGTAAAAAGAAACATATCAACCCGGTCTGTCTCCAAACACTGAGACCGGTAAAATCCTAAGAAAACAATCCTTAATCTTGGATTTTACCTTAGGTGAAGTTCGACCTCGTGAAGTTCGACCGCTAGACGCTTGTCCTCGCAAGGCTCGACCTCGCTAAGCTTGACCTCGCGAAGCTCGACCGTTTGACACTTGTCCTCGCAAAGCTCGACCTTGCTAAGCTGGACCTCGCTCGAGATGTCTCATATCGACTTCATCCTCTTCACACCCTTGCTCGCTTTTATCCTGTAATCAAACTGAGACTACAATACGTACACTCAATGCACAACATTAGTCTCATATATAAGTCGTCATTAATCACCTCCAGAGAAGCTACTCCACACAAGAGTTAGCTCAACGGTTTCTCTTTCAAATGACATGACAAATTATATTCAACGAGTAGCAAATGAGTATAAGATAAAATACAACCATATAGATCGTAGATGATAAACACATACGCACACGATCTACACTACTCATATCATGATATCAATCAACCTAGATGACCAAAGTGATGAGCTCGCCCTCAACATGTGCATCGATATAAAATCCACAACTGGAGTCATCAGTCTCAGATTTAACGTATTACATTTTGATCAATCAATCAGCACAAGCTTGATGTAACCACCGAGCTCATCCTCTACATATGCATCAATATCAAACCCGCAATCGAGAAAAACATCCAATTCAGGGTTTACCGATAATCAATTCAATTTACTTGTACTAAATCAGGATTTATCTAAATTGTCATTTAATCATCAAATCTGATATTTGCATATTAACTTTAATCATCATGGATTTATCCAAAACGTCATTAATCATCAAAACCTAGATACTAAGATCTACCTAGATCCAACACTTTGGAGAGGATCATGAAGGCCTTGGGAACCAGCAAGGGCCAGGAGGGAGGCCAGGAGGGCGTCCAAGTCAAGTTGGAGTCCCAATTCATCTCGGAGTCGGAGTCCCAATTCATCTCGGAGTCGACTACCTCGGCCACCAGGAGCAGTGTTCACTAAAATCGTCGCCCAGGCCACAAACGGACTCCGATTTCAATGATCCACATATGTATCGAAAGCTAAGGAGATAACCTTTCCAATGGAATCGGTTTCAGGTCAATTGGGCTGCTGAGTCGACGGGAATTCGCATTGCAATTTGGCGGACAGAATCTGTCCCAGGGTGCTGCGTCACCAATTTGGGCCGTTGGCCCATGTATCGTGTTGGAGTCCATCACGGACACGTCTAGGGTTTCTAGGACGTCCCTTAGCCCTTATATTCAGTAGCCGCCGCTAGGGTTTGGTTTGGGTTTTGCTTAGATTAATCTGTCAAAGAACAGTTTCGCCGTGTATTGGTTTGTGGAACCCCAACTCGTGAGATTCAATTTATATTTGCAGTATTTCAGATTGCTTCTTTCTCGTTCTTGCTTGTGTTCTCGATTCGCATGCAGGGATAAGCCTTCTTGGCGAGGTCAATCGTGTTTGTGCATGGTTGATAACCAACGGAGCCGTGGTGTAGCGATTGCTGGGTTCGGATCGGTTCTGATCGGAAGCCGGATCGTCAACGTCGAGTCTCCACCAATCGACTTACCTCTACCTGTCGGAAGATCGGGCCACCGTGCGCATCAGGTCCAATCACTATCCTTTACTGTGTGAACCAAGTTTGTATTTTGCCAAATCGGTCACATCATTCGACCAAAAATAATTGTCTACTTTTTTACTGTTGATCCACAAACAATTTGCCCATGACAAACCGACTAGTCGTCCATTGTTTTGTCCAAACAACTACTTGCTCGAAGCAGTAAAGGGCTTGGCTATACCAGTAAACCAAAGAACTCGCAACAATAAAAAAACAAGATGTTTTACTAAGTACAGAACTGGTCACTTCACTAAAAAAACTTGCTCGAGCATTTTTTAAATGCCACAACCGCACTGTTTCATTCTGCACACTTCTTAGCAGTATTCGACCATAAGTTCTGACTACTGATTTGATCAAACAAAAATGCGAGCATTGTTTTTACTATCTAATTCGAACAAATAAAATCAAACATAAAACCAATAATGTGATCATAAAGAAAAAGACAAAAAAAAAGTTGCCTCGATCACACACCACACTCAGCCACAGTCAACCTGCTGATTCGACCCAAAAACAAAATGCAACCCTTCTAATTTATGCCTCGGTCAAAGTTTACGACTAGACATTTCGCTCCCATGACTTCTTAATTGGGTAGGTTTTTTTTTTAATGAGAGTTTGTTTTTAACCGAATCAACGGTCTGATTTTGGTTGACTAATTTTAGCTCCAAACTATTTTTCTCCTTGTTGTGCCACGTCAACGCCATGTTTGTAGCCGTTCGATCAGACATTTCGCTTCATTTGGGCCGTCCATGTCACCACTGCGTTTGTGGCCTACTCTTCGAACACTTGGTCTTATTGGATTTAGGTCGATCTAGGTTTTGATGATTAATGACGATCTGGATGAACCCTTGATGATATAATGTTAAGTTGGATAATGACAGTTTTGATGATTAAATGACAATTTGAATAAATCCTGATTTAGCACAAGTAAATAGAATTGTTTGTTAAACCCTAGAAGTCGATGACTCCCTATTGTGGTTTAATATTGATGCATATGTTGAGGGGGAACTCTGTGGTTGCATCAAGCTTGTGCTGATTGATTGATCGAAATGTCATGTGTTAAATCCTAAGTTTGATGGCTCCTTATTGAGGTTTTGACATCGATACATATGCTGAGGGGGAGCTCATCATATTGGTCATCTAATCTGATTGCCATCATGACATGTGTAGTATAGATCGTGTGCATATGTCTTTGTCATATACAATTCTATATGATTATGTATTTCATCTCTTACTCATTTGTTGCTTATTGAGATTGGTTCAGTCATTAAACACTGGGAAGAGAAATTGTTGAGTTAACTTCTGTGTGGAGTAATTTCTCTGGTGGTGATTAATGACGACCTATATATGAGACTATCATTGTGTATTGAGTGCTTGTGTTGTAGTCTCAAGGCGTATTGCGAGATGAAAACAAGCAAGGGCGTGAAGAGGATGATGCCGATATGAGTCATCCCGAGTGAGGTCAAGCTTAGCGAGGTTGAGCTTTGCGAGGACAAGCTTCGAGGGATCGAGCTTCACGAGGTCGAGCTTCATCGAAGGTAAAATCCAAGATTAAGGATTATTTTCTTAGGATTTTACAGGTCTCGGTGTTTGGAGATAGACCGGGTTGATAGGAGTCTTTTTACTAGTTTGACCGTACTATTAAGAGGGGTCGGAAACTAGTAGTTTTAATCTATCTAGTGCGGAAGCTCAAATGCATTCATATTATCTTGCACTAGTGTTTTATCGCCTCTTGCATTGCTAGAGAGTATAAGTATAGTTTGTGGTGCATTAGAGAAAATGCTTTGAAAACTGCACTTAGTCTTGATCGCCAGCTATTTAAATGGTTTATATTCTAGAGCTGGTCGTGATCGTGTTTGCGTATTCTGATCGTATCCTTGTTTGGAGCGTGGTCGTGGTCGTGTCGCCTGTTTGGCGGTTTTTTGTTCAGGGTTTGGTCGTGGTCGTAGGAGTTCAAGCTAGTCGTACTAGTCTTCGGCTCGCTTGCGTACGCTCGACCAAAACCAGTCTTCGGCTCACTTCCGTATGCTCGATCAAATCCACTCGACCACCTGTTTTTGACCAAATGTTCGACCGGTGTGGTCGTAGTTGTTGCTGAGTGTCAGCAAACATATCCACAAGAAAACAGACAAATTGCATTTAGAAATGACATTTGTGTTGGACTTTTTGGCAGTAGGAAGATTTTTGAATTTCCTAGAAATATCTAGGCCTTTTTAGGTCTTGCTCTTGTTGACAAAATTGTAGCCCCTTGAGTTATCTTTCCAACAAGCTAAAAATCACCTCAATTGAATCTCTAGATCAAAAGTTATACTTGTTTTACTGTCAATATGCATTGGCCAGACTTTGTCAGAGCTGTACAAATTTTTTCAGTCTTGTGCAAAATGAAACTAGAGATGTTTGCATCCGTCCGGGGCCTTTTGTCCGGGGTAGGTCAGACATTGTCCGCTGTGGCTGGACAATGTCTTGCCTGTATAAAAATTGTGACCCGTTAACAGAGACAAATATATATGTCCAGGGGCTTTTGTTTGGGACGGGCCGGACTTTGTCCGGCATAGCCGGACATTGTCCGACCTTTACAAAAAATCCCCCAACGGTAAGTTTGCAACGGTCGAAATTTGTTGTACTGGCCGGACAGTGCCTGGCTTGGCCGAACAATGTCCGGCCTGTACAAAATTTCGCCTGTTTGTGGCAAACGGCTAGTTTTTTTAGGGCTATATATATCTTGTGTTTGCCTTCATTTGTGGCTGCTCAAGAAGTGAAAATCTCAGTGTATAAGCTAGTCAAGTCTTTGTTTTTGATTAATTGCATTTAGAGGCTATAATATGAGCCAAAATCCTTAGTGGATTTGAGAGAGAGCATTTGGGAGAAGTTGTGAGTGTTTAGTGCACTTCATCTCTATTTGCATGCTAGTGCTAGAGTGTTGAGCATTCATTTGCATCTTTGAGCTTCTAGCACGAGATTCGTTCAAGCGAAAGCGCATCCGACTTGTTACTCTTGGTGATCGCCTTCGCCTAGACGGTGTCGGAGGAAAGTCGCGATCTCTCTATTGAAGTTTGTTGGAGAGGCCGGCACGAACTTGTGAAAGGTATTAGTGCTCGCCTAACCAATGTGGAGAAGGAGCAATCTTAGTGAGATATCTTTCGTGGATATAGAAGCGAGACTCAAGCATGAGTGCTTCAACGAGGAGTAGGGGAGACCGGGCGAGTCTCCAAGACCTCGGTAAAAATATTGTGTCAATTGCTTGTCTCGCATTCATTCATGTTTATCTTGACACAATTGTTTGAATCAATCTAGTTGCTTGTTGTATTGTATTTTCATATTGATCAATTGCAACTAGATGTTAAATTGTTGTTGCATATTAAATTGCTTATTTCATATGGTTGAATGCAACTAAATTGATTAAATAGTTTTAAATCTCTTTGCAAAATCTACGTTATCCGGAACATCTTTTAAAATTGCTAAATTGAAAAGAAATTTTAAAAGCCTCATATTCACCCCCTCTGGTCGGCATCCTACAGGTCTATATTGAGCCACATTGTCCTTTCCTTTGTGGCGGTTGGATCACCGTGTTTGCTTCATCTGGGCCATCCCCAATTGTCCAACTATTTCTCACATTCGACCAAAATTAGGAATTCTGATTCGACCAATGGCAAAAAACGACCAAGCACTGTATTTTCCTACAGCTAACCACTTTGCAGCATTCGACCATAAACCATGACAAGGTGATTCGACCATATTTAGGAGATCTTATAACTTGCCAAAATATTTTTTTGTCAATATTGTGGTTTAGTTTAGCTTTTTTATGTGACAATGAGTATGTGCCAGATTTAGGTTCTCTAATCTACTTACTACAGAGTATGTTATTCATGATTGGTTCAGCCAATTTTTTGTCTAGCTACTCATGTGGCTTCAAATTGTTTGCATCACAATATTGGACCACAACCAGGTCTTCTAATTCGACCAACAACAAAATCAACAAGACACAGTATCACGTACTACCGAGCTGCTTTCCATCTTTGACCACAACCATGACATGATTCTAACAAACAACCAAAATTCGACTATCATAAAAAAAACAAAATGCATGCAAGTAACAATGACATCTGATTCGATTAGAAAACAAAATGCGAGTAGAAAAAAATTGTGCGCTTTGCAAAGTTAATCGACCACAGACTTTATAGGTGCAAGTACTATTTTTTAGTGCCTCAACCAATTTTATGTTTTGCTTTCCCTACGTGACACTGTTTCGTACTATCAACCTGTATGCCGCATTTGACCACAGACCAACAAACAATTAACTCTTTCAGCAAAAAGGCAAATGTGACCAAAAAACAATTAACTCTTCGGCCAAAATTAATAAACCGACCACATTTTGCTTATTCGACCAAGATTTATAGTGGCACTTGTCGACGATTCGGACTCGGAGTCCTCAGCCGAACTTATGCAGAATTTGTAATTGTGAGACCTTTCAAGATGACCCTTCGGGAAGGTATGCTGAACAATAGTGAACAGGAGCACAGAGAGTTTAGACAGGTTCGGGCCCTCGATGGTGGGAGTAAAAGCCCTACGTCCTGTTGAGATTTCACTAAGTGTGGTAAAAGGTTTACAAATGGAGGAAAAAGTCCTCACAGGCGAGGATTTTTCCTGTAAGAGTGTACAAGGATAAGCCAAAGAAGGCTTACTAAAATGCTATATGAGGTGTGCCGTAGACTTGGCTAACTTGGATGATTTTGGGTTTCTTGATCTTTCGATCTCTCGGTTGATGTTTCGGATGATCCCCCGGTTTTTCCTCCCTCTTCATTGATGCCCCATGCCATCCTTTTGTACTGTTTGAAAGGATGCCATGTAGAGGAAACTGCATCAAACGGTTGCACGGACGGTTGGATGCGGTTGCACGGACGGTTGGATGCGGTTTTTTGGAACTGCTCTTAACCTCCACGCAGGTTAAACACGTGTTATTCACGGATAACTGTATGTGTTAACCTTCTGACGGTTGATTCTCCACGTGTAGGAATCTTCGGGATACTTAGAATATCCTGTTGTACGGGCAACCGAAATAGATAGATCCCAAGTATCCTGATCGGCAAATGTTCTGACCGCGGGATATTGGCTGACCGCGCAATATCCCGAATGTGTAGTTCGCGTATAGCTTACGAACTTCTGACCGCGCAAGGCTTACGGTCTGACCGCGTAAAGCTGCGATCTGATCGCGTAAAGGTTGCGACCTGATTGCGTAAAGCTTGCGACCTCATGGTGATGCCCCTCAGAATAGCTTGAGTTCGCATCACCAGATACATGTCTGGTTCGAATTTGTCTTGAACCAAAAGTTTATTAGAAATGACCCGGGTGTCAATCCTCGTCAGCTAGCCCCCAAATTCGAAGAAAATGAAGGGACGTGTTTATTTCGAATTTAAAAACCGTGCATTGGATTTTTAACCCAGCCCTTTAACTTCTCCACTTAGTGGCGCACTAAGTGAAAACGGTTGGTTTTTCAAGACGAGTTCTGACATTACGTGACGGGCAATGATAGCGCCGTAGAATTGTTTTTATCTCGAGGTAAAATTGTAAATGTTTTAGCAAAACCCGAGGTGTCTGGAATGCAGGCCGTCACCCAGGCGGCTATAAATACCAGACCCCTGGACATGTAAAGATCTACAATTTCCCTCTCACGTCTAAGTCTTTTTCTTGTTATCCTGCCTCCTTCCTTTTCACATACCCCTCCCAATGGCAGATCATGAAATCATCGAGTTTGAGAGCGATGAAGGGGAAATTGTCGAACAAGGGTCTCAAACGAATGAAGTCCTGTCTCCCTTAAGGAAGAAACCCAAGGTTGACGAAGGATCTTCCAGTGGAACAAAGGTAAAGAACGTAGCGAGTTTCTTTCTCCTTCAGTTCCTTTGACCCTCCCCGTTCATGCCTCTCGGCAAGTTAGGCCTTTATCCTTAGGAAAAGATCCCTTCACATTCAATTCTCCCATCCTTTTGGGTGATCAACATCCTGGTCGGCAAGCGGTGACTATCCCTCGATCAGATGATTGCCATATTGGGTTGGCGAAGCAATCTTCTTCTGGGAAGGTTGCTCTTCCACCATATGATGATCTTCCTCCCAAGATGGGTGTATCAACGGGTTATGCACCGGGACAGGTAACAATTCTTCTCCCTTTTTTGCTGATAATTTTAGTTAGTATGACTAACTTTTGCAAAAATGTAGGAGGTAGGAGGCCCCAGCGATCAGCCTTCTGCTGCTCCATCTCTTCCTTCCGGACAGACCCTTCTGGAATAGAAGAATGCCCTGGAGAAGAAGACCGAGGAGATAGCCTCGAAGATTCTGCGTTTAGCAGAATGTCTTGATCGATCCCGAGAAGAGGTGCACCATTTCCGTCGAGAGAGGGACTTCGCTCAGCAACAGCAAGAACTCTCTAACTTGATTAGGGACAATAGTGCGTCTGTTGTTAGGGACGATATAGATAGACTTAGGGTAGTTGCTAGTTCCCTGGGGGTTGTCAGTGTAGATCTTACTGACAACAACATGTCCCTTGGTGAACTTTGTAAACTTCTTTCGGAGCAAGTCGATGTTTTGATCGACTGCATCCCTTTTGTATGTAAAGAATGTAAGAAATAAAAAGTTCTTTATTTCTCATGAAATGTTCTCCACATCTTCTGTGCGAAAATATAGCCATGAACTTTACGTTCGCGACCATTCATACACAGGAAATTTTAGTTCTGCGATCAAAATCACTTTTAAGAAAAAAGCACCGCGACCTGCCCTGATTCCGCGATCAGTTTCAAAGTCGCGGTCAGAACTAAGGTTCGACCAGAGTTGGGACTCGGTCAGGATGTCACTTCGATTAGAATCGAAGTTTTAGCCTAAAACACGATTTCGATAAAACCATAACCCAATTAGAAACACTTCAGTACGTTAAAAATTGGGTTACATGATTTTTTCGAATAAAATGTTCAAAGTATAAAAAGGAAAAACGTCCTCTGAAAAGTACTGAAAATTTTTCAGTCCTTTTACGCTTTCAGTTTCCAAAACAAAGAAGCCTTTTTGTTTCAGATCCGACGCCTGAGTACTTTATCGGGTCCATCAGAGACAGTATCCATTATGGGAAATGAATAAAGCATTCAATGGAACATTTGAAATGAGCCGTTTACTCATTAATGCGTCGCCTTGGGTCTATAAAAAGAGCAGATGTCTTCTCAAAGAAGCCACACAGCTAAAAACCCTTATTATTCTCGCCGCTCAAAACCCTCATTTTCTTCAGCCTTCATCTTCCCCAAATCGCCAGCTTCCCCTTTGATTCTACACCAAAGATGGCGTCCTGGAGCAGATCCATTCACCATTCTGAGGAGAGCCTGATGGCATTAGAGAAGGAGGAGATCCTTTCTCCGCGGCTGCTCATTAACTGGCGACCTGCGGAGAAGGACCAAGAAACTCCAACTGTCCAAGAAGGCGAGTTGGTGGTTTTTGAGGAGTATTTGCGTTGCGGGTTCCGATTCCCTGAGAGTCGGTTCCTTAAGGATGTCCTTGAACATTACGGGTGGGAACTGATCAACCTCCACCCCAACGCGATGCTGATCCTTGCAGTATTCCAGCACCTTTGTGAAGCCTTCGTCGGAATATATCCCAGCGTGGATCTTTTCCGATGATTTTACTTTTCGGCGTGGTCGAAGAGTACCAACGCCGCCGGATGCATCTACTTCCGGCTGAGGGATAAAAAGGAGTATCCCTCCCCACCCCTACGAGATTCTGTGCATGGGTGGCACCAAAGGTGGTTTTACTGCTCTCCACCATCTGAAAGCAGTTTATGGTTTGAAAACTCGCGACCGGAGAAGTCGAGCGAGTTAGACATTCCTCCGGCGATGAACTCGGAGCTTTCGAAGCATGCCGAGGTGATTCTTCACTTGGTCAATGAAGGATTGACGGCTCGAGATATCATTCGAGACTTCGTGAAGAACCGGGTGAGTCCTCTGCGTGAAAGGGCTCATCCGGCGTGGGAGATTAGGTCCATGGGTGATAGCACCCTGGACTACAGTCAAGGTATTTATTTCTTTGGTGCTGAACTTTCTCCTTTTTGAATTGTACAAATTCTGACTTGAGTTTGGGAACAGTCCTGCCTTCCTCCGAGATTGAAAGGCGGACCAACTCCCTCCTTAGGACCTACAATTCCGATGTAGAGGGCCCTAAGGAATCACCTCGCCCGTAGAGCTTGATTCACGCTGGTGATGACCTCAGACAGGAGCGCCGAAAGGTAATTTCCTTGTCCAGCTTTGGCTCTGCAGGTCTTGTGTGTGTCCAGTGCTAATCCCTTGTAATGGACTGCGAACCAGCTCCTAGGGAAGTTTGCGGATGCGACGTTCCCAAGTGAAAATGTCGGCTCTCCGAAGAAGCCGGCGGCAAAGAATGTGAAGAAGGTCTCTCAGAGACCCAGGACAAAGAGTCCTGCCCCTAAGAAGACCAAGCTAAACCCTGGGGAGGGGTCTTCACGAAGCATTCCTTGTCCCGCAAGAAAGACTGCGGTAAGATATCGCATTCCTGCTACTTTTTCAGGCGCGACATGGAATCACTTCTTCGTCGTACAGGGAGAGGGGAGCGAGGAGGAAGAGGATGACGTTCCTCTGATCCTTCGAAGGAGGAAGATCGCGGATCTTCCATCCAGCGATGTCCCAAGCTGCCCTGCAGAGACCACTACTACCGAGGAGGTGGTCGTGGAAGATCCTGCGACCACCGAAGCCCCCGAGGTTTCAGGGTCAATTATCTCTGCTTCCCTGGTCGAAGGGACGACCAAGGTAAGAAATCTTTTTCGGCCGTTCCTTCTTTGACTCTTTCTGCACATTTGTCAAGTTAATGTATATACAGGGAGGAGAGCTTCCCCCTGGGACCACTGGGGGTTCCAGGGAGGAAAATCCTCCTCCTCTGCGGACAGAGGAGGAGGTGGATGAACAAAGGCCAGCTATGATGGTTCCAGCAACTCTGGAATTGCCAAGGCCTTCAGATGCAACCCCACCAGTTAGCCCGGTGGTCCAGGTAAAGATCTTTTTATGTGTTTTTACCTGTTCCCTAAGAATATGCCTATAACATGACATTTCCAGGGGGGTGCTGCCTTGTTTACCATAAGGAAGGCGAGAACCGGAGACGGCTCTCCTTCGCAAGGGGAATTTTCCCAGAAGTCCCAGGAACGAATGGGATTTCAAATAAGGTAAGAGCTCTTACTTGACAGTAATCTTAAATAAAAGTTGCCTGACCCATTCTTCCTGTTAGGCAAAAGAAGACAGCGCCTAACCCTTCAACCACCACTGGGGAGGTTGAAACTAGGGCTGATGAGGGAGCCTCTAATGAAGAGCGCTCTACTCCCGTGGTTCAGGAAGTCGTCCGGACCGCGGGAGGTGAAACAAGTATAGGGATCGGGTCACAACCAGTAGCCTCTGGGGGTGGCGTCCGGCCGGCACTCCCGCCAATTATCCCTGTAGTGAGCACGTCGGAGGCTCTAGCGAGGATTCCCGCTGAACTGAATGATGCCGTTTTACAAAAGTTTATGAAGGTATAATAAGACTTTGCTTCCGTGCCTGAATTATACTTAGGACACCTTTGACCTTCTTCTTTGGCACCACAGGGATTGTCCTGGCTAACAAGCCATTCGCGTGTTGTGATGGCTAGTACAGAAGCCATTCAAAAAGAACGCGATAGCTTGCGCAGGTGAGTACCATTACCCTCTGGTTAACATGGGTATATCTTGGTTGTGACTGCCTTGATTTTGTTGGAGAGAGGTTGCATTCTTGAAGAAGGAGGTGGTCGGTTCAGTCTCAATGCTTAAGAAACAAGAAACTGAACTCAATAGACTTCGATCAGAGAATGCTGGTAAGCCGATTCCTGACTAGGAAGACTTGAATCCATAATATGCGAATAATCTTCTCTCTCTGTACAGCGCAAGTAGGTCGAATTACGCAGCTCAGTCGAGACAAGGAGATTCTTGAATCCTCGATTCGCCACACCGATCGGGCAATCAAAGAACTGAGCCTCCGGATCTTTGAAAAACTAAAGGCCGTGGCTGATCTTTTGAAGACCGATGTGGTAGAACTGAGGCAAGACAACCTCAGTATAAATGACTGGACATCGCTGCTTACTGCCCAGGCGGATTCACTGCTTGAGTATCTCCCTGGAGATACACGGCGACGCGAAGAGGCGATCAGAACCAGGGTTCGATCAGCCGCAGCAGCCGTACTCAGCCGGGTTCGACTTCACCATGGCCCAGATGCAAATCTGAACGCACTGGTGGGTCCGGTTGAGGTCGAGAGTGAAGAGCTGCTCGATGCAGTCATAGAGGAAGTCCAGCCCCTAGTAGATAAACTCCTGACTGAGCTGGGGATCGAATGATCCTTATTTTTGTAACCAAACAATTGTAATTACCATGCAATGTATGTAAAACTATATATTTTTTTTTCAAAAAAAGTGCATATTCACATCATAAGTTTCATACTATAAGTATATTCCTCTAGCCCCCGCCTCTGTTTTGTGAATACTGGAGCCTTAGTATTTTAAGCAGAGGGGAAAACATAAGTATGATGACCAGGGATATGCGCTTCAAGCCGATGGTCAATATTAAAGTAACATTTTAACCTTATTGCAAACTGGTAGCCACCCAGATGACCGAAGACTAGCCAGATAGTCCCGTGTGTGTTGAGAAACGGCTTATTTAGGAGCGACTTATCTGGAAGTGATCATGAGATCGACCAGCGAATCCGGTTAAAAAATGCTGTAGTAACCTAACCGCCAGCGATCAGCCCCAGGTCGAATTTGTATAATTTGGGCTTAAAGAAAACACTCATTGTATGAAAACAAGACATGCTTTTTATGAAAAGATGCTAATTGAACAGGGAAAAAGTGATTGGAATACTTACACGTAAAACTTGCGAAGTTGATCGATGTTCCAAGTATTGGACAAAATCTGACCATCCTCCATGGCTAACCGCGCAGATCCTGGCCGCGACAGTGAGACGACAGTGTATGGTCCTTCCCACTTTTGGGAGAATTTATTGCGGTTAGACTGGTCTTGAATTTTTCGTAAAACCAAGTCGCCCACGTTGAGATCACGTGGTCGCACCTTTTTACTGTGATACTTGCGTAGAGCCTGCAAGTATACCGCGGACTTGATCAGGGCACGATCACGCCGTTCTTCCAGGAGGATGAGATCTTGCGATCGCTGTTCGGATTGATTGACCTGTTCGAATTGATTCGTGCGAACAGATCCAATACTAACTTCCATAGGCAACACAGCCTCGGCCCCATAGACCAAATGGAAGGGTGTCTCACCGGTGGCTCGACTAGAGGTAGTCCGTAGTGCCCATAGAACAGTATAGAGCTCGTCTGCCCAAGCCCCCGAGCGGGTCTTGAGGCGATCAAAAACACGTTTTTTGATGCCTTGCAATACTTGCCCATTGGCCCGTTCTACGGCACCATTGCTTTGTGGATGTGCCACGGAAGCAAAGCACACCTTGGTCCCAATCTGATCGCAGTAGTCTAGGAAGAGACCGCTAGCGAACTGAGAACTGTTGTCTGTGATGAGACGGTTTGGAACACCAAATCGTGCCACAATGTTCTTGTGAAAGAACTTTTGTGCAGCTGATGCAGTAATATTTCGTACTGGTTCGGCCTCAATCCACTTTGTGAACGTGTCAATGGCTACGAACAGAAACTTGTACCCATTGACCGCTTGTGGCATAGGACCGACGATGTCCATTCCCCAGATCGCGAAGGGCCATGCGAGAGGAATAGTTTGCAATGCATAAGCAGGTTGATGAACCTGTCTTGCATGAAACTGACACTGTGGACACATCTTGACCATAAACTTGGCATCATCGAGTGCCGAAGGCCAGTAGAATCCCTGTCGAAAAATTTTTCCGACCAGTGTTCGGTATGACGCGTGTGCACCGCATACACCGTCATGTATTTCTTTCAAGAGGGATTTTCCTTCCTCCTGAGATATGCAGCGCATGAATACTCCTTGAGCACCCTTTCTGTACATAACCCCATCTATGAGTTTGTACAGACGCGCCTTTCGAATTAATTGATCGCTTTTGGTTTCGTCCTCGGGTAGGGTCCCATGTTCAAGATAGACCCTCAATGGATGAGTCCAATCTTGTTCCTGACCGAGGTTGGCAACGAAGGCTATTGCCGGATCATCCTCGACCGAAGTCATGATCGAAGGATGGTCCAAGTGTTCAATGAACACTCCTGCCGGAGCGGATGAGCGTGAGGATCCAATTTTGGATACTTGGTCTGCGAGAATATTGTCCTTTCGCGGGACGTATTGGACTTCGAAGTGACTGAAGTGTTTTTCCAATCTCCTCACTTCCCCCAGGTAATGAGCCATTGTCTCATCGGAGGTGCTGTACTCCTTGTTTACCTGGTTTACGACTAGCTGTGAGTCCCCCCTCACCACTAATCGACGGACTCCGAGGAATTTTGCTGCCCGGAGCCCTGCAGGAAGACCTTCATACTCTGCTGCATTGTTGGTGGCAACAAAGTGTAGTTGAATAACATACTTTAGCTGTTCGCCCTGAGGCGTAACTAAGACCACTCCAGCCCCCGAGTGTTGAAAACTACGGGAGCCGTCAAAGTACATTGTCCAATAATCGGGGTACTCCAGTTCCTTTGCCAACTGCACGGGTGGCTCAGGGTTGGTCCATTCGACCACAAAGTCGGCCAAAACCTGAGACTTAACCGCCATGCGAGGGGTGAAATGGATCTCGAAGGCACCGAATTCAACCGCCCATTTGGCGATTCGACCAGATTTTTCTGGATTTCGGACAATATCCCCTAAAGGAAAAGAGGAGGGTACTGTGATCTTGTGTGCTTGAAAATAATGTCGTAGCTTACGGGAAGCCATCAGTAGCGCGTAAAGTATCTTCTGGACCTCAGGGTAGCGCTCCTTAGGACCATGAAGTACTTCGCTCACATAGTAGATGGGTCTGTGTACTCCTTCCCTTTCCGCGATCAGAATTGCGCTGACCGCGTGTGGGGTGGCCGCCAAATACAGAAGTAATGGTTCTTCCTTTTCAGGAGACACCAATACCGGTGGACTGGACAGATATGTTTTTACCTCCTGAAACGCTTTTTCGGCCTCGTCGGACCATGTGAAGTTATGATGTTTCCGCAAGGCTTTAAAGAAAGGTAGTCCCCTTTCGCCTAATCGCGATATGAAGCGACTTAAAGCCGCCATGCGACCAGCCAGGCGTTGAACATCCTTCATGGTCGAGGGCGACCTCATTTGTTCAATAGCTCTGATTTTCTCAGGATTAACCTCAATGCCCCTGGAACACACAAGGAAACCAAGAAGCTTCCCTGAAGAAACCCCGAAAGAACATTTCTCCGGGTTCAATTTTATTCCAAAGCGATTCAAGTTACAGAAGGTTTCCGCGAGATTGTCCAAATGAGACAATCTTTTGGTGCTTTTTACAACCAAATCGTCTACATATGCTTCGAGATTACGCCCTATCTGGGAAAGAAAGGTCTTTTGCATCAAGCGCTGGTACGTGGAACCAGCGTTCTTGAGACCGAACGGCATTCTGACGTAGCAGTATGTGCCGAACGGGGTGATGAAGGCAGTTTTCTCTTCATCGTCTTCTGCCATGCTAATTTAATGATATCCTGAGTAGGCATCCAGAAAACTCATCAGTTCGCAACCCGCAGTGGAGTCAACCAGCTGGTCGATGCGGGGAAGGGGAAAGTCATCCTTCGGACAGGCACTGTTGAGGCTAGTATAGTCGACGCACATGCGCCACTTGCCATTTGACTTGCGGACCATGAACGGATTGGCGAGCCAGTCCGGGTGATTCACTTCGCGGATAAACCCGGCTTGTAAGAGTTTGTCTAACTCTTCTCGGATGGCTTCCTGTCGGTCGGTGGCAAAACGCCTGAGCTTTTGCTTTATTGGTCGTTGTCCAGGTCGAATCGCTAACCTGTGCTCAATTACTTCCCTTGGGACACCGGGCATGTCGGACGGTTTCCACGCAAACACATCTGCGTTAGCCCGGAGGAAAGCAACGAGGTCGAGTTCCTATTTGTCATCCAGGGCTGACCCAACCCGAATTGTCTTGGATGGGTCATCTGGGTACAAGGGAACTTGTTTGAGTTTCTCATCTGGTCGAGGAGCAGCCCTGATCGCATAGGTGGCGACGGTGGCGACCTGAGCGTCCCGGAGGGGAAGTTGATCGACCATCTCCAAAGATAGCCGGTCGCACGTGAGCGCCACGTTGCGACTTCCTCGGACCGAAATGACACCTTTGGGGCCAGGCAATTTCCCGCACTGATAAGCATAGTGCGTTGCCATCATGAACTTAGCCAGAGTCGGCCTGCCAAAGATTGTATTATAAGCCGAATCACAATCGATTACATCGAAAGTAACCAATTCTGTTCGGAAGTTATCTGGTTCTCCCAGAGTGACCGGAAGGACCACTTGTCCCAATGGCATCATCGAGGGGCCTGGGATTATCCCATAAAACGGATGGATTATGAGCTTGATCTTCGAACGAGGAATTTGCATCTCGTCGAGAGTCTTGACCAATAAAAGATCAAGGGAACTTTCCCCATCAATCAGGACCCTTTCGACTCTCGCGTTACTGATGATTGGGGTAATAACCAGAGGTAGCCTCAATGGTCGAGTTAGCCCCACAGGACAGTCAGCGCGATCGAACGTCAAAGGCATATCCGATCAACGGGGATATTGAGGTTCACCAAGGGATGTCTCCGTTTGGTTAACCTCTCGGCAAAAGGTTTTAAACTGCCTTTTGGAAACGAAAGAGGAGGAACCTCCGAAAATGACATTAACATGATTTTGAGGTACCTGGTAAGCCATTTCTTCGTCTCCATCGACGTCTCTAACCCCGCACGCCTGCTCTTTAGGCGGTAAGGTTGGCATTGGCCCAGCTCCTTGGTAGAAATCATCCAGCTGTTTCAACCAACTCCTGCAGTTTTTGAGGTCGTGGCCTGCGGAGTTGTGGAGTGGACACCACCTCTTGCCCTCCTGCGGATTAGTTGATTTTTCTGGCTGGTCGGAATCCCGGTCGCCAGAAGCAGTTTTACTTTTAAAAGAAGACTTATTACCTTTGGTCGAAGGTGGTTTCTCCGCGACCGCGACCTCACGGTACTGTCCAGAGCGGTTCCTCTTCGACTTTTTTGACTTCCCACCCGGTGAAGACTCCGGCTTTTTGCTTGAATCTTCTTTCCTGGCATCCTTGAAGCCTGGTTGGGGCGGTAGGTCCCCCTTGTCAACCATTTGGTTCCATTCGACTGCCTCGGCTGCATCGGAGTATCGATCAGCCATATCGAACAGATCGGCCATTGATCGAGGAGGGTGGATAAGCAAGTCTTCAGTGAATCTCCGGTATCAAACGGCATGCTTAAATGCCCTGATTACGGAGCCATCAGATATGTTCGGGATGGTATTTCTTACCCCGACAAACCTCTTGACAAACTGCCGAAGTGTTTCGGTCGAAGTTTGCCGTAGTCTATGCAGGTCGTCCTCCTTACCCGGCTTTCGGTAACAGTTTTGGAAATTGCTGAGGATGGCATCGCATAGCATTTCCCAATTATAGATAGAACCCTCAGGCTGATTGAACAACCAGGTTCTAGCCGGTCCTGCGAGGACTGTTGGCAGGTAGTTGGCCATAACCTTGTCATCGCCTCCTGCTGCTTGGATGGCAGTAATATAGATCTGAAGGAACTCAGATGGGTTTTGAGTTCCATCAAACCTCTCAATGGCCCCTGGTCGAAACTTATCGGGCCAAACGACTGCTCGTAGGCCAGGCGAGAAAGCTTTGCAACCAACGTAAGGACCGTGAACCGTCCTGCGACTTTCGGTCGGGTTTCGAGCAAACTCACTTAATGGCGAGGTTACTCGGGGTCCCAAACGAGAGTGAACGGGAACTCGATCCCTACTACGAGAGTCCTGCATTCGCCGATATTTGTCCTGTCGGGACGGTAAAGGTGGCGGGTAACTCTGTCGGCCAGAGCCAAAATGAGGACCATCTCATTCACGGGGATGTGTCACTGAGCGGGAAGAAGCTATTGGGGTCGCCTCGGATGCGACCTCGTCCAGTCTTTCCGCCAGGATCCTGAAAAAGGCCGGTCTCTGCGCATCCGTGACCGTAGGAGGAAAATTACGCGTGACCTCCGCGATAGATCGCAGTCGACCATGGGTACTTCTCCTAGGGGCACCAGGTGTTACTGTTTCTTCGTCCACTGGGAAATGCTCCGGTGGTAAGAAAGGAGTCTGGTCACGTCTACGACCACGCGACCGTCGAGAAGAACTCGGGGCAGCATCGTAACGAGCCTGCGCATCTTGAAGAGCCTCTAGGGCAATTCTGCGTGGTTCGTTGTTCTGTTGCTCGAGATATTGCTCCTCCTTCTGTTTGCGATCTTGTTCTTCCTTCTGTTTGCGATCTTGTTCTTCCCTGGCAGCCTGTTGATCGGGAGTTTCCTCCGACAACGCAGCAAACTGCCTAGGGAGAGAGGTCGTCGATGGGGAGAACATCTCGGTTTGTTCCGAGTCAGACTCGAAATCAAAGAGACGGTGGAGGTTATCAGGGTCGAACCTTCCTGGGCTAACTTCAGGGTCACCATCATATTTTCCCTCAGCGGGATCGTATGACGGGCCGGATTCATCACCTAGCACATTAAGAACCTCTGCGGGTTCTGACCTTGTGCCAGTTACCTCCTGGTCGATTAACATGACTTGGGGAGATGATTCAACCTGTGGAAGATTCTGGCTTTCGACCTCTTCCATCGGAACAGGATCGCTTGGAGAAGGCATGGGTATATGGGCATAATCCTCGAGATCGAAATCGTTCTTGGAATCATATGCTCCAGCCATGTTTCGGCGAACCTCCGAATTTCAATTAGGACGCCTTGAGAAAGGCCCCACGGTGGGCGCCAGCTGTCGACGATTCGGACTCGGAGTCCTCAGCCGAACTTATGTAGAATTTGTAATTGTGAGACCTTTCAGGATGACCCTTCGGGAAGGTATGCTGAACAATAGTGAACAAGAGCACAGAGAGTTTAGACAGGTTCGGGCCCTCGATGGTGGGAGTAAAAGCCCTACGTCCTGTTGAGATTTCACTAAGTGTGGTAAAAGGTTTACAAATGGAGGAAAAAGTCCTCACAGGTGAGGATTTTTCCTGTAAGAGTGTACAAGGATAAGCCAAAGAAGGCTTACTAAAATGCTATATGAGGTGTGCCGTAGACTTGGCTAACTTGGATGATTTTGGGTTTCTTGATCTTTCGATCTCTCGGTTGATGTTTCGGATGATCCCCCGGTTTTTCCTCCCTCTTCATTGATGCCCCATGCCATCCTTTTGTACTGTTTGAAAGGGTGCCATGTAAAGGAAACTGCATCAAACGGTTGCACGGACGGTTGGATGCGGTTGCACGGACGGTTGGATGCGGTTTTTTGGAACTGCTCTTAACCTCCACGCAGGTTAAACACGTGTTATTCACGGATAACTGTATGTGTTAACCTTCTGACGGTTGATTCTCCACGTGTAGGAATCTTCGGGATACTTAGAATATCCTGTTGTACGGGCAACCGAAATAGATAGATCCCAAGTATCCTGATCGGCAAATGTTCTGACCGCGGGATATTGGCTGACCGCGCAATATCCCGAATGTGTAGTTCGCGTATAGCTTACGAACTTCTGACCGCGCAAGGCTTACGGTCTGACCGCGTAAAGCTGCGATCTGATCGCGTAAAGGTTGCGACCTGATCGTGTAAAGCTTGCGACCTCATGGTGATGCCCCTCAGAATAGCTTGAGTTCGCATCACCAGATACATGTCTGGTTCGAATTTGTCTTGAACCAAAAGTTTATTAGAAATGACCCGGGTGTCAATCCTCGTCAGCACTTTACGACCAAAAATTACAAAACAACACTTTTGGTTCGACGAAAACCAAGAATGCTTAGTCCACCTCTTTTTGACCAAAGACCATGACAGATGATTCGGTCAAAAAAACAATATACTATTTTGTCCAAATACAATCAACCAGAAATCTTAACATCTAATTCAACCAGAGTGTAGCCAAAGATCGTAGTTCTCAAACGAGCACTCTAAAAGATTATGGGGGATCCTCCCCACATTCGACCTCAAAAGCATGACCAAGACTTATGTGATCATCATAAAACACAAAAGTGCTGTTTTGATCAAGCATTAAGACCAGTGGGTCTCGAGGCTCTTCCCGACAATCGATCAATCTTGCTGATTCAACCAAGAAACCTAAATGCTTGCTCTTCTTCCGAATTGATCAGGTCTTCTATTATTGCGATCAAGATTTATGCTGACCAAAATTTACGATCAAAATTTTTTACCACAAACCAACATACGACCATTATTCCAAAAACCAACATGCAACACTTCTACTTCGATCAAGTGTAGGCTTAGTAAACCTTTGATTCGACCATCATAACAATCATAAGAAGCTTTGTTATGTTCTGGTCATATCATCATAAGTTTTATTTTAGTCATGATCGTTCTGGTCAAAATTGATCATAGTTGTGCAGTTCAATCCCAGGTTAAGGAGTAAGAGAAGAGTGTTTTAATTTGTTGAGTTAGGAGCCATTTGCTTACTTCTTAGTACTGACCAACTAATTTTCGAACTGTGATTATTCATGTGGGTTATTAATAAAAACAAAAGCTCGTGGAGTCACACCTAGAACCCCCCCGGCGCCCCCCCCCCCCCCCCCACACACACACAAATCTGATCAGGAACTCTCCAAGCCGCCATCACTTTATGCTCGTCTGCCTCCGGCGAGGCCTCTCACTCCTCCGTCACCCACGTCTCCCCCTTCCGCCGCCTCGCCCCGCACGCCTTTCTCTCTTCTCCCTCCAACTCCTCTCCCCTGCCGCCATGGGAGCGAACTCCGCCGCCGCTGCCGCCGCCACCGCGGAGGCGAAGGACGCGAGGGAGAAGGCCACGCGGGACGACGCGTATCTGGAGGCGGTGGTGCAGAAGCGTATCCGCATGTTCGAGGAGTTCCAGGCCAAGCAGGCAGCCGAGCGGCAGCGCGTCGGCGGCGAGCCCATCAAGTCAGTGGGTCTATATTTGTTTCCTCTCTTGTACTTTGCGTCGGATCGGTTGGGTGGTCTGGATCTTGTTTTAAGGCGTTGGTTTGGGGATTAGAGCTTCAGATTGGGAAGATTTGGTGATTTAGATGGGCTTTATGTTAAGTTGAGCTTTTTTTGATGTTGGTTTGGGGCGTTATGTTATTGCCTTAGTATTCTGGTGTGCTGAATTGTGAAGTAGATGAAGAAAAAGATGCAAAATGGTTCTAAAAATTGTCTAAATTGAGAAATAGAAATACTTTCTGAAGAATGGATTGTTAAATTCTCGTGGAAAGAATGCTGGAGCGGGAAAATACTGTCAAATCAAATTCAAGAGTCACGCATGCCAGAAAACTAGAAATTGGACACCGTTGCTTTGGCAATTGGCTTCTGTCTTGTGTGCTTAGTCTTCAATTGAAGTGGTTTATGTCTGCTGAACCATCAAATGAGCCAGCAGGTGGTGTATGTTAATAATCTTTTTTTGGGGAAGTGCAAGAAGTGTTGCTACATGGGACAATTTAATGATTTACATCAACTTTTATAGGAAAACCGGAGGTTGTGTTCAGTGTGTTTAAGCAAGTTTAGGTTTTGAGACAGATAAGGATAGTAGTATAGTGAACCAGGAGAATTTGATAGAAGACTTTCTGTTGCATATTTTAGATCAGCTTAAGTAGTTTATAGCAGGTATTGATGAGGTATCAAATGCTAGTTCCTGAGGACGAAAACCTGGCCAAACTGCTGGAGGACTTGATTAATTTATATTATCCATGCAAACTTTTTTACTAAATGATCATATGATTTTGCACTTCAACATTCATCCTGCTTTATTAGAAATATGGACTGCAAACATTTTGTTCCACATAAATGCCATAACATGCAATGCCTGATTCTGATAATAGACTGTCAGGACTTTCATTTGTTTGCATTGTACCTTTTAGATGAAGTGATTATGTTGAATTGTTTAAGTTTTTGGGAGTTGCAAATTGGACATACATGCATTACCTGTTTTACTTGTTGCCAATGAATTATTTCATTTCTTCTCTTTTCCTTTGGGCAAAATTGCATTGAAGGCCCCTCTGCTATCACCCTAGTGTAATCAGATCTCTTGAGTTTGGAGAAGATAAACCCCTCTACTATCCAGTGGGTGCAATCAGGCCCTTTAATCTATTTTTATTAAAAAAACTTGTGGGGCTAGCCTATGAGGACCGACACAGGGACCACATGTTAGTGACTTACCACTTTAATGGACCTAACGAAAAATTGGATTGTGCGATCTGATTGCACTTGCCCAAATAGTAGAGGAGCCTATTTGCACCAATTTCAAATAGAAGGGATGGATTGCACAGATAATAGACGTGCTTCTGGTGCAATTTCACCTTTCCTTTGGTATGCTATTTTAGTACTGACTATTTAAATGAAGGAGCACAAAAGAGGATAACAATTTGCTCATTTTGTATTCGTACCTTGTTTTGCTGCTGCAACTTAGTCTATCCATTTTGTTTTTTTTGTTAAACTCTATACTATCATATTCATTTGCAGTTTGCACTATGCCTTTGTGAAATTCTTTAATGTTTCTTATGCCTGCAATTTCCTTCAGGATAACTTTGCCCGATGGTGCAGTCAAGGAAGGCAAAAAGTTGATATCAACCCCAATGGATGTTGCTAAGGAGATATCAAGTGGACTAGCAGCTAGTTGTTTAATAGCCCGAGTAAGCATATGTTTAGATGTCTCTACTATCTTTCTTTTATTAAAAAAAAAAATCGATTTATCCTTTTTCGTTAAAAACTCCATATCTGATGTTCCAATTCATTTAAGTTAAATTGGCCATCATAGCCAAGAAAGGAATAATATTAAAAGAATGACAGATGATAGATATCATGGAAAAGCCTTTTGTTCTCTACCAAATACAAGATGAACCCTGGTGGTAAAACATTGGATCCAGCTAATGTTGATTGCTTGCTTTAACTTTTTGATGTATGTTGGTGTAGTGTATAAACTTTTCCAATGTAGAAATTATTTTCCTTTTTTGTTCTTGCGATGTTATGGAAATTTTTTTGGACTACATCAAGTTTGTCATTGGTTATTTACTTTAAAATTTATTCTGCATTTCTGCTTGTTGGAAAACACTTCTAGTTATTAATTGGTTAATCTGAGGAATTTTAAAAAATATATGAAACTCTTTGTTGAAGAATTGTTCAATTGATCAATGATTTACCTTGATGCTGTTTGACCAGAAACCATTCTATAATTTTTATTCCATAGTGAATCTCAATGATGGACTTTCACCTTTTTTTTTAAATTTTTTTAGAGGATAGCTCAATGATTCATGGGGTTCTGTATCTTCACAGGCTCCTTTTTTTTGGTAACTATTGGTTTTTGCTTATTTTTTATTTGCATCAGTTTCCACATATTGATGAATTTGTACTGTGATAAACATGTTCACTTCCAGGATGTAAATATATTTTTTTTCTTGGCATATAGGTATTCTTTATATTACAAAATATTTTTTGTTACCACACGCTATATCTGTAAGACTTGTATCAAAATGTTCTTTACAGTTTTGCCTCTGCACAACTTTAAGTTTGGGTAAGATGTTCATATTTTTTGAGGGTGTCTTATGTTGTCAATTCATTCTATTTGATAACCCATTTATGTTATATAGTAGAATGGAATTTAATTTCAAATGTTTTAAGCGATGATGTAGTTTAATTACTCTGTATGCTATGTTACGATTTGTTTGTTTACTGGTTGAAGGTAAATGGAATACTATGGGATATGGCAAGGCCACTGGAAGGTGATTGTGAATTGAAGTTCTTCAAATTTGATACCAATGAAGGACGTGACACCTTCTGGCACTCTAGTGCTCATATTCTTGGAGAAGTGAGTAAGAACTTCACAAACTGATATCTTCGAGCATGATTCGTCTTTATTAGCAAATTCTGTATTAGCTACCTCATGTTTGGTTTTATGCATCAAATGGTTCTGTTAGTCTCCCTCGTTAATGTATTTATTCATTTTTTATAGTTCATTTTCAA
This sequence comes from Pharus latifolius, assembly GCA_019359835.1. Classification (NCBI taxonomy): domain Eukaryota; kingdom Viridiplantae; phylum Streptophyta; class Magnoliopsida; order Poales; family Poaceae; genus Pharus; species Pharus latifolius. The sequence goes on along the minus strand of CM033326.1, from coordinate 51,356,456 downwards.
TTCAAGTTTCTTTGACTGAAACTGCAAAATTGCAGTCTCTTGAGAGGGAATATGGATGCAAGCTGTGCATTGGGCCGTGTACTACAAGAGGCGAGGTATGGGAAAACCCTTATTTGAGGATAATGCAACAAATGAACAGAATAATTTGGCCCTCTTTATTATCGAATAAATGTATGCATAGTAATAATCAATAATACAAGGTTTACATAAATGTCAATTGTTAAAGTGATTTATGTATAATATTCCTTATTATTTGGGTGTGATGAACTGTGCAATATATAATTGTTCTTGTGGTAGTAGCGGTCACTTGTAATAGTGTTGTAGATTACCATGAGTTGGTATATGTCATATGGGCATGTTTGGTGTGTCCTCATTGACCATTGACCAGATTTGGCTAGCATTTGGTTCATGGGCCCGAAATTGTGGTGCACCAATGTAGTTCACCATATCTCAATTCATTTTTTTGTCAATTCACAGCCAAATTGAGCCCCCTAGATTTGACATGCCAAAATTTCCAACATTTTTTTTGGGGGGGGGGGGGGGGTGTGGGAGCCCTCCAAGTTGGGTGTTGATTGAGTGGCTTCTCAGGTAAGCTAAAGTCCCATTTGTACTGTGAAGTGAAAGTTCCTCTCCATGAACTTTGTTGAGAAGTCAGCTTTTGGATGAAGCTAGTCCTTACACTCTTGAGAATACACTCTTGAGAATGGCATATAGGAGAGAGAGCATGCCACCTAAGCATGGAGCCAAGTAAAAATCAAACACTTTAATGTATCATATCTACTGGAGAGATAGTATGTCACATCATAAAAAAAATACTTTTTTATTTAAATTTTTTTTGTCACAAAACACAAAAAAAATCAAACTAAATCCCTTAAACATACGAGGTTGATAGGTGGGTCAAATAAGTGACGGTCCCAGCTGTCAGCCTTTGGCTGCATGAAGCGATATGCGTGCACCCACATCACCCATGATGTTTTATGAGCCCATGGGTGTCGTTTTGCGCACCCACCTGCTCGGAAACCCGACTGACGAATGGGTTGTGCCTTTTCCAGCCCCCCTCGTCAGTAATGGAGTTCACACAGGTATGATTGGGTGCAGGATGCTACACGTGTGGGGCCCACGAATGTCTCATCGCGTTGAGCTGCTCTCCAATGGTGCCGCTTCGCCTGGCTTGCGCTAAGTGTGGCCCGCCTGCAGTCCGATGTGCCTCCCATGCATCTGCCGTGTGCACCAAGCCTACGCCGGCTTGCACCATGCCATTGGAGACAACATAAGCCCCCCTCCCTACCAACAATGAAAAATGAACATAGGTATAGAATGGAATGTTCCGTACCCATGAACCTAGCCTTTATATTTCATCTGTTTCAACTATGGGGAAGGTAATTTATATTCAAGTTCTTTTCTTGTGTGTGCATTTCACCTTTTTAGGTTTCCACGTCTTATTAATGATTCTCATTGCGTAATTTTTTTTTCTTTGAGATAAGTCTAAATTTGGTCCCTCTTTGGCTAGAGTCCATTTTTGGTCTTATGCTTTAAAACCTTCCAAAAATCACCCTCTTACTATGAAAAAGTCCACTTTTCATCTACCACCTGGGTTTTGTGGGTGATATTCCATGCTTGTGAATTTTTTGAGTTTTTTGAATTGCACATATGGTGATAGAGGCTAAAAAGGGAAATTGCTCCCTCCGAAATGTCCCTAACCAGCATCTTGTGCGTGGTTGGAACACCTTAGTACATGCTAAATAGCTAGTATTTCTGTTTAGCTCTAAAATATTTTGAACAAATTATTCAAGACTTCTTGGAACTTAAGTGGCTCCTCATGATAAAATACTCCCTCTATTTCACAATATAAGCCTACTTTCCGATTTCGAATGTTTCATAGTATAAGTCTACTTACAATCCCAATGCACCTTTTAATACTACTTTGTAAATTTGCTCCTCATGATAAGATACTCCCTTCATTTCACAATATAAGCCTACTTTCCGATTTTGAATGTTCCACGATGTAAGTCTCTTTACAATCCCAATGCACCTTTTAATATGGCTTTGTAAGTTTGCCCTTACTAATACTTTGTCACTCCTCCTTTACTACTACTCCCAGTCTCTTCCAAAATTTACTTAACATAGGCACTATAGTCCACTACAAGTTCTTTGTCTCTCATTTTGTGCGCCTTAAATCTTGCATGCATAATAAGTAGACTTATATTATATTGTGAAATAGATGAAGTATATTTTACTTGTGAGGATGGATAAAAGAAATATGTCTTGGGAATTTGGCAATGAAGTGTCTGTGTTACTTAGGGGGGTGTTTGGCCAAGATCCGGCTCTCAAAGATGTACATAAGTCAAACACCCTAGCTCTTGGTGTGGGCTTCTTTGGAACCCAGGAGAAGCCGGAGCTGGTTTTATACAAATTGTGGAGTTACCTTTTAGTGGCTTCGTGGGCTCTAAAAACCAAAAATGACATATTTACCTATGATGTTATAACAAATTACATGATTTTTCCTTAGTTATAGTAATATTTTATTGAGGTTAAAAATGCAAGTACTATTTAAAGTAGAGAAACCGGAGTTAAAAGGCCAAACACCCTCTAGTTTTAGTTTCTAGTGTCTAAAGAACTAGAGCTTCTTGACTCTAGCTTCTATGGGATAGAGGCCAAAGTCAGAGCCTGGCCAAACATTCCCTTAATACTCCATATGAGATGTATCTTTCTGCTGGATATGGGCTTTTATGATATACTCACACATCACTATCCGTTGTGAGAACACGTGATATTTGTGCAATATTTTATTTTTCTCTGTTCGGTGTGAAGACTGAAGAACTCCTTGTTTTTGGTGTGTATGTCATCAAGCAGCAGGCTATAGTTGCTATCACCCAACCCTATGGGGTACCACACAGAACACTAGCCATTTTCAGCACTTATGGCATGGATTGTGTGTGTGTGTGTGTGTGGGCATGCTGTCTATGAATGTATGCATATGTCTTTTGACATTGGTTAACAAGCCTTAATATGATTGATCATTTGTATGATTGCTAGTGATATCTGATATCTGTGCACATAAAGGAACTTGTTATCTGCAGTTTAGTGGGCTTATTAATACTCAATGGAAAAATCCTATGATTCAATGATTTATGCATTTTCTCTAATTTTTTCACTTTACATGTCCAGGGTTTCTACTATGATGCCTACTACAATGATTTGACATTGAATGAGGAGCATTTTGGTCGCATTCAAGCTCAAGCTCAAAAAGCTGTTGCAGTACGCTTTTCTATTTAACCCATTTTTATTCATTGTCTTATTATCTTATAGTTTATGTTTACCTTGTTTCATTGACACTATTTGTCAATATTGATTTCTTCTATACACATATGGTTGGTTATTAACTGCAATTTGTAATTGAAATCCCTAAGAATGTCCCATTCCTATGGCCTAGCCAAAATGTTCTGACAACTCACTACTGTGTTAAACCTAACTTGGTGCAGGAGAAGCAGCCGTTTGAACGCATTGAAGTCTCCAGGACGGAAGCGCTGGAAATGTTTGTTGAAAATAAATTTAAGGCAATCCATGGTTTTTCTATCTTATTTCAATATCTTGAATCATTGTATTGCTGCTTATGAGCTAGCATATATAATACTTTCTCTTTCACTATGTGTTTAAATATTTTGAACTATGTTCAGGTTGAAATTATAAATGAATTGCCTGAGGACAAGACCATTACAGTATACCGGTGTGGTCCTCTGGTTGACCTTTGCCGTGGGCCACATATCCCAAATACTTCCTTTGTTAAAGCCTTTGCCTGTCTCAAGGTAATTCAACTTCGTTGTGTATTAATCTCTAGTTTCTTCTTTCTTTAATAGAATTGAATACTTCAGATTTGAACTTACATTTATGTTCATATTCAGGCTTCATCATCATACTGGAGAGGAAAAGCAGACCGTGAGAGCCTGCAGAGAGTATATGGAATTTCTTTCCCCGACTCTAAACGTCTCAAGGTACAGAATATAGTTTCACGGAAGATTGTTAACAAGAGCAGACTTTGTAACACTGGTGAATATGTATTCTATGTTTTGTTTCAGATGCTAATACTTATTTAATATTAGGAAAAGTCTTATTTTGGTCCTCCAACTTTGATCAAGTCCAACTTTGAACTTAACTTTTTGAAAGGCCAAAATAGGCCCTCAACTTTTGGTTTTGGTCCAAAAAAGGCCTTCCATTTAAAAAGGGGGTTATTGCTATTTTACCCTCACAAATTTCCTATATTTCAAGACTATCCCCACAAAAGAAATATACAAAATGCCCTTACAAAACTAGATTGTCATATTTTCATATCCCTACCATCGTCTGTTAGATCTAATAGAGATAGCAACAGAATTAAATGCAAGAACTAACAGCTCTAATGAACTTTGTTCTGAGTTATTTCTCTACTCTAACCTGTGTCCTCCAAACTCAATTCCTATCCCATTCTCACCTCCAATCCTCTTTTCCCACAATATAATCATTACCAGGAATACCAGGAATGCCAAGCAAATGAGCCCATGGTTGGAAGGGGGTATTGCTATTGTACTGTCACAAAATTCCTATATTTTGAAACTACTCCCACAAAAGAAATATAGAAAATTCCCTTACAAAACTAGATTGTCATTTCCATATCCCTACCGGCAATTGTTTGTTAGATTTAACAGAGATAGAAACATAATTTGCAAGAACTAACAGTTCTAATCAACTTTATTCTAAGTTACATAGAAAACGAAGCAGATCCTTTGGTTATATCAAATCCTTATATAGAGCCCTTGAGGTGGAGAGTGGTTATATCAAATCCATACAGTACTAAAACTCTTATCGAATTAGTTTCAAACGAAGCAGATCCTTTGGTTCTAGTCAGGTGGGTCATTTACAACTGCTCTTTAGACCTGAAATTATAAAGATACCACTAAATCAGAAACGCAGCAAATGCCTGCTATGATTTTATTTGGAAGTTGAAACAAATTTTCTTTTTCAAAAATTGCTAGATCAAAACAGGAAGTTTTTTTAATTCTAGTATTATAAATCCCGCAAAAATATTTTTTTTATTTTAGCGACGACCTGTTATGTTTTACCAATATGTTTATTGCTTGATAATCTGCAGGAATATCTACATCTCTTAGAGGAGGCTAAGAAACGTGATCATAGGTTATTAGGGCAGTCTCAGGAACTTTTCTTTTTCCATCCACTTAGGTACCCTCATATTTCTGATTTGGTTTTCTTTATTTGATGAGTCCACTGCAAGATTGATTACGAGTCCACTGCTAAAGCCTTTGTTAAATTTTCTAATCATGCAGCCCAGGAAGCTGCTTCTTCCTTCCACATGGTGCTAGAATATATAACAAGTTAATGGATTTTTTGCGACAACAGTATAGAGATAGAGGGTACCAAGAGGTTGGTAATTATCTTCTCAAATGGAGTATGGACACCTCTATTCATTTCCTCCTTTGTTTCTGTTTCTTATGTGATTTTTGTTAGGTCTTAAGCCCAAATATTTACAATATGCAACTATGGGAAACTTCTGGACATGCTGCCAACTATAAGGAGAACATGTTTGTCTTGGAGGTAAGAACCTCTTCAGATGCTGCAAAGAATAGAACCTTAAACATAACAAAAGATTTGTGATCTGTATGTTACAGATTAGCACAAGGAAGGTATGACCTTGTCTCTACTCTACTGGGTGATTGTTGCTTCTTTTGTGCAGATAGAAAAACAGGAATTTGGTCTGAAGCCAATGAACTGCCCCGGTCACTGTCTAATGTTTGAGCACAGGGTTCGTTCCTACAGAGGTGAGCTTTTTCCTAATCTGAGAATTGTATCATAAAGTCTTTAACCATGGTTGGTGTTGTTGGCTGGAATGAGATGCTGCGTAAATTACAAATTGATGTTGTGGCAATAATAGCTTAAAGCTTCTCCCTTTCTGAACTATTTTTCCTGTCAAATTTAGTGGTATCTTTATAATTTGTTGGTATAAGTTGGGCGTTTGCTGCTTGGTCCTCGTCTCATGGCCATTTCTGCAAATTCAAAAATCTTGCAGCACAACAATATAGTTGTCTCCCTGTGTATCAAGCAAACGTAATTAGTAAAAGTATCTGGGGTCTTGAACTATAAAAGGGGAGTTAATTGAAAGCAAACAATGCTTCTTTGTAATCATTAGCCTCTCATCAACATCCGTGCACAATGTGAGCTGTTAATGTACCTAATGGTGTTGCCGTGTTGCTAATGCCAGGAGTTGCTGCTTCCTAAAATCATTTGATTTCTTCATGCAATCGTTGTTTTTGACAATTCACTTGATCAAGGCTAGAAAATTCCTGATAATATCAACTGCTAAGTCAGGTGATTAATTAAATGTGCTGTCCTTATGAATTATGATTGCTGTCCCTATACTGGCTGCAAATTTTGCTGAAGGATTGAAGCACAATAGTAGGCTGTTGCCAGTGCATACTTGGAGAGATGGCTCTTATTTTGATTGCAACCTTATGAGTTATGACAATAGTTATGTATCACTGAAAAAGAAATTTAAATGCAAGGTCTCTCTTAGAAAGCAGTTATATATGGTAGAACTTTATGTAATTTATCCTTGTGAACTATGGTAATGCGTCCTTTTTCGTTCAATTGGCATGTTCCTTGATCTTGATTCACTTGTTATTTCTTTCACCTACTCTCTTTAACACACGACATTAACATGTTTCATTAAAAATGGCAGAGTTGCCTCTCCGCATGGCAGATTTTGGAGTTCTTCATAGAAACGAGCTGAGTGGTGCACTTACAGGTTTGACGCGTGTTAGAAGATTCCAGCAGGTAAGATCAAATGCTACCCCAAGAGTTGTTGGTTCTTTCAAGATATTCTTCAATTTTCCAGTTATAGTTTCTGACAATTCTATTAGTTCCAGAATAATAGTTTAACCAACATCTGATGTGTGTTTCCTGTAGGATGATGCACATATATTTTGCAGAGAGAGACAAGTAAGTTTGATTTACACATTTGGACCATGCGTTCCAATCCTTTTTTTTTTTGGTTTGATAATAGGAAAGTGATGCTATTGGAACTGTTTTTTAGTTTATAATACACCGGTGTATGCTACCATGGGCAGTAGTGTAGGATGTAGCACAATCGTTGTTATACCCTTTAGATTGATTTTCTATTAGTCCTTTATCAGTGCTGAATTCCAGCAGGCTTAAGAGTTTCTAGAAGTCTTTCTTTGTTTGAACTACTAATTATTTGAAGCACTGTTGTAGTTTACAAAAATGATTTGGAACTGTGAAGAAAACATACCTAAGTAGGCAGTTCCTTTTGAGTTGTAGAAGACAGCCATTATCCTGCTCACACACACACATGCGTGCGTGCACATGCTGGTGTGCATTCCCCATGTACATGTACACACTTGTACAAGGTGTTGATCAGTCCTTGGCAGCACTTGCATTTTGTTTTGGCTTTAGATATTTTCTCCTGTGTTGTGTTTCTTCCCAACTTTGTTTGAACTTCTTCATTACAGATCAAGGATGAAGTCAAGGGTGTTCTGGAATTCATCAATTATGTTTATGAGATATTTGGGTTTAAATATGAGTTGGAATTATCAACGGTAATCTTCTTGTCTTTTTTGCATACTAGGAACCTTCAGAACTTTGTAGGAACTTCAAGCTACAGTTGATAACTCCTTTCAAATGCTGCAAAATCAGATATCATATTAGGTTGTCTTTATAACGTAATAGATGAGGTACTTGAAGTGTTATGCGGCATTGAGTAGACAGACTGGTTTTCGGTTTCATATGTCCTGAACCTGGTAGAAGTTGAATCACAAAGATCACCTATATTACTGACACTGTCACTGGGGACATGATGTCACATTTTCTTTGCAGACCTATTGAAATGGAAATGGGTATCCAATAATACAAAGTTAAGCAATGTATGCTGAAGTGGGTGGATACATGGTGGCACTTGTCCTAATATTGTGTTGGGAGTACATTTGAAGTCTAGTTCAGTTTCTTGTGGGTTCATGAACCTGCAGTTAATCAGGTTAATCAAAGACCTGTCTCCTGGCATCATAGGCTCGGCTGGCTTTTGCCATAAGTTCTGAGAGCATCAATCAATTCACATGTTTCGCCACCAAAAGAAGATAATTTGTATATCACATTTTGACTACCATGACCTTTCGCATAAAGTAACAGAATAAGTTTTTAGGTTCCTTTTTTTTTTCTATTCAGCATTTTTTGGTGCTATGTTTTGGAAGGATATTTAGAGAGACAAATCTTCTCAGCAATACTTCGTGTACACACAAACAAGAATAATCCTAGAACAAAATGGGTGCTTGCTAATGTGTACTGAGGGTGCATTTGTACACACAAACAAGAATAATCCTAGAACAAAATGGGTGCTTGCTCATGTGTCCTGAGGGTGTGTTTGGTACACCGTTTTGTATGTAGTATGATGATTACAGGGAATCTTGCCATAATTTTAAAGGATTTTCATGTTTGCCTAAAAGTTCATGTAATTTAAAGCCGTAATCTGATATTATCCGTAACAAAGATTACGGTGGTTTGTTGGATAAGGATTACAAACCTGTTTTACGAGTCACCGTAATTGTTATTAATTCCATTTTTTTCATTTTGCTCCAAATATCTCCAATATATGGCTATACAATAAACTTTAGTAATAGGATGCACGTTATACTCCAATACATGACTTGTACATGTTACAATATACAGATTTTAACTAACAAACAGTGATTATTGGGAATCTTACTATGTTATACCAAACATGTAGTTTAACATTCTCAATAATGATCCAATAAAATTACTAATTCTATCAAATACAGTAATCCTAAATTACATGTTAATCTACAAAAAAGGATTATGGGGGATTTTGAGATTACAGGTAATCAAAGATACGATGTACCAAACTTATTCTCAAGTTTCAACCTTTAAAGGAATACAATGAACAAGTGAACAACTGATGGTGGTTATTTACAACCCTAACCTGATCATAATCTCATTCATGTTTATTATTTTAGAGACCAGAGAAGTATATAGGGGAGATTGAAACTTGGAACAAAGCAGAGCAGCAACTAACAGAAGCCTTGAATGAGTTTGGGAAGCCATGGCAGGTACTTTTACAGAGTCATTTTCCCGTAAAATTTGCATTACTGTTTTCTGCTGGATGTACATTTGTAACATGTAGTAATTTCAAATTTTCATTGTAGTAAAACATGTTTACACTTTTTTTTGAAAGGGTTTAGTGATTTACATTTAATTCTTCTTCCAGTGTAAATTAAACTTGCATTTGGCATTATTGTTGTTGTCCTTTTGTATCTCGAAAGAGTGATTTTCCCAATTTCATTCCATCGGGGCCCGGCATTTACCGACATTGTACCCCTTCTCCGCTTGCCTTTTATATAAGCGGTTGTAATAAGCGGTTTAGTGCTTAAGCGGCCAACTGCCCATTTAAATGCTTAAACGGTAGCATAAGCGTCTTAAATAGACCCAAATGCATTTAAATTTTTCATTTCTTTATTTTTTATTGGTTTAAGTGAAGTCGGAACACTTATCAATATTTCTTGTAGCAATCATTAATATTGTTTTTATTTCTTCTTGATTGGTATGAAAAAGGATTTATAATATTATGTGTATATTTTTATTAATAAATATATAATCTGTTTATAAGATAAGGCCGCAGAAGCGCTAAGCGGTGGGTTGGCCTGGCCGTTCGCTTAGCGCCTTTTAGAATATTGAATATCTGTTAACTATTGTTATATACTTATATTTGATTAATATTTGATGAACATAAAGATGTTTCATGCGGTAGTTGTTACTGATTGGTTGGTTGAAGCCTTGAACTACAACTCTTAATTGAAATATTTATGGCATTTTTAATTGAGTAATTTTCACCACTGGTCCCTCATTTATCTCAATGTTCCATATAGTTTTCTTTTTTTTATTTTTGCAATCAACTCTCTCTTTTATTCCCTCTTTTATTGTAAATGGTCTCAAATGGCTCCTCTATATTATTTTCCACAATAAAAATTGCTGACTGGGCATACCATGCAGCGCACTAAGTTCACTTAATAGTGTAGAATATAGTAAAGAAAGAAAATCATTCTCTTTAATTTAGTTTTCTCAAAAATTTTCTTTTTATTCACTTGCAACATGAAAGCAAGTTTACACTGAAAATTAAACATTTTTTTTTAGTTTGCAGCAACTAAGTATTCCTTGTAAAACAATGTTTAATAAGATTAGGAAATCTTACTGTCACTGATGTCATTGATATCACGGCGGCGCCTAGGTGTCCTGTCAGCGGCGCGCGGTCACCGTGGACACTTGTCTTGCCTGGAGTTGAGTAGGCGGCCACTCGGCCAATTCGGGTGTCGCCCATGGACAACTAGGTGTCATCTGGTTCCACTGCGGTGGTCGCTTGAGCCTAAAAAACTCTTGCCTTTTTAGAGTTTAGGGTTGTGCTTGTGCAAAGTCCAAACCTAGTTGCCGCCTCCTAGTCTTGACGCAAGCTTGTCACCCTTGCGATTCGTGACTCGTCCGTCGTTTCCATCGCCGATCATCGCGATCCACCGTTGCCGTTGCCATCCATCATGAGCCGTCGTCGCCAACGCGAGGACATCTGTCACCGTTGCCGCCCCACCATCTACCACCTTAGGGTTCACACTTGTCTAAGTCTGTTTTTTCTCACTTCGCTGTTCTTAGTCAGTTAGCCTCTAGTCTCTCTAGTTCTCTTCTAGGACTGTTGTTCTCTTATAGTCTCAGTTCTCAATTCTCTAGTTCTCTTCTAGTCCAACTGTGCAAGTCTTCAAGATGCTCTTATTTGAGACTTGGTGGTGTAATAATCACTTTTGGTGTCTTTGATATTAGACTTGGTGGTGTCTTTGAGATTAGACTCATGCTACAACTTTGGTTAATTTGCAATAATACTATGTTATTTAATTATTTAATTGTTGCGTACAATATGTAATCTGTCACCTAGGTAGACGCCTAGAAGTCCAGGCGGTCCTAGGTGCCACGTGTCATCGGGGCACCGTGATAACCTTGCTTACTGTGATTTTGGCATAGTGCCACTTTTCTTCTTTTCCCATGTTTGGAAAGATGGAAGGTAGGTTTGAATTTGAGATAAAAAGAAATATTTTATCTTTTCATATTCCATGAGAGTTATGAGTAGATTTTGAGTATTTTTGGGATTGGGTTGAGTTGGCAAAAAGTTTGAGTTCTTCAAGTTGGTCGGATTTGGGGGCAGGCCAAACTCAGGTTGTGTTTTTAAATTTTGGGCCTTAAGTTGGGTGTAGGGAGGCTTGAGTCTGGCCCTAACCTTGGGCTTGGTAGTTTGGGCGAGCTGGGCCGAGCGGCCTAATTATGCTCAGATGTAACGTTGAATAAGTATGGTTCTCTCTTCATGGTGCGCCACGTAGGTTGTCAATTAAGTATTTTTTATTATGGGAAATGATAAAGGGGAGTTATTTGAAACAATTGCAACAAAAAATGGAGTTGATTGCCAAAATTGATAAAAAGAGGGAGTTGTATGAAACACTTAAATAAAAGAGGGACTAGTATGTTATGGTCGGGCAGGTCTATGAGCGTCGGGCCGGTTAGGATTAGGATTAGGTGGTTAAGATTAGGAAAGCCTTGGGCCTTATTTTATTTTCTTTTTAGTTTATTTCCATTCTAATTAGTTCTCTTGTAATGCATATATAAGGCCATCATCATCAATGAAGATTATGAACTTATCCAAGGAAACTTAATCTACTACTCTCGTCGTCTCGTTATGCTCTCGCTAACTCGTGCACGTAACAGTTTGGTATTAGAGCTGACAATCCAGGATCTGATCCATCCCGCACTCATGTCCAATACAAAATCAAATGTAGAGAGGCTTCATTCGCTCGAGGAGGCATGGACCGTGTAACTGTGGTTGTCGACCAGATCCCCGCGCTTCATGATGCCGTCGGCCGCCTCCTGACGATCAAAAATGCGCTGGATTGTCTCACCGCTGCCGTGGAGCGCCTCGCTCTGCCCGCCACACCCAGTCGCATTGGCCCCCTGGTCGGTTCGCTCAGCACAGACTCAGTGGCACGACCGCAGCATAGGGCCGCCTCTGTAGCCAACCTCGCTGCTGTGGCCGTTTCCACCGCCGCCTACAAAGCGCGATGTGCCTCCTCGCCTCATCTCATTCGCCGACTGTTTGTGAACTTGTACTGTGGCCGTCCTCGCATCGACGACGAGTGGCGAGATCCGATTGCATCTCCTGCGGACGAAGATGACCTCCAGCATCAGCCGGATTCCGCGCCGGCCGTACCACGGCGGCCGCATGCCACCGGCCGCAAGGGCCGATCCCCTCCTCGCCGCGAGGGTCATAATCGCCGCCTTAAGCTCGACCGGTTTGATGGCACGGGCGACGCCTTGTGCTGGCTTCGCCGATGTGAGTGTTACTCCACCGTGCAGTGCGTCGACGATGACGACCGAGTCGAGATCGCCGATCTGTCTTTAGACGGCGAAGCACAAGATTGGCTCGACAAGTGGCAAAAACGCGGGATCTGGATTCCCTGGGACGAGTTCTTTGCGGCGTTCTTGACTCGTTTGAGTTCTCCCGACGAGGATGGACCTTTGGGGGATCTGGCCTCGCTTAGACAGACAGGTCGAGTTGATGAGCATAAAGCCAAGTTCCAGGCATGACTCGGGTGAATCACTGATCTTGCGGAATACCAGGAGGTTGATCACTACATTGTCGGCCTACTTCCTGCAATCAAGGTAGAAGTGCAGCGGGATAGACCAGTAATGTTGGATGACGCAATGAAATTGGCGAAAGTTGCCGAGCGACGATCGGAGATTCAGGTAGCAGAGACCCTCTGTCAAGGACTGGCTCGCAAGACACGGCCAGCAGGACTCGTTCTTTCGCGGTCCAACCAATCAACACGACCACTGGCCACAGCTAGCTGAGGCCCTTTCCAGGCCCCGACGACTCCAGGGGCACTTGCAGCAACTTCCCAGGGCTGCTCCGCTTCATCTCCCTTCATTCAGACGGCTCTCCTGAGCCGAACAGGAGTGGAACGCCAAAGGATTGTGTTACAATTGCGATGAACCATGGTCACGGGGGCATCGTTTTTTTTTTCTTTTTTTAGAAATCCTAATTATTCTTGATTATGGGTTGGATTGAAAGGGGGCCTCTTCCTGATCGACGTGATCGAGGACGAGGATGTGCCAGACGAGAAGATACCTATAGCGGAGGAAGCAGTTCTTTCGGTGCATGCCCTCAAGGGGCACGGGCCCCCCCAGACAATGCAGGTATGGGTAGATTGCCAGGACAGTTGCTTCACCGGGCTGGTTGACTCTGCCAGCACCCACAATTTCATTAGTGTCCAGATGGCTTAGATGCTCAGCTTGTGCCCTGACACGAGCTCCACCCTTCGTGTGATAGTCGCAGACAGAGAGAAGATTCGGTGTGAGGATCGCATCACTCAGCTAGAGTTTCAACTGGGGCGTTCAACTTTTACCGCGGACTTTTACATCATTCTTGTGGGTGGTTATGATGTCGTCTTAGGTATAGCTTAACCTTGGGCGACGTCGTCCACAATTGGGACTTGCTCTACATGTCCTTCGTCTACGGCGGCTGGGCCATCACCCTATACGGCCTCCACTCGACGATTCCGGCAAGCCTCCACATTCTACAGGACAATCCAGTTACTTCCTGGCTACCGGAGTTACTTGAGGAGCTCAATGATTTATTCACCACCCCAACCGGGCTTCCCCTAGAACGGAGTTGCGATCACCGGATCTATTTAGAAACTAGTATAGATCCCATAGTGGTACGGCCATACCGCTGCCCATTCTGCTAGAAGGATGAGATCGAGAGACTGCCAGGAAATGCTCGAGCAAGGCATCGTCTGTCGGAGTCGATCTCCTTATTCCTCACTCGTCTTCTTGGTACGGAAAAAGGATGATTCATGGCGTTTTTGCATCGACTACCGCCAGTTGAATGCGAAAACCATCAAAGACAAGTTCCCAATCCCAATTGCCGATGAGCTGTTCGACGAGTTGTGGGGAGCCCGCCTCTTCTCCAAGCTGGATCTCCATTCTGGCTATTTCCAAATTCGCATGGAGATGGAAGACAGAAAAAACAGCGTTTCACACTCATCACGGCCACTTCGAATTTTTGGTCATGCCATTTGGCCTGACAAACGCACCCTCCACATTCCAGGCCTTGATGAACGAGATCTTCAGGGAATTCCTGCGAAATTTCGTACTAGTTTTCTTCGATGACATTTTGGTGTATAGTAAGTCTTGGGAGACACATAAGAGACACCTTTGACAAGTGTTCGAGATTCTTCGGCTCCATCGGTTACACTTAAAGGAGTCTTAGTGCTCCTTTGGGCAGCATCAGATAACCTACTTAGGCCATATTGTGTCGGTCGCAGGAGTTTCCGCCGACCCGGTGAAGCTATGAGACATCGAGTGGCTACAGTCGACCATACCGATTGCACTTTGGGCCTTCTTAGGCCTTGCAGGCTACTATCGCCGCTTCATCCACCAGTATGCAGCGATAGCGGCCCTCCTGACGTCACTCCTCCGACTGAATGTCTTCCAATGGTTTGAGGACTGTTCAAAGGCGTTCGCCGCCTTGAAACGGACACTCGTAACGGCTCAAGTCCTCCAGATGCCTGATTTCGAGGCTGAGTTTGTGGTTGAGTGCGACGCCTCGGGTTCTGGCATTGGGGCGGTTCTTCACCAGCATAGCCATCCCATCGTTTTCTTCGGTAGGGCATGGGCAGAACGCCATCGGAAGCTAGCAGCATATGAGCGCGAGCTCATCGGCCTAGCGAAGGCCATATAGCATTGGTGACCCTATCTGTGTCCGCACTGACCACGCAAGTTTGTAAGCATTTGTTGGAACAGGCACTCACCACACCACCGCAATAGCATTGGCTAAGTAAACTGATGGGATTTGATTTTTATGTTTGTTATAAGCCAGGCAAACTGAATGCTGCAGCTGACGCCTTGTCCTGCCGGGATGAGCCATCCGGTGAGATCATGGTGATTTCCATTCCGACTTTTGAGGAGGTCGAAGGGTGGAAACAACAATTGCGGGAGGACCCGGATATGTTGGCACGGGTGGAACAATTGACCTCCCCATTGGTTTGGCCTAACCAACTCGGGGGGCGAAAGGGAGACCGGTCCCTCCAGAACGGGTTGGCTTACTTCCGAGGATGTCTCTACTTGCCCCCATCTTCGCCAATTACTGAGGAGGTGATGACCCTTTTACACAGGTCTGCGCATGAGGGAGCTAAGAAGACCCTCCATCACATTCGACAGTACTGCCACTGGCCGGGCATGAGGGGTGCTGTTCAGGACTTCGTTCGGGGTTGTGACACTTTTCAGCGCAACAAAGCTTCGACCCTTCGCCTGCAGGCCTTCTCCAAGTGCTCAATGTGCCATCTCAGATTTGGGCACACATATCGATGGACGTCATTACAGGGCTTCCAAAGTCTCGGCCACTTCATTGCCTTGAGCCACCCATTCGCCGCAGTTTCAGTGGCACAGGTTTTCTTTGCGGAGATTGTTCGTCTTCACGGAATTCTAGAATCAATCGTCAGTGAGACAAGGTTTCACTTTGGCGTTTTGGAAGGATCTGTTCAAACGACGTAACGTCAAGCTAAATATGTCAACACCATACCACCCCCAGACGGATGGCCAAACTGAGGTCCTTAACCGATCAGTAGAGATGTACCTACGATGTTTGATGGGGGAGAAGCCAAAGGATTGGTGCAAATGGCTTCCCTGAGTTGAATTCTACTACAATTCATCCTACCACCCATAAACTCACGCCGTTCAGGATGGTTTACGATTGGGATCCTCCGGCACTTGTTCCCTACATTGTAGGACTTTCGCGGGTGGATGCAGTTGACCAGAAAATTATGAATAAGGATGAGGTCCTCCTACTTGCTTGAGAGCGTCTTACTCAGGCACAGAATCGCATGAAGCAAGTTTATGATCATGAACACAGAGATTTGGAATTTTTCGTGGGCGATTGGGTCCTACTTCGTCTTCAACTGTATCGTCAATTATCTCTTCGTCGGATGTCTTATCACAAACTGCTGTCGAAGTTTTATGGACCTTTCTAGGTAGTGGAGCATGTGGGCCAGCTTGCCTATCGTCTCGATCTTCCTTCAACGGCTCGCCTACACGACGTCTTTGATATCTCTGTTCTCAAGCCCTATGTGGGCGCTCCGCCAACAACCACCCCTTCTCTTCCATCTACATATGAAGGATGGGTATGTCATGAGCCCCTCCATGTGCTTCGCGCTCGTCGTAACAGGGGATCTCAGGAGGTATTAGTGCATTGGAAAAACTACTTAGCAGAGGATGCTTCATGGGTGTCAGTACCAGAATTTTGCGCCGCCTTTCCTTCCTTTCAGCTCGAGGACGAGCTGTTTCCCCAGGGAGGAGTGATGTTATGGTTGGGCAGGTCTACGAGCGCCGGGTCGGTTAATATTAGGTGGTTAAGATTAGGAAAGCGTTGGGCCTTATTTTATTTCCTTTTTAGTTTATTTCCTTTCCAATTAGTTCTCTTATAATGTCTATTTCCTTTCCAATTAGTTTTCTTGTAATACCTATATAAGGCCATCATCATCAATGAAGATTATGAATTTATACCAAGGAAACTTAAATCTACTATCCTCGTCGAGGCGAGCCACCGCGGCCCTCGTCGTCCCGTTACGTGCTTGCTAACCCGTGCACGTAACATAGTAATGAGCTTGTGAGAATAATGAACTCTTCAATTTGGAGCAGTAGTAGCTAGTTATAATTACTTTAGGTATGTGTTATAGTATCTATGCAAGAATGTGTATCTATTTAATGGCATTCCAGTCGCTCTGCAACAAGAGCATCTACTTTCATTATCTGAAGCTTTAGGCTTGAAATAATATTTTCATGAGTACTTAAAGATGTCTGCATGCAGATCAATGAAGGGGATGGTGCTTTTTATGGACCAAAAATTGATATTGGTGTGTTTGATGCCCTCAAGAGGAAGTTTCAGTGTGCAACTTTACAGGTTTATCTTGCATTTTTGTGTCATCTGTTGGACATTCAAAAAAATGTCTTGTATCTAACCTTTTAATGTCTGTTACAGCTGGATTTTCAGCTGCCCCTCCGCTTCAAGCTAACTTACTCTGCAGAGGATGAAGCCAAACTTGAGAGGCCTGTGATGATACACAGGGCAATTCTAGGATCAGTTGAAAGGATGTTTGCCATTCTGTTGGAGCATTATAATGGTAAATGGCCATTGTGGCTAAGCCCTCGCCAAGCCATTGTTTGCTCCATATCTTCCAACTCACTAGAATATGCGAAACAGGTACTATGTAAATTTGAGAATTGATTTTTCTTTTCACATCTCTTCTTTATGGTTGGTTTGTGGGCTGTTTGCCGTATGGTGGTCCATACTTGTATTCCAGCAAGTTCTCATTGGTAATCTGTCTGAAATTACAGATTAGAGTTTTAAGTTCAAAACAAATAGTTGTGTTCCCAAACAAGGTCAGAAATTGGCAGTTAGCTGGCTAGTTCGCAGACAAGCTTGGCTCTTTTTATGTTCTCTGCCACTTTTTGAAAAATATACCTGTGTTATGAATTTACATACATGATCTCACTAAAAATCGTTCAAAATATGATCAAAATTGCTCATTTAACGGATGTCTAATTTGGTTAAACAGACCTATTTATTCAGTACTGGTACTGACTGATTTTACCAGTTATTGCCAGTATTTGGATCTAGGGTGACTGAAGTGATTGCATATGTTTTCTTTGTTCATTCATTAGAATGGGCCCTACCCTAAGTTGCATAGTTAATTCATTGCTCTGTATATGGCTTGTGTTGATTTTGTGAACTCACAAAATGGTAATTACCTTAGATATCATTTAATCTCTTTAACAGAGAAGATGAGTTCAGAATAGTGTACATGATGAAATGACGGCAATCGTTATTTCTTTATTGAGCTCTTATTTCAGCACATTTTTTTATCTATTATATCTTGATTGATGCCAATTTTAGCATGACTTAGGGATTTTGTCCAGTCCTATTCAATTTATTGGAATATTTGGAAACTTATAACCAATTAGGGCACTTGTGATACTCAGGTCCATGCTAAGATACAAAACGCAGGTTTTCATGTTGACGTTGACATGACTGACAGGACAATTCAGAAGAAGGTGCTTCCTTCTTGCCTTTAATTAATGTAGTTTGTTTATTTCCATTTCTATTCAGCTATTTAATTCCACCACGGTGGTGTGTCAGGGCATGAAACAGTACTACCTACATGCATGGTATACGTTTCGAATGTCTGACTAGTTCATAAGCCATGTATGGTATATGTTGTACGTCCGACTAGTTCTTATACCATGTATGGTACACCTCATACATCCAACTAGTTCTCATTGGTCTGAGGTCTCTGACTGGCTGTCCATCTTGTTCTGCCCTTGATTGTTGCGGCATGCAATTATATTTCGTGTGTTATGATATTTAAATTATATAGTTTGCACAAGTCTTCTAACGTGAAGTAATCTGTTGATTTGATTGCGGTCAATTATCATCTTTTCAGGTGAGGGAGGCTCAATTAGCACAATACAACTATATTCTTGTTGTAGGTGCACAAGAGGCAGAATCTGAGAAGGTATGTTTTTTTTTTGGTCACGCCCCTAGTTCTTATAAATTATATATTGTCTCTATGTTTTTTGCTTGATTCGATATGCATCCATTTGCAACAACTTGTGAGAGTTGGTATCTAAAATAAAACACCCTTCCTGTGTAAGATTGTGCAAAGTACCCAAAAAAATTGAAAGAAAATATTGGAGATAGTATTCAATGTGTTCTACAACATGGGCAAATTTCTAAGACATCCTATACTAGGAGAAACCAGGAAAAAAAACAAATTCAGTTCACCTGACATGCTGAGCTATATGAAGGGCTGGTATTATTGCAGGTCAGCGTTAGGATGAGAGACAGGGCCGACCATTCTGTAATGACCATTGAGGATCTTATTACACGTTTCAAGGAGGAAGTAGCGGCTTACAAATGATATTAAGTTGAGAACTTAATCAAATGCTTATCATCTCAAGTTATAATTTTGATCAGAAAACAAAACATAGTAGTGAATAACACTCAAAGTTGTGTTATTATCCTTGTTTTTCGTTGTCAAAATGTTTCAGTTACATCAAACTCCTGATATCTTGTATCAGTTACGAATTTCGTATTGTCTTTTTTGGGAAGGTGACCGAAACTTGACATGTAAGAGGGATGAAATTTCTTGAACAAAGTGCTTTAGTTGTTTTGAGTTGCCGAATTCCTTCAATGCCAGGTTACCTTTAAATGTCTAGTAATAGGGTGTTTATTTATTGAGAATTGGTGAGATTTCACTTATTTCTAGTCAATTCAATCTCAATATGGGGACGGTAAGAGACTTCTCTGTCAACAATTCCTATTGTCACCTTTAATTCTCAAGACCCAAACAGCCCCGGATTGTTTGGCTCAACCATTCGTTGGTTTTGTTTGGAGGAAAAAAAATTAGTGGGGCAGGGTCTCATCGGGAGACCCCTTTTCTCTATCCTGATCGCTGTGTTTTGCACACGGTAGATGGGTGGGGTCTCACGTAAAGTCTCTCTAGCAAATTTTTTTTTTCCTTTTTGGATAAGAGAATTTTTATAGTGAAGGAAATTGTTATAAAATTTTGTATTTGTTAAATTAGTAGTCTAAATATGGTCTATAAAAATTTACTAGGATAGAAAAAACTGCCTTTCCTTGTAGACTCATAGTCCTCGTTTGATTTGGGATTAAAATAATTAGGTTAGTTTAACTTTATCTAAGTAGGTTAGCTTCAACTTAGATTTTTTTGTTTGACATCCAATCTAATTAGTCTATAATATTGTTTAGTTTGGTTAATTAGGTTAAATAGATTTGATATAAAATTATGTATTTGCTTTTTTTATTATAACAGTATTTTGCAGTAATCTTTTTGTATAATTTGTTATTTTATTTTTTATGAAGGGAGTTTGTTTAGAAGGATTAGCATATTTCATATTTTTGTTGGGTTAAAATAACTCATAAGTTAAAAGGATTAACTTGTTTTGATCAGATTAAACTAATCATATTTGATCTGTATATTGTTGGGATTTGATCCCTAACCCACCTCTTAATTTTGAACAAAAAGGACCTTTGTGTACACTCCCGTATTTTGAAGCCTATGTACAAAATTAACCATAAGTTTATTTGACACGAAAATTAGGAAATGCTGAACAGAAATTTTTGTATAAAAGTATACTCAACCACCCTCGCATAAATCACGTATCATTTTTTATTGATTTTTTCTGTCAGTGTGCAATACAGCAAAATCTGTTGCTTCTTCCTCGAACTATTGAAACATTTGAGAGTATATTTGATTAGTGGTCAATATTTATGGAGTCAAATTTTAGAAGTACCAACACAATTTTGCATTTGTGTGTTTCACAATTAACATTTATCAAGTCAATAAAATTTGGTTATTTTCTGCATAGTGTGACGGATGATTTATTTAGTATATTTTGATTGTCAAATTTGACTGACTAACGTACGGATTGACTACAAACTAAAAATGCTAACATAGACAATTTTTAATTATATCATATAATTGATTCTAATCGTATATCAGATTGACTAATTTTGACGGCGAATCAAATCTATCTTAACAATTTTGTATAGCGTGTCTTGGGGGCTTGGGCACTTCTCCCGCTTGGACTGAATAATTCGGGGTATTTTCAGAATATGGAATGCTGCAATCTTTTGATTGGGCATGAAACGGACTATAAGCCTTCTGATGGCAATGTTGTTGCCCCTTACGGATGAGAATTATTACTTCATCTGTTATGTGTTACTTATTATTTTAGAATTTCACCGTTGCTAAAGTGCAACTTTGACAATTAATTGTTTAACTACGTATTAATAAAAATTATAAAAAATAAAGGTATAGCTAAAAAAAGTTTCTTTACTTTTATTTTTAATATTAACCATTGGATATAATGATAATAGTTTAATCTAATAGATTTTAAAATGTTTTATTTTTTTAGATGTTATATTTTCTTATTTTAGGTTGTATTTTTTTTAGGTTTGTCACTTTTTTTTATTTTAGGTTGTCATATTTTTTTAATTATCTCATTTTTTTAGAGAGTGATAAAACCAAAGACAAAACAACAAACGTAAAACCAAAAATATATAAAGCGTTTAAACTATAAGATAAGTAAGTTTCTTCAGACCATACATATGTATGATGAACCCATGAGAAGGGTGATATGAACGCGCTGGTGACGAATGCGTTCACGGAGGGTGGGCCGATCTTCATAACGTAAAACCTGGATAACTAGTATCTGAAGATACCTGGATAGCTAGCATGAATTCGTCCGTGTAGAGTAAGGATAGGTAGCCAACAACTTGTAGAGTAAGGATCTGCGTATCAATGAATTCGCCTAACCACACTCTGAATTATCTATCCACACGGTCACACACAGAGCTGGCGCACAAATAGGGTGATCACGAAGATCGTTCGAACAATTCTGGAGGAAATCACAAGAATAAAAGATGAAGAGATTCAACTCTCAACTAAAACTAAGGTTTCAATCTAAAATTTTAATATATATATATATATTTTGTATTTTGTATGTCAAAAATTATGACCATGCCTCTATTTTATAGAGGGTGGTATATATAAAAGATAGAGGAATTAAATTAGAATTCTAATCTGAATCTAATTCAAAATGAAATAAAAATCTAACAAATTATAAAAAATAAAAGAAGTCCGGAATAAATCTTCTCGGAGTTGGATTCAAATTCGGACGGGACTTTTTCCTTTCGTATAGTTGTTACTCTTTTGGGTCTCTTGGTTGCATACGATGTCAGAATTTAACCATGCTTGATGCATTGGAAAACTCTTTTGAATACCTTTTCAACAGATACTCACATGATCAAATTGGACATCTGTGCTGAGAATTATGCGTAGTCGAATTGGACTGTCGCTTGGTCGGCAGATTGAATGCCGAGCAAAATTCTTTTGTTTGTAGCAGTTGCAATCCTTGACAGAATCGAGTGATCTTGGGCTCGTTGTAAAGCTTAGGAAATCTTCTTTCCACTCAGTAGGTACAACTAGATTCGATGAAGTTCTTTGGCCCATACGTGGCTATATCCTTCCTGTTATGTTCTCCCTCTTTATATCTAATCAATGTTAAACAAGAGCTATTAGGTAGTAGTATATTCTCATTATAATTTAATTCTTTAAGGAACAAACTCACTTGTTGATGTAGTTGTCTAGCCTTCGCTCGTGGTCTTTTATATTTCTCGAGTCGAGTTCTAATACAACTTGTGCTAGATATGTCCTCATCAAAGGGTTTGGTTAAGACATGTCAAATTCCACCAGGTACACAAATGAAACACAATCATACATCCCTCAATTATATTTTTTAAATCATCCACATTAACCATCCACTCTTCTCTCCCAAAAGGGGATTTTAGTAAATAACCAAATATAACACTAGTCCCAAGGGTCAAATTGTTAATTTTTCTAACATCACCCCATTATATCATATACATTGCCAAAATAAACAACCTTGATTACTAGAAGAAAAACACCTAAATCTAACAAAATTAAGTGAATTCCCAAAATTATAATAATTTTATTTCCATCTTTCCATACATAACTAAAGAATAGAAAATATGTTTCAAGAGTCTCAAGTCCAAGAAGCGCATGATAAATACTGCCAAAGTTTAAGACTTTGAAGGAAATTAGGTGAAGTACTCCAAAAATAAAGTACATAAAAGTATATAGAACTTCTCCCCTGACCCTACCCTCTAACCTAGAGTAGTTAAGTGTGGAAGTAAAATCAATCCTTAATTCATAAATGGACTTTTCTAGTATGAAATGGGCCACTTCAAGTATGTTCATTACTCTGGCCCAGATTAATCCGGCATGGGCTATGGGAGCTCCAAGCCACTCTCTACTTCTAAAAAAAGTCTTGATAACTCCTGTATTTTAAAACTCAGGTATTTTAAAATCAGACGGTTTACATCCTATATTTCAAAACTAATGTAGATTTGATTCAAAATCAGCACTTGACTAGTTTTGATTGGTTTTGGATGGGATTTTTTGCAGCTTCATCCATCAGTCTTTTTAAATTGCAATTTCAGTGAGCCATGTGCACTCCCATTTGATTCACATGTGCACCGGCACTGGTCGCGGACGCTCCTGTGCACTGGTGGCATGCATTGATTTGGGTGGATCTCAGGTCGAGTTCGGAAAGGATTCGTGACCTCGGAAAGGGTTCGCGACTTTGGAAAGGATTTGATCTCTGGTCGGATGGTATTCCGATCAATATCTATATAACTAAGTCTTATCTGTTTAGATTTAGTTAGTTGTCCGAGTCTAATACGTTTAGTTAATCGGTTATTGAGTTTGATACATATTCATACGATTGGACTATAAATACCTCGTATTAGCTCTAATTTAGATCATTGAGCCTAGATTGAACTTATTTAAGTCTTAGACACATAGTTCATCGACGTTGGCGAGTGCGTCCTATTGTTCGACGTGTACAAGATCCCTCTTTTTAATAAATAGTTGTGCTATCTTTGCAACTGTGTTTTTGATCAACTTGGGTTTCGGTAATTCCGAGTATGATCCCGTTATTCCGTATATTAGTATCTGATCAAGTATAGTCGAAACCCGTCTATACTGTAATCAGAGCAAGATAGTATCAGATAAGTCTAGTCCAAAACTTGGTCTAGGTCTTAATTTGATCAAGTTGGTATCAGAGAAACTATCCTGTCCTGTGGATGGTGAAGACTCCCCAAGGTTACAAAACTTCTGGCGAAACTCTTGCAACCAAAGATAATCATTCGACGGTTCCTATAGTCGCGTCTCCGAAGATGTCTAATGATACCTCCATTCAAGCTAACCTAGCCAAACAAGTGGCTAAGCTCTTCGCCAACATGGATATCGTGCTTACTTGGATTAAGAAGCAGGCCATGACTGTACCTTCTGAAGTTGATGCTTCAAAAGGCAAGTTTAAGGGCGTGAAGATTGGTGAAGACTTGCGCAGGCCAGACAAAGATGAAGACGAAGACGACCATAAGGCCGACGACCTCGCCAACATCTCCTTAGCTGTCGGATCTTTCAAGATCAAAGCTAAGATTGACATACCCATATATGATGGGGTGATCGATGCCGAGAAGTTGGACTCATAGATCACCAGCTTGAGACCTACTTTGACTTGCGAGGTTTTGTAGCGCTCAAAAGGTGAAGTTCGCACCTTTGAAAATGAAGGACCACACCAAGATATGGTGGAAGGCCCTTGTCGCCAGTGGTGAAGCTGACGACCTTGCGTGGGGTCAGTTCAAACAACTCCTACGACAAAAATTCTACCCGATGGGTTATCTCGAGGAGAGATGAGATCGTTGGCATAGATTGTACCAACGATGCGATCAATCTGTCCAGGATTATACGACGGAATTTTGGAGACAAGCAATGGTTATTGGTATCTCGCTCTCTGATCCTCAAGTGTTCTAAAAATGCACATCTGGACTTCATAAATTGATCAGTCCTGAGCTAAGCCTATTCGGCGTCCAGGACATCACGACCGTGAGTACAGCTGCTATGGTGATCGAAAAGAAGAAAAAATCCTGCAACGACAAAAACACGAAGGAGAATTCAACCTCGTCAAAAGGAAAGTTGAGTCTGAAGAAGAGTACTCCGAAGTTCAGTACGAGCATCTCTTGTGATCATTGTCATGTTGCTGGGCATACAAAGGATAAGTGCTATAAGCTCCATCTTGAGCTTTGACCAAAGAGAAACGGACCAGGAAAAAAATAGCTACCGTTACTACGACTCCACCCGAAGGAGTTGTTTGAGTGAATTTGGTCGATGAGGTGGATACGACCTTGTCTCTGATGGCAATGCCAAAAGAGAAAGGTTTGGATTTACCTAATGACCATCACTCAACGGAGGACTTGTTCACCATCAACATCCAGGTGAAGCATGAAGTGGTCGCAGCAATATTTGATCCCGGAAGTTAGAAGAATTTGGCTTCCGCTGGAATGGTTCGACGACTTGGTTTGAAGACGACCACATACCCACGACTGTATCAGCTAGGTTGGTTTACATCCGATGTGAACCAACAGATCACGAGTCAGTGTGTGTTGAAATTTGCGATCTCTACTCGTTATATCGACGAGGTTCAATGTGACGTTGTTCCTATCGATATTTGTCAGGTAATCTTTGGGAGTTCGTTCTTGTACGATCGAGACACTCCCTTCCATCGACGAGTAGAAGACTGTGAGCTCACTAAAGATGGAGTTAAGTTCGTGATCGGTAGCGACATCCACATCAACGCTTCAAACTTGATTACCGCAAATCAGGCCAAAAGAATCGTCAATGCATGTCACAAAGACGTGCTTGTTATGATTCGACCAGTTGGTCAAAGTGATAGTACTCGAGCAGTGCTGTCTTTGCCGTGTCAAGAAGATTCTGATCGTTTGTCGAGACTGTTGGAGAAATACAGTGATTGTCGAAAGTACCCAGGGTCATCCATCGAAACGTCCAGTTGAGCACGAAATTCAACTCGTGTCTGATGTGACACTTCTCAATCTGAGTATGAATCGCAACTTGGGATTAGAGAACGAAGAGATCAAAAGGCAATTTGGAGAATTGCTGGATGATGATGTCATTCAACCAAATAGTTCACCTTATGGGTCTCTTGGAGAGTTAGTACCAAAGAAAGATGAGACTTGGTGTATGTGCATCGACTACCGAGCACTGAACAAGAACCGGTACACCCTTCCTCATATTGACGACCTGTTAGACCAATTAAAGCATGCTGCTGTCTTCTCGAAATTGGATCCAAAATCAGGGTATCATCAAGTCAGCATATGAGAGGAGGATACTTGAAAAACCGCGTTCAAAACGTGACAAGGTCTGTTTGAATGGCTGGTCATACCGTTTGGCCTCTGCAACGCCCTGGCTACTTTCATGCGTCTCATGAATGACATATTGCGATAGTTCATCGACGATTTTGTGATCGTTTACCTCGATGACATACTGGTCTATAGTTGTTCGTGGGACGAGCACCTCATTCATGTCGAAAAGATGTTCGAACAGCTTCGGCAACATCGACTTCGCCTCAACCGTAAAAAATACGAGTTCGGCTAGCAAACTCTACTTTACTTGGGATTTATGGTCGACAAGGGTACATTGCAAATCGACCCAGATAAGGTAAAAGTGATTCGAGAGTGGCCTCAACTGCGAACTATTACGGAAGTGCGTAGTTTTGTGGGAGCATGCCAATACCTTCAGAAGTTTATATGACACTTCTCGATTATGGCTTCTCCATTGCATGCATTAACTATGATCGATCAGAAGTTCGAGTGGACAGGGAAACATGAGGACACGTTTCTCTTGCTGAAGAAAAAGATCAGTGAAGCTCATGTCCTAGTTCTGTCGAATCTACAGAAGTCATTCGAGCTAGAAATCGATGCATTAGGTTATGCAATGGGTGCAGTAGCATATAACTCCAAGTTATTCCAGGGAGCTCAGAAGAACTATCTGATTTATGAAAAGGAGTTGTGTGCACTGCATCAGGTGGTAAAATATTGGTGGTGTTACCTTTTGGGTAAAGACACTGTTGTCCACATCGACCACCAACCTTTGGAATATTTACAAACTCAATCCAATCTACAGCAAGCTCGATATATGAAGTGGATGTCGTATCTGTAGCAGTTTATTCTAGTGATTAAATACAAGAAGGGCGTACACAATAAACTGGCTGACATATTGTCACGACCACCAGTTATGACCTTCTGCTTATCAGCGTTCATACAGGTCGAGCCCTCATGTCATGATGACTATGCCACAATGTAAAGTGAAGATCCTGATTTTCAATCTCAAAACAGGGAAACCTACAGAGTTTGTTCGGCGAGAAGGACTCTTGTATGAGGGAAATTTATTTTGTATATCTTGTGGAGCACTTCGAATTCAATAGCTGCGAGAAGCGCATATATCGAAGGTTGTTGGTCACTTTGGGGTTACGAAAAAACTTTGCAAAATCTTCATCGACATGTGTTTTGGCCGTGAATGCAACAGGATGTGGCTAGTTTTGTTCGAGGTTGTGGTCTTTGCAGCATCTCGAAACCGATAAGCCAAAGTTAGGTTTGTACACTCTACCAGTTCTGTCACGACCATGGCAAAGCATATCCATGGATTTCTTGGGAGGATTTCTTAGACCCGGCGTGGTAACGACTATCTCTTTGTGGTCGTTGATCGGTTCTCCAAAATGATAATTCTCATACCTTATTGAAAGACTATCATAGGAGAAGAGGTAGCACAAGTATTCTTTCAGCACGTTTGGACACATTTCGGATTGTCGACTTCTATTGTGTTTGATCATGATATCTGGTTCCTTAGTCACTTTTGGCGATCGCTTTGGACAATGATGGATACAAAGCTAAAGAGGAGTATTGCGTTTCATCCTCAGACTGATGGTCAAATAGAGGTGGTAAATTGAACGATGTTTATCTCTTGAGGGGCTTTAACTCTAAGCATCAAAAGACCTGGGATGAAAGCATACCGTACCTGCAGTTTGCTTTTAATTGAGTAGTGCATAGTTCGACTGGAAAGTCACCTTTTGAGGTATATTTGAGATTTCTACCACAGAGTCCATCGACATGGAGTTTGTCATCCCTACCTCAGCACAGAATAGCAAGGAATCATTTGATCAGGATCGAGCACAAAAGTTCCTGGAAGGTATTGAATGGCTCCATGGTGAGGTTGAACAGACTTGCTAAAATCTCAACTCAGTATAAGGTGTGACATGATTGGCATCGAGTTGATGCTCAATTTCAAAGTGATATGGTATGGCTACATTTGAGTAAGGAGAGACTTCAAGATGAAGATAAGAAGCTCAAACCAATCCGTTATGGTCCATTTCAGATTTTGCAGAAAGTTGGTACTAATACTTGTCAGCTCGAGTTATCTCCATACATGGATATTTACTCGGTTGTCAATATTGAGCACCTCAAACTCTTCAAGTCTTTGATACTAGATGATGAGCCCGATACCATAGTACCGTCTGTTGAAGACTTGGTGTATCAATGAGAAGAACCTCTACCTGGCGACGTGATCTTGGAGAAGAAGGTGATGACCACCCACAGCGGCACACGAGTCTTTTCGAATCGGACAGAAAGATCAATGAGCACATGCGGCATAGTGGTACATGTAGGATCGAGGATGCCGACTAGAGGGGGTGAATAGGAGGTTTAAAAACTTTTCAATTAAAAACATAAGAACAAAAACAATATAGCACAATTAAAAGGAAGAGAGAAGAGAACAAACACAAGGATTTTTCTCGAGGTCTCGGAGACTCGCCCGGTCTCCCTTACTCCTTGTTGAAGCACTCAAATGAATGAGTCTTGCTTCAATATTCACGAAGGATATTTCTCACTAATGGTTGCTCCTTGTCCACTCTGGAAAGGCAAGCACTGATGTCTTTTACAATCAATCTGAGCCTCTTCAACAATCTCTGAACAGAAGAGGTCAACGGCCACGCCAACAAACAGTCTAGGTGAGGGCGTTCACCAAGAGTAATAAGCTGCAAGGTCTCTCCTAGACCTCCAACAATCACCGAGAAACTCTAGATATGCAAAAATGATGTGAACAGAAAACTCGGTGCATCTCAAAAACTCACAACTTGATCAAAAGATCAAGATTTTGTGTTATGAACTAAAACTCAAGTGTGTATATGAATATGAGGTTGCTTGGTGTCAGAAACATCTGTTCGAAGCCTCTATTTATAACCCAAAAGATCAAAAGAGTCGTTGTGCACGAGCTGGGAAGTTACAGTGCATGCTGACTGTCAGCACAACGGCATGCTGACAGTCAGCATAGGTCACGACTAGTACGAAGTAAATCTCAGAGAAAACTCAGCTAGCCGTTGTGGTCGAAAAAGGAAACAAAACAACACAAATTGACAGTCAGCAACATATGCTGACAGTCAGTGTCCACAACCACAGCTCGACAAAAATCACGGATAAAACTTTGCTAGCCGTCCATGGTCGCATATGGAAACTGACAGCTCATGTTGACAGTCAGCATCGACCAAAAAAATGACTAGTTAAAACAAACTCTCAAACAAATCAGCTCGAGGTCGAAACTCATGCTGACAGTCAGCGTAAGTCAAAAAATTCAGCTCAAAAAACACGCTCTCTGGACAAATGTCAGCAACAAAACTGACATTTCATTGCTGACAGTCAACGTGGATAAAATAGTCATAACTTTTGATTTAGAGGTCTGATTGAAGTGTTTTATAGCTCGTTTGAAAGCTAATTTAAAGAGCTATATTTTTGTCAACAGAAGAAAAAATCAGATCAGCCTAGATCTTTCTAGAAAATACAAAAACACTTCTGTTGCCAAAAAGATCAGAAAACCAAAACATTTCAAAACAAATCCAACTGAAAAGAATGAATGCAATAACCTAAGAGTTTCTCGGTTTATGTTGGAAATGTAGAGAGAACTTGCAACCCCTCTTAATAGTACGGTTGAAACTAAAAACAATCCTATAAACTTGTCAAACTCCAAATACCGAGACCGGTAAAATAAATACTCATTTTACCTAAAGCCTTTTGCAGCTTCATTCTTGGCGACCTTGCGCTTGCGACCATGGTTCGCGACCTTGGACTTGCAACCTTTGACAACACTGCGACCTTGTGCTTTCGACCTTGGCTCGCGACCTTGTGCTTGCGACTGGCAATACTGCAACCTTAGGCGAAATAGCTCTTAGGTCTCTACATACAGATAGCTCAAAGACATTGTCGACGATTTGGACTCGGGCTCCTTAGTCGATCTTATGCAAATTTGTGAGTTGTAGGACCTTTCAGAGCGCTCGTCCAGAAAGGTAGGGTGAATCAAGTCTGTAGAGGCACAAGAGATTTTATACAGGTCCGGGCCCTCGATGGTGGGAGTAATAGCCCTACGTCCTGTTGTGATTTCACTATATGTAATAAAATTTTTGTACAAGGGGGTAGAAGAGAAGATTACACGCGATGATCTCTTCTATGTTAGTATCTACCTAACTATATCTAAGCCTTCAGGTTTGGTGAATGCCTGGTTGTGCTTGTATGCTTGACCGAATTAGTCACTTGTTCCTTGCTGCCTTTAGAACGTGCATTGACTATCTTTTTATACTGGACAAAAGGGCGCCAATGCGAAACGGCCTTGGGCAGTTGTTAAGATGTAGTTTTGTTAACCACTCTTAACTTCCACGCAGGCTTAACACCTGCAAACGAGGGATAACCGCACATGTTAACCTCCCGGCAGTTGTCTTCATACGTGGAAATATCTTCATAATTCTCGAGATATGCCCATTCAAAGTGTTAGGCCTTCCCTGATTATCCTGGTCGCAAATAGTCAACGACCTACTGACTGCGCACTGTCTGGAGTTTCTTGACCGCGCACTGTCTGCGACCTCATGATCGCGCAGGAGCTGTGACCATGAAATATCTCTGTATCCGCGCCCTCTAGGTCGTCTGAGACCATAGCGATGGACTTATTGACATACATCTAATCTGATTTTGTCTTAAACCAGATGTGTAATACTTTGAACTAGGTCGGGTGATAATCCTCATCGGCTAGCCCCCAAATTTGAAGAAAAAATGAAAGAACATATTCACTTCAAATTTTTATCTTGCATCGAATTATGAACCCGACGTTTCAACTTCAGCTGATACTATTCCACCGTGTGACGGTTCATATCCCGAGAATACCCTGAGTTTTTCTTGGCTGGTTGGCGACTCATCGTAATGGCAACCGTAAGTGCGGTTTAAGAACCTGAGACGTGTGTGGAAACGAACCAACGTTTTTAGGCCTATAAATTGAAGAGCCTTTCGGTTCTTTGTATTCACGAGTTTCTTTGCCACGACTAAGTCTTTTCCAGAACAACTTCTCCTCTCCAGTTACTCCCTCTAAGCCTCAGTTCTTGTTCTAATGGCAGATCAAGACCCTAAGAACATCATTGAGATTGAGAGCGATGAAGAAGTGATACCCGAACTTGACCAGGATTTCCAGAAGGTAGGTCTTTTCTGGAACTTTTGGTTCAAGTTGTCATTTTATATTCTGATTGTCTCCAAATGCTTTTTGGGAATTCATAGGTGACTGAAGAGCTGGTTCCCCCAGGGAAGAAACCCAAGGTTGATGAGGGATCCTCCAGCGGAGCTTCATTCACGGGTACAAAGGTTGGGGATGCATCATTGCACTCTCCTTCCTTGTCCCATGTAGTTCTTCCTGTCCATGCAACTCGGCAGGTCGAACCCTCATCTCCACCTTTGGAGATCCATAATCCTGTTTCAAGGCTTTCTTCTTCTTCTCAGCTTTCTCCATTTCGATCAAGCGATCCCCAGCTTTTGTTGGGTTATCAATTTTCTGGTGGGAAGATTGCACTCCCACGACCAGATGGTCCTCGACTTTTGTCGGGTGATCTACTTTCTGGGGGAAACGCTTCATCCTCTCGTCCAATCTTACCGTGAGGATTGGTAATTATTTTCATTCTCTCTGCTGGTCGTTTTATCTTGTAAAACTAACAAATACATGTGCAGGAGATGAAAATTTCTGAAGCCCCCAGCGACCAGCCTGCTGAGATCCAACCTCTTTCCCTCAAACAAACTGTCCAGAAGGAAAAAGAGGCTTTGGATGATGAGGAACGGGTTCCCGATCTTCCGACAGGTAGGGGATAGTTCGATTGGTGGAGACTCGACGTTGACGATCTGACTTTCGACCAGAATCGATCTAGGCCTGCAATCGCTACACCACTGCTCCGTTCGTTATCAACCGTACCGAGGCGCGGTTGACCTAGCCACGAAGGCCTCTTCCTGCAAGCGAATCGAAGAACACGTGCAAGAACACAGAAGAAGCAATCTCGAATTGCAAGTATGTATTAAGATCACGAAGTGTTGGGGTTCCACAAACCGAAAGACAGTGAACTGCGACAGCAGAAATTCTAAGCAAAACCCGAGTCTAACAATGACAGCTATGAGGTTTTAATATGCGAGAGGGGTGGCGTCTAGGGTTTGGGGCGCACCCCCCCACGCGGGATACACGGGCCGAGGCCCAATAGATAGGTGACGCAGCACCGCATGGCCCAACAGAATCTGGTCTCCACTTGTTTCGACGATTGTGATTGACTTATAAGGATTTTGGATGTGGGACCAGATCCGTTGGAAAGGTCTCGTCGAGGGCTTCTCCGTAATGTACTTGAACGCCCCAAACGGAGTTCGTATGCATCTGCTACGCCTGTTTGAAGACAGGCTGCTCCACCGTGGCCGACCCGGACTCCAGCTCGCGGTAGACTTGATTCCCGACCCGTCTTGGCGCAAAGTGACACCCTCGCTGATCAACAATATTATTAGGTAGTAACTCGCTCTTGTCAATATTCTCTCGTGTACTAAGAAACGAGCTCACCTGGTGATTTAGTTGACGTGCACGTGCCCTTGTTATTGGTCCTTGCATAACGGGTGTTGGAAGAATGGACGCATCGTTAGGGGTGATGTCCTCATCATCCTCCCCCTCATTTGCGTACTAAGGACCCGCTGGACAATGATGGTCCGGTATTCTTGTGTGGCTACCTTACCCAAAGCTTCCCCATCATCATCATGTTCGGATTCGTCATCAACATTACCTGCAAGGTTAGCTGCAAGAGCATATTCATCTTCAACATCAGAAGCACTAATGTACCCACCATCGTCTGTCGCAATGTAAGCTCGCTGACTTGGGTAGTCCTTCATGACATGGCCCATCCCCTTGCAACGGTGGCATATGATACCTGTTGTACGTCCCGTGGAGGCAACAGATGAAGACGACTTCGCTGGTGCCTGCACATTAGAAGTTTTGCTTACCTCGGGTGTACGTGGCGGTGGTAACGGTGCTACTAAACGCGCCCTACTGGTCGAGGAGGCAGTAGACCGAACAGCAGGAGGTGGCTCTGATTTGGTTGACGCCTGTCTTGGGGTGAAGGTACTACCAAAGTTGCTCCGTGGCCGCTGTTGTCATCCCTGCAATTCTTTTTCTACCAAAACAGCAAGCTAGAACAATCTATTGACATCATGATAGTCCTTGTAATCAATAATATTTTGTATATCATGCCTTAACCCCCCATAGAAACGAGCCATTTTATCCTCCTCGGTTTCCTCTACCTCACAACGCAACATGCCTATTTGAAGCTCTTGGTAGTACTCCTCTACCGATTTGTTACCTTGATCTAAGCGTTACAATTTTTTACGCAAATCACGTTTAAAGGAAGGAGGCACAAATCTAGCGCGCATTTGTCTCTTCAGATCATGCCAAGTACCAGGATGTATGTTAGACTTTACTAGTTCATTCCACCAAATTATAGCAAAATCCTTGAACTCACTAGTGGCTTGTCTAACTCTATGAATTTCAGGAACAAGGTGGGAGTTAAATTTTTGTTCAATCTCCATTTCCCAATCTAAATACACCTCAGCATCATATGTACCAGAAAAAGAAGGTACGGTAAACTTAACTTTAGCAAATGGATCATCATTGCGATAGTTATTATTACCATTGTTACCTCTCATACCTTGACGATTTCGGTTGAAGCGCTCTAGGTCATGTGCCGCACGTCGCATAGCGGGTTCATTGCGAGGTGCCACATGTCCCTCTACATCATCATCGTGCTCCTGGGCTGCATCATTTTGCTGTTGTTGGACAGCAGGTGGGCGGTTCTCGATCACCTGAACCCTGTCATCAAGCTGGGCAACACGTCGTTCCATTATGGCTTTCAGCTCAGCATGAAGGACACACTCGTTGTCCTCTTTATCAGATCCTGCCATGAATAGTAGAAAGTAGAAGAAACACAAGAAGTATTATCCCTACAAACTACCAGGTTCAGACAAGTGGATTCACACCCTCTCAAGCGTCTTACCACGCTCTTGCAAGATTCTTATCAATGCTGCAGAAGGTACAACCGGTGGCTGGTTCGTGATATCGTGACGAGCTTAAGTGTAACGATTGCAAGGTTGAATCCTGTTCTGATAGAAAGTATGTGGAGCTTGGAAGGCAGTTATGGTAGCAAAGGTTAGCAATAATTGAAATTAGAATGCTAAGTTGAATAAGTGTCCAAAGAACCCACTAGTGTTGCTGGCCTAAATGCGCCCTTAGAACTGTTCAAGCAAGCAAAGACAACAAGGTAACAAATGGAAACAGCAAGATGATAGCAAGAACAATCAATATTGAAGCAATTCTGACCCCAAAGATAGCAAGTATGGCAAGTACGAACCTCCGGATTTTTTTTTACTGTGCGGCTCTTTTCTGTGCGTTGCCTCTTTTTGAAATTTTTTTTTTATTTTTGTTTGATTTTTCTGATATTTTTTTCAAGTTCAGCAACACAGAAATATGGAAACAAAGCAGGTTTCCCTCAATTTGGAGGTAAGGGGTGGCCGATATAAATTCTGGTGCTTGCTCCGAAAACTGTGCTAAAACTTCCGGGGCCGGATACTCGATCTTCCAGAGGGATTTGTGAACGTTTCGTTAGCTTCGAAACGAGTGGTCGTGGAGCTCAAACGGAGTTCGGATGCAAAAGTTATGGCCGTTTTAGTGAAGGTGCTCCGGATCAGGGTTTCTGGGCAATGCGAACTTTCGGTTTCGCAAGTAGGGAACGTGACGGTGGGTTGGCGGGATGAACAAAGGGGAGGCTAGCGATGCAGGGCGTTTGACCCAAGGCGGTTTGCGACCTATCTAGGGTTTGCGAAGCGGGACAGTAACACAAGGCGGCTAGCGGGGGCAAACCGAGGAGGACTTGATTTGGTTTTCTGGATGTCTGGCGGTGGTAGGACGGACGATGCAACGGGGAGGTGATGGACAGAACTACGAACACAATCTAAACCAGCAACCAGACGACGAACTAAGGACACAAACTCAACAACGCTAACTGAAAGCAAAGATTGCGAAGGCTCGAAGTGGTTTGGACAGCGGAAGACTATGACCTAATTTTTTTTTTGGCTTTTTTTTTTTCTGGACGATGGGTAAAACGATGAACAATGAACAGATGGGATACGAGATACCTGACGGGCAACCGGAGCTCTGATACCACTTGGTGAGGAACGGGGTCCCGATCTTTCGACAGGTAGGGGATAGTTCGATTGGTGGAGACTCGACGTTGACGACCCGACTTTCGACCAGAACCGATCTAGGCCTGCAATCGTTACACCACTGCTCCGTTCGTTATCAACCGTACCGAGGCGCGGTTGACTTAGCCACAAAGGCCTGTTCCTACAAGCGAATCGAAGAACACGTGCAAGAACACGGAAGAAGCAATCTCGAATTGCAAGTATGTATTAAGATCACGAAGTGTTGGGGTTCCACAAACCGAAAGACGGTGAACTGCGACAGTAGAAAAATTCTAAGCAAAACCCAAGTCTAACAATGACGGCTACGAGGTTTTAATATGTGAGAGGGGTGGTGTCTAGGGTTTGGGGCGCACCCCCCCCACGTGGGATACACGGGCCGAGGTCCAATAGACAGGTGACACAGCACCGCACGGCCCAATAGAATCTGGTCTCCACTTGTTTCGACGATTGTGATTGACTCATAAGGATTTTGGACGTGGGACCAGATCCGTTGGAAAGGTCTTGGCGAGGGCTTCTCCGTAATGTACTTGAACGCCCCAAATGGAGTTCGTATGCATCTGCTACGCCCGTTTGAAGACAGGCTGCTCCGCAGTGGCCGACCCGGACTCCAGCTCGCGGTAGACTTGATTCCCGACCCGTCTTGGCGCAAAGTGACACCCTCGCTGATCAACACCATGATTCCTGAGCACAAGCACAATATTATTAGGTAGTAACTCACTCTTGTCAATATTCTCTCGTGTACTAAGAAACGAGCTCACCTGGTGATTTAGTTGACGTGCACGTGCCCTTGTTATTGGTCCTTGTACAACAGGTGTTGGAAGAATGGACGCATCGTTAGGGGTGATGTCCTCATCAGTGGCGCAGGGGCCAGATCTGGCGGATCTGGCACGAGGTGGCGCAGACGATGGCGTGGCGTGGTGGTGTGTGGCAGCGTGGCGCGGGAAGCGCAGACGCGGCAGATCCGAGGCGAAGTGGGGGCGGCGCCGGTGGTGGGAGCACCGGGGGAGTGCGAGGGAGGCAGATCAGCCAGATCTGTGGCTTGAGGTGAAGAAATGGGGAGGAAGAAGAAGAATGAGGGAGAAGGAGGAGGAGGAGAGAAGAGGAGAGGAAAAAGGAGGAAGGAAGGAAAAGAAGAGGGGAGAGAGGAAACAGCGAGGAAGTAGGATAAGGGAGGAGAAGAAATAGAAAAGAAAGGAAAGGAAAGAAAAGGGAGCACGCCGGCTCTGAAGACGAACGGAGAGGGGAGGACGAAGGGAGAGAACGCCGGTGGCTCACCGGAGGGAGAAAAGGGGAGGAGACCGACGGCTTACCCTCGGCGTGGACCTGGCCGGCGGCGGCAAGCTCGCCGGGGTTGGGAGAGAAGAAGGGGGTTTTTGGGTGTGTGCCAGGCCGAGGAAGAACTGTGGCGGCTGAGGGTTTTTTGATGGTTTTGGTATTTTTGCAGAAAAGCCCTCAACCTTTGAAGAAATTGCGAACTGGCCCTTGGCTGCTAGGTTTGGTTGTTCTGGACTCCCGGAGACTCCGATTTTGACACGGTCAGCTCCTTCGCGTCCGTAACGACGAGCACTTCTGTACGAAATCGTCCGTTCACCAGATCCAATCGATGAAGCTCATCCATGCAGCCGTAAATTGCCCGAATTGTGTCGACCTGCGATTAAAATAAACAAAACACACAGTCGAGGTCGAACAACAGCTAATACAAATATATTTGAGTATACGATGATCTTTATGGCTAAAATGAGCATGAATGAGGGGAAATATACAGAAAATATAGACAAATATGAGAATTATCATAGACTCGGACAACTAAACCCTAACAGATAAGACTTAGTTATATATAGATTGATCGGAATACAATCCGACCAGAGATCGAATCCTTACCAAGGTCGCGAAGCCTTTCGAGGTCGCAGAGCCTTCCGAGGTCATAGAGCCTTCTAAGATCTCGAAGCCTTCCAAACTCAAACTGAAGTATTTAACCTGAAGGACCCGAAGATCCTCCCGGATCAGGCGACTATAGTGGCGACCACAACATCGACTTAGCACCAAGTATCCCTGTGGCTACGACTATTGTCACAGTGTCGACGATTCGGACTCGGAGTCCTCAGCCGAACTTATGCAGAATTTGTAATTGCGAGACCTTTCAAGATGACCCTTCGGGAAGGTATGCTGAACAATAGTGAACAGGAGCACAGAGAGTTTAGACAGGTTCGGGCCCTCGATGGTGGGAGTAAAAGCCCTACGTCCTGTTGAGATTTCACTAAGTGTGGTAAAAGGTTTACAAATGGAGGGAAAAGTCCTCACAGGCGAGGATTTTCCCTGTAAGAGTGTACAAGGATAAGCCAAAGAAGGCTTACTAAAATGCTATATGAGGTGTGCCGTAGACTTGGCTAACTTGGATGATTTTGGGTTTCTTGATCTTCCGATCTCTCGGTTGATGTTTCGGATGATCCCCCTCCTGATTGATGCTCCATGCCATCCTTTTGTACTGTTTGAAAGGGTGCCATGTAGAGGAAACTGCATCAAATGGTTGCACGGACGGTTGGATGCGGTTTTTTGGAACTGCTCTTAACCTCCACGCAGGTTAAACACGTGTTATTCACGGATAACTGTATGTGTTAACCTTCTGACGGTTGATTCTCCACGTGTAGGAATCTTCGGGATACTTAGAATATCCTGTTGTATGGGCAACCGAATAAATAGATCTCAAGTATCTTGATCGGTAGATGTTCTGACCGCGGGATATTAGCTGACCGCGCAATATCCCGAATGTGTAGTTCGCGTACAGCCTACGAACTTCTGACCGCGCAAGGCTTACGGTCTGACCGCGTAAAGCTGCGACCTGATCGCTTAAAGCTTGCGACCTCATGGTGATGCCCCTCAGAATAGCTTGAATTCGCATCACCAGATACATGTCTGGTTCGAACCTGTCTTGAACCAAAAGTTTATTAGAAGTGACCCGGGTGTCAATCCTCGTCACACAGCTACAAAAATTCCTGCGACCGTGGGAGCAACCGTAGTTGTGAGGCAACCAAGCCTGACTCCCTGGTCGCGACCACACGGGTTGTTGCAATAAGAGTTCCCATCCCTCAAAATTTACCAAATACAACTAGGAATCATCTCATGGTCGTACAGGGAGAGGGGAGCGACGTGGAAGAGGAACAGGGAACTTCCCTATTCTTTGTGAGGAGGAGATCATCAGCGGCTCCTGATGAGTCTTCTCCCATGGCACATTCTTCAGTTTTGTCTCCGCGGTGAGAAGCTTTGAGTTCGCGAAACCTCTTGGGACTCAACATCCAATAAGTATTTGTTTCCTCTAACTGAATTATGATACTTATGAATGGTTTAACAAACCTGGAACTGGATAATACAAGGCTCCTTTGACCACTGCTTTGCCTGCTCTGATGGTTGCAACTGAACCATCGGTGGCTGAGCCAGAGACGACCACTATGGCGGGGTTGCCCGCCACAAGTGAGGTAGCAGTAGAACCAGTGGCTGCTACTACTGAAGTTGCGCCTTTGCAGGATGTCTGCAGGACGTGGAAGAGGACCCTGCGATGTTGACCATGGGGATAGGCGAACAAGCAGGAACCTTTACTCCCCTTCTGGTCGAAGAAACTATGCCTCCCACCTGTGTGGAAGAACAAGGAGAAGAAAGGACAGAAGAAACGACGGTCTAGCCCATCGAAGTCCTGTGCCGTACCCTTGTCTTGAATCTCCAATCCCAATTTTTGGATAAAGTTGGGTAGGCGCGGGACAACTGCTAGCCAAGTTGCTAATCTCGAGGACCTCCCCGAAAGGTACCTTGAGGAGTTTTTGGAGGTAAGTAAAGAATCTTCACCTTACAAGTTCATGTGTTTCTTCGAGGATTTTCTCAAAACACTTCTTCTTTTGTTCTATTCAGAATACTGCCCGTAGTGCGGCTACATTTGGCCTGTTGGTGGAGCAGCTCAAGGTCGCACAAGCCGAGTGCAATAAGTTAAAGCAATAAGTATTTTGTTTTAAACTCAGTCCCTTATGAACTTGA
Source organism: Pharus latifolius (assembly GCA_019359835.1). Classification (NCBI taxonomy): domain Eukaryota; kingdom Viridiplantae; phylum Streptophyta; class Magnoliopsida; order Poales; family Poaceae; genus Pharus; species Pharus latifolius. Next base: position 51,317,236 of record CM033326.1, on the reverse strand, counting down.
ATAATAATTTCAGTTGATGCAGGGAAAACTTTGCTTTACTAGAGGAGGTCACCAATGAGCGCAACAAAAAGGAGGTTGTGATCATTGAGCATTCCTCTTTGGAGAAGGAATTGGCTGAAGCCCAGAAGGTAGGCAGTGAAAGGCTTGCTGAAACTCTGGTGTTTGAGGCCAAACTGAAGGACGCTGAGGAGAGAGATGCGACCTTGGATTAGAAAGCAATGCTATCTGACTCCCTCCAAGGAAAAGTTGAGTGCCTTCAAATGGTTTGCAACCAACTGTAGATCAGGGTCACCGGTAAGTTCATTCTAGCAAGAAATTTCATTGCCTTTATGGACTTTATAAATTTTATGAACTTAATTTCATTTCTTCCTCTGCTCAGAGCAAAGTGAAGAGAAAAGCAAGCTGGTTGAGGAGAAAATCACTTCGAACAGAAGTGTATCGAGCATGTAAATATCTTGATAAACTTCAAAACATCGTTAGTCGCTAGCAGATGGCCACAGAGAAGGCCAAACAGACCGCCAATCTCGCCCTTAATGAAAAGGGGGCCTTGGAAGGAATCATCAAGAGCTGTGGTCTCATGGAAAAGATACGGGAGGTCGTGGACTCACTAAAGGTGGATGTTATCGACCCTAAGAAGGATGATGACGAGGATTATTATCTAACTCCTCGGTCTGTTCCTTTCTGAGGACACAGGAGACCACGAAGAGAGATTCGAGTTGTTTTCCTATGCCTTTCCAAGGTCGCAGGAGATAATGGAAAGAGAACCAGGCTATTTATTTATGCCTTTCCATGATCGCAGGAGACCACAGAGAGAGATCATGGGATAGTCCGAGATATTCTAGACATAACCCAGCCCATTCTTGTCTATTAAATACAAAGGCCCATCACGTATGACTATTACTTGTTTCTTTAATAAATTGTTGCTGCTGATATTCGGGGTCGCAATTATTTGTAATCTCTGGTCATGGAGATATTTTCCCGTGGTCATCATGGTCATGGAGATATGATAATCCCCAAGCCGTAGTCGCAGTCTGTGCGTGACCTTGGAACAAAAGAGTTATTAGAATTGGAAGTTCCTTCAAATCAAGAAGGTCTGGTCGAGACTTGCCGACCATGGTCTAAGAGTTGTACGGTTATTTCGTAACCGCACTCTGGATAATGTTCCCAGAATAATACTCTCTCTATTGACAGGATAAGGATAGCTATGCAGTTGCTAATAGCTGTGTAGTTATCTATAAACCGTCAATAAGATAAAGATGAATGTGCAGTTACCCATAATCGCACCTTCTAACTGGTGGATAGCAACTGCTTACAACCGTTGTGCGCCAATCTCCAGAGTGTCCCTTCAGTCAAGCAACTAGCGTCCTCTTCAACAAGTATAAAAAGGAGGTTAGGGCTTGAAGGAGGGATCGATCCATGAAATCTAGTACAATTCTAGGGGATTAGACTCAATAACATATACTTTGTAATTTCATTATTCTTATTGTGAGAATATAACAGGAGTAGGGCTATACTCATACTACGAAGGCTCAAACCTGTATAAACACAGTGTGTTCATGTGTCCATATTTACAGTGATTTCTCTTTTGTGATTGTTAGATACTACCTCCCTGCAAAACAAACTAAATTCGTGTAAGTTCGGCTTGGGATCTTGTCTCAATCGTCGACAACTGACGCCGACTGTGGGGAGGACAAGGTATTTTCTTCTTCACTAAAGTTAGCTGTATTTATGGATCCTATGCATATGACTCCGAGAACGACTTCAATCTCACCGACTACGTCGATGTCATGGATGAAGACGATGTTCCCATGGAAGAGATCTATGCCACTCTCAAGCCCTGTACTGAGGAGAATTCTTCTCTGATTTTGGTCACAACCAACGACCAAGAACCTACGAAAGTAGTTCATTCGCCTTCTGTGAACCCTACCACATCCGAAGGTGAGTATGTACCACAACCCATTGCCTCGAATAATGAGGACATTGAGGATCCCGATGCATCCACATCAGATATGGATGGTCCCGGTGATCATTGTTCGTTTTGTCTAGAAGAGTCTACTCCAGACAATTTGAACTCCCTCTTTGACTTTGAGTGTGACTCAGACAAAGAGGAGATGTTCTCCCCGTCTATGGTCTCAGCTCCACGGGAAGTAGCAAGACTTTCCAAGGAGACTCCTGAGAAACGGCTTGCCAGGGAGGAAGAAGTCCATAAATGGTTGGAGGATGAAGATCGCGTCCGCCGAGAGGATGAGGTTCACAAGACCACAGAGGAAACTCTTTGCCTTGTGCAACTTCACCATGACGTTGCGAACTTTGGCCCTAGAACATCCCGCCAATGACCTCCTGGTGGACGTAGGCGTGACCAATCACCCCTCACATATCCGAAGTGTTCCCCGGTAGATGAGGTGATGATGGCAAAACCTCATTTGGCTCCTAGAAGAAGCACACAGGAGCGCATTCGCGTGATCGTGGAAACACTTCGTAACCCTCCTATTGGTTTTAGTAATGACGACGAGGTAACATTTGAAAGAGTTCTTGCAGAAAATTTTGATGGAGTTGCATCAGATGTAACTTTGACTGCCTCATCGCATTTAGTAACCAACTCTCGGGAAGGAGATAGTGCTAAACACAGCCAGAGAAGACATGATCGTGCTCGAGCCACACCGACTCGTCATAGTTATTACAAGATCCAGAGAATTGGTTGTTCTTGTGATTGCGACTGTGAGCCAATACACTCACGTTTGGGACCACACCGTGGTGTTCCACCTGCTAGCCTTTCCCACGACCAAGAGGATGGTCATGATAATCGACAACCTTGTACTACATAGTTGGTTGCAAAGCTTTTTGCCAGGATTAAGAATAGTGGTCTGGCCCGATAAATTCAAACCAGTCACAATCGAGTGGTTCAATGGAACATAGAATCCATCTGAATTTCTCCAAATCGATGTTACTACTATCCAGGCGGCAAGTGGAAACAAAAAAGTAATGGAAAATTATTTGCCAACGGTCCTTGAAGGTCCGGCATGGACCTGGCTTTTCAACCAGCCAAAAGGGTTCATTTACAATTGGGAAATGCTATGTGATGCTATCCTTAGCAATTTCCAAAACTGATATGAGAAACCTGGCAAGGACGATGAGCTCCATCATTTACGCCAGACCTCAAGTGAGACTCTCCAACAATTTCTAAAGAGGTTTGTGGGGGTAAGAAGTACTATCCCCAACATCTCTCACAATTAGGTAATCAGAGCCTTTAAACACGACATTCAATACCAAAGATTCACAGAGGATCTTAGTATTCACTCGCCAAGATCAGTGTCAGAACTTTTCAACATGGCTGATCATTATTCTGATGCTGCTGAGGCAGTGGAATGGAATAGGATGGTTGATGAGGGTGACTTACCATTACAACCTGGTCTAGACTCTGAAAGGAAGGATAATTCTAACAAGAAGTCTAGGCCATCCAAGGGTGGGAAGTTCAAGAAGTCAAAAAAGGATGGAGTGAACCATTCCCAAGAGGTCGCAAACATGGATAAGCGACAACAGGACAAAGGTAATAAAGTTCCATTCAAAAATAATAATAATACTCCTTCTGGTGGCCACAACAGCAACCACACGGAAAAGCAGGCTAACCCACAGGGAAGCAAGAAGTGGTGTCCGTTGCATGAGGTTCCAGGACACAACCTCAATAATTGTCAAAACTGGTTGAAGCGCATGGAAGAATTTTACCAAGGTAAAGCACCTATGCCTACTATATTAGAAAAAGGACAGCCCGATGGGAATAAAGACGCCGATGGAGATGAGGACATGCCATACCAAGTACCAAACAATCATGTTAATGTCATTTTTGGTGGTTCTTCGTAATATTTTTCCAAGCGTCATTTTAAGTCTGTTCATGGAGAGGTGAATAATGTTGAGGCTTCCCTTGGAGAGCCTCAATAACCCTGCTATTCGGAGACATCCCTGACCTTTAGTCGGGAAGATTGCCCCAAAGGATTATCTCAACCACGGTGACTCCCTCTGATTATAACTCCCACGATTAGCAATGCTAAAGTGGGTAGAGTCCTAATCAATTGAGGTAGTTCCCTCGATTTGCTCTTTGAAAAAGCCCTTGACGAAATGAAAATCCCTCGTTCAAGGAATAAAAATGTGGTCCACCCATTTTTTGGTATTATTTCTGGTCATCTGTATACTCCTATCGATTAGATTGTACTACCGATAACACTCGGAGAACCAGAAAACTTCCGAACGGAATTGGTTACTTTTGATGTAATTGATTTTGATTCGGCATATAATGCAATTCTTAGTTGGCCCTCGCTTGCCAAATTCATGGCGGCAACACAAATGATTACCAGTGCATGAAGGTGCCACGGTGAGGGGCAGCCAAAATTCGGCCCTCACATGTGATCGCATTTCCCTGGAATTGGTTGACCAGCTTCCCCTCAAGGATGGCAAGGCTGTGACCAAAGCAAGAGAGCCATATGCCGTCTAGAATTGTTCGTATAAGGTTCGAACTGGAGAATAAATAGGAAGTTGAGCTCATCTCTTCGTCCAAGCTAATGCAGATGTGTTTTCAAGGAAACCATCCAACATGCCTGGAGTCTCAAGGGAAATGATCAAGCACAGGCTAGCAATTCAGCCTGGACAGCAACCTATAAAGCAAAAGCTTAGGCGTTTTGCCCCTGACCGGAGAGAAGCCATTCGTTCGGAGTTAGATAAACTCAGGTGGCTGGCTTTATTCGCGAGGTCGACCATGTTGAATGGCTTGCAAACTTGGTCATGGTGCTGAAATCTAATGGTAAGTGGCGCATGTACATTGATTACACCAGTCTCAATGTTGCCTGTGTGGGGACCCTCATATGAGGAATCTGGTGGCAACTGCCCAGGTTAGGTTGCACATAGAATGATACATCACAAACTCACAACACAACACCATAAGGACCAATATTACAATACCATAGCGTCAAGAATGGCGCAATTTAGAGTCGATACAAACTAAGAAGTTTCATCGACACAAAGGTCGGCACAAAAGAATAGAACACACAGAGAGATAAGTAAAACAACTATGACAACCTTCAATGTCTTCATCATCTTCAATAGTAGCGGCATAGCATGGGCTCCCACCACATCGGGCTCCACTAGGCGAATGACCCTCTAGTAAACTGAATCGTTGTGGAGAGTTCATTCTTCAACAATGAGTTCGAAGCCATAGGAGTTGGGATCAACAAGTCCTTCCTCTAAATTTTATGTGCAAAAGCAAGGGTGAGCACGCTGTCCTCACGGTGCTCAACAAGTCTCAATTAATGAATGCAGGCATATAAATGATGGCAAATTCCAAGAAATAGGCTCTTTGGTTTATAGGTAAGAATATAATAGATTTTCATTCTAAAGTTCTGAAGAAAGGTTTTGATTTCAAAAGTGAGACTTTAAAATCCTAAACTAGGTTTTAGAAAATGTTATGTGTGGCCGTCTTCCATGAGTCACCACTTTTAACCAATATCACGAAAATCTTCCAAATCCTACTTGTGCTGCATCGACGTGGATAGAATCCACCCCGTGCTGACTCCAAAACCTGGGAGCTTAGAGTATCCGATACTTTTTGTAATTTTGCAAAGGTGTACCACTTTAATCCACTTGATCACCCAGCTTTCATGTCGGTACCTCTTCATGCGACTTTTACGCATGTGACAAGGCTGAGATCACACGACAGTTTGTAATCCTAGCATTAACAATTCCCTGCCCGATAAATAGACGACTTAGTCCATATTACTATTGTGAAGCGCACCCCACGGCCAAATCTACCGAGCCTTGGTCTATGGTCCGCGAGACTCATAGCTTGTGGATCCAGTCGCACACGACTCGGTATCCAAGTGTAGGGCACCTTCCTTCCAAACTCATGATTCACTCACTCACTCTCACAACTCATGGCCTTCTGTGGTCCACCAGTTTCTCTCAAGAAAATGGATTGACAACCATTGCAGGGATAAGCTAATACCTATAGAACTACTTTGCCGCGCCCATCCCATACCGGGCAAATGGTTAGTATGTTTTTCATGCCGCTTGGAAGTATAACACAAGGGTCTCATTCTTATGAACTGTTAGTGAGGAGCGAACCATGTTCCCGTTGTGCACACAGCGCCAACCACACAAACCATCCTCACTATCAATTCTAACTTACAATTTTACAAACAAGGTTTTAAACAAACTTTGCATATAGATGCCCATTTAGCATTTAGCACATATATTCAAGCATAAGCATAACTTAAGCACAACATCTTAGGGCTACAAATGAGCACATAGGATATATGAACATGAAGGGCCTTCAAAGGAGTTAAGTCATATCTACTCATATTTATCCAACATAGCATTTTAAAGTAAGGCATGCATATACTGAAAACAACAAATAATCTAATTTACTTAAAATACTGGGAGAGACATAATCAATGAGAAAGAGACTTGCCTTGCAAATTGAGGTCTAACTACACTAAGGGGTCTTCGAACACTTCTTATGCTCCTTACACTCCTAGTTCTACTCTCGCACACAAATAATAATAAAACACATAAGCATACAGGAATTACTTATCACAGAACATTATATGTGAAGTATAAATATGCATGCATGCGAGGTCATCTGGTTGGAGATGATCTTGGGAGGGAGAAAATACTATAGGTTTGGCTACAAGTGTCTGGATTGGCTAAATTTGGGCTAAGGTTGGTTTGAACTGATCCCGTAGGACTTGAGTTTGGTGAGATCGAGCACAAACAGGGGATTAATCAAGGATTGGCTTAACCTCCTGTTTGTCAGACCCTTGAATGAAATGATTGAGATTTGGAAAACACAAAAATTGGGATGATACAGTGATTATCTCAAAGAGTCAACAACAAAAAAGTTGTAGGAAATGAACTGATCTACAATTCTTTCAACAAGTTTGAATAGTTTTGAGGCCATCTAAGGGGTCCGATTTTGGAAAAACTGAAAAGCGGCTGGGCTGAACTGTTTCATCAATTGCTGGAGTTATACAGATCAAAATATCGATTAAAGATGCCGAAGATGAAGCTAAGGGAGTTGCGAACACACAGCAACAAGAATCAGAGAAAATGGTGGAGTAACGAGCATGAATTTGAAGTTTAAAGGAAAGCTTCTCAAGAACCAAAATCAGAGTGATACTCACCATCGTAGAAGAAGAAGACTTGGAAAAACAGTGATCCTTGGAGGTTTTTGGTGATATTTCTGTACAAGAATAGATGAAAGATGGATGTATGAATGATTTCTCTTAAGGTTGATCAAGAAAATGAACACATGAGCAAGATCTATCAAGTATCATACCTTCTCAGGACTTAAGCAAGGACGAAGAATTAACAGGGAAGAACGAGGAAGAAGAAAGGCGGTGTGAGGGGTTCTTATAGGCTGCTAGTAGATGCTGGACAAGGGAATGAACAAAAAAGGATCAAGCAATGTCAGATGCAGAGATCTTGCTTGCTCTTGATGGGATTCAAGTCGTCGCTAGTTGGGGGCTCTCATGGTGGTGTGACAAGAGGGAGTTCTACACTCTTTCCTTTTTACTAGTCATTTCCCTCTCTCAAAACCAACATGCATTGGTTAGAAATTGTGTTTGCTATTTTGGGGGCTTCCTGATTGGGTTTCATTTGGATCAAAACACCAAAACATGGCTGATTTGTTGATTGGTGTACTACCTATTTGACTAAACACTGGAACAACTAGATCAAACACTTGAAGCTCGAAAGAGACAAAACACGGGCACTCGAACTAAGACAAAGAGATCCATGTATTTTCTTTCTAATTCGACCAGTACTCGATTCGACTAGTGACTTGCTTTCGACCAGCGAGCCAATCTTGATCGTACAGCTCGACCATCGACCAAGTTTTGACTAATTCAAACAAAATTGCTGGTTTAAGACAATTTGAATAGGAGCAATATAATAGGTCGAACATTTGGCTGGAAAAGAGTGGGATTTTGAGTTGGAATTTCATCTAGAGAAATTTAGAGAATTTTAATCAGAGATTTTGGAGGATTTTTGTAGGATTGATCTGAGATGTTGTTGAGATGTCTGAGGGATTCAATAAGAAATGCATTGACTAACATATTAAAAGAATAGAAAAAATATGGGGTGCTTCAGCCTGCTCGAAGGATGATTTTCCCCTTCCCCGCATGATCAGTTGGTCGATTCAACAGCGGGTTGCGAACTGATGAGCTTCTTGGATGCCTACTCAGGGTACCATCATGTTAGCATGGCAGAAGAAGATGAGGAGAAAACTGCCTTCATCGCACGGCACGTACTGCTACGTCAGAATGTCATTTGGCTCAAGAATGCTGGTTCCACGTATCAGTGCTTGATGCAGAATACCTTTCAATCTCAATTAGGGCATAACTTAGAACTTTATGTATTTGACTTGATTGTAAAGAGTGTAAAGAGCTCTAGTCATATAGATGACCTAGCTGAAACTTTCTGTAACTTGAATAAACATAGAATAAAGTTGAATCCTAAAAAGTGCTCCTTTGGAGTTTCTTCTGGTAAACTTTTGGGTTTCCTTGTTTGTTCATGAGGCATTAAGGTTAATCCCGAGAAAATTTGTGCCATTGAGCAAATGCAACCTCCTTCGACCACGAAGGAGGTGCAGAGTCTTTAAGGTTCTACAAAAGTGGCTTTAAGTCATTTTATTTCGAGGTTGGGTTAACGTGGATTACCTTTCTTTAAGGTTCTACAAAAGCACAATGGTTTTCAGCGGTCGGATGAGGCCAAAAAAGCCGTTCAGGAAGTAAAAACATATTTAGCCAGTGCTCCAGTATTGGTTTTCCCGACTTTGGGAGAGCCATTACTCATCTATTTAGCTGCTACCCCTCACGCGGTCAACACTGTCTTGGTTGCGGAGAGGGAGGGAGTGCAATGATGGGTTTACTATGTAAGTGAAGTGGTGAATGGACCAAGGGAGAGATACCCTGAGGTCCAGAAAGTGCTTTATACTCTCTTAATGGCTTCAGAAGCCATGTGGATCACTTAGATATCATAAATCAGAGTGGAAAACATGAAGATGAAATTATTTTTCTTGAAGAAAAACGCGATCGAGCCTTGATCCGATCAACAGCATATTTACAAGCTTTGCGTAAATATCATAGTAAAAGGATGCGACCACGTACGCTAAACGTGGGAGACTTGGTTTTACGAAAAATCCAAAACCAGTCTAGTCGCAATAAATTCACCCCTCAGTGGGAAGGGCCCTTTATTGTGGTCGCGATGCCGTGGCCAGGGTCAGCTCGATTGGCTATGGAAGACGGAAGAATATTATCAAATGCCTGGAATATAGACCAGCTGCGTAAATTTTATGTGTAAGTTCTTTCCTTTCCCATTATAAGTTTTTTAGTAATTTATCACCTTATGCTACAATCGTACTTCAATTTTCAGCCTTACTTTCTATCGGGTTACGCCCGGGGGCTAGTCGCAATGAGTGCCTTACTATGAATTATTTGTGGATTCGCTGGCTGATATCATGGTCGCATGTAGTTAAGAACTTCTCTTTCTAAGCCAGTTCTTACCGCGTAAGAGACTGACTAGCATGTCCTGATCATTCGAGTGGTTGCCAGTTAGCAAAAGCTTATATCTTTATACTAAAGTCAGTTATTTTCGCGATCTTATGATCACATCTAGATAAGACAGCTCTTTTTAAGCCGGTTCTTACCGCATAAGAGACTTATTAGCATGTTCAGGTCATTTGAGCCGTGGTCTCCTTAGGCCAAGAAAACTATCCTGTGACCATTGTACTATGTCTTCAGTATCACTGGTCATAGGAGAGGGTTAGAGGAATATAATCATAACATTCGGTCAGTAATAAGTACTTTTTATCTTTTCTTTTCTTTTTTTCATTCATTTCTTTGCTAATCTTGTCAATTTGCAAGGTATAAAATGAAGACTCCAATGATAAAGTAAAAATTTTTCATTCCATTGTTATAAAAACATTACAATGAGAGGAATTACATCAAGAAAGGCCAAGGTCGTGCAATAGCTTTTCTATCAAAGGCCTGACCTTGGTCGTGATCGCATCAAGTTAGTCTTGGCTATCGAAGGTTGCATCTTCCGCCACTGGATTCAGATCTAAATTCAGACCATGGAGAAGTCGAAGTTTTCAGAGCATGGCAGAGGCTATAGTTGCGACATCGTTCTTCAGTGCCTCTTTGTGCCTGCTTGCAATTTCAGGAACGCTTGTGACCAAGATATCAGCTTGACCCGCAACCAACTTGCAGGACTCATCAAGGGTAGAAAAATCCTTCTTAGGATCGATAATGTCTGCCTTAAGTGAGTTCGTGATCTCATCAGCTTTGCGAGGGTATTCTTCTCTGTAAGACCGTAGCTCTTGATGATTTTCTCCAAGGCCCCCTTTTCTTTAAGGGTAAGCTTTGCGGTCTCCTTGGTCTTCTCTGAGACGGTCTTGTAATGGCTGATGATGTTTTGAAGCTTATTGAGGTCATTTCCTCGCTTGATAAACTTCTGCTCGTAATGGTCGTTTTCTTTGGCCAGCCTGCTATTTTCCTCTCTTTGCTCTGAGCAAAGGGGAGATGAATTTGACTGAGTTCATAAAATCTATCCAAGTTCACAGAAGCAATGTAAATTTCTATCAAAATTGACTTACCATCAACTCTGGTCTGTAGTTGATTGCAAACCATTTGAAGGCGATCAGCTTTCCTTTGGAGAGAATCAAATGATTGTGCTTTTCGCTCTAGTGTCGCCATCTTCTCAACATCATCCTTCAACTTGGCTTCAAGCACCAGAGATTCAGCAAGTTTTTTGTTGTTTATCCTCTGGGCTTCAGCCATCTTCTTCTCCAAAAGAGTTGCTCAACGGACGCAACCCCTCTAATGTTGCAATCGTTGGTGACTTCTTCTAGCAAAGCAGAGTTCTCCCTGCGACAACAAAAATTATTATTCCAATTCGTGAAGGACTAAGATTAAAGCAAGTACTTACTGCTTTAGTTGGTCGCACTCCTCTTGCGAGACTTTGAACTGCTCCACCAACTTGCCAAGTATGGCCACGCTGCGAACAGAGCTTTGAGTAAAACAAAAAGTGTCTGAAGGAACTTCTCAAAAAAAACACTTAAAATGAAGAAGTAAACATTTTTTACTTACCTCCAAGAACTCCTCTAGGCACCTCTTAGGGAGGACCCTAAGTTCGACCTCTTGGCTGGAAGAAGCCAAGTTGTCCAGTGCCCGCCCCATTCTACTTAAAAATTGAGATTGAAAACTCAAGTCAAATGATTGTGCCGCCGTCTCCTGTGCCTCCTCCGCTCCTCGTTCTTCCAAACGGGAGGGAGACACAGTTTCTTTGACCAGAGGTGGAACAGATGCTTCTGCTTGTTCGTTCATCCCCATAGTCGTGGTCACAGTGGCGACATCAGCATCACCAACATCGGTGGGTTCATTAGATTGAAGGTCTTGAACCACCTCATCGATGATGTTTGCAGGGTCTTCCTCAATCTCCTGCGAATGCACAGCTTCTGCAGTCGCAGTGACCTCTTCCATAGTCGTTGGATCCGCTGCAACTTCACCAATGGCAAGCAGTTCCGCCATGGTAGTTTCTTCTTCTTCGACCACAGTTGGTTCAATTTCTTGCACTAGAGCAGGTATAGTAGTGGTTGAAGAAGTCCAATACATCTAGTTTACAATTGGATAGGATTATACTTAAATAAGTAAAAAGACTTAGTTAGAGATGAAACGGGTATTTACCTGACACTGAGTCCCAGAAGATTTTGGGAGCTCGATGATCCGCCTTTCAGAGATAAAAGCGAAGATAGTGCCATCGGCGAGGAATCATCATGAAGTACTACGGACCTCTTCCTCAGAACAAATAGAGAAGAGTCTGTTTCCTCCTCGACATCGCTCCCCTCTCCCTGTACGATCATGAGATAGTTCCTAGTTGTATTTTGCAAAAATTGAGGGATAGGAGTCCTTACCAAAACAACCCTCGCAGCTGAGGGATCGGTTGTTGACTTAACCACAGTAGGGATCGAGCTTTTCATCAATACCCTTTCCGTCGTGGTCGTAGGGACGCTTGTGGTCGCAACCGGTTGAGAGGAGGCTTGTGTGTATGAAGGCCGTGGAGCTGATGGCTATGGGCTCACGGCCTTTTTGAAAAAGAGATGAGTAGTTTGTCTGCCCATGCTCTTAGTTGAACTTTTGGTCGCATAGCGGACCTTCTTCAATTTTTTCGATGAGGGGCCACTTGAGGACCCAACATCATCGCTGATTCTCCTTTTTTGGGCTGCCTGGTGCTCGAAAAACTATACAAACCAAAATGAGCTACTTCTGTAACTCCTGTTCAAAATAAAGACATGTGCAAACTTCCCGAAAGAGAATTACCTTTCGATGAGCTTGCACGAAGTCGTCAGTGTTGCCGACCATGCTTCCCGGCCTTGGCGCACTGACTTTGCCTTCTGCGACCACATTGTAGGCCTTCAGGAGAGAGTTTGTCCTCCTGTCATCCTCAGAGGTAGGCAGATCTGTCAAGAAAAGGACACTCAATAATTTTCCAAAAATGCTTCAGTTCAGATAAATAAAAAATGAACTGAAAGAGTACACCAATTTGAGTGATTGGACAATTACCATGGTGATAATCCCTGGAGCCATCCTTTACTGTCCTGACCTCCCAGGCAAGATGTACCCTCTTCCTCAGATGGCTGATCTATTTCTTCACAAAGTCTCGGATCACATCATGAGCGGTTAGACCCTCACTGACCAGGTGAAGGATCACCTGGGCCTGCCTCTTCTACTCGTCATCGAGAGGAGGGGTAGAATCCTGCTCTCCGCTCTTCTCTGGTTGACGGTTTTTGAACCAGAAGTGGCTCTCTTCAGGAGCCGAGTAGTAGAACCAACGTTGGCTCCATCCATGAACAGAGTCGCGGAGGGCGAGGTATGAGTAGTCTTTTTTATTTCGAGGTTGGGTTAACGTGGATTACCTTTCTTTAAGGTTCTACAAAAGTACAATGGTTTTTAGCGGTTGGATCAGGCCAAAAAAGCCTGTTGGGGGAAATCTCCACGAGACTAAGTCCAGGCAAGAGGCTGTTCTAATTTGCCCGATGGCTTGTCCCGGGTGTTGCCGTCCTTCCAGAGACAGGGGTCTCCGATCTCGGGTCACGTGAAGGTCAAGCGAGAAGCGCCTCGGGAATCAGCGAACACCTGTCAAGCATCCAAGGTCCCTGACCGGAAGAAGGACGTCGCTACCCCTCGATCCAACGGTGGCAGGCGGGGTAGTTTAGTCTTTTTGCGTCTTTTGGGGCTATATAAGCCCTTGTACACCCCATGTAAAAGAGGATCTTTCATTATTACTTGGAATAGACAATCTCACAGGTGTGCTTCGGAGCCATCTCTCCCTCGAGAGAGCTCCCCTAGCCAACTCCGGTTGGGAGCACGCCGACAGGACTAGGGTCTCCACTGAGGCCCGAACCTATATAAATCTCTATGTCACTTGTGTTTGCCCGACGGGGGAGGATAGGTCACCCGGTTAGCCCGCGTCGTATTTTCTTCGCTAGGATCTTCCACAAAACCTGCCGGGGTATCCATAATACCACGACAGTTGGTGCCGACTGTGGGGACTCGTGACAAGACACCATGGCTCCCCCAAGAACGAGGGCCCGCGCCCTTCCCGGTGAAGCCAATCCCGGTGACCCGGCGCCACCCGTCCGGGACATGACCATCCCGGCGCTTCCACCTGGAGGCGGCCAGACCCAGGTACCGCCTCCCACCTTCCCTGTCAATTTCGGTGGTTCAACCTCCGGGTCAGTCCCGGTGACCACGGTCGCCTCGGCCGGGACTAGTCTCCCCTCGACGGCTTCCCCGGCTCCCCGAGACGCCTTGCTTGAGGCTCTAGTGGAGGGCCAGCTCCGCGCCCAGCGCTCTATGGACGAGCTGCTCTGTGTCTTGGCGTGGTCACCGGCCCCCACCTACCCACCGTACCCGTTCCTGGGGTCTATGCCCCCATTTACGGGTCACCCGGTGGCCCCTCTGGCCCCCGGAGGCTCAGCCGCTCCGTACGATCCCGCCGGAGGGTACCCTCCCCCGGCGGGCCATCCGTCCGGAGCTTTCCTGGCGCCGGGAGCCTTCCCGATGCTGGGGGGTTACCTTATGTTCGGGGCCTTAGCGGTACCGGGGGGACACCCTGTTCCGGGCCCATTCCCGGGGTCGGGGGCCCACTACATGCAGGGGGTTTTCCATGCGCCGGGAGCCAGTCCTGCCCTGCAGGTCGCGTTTACCGCACCAGGGGCGGTTGACAGAGCAGCTTCCGCGTCGCAACGGGCCTCCCCCCGTAACGGCACCCCAGTTCCGGACGCCGCCAAGGGGGTTCCCCCCTCTTCGGTTTCGGATAATACAGGGGTTTCCCCCTTTCCGGTCCCAGATGTCGCCGTGGGGGTGCCCCCCTCTCCGGCTCCGGATAATACAGGGGTTTCCCCCTTTCCGGTTCCGGACGTCGTTACAGGGGTCTCCCCCTTGCCGGCCCCGGTAGTGCCCGGGCCGGTAGCTACAGCGCACGAGCTCCCTCCTCCCCCAGGGCCGCCCCCAAGGGTGCCTTCGGCGGATCAAGTCTGCTTCGCCCGGGAGGAGGTTGAGTGAATGCGTGCAACTAAGTCTGGGGAGGAATTTCCCCCGGGTCGCGGACGCAGAGAGCTTCGCTCCCGCTCCGGCAGGGGGAAGAGACCCGCTGAAGAACCAACCTCTTCGGGGGAATGCCCGGATGTCTTGGAAGTCAGCTCCACCAACCCGGAAGAAAAGCGCCGTTACTGCCATGCCGGCGGACCTCTTGGGTCCCTTCCCGATTCCGACAACGAGCGCGCGTCCCCTGTCAAAGGAGACAGCGACTTGACTCTCCCCGAGAAGTGGAGGGGGCTAACCAACCATTGTGCCGCAGGCTGCGGAGCATTCAATGGCCGCGGCCTTACCGCCTACCGTAGATCGAACACTACAACGGTGAGGCCGATCCATATGAATTTGTGCAGGTGTATTCCACAGCCATCTCGGCGGCTGGGGGGGATGAGATGGTACAATGCAACGACTTCCCCCTCTACCTCACCGGGATTTCCCGCTCGTGGTTCTACAACCTGAAGGCCGGCTCCATCAAGTCCTTCACGCAGCTCAAGCGCGAATTCTGCGTGAACTTCCAGGGGAACTATGTGCGTCCCCTGGATTCCTCGTAGCTTTATACCATCCGGCAGAGGACGGGGGAGACCATCTGCAGCTTCTTTAAGCGCTTCGCTCAGGTTAAGAGCAAAGTAGCTCACGTCCCCGACTCCACAGTCATTGAGGCGTGCAAGAGCGGGATCCACCCCGGGGAACTCCATCGGAGGCTCTCCCGGAGCTGCCCCTCCTCCGCCGACGAGCTCTTCAACGTACTTGAGAAGTACGCTCAGGCGGAGGAAGACGACCTCTGGAAGAAGAACCAGGGGGTTCCCGCCCCCGCTCACCGGGGGGCCAGGGACTCCCTCAAACGCCCTAAGCAGGGGGGTAGTAGCGAGCCACGGCCTCGGGACACCTTTCTCTTCGAGGGCAGAGGCAGCTCGCGCGATGCCTCCAGGGGCAACCGCCCCTTCCCCAAGACGAAAGGCCGTGGGGGAGGGCAGTCGTCCCGCGGTCGGGAAGGTCCCGTGACGGGAAACAAGGAAGGTCAGTGGTGTACCTTCCACAGGTCCGATTCCCATGCCACCCGGGAATGCCATCAACTGATCCAACAATTCGCCGCATTCCTCGACCAGCATGGGCAGAGGGGGACTTCGGTGAAAAGGATCTAGGATATCGACTAGAGGGGGGGTGAATAGGCGATTTTGGCAATTTAACAACTAATCAAGAAATTTTTGACAATTAAGAGCAAATAGCTAAAACAAGATGAATATCAAGCAACTTAACACAAGGATATATCCCGTGGTCTCGGTGATTTGCCGATCACCCCTAATCCACGTTGAGGCAAACTCAACTCTCTAACCGCTCCTCTATCTAGTCGACTTCTTCTCAAGAAGTGATCTAGATCTTGAGCCGAATTAGTATGATGAGTTATCCAAACCTCGATTTCACTAGTGATACACTTTACCGCTCCGGCAAGGCGTGCTCAAACCCTTCACAAGTTGTTTTGAGGCTTCTTCACAATCTTCCTTGAAGAGCTCTCCAAAACCTTCCTCCTAGCCGTCTAGGAGCCGGCAAGCTCCAAGAGTAACAAGTCAGTGATGATCACTTAATGCTCTTCTAGTGCCACAAGATTGATTTAGTGAACTAAATGCAATGCACTAGAATATCTCAATTGCACACTCTCTCAAATTCAAGAAAATGAACACTAGAGTGTATGAAATGTGTTTAAGCTCTTAAGAATGAAGACAATGTTCACAATATGCCAAAAGTATCAAACAGGACCAAGCATGGGAGTATATATATCCCCCTCAATAAATATTGCCGTTACAAGCCGTTGGAAGAAAAAGATCACTTGGTGGTCAGACCGCAGGTATAAGCTCGGTCAGACCGCCGCAATTGCAACGGCATTAAACAGGAGCAATAAATGCTCACCTGCCCTTGTCGGGCACTCTCATGGTCAGACCGGAGCTAACGGTGGTCAGACCGTGAAACCATCCAGAGACGACATTGTTTCTCGACACGATTTATGGTCAGGCCAAAAACTTCGGACAGACCGGTTACACGATCAGACCGTAGTACAAAATCTCGGTCAGACCGTTTTAGCGGTCAGACCGGACCAACAATCAGTCAGACCGACGAGCACACTAATTTTCATAAAAATATGATCATGAAGCTCCAGGAGTCTGACTCAAGGTTTAACTACGGACAGACCGACCTTTTGGAAAATAAACACACTTCATCACAACTATCGGTCAGTCCGAAACAACACTCGGTCAGATCGTTTCTGCGGTCAGACCGGACCAACTTTCGGTCAGACCGACTAGAGACTAAACTTGGCTGTTTTGAACGGATAAAAGCATTTTCAAAAGATATGACCTTCTAGTATGCAATGCAAGTTGTTTTTATGACTTGTGGCACACAGATGAACTATTTAGTGATACACCACATGCTCCTCTTAATAGTACGGCGACTATCCTATAATCCGGTCAAACTTCTTATCTAATCACCTTAGACTGGTAAAAGGAAAAAGGCTCTATTCCGTACCTTTTCTTCTTTGCTCAATGTCCTTTCTTCATCATGTAGCTCTTTCTTTGCCTTTCATTATCCTGTCTTTTGATTTTGTTCTTGACACAACTTAACAGGTATCGTTAGTTCAACATTTGTAATTGTCATTAATTACCAAAACACTCTTTAGGGGC
This sequence comes from Pharus latifolius, assembly GCA_019359835.1. Lineage (NCBI taxonomy): Eukaryota > Viridiplantae > Streptophyta > Magnoliopsida > Poales > Poaceae > Pharus > Pharus latifolius. The sequence goes on along the minus strand of CM033326.1, from coordinate 51,299,925 downwards.
CTAGAAGCTACAATCTCCCCCTTTTTGGTAATTGATGACAACATTAAGAGTAGATGATTGAATTTTGAGAATTAAAAGGAATTTTCAATGAGCATAGTAGAGAAAAACACAGTCCCCCTAAATAGATGAATATGAGAATTTTGGCCTTTTGGTGGAGTTCAAGCATGTATATAAGCATGTATACAAGAGGATATGTCAATTCACTCCACAAACGATATCGGAGTTAAAGAACATCAAAGGTCATGTGAAAATAACATAAAGCACATCTTGTCGACGATTCGGACTCGGGGTTCTTAGTCGAATTTATGCAAAATTTGTAGGTTATGAGACCTTTCAGGATGTCCCTCCGGGAAGGTATGTAGAATTATGGAGAACTAGAGCACAGAGAAGTTTATACAGGTTCGGGCCCTCGATGGTGGGAGTAATAGCCCTACGTCTTGTTGGGATTTCACTATGTATAGTAAAAGGATTTACAAAGTGACGGAAAGATCTTCACAGGCGAAGATTTTCCCTATATGATTGTACAAGATGAAGCCTGGAAGGCTTATGAAAGCTATCTAATCTAGGCTATTGTCTTCGAGTTGGTTGTTCGATCAGTTGATCTCTGGGTGAGATGTGTTATCTCTTCTCCTTCTTTGTTTGATGCATCGGGTTGCTCCTTTATACTGGTCGAAAGGGCGCCAAGTTGCAACGGCATCAAACGGTTGCTTGGATGCGGTTTCGTCAACCGCTCTTAACTCCCACGCAGGTTTAACACGTGTTATTCGTGGATAACCGCACGTATTAACCTCCTGACAGTTTTCCTCTACGTGGAAGAAGCTTCGGGATACTCGGGATATCCCCGTTTTAGGGTCAGTTAACCCCACGTTCTCTGGTTGAGAGTGCTCTAACCGCGCGATGTTGGCTGACCGCGCAACATCTACAGCTTTCTGTTCGCGTATAGCATACGAACTCCTGACCGCGCACTAGCTGCGGTCTGATTGTGTAAGGCCTGCGACCTCAGGCTTGTACTCCTCAAAATGGCTTGAGTTCGCACCGCTAGGCGCGTGTCTGGTTTGAATCTATCTTGAACCAGTCGTAGATTCATTTGAACTGACTCGGGTGTCAATCCTCGTCAACTAGCCCCCAAATTCGAAGAGAACGAAGGGACGTGTTTACTTCGAATTTTAAGACATACATCGGATTTTTAACCCGACGCTTCAAATCTCCCACTTAGTGGCGCACTAAGTGTGATGGTTGATTCCCCGAGACGGGCTCTGGGTAATACGTGTCGGGTAATGATGGCACTGTTGAAACATTTTTTAACCCGAGGTGAAATTGTAAATGCTCTTAAAAACTTGAGGCGTTCGGAAGGCGAACCGTCACCCTGGCGGCTATAAATACCGAAGCCTTCGAATTACAAAGCTTCACAACTTCTCCTCTCGGCTAAGTTTCCTTTGAAGCTATCTTCAATTTTCTTCTCATTCACCTCCCGATGGCAGACCACAACATCATCGAGATTGAGAGTGATGAGGATGAAGTTTTTGAGCAAGAATCACAGATGCCCAAAGATCCATCTCCTTCAAGGAAGAAACCCAAGGTTGACGAGGGATCCTCCAGCAGAACAAAGGTGAAAGACGCATCATCGTTCTTTCCTCCTTCTGTTCCTCTAGTTCTTCCTATCCATGCACCTCAGCAGGTCGAACTTCCATCTTCCCCAAAGTCGCCACCGTTCCTCACAATCCTTCGCGAGAGATGGCATCCTGGAGCCGATCGGTCCACCACACCGAGGAGAGCCTCTTGGCATTGGAGAAGGAAGAGATCCTTCCTCCACGGTTGCTAATCAACTGGCGGCCTGCGGAGAAGGATCAGGAAACCCCAGTCGTCGGAGAGGGCGAACTGGTGGTCTTCGAAGAGTACATGCGCTGCGGGTTCCGATTCCCCGAGAGTCGGTTCTTGAAGGATATTCTGGAGCATTACGGGTTGGAATTGATAAATCTCCACCCGAATGCGATCTTGATTCTGGCGGTGTTCCAGCATCTGTGCGAGGCTTACATCGGAGTGTATCCCAGCGTGGATCTCTTCGGGTGTTTCTATTATTCGGCGTGGTCGAAGAGCTCCAACGCCGCCGGATGTATATACTTCCGGATAAGGGAGAAGAAAGAGTATCCCTTCCCACCCCTGTGAGACTCAGTGCACGGGTGGCACCAGAAGTGGTTCTACTGCACCCCTCCGTCTGAGAGCGGGTTGTGGTTTGAGAACTCGCGGCCAGAGAAGCCGAGCGAGTTGGATACCCTCCCAGCCATGAATGCCGAGTTCATGAAGCATGCCGAGGTGATTCTTCACCTAGTTGGACAAGGACTAACGGCTCGTGACATCATACGGGACTTCGTGAAGAATCGGGTGAGCCCCCTGCGTGAAAGGGCTCATCCGGCTTGGGAGATAAAGTCCATGGCGGACAACACCCTGGACTACAACAATGGTACGTGATCTCGACACCGAAACCTCATACCTTTGCTCTGTACTTTCTAAATGGTCTTCTGGGAACAGTCCTGCCTTCTTCCGAGATCGAGAGGCAGACAAATTACCTCCTCAGGGCCTATAGCGCCGAAGTGGAGGGCCCCAAGGGATCGCCTCGCCCACAGAGCTTAATTCACGCCGGCGACGACCTCAAACAGGAATGCCGAAAGGTATGTCACCTTTCCTTCAGTTCTCATTCGTAGGTCTTAGTACTGACAAGTCCACCGGAACAACACAGCTCTTGGGGAGATTTGCTGAGGCGACGTTCCCGAGTGAAAACATCGGTTTCCTGGGAAAGCTGACGGTGAAGAATGTGAAGAAGATCTCCTCGAAGCCCAGGACGAGAAATCCTGCCCCCAAGAAATCCAGGAAAATTCTTGGGGAAGGGTCTTCACAGAGAACCCCTCCTACCGCAAGGAAAACTGCGGTAAGATATCACATACCTCCTGTTCCTCCAGGTACAAACTGGAATCACTTCTTCGTCGTACAGGGCGAGAGGAGCGAGGAGGAGGAGGAGGATGACGTTCCCCTGGTCCGCCGGAAGAGGAAAATAGCAGACTCTCAATCCAGCGAGACACCACCTGGTCCTGTGGAAACAGAAGCAACCACAGCGGACCCCGCGGCCACCGGGAGTCCTGTGGTCGCGGGCGAGATCCCCGCTCCCGAAGCCCCAGAGGCTTCAGGGTCAATTACTTCTCCCTCCCTGGTCGAAGGGACGACCACGGTAAGACTTGCTCGTGGTCTTGATTTCTTAATTGCATCTGTACATGTGTTTATCGGATCTACATCATACAGGGAGAAGAACTTCCCCCTGTGACTCCTGTGAGTCCCAGGGAGGCGAATCCTCCACTCCTGGGGACAGGGGTGGAAGTGACAGAACAAGACTCCGCGACCAACCTCAGGGTCGCGGATGAGGCGTCGGCTCCAGCATCCAGGAGCCACCCAGGCCTTCGGGCGTATACCTGTCAATCGAACAGGTCACCCTGGTACGAATTCTTACCACTTAAGTCTTCGTCGTTCCTTATGCATATGCTTACAGAAAAATATACATAGGGAGAAAAGGCCCTGTTCACGGAGAGAAAGACTAGGACGGACAACAACTGTCCTCTTTCTCTTGGGGAGCCCCCTTGAAGTCCCAGAAGCTAATGGGATTTCAAATAAGGTAAGAACTCCACTCTGCTTATTCTGGATCAATGTGATCGACAACTCCACTTTTCTTTGTAGGCGTAAAGACGTATCACCGAGCCCCCCAACCGCCCCGGGGAGGGTTGAAGTCTCTGCCGGTGCTGAGGCCTCCGGTGAGGAGTGCTCTGTCCCTTTGGTCTAGGAAGTCGTCCGGGCCGTTAGGGACGAGTCGGGCGCGGAGACCCAGTTGCAGGCATCGGAACCTGCGACTGAGGCCCAGCAGGCGCATCCACCTGCTGCTCCTGTCGAGGATGAGATGGGTCCTTCGACTAGGCCTCCAGTAACCCCGGATAAAAAGTCATTCTCGGAATATACAGAGGTATAATGAACATCTCTTATGATACCTGAATTGTACATAGGACACCACTGATTTCCTTCTGTGTTACAGGAACTATCCCGTATAGCAGCCAAATCGATTGCTATGGTGGAAAGCATCGAGGCCATACAAAAGGAGAGAGACTGCTTGCGAGAGTAAGAATAAATGCCCTTTAATTTGTATGGATACAAATTCGTTATGACAATTATCTTTTTTGTCACAGGGAGGTTGCTTCTCTAAAGAGGAACCTGGCCGCTAACAAGCTCAAGGTGATCACCGTGATTTCGAACCAAGAGGTCGAGCTTAATGAACTGCGGTCACAGCTCTCTGGTAAGTCAATTCCGACCAGAACAATTAGACCTTGTCATTCGGACCATTTGTAACGATCTTCTTACCACAGCGCAAGCAAGTCAAATAAAACGGCTCGGGCAAGATAAAACACTCCTCCAAATGACCATCGACTCTACCCGGAGGGCGAACAGAGACCTAAGCCAATCTGTCTTCGAAAAGTTGAAGATGGTGGCCCTGCATGCATTGCATTCTATAGTTTATATCTGTACAATTGTTGTTGGGGGAAATCTCCGCGAGGCTAAGCCCAGGTAAGTTGCGTCACATTTGCTCGGGGACCTGGCCTCCGGTGCCGGTCCCGGGCGCCGCTTTTCGCCCGAGGACCTGGCCTCCGGTGCCCGCCCTGGGCGCCGCCTTTTGGCTCCCGGGACCTAGTCTCCGGTGCCGGTCCCGGGCGCCGCCTTTCGGCCGGGGACCTGGCTTCCGGTGCCTGCCTCGGGCGCCGCCTTTTGGCTCCCGGGACCTAGCCTCCGGTGCCGGTCCCGGGCGTCGCCTTTCGCCCGGGGACGTGGCACCGACCCTTACGAGTTTGTGCATGCAATGCAATGTCTTCCCCCTCTACCTCACCGGCATCGCCCGCTCCTGGTTCTACAACCTGAAGGCCGGCTCCATCAAGTCATTCGCGCAGCTCAAGAGGGAGTTCTGCGCGAACTTCCAGGGGAACTATGTGCATCCCCTGGACTCCTCGCAGTTGTACACCGTCCGGCAGAGGACGGGGGAGACCATCCGAAGCTTCTTCAAGTGCTTCGCCCGAGTGAAGAGCAAGGTGGCTCACGTCCCTGACTCTACGGTCATCGAAGCGTGCAAAAGAGGGATCCTCCCGGGGGAGCTCCACCGGAGGCTCTCCTGGAGTTGCCCCTCCTCCGCCGACGAGCTCTTCAACGAACTCAAAAAATACGCTCGGGCGGAGGAAGACAACCTCTGGAAGAAGACCCAGGGGGCTCCCGCGCCTGCCGACCGGGGGGCCAGGGATCCCCTCAAGCGCCCCAGACAGGGGGGGCGTAACGAGCCACGGCCTCGGGACACCTTTGTCCTCGAGTGGTGTGACACTGGGTGCCCAATCTTCCGAAAGGTACGTGATAGATCGATTGGTGGAGCTTTGACGTAGAACGATCCTGCTTCAAATCAGGCACGATCTGAACCCCGCAATCGCAACACCACTACTCCGTTGGTTATCAACCTCGCGTGAGCGTGATTGACCTCGCCAAGAAGGCTTATCCCTACTGCGAATCGAGAACACAAGCAAGAACACGGAAGAAAGCAAACTGAATTGCAAATACGAATGATTAATCTCACAAGTTGGGGTCTCACAAACCGATCAAGCGGTGAAACTGTTCGAAGACAGAATAATCTAAGCAAAACCCAATCCTAACTCGGATGACGGCTACTGAATATAAGGTGTTAGGGTCGGCCAAGGAACCCTGGACGCACCCTAATGGGCTCCAACGAGGTACATGGGCCAACGGCCCAAAGACGGTGGCGCAACACCCTGACAGATTCTGGACGCTGATTTGTTTCGACGATTCCAATTGGCTCCGGTGGAATTTTGACGTGGGACCAGTTCCATTGGAAAGCTTATCTCCTTAGCTTTCCAACGGTATATAAACCGTCGAAAACGGAGTCCGTATGCGTCCTGGGCGATGATTTTAGTGCAGACTGCTCCTGGATTCCGAGGTGGACTCGAACTTCGAATTGGTGACGGGATGGGCTTCAACTCCAACTCAAATTCGACGTGGTTGTTGGCCTCCTTTGCTTCCTTGCGGATGGGCTTCACCTCCAACTCGAAATCGACGTGGTTGTTGGCCTCCTTTGCTTCCTTGCTGGTCTCCATGCCTGCGGTGATCCTCTCCATGATTCCTAAGTAGAATAGCATCATTAAATAGCAATCCATCCTCGAAAATACAATGCGATTCACTTAGGAGCGAGTTCACCTGTTGAGGAAGTAGTCGTGCTCGAGCTCTTGTTATGGGACCTTCAAGGGCCGGTTCAATGCGCGTATCTGAAGGTATGATGTCCTCATCATCGAGGGCGGAGGCGGCTCGCGCGACCCCCCGAGGGGCAACCGCCCCTTCCCCAAGCTGAAAGGCCATGGGGGAGAACAGTCTTCCCGCGGCCGGGAAGGCCCCGAGGGAGAGGCAGGGAAGGACCGTGGTGCAGCTTCCACGGGTCCAGTACCCACGCTACCCGAGAGTGCCACCAACTGCTGCAACACTTCGCGGAGTTCCTCGACCAGCATGGGCAAGGGGGACTCCGGCCTCCTTGCCCCCTCGGCCAGCTGTTTCGGCCCTTCCTGCCCCCGCGGGGGGTCAGCAGGGGCAGACGCAGGAGGGGGAGCCTTCAGAAGCTCTCCCCTTCCAAACTTCTCAGCGCCGCATCAACGTCATCGTGGGAGGGTCCGCCTCCGGGTGGGACTCTAAGCGCTAGCGGAAGGAGTACGCGCGCGAAGTCAAGGTTGTAGGGCTGCTGCACACGTCTCCGCCACCCAAGTGGTCGGACGTCCCCCTCACCTTCACGGCAGAAAACGCGCACGGGGTTCGCTTCCCCCACGACGACGCGCTCATCGTCTCCGCCACCATCTACAATTGCCACCTGGCCGGCATCCTCGTGGACGGCGGGAGCTCCGCCGACATCCTCTTCCTGAAGGCCTTCAAGGAAATGCAGGTGGATGAGAAGCTTCTGCAGCCCGCAGCGGGCCCACTGCAAGGGTTCGTCTCGGGGAAGGCGATCCATCCTGTGGGGAAGGTTGATCTCCCCATGACATTCGGCACCCCGGAGAACTACCGGACCGAGATGGTCCGATTCGACGTAGTGGACCTCCCCTCCTCCTACAACGCGATCATGGGGAGGACCACAATCAACCGCCTGGGGGCTGCCACCCATCAAAACTACCTCTGCATGAAGATCCTCGGGCCGCACGGCGTGATCAACGTCCGGGGAGACCAAGACATGGCCAGGGCTCTATACGAGCGCGCCGCCGCTACAATCGGAAGCGTCAACATCATTAAGGCGCCCGGGGGAGAGGCCCCTCCCCAAGCTGCGTCTGGAAGGGGGCCTCCGGAAGGTCCTGCTGCCCCCGAGCGACGGGGACAAAACCGTCCGGATCGAGGCAGAACTCCCCGAGGAGCATGCAACGCAACTGGCGGCTTTCCTGCGCGAGAACTCCGATGCTAGGAAGCCTTCGGACATGCGGGGCGTCGCCCGGGGGGTCATTGAGCACAAGCTCGTGGTGACCCCCGGTCACCCCCCCCGTCAAGCAAAAGCTGAGGAAGCTCTCCCTCGAGCGCCAAGAGGCAATCAAGGGGGAGATCGCCCGACTCCGAGAGGCGGGGTTCATTCGGGAGGTCCTGCACCCCGAGTGGCTCGCGAACCCCGTCCTCGTGAAGAAATCAAATGGTAGGTGGCGTATGTGCGTGGACTTCACCGACCTTAACCGCGCTTGCCCCAAGGACAACTTCCCACTCCAGCGGATTGACCAACTGGTCGACTCCACCACGAGGTGCTAGTTGATGAGCTTCCTAGACGCCTACTCGGGATACCACCAAGTCCGGATGGCGGAAGGGGACGAGGAAAAGACGAGTTTCATAACTCCCCTTGGAACCTTCTGCTACGTCCACATGCCCTTCGGGCTGAAGAACGTGGGAGCGACCTTCCAGCGCCTCATGACGCTTGTCTTCAAAGACCAAGTTGGCTGCAAAGTCGAAGTCTACGTAGACGACGCGGTCGTCAAAAGTCCCCACGCAGACGCGCACGTCGACGACCTGGCGGAGACCTTCCACAACCTCCGCGCCTATGGGCTGAAGCTCAACCCGGAGAAGTGCGCCTTCGGCGTGCGCGGGGGGAAGCTCCTGGGTTTCCTCGTGTCCCAACGGGGCATAGAGGCAAATCCCGGAAAGATCCGGGCGTTCCTGGACATGCCCCCACTGCGCTCTGTCAAGGACGTCCAGCGGCTCTCCGGCCGAAAAGATTCGGGCGTTCCGGGAATTCTGCGAAGGCCTGGGGCTCGTCATCCACTTCGCCTCAGTGGTCCATCCCCGGAGCAATGGGGCTGTCGAGAGAATCAACGGCGTGATCCTACAGGGTTACGCCGGTGACTCGAGCAGGCCGCTTCTAAGCGGGGTGCATGGGCAGAGGAGCTCCCTAGCATCCTCTGTTCCATGCGCATGACCCCGAGCTGGGCGATGGGACGTACTCCCTTCTCCCTAGTCTACGGGGTGGAGGCAGTCCTCCCCCCGCAGATTGGCTTCCGGTCTCTGCGAGTCAAGCTCCTAGACGGAGCTACGACCACAGCGTACCAAGCCAACGAGGTCAACCAGCAGCTGGAGATCGACCTCGTGGAGGAGGAACGCGACCAAGCGCTCCTCCGCCACGCCATCTACGAGCGCGAGATGGCGCGCGCATACAACCAGCGCATGCGCGAGAGGGCCTTCCGCCTTGGGGACCTTGTCCTCAAGCGGGTCACAGACCCCCAAGCCCAGGGTAAGCTCTCCCCCAGATGGGAGGGCCCTTACAGGATCTCTGCGGTCCTGGGCTCGGGGGCTTACAAGCTCTCCAACCTCCAAGAGCAGGAGCTGAAGCACACGTGGAACTTACGTTTACTTCGCAAGTTTTACGTCTAGCCTACACAGGCCCGTCCCCTCCCCCGGAGCGATTACGCTGGAGGGGGAAGGGGGAACTCGTACTCACTGTCCCCTCCCCGGAGCGATCACGCCGGAGGGGGAGGGGGGACATTGTAATCACCTTTCCCTCCCCTTTCGCGACTTCGCGGGGGGAGGCGTTGTATTTCGTTTCATTATCAATACAACTGGATCTTTCTCTTCAACTGTCATTGCAGGTTCTTCACATTACCGCCCCTAACGGCGATGCCCTCCCCGCGAGGACGCCCTCCCCGTGAGGACGCCCTCCCCGCGAGGATGCCCTCCCCGTGAGGACACCCTCCCCGTGAGGAAGTGGGCTCAGACCCAGCAAGTCCCTCCTGTAGGGCGGCTTACGATCAGCCCTCGTGGACTGAGAGTGTAAGCGGCAACCCGGTCCCCAGCGACCGTGGTAACGAGTCACTTTGGGAGACTAGTCCCCAACCCAAACACTCAGACCCGTCATCGGGCACATCCTCCTCTGGGAGTTGATGGTCTCCCCAGCGGGATGGATTTCTTGGACATTCTACCCCGGAGACCTTATTCCCGGCTCCCCGTTCTCACGGCGATCGGACCATTGTCTCCTGGGCGGTTTATCTCCGGAAATCTTATCTCAGGCTTTCCTGGATATTTCTTTCCCGGAGACCTTATTCCCGGCTCCCCGTTCTCACGGCGACCGGACGATTGTCTCCCGGAAAGCTCACCTCCGGAAATCTCGTCGGGTTTTCTCGGATGTCTCTTCCCCAGAGGCCCTATTCCCGGCTCCCTGTTCTCACGGCGACCGGACGATTGCCTCCCGGAAAGTTTTTCCCCTGAAAACCTCGTTTTAGAATTTTCTAACTTGGAAAAATTCTTATGCTGTGGGCGGGGGGGATAAGGGGTGTCGACCGCACCATCCACGAGCAAACTTAGCTCATTCTTATCAAAAGGAGTTGTCCAGACCATCCAAGAAAAATATTAAAAGAAGACTCTCAAAGCAACAAGAAGCAAACACAGCTTTATTAATAATTGAACCGGAGGACATCTTCCCCCTCCGGTGGGCATTGGAAATGGTACAACCCGGGTCATAACCCGGAAATTCTCTAAGTCCTAAGGCTCCTACGCCTAATAGTCCCGGAGACCCTCTGCTAGCTCCCGGGCCAGGTCCTGGTACAAGGCGCGTATGCGGCGCTGAGCTTCCCGGATCACATCCTCGGGCCAATACTTGTAGCCCGCCGGTGGAAGTATCCGAAGAGGGGGGATCATCTGGGACCCCGGACGCGGAGGGGATAATTCGGCGCGATGATTGTGAAAATTGTCCAAGTGCCACTCCGGATGCCATCTCAATCGGATCGGCTCCCGGACGGCGTCCCCGCTGCACTCCCCGGAGACAAGGCTCAGCAAGATCAAAGCGGCTTGGGTTTCCCCCGGGGGGCACCTACCGGGGCTCAAAGGCCTCACCCCCGGGGAACTTCTTCCGAACCTCCGCTCGGGAGTAATCTCCCGGGAAACCTGGTAACATTGTATTAATTTAAGACTTAGAAAAATTTCTAATTCCATTGCATTTCAAAATGTTTTTTTACAAGTGTCCGGGGCTTCTTCTAAGAAGCTACCGGGAACAAAATTCTAAGAAAGCAAAAGGGTCCTATCTAAGACCCGGGGGGATGCTCATACTTTTTCATTGGCGTCCTCCCCCCGGGGGGCTTCCGCCGGGGCCGGGGGTGGGGCATCCGCTGTCGGAGGCGCCAGTGCCGGGAATCTCACCCGGACAATCCGGTCGTAGAAGCCCCCGGCGAGCTGCTCCACCTCCCGGTGCGAGGACTGGAAGAACTCGGGGAAGCTCCAGGGAATGCGGCCCCCGATCGCCCGAGCGCCCACCCCCCGGTGCTCCACAAGCCCGGCCGCGGCCGCAACCACGGGGATTGCCCGGTCTCGTGCCCGGGCATCTGTGGCTTCCGGGATCACAGAGACCTGTGCGTTAAGAAAACGCACAGCCTCCGCGAGGGTGGCCGGGGGCACCTCCGAGCTGCTCCTGGAGCCCAGGCTCACGCCAAGGCTCTCGAGGGCTGAGCGGACAGAGCGGCCTGCGTCCATCACCGCCTGGACGCTCGAAACCTCGAGCTCCCGGAAGGCCTCCTCCTTCGCCTTGGCCTCCTGTCGAAGGCGGCCGTTGACGGCCTCGGAGACGTGGACTTGGGCCCGGACCTGGGCCAGCTCCTGGAGGGCTTCGTCGCGCTGCCCCAGGTAGGTGGCGGCCCTCTCCTCCGCGTCCTTCAGCAGCCGACTGATCTGCTGCTCAAGGCCCCAGGTAATGGCCGCCCCCTACAAACTCCAGAGTTAGAAAAATTCAAATGTAGGGGCCCGAAAGAAAGCGTCATCGACTCGGGTAAGTACCTGAATCTAGAGAGACTGGAGCTCCCCAAAACGATAATGGAGCGTCCCCTCCGCGACGTAGGCCTGGACCTTCCGGGTCTGCAGGCCCTCCGCGTATCGGGTGACCTCCCCCGTGGAAAGCAGGGGGTCTCCCGCCCGACGCCAGTCCCGTCGCGGCCGATGAGGGGTCCCCGGACCTGAGCCTCCGGCAGTGTGGTCGGTGTCTTCGTCGCCGAAGAGGTGGTCTTCGAGGAAGTGGCCGAGGAGCTCCCGGAAGGGCTCCCTCTCCGGGGAGGAACCATCAGGCCCTTCCCCTTCCCGGGCGGGAGGGCCCCCGGGACCTCCACTTCCGGAGGGACCTCGTAGACTAAGGGGCTCCCCCCCTCGTCTACCGGCCACTCCACCCACGGAGGCGAGGCCTCCGCAAATCTCACCTCCAGCTTCTCCGGCTCCAAAGGTGCCGGAGGCGCCGGAAGTGCCGCCACTAAAGGCGGCGAGGGGGCGTAGTCCGCCGAATAGAACGCCGCCCTGGCCGCGGCCAGTTCCTTTCCCCGAGCCTCAATGGGGCTCTCTGGGGGAGGGGGTGTTGCTTCTTGCCGGGCCGGCGCCCGGGCGCGCCCGATCCCGGGGTCTCTCCCAGGCCTTCGCCGGCGTCGTGGCCGGTGTCGTCGATGGGCTGGGGGCTTTTTGAACTCTGGCCTTCTTAGGCTCAGAGCCCCTGGCGGCTTCCTTCCCCCGCTTGTGCGATCCGGGGGTAGGGAGGGGCTTCCTCTCCGGTAGCTTTAACCCGAAGGCCTCGGCTACCAGGTTCCGGGGAGGGCCCTCCCCCACGACGCGCACGACGCGCTTGTGCTCATCAGCGAAGTACCTCCCCAGGAGGTTCTCCGCCTTCTCCCGTGCCGCCGGGTACGGCCGGACTGCGAAAGGTAAAGAGTTAGTCAAATTTTGTAAAATTTGTAAATGCAATGAACCAGGTAACGAAGACTTATGTCGGGTCACCGGTTTCACCGGGGGCCGTTGCTCCGGGCCCATCCCAATCCCCCTTCTCCCGTGCAAGAAGGGGGAAATCCTCAACAACATCATCTCCTCGGCAGCGTCCCACATAGAGCGGGTGCGCCGGGAGACAATGACCTTCCCAAGGAGCTCTAGCTCCTCGTCCGTCCACACCGGGGGCTTCGGCGCGGACGACCTGCTGTAGGTGGGGGTCTCCGGGGAGTACACCACCCCGTCGTCCCGGACCCAGAGGTAGAACTACCTCCGGATCCAATCTCCCCAGTGGTCCCGGGAGGCCGCCACCGGGTAATCAGCTACCCGGGATGGTAGCATATGCACCATCACCGAGCCAAAGGGGGACTTGGGTCCCCCCTTCACCAGGTGGGAGCTCCTCGCCGCCGGTTCGTAGAAGTACCGGAAGGCTCGCAGGGTAGGCTTCCGCCCGGTCGCCGTCTCGAAGAGCCATATGAATAGGCCCATCCGGGCGATGGCGTTCAGCGTGAGGTGGTTCAGTGCCACCCCGTACTCCTTCAAAAACTCCCGGAGCAATGGATGCACCGGGAGCCGGAGCCCCGCCTCGAGGAAGGCCTCGAAGGCCACGATCTCTCTGGGCCTGGGGCGGGGGGCTCCATCCTTCTTCTAGGGGACCCGGACGTCCCCGTCCTCTACGACTCCCCGTTCGACCAGGGACTCTAAGTCCCCGGCCATGAACTCGGACACCCAGAGAAAGTCTGGAGCGACTTCCTCTGGGGGCACCTCCGTTGTCTTCGCATGGCCCTTAGGCGCCATTGAGTTTTTTCGGTGGCTAAAGTTTCGGAAGCAGGAGGGACTTAAAGGTTCCGGACGCTTGGCTACCCGGAGCTAGCTACCGGGAGAGGGCTACCGGGAGAGCTAAAGGTGCTGGGGTTGGAAAGTTTCGAATGAGCTTCCCGGGCCCCCCAAGGCCCTATTTATAGGGGCGAAGCATGGCCCAGATGGGCGCCACGTGGCACTTCGCGGTACATCTGGGCTGTTGGAGTTCAAACCGTGCGTGGGAAACGAAGGGACTGGCGCGCAAACCGAGGCGTCGGTTCGAACCACAAGCGCATTTATGGCCCAACAGCGCGGTCATAAGCGTGCGGCACGAGAATCGAAACGTCGCGGCTCCGGTGGCTTGGCCCAGAGATTTTCCCGGTGACATGTACCATACCCTCCAGGGACTCGAGCATCGTCCCCGGGGGGCATGGGGGGCTGCTGTTGAGGGAAATCTCCGCGAGGCTAAGCCCAGGTAAGTTGCGTCACATTTGCCCGGGGACCTGGCCTCCGATGCCGGTCCTGGGCGCCGCTTTTCGTCCGGGGACCTGGCCTCCGGTGCCCGCCCCGGGCGCTGCCTTTTGGCTCCCGGGACCTAGCCTTCGGTGCCAGTCCCGGGCGCCGCCTTTCACCCGGGGACCTGGCTTCCAGTGCCTGCCCGGGCGCCGCCTTTTGGCTCCCGGGACCTAGCCTCCGGTGCTGGTCACGGGCGCTGCCTTTCGCCAGGGGACGTGGCCTCCGATGCTGGTCCCGGGCGCCACCTTTCGCCCGGGGACATTGCCTCCGGGGCATGTCCCGGGCGCCGCCTTTTGGCTCCCGGGACCTGGCCTCCGGTGCCGGTTCCGGGCGCCGCCTTTCGGCCGGGGACATTGCCTCCGGGGCATGTCCCGGGCGCCGCCTTTTGGCTCCCGAGACCTCCCCTCCGGTGCCGGTCCCGGGCGCCGCCTTTCGCCCGGGGACGTTGCCTCCGGGGCATGTCCCAGGCACCACCTTTTGGCTCCCGGGACCTGGCCTCCGGTGCCGGTCCCGTGCGCCGCCTTTCGCCCGGGAACATTGCCTCCGGTGCCTGCCCCGGGCACCGCCTTTTGGCTCCCGGGACCTGGCCTCCGGTGCCGGTCCCGGGCGCCACCTTTCGCCCGGGGACCTAGACGCAGCCTTTTGCCCGGGGACATTGCCTCCGGTGTATGTCCCAGGCATTGTCGCCCTTCTAAAGGTAAAAGTCTTTGGTTCTTGATCACGTGCAGGTCACGCGAGGAGAGCCTCGAGAATCAGCGACCACCTGTCAAGTATCCAAGGCGTCTGACTGGGAGAAGGGTGTTGCTACCCCTCAATCCGACGGTAGCGTTTGGGGTAGTTTAGTCTTTTTTGCTTCTTTTTGGGGCTATAAATAGCCCTTGTACCCCTTGTTGTAAAGACAAGTGATTCATTATTGCTAAGTAGCCAAAACTCACAGGTGTGCTCCAGAAGCCTCTCCCCCGAGAGAGCCTCCCCAGCCGACTCCGGTCGGGAGCACGTCGACAGGACTAGGGCCCCCACCGGGACCCGAACCTGTATAAATCCTCGTGTCACTTCTTGTGTTTGTCCGGCGGGGGAGGACCGATCACCCGGTCAGCCCGCGTTGCGTTCTCTTTGCTAGGATCGTCCACGAAACCTGCCGAGGTATTCGCAATACCACAACAATTGTAGGGGTTACATAATCCCAAGCTCGGTCAAGAGTTTATCTACAAGGGGATTGACTTCCTCCATGATGGCCTCGAGTTGCTCTTCACTCTCGATCTCTACCGTTCCCACCAGTGGATTCAGGTCCATATCTGGACCATGGTGGAGATGAAACCGGCAGAGAATGGCGGAGGCTGCTGATCGAACTCGGGTTTTGATCGCCTCTTGTCGTCGCTGTGTATCTTTAGGAAGATACTCGAGCAGTGATTCCGCTTGGGCTACGACCAGTGTAGACCAGTCGCTTGAACTGAGGCCATTTTTTGTGGTCTCGACCACATCAGCCCCTCCTGTGATTATAGATACTGAAGGCTTAGTATTATAAACACAGGAGAAATACGAGTGCAACGACCAGGGGTGTGCGATCAGACCAACAATTATGATCAAAGACTCGCCTAACCTTGTTGCAAACCGGCAGCCACTCAGGTGACCAAGGACATACCAGCAAGCCCCGTATGCGTTGAGAAACGGCTTATTTAGGAGTGAGTAGTCTGGCAGTGGTCATGAGATCGGCCAGCGAATCCGATTAGAACGCTGTAGTGATATAACGGCCGGCGACCAGCCCCCGATTCAAGTTCGTAACACACGGGCATGAAAGGAGATGTTCATCGTATGAAACCAAAAGACTTCTTGTTTTATTAAACAATGCTAATTGAAAAGGAAAAGGGATTGAATACTTACATGTAAAACTTGCGTAGTTGATCGATGTTCCAAGTATTGGACAAAATTCGACCATCCTCCACGGCTAATCGAGCTGATCCTGGTCACGGCACCGAAACAACAGTGTAAGGGCCTTCCCACTTTGGGGAGAACTTGTTGCGATTGGATTGGTCTTGAATTTTTCGTAACACCAGATCGCCCACGTGAAGACTACGTGGTCGCACCCTTTTGTTATGGTACTTGCGCAAAGCTTGCAAGTATACCGTGGACTTGATCAAAGCGCGATCATGCCTTTCTTCTAAGAGGACGAGATCCTGTGATCGCTGTTTGGACTGATCAATTCGTTCGAACTGCTCTGTCCGAACAGATCCAATACTGATTTCCATAGGCAGTACGGCCTCAGACCCGTAAACCAGATGGAAGGGTGTCTCACCGGTGGCTCGACTAGAAGTAGTTCGTAGTGCCCATAGAACGGTATAGAGCTTGTCTGCCCAAGCCACCGAGCAAGTCTTAAGGCGATCGAAAACACGTTTCTTGATGCCTTGCAGTATCTGCCCATTGGCACGTTCTACGGCACCATTGCTCTGTGGATGAGCCACAGAAGCAAAGCACACCTTGGTCCCAATCTGGTTGCAGTAATCCAGAAAAAGACCACTGGCGAACTGAGAACCATTGTCCGTGATGAGACGATTTGGAACACCAAATTGAGCAACAATGTTCTTATGGAAGAACTTTTGTGTTGCTGATGCGGTAATATTTCGTACCGGTTCGGCCTCAATCCACTTCGTAAACGTGTCAATAGCTACGAACAGGAACTTGTATCCATTGACCGCTTGTGGCATAGGACCGACAATATCAATCCCCCAGACCGCAAAAGGCCATGCATGGGGAATGGTTTGTAACGCATACGCAGGTTGATGAACCTGTCTCGCGTGAAACTGACACTGAGGACACATCTTGACCATATGCTTGGCATCATCGAGTGCCGAAGGCCAGTAGAATCCTTGTCGAAAAGTTTTTCCGACTAGTGTCCGATATGACGCGTGCGCACCACATACACCGTCATGTATTTCTTTCAGGAGGGATTTGCCTTCCTCTTGAGATATGCAGCGCATGAATACTCCTTGAGTACCCTTTCTATACAAAACTCCTTCTATGAGCTTGTATAGACGCGCTTTTCGAATCAACCGATCACTTTCGGTTTCATCCTCGTGTAGGGTCCCATGTTCAAGATAGACTCTCAATGGATGAGTCCAATCCTGTTCCTGACCAAGGTTGGTAACGCAGACTGTTACCGGATCATCCTCGACCGAAGTCATAATCGAAGGATGGTCCAAGAGTTCAATGAACACTCCTGCCGGAGAGGATGTGCGTGAGGACCCAATTTTGGATACTTGGTCTGCGAGAATGTTGTCCTTTCGCGGGATATATTGGACTTCGAAATGACTGAAGTGTTTTTCCAATCTCCTCACTTCCCCCAGGTAATGAGCCATTGTCTCATCGGAGGTGCTGTACTCCTTGTTTACCTGGTTTATGACCAGCTGTGAGTCTCCCCTCACCACTAGTCGACGGACTCCGAGGAATTTTGTTGCCTGGAGCCCTGCAAGAAGACCTTCATACTCTGCTGCGTTGTTGGTCGCAACAAAGTGTAGTTGAATGACGTACTTAAGCTGTTCGCCCTGGGGCGTGACTAAGACCACTCCAGCCCCCGAGTGTTGAAAACTGCGGGAATCGTCAAAGTACATTGTCCAATGATCGGGGCATTCCAATTCCTCGGGCACCTGCACGGGTGGCTTAGGGTTGGTCCATTCGACCACAAAGTCGGCCAAGACCTGAGACTTAACCACCGTGCGGGGCGTGAAATGGATGTCAAAAGCACCAAGTTCAACCGCCCATTTGGCGATTCGATCAGATTTCTCTGGATTTCGGACAATATCCCCTAAAGGAAAAGAGGAGGGTACTGTGATCTTGTGAGCTTGGAAGTAATGTCATAGCTTACGGGAAGCCATCAGTAGTGCGTAAAGTATCTTCTGGACCTCTGGGTATCGCTCCTTAGGACCATGAAGTACCTCGCTGACATAGTAGACGGGTCTGTGCATTCCTTCCCTATCTGCGATCAGGACAGTGCTGACCGCGTGCGGTGTGGCCGCCAAATAGAGAAGTAATGGTTCTCCTTTGTTGGGAGATACCAAAACTGGCGAACTGGACAAATATGCCTTTAATGCTTTTTCGGCCTCATCGGACCATGTGAAATTATGATGCTTCTGCAGGGCCTTGAAGAAAGGTAATCCCCTTTCGCCTAGTCACGATATGAACCGACTTAAGGCCGCCATGCGACCAGCCAGGCGTTGAACATCTTTCATGGTCGAGGGAGACCTCATCTGTTCGATGGCCCTGATTTTTTCAGGGTTGACTTCAATACCTCTAGAACAAACAAGGAAACCAAGGAGTTTTCCTGAAGAAACCTCGAAAGAACATTTCTCCGGGTTCAAGTTTATTCCAAAGCGATTCAAATTACAGAAGGTTTCAGCGAGATCGTCCAAATGAGAATCTCTTAGTGCTTTTTATAACCAAGTCGTCTACATATGCTTCGAGATTACGCCCTATCTGGGAAAGAAAGGTCTTTTGCATCAAGCGCTGGTACGTGGAACCTGCGTTCTTGAGACCGAACGGCATTCTGACGTAGCAGTAGATGCCGAACGGGGTGATGAAGGCAGTCTTCTCTTCATCTTCTTCTGTCATGCTAATTTGATGGTATCCTGAGTAAGCGTCCAGGAAGCTCATCAGTTCGCAATCCGCGGTTGAGTCAACCAGCTGGTCGATGCGGGGAAGGGGAAAGTCGTCCTTCGGACAAGCACTATTGAGGCTGGTGTAGTTGACACACATGTGCCACTTGCCATTTGACTTGCGGACCATGACCGGATTTGCAAGCCATTCCGGGTGATCGACCTCGCGAATAAACCTGACTTTTAGGAGTTTGTCCAACTCCTCTCGGATGGCTTCTTGTCGGTCGACAGCAAAACGCCTGAGCTTTTGCTTTATTGGTCGCTATCCAGGTCGAATTGCTAACCTGTGCTCGATTACTTCTCTTGGGACACTGGGCATGTCGGACGGTTTCCACGCAAACACATCTGCATTAGCCCGGAGGAAAGTAATGATCTCGAGTTCCTATTTGTCATCTAGGCCTGATCCAACCCGAATTGTCTTGGATGGATCATCTGGGTACAAAGGAACTAGCTTGAGTTTCTCATATGGTCGAGGAGCAGCCTTGATCGCATCAGTGGCGACTGTGGTGACTTGAGCGTCCCGGAGGGGAAGTTGGTCAACCATTTCCAGAGATAGCCGGTCACACGTTAGTGCCACGTTGCGACTGCCTCGGATCGAGATGACACCTTTGGGGCCAGGCAACTTGCCGCACTGATAAGCATAGTGCGTTGCCATCATGAACTTAGCAAGAGTTGGCCTTTCAAAGATTGCATTGTAAGCCGAATCACAATCAATTACATCAAAAGTAACCAATTACATTCGGAAGTTATCCGGTTCTCCCAGCGTGACCGGGAGGACCACCTGTCCCAACAGCATCATGGAGGGACCAGGGATTATCCCATAAAACAGATGGATTATGGGTTTAATCTTGGAACGAGGAATTTGCATCTCGTCGAGCGCCTTGACCAATAAAATGTCCAAGGAGTTTCCTCTGTCGATCATGACCCTTTCAACTCTCGCATTACTGATGATCGGGGTAATGACCAGAGGGAGCCTCAGTGGTCGAAGTAAGCCCCGCAGGACAATCAGTGCGATCAAACGTCAAAGGTGTATCCGACCAACGGGGGTACTGAGGTTCACCAAGGGATGTCTCCGTTTGGTTAAACTCTCGATAAAAGGCCTTAAACTGCCTTTTGGAAACAAAAGAGGAGGAACCTCTGAAAATAACATTAACATGATTATGAGGTACATGGTAAGACATCTCTTCGTCCCCGTCGGCGTCTCTAAGCCCTCACGCTTGTTCCTTAGTCGGCAAGGTCGGCATTGGTCCAACCCACTGGTAGAAGTCATCTAACTGCTTCAACCAACTCCTGCAGTTCTTGAGGTCGTGGCCTGCTGAGTTGTGGAGCGGACACCATTTCTTGCCTTCCTGCGGGTTAGTCGACTTCTCTGGCTGGTCGGCACTACGACCACCAGAAGCAGTTTTATTTTTAAATGAAGGCTTATTACCTTTGGTCGAAGGAGGCTTCTCTACAACTGCGACCTCGCGATACTGTCCAGAGCGATTCCTTTTCGACTTCTTTGACTTCCCGCCCGACGAAGATTCCGGCTTCTTGCTTGAATCTTCTTTCCTAGCATCCTTGAGACCTGGTTGAGGCGGTAGGTTACCTTTATCGACCATCTGGTTCCATTCGACCGCTTCGGCCGCGTCGGAGTATCGATCAGCCATATCAAAGAGATCGGTTACTGATCGAGGAGGATGGATGAGCAAGTCTTCGGTGAATCTCCGATATCGAACGGCATGTTTAAATGCCCTAATAACGGAGCTGTCAGATATGTTCAGGATGGTATTCCTCACCCCGACAAACCTCTTGACAAACTAACGAAGGGTTTTGGTCGAAGTTTGTCGTAGTCGATGGAGGTCGTCCTCTTTACCCTGCTTTTGATAACAATTTTGGAAATTGCTGAGGATAGCGTCGCACAGCATTTCCCAGTTATAAATAGAACCTTCAGGCTGATGAAACAACCAGGTTCTTGCCGGTCCTTCAAGGACTGTTGGCAGGTAGTTGGCCATGACCCGGTCATCGCCTCCTGCGGTTTGGATGGCAGTAATATAGATTTGAAGGAACTCGGATGGGTTCTGAGTTCCGTCAAACCTTTCTATGGCCCCTGGTCGAAACTTGTCTGGCCAAACGACTGCACGAAGGCTGGGTGAGAAAGCTTTACAACCGACGTAGGGACCGTGAACTGTCCTGTGACTTTCGACCGGATCGCGAGCGACCTCACGCAATGGAGAAGTTACTCGTGGTCCTAAGCGAGAGTGGACAGGGACTCGATCCCTATCACGGGAATCCTGTGCCCGCCTGGACTTGTCCTGCCGGGACGGTACAGGCGGCGGGTAACTTCGTTGACCAAAACCAGAGTGAGAACGCTCTCGGTTGTGGGAACGTGTTACCGACCAGGAAGAGGCCGTGGCGGTCGCCTCAGATGCGACCTCGTCCAACCTCTCCGCCAGGATTCTGGTGAAGGCTGGTTTCTGCGCATCCGTGACCGTAGGAGGAAAATTACGCATGACCTCCGCGATAGATCGGAGTCTGCCATGTGTACTTCTCCTAGGGGCACCAGGTGTCACCGTTTCTTCATCCACCGGGAAACGCTCTGGAGGAAAAGAAGGGGTCTGGTCGCGTCTGCGACCACGTGATCGTCGGGAAGAACTCGGAGCAGCATCGTAACGAGCCTGCGCATCTTGAAGAGCCTCTAGGGCAGTTCTGCGTAGTTCGTTGTCTTGTTGCTCAAGATCTTGATCCTCCTTCTGTTTGCGTTCCTGTTCTTCCCTAGCAGCCCGCTGATCAGGAGTTTCCTCCGATAAAGCAGCAAACTGTCTAGGGAGAGGTCGCCGAGGGAGAAAACATCTCGGTTTGTTCCGAGTCGGACTCGAAATCAAAGAGACGGTGGAGGTTATCAGGGTCGAACCTCCCCGGGCTGATTTCCTGGTCGATATTATCCTTCCCCTCAGCGGGGTCGTATGATGGACCGGACTCACCCTCTAGCGCATTAAGAACCTCAGTGGGTTCTGACCTTGCGCTAGTCGCCCCCTGGTCGATGGACATGACCTGGAGGGTCGATTCGACCTCTGGGAGATTTTCGCCTCCAACTTCTTCCATCGGAACAGGATCGCTAGGAGAAGGCATCAGAATGTGAGCATAATCCTTGAGATCAAAATCGTTCTCGGAATCATATGCTCCAGCCATGATTCAGCGAACCTCCGGATGAAAATTAGGACGCCTTGAGAAAGGCCCCATGGTGGGCGCCAGCTATCGACGATTTGGACTCGGGGTCCTTAGTCGAACTTATGCAAAATTTGTAGGTTGTGAGACCTTTCAGGGTGTCCCTCTGGGAAGGTATGTAGAATTATGGAGAACTAGAGCACAGAGATGTTTATACAGGTTCGGGCCCTCGATGGTGGGAGTAATAGCCCTACGTCCTGTTGAGATTTCACTATGTATAGTAAAAGGATTTACAAAGTGTTGGAAAGATCTTCACAGGTGAAGATTTTCCCTATATGATTGTACAAGATGATGCCTGGAAGGCTTATGGAAGCTATCTAATCTAGGCTATTGTCTTCGAGTTGGTTGTTCGATCAGTTGATCTCTGGGTGAGATGTGTTATCTCTTCTCCTTCTTTGTTTGATGCATCGGGCTGCTCCTTTATACTGGTCGAAAGGGCGCCAAGTCGCAACGGCATCAAACGGTTGCTTGGATGCGGTTTCGTCAACCGCTCTTAACTCCCACGCAGGTTTAACACGTGTTATTCGTGGATAACCGCACGTATTAACCTCCTGACGGTTGTTCCTCTATGTGGAAGAATCTTCGGGATACTCGGATATCCCCATTTTAGGGTCAGGTTAACCCCACGTTCTCTGGTCGAGAGTGCTCTGACCACGCGATGTTGGCTGACCGCGCAACATCTACAGCTTTCTGTTCGCGTATAGCATACGAACTCCTGACCACGCACTAGCTGCGGTCTGATTGCGTAAGGCCTGCGACCTCGGGCTTGTACTCCTCAGAATGGCTTGAGTTCACACCACCAGGCGTGTGTCTAGTTCGAATCTATCTTGAACCAGTCATAGATTCATTTGAACTGACTGGGTGTCAATCCTCGTCACATCTCAATATAACAAGAAGTAACATGAAGTATCCCAAAAAGTCATAACTCATATAACATCATAAAGTCATTCACTCATACAGCAAAAATCATTCATCCAAAGTTCTTCTAAAGTTCTTCTCCCCCTTTGGCATCAATTGCCAGAAAAGCTAAGAATTGGCGGGAGCATGATCATCTTGAGATGGAGGGTTGAAAGGAGGAGTCTGAGGGAATCGAGAGTAGAAGTGAGCGGAGAAGGCGTCGAAACGCTGCTCGAGCTGATCTTGGCGCGACGAAAAAGTCTGGAATTGATTGTTGAGAGCTGCCAAGTCCGATCGTGTGAGCTCAAGCCCCTGGAGAAGTGTAGCAACCTGATCCACCATCTGTTGATGGAACTGTTGCTGGAACTGAGCAAACCAGGCGGGGGCTTGGCTCGGCTGTGCTGGCTGCTGAGACTGCCGCTGAGGTGGAGGAGGCATGTCCTGAGCCGGCTGCTGCTGCTGATGTGGCTGTGCTCGATGGCCTCGAGCCAAGATGTGTGGTGTTAGGGGAAATCTCCGCGAAACTAAGTCCAGGTAAGTTGCGTCACATTTGCCCGGGGACCTGGCCTTCGGGGCCTTCCCGGGCGCCGCCTTTTGGCCCCCGAAACCTGGCCTCCGCCGCCGTCCCGGGGGCCGCCATTTGCCCGGGGACCTGGCCTTCGGGGCCTCCCCGGGCGCCGCCTTTTGGCCCCCGGGACTTGGCCTCCGGCGCCGTCCCGGGCGCCGCCATTTGCCCGGGGACCTGGCCTCCGGTGCCTCCCCGGGCGCCGCCTTTTGGCCCCCAGGACCTGGCCTCCGGCGCCTCCCCGGGCGCTGCCTTTTGGCCCCCGGGACTTGGCCTCCGACGCCATCCCGGGCGCCGCCATTTGCCCGGGGACATGGCCTCCGGGGCCTCCCCGGGCGCCGCCTTTTGGCCCCCGGGACTTGGCCTCCGGCGCCGTCCCAGGCGCCGCCATTTTCCCGGGGACCTGGCCTTGGGTGCCTCCCCGGGCGCCGCCTTTTGGCCCCCGGGACCTAGCCTCCGGCGCCTCCCCGGGCGCCGTCTTTTGGCCCCCGGGACATGGCCTTCGGCGCCGTCCCAGGCGCCGCCATTTGCCCGTGGACATGGCCTCCGGGGCCTCCCCGGGCGCCGCCTTTTGGCCCCCAGGACTTGGCCTCCAGTGCCTCCCCGGGTGCCGCCATTTGCCCGGGGACTTGGCCTCCGGCGCTGTCCCGGGCACCGTCATTTGCCCGGGGACCTGGCCTCCGGTGCCTCCCCGGGCGCCGCCTTTTGGCCCCCGGGACTTGGCCTCCAGCGCATGTCCCGGGCCTCATCGCCCTCCTCAAGGTAAAGTCTCGAGTTGTTTATCACGTGCAGGTCACGCGAGGAGCGCCTCGGGAATCAGCGACCACCTATCAAGCATCCAAGACGTTTGACCGGGAGAAGGACATTCCTACCCCTCAATTCGACGGTGGCTTCCGGGGTAGTTTAGGCTTTTTGCTTCTTTTTGGGGCTATAAATAGCCCTTGTACCCCTCAGTTGTAAGCAAGTGATTCATTGTTATTGGAATAGCTAAACTCACAGGTGTGCTCCGGAAGCCTCTCCCCCGGAGAGAGCCTCCCCAGTCGACTCCAGTCGGGAGCGCACCGACAGGACTAGGGCCCCCACCGGGACCCGAACCTGTATAAATCCTCGTGTCATTTCTTGTGTTTGTTCGGCGGGGGAGGACTGGTCATCCGGTCAACCTGCGCCGCGTACTCTTCGCTAGGATCGTTCACAAAACCTGCCGGGGTATTCGCAATACCACGACATGTGGATTGACACTGAACGGCTTATAGCCGAGATGCCTGATGTCACAAGATCCGCGAGGAAACTTCGTCTTCTGGAGCACCAAAGACATAATGTATGGAGCAAAATACAGATTTGGAAGAGTGGTTACTGAGACATCCTCAATCGTTTTCAAGATAAATGTGACAATGTTGATCCGATGACGCTTGAGGATGTGGTCGATGAAATTCCAGTAATAGTCTCGGACAGCTTCTCGATTTCCACTCTTTGGATCGATCGTGGCTCGGATAATCTTGTTGACCACAGCTGGGAGGACTTTAAGGCCTGTAACCGTGCCAGGTACGATCCTCTGGGCACCTCCCTGCTGTTCATAGAACTGGAGCCAGTCATCCTCATGCAGATAATCTTCATCTTCCATATTGATGCCTTCCTTCATTTATTCATAATTTATCTTATTAGCCACATCAAATTCCTCGAATGTAGCCTCATATCTCCTAGTGCCTATCATCCATATTATCCGCTGTTCTGCCCAAACAATCTCAATGGTAGCATAGAACTGACGGATGGCAGTGGCATTCCATGGGCACTTATGCTCCACAAAGTCATAGAGTCCAATCTCCTTGAAAATCTGAACAAGAGGAGCCATGATGGGCTAATTCACGATATAAGCCCATTCAATCCATTTGTGTTCGAAGATGTTCTTGTGAACCAGATGTCCATAGAACGCATCCTGCTGGGTCAACGTGTGGAAGTGAGGAGTAGTGGCGTCATTCTCATGGTTATAGGTGTAGATGGTCCTAGCCTTTGTGTAGTCACTGGACGTCCAGTTCTTCTTGGGTCCTTGATACGCATGGACGTTTATCTCATTGTACTCACTCTCAATATCCATAGCCATGTGCTCAGAGCCGCCACGGTGAGAGGGCACCCAATCTGCATCTTGAGTGTCACTACTACTTGACGGTTGAGCTCTTTTTGGCAGCTTCGCCAATTTCTTCTTATTAGTCCGGACGAAGACATTCCCTTGAAAGCCTCGACCGCTAGAAGATTGGCAAGATATAAAACAGATAAGATACTAAGAGAAATGAAAGTATGAATTGAATCAAGATGTCAACAGATCAGCAAGCCCTAGCTCTGCTGTTGCTGTCGGTCAGACCAGAACTGGGGTCGATCAGACCGGCACAACCGTAGAGTTAGGGTTTGAGGAGATTTCTGGGATTCAGTTGATTCTAGGGCGCAAAGTGAATTGATACTCAAGGGTAAACATTTAGTGTATCAAGAGAAAGTATCAATTTGAGGTTTTGAACAGATTCATACTAGATTCATCAAATTTGCCCGGAATCCCAAAATAAAGAGGAAACTTTTTGATAAAAACAAAGAATCCGAGAAGGATACCTTGAAGACATGATTTGGAGGAGTTCTTGACCGTCGGTTTGTCCGTGCTTCGCTTTGGTTTGACCGGAGAAGAAAACTCCAAAGAATTTGGGGCGCACGTGAAAGAGACAAAAGTGAGGTGAGAGAGTGAAAAGAACAGAGATTCGGGATATAAGGTCTCTGGTCGAGTATATTCAGTCAGATCGTAGGCAAGGGACCGGTCAGACCGCTGGAAGAAGGGATTTTGAAACTCTCTCTGGAGATAAATTCGGTCAGACTGCAATGTTTTTCGGTCAGACCGCTGGAAGGACTAAACAAGAGAAGTTTATTTGATTGATGCTCATATGAGATTCAGATAAAAGGTATGAGATATATATATAGGATAAATATAAGTAAGATATAGACAATATAGCTAAAGGGGAAGTATCCATATTACAAAACAACATGTATTTAGCTAATTTTACCCAATTGCCGATAAAAGAGCCTAAAATGCCCTAAAATGAGAAGTTCATGCAATCAAGTGACAACTTAAGCACAACCAATATGAGTTTAACATTTCAAGCCACATTTGATATATCAATGACGTTAAGCTCATTTCGAAGTTTACAAAAACGGTTTTCATCTAAGGGCTTAGTGAATATATCCGCTAATTGATCTTCGGTCCTTACATTATCCCCCAACACATCACCTTTACTAACATGATCTCTAAGGAAGTGGTGTCGAATATCTATATGCTT
Organism: Pharus latifolius; assembly: GCA_019359835.1. Classification (NCBI taxonomy): domain Eukaryota; kingdom Viridiplantae; phylum Streptophyta; class Magnoliopsida; order Poales; family Poaceae; genus Pharus; species Pharus latifolius. Next base: position 51,273,667 of record CM033326.1, on the reverse strand, counting down.
GGTCCGAGAGTGTTGAACTGGATTTGTGGCTATTTTCACCGCACTCTCATTATCACACAAAAGAGGCACATTTTCAAATTTGATTCCATAATCCAACAAGATTTGCCTCATCCAAAGCAATTGTGCACAACAACTACCCCCGGAAACATATTCCGCTTCGGCGATTGATAGAGCTACTGACTTTTGTTTCTTGGAGGACCAAGAGACTAAAGATCTTCCTAATAGTTGACAACTGCCTGAGGTGGTTTTTCTATCCACTTTACATCCCGCATAGTCGGAATCAGAATATCCAATTAATTCAAATTTAGCACCTTTTGGATACCACAACCCTATACTAGATGAATATTTTAGATACCTCAAAATGCGCTTAACGGCCATTAAATGACTTTCTTTAGGAGAGGCTTGAAATCTTGCACACATACAAGCACTAAACATGATATCGGGCCTAGAAGCAGTAAGATACAATAGACTACCAATCATAGATCTATAAAGCTTTGAGTCTACCGCTTTACCTCCTTCGTCAGAAACAAGGTGACCGTTTGTGGCCATTGGTGTCTTGATTGGCTTTGCTTCTTCAAGTCCGAACTTCTTGAGCAGGTCCTTCACATATTTGCTTTGACTGATGAAAATTCCTTCCTTGAGTTGTTTAACTTGTAGTCCGAGGAAGAAACTTAGTTCACCTATCAAGGACATCTCAAATTCCTTGGACATCATGTTACCAAATTCCTCGCAAAAGTCTTGGTTAGTAGATCCAAATATGATGTCATCAACATAAATTTGACACACAAAGAAATCATTTCTAATTTTCTTAGTAAATAAGTTAGTATCAACTTTCCCAATTTTAAAGCCTTTTGAAATTAAGAAGTCTCTAAGTCTTTCATACCAAGCACGAGGTTTTTTTTAACCATAAAGAGCCTTGGAGAGTTTATAAACATGATTTGGTTTTGTAGGATCTTCAAAACCAGGCGGTTGTTTGACAAATACCAATTCATTAATTTTTCCATTTAAAAATGCACTTTTGACATCCGTTTGATAAAGTCTAATATTATGAGACGAAGCAAAAGCAAGCAAAATTCTAATAGCTTCAAGTCTAGCTACAGGAGCAAAGGTTTCACCGAAGTCCAAACCTTGGACTTGAGTATATCCTTGAGCGACTAATCTTGCTTTGTTCCTTACTACCACTCCGTTTTCATCTTGTTTGTTTTTAAAAATCCATTTGGTTCCGATGACATTGTGTTCATCCGGATTTGGTTCTTCGATCAATTCCCAAACATTGTTGCGGGTGAAGTTGTTTAATTCTTCATGCATAGCATTCACCCAATCCGGATCTTTCAAAGCTTCATCTACATGTGTGGGCTCAAAAGAGGAAACAAAAGAGAAATTTTCGCAAAATGAAGCAAGACGGGAGCGAGTTTGAACACCCTTACGCAAGTCACCAACAATTTGATCGACGGGGTGATCCTTAGAAATTGAGTGATGAATTCTTGGATGATCAACCAGGTCTTGTGAAGTAGAGGTAGATGTTACTTCCCGTTGTTGTTGAGGTGAATCTTCCACATTAACCACTTCAACTATTTGATCTTCATGTTGAGGTGTTGACGAAGAGGGGATAGCTTGAGTGGATGGATCTTCATCTTGATCACTATCTTCTTTCGGATTGATATCCCCAATGGTCATGTTCTTCATCGCCACCCTTAACCCTTCCTTACCTACATCATCCAAGTTGTCTTGCTCCTCTTGAGAGCCGTTAGTCTCATCAAATTCTACGTCATGCGTCTCTTCAACCAAACCAAACCGGAGTTTTGGTTGTAGACACGATATGCTTTGCTATTTGATGAGTATCCTAATAAAAATCCTACATCACATTTACTTTGAAATTTAGATAAACATGTACCTTTTCGTAAAATGTAGCATTTACATCCAAATACTCGGAAGTAGAAAATGTTTGGTTTCCTTCCGATGAGAAGCTCGTATGGAGTTTTCTTTAATAGCCGATGACAATAAAGTCGATTCGATGCATGGCATGCAGTGTTGATTGCTTCGGCCCAAAAGGTGTCTGAAACATTGTACTCCGAAAGCATGGATCTTGCCATATCTATCAATGTCCGGTTCTTTCGTTCGACTACCCCATTTTGCTCCGGTGTATACTTGGCCGAGAACTCGTGTTTGATGCCCTTATCATCACACCAGTTTTCAACCTTGGTATTCTTGAATTCGGAGCCATTGTCACTTCTCACTTTCTTGATCTTGAAACTAAATTCATTTTCGGCCCTTTGTCCAAAACTTTTGAAAGTGTTAAATACAATTGACTTGTCATGTAAAAAGAATATCCATGTATATCTAGAAAAATCATCTACAATGACAAGACAATAACTATTGCCACCAATGCTAACATAGGTAGTTGGACCAATTAAATCCATGTGCAATAACTCAAGCGGACTAGAAATTGACATTGTGCTTTTGGTTGGATATGAATTTGCAACTTGTTTTCCGACTTGGCAAGCACTACATAATTTATCTTTTTCAAATTTAACATCTTTTAAGCCAACAACTAAATCATGTTTAACTAATCTATTTAGTTGTTTCATTCCAACATGTCCAAGCCTTCTATGCCATAGCCGACCTTTAGATGATTTAGAGAACAAGCATGTACCAAGATTTGCATCATTTGAATTGAAATCAACTAAATAGAGGTTGCCATGTCTAAAACCTTTGAAGATCAACCTATTATCATCTATACTAGTGATAATCACATCTTTTGGATAAAAAGCACATATAACTCCTAGATCACAAAGTTGAGTTACGGATAAGAGATTGAAGTTAAGAGATTCGACAAGCAATACATTAGAGATGGAGAGGTCGTTTGAGATGGCAATTTTACCTAAACCTTTTACCTTTCCTTTGCTATTATCTCCAAAAGTGATCTTGTCATATTCCGTACCTTCGTTATTGAGAGAGGAGAACATATTGTGATTACCGGTCATATGTTGAGTGCATCCACTATCGAGCACCCAATGTTGTCCTCCGGCCTTGTAATTTATCTACAAAACAAAGTTATATCCTTTTAGGTACCCAAATCTTTTTGGGTCCTTGGAGGTTAGTTACCAAGGATTTTGGAACCCAAATGGCTTTCGTTTTGGCACCAATTAGAGGGGTTCCAACAAATTTGGCTTTAACATCGCTATTATTCATTTTCTTCAAAACATAGCAAGAGTTGAATATAAGAGATGAGTTAGTTTTGCTAGCATGACAATTTTTCTCAATATGACCTAAACTTTTACATTTGTTGCAATACCCCTTTTCTTTTACAAATATGGTTTTAGTTGGAAGAAATGCATGTTTGCCCTTTTTAGGTATATAACCTAGTCCTTCTTTCCTTAAAGAGAACCTTTGACTATCTAGTAGATGTCTTAATTTTGATTCCCCTACATAGCATTTAGCTAGATCATTTGTTAGTTTTTCAATTTTGTCCTTAAGTTCATTGTTTTCAAGACTAAGCAAATGGTCATCAACTTTTGGACTAGATGGTAATTCAATTAAATCTTCACAAGATGTAGATATGCTAGAAGTAGATATCATAGGCAAGTCATTTGAAATATTGCAAGTAATGCCTATGTCATTACCCGTTTTGTTGGCTTTATAAGCAATTAATGAGTCATGAGCTTCCTTAAGCATCTCATGAGTTTCTTTGAGACTCTCATGAGATGTTTTTAGCTCCTCATAGGAATTTTGAAGAGTTTTGTATCTCTTCTTCAATTCCTTGAATTTCTCCTTTTCTTTGCTCATATAGTCATCAAAGCCGGTGATCATCTCAACTAGGTCATCATAAGAGTATTCATCTTCTTCACATGATACCTTAGATTCTCCTTTATCCATGAGGCAATGAGGAGTGGAGAATAGAGATGGAGCTTCCTTGATAGCTACGCCGGCGAGTCCTTTAGGAGATGCTTCATCTTCATCTTCGGAATCGGAACTTGAAGCATCCGAATCCCATTCAATGAAGCAAACTTGTCCGTCCTTCTTCTTCTTGTAGTATTTCTTGAAAACCTTCTTCTTGTAGTATTTCTTGAAAACCTTCTTCTTGCTTTCTCCTTCATTATCTTCCCTCTTGGAGGCTTGAGCTTTGAGTGCTATATTCTTCTTCTTGGAGTCGGAAGCCTCATCTTGTACCTCTTCTTGTGATTTCTTAAATATGTCATGAGTGAGAATTTCACTCAAGACCTCCAAAGGAGTCACACTCTTCAAATTAGATCGCACAAGTAAGGTCACAATAGTGTCATATTTTGAAGGTAAAGCTCTAAGAAATTTATGACAAAACTCCACATTTGTGACATCCATACCAAGCCCTTTTAGCTCATTTACTATATTATTTAATCGTTGAACATCTCCGAGACATCCTCATTGGGCAACATAGCAAATTTTTCAAATTGTCCCTTATGGATGAATAATTTAGCATCCTTGACCATTGAGGTTCCTTCATGAATATCCATAAGGTTTCTCCAAATGTCATGAGCCATTTCAAGGTTACAAATTCTATTAAATTCACCTAGATTTGGAGCACTATAAAAACATTCATGGCTTGAGCATTTGCTAGAGCATTTTCTCTATCTAGGTTAGTCATGTCTTCATCATCTAGAATTGTGAAGCCCTCATCCACCACTTTCCAAATTTTTCCACCCATGGCTTTAAGATAGACCATCATTCTAGTTTCCAATAGGTATAGTTTGACCCATCAAAGAGTGGTGGTTTGCCAATATTAATCCGACCCTCACTAGCCATCTTTATCCTACTCCGGGATGGTTAAATCCTCTAAAGATGGAGTCCTTGCCCTGATACCAATTGAAAAGGATCTAGGATATCGACTAGAGGGGGGTGAATAGGCGATTTTGGCAATTTAACAACTAATCAAGCAATTTTCGACAATTAAGAGAAAATAGCTAAAACAACATGAATATCAAGCAACTTAACACAAGGATATATCCCATGGTCTCGGTGATTTGCCAATCACCCCTAATCCACGTTGAGGCAAACTCAACTCTCTAACCGCTCCTCTATCTAGTCGACTTCTTCTCAAGAAGTGATCTAGATCTTGAGTCGAATTAGTATGATGAGTTATCCAAACCTCAATTTCACTAGTGATACTCTTTACCGCTCCAGCAAGGCGTGCTCAAACCCTTCACAAGTTGTTTTGAGGCTTCTTCACAATCTTCCTTGAAGAGCTCTCCAAAACCTTCCTCCTAGCCGTCTAGGAGCCGGTAAGCTCCAAGAGTAACAAGCCGGTGATTATCACTTAATGCTCTTCTAGTGCCACAAGATTGATTTAGTGAACTAAATGCAATGCACTAGAATATCTCAATTGCACACTCTCTCAAATTCAAGAAAAATGAACACTAGAGTGTATGAAATGTGTTTAAGCTCTTAAGAATGAAGACAATGTTCACAAATATGCCAAAAGTATCAAACAGGACCATGCATGGGAGTATATATACCCCCCTCAATAAATATAGCCGTTACAAGCCGTTGGAAGAAAAAGATCACTTGGCGGTCAGACCGCAGGTATAAGCTCGGTCAGACCGCCGCAATTGCAACGGCATTAAACAGGCGCAATAAATGCTCACCTGCCCTTGTCGGGCACTCTCATGGTCAGACCGGAGCCAACGGTGGTCGGACCGTGAAACCATCCAGAGATGACATTGTTTCTGGACACGATTTACGGTCAGGCCGAAAACTTCGGACATACCGGCTACACGGTCAAACTGCAGTACAAAATCTCGGTCAGACCGTTTTAGCGGTTAGATCGGACCAACAATCGGTCAGACCGACGAGCACACTAATTTTCATAAAAATATGATCATGAAGCTCCAGGAGTCTGACTCAAGGTTTAACTACGGACAGACCGACCTTTTGGAAAATAAAAACACTTCATCACAACTGTCGGTCAGTCCGAAACAACACTCGGTCAGACCGTTTCTGCCGTCAGACCGGACCAACTTTCGGTCAGACCGACTAGAGACTGAACTTGGCTGTTTTGAACGGATAAAGGCATTTTCAAAAGATATGACCTTCTAGTATGCAATGCAAGTTGTTTTTATGACTTGTGGCACACAGATGAACTATTTAGTGATACACCACATGCTCCTCTTAATAGTACGGCGACTATCCTATAATCCGGTCAAACTTCTTCTCTAATCACCTTAGACCGGTAAAAGGAAAAAGGCTCTATTCCATACCTTTGCTTCTTTTCTCAATGTCCTTTCTTCATCATGTAGCTCTTTCTTTGCCTTTCATTATCCTGTCTTTTGATTTTGTTCTTGACACAACTTAACAGGTATCGTTAGTTCAACATTTGTAATTGTCATTAATTACCAAAACACTCTTTAGGGGCCTAGGGACTCCCTCAAATGCCCTAAGCAGGGGGGTAGTAGCGAGCCACGGCCTCGGGACACCTTTTTCCTCGAGGGAGGAGGCGACTCGCTCGATGCCTCCAGGGGCAACCGCCCCTTCCCCAAGTCGAAAGGTCGTGGGGGAGGGTAGTCGTCCCGCGGTCGGGAAGGTCCCACGACGGGAAACAGGGAAGGTCAGTGGTGTACCTTCCACAGGTCTGATTCCCATGCCACCCGGGAATGCCATCAACTGCTCCAACAATTCGCCGCATTCCTCGACCAGCATGGGCAAGGGAGGGACTCCGGCCTCCTTGCCCTCTCAGCCGGCTCTACTGGCCCTTCCTGCTCCCGCGGGGGGACAGCAGGGGCGAACGTAGGAGCGGGAGCCATCAGAAACTCTCCCCTTCCAAACCTCCCAGAGGCGTATCAACGTCATCACGGGGGGGTCCGCCTCCAAGCGGGACTCTAAGCGTCAGCGCAAGGAGTACGCGCGCGAAGTGAAGGTCGTGGGGGTGCTGCATACGTCCCCGCCACCTAAGTGGTCTAACGTACCCCTCACCTGCACGGCAGAGGATGCGCGTGGGGTTCGCTTCCCCCATGACGACGCGCTTATCGTCTCTGCCACTATCTATAACTGCCATCTGGCCCGCATCCTTGTGGATGGCGGGAGCTCCGCCGACTTCCTCTACTTAAAGGCGTTCAAGGAGATGCAGGTGGACGAGAAGCTCTTGCAACCCGCGGCAGGGCCCTTGCAGGGGTTCATCCCAGGAAAGGCCATCCACCCTGTGGGGAAGGTGGATCTCCCCATGACATTCGGCACCCCTGAAAACTACCGGATAGAGATGGTCTGGTTTGATGTGGTAGACTTCCCCTCTGCCTACAATGTAACACCCCGGTTTTTCCCAAATCCTGGCTTGCCTTGTCCCTCTCTATTTCAGAATGAGATCCCAGTTGTGCCAGCAGCTTACCCCAAAAAGTTAGCAATCAAACTCTTTCGTTCAGATCTTTTTCACAAATCAGCCCTTTTCAGATTTGTCAAAAGCCCAAAAAGACTAAAAGTCTCAGACCACCTCCAAACTTTGATCTGATTCAGTGAATATCTCCCATTCACTATTCTGAACATTTTTCCCTTCTGGAAGAATTTCCAAATCCTGCCCTAAACCTGAGTTTCGACCCTCGCCATTTTTGAAACCCTAATTACCCTGTTTTACCCTAAAGTCGTTTTCCCCACTTTTGTCGAAACCCGTCAGATCTTTCCCGATCTTGTCAAACTTTGGCTAGATGAGTTCCATTAATCTTATGAAACTCACTCCTGAAATCAGATTTCAGATCAGCCCTCCAGATCTCCAGATTTAAAATCAAGCCCATTTCCAATTCAAATTTTCCTCACAGATCAGTCCCTGGAGCAAGTTTCAAAATTGCAAAGCAGCCCAAACCTTCTTTTCAGGTCCCGTTCGACCAGCACCTGGTCGTTGCCTTCGACCAGTGCACGTCGCCGGAGCCGCGCTGTGTTTTTGCCGCATTTGTTCGCCGCCGGCCACTGCTTCTTGTCGCTTGTGCCCGTGAGTTGCTGTGCCACCCCGCGCGCACGTGCCAGCCACCGTAGCATCACCATGTCCAGCGGTTAAACGGCCGCGCTCTAGCAGCGTTTCGCGCGCGCGCACCCATTGCCGTGGCATTGCATGCACATACGTGTCACCGCCGGAGCTTTGCTGTTGCCTCCGCATCTGCGCCGTCCCAGGTAAAGTTCCAATGCACCCGACAAGGTCAGCAAAGCTGCAACACCGCCTGAAGCGCATCACATCGCCGATCACCGCTGTCGCAGCTGCACCCGGCCGGTCTCATCCCCGGCACAAGTTTCGCGCCGTTTCCCCTCGCAAGCTCCGCCCCAGGACCTATTTAAACCCCCTCCAGTGCTGTGCTTAAGCCTCATCTCATGACTTAGCCATTTTTCCAGCAACCTCGCCGCTGTCTCCTTCTTCTCCGGCGAGCCAGTGAGAGAGCTCACGGTGCTAGCGCACTTCACAGTCCCTCTCTTCAATCCAAAGCCACCGGTGAGTTCCCCTCTTCTCCCTCTCTGTGTCATAGCAGCCAATTGCATCCCGACGATCCCCATCGCCGGTGATCGCCGCAAAAGCCCAATTGCCCTGTTCCCTCAATGCTATCAGATTCATCCCGAATTAGCTCTCGTCCCAGTAGCAGAAACTGATCCTTAGTCATTTCTTAACAAGCCTGTAGAATAAAAAATCCCCAATTGTGCTCAAATCGAAGAAATCCCGATTTGGAACTTCATCAGTTCACTGGACCTCGCCGCCAAGCTTCTCCGGCCATCCTCCAGTGAAATTAACCCCTCCAGCAGCCTTGTTGTGCCCTAGAGATCATTCTCAAGCTTGAAATTGAGCTCTTTTGCCTTGTATCGAGAATCCCCAATTCGGTGTCTTCTTCTCCGGCACAGTTCACCAGAATTCGCTTCCCGGCCGATTCAGCCGACACCACTTTGTCTCTTAGCTTCGCCTCAGCTTCCTGAGCAACTTTTACTTCTATCTTGACATCTGGATCTGCCTAGATTGTGAGTTATGCCCTTGTCAAGATTTTGTCCAGAGCTGTGTCTGTGCCGTGTCGCCACCGCAGTTCATCACCAGATTTGGCCACCCTCCGGCCACTTTCAGCCCTTGATCCTGTTAAGTATTTTGTTCCTGTTATCAATGCCTACCTCCCAGACAAAGTTGTGCATCAATTGGAGCCCTGTATCAAAAGTTGTGCTTTGCCCTAGTTTTTGGCAATGTCTGCACTATGTCAGTGCATGTCAGCCACTGGCATTAGCCTTGTTTGACCCCTTCTGGTTGAGCAATGGAAATGTCACTTTGTCCCCTAGATTCTTGGAGTTGTGTTCTACATCTTTCTCTTCTGCCACTTCTCCAGAAAACCTACCTAAGACCAACTTATGGCTATGTCTTGCCGTGGACTGAATGTCGACCTTTGACATTCAACTTCTTTTGAGCCCATCTCTTCGACTAGCACCCAAGTGACTTTGTCCAAATCTTTTCCCTTGCATGCATGATATATTTACTTATTATTTTCTATTGCAACTATTTTATGTATGCTTATGTAGCGTATGGGTTGTATTGCTTGTGTCCGCCGCAGTGCCCGAAGTTGAAGGAGCGGAAGAAGTCTTCGAGGTTTCGTTCAAGTAATTAGACCCAGCAGTGCAAGGCAAGTCTCAACCCCTTGATCATGTCTCACCTAGTATTTTGATATAAAAGTAGATTCACTATTTTAAAGATATATGCATGCTGAGTATTTGATAGAACTATGTTTAGAAACATGTGATTAGATATAACCTAAATGATTGTGAAACCCCTCTTGTGATTGAATACCCATGCATCCTTGTCACCCTAGGATATATGCTTAGAATTATGCTTATGCTTGAAAACTTATGCTAAATATCAAATGGTCGCTTATATGAAAAACATGTTTGAAAACCCCTTTTTGTGAAAGAAAATACAAATTAGAATTGATAGTGAGGATTGGTTTGTATGGAGAGGGTGCGGTGCGCACCAGGGAATGTGGATGGCTCCTCACTATTAATTCATAAGGACTAGAACCTTGTGTTGTGCCTCTATGTGGCATGAAAAACGTACCAACCACTTGCTTGGTATGGGACAGGCACGACTTAGTAGCTTTTTGGTATTAGCAGTTCCCTGCATGGTTTGTCGGTCTGGTTTCTCGCATGGAGAAACTGGTTGGGCGCAGTTCGTCCGTGAGTGATGTGAGTTCAGAAAAAGCATGAGAGGAAAAGGTGGAAAGAAGGAAGACGCCCTATGCCTCCGATTAAGCCGTGCGCGGTTGTAATCGTGACGGTCAAATGTCTCGCGTGGACAGACTAAGGGCATGTGTCCTGCGGGAGCATAAGCCAAAGGCTAGGAAGTAAGGCAGTGGGTAGAACCCACAACGGTACTTGAGACTTAATTGTCTATTTACCGGGCGGGGATACTGTTAATACTAGACTGCAAAAGCGTTGTGTGATCTCGGCCTTGTCACATGCTTATAAGTCGCGTGGAGCTGATCCGACTTGAAAGCCGGGTGAAGAAGTGGAATTAAAAAGAGGTACACCTTTGCAAAGTGTAAGAAAAGTATCGGATACTCTGTACTCCCAGGTCATGGAGTATGTTCGCGGTGGATTTATCCATGTGGTTCAGCACAAGTAAATATTTGGAATGTTTTGATAATATGGGTTGATAAAAGTGATGACTCATGGGAGACCATCACATAACAATTTCTTAAAGTCTATTATAAGATTTCCAAAACCCCGCTGTTGAAAATAAAACCCTTATTTAAGAAATCAAAGAATTGAAATCTACACTATTTATGATTATAAGACTTAAGCCCTTTTCTTGATCACTCCTCATCTATATACCTGCATTCTTGTAACGAGACTTGCTGAGCATTGTGTAAAAACATGCTCACCCTTGCCTTTACAAATAAATTCAGAAGAAAGGATTCGAGGATCCCGATTCCCCTAGCCTTGAGCACCAAGAAGAGGAAGGAGCCTTTCCAGACGATTTGAGCTTCTAGGAGGGTCATGAGCTAAGTTGAGTCCGATGTGGAGGAAGCCCTTCCAGAGCCACTGCAGAAGGAAGTGAAGACCTTTGTGGTTGCTTTTTGTGTTGTTTTTCTGTGTTCGGTACTTCGATACCGATTCTTGATTTTGAAAAACTCTCTACTTTTGTATCAACTTTAATTAAGGCCATCCCTGGCATTATGATATTGTAATAGTGGTCCTCGTGACCTTGTACTTGTTTTATCTACTTGCTTTATTGTTTAAAGTGAATCCTGTTGTTGTGAGCTTGTGATGAACCTACCTGTGCGCAATCCACCTGGGCGGTTGCCACGGGATTCCTCAAAGGAGGGTCCCACATACAACGCGATCATGGGGAGGACCACAATCAACCGCTTGGGGGCCGCGATTCACCAGAACTACCTCTGCATGAAGATCCCTGGGCCTCATGGCGTGATCACCGCCCGGGAAGACCAAGACGTGGCCCGCGCTCTATACGAGCGCGCCGCCGCAATGATCGGGAGCGTCAACATCATCAAAACCCCGGGGGGGAGATGTCCCCCCGGAGTCAGGCGCCGCCGTTATACCTTCCGGGAGGCCCCTTCCCAAGCCACGCCCAGAGGGGGGCCTCCGAAAGATTCCACTGTCCTCGGACGACGGGGACAAAACCGTTAGGATCGGGGCGGATCTCCATGAAAAGCATGCGGAGCAACTTGCGGCCTTCCTACGCGAAAACTCTGACATTTTTGCGTAGAAGCCCTCCGACATGTGAGGCATCGCCCGGGATGTCATCGGGAACAAGCTCGCGGTGACCCCCGGTCACCCCCCGATCAAGAAAAAGCTAAGGAAACTCTCCCTTGAACGCCAAGAGGCGATCAAGGTAGAGATTGCCCGACTCCGAGAGGCGGGGTTCATCCGGGAGGTCTTGCACCCCGAGTGGCTTGCCAACCCCGTCCTCGTGAAGAAGAAGTCGAACGGCAAGTGGCGGATGTGCGTGGACTTCACCGACCTCAACCGCGCCTGCCCCAAGGACAACTTCCCGCTCCCTCGAATTGACCAGTTGGTCGACTCGACCGCTGGGTGCGAGTTGATGAGCTTCCTGGACGCGTACTCGGGCTATCACCAAGTTCAGATGGCGGAAGGGGACGAGGAAAAGACGAGTTTCATAACTCCCCTGGGAACCTTCTGCTACATCCAAATGCCTTTCGGGCTGAAGAACGCTGGAGCAACCTTCCAGCGGCTCATGACGCTGGTCTTCAAGGACCAAATCGGTCACAATGTCGAAGTCTACGTTGACGACGCTGTCGTCAAAAGTTCCCACGCGACTGCTCACGTCGACGATTTGGCGGAGACCTTCCGCAACCTCCGTGCGTATGGGTTGAAGCTCAACCCGGAGAAATGCGCCTTTGGCGTAGAGGGGGGAAGCTTCTGGGCTTCCTCGTGTCGCAGCGGGGCATAGAGGAAAACCCTGAGAAGATCCGGGCATTCCTGGACATGCCCCCGCCGCGCTCAGTCAAGGACGTTCAACGACTCACCGGCCGCTTAGCCGCGCTGAGCCGCTTCGTCTCACGGTCGAGGGAACGCGACCTCCAATTCTTCAGAATCCTTCAGGTGCTCGAAGGGTTCCGATGGACCCCCGAGGCCCAGGAGGCCTTCGACAGCCTGAAGAAGTACCTCACGAGCCCCCCTATGCTCGTGAGCTCGTCTCCGGAAGAGCCCTTGCTCCTTTACCTCACAGCAACCCCGGTCGCCGTAAGCGCGGTATTGGTGAAGGAGCAAGACGGGCAGCAGCGTCCCGTGTACTACGTGAGCGAAGCCCTCCAGGGGGCCAAAACTCGGTACACAGAGATGGAGAAGATCTGCTAGGCCCTCCTGATGGCGTCCCAGAAGCTTCGCCATTACTTCCTGGAGCACCCCATCACCATCCCGTCATCCCTCCCCCTGGGGGAGGTGCTCCGCAACAAAGAAGCCACCTGCCGGATAGGGAAGCGGGGGGCCGAACTTGCCCCCTTTTCCCTTTCCCTCACGGGGCGCTCCACCATCAAGTCACAGGTCCTCGCCGACTTCGTGGCAGAACGGACTCCTGCCCCCCGGCCCGGGGACGAAGACCTCCCCGCGCTACCCCGACGCAGCGACCATTGGACACTTATGTTCGATGGCTCCCTATGTCTCGCCGGTGCTGGTGCGGGAGTAGTCCTCCGGAGCCCTGAGGGGAGGGAACTCGAGTACGCAGCGCGGCTCGAGTTCCCCGCCACAAACAACGTCGCCGAATACGAGGCTTTGCTCCTCGGGTTGCGCCTGGTGCACTCCCTGGGGATTCGACGCCTCCTAGTGAAAGGGGATTCCCAGCTCGTAGTTTGCCAAATGGACAAGTCCTACTTGTGCCATGACGCAAACTTGAGCCTTTACTTGCAGGAAGTGTGCAAGATGGAGAAGCACTTCGACGGCCTAGAGGCCCGACACATCCCGAGAAGGGACAACGACCGGGCCGACGCCCTTGCCCGGGCAGCCAGCGCCCGGGAACCGCTCCCCAAAGGGGCCTTCTTGGAGATTATCGCGAAGCGCTCGGTGACCTCCCCGGACGCAGGTGACGAACCCTGCATCCCGGAAGTCGCCGAAGTCACTCGGGCTTCATCTTGGATGGACCCCCTTGTCTCCTTCATTAAGGGGGAGGGGGACCCTCCCAATGAGACCGAGGCTAAGTGCCTCCGGGCCAAAGCACGGGCATACCTCCTATTGGAGGGGAAGCTCTACAAGCAAGGGGCTTCCGCCTTGCTCCATTGCCTTCCACGACCGGAAGGGCTCCGGCTTCTCGAGGATATTCACGCGGGAAGCTGCAGGTCTCATCTGGCCCCGCGTGCCATCGCGGCCAAGGCCCTTCGCCAGGACTTCTATTGACCCACGGTGATTCGTGACGCGCGAGATCTTGTCTCCGAATGCGAGGCTTGTCAAAAGATGGCCAAGGGTTCGAACCTCCCCCCGTAGCACTGCAGACTATCCCCATCACTTGGCCCTTCGTGCGCTGGGGGATGGACCTCCTGGGCCCCTTCCCCCCAGCGCCCGGGGGCTACAAGCATGTAGTAGTCGCGGTCGACTACTTTACTAAGTGGGTAGAGGCTGAACCTTTGGCCAGTATCAGGTCCCGGGTAGTACAGCGGTTTTTCTGGAAAAATATCGTATGTCATTTTGGCGTCCCCCGGGAGATCACTGTCGATAACGGGACCCAATTCGACTCAGCGTATTTCCGGGAATTCTGTGAAGGCTTGGGGCTCACCATCCACTTCACTTCAGTGGCCCACCCCCAGAGCAACGGGGCCATTGAAAGGGTCAACGGCGTAATCCTACAAGGGTTACGCCGATACTCGAGCAAACCGCTTCCAAGTGGGGTGCATGGGCAGAGGAGCTCCCTATCATCCTCTGCTCCATGCGCACAACTCCGAGCCGGGCGACGGGACGTACTCCCTTCTCCCTGGTATACGGGGCTGAGGCAGTCCTCCCCCCGGAGATTGGCTTTCGGTTGCTGCGGGTTGAGCTCTTAGACGGAGTTACGACCGCGGCGTACCAAGCCAACGAGGCAAATCAACGACTGGAGGTCGATCTCGTGGAGGAGGAACGCGACCGAGCTCTCCTCCGCCACGCCATCTACGAGCGCAAAATGGAGCGCGCATACAACCAGCGCGTGCACGAGAGGGCTTTTCGACTCGGGGACCTTGTCCTCAAGTGCATTACGGACCCCCAAGCCCAGGGCAAACTCTCCCCCAAGTGGGAGGGCCCCTACAGGATCTCAACAGTCCTGGGCTCGGGGGCCTACAAGCTCTCCAACCTTCAAGAGCAGGAGCTGAAGCACACGTGGAACGTGCGTTTACTTCACAAGTTCTAGGTCTAGCCTACTGGCTCGTCCCCTCCCCCGGAGCGATTACGCTGGAAGGAGAGGGGGGACATTGTATTCACCGCTCCCTCCCCTGTCGCGATTTCGTGGGGGGAGGCGTTGTACTTCGGTTCATTATCAATACAACTGGTTTTTTCTTCAACTCTGTCTCAATATAGGTTTTCGTATTACCGTCCATCACGGCGATGCCCTCCCCATGAGGATGCCCTCCCCGTGGGGATGTCCTCTCAACGAGAATGGGCTATCACGACCCAACAAGTCCCTACAACGAGAGTCCCACTCCCGTAGGGCGG
This sequence comes from Pharus latifolius, assembly GCA_019359835.1. NCBI lineage: Eukaryota > Viridiplantae > Streptophyta > Magnoliopsida > Poales > Poaceae > Pharus > Pharus latifolius. Next base: position 51,258,544 of record CM033326.1, on the reverse strand, counting down.
CTTACGATCACCCCTCGTGGACTGAGGGTGTAAGCGGCAACCCGGTCCTCAAGGATCGCGGTAACGAGTCAATTTGGGAGACTAGTCCCCAACCCAAACACTCAGACCCGTCATCAGGCACATCCTCCTCCGGGAGTCGATTGTCTCCTCAGTGAGACGGAATTCTAGGATTTTCTTTCTTGGAGATCTCATTCTCGGCTCCCCGTTTTCACGGTGACCGGAGGGTTGTCTCCCGGAAAAATTATCCCAGGGAATTTCACCTCCGACTTCCTTGGATGTTCTTCCCCGAAGATTTCGTTATCGGCTCCCACTTTTCCAGGTAACCGGAGGGTTCTCTCCCGAGAAAATTCCCGGAGATATTGCGCCTCCCGGAAGAATCACCCGGTTCCCCATTCTCACGGTGGCCAGAAGGTTTTTTACCCTGAGAGAATTTCTTGGAATTTCGGAATTCTCGGATATCTTTCTTGGAGACATCGTTCCCGGCTCCCCGTCTTCATGGCGACCGGAGGTTTGTCTCCCGGAAAAATTATCCCCGGGAGTTTTATGGATTTTCTCGGACGATCTCTCTCTGGAGATCCCATTCCCGGCTCCCCGTTCTTACGGCGGCCGGAGGATCCTGCCGGGGCTTTCCCGAAAATTTTTTATATAACCTTGGGAAAACTTTGAAGAATTCTTAAATGATGGGTCTTTACCCCGGGAGCTTTGTCACCCCCACAGCGCGCGGAGGTACCCTCCGGCCCGCTGTGGAGGGGGGGGATAAGGAGCACCAGGGAATCACCCCGCTCCGGACCATCTAAGAAGGCAAAATACACGAGCAAACTTAGCTCTATTGAAGAAATTAAAGTACACAAGCAAACTTAGCTTTATTGAAGATCATTTAACCGGAGGACATCTTCCCCCTCCGATGGGCGTCATTACATCGATACAATACAACCCGGGGTGTAACCCGGAAAGTTCCTACGTCTAATAATCCCGGAGACCTTCGGATATCTCTCGGGCCAGGTCCCGGTACAAGCCGCGTATGCGACGCTGGGCCTCCCGGAGCAGGTCTTCTGGCCAATACTCGTAGCCCGCCGGTGGAAGTATTGAAGCGGGGGAACCCTCTGGGACCCCGGTCGCGGAGGGGATAGCTCAGCGCGGTGACTATCGAAGTTGTCCAGGTGCCACTCTAGACGCCACCGCAACCGGATCGGCTCCCGTGAAACACCCCCAGAGAAGAGGCTTAGCAAAATAAAGGCGGCCTGGGCATCCCCCGGGTTACACCCGCCGAGGCTCAAAGGCCTCACCCCCGAGGAGTTTCTCCGGGACCTTCGCCCGGGAGTAACCTCCCAGGAAACCTGGTACATTTCATTCATTTAGACTTAGGAAAAAATTCAATTTCTATTGCATCAAAATATCTTTGTACAAGTCTCCGGGGCTTCCTCTAAGAAGCTACTGGGAGCAAAAGACCTAAAAACAAAAAGGGGTCCTATCTAGACCGGGGGGGAGGCTCATACTTGGTCATTGGCGTCCTCCCCCCGGGGGCTCCCGCCGGAGCTGCAGTATCCGCTCCCGGAGGCGTCAGCGCCGGGAATCGCACTCGGACGATCCGATCGTAGAAGCCGCCGGCGAGCTGCTCCACTTCTTGCCGTGACTGCTTGAAGAACTCCGGAAAGCTCCGGGGGATTCGACCCCCGATCGCTCGAGCACTGACCCCCGGGTGCTCCACGAGCCCGGCCGCGGCGGCCACTACAAGAATCTCCCGACCCCGCGCCCGGGCATCCGCGGCGTCTGGGATCACAGAGACTTGTGCGTTAAGAAAACGCACAGCCTCCGTGAGTGTCGCCGGGGCCGCCTCGGAGCTGCTCCCTGAGCCCAAGCTCACTCCAAGCCCCTCGAGGGCTGAGCGCACGGAGCGGCCCGCGTCTGTCACAGCCCTGACGCTGGAGCCCTCGATCTCCCGGAGGGCATCCTCCTTTGCCTTGGCCTCCCTCCGGAGTCGGTCGTTGACAGTCTCGGAGTCGTGGAGCTGGGCCCAGACCCGGGCCAACTCCCAGAGGGCGCCGTCCCGCTCCTCTAAGTAGGCGGCGGCCTTCCCCTCTGCGTCTTGCGGCGCCCGGCAGAAGCGCACTTCAATCCCCCAGGTGATGGCGGCCCCCTACAAGTGCAAGAGTTAGGAAAAATTCGAGTTGGAGCACCGAAGGAAACCTCCCACCGGTTCAAGAAAGTACTTGGATCTGGAGGGATTGAAGCTCCCCGAAGCGCTCGCGGAGTGTCCCTTGCGAGACATAGTCCTGGACCTCCGGGTTTGCAGGCTCTCCGCGTACCGATCGACCTCCCCTGTGGACAGCAGGGGGGTCTCCCTCCCGGCGCCGGACCCGTCACGACCGACGATGGGCCCCCGTGCAAGAGTCGAGGGGGTGATGTGGACCAGTGTGGCAGTGGCTGGCGTCTTCGCCGCCGAGGAAGTGGCCGCCGAAGAGGTGGCCGAGGAGCTTTCGGAGGGGGTCCCTCCCCGGGGGGCATCAGGAGCCCCTTCCCTTTTTCAGGCCATGGGGCCCCCGGGACCTCCGTCGTCGGGGGGGCCTCGTAGACCCAATTGGTGTTCCTAAGTCCCGACACGAGATCAATTCACTATGAGATCGAGAAAGGATTGAACTGTGCAAGGGTGGCACATTTCCTACCTTGGATTTAATCTGGTATCGTATGGTAAGAGGATCAACATGAAAACATTATATAGGTTTGCTGATTATGATCTTTGTGTGTATTTGGATAGTCGTTATGTCCTGCTAGGGGCCACTATCGACTTACAATTCGGGTAAGTATTCTCGGGTTGTGACTAAATATACATGAACCTACAGGGTCACACACTTAACGGGTTGGAACAATGCAATTCGGATTAAGTCTATTTTGGGTTTCCATATCAGATTTGGAGACTTAATGATAGACTCCTTATGCATTTGGATTGGGTTTGATATGTGTTTCTGTATCAAATTCGGAAACTTAATATTAGACTCCTTATGTATTTGGATTGGGTTTGGTATAAGTTTTCGTATCAGATTCGGAGACTTAATATTAGACTCCTTATGCATTTGGATTGGGTTTGTTATGGGTTTTCATATCAGATCCGGATTGGGTCTGTTATGAAATTAACGTATCAGATACGAAGATTTAATATTAGTCTCATCCTGCAATACGGATAAGATTCGTATAAAATCAGGAAACCTAATCTGTTAGGATTTCTTCTGCATGGGCAGTTCGGATAAGATTCGTATAATATCAGGAAACCTAATTTGTTAGGATTTCTCCTGCTTGGCCCTAGATATACGGTATGATGGGCCTTGAGGAAAAACACAGAAAAGCCCTAGTTGCTACCACCTCTAAAGTAATAGCCCTAAAAACCCTTGTTGTGCATATTGGTGCTAGCACACCATTGCACAACGTTCCATCCTGGTACATGTGGATACCGGTAGAGGCGCTGCTACAATTGCTGCGCTGATCAGGACGATCCGTGAGCGATCGTTGTCATCTACATCCACTGTTCTGGACAATCCGCAAACGGTTGTTGCGAACATTCGATCGTTGCATCAAATCTGCTTCCGCTACTGGTAACAATCTAATCTATGATCTATTACTTGCAGTTTTCGAGTAAATTATTAGAAATTCTGCTAGTGTAGCTTACTCGATTTCCTACAGTTAGACTACAGGAGGTAAACCCTAACCATTCTAGCTTACAACTCAGTTAATATACTCAATTTGCAAAATCTAATTTAAGCGTTTGTACTTAAAGTGGACGATGGATCCCAGCTAACTTCCTAAGGACACCACCCCCGCCACAACGCATGAGCGAACTCCTTCGGCCCCCATGCCTCCTCCGACGGCCTCAAACCCTTCGCCATCAAATGAGGCCGGCGGCACCACACCCCAACCTTCGAAGGTATACACTCGCTCCCCGCCCAAAGGCAAGGGCAAGGCCAAAGGCAAGGCCAAACAAAGCCAGCCGGGTACGTTCAAGAACGGGTCCCCACTCGTGTCGGAGTACCTTCTGCGCAATATGGATCAAATAACTAGAAGTCTCCACGAGTGGTACCTGACCCGGTCTAGGCGCCACATCAACTTCTTGGTTCACTTCAGGCCAGCCCATTTTCACCGTGAGACCGGGAGCATATCGGTGGCCCACGAGGATTTGTTCGACCTCCTCAACTGGCGGGAGCTTGATATATCCATCATACGGACTGGAGTCCTGTGAGTTTGCTGTTGTCTGAAGTTATCACAGTTCGTTTCATAAATCTAATCACTTTTTGTATGCACTACTTACTAATGTCTACTTTGCATCCAGGTGCATGTATAGGCTGGCGTCGATGAGGGTATGTGACAAGGTGGGTTTCCTCGACCCAGAGAAAATAAGCCTCACGATGCTAGAGCACGACCAAGCACATGCGGAGGAATACATATCAAGGGCACTACTAGCGCAGCAGGACCGAGAGTTCATCCTTGCGCCGTACCACCAAAGGTTAGTGCATTTCCTACTAATTTAACTCATTCTTGTATGTTACGCCTAACATATGTATGAAACGGTTCGCTTATATATGCAATGTAGGGGCCACTGGGTCCTCGCCATCATTTGCCCATGGATGAATGAGGTCTATTACCTCGATTCGATGAGCGACAAGGTGGCGCATGTTTTCACCCTCACATGGCACATAGACGCGTAAGTAACATAGTTGTCTTAAATTTTTCTCTGACTAGCTAATTAATGATAACATATTAACCGGCAATGCTAAATTAAATACAGGGCTATCAAAAATTATGCTAGTGCTGGAGGGAGGCATGACGCGTCGAAGGGCACAACAATTTCTTGGAAAGAATATGAGGTAATTAATACGGATGGAAGTACTCATGATGAGTCTTTTAATTTAAGCTTAATTAGTTCTTTCAAGTTAATGTGGGTTTATGTCTTTGCATATGCAATTTTTTCAGTGCCATCAGCAGCCACAATCGTGGGAATGTGGCTTCTATGTCATGAGATTCATGTATGACCTGATCAGGAGAAACTTTGCCCAATTCCCTAAGGTAACCATTTTTCCTGACTCAAAGTCGAACTTTAATTGGATGTGACGTACGATCCTAACTTCATACACGCATATATGCAGAGCGCCATGTTGAAAGAGCAATATGAGTTGCCTCAATTGAAGGAGCTGCGAACAATTTGGGCTCAATATGTCATGGAAGAAGTGGCTATCAACGCTCGATAATAACTGACTTGTGTTGATTGCTGTATTTGTGAATACATATTGAATGTGTTGATTGATGTATTTGTGAATAAACTCAATATGTGAATAGATTCATTGATGTATATGTGAATAAACACAATCAATATGTGCATAAATTCAATGTGTCCAATGCGTGTGTATATTACTGTATTAGTGTATTTGTGAACAAATTGATCAATATGTGAATATTGCTGAATATTAGTAAATATTCGTGTATTTGTGAATGATCCAATGTATCTCTGTATAGCTGTATGTATATGTGCATGATTCCAGTACTAACCGTGCCAGTACATAACCGATAGGAAAAACTAATATTACTATCGATTATATACTACAACCGATAGAATAAATATTACATTACTATCGGTTCATATGCAACAACCGATAGAATAAAGTTTTCAGTACTAAACGTGTCTACAAATTACTATCGGTTATATACTACAACCGATAGAATAAATATTACAGTACTATCAGTTCATATGCAGAAACCGATAAAATAAAATTTTCAGTACTAAACGTGTCTACAAAATACTATCGGTTATATAATATAACCGATAGAATAAAGTTTCCCGTACTAACTGTGTCCAGACAATACTATCGGTTTAGATAATACCCGATAGAAAAAAGTATATAATACTATCGGTTTAGATCCTAGCCGATAGAAAAAGCCTAAACAATACTATCGGTTTATATACGAGCCGATAGAAAAAACGTATATAATACTATCGGTTTAAATTCGAGCCGATAGAAGAAATAGTCAATAGCGATTAGTGAATGTTGGGAATGTAGATGTTTTACTAACGGTTTTTGAACCGATAGAAGTGTTCTGTACCTCTACTATCGTGCCGACCACTATCGGTAAGAGAACCGATAGTAGAGTGGATTTTTAACCGATAGTGAAAAGCATTTCTGTAGTAGTGGTTGTCCGAGTGAATTCGGTTAATGAGGCAGATACGACCTTGTCTCTGATGGCAATCCCGAAGGAGAAGGGTTCGGATCCACCGAATGACCATCACCCAACAGAGGACTTGTTCACCATCAACATCCAGGTGAAGCAAGAAGTGTCTCAGCGATATTCGATCCCGGAAGTCAGAAGAATCTGGTCTCCGCTGGACTGGTTCGGCGACTTGGTTTGAAGACAACCACACACCCGCAACCATATTCGCTGGGCTGGTTTACATCCGACGTGAACCAACAGATTACGAGTCAGTGTGTGTTGAAGTTTGCGATCTCTACACGATATATCGATGACGTGCAATGCGATGTTGTCCCTATTGATATCTGTCAGGTGATCTTTGAGAGTCCGTATCTATATGATCGAGACGCTTACTTCCATTGGCGAGCGCAAGAGTACAACCTCACCAAAGACGGAGCTAAGTTCGTGATCAGTAGAGACATCCACGTCAACACTTCGAACTTGATTACCGCAAATCAGGCCAAACGAATTGTTAATGCATGTCACAAATATGTGCTTGTCATGATTCGACCCATTAGTCAAAGTGAGGGTACTCGACCAGCATTGTCGTTGGCGTGCCAAGAGGATTCTGGTCATTTGTCAGGACTGCTAGGAAAATACAGTGATCTGTTCGAAACTACCCAGGGTCATCCGCCGAAACGTCCAGTCGAACATGAAATTCAGCTTGTGTCCGATGCGACATTGCCCAATCTGAGTATGTATCGCAACTCAGTAATGGAGAATGAAGAGATCAAGAGACAACTTGGTGAGTTGCTGAACGATGGTGTCATTCAACCGAGTATTTCACCTTGTGGATCTCCTGTGGTGTTAGTGCCAAAGAAAGATGGGACTTGGCATATGTGCATCGACTACCGAGCACTGAACAAGATCACCATCAAGAACCGATACCCCCTTCCTCGTATTGATGACCTACTAGACCAATTGAAGCATGCCGTTGTCTTCTCCAAGTTGGATCTTAAGTCAGGATATCATCAAGTCAGCATCCGAGAGGAGGATACGTGGAAGACCGCGTTCAAAACACGACAAGGTCTGTTCGAATGGCTGGTCATGCTGTTTGGTCTCTGCAATGCCCCAGCAACTTTCATGCGTCTTATGAATGACGTATTGAGACAGTTCATTGACGACTTTGTGATTGTTTACCTCGACGACATACTAATCTATAGTCGTTCGTGAGATGAGCACCTCATTCATATCGAAAAGGTGTTCGAACAACGTCGGTAACATCAACTTCGCCTCAACCGTAAGAAGTGCGAGTTCGGCCAACAAACTCTACTTTACCTTGGATTCATGGTCGACAACGGTACGTTGCAAATCAACCCGGATAAGGTAAAAGTGATTCGTGAATGGCCGCGACCACAAACAGTTACGGACGTGCGTAGTTTTGTGGGAGCATGCCAATATCTTTGGAAGTTCATCCGACACTTCTCGATTATGGCTTCTCCATTGCATGCATTAACCAGGATCGATCAGAAGTTCGAGTGGACAGGGAAACATGAGGACACATTTCTCTTGCTGAAAAGGAAGATCATCGAGGCGCCTATGTTAGCTTTGCCGAATCTCCAGAAACCATTTGAGCTAGAAACCGATGCCTCACGTTATGCGATGGGCGCAGTGCTCATGCAAGAAGGTCGACCAGTGGCATATCACTCCGAGTTATTCCAGGGAGCTCCGAAGAACTACCAACTTATGATAAGGAGTTATGTGCACTGCATCAGGCCGTGAAACATTGGCGGTGTTACCTCTTGGGTAAATAGACTGTTGTCCACACCGACCATCAACCGTTGCAATATTTGCAAACTCAGTCCAAGCTACAGCAAGCTCGGCACATGAAGTGGATGTCGTATCTGCAACAGTTTAATCTAGTGATTAAGTACAAGAAAGGCGTACACAACAAATTGGCGGACATGTCATCGCGACCACCAGTTACGACCCTCTGTTTGTCAGCGTTCATGCAGATCGAGCCCTCATGTCATGATGACTATGCCACTGTGTATAGTGAAGACCCTAATTTTCAAACAGCACTGACTGAGCTTGAAACAGGGAAACCTACGGAGTTCGTTCATCGAGAAGGACTCTTGTACAAGGGAAACTTACTTTGCATACCTCATGGAGCACCTCGAATTCAATGGATGCGAGAAACGCACACATTGAAGGTAGCTGGTCACTTTAGGGTTACAAAGACGTTGCAAAATCTTCACCGACATGTGTTCTGGCCGCGTATGCAGCAGGATGTGGCTAGTTTTGTTCGAGGTTGTGGTCTCTGCAGCATCTCGAAACCGACAAACCGGAAATTAGGTTTGTACCTCCTTTGCCAGTTCCATCGCGACCATGGGAGAGCATATCTATGGATTTCTTGGGAGGATTGCCTAAGACCCAACGTGGCAACGACTATCTATTCGTGGTCGTTGATCGGTTCTCCAAAATGATTATTCTTATACATTGTCGAAAGACTATCACGGGAGAAGAAGCAGCTCGGGTATTCTTTCAAAACGTTTGGACACACTTTGGACTGCCGACTTCTATTGTGTCTGATCGCGATACCCGGTTCCTTAGTCACTGTTGGTAATCGCTCTGGACGATGATGGACACCAAGCTAAAAAGGAGTACTGCTTTTCATCCGCAAACTAATGGTCAAACCGAGGTGGTAAATCACACAGTCGTTCATCTCTTGAGAGGATATAACTCGAAGCACCCGAAGACCTGGGATGAAAGCATACTATACCTGCAGTTTGCTTTTAATCGAGCAGTGCATGGTTCGATAGGAAAGTTACCATTTGAGATCTGTTTAGGATTTCTACCACAAAGTCCATTCAACATGGAGTTTGTGATCCCTACCTCAGCACAGAACAGCAAGGAAGCATCTAATCAGGATCGAGCACAAAATTTCCTAGAAGGTATTCAACGGCTCCATCGAGAAGTTGAACAGAACTTGTTGAAAGCTCAACTCAAGTACAAGGCGCAACATGATCGGCACCGACTTGATGCGCAATTTCAAGAAGGTGATATAGTATGGTCACATCTAAGTAAGGAGACACTTAAAGGTGAAGGTAAGAAACTCAAACCCATTCGTTATGGTCCTTTTCGGATTTTGCGGAAAGTGGGTAATAATGCTTGTCAGCTCGAGTTACCTCCATACATGGATATTTACTCGGTTGTCAATGTTGAGCACCTCAAACTCTTTGAGCCTTCAATGCTGGATGATGAGCCAGATACTATAGTACCATCTGTTGAAGACTTGGTCTATCAACGAGACAAACCTCTATGTGAAGATGTGATTCTGGAGAAGAAGGTGACTACCACCCGCAATGGCATAAAGGAGACTTTTCGAATCGGTTGGAAAGATCAAAGATCACGTGCGGCAAAGTGGTACACCAGAGAACATGGACAAGCCCAATTCCCACATCTCCAGTTTGATCGAGAGGTTGCAACAGGGGTTGGCTCCTTCTCAACAAGGGCGTCATGATCCAGGAGGATCTTCAAGTCCTGATCGCATACGGTTTCACGACGTTAACTGTGTTCGAAAAGGTTTCGCGACCATGGATGGGTCCGCGACTATGGGTTGGTTCGCAACCATGAAAAGGAATTCATTCCCTATTCGGAATTGTAATCCGATCCGAATATATATAACTAAGCTTATCTATTTAGGATTAGTTAGTTAGTTATATAAATCTAATACGTTTAGGTTACTGAGTCTGATACGTACTCATACGATTGGACTATAAATACCTTGTAATAGGTCTAGTTTAGATCATCGAATATTATGACAGCCTTGGATCATATATCCAGCTTATAGTTCCTTCGACGTAGGCGAGTACGACCTAACGTTCGACGTGTAAAGCCCTCTTTGAAATAAAGAGTTGTGCAATTACTTTGAACTATGTTTTCGATCAGCCTTTAGGTTTCGGTATTTCCGAGTAAGATCCCGTTATTCCGCATATTAGAATCTGGGTGAGCCTAGTGCGAAAACCAAGGCTAGGTCTCAAACGGATCACCATTTGAGCCGCCGCCTTCTTCCCTCTCTCTCTCTCTCTCCCCTAATTCCTCCCCCGACGCTTCACTCCCAAATTCCTCCAATTCCACCGCCGCCGCCTAGACCTGGCGCAATCCTTCTCCTCGCCGTCAGGTCTTGGCCACGCCGTCTTCTTTCTCTCTTTCCTTCTCGGCTCTCTTCTCCAATTTCCAAACCCTTGCACCGCCACGCCATTCCCACGATGTTCCAAGCCATCCCATGAGCTACAGCGATGCTTGACAATTTCAACGGCTGACGACTACCATGAGTAGTTGATTTGACCAGCTCCCTCGTCGTCAACTACTGCTTCGACCTAGTCGCCTCGACGACCAGCCCCTGCGACCGCGACCACCCACTGTAGCCCACGACATCGACCACGGCAAGCTTCCACGACCATCTACCAAAGTTCCAGCAACAAGAAATTGGTGATCAATTCTTCGCCCCTTTCTTTTGTTCTGCATCTTTGAATGACCTGTGATGTGTGTATGAGATGCTCACTTCTATAAATGTGCTGAATCAAACATAACTCTTTGAATTCAATACTTCTATCTAGTGAATGCAAGTGTAGGATTTACTGCTGGATGAACTGCTTTGTTGAGATGTGTTCCAGAGATAAATTAAAACAGATTTATACTTTTAGATTGAACTGAAAATTCTCTAAGCAATAACAAATGGTACTTCTATTTGAATTTATGTTTTTTTTGAATGAATGATGGATTGCTTGAGAGCTGTGAGGACTAGACATTCAATTTCAGTGATCACATGTAGATGAAATGATACTTTGATTGCCTTCTTGAGTACTTTTATTCCTGATTTTAGATTGAGTTATGTATACTCTATTCATTTGCCTAAGCTTGTGAGTTCTGTAGAATTGAATCTCCTGTATTATCAATCTCATGATGTGTTGTGCTTCATCTAAGATGCTTGAGAAGGGTATTGTACTTTTGCTCACTCCATAGTTGACTTGGTTATTGGTACTAGTTCAAAAAGAGGTCTGATCTTGTTGTTGTTTGGTTGTGGTTGTGATTGAGTGCAGATGGGGAATGGTTTGTACTATCTCTGTGTGCCTATTCGTTGATACCATCGAGAGACGTACTCGTTTTAGTCATTTTCGCTACCCTTTTTGCGGGACCACTGAACGATACGATTCTTCGCATGTATTCACGATGACGCGTACAGATCTAGCACTAACTAATGGTCGGGCTAAGATCATACCTCTCTCTTTCTCTCTTTTTCTTCTAACATCTCCTCTCTATTTCTCTCATCTGTTTTAGTTTATTTCATTAGTCATTGATTTAGTTTAGTTTTACGCATTTCGCTTCTCTAGTCCCTGAGGAAAGAACGACAGAATACTCACCTTACTGCTCCGATCTCGTTCTCTTGCGAGTCGGTCTAGGCCGGTATCAATGAGGTCCCTGGACACGATCTCAAGAATTGCCAAACATGGTTAAAGCGCATGGAAGAATTCTACCAAGGAAATGCACATATTCCAACAATACCAGAAAAAGGGCAACCCAATGGGAATAAGGATGCTGATGGAGACGAGGACATGCCTTATCAGGTACCAAATAATCATATTAATGTTATTTTTTGTGGTTCTTTGTCCTATATCTCCAAGCATCACTTTAAATCTGTTCGCCGAGTGGTTTATAATATTGAAGCTCCCCCAGGAGAGCCTCAATACCCCCGCTGCTTGGAGATGTCCCTGACTTTTAGCTGGGAGGATCACCCCAAGGGATTGTCATGACCACGGGACTCCCTCTGGTCATATCTCCCACGATTAGCAATGCAAAAGTGGGCAGAGTTTTAGTCGATGGAGGTAGTTCCCTCGACTTGATCTTTGCAAAAGCCCTTGATGAAATGCAAATCCATTGATCAAGAATTGAATCTGTCGTTCACCCATTTTTTGGGATTATTCTTGGTCCTTCCTTTACTCCTATCGGCCAGATTGTACTGCTGGTAACGTTCGGGGAGCCAGAGAATTTTCGAACAGAATTGATTACTTTCGATATAATTGATTTTGATTCAGCATATAATACAATTCTTGGTAGGCCCTCACTTGCCCAGTTTATGGCAGCGACATATTATGCTTATCAATGAATTAAAGTGCCAGGACCAAAAGGTGTGATCACAATCAGGGGCAGCCACGATACAACTCTCACTTGTGATCGCATTTCCCTGGAATTGGTTGATCAGCTTCCCCCTAGGGATGTCAATGCTGCAAATTATTTATTAAACCATGAACTTCCTCCAGGGTTGAGGAGTAAACAACGTAAGTGCTTCCTCCATGATATTCCACGCTACTACTGGGACGATACGAACCTTTTCAAAAAGGGAGTTGACAACATCTTTCGACAATACATGCCCGACCACGAGATCCAAAGTGTTCTTGAACATTGTCATTCATCTCCATGTGGTGGGAACACTACAGCTTCAAAAACAGCGGCAAAGGTATTGCAATCAGGTTTGTTTTGGTCTTCTTTATTTAAAGATGCTTATGACTTTGTGCCAAAATGCAGTCCTTGCCAACGTTCTGGATATTTGAGTAAAAGACATGAAATGCCCTTAACAAACATTCTTGAAATTGAACTTTTTGATGTATGGACAGTAGATTATATGGGACACTTTTCATCTTCTATGGGCAACTACTACATCTTAATTGTGGTTGATTATGTTTCAAAGTGGGTAGAGGCTGTTGCTACACCAAAAAATGAATCAAAACATGTGATCAAGCTTTTCAAAACAATCATCTTTCCCCGATTTGGTGTACCACGAGCAATAATTAGTGATGGCGGTGCACATTTCACTAATTACCAATTTCAGAAATTGTTGATGCACTATGGAATTATTCATAAGGTTGCTCTTGCATATCACCCTCAAACAAGTGAACAGGTTGAAGTCTCGAACAAGAAAATCAAGACGATCTTGCAGAAGGTGGTGGCACCATCTCGTACGGATTGGGCACTCAAACTTCCTGATGTTCTTTAGGCTTATCACACTGCATTCAAAACTCCGATAGGTATGACAATTTACAAAATTGTATTTGGTAAAAATTGCCATTTGCCTATTGAATTGTCACACAGGGCGTTATGGGCGTTAAAAGAACTCAATTGGGACTATGACAAAGCGGGTGAAGGCGAATCCTTGAATTGCATGGACTAGAAGAGCTTCCGAACAACTCCTACAAAAGTGCCTTGATTTACAAAGACAACACGAAGAAGTGGAACTACCACAGAAATAGACATCCAAGACAGCACATCACAGATGATTATGAACTTTTCAATGGAACAATGTCTGCGAAGGCCTATTGGGAGAATTTGTTAAGTTACCATAGTCGATTCTGAGGTCAAAACCAACTGTGATAGTCAAGCAGATGGTTTTTAGCACGAAACTATCTATGATATTCCACTTATCACAGACCGTTCTCAGTTCAAAACCATCTGTGATGGTTCTGGCGTATCACAGACGGTTATCAACTGAGTACCGTCTGGGATAAGTGGAATATCACAGACAGTTCCATAGTCAAAACTGTCTATGACTATTACAAATGGTTCTAAACTCAACGCCGTCTGTGATAGTACGGTATTATAGACGGCGTTGTGTTCAAAACCAACTGTGATAGTCCTCTGGGGTGCTTCGAATTCTCAACTGTGTGTTCACGCAGTGCCCTAGGCTGGGAACATGAAGCATCGCCTTGGAAATTCTATAAGTAGCTCGGTAGTGGAATTGCCAACTACTTTACAGGTTTTTCTAATTCTCAAACTCTTTGACTCCTTGCCCTCCCCAATAAGAACTCTCAATCTTTTAGACCTACCCAGTATTGTTAATCCCTGTTCAGTACATTCTCAAACTATTGATTTGCACAAAGAAGGGGAGATGGGGAGGACTTGGTCAAGGTGAAGGCTGAGCTGAGGGCCCTCCAGGACCGGCACATTGTCCTTATGGAGAAGCACACTCAGCTAAGGCTTGACGTGGACGATCTCATCCAGCGCATTAAGCGATTGAGGATGGATGCTGAGAAGGCTAGGCAGAGGATGAGGCGTCTTCGCCACGAGAAGAAAGCTGCGGATATAAACATCGGTGGCTGCGGTTTCACTATCAAGGATACCTTCATGAAATTGAGGGATGTCGTAGGCCTTCTCGATGCGTATGTCGTTGATCCTAAGAAGTACAACTTGTCACTGGAGTAATCCTGCGTCCTAGCTGCAAGTCAAACTGACTTTATTGTAGATGCAGTCAGGGATAAGACCGCTCCATGACCTAGCCTTTTGTGTTTTTACTTTTTTGTTTTTGTAAGTGATGCAAAACAATTAATGAAAAATGTGTTCTTATGTCAATTCTCCAATTTTCCAGCATGTACGTTCTTGGACTGCTATCTTCTCTCTTTCATTAGGTTTTGGCGACCATGCGACCGTAGAAAGGTATGTGCACTGTGTGTGATCACAGAACGACTATCACGATCATATAACAATTTATCGCGGGGTGATTAAGTGCAAACATGGGAGCGCATCTTTGGCGTGAGGGAGAACAGTTATCACAGTCGGTTCTGACATCAAAACCATCTGTGATAGTTATCACAGTCAGTTCTAAGATAAAAATCGTCTGTGATAGTAGTATGGTATTACAGACGGCGTTGAGTTCAGAACCGACTGTGATAGCCCTCTGGCACTTCGAATTCTCAACTGTGTGTTCGCGCGGCACCCTAAGCTGGGAACACAAAGCGTCGTCTTGGAAATTCTATAAGTAGCTCAGCAGTGGAATTGCCAACTACTTTACATGTTTTTCTAATTCTCAAACTCTTCGACTCCTTAGCTTCTCTTTGACAATGGCATCGTCAGCCTTGCCCTCCCCGGTAAGAACTCTCAATCTTTTGGATAGGAAAGGGGAGCCGTGGAAGACTCAGCCAAGGTGAAGGCCGAGCTGAGGGCCCTTCAGGAGGAGCACAAGCTCCTTACAGAGAAGCACAGTCAGCTACGGATTGACCTGGACAATCTCTTCCAGTGCATTCAGCACATGAAGACAGATGGTGACAATGCTAGGGCGAGGACGAGGCATTTTCGCGAGAAGAAGCAAGCCGCAGATATGACCATCGCTGGCTGCGATTTGACTATGAAGGATACCATAGCGAAGCTGAGGGAGGTCGCAGGCCTTCTCAACGCGGTAGTAGTTGATCCTAAGAAAGACAACTTGTCGCTAGATGAGTCCTGCGTCCTAGCTGCAAGTCAAACTGACTTTATTCTAGATGCAGCCAGGGCTAAGACCACTCCTTGACCTAGCATTTTGTATTTTTATTTTTTTTTTGTAAGTGATGAAAAACAATTAATGAAAAATTTGTTCTTATGTCAATTTTCTAATTTTCCAGCACGTTCTTGGACTGCTAGCTATCTTCCCTCTTTCTTTATCTTTCTGTAGCTTTTAAGCACAGTTTAGATATTACAGACAGTTTTGATGTCAGGACCGACTGTCATAGTCCCAACAGTATTCAACGCTTCTAATTTTCCAGCACATTGGAGTATAACAGACGATTCTGACATCAAAACCATCTGTGATAGTTATTATATCACAAAAAGTTTTGAGACAAAAACCGTCTGTTATATCACCGTTTGTCAAACGGTTTTGAATTAAAAACCGTCTGTGATATTTTTGCAATTTTTGTACACAAATAAGCCAGTTCACACATTCAAGTACATGTCTGAAACAGCAATACAAATACACAAATATACACCAATACAATTACACAAATACACCAATTCAGACATTCAAGAACATGTCCCAAATAGCAAAACAAATACACAAATATACACCATAACACCAATACAAATACACCAATTCACACAGTAGATGTATTACAAAAGTCACATCTGAAAGAGAACCTTTGCAATCAAACAACAAATGTAACTACCGACTACAAGTTAGACCTGATACATCACAAATCCATTCATCTGAAACAGCAAATATATGAACTACATATGACTTAACCATAGGAGTTCAGTTAGAGACGCCCGAGGAGCTAGAACTGGCGTTGAGTTACATTTGTCTTAGTGATCTCTTCTGACTTTCTCATCTCAACTCAACTCATCAATGCAAGAGTTGAGTTGCGTTGAGTTGAGTTGAGTTGCGAAAGCCCGAGGAAATCACCAAGACAAATGAAAGATACTTTCTATAGGTCCTGATTTGAGAAACACGCCGGGCTTGAGGATCTTCTCAGCCTTCACATCCATCCAGCTCTCGACGGTGATCTTCACCTTTTCTTTCGCCAACAAGCCAACGTAGGCAGCGTACTGCGACGATGAACCATGAACTACGTTGTCCCTCGTGAACATCGTCCAAGGACCTGCACAGAATCATATTGAAAAGAAGAAATATAAAAATGGAAGATACAAGAATCGCAGGATAATTGCCATTATAGGATTAGGATAATCCAACAATGCTGAAATTTCACTTGCCTTGCTTGCAATGCCGAAAGCTAGCTGAGGGAGTTGAAGCTATGATCAATGTTGGACTTGATTCACCAGAGAAACTAGTGGCCGTCGATAGAGGTGCGGCGGCCATCAATGGAGGTTACGGGTTAGGGCTTGTCGTGCCCAAGGAGAAAAAGAAGTGGAACAATTCGACTGGAAGCAAAACTCCAGGGAGGGAAGTATTTGTAGAAGTCAAACGGTTCGACTACAAGCAAAATTCTAGGCATATTACAGATGGTTCGGAGCTTAGAACCGTCTGTGATATTCTAATTATCACCGACGGTTTATATCTCAAAATCGTCTGTGATATTTCTGTCATAGTTCTACACAAATGCACTGATATTACCGACAGTTTTAAAGTAAAAACCGTCAGTGGTAGTTTATGTGATATTCTAATTATCACCAACGGTTCATATCTCAAAACCGTCTGCGATATTCTGTCATAGTTCTACACAAATGCACCGATATTACCGACGGTTTTAAAGTGCAAACCGTTAGTGATATTTTACTATTACAGACGGTATTAGGTAGAACCGTCTGTATTGAACCTGGTATAAAAGGTCTTTTGGCAGATGTTTCAAGCTAGTCGTACACTCTTGCTCAACATACTGTCCAGTTGAAAGAGATCTAGGGCAAGGAAGAACAATATCTCAAAAGGGGAGCATTTGGGGACAACAAATTTGAAGATCCAAGGTTGGTACTTGCTCATAAGGCATACACATTACTTAATTTCATCATCAATATCGATCTCCATTGATTGATCAAATTAGAGGGAGAGGGAGGGGAAGCTAGAGTAGCAAATCCTGGTTGTAACTCTCATTTTTCGACCTGTAGCTATTTAATTGCTTTATGATGTGTGTAATCCACGCCCCCAATTAGTTACTAACTAATTGCTTGTAGTTCAAGTAGTAGTTAACTAGTTATACCGCAAACTCCACATCAAACACTAGCTAGCTAGATTTATAATTTACTGCGTGTTGACCGTACGTAGAGTATTACTTACCATGTGTATGAATTTAATTACAGATGGTCCATCGAGACTGGATGTATAATGACAACCGAGTGAGTGAAGAATACATGAAAGGTATTTTAGATTTTCAAAAAGTTGCTGAGCAAGACATGGCGAAGAAGGGTTTACCATATATGTATTGTCCTTATGTAGACTGCCAAAATCTTAAGATGTTCACCAACTCATGTCAAATTATCGCCCACTTGATCTGACATGGTTTCAAAAAGGGTACACGTGTTGGGTCTACCATGGTGAAGAGCAAACTGCAGAAACAAGTGCCACTCAGGTTGAGGAACAGGACATGTTAGATCCCAACAACGATTTCGATGAGGATATGCCAGAGGATGACAATTTAGATGACATGTTGCATGATGTGGAAGGAAATTACAGTGAAAGGGAGTTTGGTAAATTCAAGCGCTTGATTGAGGACTCAGAAAAGCTCTATTGTTCCCTGGTTGCAAGTCGAAGTACACAAAGTTTGGCCTTCGTGCTTGAACTGTTAAAATTGAAGGCAAGTAACAGCTAGACCGACAAGAGTTTCACGGCACTGTTAGATTTTTTAGCGGACATGCTTCCGGAAGGAAACGAGTTGCCAAAAAACACCTACCAAGCGAAAAAGCTGTTGTGTCCTTTGGGAATGGAAGTAGAAAGGATACACACATGCCCTAATGATTGCATCATTTACCGTAACGACTACAAGGATATGCATGTTTGTCCGGTGCGGCACATCCCGCTATAAGCATAAGGACCGAACCGACGACGGTGACTGCATTGAGATAAAGCAAGGACCTCCTGCTAAGGTGTTGTGGTATTTGCGCGTCATTCCCCACTTGAAGCATTTGTTTGCAAACCGTAAAGAGCCAAAATTATTGCGTTGGCACTCACAAGACCGAAAGAAGAATGGAAAGCTGAGACACCCCGTTGATTCTTCGCAGTGGAGAAACATCGACAGGAAATTTGTTAACTTCGGAGTGGAATCGAGGAAGGAATATAAGGTTCGAGTTGAGTACCAATGGAATTAATCCTTTTGGTAACATGAGCAGTCGGCATAGCACTTGGCCGGTTCTTTTGTGTATCTACAACCTTCCTCCTTGGTTGTGTATGAAGCGCAAGTACATCACGATGTCTCTACTTATCTCAGGACCAAAACAACCCAAAAACTATATTGATGTGTACCTAGCACCATTGATAGAGGATCTGCTAACAATGTGGAACGACGGGGTGCAGGTATGGGACGCATACAAATGAGAGACCTTCATCCTATGTGCTATGATATTCTGCATCATCAATGATTTCCCTACCGTTGGAAATTTGTTGGGCCCTAGTACGAAAGGAGCCAAAGCTTGTCCCCACTACGAAGATGAGACTGAGAGCGTTGGGCTGAAGAATTGCAGGAAAACAGTGTACATGCATCACCGTAGGTTTCTTCCGAAGAATGACGCATATCGTAAGAGGAAGAGGGAATTTGACAGCCACAAGGAAGATGGTTCAACCCCGAAGCCTATGAGCGGGAAAGAATTTTACTCATGGGTGAAGAACATAGACGTTGTGTTTGGAAAGGTCGTAAATTGAAACCCCGCATGAAGAACACTTGGAAGAAGAGATCGATATTTTGGGACTTACCGTATTGGGAGCATTTAGAGGTTCGTCATTGCGTTAATGTCATGCATGTAGAGAAGAATGTTTGCAACAGTTTAATCGGCCTATTGCTGAACATTCCAGGGAAGACAAAGGATGGCGTCAATGTGCGGCGTGACATGATCGAAATGAAAATCAGGCCCGAGCTAGCACCGAGAGAGGACGAGAAAAGGCCGTATATACCTCCCCCCTGCATGCTACACTTTATGCAAGGCTGAGAGGACAGAACTCTGTCAGTGTCTCTATGGTGTTAAAGTTCCATCGGGTTACTCCGCAAATATGAAAAAGCTTGTGTCCATGGGCGATTTGAAAATGATTGGTATGAAGTCTCACGACTGTCACGTGTTGATGATACAAATGCTTCCTGTTTCCATTCGGAGTATTCTACTGTATAAGGTCAGAGAGACGATCACGAGGCCGTGTTATTTCTTCAATGCAATTTCTTGCAAGGTCATTGATCCCGAGAGACTAGATTCTCTGTAGAGCAAGGTGGTTTGAACTCTCTGTCATCTTGAGATGTATTTTCGTCCGTCGTTTTCTAATATCATGGTCCATCTCAATGTCCACCTTGTCATAGAAATCAAGGTATGTGGACCCGTGTTCCTACGTTATCTGTATCCATTCGAGAGGTACATGGGTGTACTTAAGTCCTACGTGAGGAATTGCTCTCAGCCCGAGGATAGCATTGTCGAAGGTTATGTAGCGGAAGAGGTTGTTGAGTTCTGCGTCGATTACATGGCCGAGGTAGAAGCAATAGGAGTTCCTGTATCTCGTCACGAGGGGAGGCTTGATGGCGTTGGGACTATTGGACGGAGAGCAATCACTCCTGATTTTGATATGTACTCAAAAGCTCATTTTTGGGTCTTGCAACACATGACGGAGGTGTCTCCGTACATCGACGAGCACAAGGAGATGCTACGACAAGACAATCCTTGTTAATCCGAGCTTTGGATCACGAGAGAACATAACAGTCGATTCAACGCGTGGATGAAAGTGTGAATCACCGAGGAGTCCGCAAGTGAGAACCTTAAATGATTGGCAAAAGGGCCCACATTTACTGTACAAACATGGCAGGGATACGACATCAATGGGTACACATTTTACACAAAAGCTCCAGATTGAAAGAGCACTATGCAAAATAGTGGAGTGAGCATAGAAGTTTTTCATGAGGAGTTCAGTGAGACAGGCCCAACAAGGGTAGTACGTGGATTGAACTCGTATTGCGGGTTCATAGAAGATATTTGGGAGCTTGATTACGTATTGTTCAAGATTCCCCTGTTTCGATGCCAATGGATCCAAATCCCATAGGGTGTGAAGGTTGACAGTTACGGTTTCACTTCTGTGGATATCGATCGAGTTGCTTATAAAGATGAGCCATTCATACTTGCAAAGCAAGCCATTCAAGTCATTTATGTCACTGACTCGGCCAATAAGAAGTGGCACATCGTCCTTCATGGCAAGAGAAGGATTATTGGAGTTGAAAATGTCATAGACGAGGAAGCATACAATCAATTTGATGAGATGCCTCCATTTGGAGATGGCGTACAGGTCGATACTAAAGACACCGATGAAACCAGTTACTTGCGTAAGGATCACCAAGAAGGGTTATATTTCAAAGGTAATCAACCGTCCTTATCTCTCTGTTTCCATTGGTCTAGCTTATATATCCTCTAATTCTCGTCTTTGCAAGGCCGCGGTAAGTGGAAAGTTGAGGATAACATGGGTGTATATGTGGAAATTGTCGGTCAAAGTCCCCATTTGTATGTAACATTTATTTGAGCATGCTCCACATTGTATGTTAAATTTATTTGAGCATGCTCCACATTGTAACCTATTATCGGAGCATTTGGACTCCATTTGAAATATCTGAGTGTCTCTTGAGGTTTCATTTAAAACAAGTTTTCAAGCATTTGGACATCATTTGCATAGATTTGAGGTTTTTTGGATACTAAAATTTCAGTATTCAGAGTTACAGAGTTTCTGATTGTAAAGCTCTACATCATTGCGTTCAGAGTTCAGAGTTCACAGATTGTTCAGACTTCACAACCGTCTGTGATATATTAACATCACATACGGTTTTGATTTTAGAACCGTTTCTGATAATCGCTCTAAGTACAGAGATTATCACAGACTGTCTATCACAGACGATTCTGAAATAAAAACCGTCTATGATGTTAATATATCACAGACGGTTGTGAACTCTGAACCGTCTGTGATAATCTCTCAACATGGTACATAGTTCAAGGTGGCCATTGTACCGCTCATTTCCACACTTTGCAACTCTTCACTTGCCCTAGCTCTCTCCGCCCTCGCACCATCCGACGCGATCACCTCCATCACCTCCCCACCGTTAGTCGTCATCACCTCCATCGCCTCCCCACCGTCAGGCGTGATCACCTCCATCTCCCTCCCACCTTCCAGCGTGATCACCTCCGTCACCTCCCCATCATTTCTGCCATTCTTGGTTAATTATAAGTATATGTGTTTAGTTATAGAATTATTAGTTTCAGATTTACTTACACTGTTCTCTCTTTCACTTATGTTAGGAACTGAAATGTCCGGTGATGAAATGAACCGGTCGGGGAGTCAGAGTGGCCTCTCTAGCAATGAGATGGCTGGGCCGGAGGTCGCCCCGTCCACCATGACCCAATCGCAGAAGAGAAAGGGGTGAGGCCAGACGACGTGCGCGCATCTCAACAAGCGGGAAAAGCAGCACGTACAATTCAATGACAATGGTGTGCCGGAAGCTCCGGACAAACTTGTCGGTCAGTACCGCTCACTATACGGCAAAGTGGCAAGGGAGCAGGTGCCCACCACCACCTCCGAGTGGGGTCAAGTGCCCCGAGAGTGCAAGGATGCACTGTGGGAAGAAGTGCAGGCGGCATTTCACATTCCCGAGGATCACTAGTTCACCATCCGTCGGATGACACTGATGTCAATAAACAAGGCATGGAGAAACTTCAAGAGCCATCTTGTCAAGCACTATGTGAAGGAGTCGAAGACCCCCTTCAATGACTACCCTTTCGTGACTCCCGAGGCATGGCAGCAGTTCGTGGAGATGAAGGGTACGCCCGAGTTCCAGGCGCTTAGTGAGAAGGGAAAGGCTAACCAGGCCAAGAAAACCCACCCACACAGACTAGGCACTGGTGGGTATGTGGGGAAGAAGGCGTTGTGGAGGAAGCAGGACGAGGAGACTTCCCAGTTGTTGGGGGAAATCTCCGCGAGACTAACTCTAGGTAAGTTGCCCGCCATTCGCCCAGGGACGTGGCCTCTGGTGCCCGCCCCGGGCGCCACCTTTTGGTTCCCGGGACCTGGCCTCCGGTGCCGGTCCCTAGCGCCGCCTTTCGCCCGGGGACGTGGCCTCCGGTGCCGGTCCCGGGCGCCGCCATTTGGCTCCCGGGACCTGGCCTCCGGTGCCGGTCCCGGGCGCCGCCTTTTGGCTCCCAGGACATGGCCTCCGGTGCCGGTCCCGGGCGCCACCATTTGGCCCGGGGACATGGCCTCCGGTGCCTCCCCCGGGCGCCGCCTTTTGGCTCCCGGGACCTGGCCTCCGGTGCCGGTCCCGGGCGCCACCATTTGGCTCCCGGGACCTAGCCTCCGATGCCAGTCCCGGGCGCCGCCTTTTGGCTCCCGGGACCTGGCCTCCGGTGCCGGTCCCGGGCGCTGCTTTTTGCCCGGAGACGTGGCCTCCGGTGCCTGCTCCGGGCGCCGCGTTTTGGCTCCCGAGACCTGGCCTCCGGTGCTGGTCCTGGGTGCTGCCATTTGCCTGGGGACGTGGCCTCCGGTGCCTATCCCGGGAGCCGCCTTTTGGCTCCTGGGACGTGGCCTCCGATGCCTGCCCCGGGCGCCGCCTTTGGCCCGAGGACCTGACCTCCCATGCATGTCCCGGGCCTCGTCGTCTTTCTAAAGGTAAAGTCTTTGGTTGTTGATCACGTGCAGGTCACGCGAGGAGCGCCTCGGGAATCAGCGACCACCTGTCAAGCATCCAAGGCACCTGATCGGGAGAAGGACGTTGCTACCCCTCAATCCGACGGTAGCGTCCGGGGTAGTCTAGTATTTTTGCTTCTTTTTGGGGCTATAAATAGCCCTTGTACCCCCGGTTGTAAAGACAGGTGATTCATTATTATTGGAATAGCCAATCTCACTGGTGTGCTCCGGAAGCCTCTTCCCCGAGAGAGCCTCCCCAGCCGACTCCGGTCGGGAGCACGCCGACAGGACTAGGGCCCCCACCGAGACCTGAACCTGTATAAATCCTCGTGTCAATTCTTGTGTTTGTCCGGCGGGGGAGGACCGATCACCCGGTCAGCCCGCGTCGCATTTTCTTCGCTAGGATCATCCACGAAACCTGCTGGGGTATTCGCAATACCACGACAGTTGTCGCCAACCGTGGGGACTCGTGACAACACGCCATGGCTCCCCCAAGAACAAGGGCTCGCACCCTTCCCGGTGACGCCGGTCTCGGAGACCCGGTGCCGCCCGTCCGGGACACTGCTGTCCCGGTGCTTCGGCCCGGAGGCGGCCAGGCCCAGGTACCGCCTCCCGCCTTTCCTCTTAACTTAGGTGCTTCTACCTCCAGGTCGCTCCCGGTGACTGCGGGAACCTCGGCCGGGACCAGTCTCCCCCCGACGGCTCCGCCGGCTCCCCGAGACGCCCTGCTCGAGGCTTTAGTGGAGGGCCAGCTCCGCACCCAGCGCTCCATGGATGAGCTGCTTCGCGTGTTGGTGTGGCCACCGGCCCCCACGTATGCGCCGTACCCATATCCGAGGGCAATGTCCCCGTTTATGGGTCACCCGGCGGTCCCTCCGGTCTCCGGAGGTTTATCCGCCCCGTATGACCTTAGTGGGGGGTACCCTCCCCCAGCGGGCCATACGTCTGGACCCTTCCCGGCACCCGGGTCCTTCCCGATGCCGGGGGGCTACTTTATGCCCGGGCCCCTTGTGGGACCGGGGGGATACCCTGTTCCGGGGCAGTTCCCTGGGTCGGGGGCCCATTACATGCCGGGGGTTTTCCCTACGCCGGGAGTTAGTCCCGCCCGGCGTGTCACGTTTATCGCACCGGGGGCTGTCGACAGAGCAGCTCCCATGCCTCAGCGGACTTCCCCCAGCATCGGCTCCCCGGTTCTGGACGTCGCCGCAGGGGCACCCCCCTCGCCGGTTCCGGATATTACAGGGGCTTCCCCCTTTCCGGTTCCTGCCGTTGCCACGGGGGCTCCCTCCACTTCGGTTTCGAACGTCGCCGCGGGCGCCCCCTCCCCGGTTCCGGATGATACAGGGGCTTCCCCCTTTCCGATTCTGGGGGTCTTCGCAGGGGGCTCCCCCAGCCGGCCCCGATAGCCTCCGGGGCCGGTAGCTACAGTGCACGAGCTCCCTTCTCCCCCGGGGCCGCCCCCGAGGGTACCCTCGGCGGACCAGGTCGAGCGAATGCATTCACCCAAGTGCGGGGAAGAACTCCCCCCGACCGCTGTCACGGAGAGCCTAGCTCCCGCACCGGTCAGGGGAAGAGACCCGCCGAAGAGCCAGCCTCTCCAAGAGAGAGTCTGGACGTCCGGGAACTCAGCCCCGGTCCGGAGGAGAAGCGTCGCTGCCGCCACTCCGGCGGACCTCTTGGGCCGCTTCCCGACTCCGACAACGAGGGCGTGTCCCCGGTCAAAGAAGACAGCGACCGGGACTCTCCCCGGGAAGCGCAGGGGGCTAATCAGCCCCTATGCCGCAGACTTCGCAGCATTCGGTGGCCGCGGCCCTACCGCCCGCCGCACATCGAGCACTACAATGGTGAGGCCGACCCTTACGAATTTGTGCAGGTATACTCCACAGCCATCTCCGCAGCCGGGGGGGGACGAGACGGTACAATGCAACGTCTTCCCCCTCTACCTCACCGGCATCACCCGCTCCTGGTTCTACAACCTGAAGGCCGGCTCCATCAAGTCTTTCGCGCAGCTCAAACGTGAGTTCTGCGTGAACTTCCAGGGGAACTACGTGCGTCCCCTGGACTCCTCGCAGCTGTACACCATCCGGCAAAGGACAGGGGAGACCATCCGAAGCTTCTTCAAGCGCTTCGCCCAAGTGAAGAGCAAGGTGGCTCACGTCCCCGACTATACGGTGATCGAAGCGTGCAAAAGCGGGATCCTCCCAGGGGAGCTCCACCGGAGGCTCTCCCAGAGCTGCCCCTCCTCCGCCGATGAGCTCTTCAACGTACTCGAAAAGTACACTCGGGCGGAGGAAGATGACCTCTGGAAGAAGATCCAGGGGGCTCCCGCCCCCGCCGACCAGGGGGCCAGGGACCCCCTCAAGCGCCCCAGGCAGGGGGGCGTAACGAGCCACGGCCTCGGGACACCTTTGTTCCTCGAGGGCGGAGGCGGCTCGCGTGAGCCCCCGAGGGGCAACCGCCCCTTCCCCAAGCCGAAAGGCCATGGGGGAGGACAGTCTTCGCGCGGCTGGGAAGGCCCCGCGGGGAGAGGCAGGGAAGGACCGTGGTGCAGCTTCCACGGGTCCAGTACCCACGCTACCCGGGATTGCCACCAGCTGCTGCAGCACTTCGCGGCGTTCCTCGACCAGCATGGGCAGGGGGGACTCCGGCCTCCTTGCCCCCTCGGCCAGCTGTTCTGGCCCTTCCTGCTCCCGCGGGGGGCCAGCAGGGGCAGACGCAGGAGGGGGAGCCTTCAGAAGCTCTCCCCTTCCAAACTTCTCAGCGCCGCATCAACGTCATCGTGGGAGGGTCCGCCTCCGGGTGGGACTCTAAGCGCCAGCATAAGGAGTACGCGCACGAAGTCAAGGTTGTGGGGGTGCCGCACACGTCTCCGCCACCCAGGTGGTCGGACGTCCCCCTCACCTTCACGGCGGAAGACGCGCGAGGGGTTCGCTTCCCCCACGACGACGCGCTCATCGTCTCCGCCACCATCTACAACTGCCACCTGGCCCGCATCCTCGTGGATGGCGGGAGCTCCGCCGACGTTCTCTTCCTGAAGGCCTTCAAGGAGATGCAGGTGGATGAGAAGCTCCTGCAGCCCGCGGCAGGGCCCCTGCAAGGGTTTGTCCCAGGGAAGGCGATCCATCCCGTGGGGAAGGTGGATCTCCCTATGACCTTCGGCACCCCGGAGAACTACAGGACCGAGATGGTCCGATTCGACGTAGTGGACCTCCCCTCCTCCTACAACGCGATCATGGGGAGGACCACAATCAATCGGCTGGGGGCTGCCACCCATCAAAACTACCTCTGCATGAAGATCCCTGGGCCGCACGGCGTGATCAACGTCCGGGGAGACCAAGACGTGGCCCGTGCTCTATACGAGGGCGCCGCCGCCACAATCGGAAGTGTCAACCTCATAAAGGCGCCCGGGGGGGAGGCCTCTCCCCCGGAACCAAATGTCGCGGCGATACCTCTCAGGAGGCCCCTCCTCAAGCCGCATCCGGAAGGGGGCCTCCGAAAGGTCCTGCTGTCCCCAGGCGATGGGGACAAAACCGTCCGGATTGAGGCGGAGCTCCCCTAGGAGCATGCAGCGCAACTGGCGGCTTTCCTGCGCAAGAACTCCGATGTTTTCACGTGGAAGCCTTCGGACATGCGGGGCGTTGCCCGGGGGTCATTAAGCATAAGCTCGCGGTGACCCCCGGTCACCCCCCCCCCCCCATCAAGCAGAAGCTGAGGAAGCTCTCCCTTGAGAGCCAAGAGGCAATCAAGGGGAGATCACCCAACTCCGAGAGGCGGGGTTCATTCGGGAGGTCCTGTACCCCGAGTGGCTCGCGAACCCCGTCCTCGTCAAGAAATCAAATGGCAAGTGGCGGATGTGCGTGGACCTCACCGACCTTAACTGCACCTGCCCCAAGGACAACTTCCCACTCCCGCGGATTGACCAACTAGTCGACTCAACCGCGGGGTGCGAGTTGATGAGCTTCCTAGACGCCTACTCGGGCTACCATCAAGTCCGGATGGCGGAAAGGGACGAGGAAAAGACGAGTTTCATAACTCCCCTCGGAACCTTCTGCTACGTCCACATGCCCTTCGGGCTCAAGAACACGGGAGCGACCTTCCAGCGCCTCATGACGCTGGTCTTCAAAGATCAAGTCGGCCACAACGTCGAAGTCTACGTAGACGACGCGGTCGTCAAAAGTCCCCGCGCAGCCTCCCACATCGACGACCTTGCGGAGACCTTCCGCAACCTCCACGCGTACGAGCTGAAGCTCAACCCAGAGAAGTGCGCCTTCAGTGTGCGTGGGGGGAAGCTCCTGGGTTTCCTCATGTCCCAACGGGGCATAGAGGCAAATCGCGAAAAGATCCGGGTGTTCCTGGACATGCCCCCGCCGCGCTCCTTCAAGGACGTCCAGCGGCTCTCCGGCTGCTTAGCCGCGCTAAACCGCTTCGTCTCGCAGTCGGGGGAGCGAGGCCTCCAATTCCTCAAGATCCTCCGGGGGCTCGAGGAGTTCCGCTGGACCCCCGAGGCCCAGGAGGCCTTCAACGACCTCAAGAATTACCTCACGAGCCCTCCAATGCTCGTGAGTCCGTCTCCAGAAGAGCCCTTGCTCCTCTACCTTGCTGCGACCCCGGTCGCCGTCAGCGCGGTATTGGTGAAGGAGCAAGGGGGGCAGCAGCATCCCGTGTACTACGTGAGTGAGGCCCTTCAGGGGGCCAAAACTCGGTACGTGGAGATGGAGAAGATCTGCTACGCCCTCCTGATGGTGTCCCGGAAGCTTCACCACTACTTCCTGGGACACCCCATCACCATCCCGTCGTCCCTCCCTCTAGGGGAGGTGCTGCGGAACAAAGAAGCCATCGGCCGGATTGGGAAGTGGGGGGACGAGCTCGCCCCCTTCTCCCTGTCCCTCACTGGCTGCTCCGCCATCAAGTCACAGGTCCTCGCCGACTTCGTCGCGGAGTGGACCCCTGCCTCCGGGCCCGAGGACGAAGACCTCCCCGCGCCGCCCCGACACAGTGACCATTGGGCGCTCATGTTCGACGGGTCGCTGTGTCTCGCTGGGGCTGGTGCGGGAGTAGTCCTCCAGAGCCCCGAGGGGAAGGAACTCGAGTACGTGGCGCGGCTCGAGTTCCCCGCAACCAACAACGTCGCCGAGTACGAGGCTTTGCTCCTCGGGATGCGCCTTGCGCGCTCCCTGGGGATCCGGCGTCTCCTAGTGAAGGGAGATTCTCAACTCCTAGTTTGCCAACTGGACAAGTCTTACCTGTGCCATGACGCAAACTTGAGTCTTTATTTGCAGGAGGTGCGAAAGATGGAGAGGCACTTCGACGGCCTCAAGGCCCGGCATATCCCGCGAAGGGACAATGACCGGGCCGACGCCTTGGCCCGGGCAGCAAGCGCCCGGGAATCGCTCCCTAAGGGGGCCTTCCTGGAAATCATCACGAAGCCCTCCGTGGCCTCCCCGGACACGGGCGACGAGCCTCGCGTCCCGGAGGTCGCCGAGATCACCCGGACTCCGTCATGGATGGACCCCCTCATCTCCTTCATCAAGGGGGAGGGGGACCCTCCCAACGAGACCGAGGCTAAGCGCCTCCAAGCCAAAGCCCGGGCATATCTCCTGCTGGAGGGGAAGCTCTATAAGCAGGGGGCTTCCGCCCTGCTGTGCTGCCTCCCCCGGCCGGAGGGACTCCAACTTCTCGAAGACATCCACGCGGGGAGTTGTGGCTCTCACCTAGCCCCACGTGCCATCGCTGCCAAGGCTCTCCGACAGGGCTTCTATTGGCCCACGGTCATGCGCGACGCGCGAGACCTTGTCTCCACGTGCGAGGCCTGCCAGAAGATGGCCAAGGGTTCGAACCTCCCCCCCCCCCCCCCCCCCCGCCGTAGCGCTGCAGACTATCCCCATCACTTGGCCCTTCGTGTGCTGGGGGATGGACCTCTTAGGGCCCTTCCCCCCAGCGCCCGGAGGATACAAGTATGCGGTAGTCGTGGTCGACTACTTTACGAAGTGGGTAGAGGCGGAACTCTTGGCCAGCATCACGTCCCGGGCCGTCCAGCGGTTTTTCTGGAAAAACGTCGTATGTCGTTTTGGTGTCCCCCAGGGAAATCACCGTTGACAACGGGACCCAATTCGACTCGGCTTATTTCCGGGAATTCTGCGAAGGCCTGGGGCTCGTCATCCACTTTGCCTCAGTGGCCCATCCTCGGAGCAATGGGGCTGTCGAAAGGGTCAACGGCGTAATCCTACAAGGGTTACGCCGGTGACTCGAGCAGGCCGCTTCTAAGCGGGGTGCATGGGCAGAGGAGCTCCCTAGCATCCTCTACTCCATGCGCACGACCCCGAGCCGGGCGACAGGACGTACTCCCTTCTCCCTAGTCTACGGGGCGGAGGCAGTCCTCCCCCCGGAGATTGGTTTCCGGTCGCTGCGAGTCGAGCTCCTGGACGGAGCTACGACCGCAGCGTACCAGGCCAATGAGGCCAACCAACGACTGGAGATCGACCTCGTGGAGGAGGAACGCGACCGAGCGCTCCTCCACCACGCCATCTACAAGCGCGAGATGGCGCGCATACAACCAGCGCGTGCGCGAAAGGTCCTTCCGCCTTGGGGACCTTGTCCTCAAGCGCGTCACAGACCCCCAAGCCCAGGGCAAGCTCTCCCCCAAGTGGGAGGGCCCCTACAGGATCTCCACAGTCCTTGGCTCGGGGGCTTACAAACTCTCTAACCTCCAAGAGCAGGAGCTGAAGCACACGTGGAACTTGCGTTTACTTCGCAAGTTTTACGTCTAGCCTACACAGGCCCGTCCCCTCCCCCGGAGCGTTTACGTCGGAGGGGGAGGGGGACACTGTAGTTACCTTTCCCTCCCCTTTCGCGACTTCGCGGGGGAGGTGTTGTATTTCATTTCATTATCAATACAACTGGATTTTTCTCTTCAACTGTCATTGCAGGTTCTTCTCATTACTCCCCGCGAGGATGCCCTCCCCGCGAGGACGCCCTCCCCGCGAGGAAGTGGGCTCAGACCCAGCAAGTGAAACTACAGCCTAATCCTCCTCACTGGAGAGACCTAGAACGGCTGTATCTCTGGAGCCTGCGGGAGATCCAGTCGGGTCGACGGCTAGTGAAACTGGTGGAGTAGAGGCCGGAGCTGGAGAGGCTGGTGCAACAGGAGCTGGAGCAGTAGGCCCTGAAGCTGATCCTGGCGAAGAAGACGCTGGGCGTGCCCTCTTTCAAGGGACAGACGTGCCAGGCGATGTGACGAAGTTGGAAGGGGCCGGAATAGAGCTTGGCCACCTCCCGATGCTCAAGGTCGGGTAAGGTATGGAGCTGGCGCCCAGAAGCGGGGCGAACCAGACCGAGAGCGGCCTCAAGCTGCTCCTTCGTGACTGTGTGAACCTGGAGGCCTGCCATGAAGGTCAGCGAGTCACGCTGAGGAGAGATGAAAACAGTGGCATAGAACTGCCGGATGGGCTCATCAGCCCAGTGAAGGGAGGAATCAAAGATGAGATCTCTGATCCCGACGGACGTAAAGGAGTCCGACAGGGAAATTGTTGGGGGAAAGCTCCACGAGACTAAGTCCAGGTAAGAGGCTGTTCAATTTGCTCGGGGACAAGGCTCCCGGTGGTTGTCCCGGGCACCGCATTCTGCCCGGGGACAAGGCCCCCGGTGGCTTGTCCCGGGAGCCGCCATTTGCCCGGGGACAAGGCCCCCGGTGGCTTGTCCCTGGCGCCCCCTTTTGCCCGGGGACAAGACCCCCCGGTGGCTTGTCCTGGGCACCGCCTTTTGCCCGGGGACAAGACCCCCTGGTGGCTCGTCCCGGGCGCTGCCATTTGCCCGGGACAAGGCCCCCGGTGGTTGTCCCAGGCGCCACCATTTGCCCCCCGGTGGCTTGTCCCGGGCGCCGCCTTTTGCTCGGGGACAAGGCCCCCGGTGGTTGTCCCGGGCGCCGCCTTTTGCCCGGGGACAAGGCCCCTCCGGTGGCTTGTCCCGGACGTTGCCGTCCACCCGGAAGCAGGGGTCTCCGGTCCCAGGTCACGTGATGGTCACGCGAGAAGCGCCTCGGGAATCAGCGGACACCTGTCAAGCATCCAAGGTCCCTGACAGGGAGAAGGACGTCGCTACCCCTAGATCCAACGGTGGCAGGCGGGGTAGTTTAGTCTTTTTGCTTCTTTTGGGGCTATATAAGCCCTTGTACACCTCATGTAAAGGAGGATCTTTCATTATTTCTTGGAATCGACAATCCCACAGGTGTGCTCCGGAGCCATCTCTCCCCTGAGAGAGCTCCCCTAGCCAACTCCGGTTTGGAGCACGCCGACAGGACCAGGGCCTCCACTGAGGCCCGAACCTGTATAAATCCTCGTGTCACTTGGTGTGTTTGCCCGACGGGGGAGGACCGGTCGCCCGGTCAGCCCGCGTCGTATTTTCTTCGCTAGGATCTTCCACAACACCTGCCGAGGTATCCGTGATACCACGACAGTTGGCGTCGTCCGCGGGGACTCGTGACAAGATGCCATGGCTCCCCCAAGAACAAGGGCCCGCGCCCTTCCCGGTGACGCCGGTCCCGGTGACTCGGAGCCACCCGTCCGGGACACAACCGTCCCGGCGCTTCCGCCCGGAGGCGGCCAGACCCAGGTACCGCCTCCCACCTTCCCTGTCAATTTCGGTGGTTCGACCTTGGGTCAGTCCCGGTGACCACGGTCACCTCAGTCGGGACTAGTCTCCCCCCGACGGCTTCCCCGGCTCCCCGAAACGCCTTGCTTGAGGCTCTAGTGGAGGGCCAGCTCCGTGCCCAGCGCTCTATGGACGAGCTGCTCCATGTCTTGGCGCGGCCACCGGCCCCCACCTACCCACCATACCCGTTCCTGGGGCCTATGCCCCCGTTTACGGGTCACCCGGTGGCCCCTCTGGCCCCCGGAGGCCCGGCCGCTCCGTACGATCCCGCCGGAGGGTACCCTCCCCCGACAGGCCATCCGTCCGGAGCTTTCCCGACGCCGGGAGCCTTCCCGATGCCGAGGGGTTACCTTATGTCCGGGGCCTTCGCAGTACCGGGGGGACACCCTGTTCCGGGCCCATTCCCGAGGCCGGGGGCCCACTACATGCCAGGGGTTTTTCATGCGCCGGGAGCCAGTCCCGCCCCACAAGTTGCGTTTACCGCACCAGGGGTGGTTGACAGAGCAACTCCCGCATCGCAACGGGCCTCCCCTTGCAACGGCGCCCCGGTTCCAGATGCCGCCTCGGGGGTTCCCCTCTCTTCGGTTCTGGATAATACAGGGGTTTCCCCTTTCCGATCCCGGACGTCGCCGCGAGGGTGCCCCCCTCTCTGGCTCCGGATAATACAGGGGTTTTGTTGCGCCCCGAAACTGGGACTACGACTACTCCTGTAGAGATCTAGCTCGTTGCAGCTAGTCCATATATGCATAGCATACACATACCCTTGACTTCCCAGGATAAGTCCCGCACAGGAGTATATTCACATTGCAACAGAGTAACTTACAAAATATTTAAGCAGTGTGGCCTGCTGGCCTTAATATTACATAAGAAGATTACAATGCCTTCGCGGCATACTTGGTTTAGGAAAATAACATCTACACAGCAGAAGATAGGTGACCCACCCACAAAGAGAAGTGGACGGCAGAACAACACATCAGGGCAATGACGGGACTGACTCTTCTCCTTCTGGATCCAAGAAGTTCTCCACGCCTTCATCTTGATCATTGAACGCTCCATCTACTGATTTGTAGGTTGCAAGGGTGAGCACTTACGTACTCAGCAAGTCATAGGTAAGAGTAGATACATATAGTAGTGATGATATGAACCTAGACTAGTCAAGAATTATGGATGTTTGTAAAATAATCTTTTTCTTCCATACCTCATCTCATCTTATCTCATGGCAGCACTTTTCATAACATAACATCATTACTTATGTTCACTATATTATAGCACTACTGCGACACATCGACACACGACAGCCCACGGCAGCACTCCTTATCATGACAACACATGTCATTTGGGTAATCTTGATTTAACACATTTTATTTAGAAAATAATACTTGTGTCACACCCCGTGGATTTAATCCACCGCAGCAGACTCCTATAAACCCGGGAGCTCGGAGTATTCGAATACGTTTTTAACTCTGCAGAGAGGTACCAATTTACCCGCAAGATATTCCACTTTCAAGCCTTTCCTATCATAACATAATGATTGGACCCCTAACTCACTTCATATTGTGAGCGACAAGGTGGAAATAACAAGAACTTTTGTTATGTATCACTCACATTTCACCCCTGACCCTGTGGCTCTCCGCGAAACACAGTTGTGGTAGGCTGTATCATAACCTCCACCCCTACATATATTTCCATTACTGGATCAACGTGCGAGACCACCTTCAGTGATATGTGTGGGAGCCGTACTCCGTGTTTTCCGTGCTTCACTACACAATTCCAGCAGGGGTGTCATGTGCGATCCACATAAGTACTTGTTCAGGCCTGTCCCATACCAGGCTTACGGTTAGCATGTTGTTCATGCCACTAGACGCACAACACAAGGTTCTAGTCCTTATATGCCAGTGACCAGACCATCCACAACCCTGCACCTTCAGTGCCTGCATATCCTTTGCAGTCTAGCACCTCCAGTGCTACCGCCCTCCATACCATTTTTCTGGTCACGACTAGGGGTTTTATTTCATGAATATAAGTATACAAATACATATATAATAGTTCATGGCTCATAACTTGTTTATTTCACATTTCACAGATAACCAGTCAAGTACTGCCAATTAATAAATCAACCATTCTCAATCTTTCTCATGCAATATTATCTATATTCAAGGTTATGTTTTAGCAACATTTAAAATATAGGTTCAAGATGACCAAGGATATGACTTGCCTTCCGCGTCGTAAGAAACAGCAGTTGATGACGGGTTAACAGCGAAGCCCTCAACTTCAGCTTCTGGATCTGCTCGACGACAAACAAACACACAATAATTACTTATTATATTAAAAAGTTTTAGAATCTATATGCAGATATGCTTAACAAGAATAACTAAATGATACTGGAGATAATTGAGATTGCAAGCTGAACGGAATCAAGATTCTAGGGTTTCAAGGAATTGGCTAAGGATGGTGTTAGATGCTCTTAGGATCTCAAGGCTACAATAAGAACATCAATTTTGTGGTTGGCTTCATCAAAAACAGCGAATGTCAGCAGATTGACATTCGGATCAAGACTCTGACATAACTTCAAGGAAAACTAGAGAGCTTATCTCAAGTTATGACAGTAGAAGAAAGTATAGATCATAACTCTACAAATTCAGTGGACAAAGTGGTTTTCAAAATACACAATCAGAAGTGGGTAAACAAGGCCAATGCCATTGGCTGGCATGCACTGAGACAGTGTCAAAAATTAGGGTTTAGCAGCAAATATAATTCAAGGGCTCAATTCAAGTTGTGATAGAAGAAGAAATTGTAGATCACAACTTCAGGAATCTAAGGGACAAAGTTATGCTCAAAATGCACATCTGGAAGGAAGTGAAAAGGCTAATGCCACTGACTGACATAGTCTGGCATTGAACTGACATGGCCAGAAACTAGGGCTTTGGCATAACTTTTGATATAGGGCTCCAAATGATGTACCACTTTGTCTGGGAGGTAGGCATTGATAACAGGAACAAATCATTCAACAGGATCTAGGGCAGGAAATGGCTGGAAGGTGATGAAATTCAATGATGAACTCGATGAACTTCACTGCACAGGATTAGTTCTGGACAGATTTCTTGGCATGGCTATAACTCAAAATCTAGACAGTTTCAAAGGTCGGGCTAGAAGACAAAAATTCTCAGGAGGTTGAAGCACACCTGAAGGACAAAGTGGATGAAGCTTAATCGGCCGGAAATAGGTTTCCGGTGAACAGCGCCGGGGAAGAAGACACACAATTTAGGGGTTTTTATTCCAGGAGATTTGAACTTAATTCCAAGCTTAGGGAGTATGAGGGAAGCTTAGGGATGCTACTGGGATAGTCAATTTGGTCGGAGGATCATCGGAGAAGCCTGGCGACGATCGCCGGCGACGGGTGAAGTTCAAAACTGGGAAAAACTTCGATTCGAGCTCAATCTGGAGGTCTTGATGCACAGGCTTGCTTATTAGAGATCACTGATCATTTTTCTTCACAGGTTCAAGAGCTAATTCGGGGTAAATCGAGCTGCATTGCCGGAACACGGCAATCAGAAATTCCGGCGATCACCGGCGATAGGATGCAAGGTAATTCAATTACATGGTACAGCACGATGAGGGAGATGAGGGGAAATTACTGATGCTGTTAATTTGACAGGAGATGCTGTGGATTGTGCTGGCACCGTGAGCCTCCTCGACGGCTCGCCGGAGAAGACGACTGCAGCGAGGGAATTTGGAAATTGGTTGAGTTTTGGTGGAGAGGAGATGATACAAGGTACTGGTGGCTTAAATAGATTAGTGGGCGAAGCTTGCAAGGGGTAAACAGCAATGAATTGGTGTCAGTTGACATGATTTGCCGGGCGCAGATGCAACAACGGTGAGCGGTGACGTGACGGCGCACAAGCGATGCAAAGCGGTTGCTTCATCGGGACTCATCACTGTCGGGCGGTGCAAAGCGGTGGCGACAACGGCTGGCAAAGCAAGCAACGTGGCAAGAAGATGCTGACAATGGCTGCTGCTGGTCGCGCACGGGAGCAAGTGCTGTTCAACGGCGTTGCCACGACGATGGCTAGGACACAGACGCGTGTGCAACAGCAAGAGCAGGCATGCACGAGCACAAATGCAAGCGGGGCTCGGCCGGCGGCGAGCAAGCACGGCGCAAGGAAACCACGGCGAACTCTGGTCGTGCACAGTGGCTGCTGTCCTGGTCGAATATGGCTGATTTGTGATATTTGATTCTTGGTTTGGACTGAATTGTAAATCTGATGATTTAGATGATTTGATCTGAAATTGATTCTGCTGTTTTGGTATACTTAATTCAATAGATGATTTGGCACAACTAGGAGATAAAATTTGGCACATTTGAATAGTTTTTGATACAAACTGAAAATAGGGTATTTCTAGGGTAATTGAATCTGAGTTTCAAGTGATTTCGAATTCTGGTAATTAGGAAGAGATTTTGAAATCTGCACAGAAGAGAAACTTGTGTCAAATAGTATTTAGAAAAGATTTGCTGAAGAAATTCTGAATTTGGAGTTAATCTGGAGATTTTAGCCTTTTTGGGTTTCCAGATATCAAATAAAGGACTAATTTGAAATAACTCTTGGACTGATTTGCGAAAAAGGTTCAGATGGTGAAATCTGACTGCCAACTTTTTGGATTAAGGTATTGGCATACCCTAGATCATAATCCAAGAATAATCTGGTCTCAACTTGGTCAAGATTTGGATTAAATCTGGATTTTTGAAACTTAGGGTATTTAGGTAATATAAAATATTTCTGTTTTCGAAAACAGAATGGAGTTGATAAATCTGGAAGTTAGAGATAGAATTGAATCTGGGTTCTGAAGGCTTTTAGATTCAGGATAACTAATAGATCAAATCTGAACAATCTGATCTTGATTTGGGGTCACAGGATAGATTTGGAGATTTTACGGCTAGAACAGAATAAAACTGGAGCTGATTTGGTTGATTTAGAAGAGACATATGCATGCATGACTTTTAAGAAAGAAGCTTTTCACCCCAAAACTCAGGATGTTACAGGTTCCCCCTTTCCGGTTCCGGACGTCGTTACAGGGGTCTCCCCCTCGCCGGCCCCGGTAGCGCCCGGGCCGGTAGCTACAGCGCACGAGCTCCCTCCTCCCCCAGGGCCGCCCCCAAGGGCGCCTCCAGCAGATCAAGTCCGCTTCGCCCGAGAGGAGGTTGAGCGAATGCGTGCAACTAAGTCCGGGGAGGAACTTCCCCCGGGTCACGGATGCGGAGAGCTTCGCTCCCGCTCCGGCCGGGGGAAGAGACCCGCCGAAGAACCAACCTCTCCGGGGGAACGCCTGGACGTCTTGGAAGTCAGCTCCACCAACCCGGAAGAAAAGCGTCGTTACCGCCATGCCGGCGGACCTCTTGGGCCCCTTCCCGACTCCGACAACGAGCACGCGTCCCCTGTCAAAGGAGACAGCGACCGGGACTCTCCCCGAGAAGTGGAGGGGGCTAACCAACCGCTGTGCCGCACATCAAACACTACAACGGTGAGGCCGATCCTTACGAATTTGTGTAGGTGTATTCCACAGCCATCTCGAAGGCTGAGGGGGATGAGACGATACAATGCAACGTCTTCCCCCTCTACCTCACCGGGATCGCCCGCTCATGGTTCTACAACCTGAAGGCCGGCTCCATCAAGTCCTTCGCGCAGCTCAAGTGCGAATTCTGCGCGAACTTCCAGGGGAACTATGTGCGTCCCCTGGATTCCTCGCAGCTTTATACCGTCCGGCAGAGGACGGAAGAGACCATCTACAGCTTCTTTAAGCGCTTCACTCAGGTTAAGAGCAAAGTGGCTCACGTCCCTGACTCCACAGTCATTGAGGAGTGCAAGAGTGGGATCCTCCCCGGGGAGTTCCATCGGAGGCTCTCCCAGAGCTGTCCCTCCTCTGCCGACGAGTTCTTCAACATACTTGAGAAGTACGCTCAGGAAGAGGACGATCTCTGGAATAAGAACTAGGGGGCTCCTGCCCCCACTGACCGGGGGGCCAGGGACTCCCTCAAACGCCCTAAGTAGGGGGGTCATAGTGAGCCACAGCCTCGGGACACCCTTGTCCTCGAGGGCGGAGGCGGCTCGCAAGATGCTTCCAGGGGGAACCGCCCCTTCCCCAAGCCGAAAGGCCGTGGGGAAGGGCAGTCGTCCCGCGGTCGGGAAGGCCCCGCGATGAGAAACAGGGAAGGTCGGTGGTGTACCTTCCACAGGTCCGATACCCATGCCACTCGGGAATGCCACCAACTGCTCCAACAATTCGCCGCATTCCTCGACCAGCATGGGCAGGGGGGGACTCCGGCCTCCTTGCCCTCTCAGCCGGCTTTACCGGCCCTTCCTGCTCCCGCGGGGGGATAGCAGGGGCAAACGCAGGAGGGGGAGCCATCAGAAACTCTCCCCTTCCAAACCTCCCAAAGGCGTGTCAACGTCATCACGGGGGGTCCGCTTCCGGGCGGGACTCTAAGCGTCAGCGCAAGGAGTACGCGCGGGAAGTGAAGGTCGTGGGGTGCTGCATACGTCCCCGCCACCTAAGTGGTCTGACATCCCCCTCACCTTCACGGCAGAGGACGCACATGGGGTTCGCTTCCCCCATGATGACGCGCTTATCGTCTCTGCCACCATCTACAACTGCCATCCGGCCCGCATCCTCATGAATGGTGGGAGCTCCGCCGACGTCCTCTACTTAAAGGCGTTCAGGGATATGCAGGTGGACGAGAAGCTCTTGCAACCCGCAACAAGGCCCTTGCAAGGGTTCGTCCCGGGAAAGGCCATCCACCCCATGGGGAAGGTGGATCTCCCCATAACATTCGGCACCCCTGAAAACTATCGGACAGAGATGGTCTGGTTTGCTGTGGTAGACCTCCCCTCTGCCTACAACGCGATCATGGGGAAGACCACCGTCAACCGCTTGGGGGCCACGATCCACCAGAGCTACCTCTGCGTGAAGATCCCCGGGCCTCATGGCGTGATAACCGCCCGGGGAGACCAAGACGTGGCCCGCGCTCTATACGAGTGCGCCTCCGCAATGACCGGGAGCGTCAACATCATCAAAGCCCCGGGGGGGAGGCGTCCCCCCGAAGTCAGACACCGCTGTGATATCTTCCGGGAGGCCCCTTCCCAAGCCGCGTCCGGAAGGGGGCCTCCAGAAGATCCCACTGTCCCCGGACGACGGGGACAAGACCGTCAAAATCGGGGTGGAGCTCCACGAGGAGCATGCGGAGCAACTCGTGGCTTTCCTACGCGGAAACTCCAACGTTTTCGCCTGGAAGCCATCCGACATGCGAGGTGTCGCTTGGGAAGTCATCGAGCACAAGCTCGCAGTGACCCCCGGTCACCCCCCGATCAAGCAAAAGCTGAGGAAACTCTCCCTCGAATGTCAAGAGGCGATCAAGGTAGAGATCGCCTCCAAGAGGCGAGGTTCATTCGGGAGGTCTTGCACCCCGATGGCTTGCGAACCCCGTCCTCATGAAAAAGTCGAACGGCAAGTGGCGGATGTGTGTGGACTTCACCGACCTCAACAGCGCCTGCCCCAAGGACAACTTCCCGCTCCCACGAATTGACCAGTTGGTCGACTCGACCGCGGGGTGCGAGTTGATGAGCTTCCTGGACGCGTACTCGGGCTATCACCAGGTCCGAATGGCAGAAGGGGACGAGGAAAAGACGAGTTTCATAACTCCCCACGGAACCTTCTGCTACGTCCACATGCCCTTCGGGCTGAAGAACGCTGGAGCAACCTTCCAGCGGCTAATGACGCTGGTCTTCAAGGACCAGATCAATTGCAACGTCGAAGTCTACATTGAAGACGCGGTCGTCAAAAGTTCCCGTGCAACTGCCCACGTCGACGATTTGGCGCAGACCTTCCGCAACCTCCGCGCGTATGGGTTGAAACTCAACCCGGAGAAATGCGCCTTTGGCGTGTGCGGGGGGAAGCTCCTGGGCTTCCTCGTGTCCCAGCGGGGCATAGAGGCGAACCCCGAGAAGATCCGGGCATTCCTGGACATGCCCCCGCCGCGCTGTCAAGGACATTCAACGACTCACCGGCCGCTTAGCCACGCTGAGCCGCTTCGTCTCGCGGTAGGGGGAACGCGGCCTCCAATTCTTCAAAATCCTCCGGGGGCTCGAAGGGTTCCGATGGACCCCCGAGGCCCAGGAGGCCTTCGACGGCCTGAAGAAGTACCTCACGAGCCCCCCATACTCGTGAGCCCGTCTCCAAAAGAGCCCTTGCTCCTTCACCTCACCGCGACCCCGGTCGCCGTAA
Source organism: Pharus latifolius (assembly GCA_019359835.1). NCBI lineage: Eukaryota > Viridiplantae > Streptophyta > Magnoliopsida > Poales > Poaceae > Pharus > Pharus latifolius. The sequence goes on along the minus strand of CM033326.1, from coordinate 51,218,352 downwards.
GCGCAATACTGGTAAAGGAGCAAGACGAGCAGCAGCATCCCGTGTACTACGTGAGCGAAGCCCTCCAAGGGGCCAAAACTCGGTACACGGAGATGGAGAAGATCTTTTACGCCCTCCTGATGGCGTCCCGGAAGCTTCGTCATTACTTCCTGGGGCACCCCATCACTGTCCCGTCATCCCTCCCCCTGGGGGAGATGCTCCGCAAAAAAGAAGCCACCGGCCGAATAGGGAAGTGGGGGCCGAGCTCGCCCCCTTTTCCCTTTCCCTCACGGGGCGCTCCGCCATCAAGTCACAGGTCCTCGCCGACTTCATGGCAGAATGGACTCCTACCCCCGGGCCCGGGGACGAAGACCTTCCCACACTACCCCGATGCAGCGACCATTGGACACTTATGTTCGATGGCTCCCTGTGTCTCTCACCGGGGCTGGTGCAAGAGTAGTCCTCCGGAGCCCCGAGGGGAGGGAACTCGAGTACGCGGCGCGGCTCGAGTTCCCTGCCACAAACAACGCCACCGAATACGAGGCTTTGTTCCTCAGGTTGCGCCTGGCGCGCTCCCTGGGGATTCGACGCCTCCTAGTGAAAGGTGATTCCCAGCACGTAGTTTGCCAAATGGACAAGTCCTACTTGTGCCATGACGCAAACTTGAGCCTTTACTTGCAGTAAGTGCGCAAGATGGAGAAGCACTTCGACGGCCTAGAGGCCCGACACATCCCGCGAAGGGACAATGACCGGGCCGATGCCCTTACCCGGGCAGCTAGCGCCCGGGAACCGCTCCCCAAAGGGGCCTTCATGGAGATTATCGCGAAGCCCTCGGTGATCTCCCCGGACGCGGGTAACAAACCCCGCTTCCCGGAAGACGCCGAAGTCACCCGGGCTTCGTCTTGGATGGACCCCCTTGTCTCCTTCATTAATGGGGAAGGGGACCCTCCCAACGAGACCGAGGGTAAGCGCGTCCGGGCCAAAGCACGGGCATACCTCCTGTTGGAGGGGAAGCTCTACAAGCAAGGGGCTTCCGCCTAGCTCCGTTGCCATCCACGACCGGAAAGGCTCCGGCATCTCGAGGACATCCACGCGGGAAGCTGCGGATCTCATGTAGCCCCGCGCGCCATCGCGGCCAAGGACCTTAGCCAGGGCTTTTATTGGCCCACGGTGATTCGTGAAGCGCGAGACCTCATCTCCGCGTGCAAGGCCTACCAGAAGATGGCCAAGGGTTCGAGTCTCCCCCCCCCCCGTAGCACTGCAGACTATCCCCATCACTTGGCCCTTCGCGCGCTGGGGGATGGACCTCCTAGGCCCCTTCCCCCCAGCGCCCGAGGGCTACAAGTATGCGATGGTCGCGGTCGACTACTTTACTAAGTGGGTAGAGGCCGAACCTTTGGCCAGCATCACGTCCCGGGCAGTACAGCGGTTTTTCTGGAAAAATATCGTAGGTCATTTTGGCGTCCCACGGGAGATCATTGTCGATAACGGGACCCAATTCGACTCGGCGTATTTTCGGGAATTCTACGAAGGCTTGGGGCTTACCATCCACTTCGCTTCAATGGCCCACCCCCAGAGCAACGGGGCTGTTGAAAGGGTCAATGACATAATCCTACAAGGGTTACGCCGACGACTCGAGCAAACCGCTTCCAAGTGTGGTGCATGGGCAGAGAAGCTCCCTAGCATCCTCTGCTCCATGCGCACGACTCCGAGCCGGGCGACGGGACGTACCCCCTTCTCCCTGGTATACGGGGCTGAGGCAGTCCTCCCCCCGGAGATTGGCTTTCGGTCGCTGCGGGTCGAGCTCTTAGACGGAGCTACGACCGCGGTGTACCAAGCCAAAGAGGCAAATCAACGACTGGAGGTCGATCTCGTGGAGGAGGAACGCGACCGAGCGCTCCTCCTCCACGCCATCAACGAGCGCGAAATGGTGCGTGCATACAACCAGCGCGTGCGCGAGAGGGCTTTTCGACTCGGGGACCTTGTCCTCAAGCGCGTCACGGACCCCCAAGCCCAGGGCAAACTCTCCCCCAAGTGGGAGGGCCCCTACAGGATCTCTGCAGTCCTGGGCTCGGGGGCCTACAAGCTCTCCAACCTTCAAGAGCAGGAGCTGAAGCACACGTGGAACATGCGTTTACTTCGCAAGTTCTATGTCTAGCCTACGGGCTCGTCCCCTCCCCCGGAGCGATTACGTCGGAAGGGAAGGGGGACATTGTATTCACTACTCCCTCCCCTATCACGATTTCACGGGGGGAGGCATTGTACTTCGGTTCATTATCAATACAACCGGTTTTTTCTTCAACTCTCTCTCAATACAGATTTTCACATTACCGTCTGTCACGGCGATGCCCTCCCCGTGAGGATGCTGTAACATCCTGAGTTTTGGGGTGAAAAGTTTCTTTCTTAAAATTCATGCATGCATATGTCTCTTCTAGATCAACCAAATCAGCCTCAGCTTTATTCTGTTCTAGCCCTAAATCTCCAAAATCTATCCTGTGACCCCAAGTCAAAATCTGACTTGCCAGATTTGATCTATCAGTTATCCTAAACCTAAAAGTCTTCAGGAGCCAGATTGAATTCTAACCCTAACTCCCAGTATCTAAGTCTCTTTCTGTTTTCGAAAACAGGAAATCCAGATTTACCCAAAGTACCCCAGTTTCCAGATAATTGAGTTATTTTGATTTAACCCTATCCAGACTCAAGTATCCCCTGGAATATGTTCCTAGGTATATCCTCAACTAACTCCAAAAAGTTGGGAACCAGATTAATTCATCTGAACACTTTTCGCGGGAAGGTCCAAATCTTATTGCGAATAGGTCCTTTTCTGTTTACCTGGAAGCCTGAAAAGGCTAAAATCTACAAATCAACTCCAACTCCAGAATTTCTTCAGGGAACACCGGCCAGATGCTATTTTATACAGATCTCTCTTTTGATCAGACTTCAAAATCTCTCTCCAATCACCAGAACTCGAGATCGACAAAATCCAGATCTGTTTTACCCTAATTTTACCCTATTTTCGAAAAGAGGTGAAATCCCTCAAATCTAATCAAACTTTCTCCAAATTTGAGCTAAATGAGTATTAATAGAAATATTATACTCAGCCATGGAATCAAATTCCAAATTGAACCTCTCAAAGACCAGATTTGCAGTTTAGTCCAAAGCCAAACCAACAATCATCGCAAATCAGTCCCTGGTTCGACCATGGGCTACTGTGCACGACCAGGCTGTTACAATCGACCACGAGCGCCGGAGTTTGGTCGTCGCCATTGCCGCTGCCGCAGTTTCGTCGCCGGCGATCTCCAACGTTGCCACCTCAGACACTGTTTCCCTGCCGCGTGTGCGCATCGTGTTCGCCACCGTGGAATCACCTCGCCCGACAGCAGCGCCTTCGTTCTCCCGCGCGCGCGCCCGACAACGGCAGCCCAGCTACGCCACGTTGCAAACATGCCTGGGGGAAACATCAACTCGCCGTTGCATCAACCAGGACTGCGCGCCAGGCTGCAAAAGCCGGCACGGCCGCTGGAGCGCGTCGCTTCGCTGCTGTCCTTCCCGGCCGGTCAATTCGCCGTCGATTCGAGCTTCAATTCTCCAGGCAATTCCAGCCGTTGCTAGCTTCTAGCTGTGCCTATAAAAGCCACCCCAGCCCAGCTCGAAGACACTCACACCAGAACCACTCAAGTTCCAAACCCCGCTCTCTTCTTCGTCTTCTTCGGCGAGCTCGAAGAGAGGCTCACGGTGCCAGGCCAATCCACTGCACCGAGCTCCAAATTGAAGCTACCAGTAAGTCTCTCTCATCCACTTACCTGTGTAGTAGCAGCCAATTGAACTCTAGCGCACCTCATCGCCGGGAATTGCTGATTTTCCCCGACAACTCCGGCGAGCAATTAATCCCTAACTAAACCAAATTAGCTCTCGAGCCTATGATCAAACATGATCAGTGGACTGTGTGGAACACATCTAAGCAACCAGAATCACCAATTTTGCTAAAACTTGGAAAACCCCAAATTTACACCTTGCATGCAAACTGGGACTCACCGTTAAGCTTCTGTAGTGATTTTCCAGTTAAATTGACTTCACACCTAGCTTTGTTATGCCCCAGAGACCCTCCTCAAGCAAGGACTCGAGTTCAATTGCCCTAGAACAGAAATACCCAAATCAGGATTGAGTTCATCCTTCCTCCAGCCAATATCTTCTAAATTCAGCCACTCCAGCTCAAACCAACTTGCCATATAGATGTTTTGGACCATTTTGAGCAACTTTGTCTTCTACCACGACCCCTAATTCGGCCTAGAACAGGAGTTATGGCTATGCCCTAGTTGCTGTACTGTTTGTGCTGCAGGTACTCCAGGCCAGTCAACTTCTTCTCTGGTTTTCATCACCTTCCAGCCATCTCCTGCCCTAGATCCTGTTGAGACATTTGTTTCTGCTACAAATGCCTAACTACCAGACAAAGTGGTGCATCAATTGGAGCCTTGAGTCAAAAGATATGGCTAACCCTAGTTTCTGGCCATGTCAACCCTATGCCAGGCTGTGTCAGCCAGTGGCATTGAGCCTTTTCACCCACTTCCAGCCATGCACTTTGAAAATAACTTTGTCCCTTAGACTCCTGACGTCGTGATCTACACTTTTCTCTACTGTCACAATTTGAGTTGAGCCCTCTATCATTCATCAACCCTATGTCGATGCCTTGAACCGAATGTCGACCTAAAGACGTTCGCTGTTTTTTTTAAGCGAACCAGTCGCAACCTTGATATCATTCTGATATTTTGAGACATTTGGAACCTTGTAAACCTTTGACAGCTAATCTTAACATTGGTTTCCTTAACTTAACCCTAATCAGCCTCTAAACCCAATCATTTCAGAATCATCAAGACTTCATCTTTGCATCATTGCATATAGTATAATAATGTATTGAAAAGATTGTGATTATTGGTTATTTGTTGGTTTGGAGAGCAGATCAAGAGCCCGAGTTCGAGGACTTCACTGCAGATCCGACGTCAACTGCTGTATTTTACGACGTGGAAGGCAAGTCATATCCTTGGTCATCTTGAACCTATATTTTAAATGTTGCTATAACATAACTTTGAATATAGATAATATTGCATGAGAAAGATTGAGAATGATTGATTTATGAATTGGCAGTACTAGACTGGTTATCTGTGAAATGTGAAATAAACAAGTTTTGAGCCATGAACTATTATATGTATTATTATACTTATATTCATGAAATAAAACCCCTAGCCGTGACCAGAAAAATGGTGTGGAATAGTTGTAGCACTGGAGGTGCTAGACTGCAAAGGATATGCAGGCACTGAAGGTGCAGGGTTGTGGATGGTCTGGTCACTGGCATATAAGGACTAGAACCTTGTGTTGTGCGTCTAGTGGCATGAACAAACGTACTAACCGCAAGCCTGGTATGGGACAGGCCTGAACAAGTACTTATGTGGATCGCACATGAAACCCCTGCATGAGATGTGTTGTCATGATTGATATGGAGGCTGACTCCCACTATCACTGAAGGTGATCTGACATTAGACCCAGCAATGGGGAAATGAGTAAGGGTGGGGGTATAGCCCGCCACAACTGTGTTTCGCGAGAGATCCACAGGGTCGGGGGTGAATTGTAAGTGATACATAACAAAAGTTCTTGTTATTTCCACCTTGCCGCTCACAATATGAAGTGAGTCAGGGGTCCAATCATTTTGTTATGATAGGAAAGGTTTGAAAGTGGAATATCTTGCGGGTAAATTGGTACCTCTCTGCAGAGTTAAAAACGTATTCGAATACTCCGAGCTCCCGGGTTTATAGGAGTCTGCTGCGGTGGATTAAATCCATGGGGTGTGACACAAGTATTATTTTCTAAATAAAATATGTTTAATCAAGATTACCCAAATGACATGTGTTGTCATGATAAGGAGTGCTGCCGTGGGCTGTCGTGTGTCGACGTGTCGCGGTAGTGCTATAATCTAGTGAACATGAATGATGATGTTATATTATGAAAAGTGCTGCCATAAGATGAGATGAGAAAGGAAAAGGTTATTTTACAAACATCCATAATTCTTGACTAGTCTAGGTTCATATCATCACTACTATATGTATCTACTCTTACCTATGACTTGCTGAGTACGTAAGTGCTCACCCTTGCAATCTACAAATCAATAGACGGAGCGATCAACAATCAAGATGAAGGCGTGGAGGACTTCTTGGATCCAAAAGGAGGAGCGTCAGTTCTGCCAGAGCCCTGATGTGTGTTGTTCTGCTGTCCACTTCTCTTTGTGGGTGGGTCACCTACCTTCTACTGTGTAGATGTTATTTTGCTAAACCATGTATGCCGTGAAGGCATTGTAATCTTCTTATGTAATATCAAGGCCAGCAGGCCACACTGCTTAACTATTTTGTAAGTTACTCTGTTGCAATGTGATATACTCCTGTGCTTGACTTATCCTGGGACGTCAAGGGTATGTGTATGCTATGCATATATGGGACTAGCTGCAGCGAGCTAGGTCTCTACAGGAGTAGTCGTAGTCCCAGTTTCGGGGCGCGACAGATGCCCTCTCACGAGGATACCCTCCCCGTCAGGAAGTGGGCTATCACGACCCAATAAGTCCCTACAACGGGAGTCTCACTCCCGTAGGGCGGCTTACGATCACCCCTTGTGGACTGAGGGTGTAAGCGGTAACCCGGTCCTCAAGGACCGCGGTAACGAGTCAATTTTGGAGACTAGTTCCCTACCCAAACACTCAGACCCGTCATCGGGCACATCCTCCTCCCGTAGTCGATTGTCTCCTCAATGAGGTGGAATTCTCGGATTTTCTTTCTTGGAGATCTCGTTCCCGGCTCCCCGTTTTCCCGGTGACCGGAAGGTTGTCTCCCGGAAAAATTATCCCAGGAAATTTCACCTCGGACTTTCTTGGATGTTCTTCCCCGAAGATTTTGTTCTCGGCTCCCAGTTTTCCAGGTAACCGAAGGGTTCTCTCCCGGGAAAATTCCCGAAGATTTTGGGCCTCTCGTAAAAATCACCCGGTTCTCCGCTCTCACGGTGACCGAAAGGTTTTTACCATGGAGAGAATTTCTTGGAACTTCGGAATTCTCGGATGTTTTTCTTGGAGACGTCGTTCCCGGCTCCCCGTCTTCACGGCGACCAGAGGATTTTCTCCCAGAAAAATTATCCCCGGGAATTTTACGGATTTTCTCGGACGATCTCTCTCCGGAGATCCCATCCCCGGCTCCCCGTTCTTACGGCGGCCGGAGGATCCCGCCGGGGCTTTCGAAAAGATCATTACCGGAAATTTTTTATAACCTTGGGAAAACTTGGATGAATTCTTAAATGATGGGTCTTTATCCCAGGAGCTTTGTCACCCCCACAGTGCGCGGAGCTCCCCTCTGGCCCGCTGTGGAGGGGGGATAAGGAACGCCCGGGAATCACCCCGTCCCGGACCATCTAAGAAGGCAAAATACAACGGGCAAACTTAGCTCTATCAAAGAAATCCAAAACACAAGCAAACTCAGCTTTATTGAAACATTTAACCGGAGGACATCTTCCCCATCCGGTGGGCATCATTACATCAAACATGATACAACCCGGGGTGTGACCCGGAAAGTTCCCACGTCTAATAATCCCAGAGACCCTCCGATATCTCCTGGGCCAAGTCCCGGTACAAGCTTCGTATATGACGCTGGGCCTCCCGGAGCAATTCTTCGGGCCAATATTCGTAGCCCACCGGTGGAACTATCCGAAGCGGGGGAACTCGCCAAGACCCCTGTCGGGGGGGGGGGGGGGTAGTTCGGTGCAGTGATTGTCGAAATTGTCTAGGTGCCACTCCGGATGCCACCTTAACCGGATTGGTTCCCGGGAGACGCCCCTGTCGCGTCCCCCGGAGAGGAGACTTAACAAGATAAAGGCGGCCTAGGCATCCCCCGGGTGACACCCGCCGGGGCCCAGAGGCCCCACCTCCAGAGAGGCCCCCCGCGGCCTCGGGGACCTTCGCCCGGAAGTAACCTCCTGGGAAACCTAGTACATTTCATTCAGACTTAGCAAAAAATTCAATTTGTATTGCATAGAATATTTTTTGTACAAGTGTCCGGGGCTTCCTCTAAGAAGCTACCGGAGCAAAAGACCTAAAAACAAAAAGGGTCCTATCTAGACCCGGGGGGAGGCCCATACTTGGTCACTGGCGTCCTCCCCCCGGGGGGCTTCCGCCAGAGCCGGAGCGTCCGCTCCCGGAGGCGCCAGTGCCGGGAATCGCACCCAGATTATCCGATCGTAGAAGCCGCCGGCGAGCTGCTCCACTTCTCGCCTTGATGGCTTGAAGAACTCCGGGAAGGTCCGGGGGATCCGGCCCCCAATTGCCTGGGCGCCAACTCCCCGGTGCTCCACGAGCCCGGTCGCGGCAGCGACGACCGGGATCGCCCGGCCCCGGGCCCGAGCATCCGCGGCCTCCGAGATCACGGAGACTTGTGCGTTGAGAAAACGCACAGCCTCCGTGAGCGTCGCTGGGGCCACCTCAGAGCTGCCCGCGTCCGTCACGGCCCGGACGCTGGAGCCCTCAAGCTCCCAGAGGGCATCCTCCTTCGCCTTGGCCTCCCTCCAAAGCCAGTCGTTGACGGTCTCGGAGGCGTGGAGCTGGGCCTGAACCCGGGCCAACTCCCGGAGGGCGTTGTCCCGCTCCTCCAAGTAGGCGGCGGCCTTCCCCTCCGCGTCTTGCAGCGCCCGGCTGAAGCGCGCTTCAATCCCCCAGGTGATGGCGGGCCCCTACAAGCACAAGAGTTAGAAAAATTTGAGTTGAGAGCGCCGAAGGAAACCTCCTACCGGCTCGAGAAAGTACCTGGATCTGGAGGGATTGAAGCTCCCCGAAGCGCTCATGGAGTGTCCCTTGCGAGACATAGTCCTGGACCCTCCGAGTCTGCAGGCTCTCCGAGTACCGGTCGACCTCCCCCGCGGACAGCAGGGGGTCGCCCTCCCAGCGCCAGACCTGTTGCGACCGACGATGGGCCCCGTGCAACAGTCACGGGGGTGATGTGGACCAAGGTGGCGGTGGATGGCGTCCTTGCCGCCGAGGAAGTGGCCGCCGAAGAGGAGGTGGCCGAAGAGCTTTCGGAGGGGGTCCCTCCCCGGGGAGGGGATCAGGAGCCCCTTCCCTTTTCCAGGCCGCGGGGCCCCCGGGACCTCCGTCGCCGGAGGAGCCTCGTAGACCGAGGGGCTCCCCCCCTCATCTACTGGCCACTTGACACGCGGAGGCCTCGCCTCCGCAAATCGGACCTCCGGTCTCTCCGGCTCCGGTAGCGCCAGGGCCACCGGGAGTTCTATCGCCGAAGGCGGCGAGGGGGCGTAATCCCCCGAATCGGACGCCCCCCCGTCATTGGCTAGCTCCTTCCCCTGAGCCTCCCCGGGGTTCTCCGGGGGAGGTGGCGTCGCTTCCTTCCAGGGAGGTGCCCACGCGCGCCCTGACTCGGGGGCTGCGTCCCGGGACTTCGCGGGCGTGGAGCCCGGTGTCGTCGATGGGCCAGGGGCTTTCTGAGCCTTGGCCCGCTTTGGCTCAGAGCCCCCGGTGGCCTCCTTCCCCCTCTTGTGGGAACCGGGGGTGGGGAGGGGCATTCTCGCCGGTAGCCTCAGCCCGAAGGCCTCGGCCACCAGGTTCCGGGGAGGGCCCTCCCCCATGACGCGCACGATACGCTCATGCTCGTCGGCGTAATACCTCCCGAGGAGGTTTTTCGCCTTCTCCCCGACGGCCGGGTACGGCCGGACTGCAAAAGGTAAGAGTTAGAAAAATGCGTGAAAAGGAAACGAGCAAGGTAACTGGGAGCTCACGTCGGGTCACCGGCTTCTGCGGGGGCCGCTGGGCCGGGCACATCCCGATTCCCCTCCTCCCGTGCGCGAGGGGGGAAATCTTCAGCAGCGTTAGCTCCTCGGCGGCGTCCCTCATGGAGCGGATGCCCTGGGAGCCCACGACCATGCTGAGAAGCTTTAGCTCCTCCTCGGTCCACACCGGGGGCTTGGGAGCAGACGACCGGCTGTAGGAGGGGGCCTCCGGGGAGTACACCACCTCGTCATCCCGGACCCGAAGGTAGAACCACCTCCGGATCCAATCCCCCAAGTGGTCTCGGGAGGCTGCCACCGGGTACTCTACTACCCGGGATGGCAGGAGTTGGACCATCACCGAACCAAACGGTGACTTCGGTCCTTCCTTCACCAGGTGGGAGCTTCTCGCCGCCAGCTCGTAGAAGTACCGGAACAGCCGGAGCGTCGCCTCCCGTCCGGTGGCTGTCTCAAACAGCCATATGAACAGCCCTATTCGAACGAACGCGTTCGGCATCAGGTGGTTCAAAGCCACCCCGTACTCCTTCAAAAACTCCCGGAGCAGCGGGTGCACCGGGAGCCGGAGCCCGACCTCGAGGAAAGCCTCGAAGGCCACCACTTCCCCGGGCCTGGGGCGGGGGGCTCCGTCCTTCTTCACGGGGATCTGGACGTCCCCGTCCGCAACAACTCCCCGGTCCACCAGGGACTCCAGGTCCCCGGAAGTAAACTCGGAGGCCCAGAGGAAGTCCGCGGTGACTTCCTCTGGAGGCACCTCCATGGCCTTCGCACGGCCCTTGGGTCCCATCTAACTTTTCCAGTGGCTAAGGCTCTAGGAAAAAGAGGGGGGCTTAGGAGTTCTGGAGGCTAAGCTTCCGGGAGCGAGCTTCCGGAAGAGGGCTACCGGGAGAGCTAAGGGCGCTAAGGGAATTCGAGGGTTTGAAGTTTGGAATGAGTTCTCCGGGCCCCCCGAGGCCCTATTTATAGGGGCCAAACGCGGCCCCGATGGGTGCCACGTGGCCCTTCATGGTGCATCCACGGCGCCGCTCAATTCAAATAACGTGCGGGAAACGAAGGGACGGGCACGCAAAACGAGGCGTCGCCAGTTCGAACCACGAGCGGCCATTATCATGAGCAACTTTGCCTCTTTGACTTTAATGGTGCCCTCATATATTTCTTCGAGGGTGATCCATACCTTATGAGCGGTGGTAAGATTGCTCACACGGTTGAATTTATTTAAAGACAAACCGGCAAAGAGAGCATTTTTAGCACGGACGTTTAAGTGTAGTTTTCTCCTGTTGTCATCAGAGTGATATGCCGGATCATCCGGAGAAGTAAACCCAAGCTTAACAATGTCCCATACATCGAGCCCCATGGCCTCTAGAAATACCGGCATGCGCACTTTCCAATAGGGATAGTTAGTCCCATCAAAGATAGACGCACGGCCGTATGTCTGAGATAAAAACCCTCATTTGACGTCATCCTCTCTCTAGGCGGTAAAGCCTAATTAATTGAGAGACCAAGCTCTGATACCACGTGTAGGATCAAGGATGCCGACTAGAGGGGGGTGAATAGGAGGCTTTAAAAACTTCAAATTTAAAACAACTTTTGCAAAGAAAGAACAAATGAATATATATTGCAAAATAAAAGAGAGTAGAAGACAAACACAAGATTTTTCCCAAGGTCTCGGAGACTCGCCCGGTCTCCCCTAATCCTCGTTGAAGCACTCAAAAGAATAAGTTTTGCTTCAATATCCACGAAGGATATTACTCACTAGTGGTTGCTCCTTGTCCACTTCGGAAAGGTGAGCACCGATGCCTTTTACAAACACGCCGAGCCTCTCCAACAAACTCCGAACTGGAGAGGTCAATGGCCACGCCACCAAACCGTCTAGGTGACGGCGTTCACCAAGAGTAACAGGTTGCAAGGTCTCTTCAAGACCTCCAACACGCACAAAGAAACTCTAGATATGCAGAGATTATGCGAACAAAACACTCGGTGGATCACAAAAGCTCTCAACTTGATCAACAGATTAAGATTTTAAACTCCAAAACAAATACTCAAGTGTATGTATGAGAAGAGGGCTGCTTGGTGTATAAAACATCTACTCAAAGCCTCTATTTATACCCTCAAGAATCAAATTAGCCGTTGGAGCTCGCAAACAAAAGCAACAGTGCAAACTGACAGTCAGTTTGAATCACGACTAGAAAGAAGTAAAATCCGGAGAAAACTCAGCTAGCCGTTTGAGGTCGTATATGGAAATAAAATAGCACAAACTGACAATCAGTTTGGAATACTGACAGTCAGTGTCTACCTCAACGGCTGACAAAAATCACGGATAAAACTTTGCTTGTCGTATAAGGAAAGTGATATCTCATACTTACAGTCAGTATCGACCACAAAATCGACCAATTAAAACACAATCTCAAAAACAACAACTCGAGGTCGAACCTCATACTGACAGTCAGTTTAGGTAAAAGTATTTTTGGCACAAAAAACACACTCTCTGGACAAATGTCAATTTAACCAAACTGAGATTCAAACTGACAGTCAGTATAGCACATTGACAGTCAACATGGATAAAAATAATCATAACTTTTAATCCAGAGATTTGATTTAAGAGTTTAATAGCTCGTTTGAAATATAATTTAAAGGGCTATCTTTTTGTCAACATAAGCAAAAGCTAGATCTGCCTAGATCTTTCTAGAAAATACAAAAATTCTTCTGCTGTCAAAAACTCAACTCAAAAACCAAATCAAATCCAATCGAAATGAATGATATGCAATGACATAGTAGTTTCTCGGTTTATACTGAAAATATAGAGAGGACTTACAACCCCTCTTTATAGTACGGTTAAAACTAAAAGCAAATTCCTAAAACGATCAACCTCCAAACACCGAGATCGGTCAAACATAAAACCAATATTACCTCAGGTCCTTTTGCATCTTTAACACGTGATTTGCGTTTCGTCTTGTGAGTTGTGCTTTTTCTCTTTTTCGTTGGGTTCATCTTGATCATCTTGAATGTATTCCCAACCGAACTCTATATCCAAATATCTCAAAAGCACAGTTAGTCTGAAATGCTTGTTTTCATTAATCATCAAAATCAGGCATAACAGCCTAGATGTAACACTGTGCATGTATGAGATGAACTATATATATTTCTGAGTACTGTGCATGTATGAAATGAACTGTATATATGAAATAGTATTGTACAGAGGGCATGGCTAGCATGATTCCTGAGGCTAGCCACAAAAAAAAGAAATTTATTTTAAAAAATATTAATATGCACAGACGGTTTTGAGATAAAAACCGTTTGTCATAAATCGATCTATGTATGTATCACAGAGTATTACAGACGGTTATAAGTTCAACACCCTCTGTGATATTCATATTACCACGGACAGTTATAATCTCAGAACTGTCTGTGGTAGTATGAGTATCACAAATGGTGTTAATCTCATAACCGTCTCAGATAATGACACTATTCCAGATGGTTTTGACCATGATACTCATACTATCACAGACAGTTCTGAGATTATAACCGTCTGGACTAAGGACACTATCACAGACGGTTCGGATATTATAACCGTCTGTGATAAGGACACTATCACGATGGTTTTGACCTCAAAACCGTCTATGATATTCTACTTATCACATACGGTTATAAGATCAACACCATCTGGGATAGTATTAGTATCACAGACGGTTTTGATCTTATAACAATCTGTGTAGTATGAGTATCACAGACGGTTTTGAGGTCAAAACCGTTTGTGATGGGAAAAATCACAGACGGTTCAGAACCATCAATGATAGTACTCGAATATCACAGACGGTTCAGAACCGTCTGTGATGACTGTTTTGACCCGACTGTGATAATGCATTCTGTAGTAGTGTGGCATCACAAACAGATCCTCAACCGTGAATTTAAACCAGGTGATTAGATTCTATTATTCAATACATGGTTGAAATTATTCCCAGTAAAATTGAAATCGTGATAGACTGGGCCATACACAATAGTCTTCCCATACGGTGCCGTAAAGCTTTGAGCACAAGACAGCACCACTTTAAGGTAAACATGCATCGTATCAAGATGTACAATGTGGAAGACCAGGTAAGTATTATGAACTCAGTCAATTCTTTCAATTATATATATTTCTAAATGGCCGAGAATGTTTCGGCAAGTGGGACGTTAAACCAGCACTAGTTAAGAGGCAACCAGGTATACTAACATGTAGTTCTCTCTTTTATGAACACAGCTGATCCGATTGAGATATTGACGAGTTCCGACTATACTCGACCAGATGTGGAATAATGGGATCTTACTCGGAAATACTGAAACCCAGGTGATCAAAAACACAATTCAAGAGGATAGCACAACTCTTTATTTCAAATAGGAGTTTGTACACGTCGAATGTTGGTCGCACTCGATCTACATCGATGAACTAGGTGTCTAAGACTTGAACAAGTTCGATATGATCTATGGGGTAGATAACCAGGTAGATAATCTATCTATCCTATTACAAGGTATTTATAGTCCGATCGATTGAGATCGTATCAGACTCGGCAACTAACTAACCCTAAATATATGAGACTCAGTTATATAGTTTATATCTATATCGGACTACAATCTGACCAGTATTGGACTACTAACGACCAGACAGAGTTCGAATCTGAATTCGAGTTTGAATCCCGCTGACGTGTTCGACCTGTTGAGATCCTCCCAAATCAACAGCGGCGCAAGAATCACTCAATTCCGATGTCGTTTGACCACCCAAAACCAATTTTTCATAAACTAGAGCTTACTCTTTTGAAAAAACAAAAAAACAAAAAATTTCCAAAACTGGCCGAATCGACCATGACCAGAGGCACGACCAGTGCTAGTCTTGATTTGGTATTTTTCAAAAAAATAAAGTTTTTCCAAACTAGCCAAACTGGGCACGACTAGTGCCACGACCAGTGCCGAGCTCGGTTTGATTTTTTTCAAAGAAATAGTTTTTCAAAACCACCCGAGCCGGACACGACCAGTGCCAGACTCAGTTTGATTTTTTTTTCAAAAATAAATAAAGTTTTTCAAAACCACCCAAGCCAGGCACGACCAGTGCTACGCTCAGTTTGCTTTTTTTCAAAAAAATAGTTTTTTAAAACACCACCCGAAACAACCACGACTAGTGGTATGACCTGTGCTAGTTTCGGTTGGTCAATTTTCAAAAAAATAAATTTTTCTTTTTTCATCCGAGACGACCATGACCAGTGGCATGCCCTGTGCCCTGGTCGAGCACGACCCATGCTCGTGGTCGTATTTTGTCGGTTCGACCAACTGGAATGGATTGGTTATCTCAACATAAAGGTCTAGTGGATTGTGAGAAAAAAACTCTAAGCCTTGTTAGTAACCAAGGGAAGGAAGTCCTATTCCATGCGGAAAGATCATCGGTCGAAAAACTGCAAGGATCAGTCCATGCACTTCAGGAAGTATGCTTGGATCAAGTGCCCACAGTACAGGAATACCCGGATGTATTCCCAGAAGAACTCCCAGGGATGCCACCTGACAGGGAGATAGAGTTTACCATTGAGCTTAAACCAGGAGCGGCACCTATAGCTAAGAGACCATATAGGATGCCGGTAACGGACTTAGAAGAGTTGAAGAGTCAGTTAGAGGAACTGGAGGGTAAAGGATTTATCCGACCCAGTGCTTCACCTTGGGGAGCTCCGATTTTGTTCGTGAAGAAGAAGGACGGAACTTTACGGATGTGTGTAGATTACCGAGCTTTGAATGAAGTCACTATTAAGAACAAGTACCCATTGCCAAGAATTGATGACTTGTTCGACCAACTTCGAGGAGCCAAAGTATTTTCTAAGATAGATTTGAAATCTGGATATCATCAGCTGAAAATCAAGAAGGGAGATATACCGAAGACTGCTTTCACTACAAGATACGGGCTATATGAATTCACAGTAGTGCCCTTTGGATTAACCAATGCTCCGGCAGTTTTCATGAATATCATGAACAGTACATTTATGGATTACCTTGACAAGTTTGTCATAGTATTCATAGATGACATTCTGATATATTCCAAGAGTACGGAAGAACATGAGCAACATTTACACCTAGTCTTGGGAAGGCTACGAGAGAGACAATTTTATGCCAAGTTTGACAAATGCGAATTTTGGATGTCAAGAATTTCATTTCTTGGACATGTGTTGACAGCAGAAGGAATTTCAGTGGATTCAGCTAAAATCTCCGCAATCAAGGAATGGAAGCAACCTACCTCAGTTTCAGAGATTCGAAATTTCTTGGGATTAGCAGGATATTATAGGAGATTCATTGAAGGATTTTCCCAAATAGCCAAACCTCTTACGAACCTGCTAAAGAAGGATGTTACTTTTGAATGGACCATTAAGTGTGAAGAAAGTTTTCAGAAGCTGAAGCAGAAATTGACAACAACACCGGTCCTCACTTTACCAGACAGCAAAGAAGATTTTGTAATTTACTGTGATGCTTCAAAGCAAGGAATAGGCTGTGTGTTAATGCAGCAAGGTCGAGTAGTAGCTTATGCTTCACGTCAATGGAGACCACATGAGGAAAATTATCCAACTCATGATTTGGAGTTAGCAGCAGTGGTGCACGCTTTAAAGATATGGCGGCATTATCTCATTGGACATAAGTGTGAGATCTTTACAGATCATAAAAGCCTCAAGTATATCTTCACACAGACGGAGCTCAATATGCGTCAGCGCCGATGGCTCGAGCTGATCAAGGACTACGACCTCAGCATACTCTACCATCCAGGGAAAGCCAACGTAGTGGCAGATGCCTTGAGCAGGAAGGCTTATACCCTACAAGGAGCTACACCCAAGAACCCGTGCTTACGACAGGAATTTCAGAATCTTGAAGTAACCATAGTGCCATCTGGGATATTAGCTACATTGACTGTGGAGTCTCAACTCCAAAAGCAGATTGAGGATGCTCAGAAAGAAGATGAGGAGATACATAAGATCAAGAGCCACATCAGATCAGGAAAAACCCAGGATTTCATTGAAGATCATCAAGGAATTGTATGGTATCGGGGAAGGATTTGTGTGCCCCGAAATACAGACCTTAAGGAATTAATTCTTTTCGAAGCTCATAAAACCCCATATTCACTACACCCTGGAAACACCAAGATGTACAAGGATCTGAAGACGCAATTCTGGTGGAATGGAATGAAGAGGGAAATCGCGGAATATGTCGCAAGATGTGACACTTGCCAAAGGATTAAGGCCGATCATCAGAAGATAGCCGGAAAGCTGCAACCCTTACCAGTGCCAACTTGGAAATGGGAAGAGATTGGTATGGATTTTATCACAGGACTTCCCAGAACACAAGGGGGATATGATTCCATATGGGTCATTGTGGACAGACTCACGAAAGTTGCTCATTTCATACCAGTCAAGAAAACGTATAATGGCAACAAATTAGCGGAGCTATACTTGCAGCGAATAGTGACACTGCATGGTATCCCGAAAAAGATCGTTTCAGATCGAGGAACACAATTCACATCCAAATTCTGGAACCGACTCCACGAAGCTTTGGGAACCCAATTGCAGTTTAGCACCGCATATCATCCACAGACAGGAGGACAAACTGAGCGTGTAAATCAAATCTTGGAAGACCTTCTCAGAGCTTGCATCTTAGATTATGGAACCTCTTGGGAAAAGTGCTTACCATTTGCGGAGTTTACTTATAATAACAGTTACCAAGCTAGTCTGCAAATGGCACCCTTTGAAGCTTTGTATGGACGTAAGTGCAGAACTCCACTACATTGGGACGAGCCAGGAGAACGACAAGTCATTGGACCCGAACTAATCGAAGAAGCTGAAGCACACGTCAAGCTCATCAGAGAACGATTAAAGGCAGCATAGTCACGCCAGAAGAGCTATGCCGACAACCGAAGAAGGGAATTGTCGTTTGCACCAGGCGAATCAGTTTATCTCAAGGTTACACCGTTAAAAGGGTTGAAAAGATTCCATCAGAGAGGAAAACTGTCCCCAAGGTACATTGGACCATTCAAAGTCCTTAAGAGGAAAGGAGAGGTATCTTACAAACTGGATTTACCATCAGATCTCAGAGAAATTCATGACGTGTTTCATGTCTCGCAACTCCGTAAGTGCCTCAAGGAACCAACGGATCAGATAGAACACCAGGGGATTCCGCTTCAGAAGAATCTCACCTACCTCACTCAACCACTGCAAATACTGGCTAGTGATGAGCGTCAACTCAGAAGAAAGAAAATCAAGCTTTGCAAGGTTCAATGGGAAGATCACTCAAAGGAAGAAGCGACTTGGGAGAAAGAGGATGATCTGCGGCAGGCTTATCCCTACCTCTTCCCTTCTCTAGGTAAATCTCGGGGCGAGATTTCTTTAAGGAGGGTAGGCTTGTAACACCCTAGTTTTGGGGGTGAAAAGTTTTGCATAAAAACCCTGCATGCATGTATCTCTGTAGTAGTAGCCAGATCAGCTGAACTCTAATCTCTCCCAAACCCTAAAAATCTCCAAATCTATTCGCTAGATCCAGATCAAGATCTGACCATCCAGATTTAACCTACCAGTTACTCTGAGGATAAAAGTCTTCAGGAGCCAGATCAAATTCTGACCCTAACTCTCAGTACCTAAGCCTCTCTCTGTTTTCGAAAACAGGAAAATTCAGATTTACCCTAAGTACCCCAGTTTCCAGATAATTGAGTTATCTTGATTTAACCCTATCCAGACTCAAGTAACCCCTGGAATATGTTCCTAGGTTCATCCTCAACTCACTTCAAAAAGTTGGGAGCCAGATTAATTCATCTAAACACTTTTCGCAGATTAGTCCAAATTTTACTGCGAATAAGTCCTTTTCTGTTTACCTGGAAGCCTGAAAAGGCTAAAGTCTACAAATCAATTCCAACTCCAGAATTTCTTCAGGGAACACCTCCCAAATGATATTTGATACAGATCTCCTGTTTGATCAAACTTCAAAATCTCTCTCCAATCACCAGAATTCGAGATCGACAAAATCTAGATTTATTTTACCCTAATTTTACCCTATTTTCGAAAATAGGTGAAATCCCTCAAAATCTTATCAATTTTCTCTAAATTTGAGCTAGATGAGTATTAATAGAAATATTATACTCAGCCATGGAGTCAAATTCCAAATCGAGCCCCTCAAAGACCAGATTTGCAGTTTAGTCCAAAGCCAAACCAAAAATCATCGCAAATCAGTCCCTGGTTCGACCACAGGCTACTATGCACGACCAGGCCGTTCAAACGACCACGAGCGCCGGAGCTTGGCCGTTGCCGTTGCCACCGCTGCGGTTTCGTCGCCGGCGATCTCCAGCGCCGCCACCTCCGCCCCTGTTTCCTTGCCACGTGTGTGCATCGTGTTTGCCACCGTGGAACAGCTTCATCCCGCCAGCAGCGCTTTCGCTCTCCCGCGCGCGCCCGGCAACGACAGCACAGTTGCGCCACGTCGCAAGCATGCCTTGGGGAAGCATCACTTCGCCTTCACCTCCACCAGAGCAGCAGGTTAAAGCCGGCACGGCCGCTGGGGCGCGTCACTTCGCCGGGATTCAGTCGTGCTGTCACCTTCAGCCGCTTCACTTCCCCATGCATTTCCAACCGTTGCAAGCTCCTTGCTGTGCCTATAAAAGCCACCCCAGCCCAGCTCAAACGCACTCACACCCAGAACCACCCAAATTCTTAACCACGCCGTCGTCTTCGTCTTCTTCGGCGAGCTCGAGAAGAGGCTCACGGTGCCAGGCCAATCCACTGCACCGAGCTCCAAATTGAAGCTACCAGTACGTTACTCTCATCCACTTACCTGTGTAGTAGCAGCCAATTGAGTTCTATCGCACCTCATCGCCGGAAATTGCTGATTTTCCCCGACAACTCCGGCGAGCAATTAAACCCTAATTAAACCGATTTAGCTCTCGAGCCTGTGATCAATATTGATTAGTGAACTTATCTAAGCATCTCTAAGCAACCAGAATCAAAGAATTTGCTAAAATATGAAGAATCCCAACTTTGCACCTTGCATGTAAGCTGGAGCTCGCTGTTAAGCTTCTCTGGTGTTTCTCCAGACAAGCTAGCTTCACACATAGCTTTTGTATGCCCCAGAGACCCTCCTCAAGCAAGGATTTAAGTTCATTCGTCCTAGATCAGAAATGCCCAAATTTTTGTGGCTTCTTCCCTAGCTCCGGTCGCCGGATTTTGTTCCCGGCCGTTTCAACCCCAACCACCTTGTCTAGTAGATGTGCCTCGACCCCATGAGTATTTTTGTCTTCTAGCTCGACACCTGGATCGGCCCAGATGAAGAGGTATCACCATGCCAAGGTTTTGTCCAGAAACTGTTGAGAATAATTCGGCCACCGTGTTCTTCGCCGGTTTTCATCACCTTCCAGCCATCTCCTGCCCTAGATCCTGTTGAGACATTTGTTCCTGTTACAAATGCCTAACCACCAGACAAAGTGGTGCATCATTTGGAGCCTTTAATCAAAAGATATGGCTAACCCTAGTCTCTGGCCGTGTCAAGCCTATGCCAAGCTATGTCAGCCAGTGGCATTAGCCCTGTTCACCCACCTCCAGCCATGAACTTTGGAAATAACTTTGTCCCTTAGACTCCTGACGTTGTGATCTACACTTTTCTCTACTGTCACAACTTGAGTTGAGCCCTCTATCACCCATTGACCTTATGTCGATGCCTTGAACCGAATGCCAACCTAAAGACATTCGCTGTTTTTGGGCGAACCAGTCACCACCTTGATATTACCCTGATATTTTGGAACCTTGTAAACCTTAATAGCTAATTTTAACCCTGATTTCCATAGTTTAACTCTAATCGCTTCCAAACCTTGTGTTCCCAGAGTGTTTCTATCTTGCATTATTGCATGTAGTGGGTTAGTAAGAATAGAATGAATTGTAATGCCTGTTTGCTTGTTTGATCTTGTTCAGAGCAAGAGTCCGGGGTTGAAGATCTTGTCGCTGAACCATCATCAACTGCTGATACTTACGACGCGGAAGGCAAGTCATACTTTGATCATATTGAAACCCATATTTTATGAATTGCTATGCTATTCCATGAGTAGATATCTCATTAATATTGCATGTGTTGAGATCAATGATATTATGGCAGTGATAGATTGAACACTTGAGGAATGTGAACTTGTTAAGATAGCAAGCCACGAACTAATAAAAGTATAAACATGTACATTTATATTCATGAAATAGAACCCCTAGCCGTGACCAGTATTTTGGTATGGAATGGTGGTAGCACTGGGGGTGCTTGGCTGCACTGAATGTGCAGGCACTGAAGGTGCATGGTTTGTGGTATGATCAGGTCACTGGCATGTAAGGACTAGAACCTTGTGTTGTGCATCTAGTGGCATGAAAAACGTACCAACCACTTACCTGGTATGGGACAGGCGCAATCTAGTAGCTTTCTTGGTATTAGCAGTTCCCTGCATGGCTTGTCGATCCGGTTTCTCGCGTGGAAACTGGTGGGACGCAGTTCGTCCATGAGTGGTGTGAGATCAGAAAAATTATGAGAGGATAAGGTGTAAAGAAGGAAGACGCCCTACGCCAGATTAAGTCGTGCGCGACTGTAATCAAAAGAGGCTATGTGTTCTGCGGAAACATAGGCCCAGGCTAGGAAGTAAGGCAGTGGGGAAGACCCACAACGGTACTTGGGACTGGATTGTCCATTTACCGGGCAGGGATACTGTTAATACTAGACTGCAAAACGTTGTGTGATCTCGACCTTGTCACATGCGTATAAGTCGCATGGAGTTGGCCCGACTTGGAAGTCGAGTGAAAAAGTGGATTTAAAAAGAGGTACATCTCTGCAGAGTTTAAAAATGTATTCGAATACTTCGTACTCCCGAGTCTTAGGAGTATGCCGCGGTGGATTAAATCCATGGGGTGTGACACAAGTATTGTTTTATAAACTAAAAATTGTTAGTTCAAGATTACCCAAGTGGCATGTGTTGTCACGATAAGGGGTGTTGTCGTGGGCAGTCATGTGTTGACGTGTCGCGGTAATACCATAATCTAGTAAACATGTGATAGCTAAGAGGCATGTGGATTTATGCCCTAAAGTATATGAGATACTACTATGAGTATTTGATTGAAAGACTTGAATAAAAGTAGTGTGATATGAGGTTATATCGCCTTGGATATGGGATATATGTATCACCATCAATATGATTTATTTACTGCCATAGGTATGATCAGAAGTTGAGTAAGAATTGAGAAAGAAATGTATTTTTGAAAAACCCTTCACTCTTTCCCCAATAGCATAGGCTCATGTCATTTATACTGTAACTATATCTCTACCTCCCCTATGACTTGCTGAGTACATAAGTACTCACCCTTGCAACAACTCATCAATAGATGGAGCGTTCTACGACCTTGGAGGATACCCTGAAGATGCTGCGGACCCAGGAGATGATGAGCAGTTCCCTTCGGAGCCCTGATGTGGTGCTGTCTTGCTGTCAACCTCTGTTTCCTGTGGATTGCTTTTGGGCCTAGCTTCCGCTGACTAGATGTGTTATTTTGTTAGACCCTTGTGCCTTGTAAGGCACTGTACCTCGTTTTGTATTAAGGCCTGATGGCCATACAATTATGACTATTGTACTATTTTGCTGCTGCAATGTAATCCTGTGATTGACTCATCCTGGGAAGTCAAGTGGTTTATGGGACCAGCTGCACCGAGCTGGGCTCCTCACAGGTGATGTCACAGTCGTGGCAGACGTGACAAACTCACTAGTAACTTGTCTGACTCTATGTACCTCGGAGACTAAATGAGAGTTAAATTTTTGTTCAACTATCATTTCCCAATCTAAATAAACTTCAGCGTCATATACACCGGAAAAAGAAGGTATGGTAAATTTAACTTTAGCAAAAAGATCATCATTTCCACGACCATTGTGGTGATTAAAATTATTACCTCTTATACCTTGACGGTTGTGATTCAGGCGGTGTTGTTGACGTGCATGTTGGGCAGTGGCGAGTTCAGCGTCGGCATCGCGGTCTTGCCGAACATCATCATCATCACCCTCAACGGACTCCTCATTATCTTGTGTTGCATCGCGCTCTTCCCCCCGTTTGGCACTGTTGTTAGGTGGCTGATTTCTTGCCATTCTTTCAATGTGTGTAGTGAGCGTGGCCAAGCTATCGGTGAGTGTTGCCATGTCTCGTCGCAAGTTATTCATGGTAGCTATAGTATCTTCAAGCTTTCTATTAAGGTGCTCATTAATGGCATTGTGTTGTTCACCCAAGAGTTTCATGAGCTCTCCTTTTGTAATACACTTGTCTTCATCAAATGTACCACCTATCATTGTTAGTAGAAAACAGAAGACAACACCAGAGTATTATCCATATCAACTACTGGGTCGTGGAGGGGGAAATCACACATTCTCAAGCGTCTTACCACGCTCTTACAAGTGCTCTTACTAAGGCAGCAGGAGTGCAACTGGTGGCTGGTTCGTGATACCGTGACGAGCGTGAGCGAGGCGATTGCAAGGTAAACCTATAACTGAGTTAAAAGAAAGTGAAGCTTGGAAGGCTAATATATGTGTAGCAACAATTCAATATGAGCAATGCAAAGTTGAAAATTAGTCCAAAGTAATAGTCAAAGTGCTGGAACTAGTCTAGACTCAGATCTAGCTCAAGCACGCAACTAGAATTACAAAGGACTAGAACCCAAAATGCGCCACTAAAAATTCTCCTATTTGCTACATACATTTTTCTTCTCTGATTTTTTTCGTCTTATTTTTTTGTGCGGCTTTTATCTTATGAATAGCGCGGCTTTTGTTTTTGCACTTGCCTCTTTCTTTTGTAACTATACAACGAAACAAAAATGTTGTTCGGCAACTTCGCACTCCAAAAGCTCCGAATCTGAAGATCTACCCAACAGAAAAGTTGTAGAGGATCTTTTGATCTTTCGAACAAGTACAAGAATGTCAAAATCGGAGTTGAGAATCAAAAGATATGATAGTTTTACCGAACCTGTCTCGGATTGAACAATTCTAATCCGAATTGGACTCGAGTTTGCCCACAATTGGGCATCCTGAAGATGGCCGAATTTGAAGATGTCCACAACTAACTTTTTGTGGTATTTCTCGCGACAATTCCAGAAAGTACAAGAACATGAGAATCCGAGTTCGTATGAGAAAGATATGATGAAAACAACGAACTAGACAACAGCAGATTGGAATTTGGATGCGATGAGGAAACAAGATGGATTTTTCGACTACTAGATGTAAAACGAAAACCAGACCAAGACTAGAACTAAAACCAGCACTCGACAACGATGAACAAAAATTCAAAGATGCAAACTGACAAGAACGATGCAAGATTAATGGCTAGGGTTTGGACAAGGTAAACAATTTTTTTTAGGGCAAATTTTCTGGACTCTAGGACGAAGAACATAATTAATCTAAACAAGGAGGGGATACAATGTTATCTATTGGGAAACCTTCGCTCTGATACCACTTGATGTGAACGGTGTCCCGATCTTCCGATAGGTAGATGTAAATCGATTGATGGAGAACTCGACGTTGACGATCCAGCTTCCAATCAAAACTCATTCGAACCCCTGCAATTGCTACACCACGGCTCTGTTGGTTATCAACCACGCCAAGATAGGGTTGACCTCGCCAATAAGGCTTATTCATGCATGCGAATCGAGAACACAAGTAAGAACACGGTAGATGCAATCTGAATATTGCTAATTACCCATGAAGAACACAAGTTGGGGTTCTACAAACCGATGAATGGTGAAAACTGTCTAAGTAGTATAATCTAAGCAAAACCCAACGAAAAGGATAGGGGGTGGCGGCCATATGTAGCAGGAATATGGCGGCCAGAGGTAGGCCACATTCCAGAGAACCCACCCCCATGTAACCCTAGGGATACACAGGCCTTGGGCCTAATGTAGAGGTGGCACAGCACACCGGCAGAATCTGTCCACGAATTGTTTCATCGATTGCGGCCGTGGGGCCAGATCCGTTGGAAAGGTAGCATCGTGGGCTTCTCCATAAAGTGCTCATTCACCCCAAACGGGCTCTGTACGTGGCCTGGACGTCCGTTTGAAGTTGGCGTGCTCCTGGATGGCCAAATTGGGCTCGGGGATGACTTGGGCTTCATCTTGGGCTTGTCTTGGAGCGTAGATGACTTAGGCTTCTTCTTGGGCTCGTCTTGGAGCGTTTTGGTATGCTGGATCTTCAGTGTAGATGGTTTGAAAGACTTGACATGTGGGTTCATGCCGACTTGATGTTCTCCGTGGTTTTCGGCCGACGGAGTGGAAGGAGTGGAAGGAGCGACGTTCGTATCCGTGTTGGTGATGTCCTCATCAATTTGCATAACATGTAAGTTTTGTATCCTAATTTTTTGTATTATTTTAAACTATAATTTATATGTTTTTTAGATTATGTTTTTTTAAATTGATTAGATGTGAAATAAAAATGCAATATATAAGGTATTTAAAAGCAATAGAGTTTACCATTTGATGATCTTTTTTGTGACACTGAAATAATGTAAAAATAATTGAAACAAAATGTAGATTGGTTATTATTTTGTAAGTAGGCACAAGATAATTATTTTGAATATATTGAACTTGGTTTTCTTAAAATTATTGAATATATTTGATTCACTGTAAAATAATAACACCTTGGACTATGAATCTTTAGTTAGGGTTTCACAACAGAGAAATTTGTGAGTCTCATGATTGTTTGGACTATTTAGCGAAGAACAAATAGCTACATTAAGAAAATAGAGAAGAAACATGGAAA
The DNA here is from genome assembly GCA_019359835.1 of Pharus latifolius. Classification (NCBI taxonomy): domain Eukaryota; kingdom Viridiplantae; phylum Streptophyta; class Magnoliopsida; order Poales; family Poaceae; genus Pharus; species Pharus latifolius. The sequence continues at coordinate 51,192,779 of CM033326.1, read as the reverse complement.
TTAGCATTGTCAATTTTCTTGAAATGCTAGAGTTGTCAAATTTTCGAACAAACCCCACATTTTTTTAACAAGTCAAACTAGATTCAGGTGTGGTAAACTAACAACACCAATTTCCCACATCCATATGGGAAACCGACAATACTAGCTTCATATTAGAACGATGACATCTTTAGCTTCCCATGTGGGAGGCTAGTAAATTCAGTAGTCTGCTTATTTTTGGAATTCTACTTCAACTTTTTCAACTTATTTGTCCTATATATAAGAGGCTGCAGACTGTAGGGTGTAGGTTCTTGTTTTTTCTTAAAAACTTGCACAATCTACAGCACATACTAAATCTAGATTGAATTTCTATCCTTTATCTCTCCTCTTCCTCCTCTCTCTTTCACACTGCTACTGTCGCATCTTTTCTTTCGTACTCTTTTGCCTTTCTCACTCCCCGTCGGCCACCTCCGCTTGTGGCTGACAATGCCTCTCTTTCTCTCCTCCATCGTCACCTTCTACTCACGACCGTCATCTTACACCATCTCTACATGCAGCTAGCGGTGCAATTGCTACCTTGTTGCTCTGCTTTCACTTGTTACCGGGTCGTTGCTGTCGGAGAAATTAAGAAAGAGATTAGATGACCTCTAAAAAATTAGATGTAAGAAAAGAGATTTGATCCAGTATGAAGTGATATATATAACATAAAGAAAAATTAGATAAAAAAATTTAGAGTTTTGCTAAGGTATATGTATTAATTTTTTTCTTATTTTACATATATTTTTTATTATTAAATCAATTTTTTCTCTTTAAATAAAAAAAATTGTAGACATTGCAAATTTTTTTTTAAAAAACAAGTACATGCCACACCCCAAAACTTTATATAAAAAATTCGGCACGTCTCTAGCGGACGCGACCAGCAGCAGAAAAAATAACACTTCCAGAAAAGAGAAAAAAAGCCACGGCAGAAACATCCCCGTTCCCCCTCCGTACTACTACACTCCCCTCGACCCCATCCGCTTCCTCGCGACTTCTCTAACCTCCAAAAAAATTCTCCGCCTAGGGTTCCCGCGGCGACTTCTAGGGTTCGCTCCTCCTCGTTCGATTCGGCTGCCCCTCAGAGTTCGGGCCGTCGCGCGATCGTCAGTTTGCGGCACGATTCGGTGCGGCTCGCGGAATTCTCCGGCGATTCGAGGTACGTTGCGAGCATCTGCGGATTCTTCCTGTTAGATTCTTTTTAGTTTACCTCTTGGTGGTCATAACTAAGTGGTGCGCTCTTGGTGGTCATAACTAAGTGGTGCGCGCGCTCCAAGTGCTCGAGATGTTACCTGTTCCTGTGGCGTAATAAGCGGTGGACGCCGGCGTATTGCCTGTGCGACGCCGGACGATTCTTTAGTTTTCTGCGCAGTGGGTTCGGGTGGGAGTGGGACGGGAGTTGGTTCTTTGAAGTGGATGGGTGGTTTTGCGCGCTGGGGCGATTGGGTTGTGTGGGAGGGGATCTGTGGGTGGAGGAAATGGTGTTGGTCCTTGCAAAGATTGTTCTTTGCATGCTCCTTTCACATGTGGCTTTACTGTTTGGAACTTGCATTTCAAAGGAATATTTGTCAAGCGGTTTACCTGTAGGATGGCAGGATAATCTCTCTTTGACTCGTTGCATTCCATTAGGCATGAGTAAGTCCTAGGTTGTGTGCCAACGGCGCATGGGCACACTTGCATTTCAAAGGGAAACTTGGTATGTGTTATACCTGTAGGATGGCAGGATAGATGATTATCATTTTCTTTGAATTTGTTTTAAGTGGTGGCTTATGAAATCCATAAGTTGTAACTTTTAGCTTGCATTTCGAATGAGGAAAATACTGTTAGTGGCAACAATTACTTGTCCTATTGGATCAATTTGCTATGTTGTTCTTTTTCGGGAGATTTTCATGGATTGTCCCATTTCTTTCTCCAATTTCTTCGTTTAGTCCTACAATGTAAATTGGCTCCTATTTTTTCAGACTTGTTTCAGTTGAGTCCCACTAGTCTTCTGCTTGATGGATTAATGGAACAATGATTCAGCATTGATATGGCATAACAAACTTAGAAAAATCATGAGGTCATTAAGAATTGTGAAATTATTAAATGCGAGAAAAAAAATTAAACAGTAAATTCTCAGAAAATAAAATAGAGAAAATGTAAGAGTTTATCCAATTGTTTAACATTAAAGGTCCAACTGCAAGAGTTTGCAAGCTAAACACAATTTTGGATGTTTGTCTTGTGCAATTGAGTTTGCATTATTTATGCTGTACCAACAGGTTGGATCAAGACATTCTCTTGTCGATATTTGTTAGGGGGCTAGGAACTTGATAGTCTATTTGTAGAGGGTTGTGAATTGTGATTCTCAAGCTTGGAGATGATTGAGAGGAGGGGCCAACATAGTTGATTGAGCCCTTTATGCCTGGAAGAGGGTTTGGAGGGTAACACCTTAGAGGGTGAAGTGCTTTTGTTGTAATCATTTGGAGAGATAAAGTAGGAAGTAGAGGGTGAAATATGAAGTTATGCACTTTATTTGAGAATTTACTTTTGTTGGTGATCTTGCTCGAGGGCTAGAGAACATGCTTGTCCGAGTGAAACCACTGTATGCCACTATGTATATTAGCTTTGGATAAGTTGCATGTTACAATTTTCTGGGTTCAATCCCTGTTTATTTTGTTAAGGGAGAGGGGCACTCCTTCAAACCCTTATGAAATTTTGTCCACTGTGTATTGTCCTTAGGTCCTATTATTTTGTTCCCAATGAGGTTGAACAAAAGTAACGCCACATTTCCAGTAGACAATTTATTGAACTTCATCCTAATCTTTAGATGGTGGTTAATGGCTTAATGCAATACCTAGAATAAAGACAATGGAAATAACTGCTGGTGCAATGAATTGTTTCTATGATAGTATAGGGTTATAGCTTGCCAATTATTACTTCTATGTTTCTTTTTCTTTGCCTATATCTTTGAATAGTCATGCTGCAAGTTTATGGTGTAGTCATTTTTGGTTTACAGTTTGATGTTTATTGTTGCTTTATCTGCTTTTCTCTTATACTTTGTCTTTCTTCATTCACTTCGTTGCTTACCTACCAGGTTACTGCCATAATTGCCATTTCATTTATCTTAGTATGCTGACTCTATGCAACATGGTCCTCATGATTATTGTGATTTGCCCTTACTTTAGCTTGCTAATTGTTCTCTAGAGCTATAACATAATATTTGCCTACTTATTACAAAAGTGGAATGGTTTTCATACCTCATCAGAAGACTTGCATGTACCTAGGAGGGCTATTGGTGCAGTTGTTTTTCATTTTTTCCCTTTCATTTTCACTGATTTGTTTGATGTAGCAAATCACAATAACTCTTTGTCGTAGCAGAATTGTTGGTTAATGTTTATGTGTATATCTATTTTTCTTGAATTTCAGGAGAGCATGGGGAGTAATGCTTCAGATGTAGAAATGGCACATTGTGCTGAGGGTTCTGAAACTACAATCGAGATCAAAATTAAAACTTTGGATTCGCAAACATACAATTTGCGAGTGAATAAATGCGTAAGTATATAATGCATGTACCTGTCAGAAACTGAGTTTACTGATATAGTTACTGGTTAGGAATAGATGGTGTGCTAGTTTTGAGTACTTTTTGGTGGTGGTCTGCCGCTTTTCAGAAACCCTTGGCTATTTCTCGGTAAGATTTCATTGCAATTCCAGTAATTCATAAATTTCCTTTTGTTCTATGCAACATTTCTGTAGAGCAAATGACAAATACCCCATTTTCACGAGTGTTATGTAGAACTATGATAAAGATTAAATCTCCTAGATTAATATTGAGTATGTTCCAATGCTCTCATATTTTGCCATTTTTGTTATGGAGGAAATGTGCTTGGGCTAATGTGTTGGTTAGGTGGCGCTTTTTCTTTCTTACCCATATATGAGCAATTAGTTTCTGGAGTTCTTAATGCATAAAGAATGTATGGCATGGAGTGCAATGGCGTTCTGTGACATTGGCTTGGTTGAGGCATTGAGCTCTCAGCATTTTTTCAATCAATTTTGTTGCCTTCTGAAGCATGCATCCACTTATGGTACAAATGAAGAGTACTTTTAGATTCTTAAGCAATTTGGCCCTTCGAAATGCCTCATGAAGAACTGTCAGGTTGTGAAATGCCTCATGAAGGATTAGCTCATTTAGCAGCCTCATTCATAGGTTTTGTGCGGGGAAATTAACCAAAGAATGGTACTTAAAGAGTTCTCTAATGTCTCATTGGTTGCTACCGGTCATATAGTTCTTAAAATGATCCGAAGTTGTCTTTACATCCTACGTTCCATCTTGTGTGCTGAGTGCTTGTGCTAAAATCTTTATTAAGGCTTTTGCTTAGAAATCGTTTAGGGAAATTCAATTTTCATCTTGTTATCTAGATGTTTGATATTTGAAGAAAGCATAGTGATAAGAGTCAATACATTGAGTTCGGACCTACTTAGTGGTGTACTGTGTTCCCATGACCCTGTACCATGATCCACTCCATCACATTCTAGATAACTATGGACCACATACATTTGGCCAAGCTCAAAACCTTCCCTGCTCGAAGCATGTCTGCTTGCTGAATGGAAGCACCACTTGCAGTTCTCTGTAGCATGTGGTAGTATGCACCATTCAGCAAGGGGCTCAGCATGACATCGCGCTGCACAGATGCTGCCGTGATAATTACACTGTTGAAGCTACAGCGCAAGTTCACCTCTATTCCTAAAAACAAATTACTAAGACATAAGAGCAGATGAAAAAGAAAGCAAAATGTTGACTAGGCTGCGACACAGTAATGCATCAATGCCAGGCTGCTTCTCTTATCTATCTTGATGAAAAGGAATGAAATATGGGCATCATTCAATGTAATCCAAACTTTATAGGTGCATTGAAATATTTTTTCGACACAAGGTTCTGTTAAACTTTTTTTCAAAAATATATCTTGCCATGCCATGATAATCTTTTCTCGTATTTACAGGTGCCAGTGCCTCTGCTGAAGGAAAAAATTGCTGATGTCACTGGAATATTGTCTGAACAACAACGCCTGATTTGTCGTGGGAAAGTCCTAAAGGATGATGAACTCCTCTCTGCATACCGTATCCTCATCTACTTTCATCTTGCATTCTTAGGTGTTTCATTAAGTAAACTTGATGTCTAATTGATCATTCCTTTATCTGGAAGTTCACTATTTTACTTACTGTTTTGTTCCAAATGCTTGTATCTTGTAAAGTGTTGCATAATTTGCAATCTCATTTCTAGGTTTTGTTTTTATTCTTTCTTTTTTGGAGTTCTAGTTTGTAACATTTGCATCTTGCATTCATGCAAGTGATATATTGATAAACCATGGATTATTCAGTGAATGTCACTGAACATGCCATGATTGAAGAAGATCAACTAAATATTATTGATCAATGATCATTCAGGGGTATTTAAATATTGGGTGCTGATCTCCAACTTTTTGACCATTTTATGTGGACACCTGCTTATTTTATTCTTTAATAACCTTTTTTCAGTTTCCTATCCTTCAATTTTCTTAGCTGTTACTATATTATCATTAGAAAGGCTACTGGGCACACTGTTGGCAACATATGATGATTTATTGGGTGATAATGCTGCTGGCACATTTCAAGTGAACACTGCTCTGCTTTAGCAATGGTTTCTCACTTTTAGTTTTCGGTTATGGTACTTATTCCACTTGAAATTCTGAGGTTTCTTATCTGCTGCCATTGATACTGGCATCATTTTGCATCTACAATGTCATGAAAAGGAAGAAAGGTCAAAGTTTTCATGGAGTTTGCATTGCTATGAAGATTTCTCCTGTGTCTTTAATTCATGTTGGGTGTTACTAAAACCTGAACCAAGGATTCCACTAGATCAGTTTGCATCACATATTTTTGTTGCATTTCTGGTAGGTAGTTAGCTTCATCTTGTAAATGCTACTCCTTAATTTTATTTTAGATGTGGAAGATGGTCATACGTTGCATCTTGTTGTTAGACAGCCAGGCCAGTCAATTATATCAGGGAATGCAGGAAATGAAGGTTTGTAAAACTATTTATGTTATATGATTTTTATGTAAGTTCTTTTATTGATTAGTTGAAAATTCACCAAATTTTAAGAAAACATGCTCCTGTATCTCTGTGTTTGGATTTGCGTTTTTTCAATGTTTTATTATGCTCAATTTTTTTCAAGTTCTGTAACACTATGTTTTCATTTTAGGGAAAAGATTTGATATTTACAATAAAGATGTTCCTTCTTTATCATCAATCTATTCAACTGTGATATTCTCATGTTGTTGTGGATATTGACGCCATTATGGGGGGCGCTAATCAGGGTTTGGGTTTGGGTTCCCAGTTGTAACCAGTCATCCAGGGCTGGATCAGGAAATGTAATACCATCCAAAAATAAGGGGATAGAGTGCTAAGTTAGAAGATTGTATAATCTAGTGATTATATAATTAAGGATATAATTGTATTAGCCTAGGTTTAATCTTTGTGCTTGGTTAGGACTCTGTTGTTTGGTTAGGACTCATCTTTGATTAGGACTCCAGTATTTGATTAATACTCTTGTATTGGTCTATGTATGGGTCTATTGGTTTACAATAATTCATATTGGTTTGATTGGTGTTTCTCGCAATTCTTTTACATATACAAGGTTGGAGAAATACAAAAACTCGATAAAAATGCAAGAAAAACCAAAAAAATGAAGAGGGGGCCGGAATCATTGGGAAACCGGTCGGGAACCTGCTGGTTCTCAGCCTCTTGACCAGGTTAGGGAACCAGCCCCAAAACGGGAACCTGAACCCTGGCGCTAATGTTCCAGACCCTTTCTATCTTTCAATATTTTTGCTCTAGCTTGTGACGTTTGTTTGACCCAACTTTTGTGTTAATGGTTTCACTTCTATTACACTATGGACTTCAGAATGTACTGTTCCTTGGTTATCTCTATACTGCTGTCTAGCATTTCTGTGAATCTGTGGATATTGTTTTATCCATCCTGTTATCTTAAGAGTAACAACTATATTCAGCATAAATTGCTATGTTTTTACAGCTACCACATCGAATCCAACACGCCATCAGGGTTCTACAGTAGCTCGCAGTATTGTATTTGAGGCTGTTAATGTGGATCAGGGGAGCAATGAATTTCCAAGCATTGGCCAGGTAATGGTACATGCTTGATAGGTTCTATTGTGTTCAAAGAACCTGTATTGTTTATTTGGCATAATGCTGATGTATTGTATTTGCATTTTTTTATTGTAACTTCTTTTTGCAGATCCTCTCCAGTCTGTTTGGTCAAAATGCTGGAATGCCCGCGAATGTCAGTACGCATGTTTCGGTAATCAAGTACTGTTGAATTACTTGTTCATTGTTGAATTACTTGTTTACATGGAAACTAAAGGAGCTTCTTTGTTCTAATTCCAGGGTGGACCAGCACCTTCTGATACTGGATCTTCTGGGCCTGCACAATCTTCTCCACTCCCAACTGCTGTCAGGGTTGAACTTGACCAACAGCTGGCTCCTCTACATTTACAGTCTGAAGCTGCACTTGGGTCATCACAACCCAATGTAAGACTTCATCTTTGTTCCATGTCACATGCCCTCTGTAGTATCAGAATATTAGGAGATAATGGCATCAACAAGTGAATATTTCTTAATCCAGAGTTAATGGACTTCAATTCTTTTTCAGGTCATCCCTGATTCCTTGACCACTATTTCTCAGTACATTGACTTTATGAGGGATGCATTCAGGAATCAAGGCCTCAATGCAAATGGTCTGATTTCCTTTTCAATAGCTGGGTTCTATCTGATCTATGTACATTTGCTGGAAGTTTAAGCAGAATTGTTCTTTTACAGGACGAATAGATGGTAGTGTCGACCACAGAACTACAAGTACTCCTGCTGGTGGTACTCAAAATCAGGAAAGATGGTCTGATTCAGTTTCTGGACGGCATGAGCTTCCTACTGCAGCATTGCTAGCTGAAGCTATGCACTGTACTAGACAACTTCTTGTTGAGCAGGCCGGAGAATGCCTATCCGTAAGTCACACCTTTCAAAGTCCCTGTTAGTTATCAATTTGTTTTACATGATTTAACAGCTTTGTGAAAAATTGGAGCTAGTTTCAATTCATTGCTTGAGTTTTTTTTTAGGGGAAACAGTAGGAAAGTCCTACTGTGTGAAATATATTATCAAGCAGATAATAAAAAGTTACAAGAGAAAGAAAAACCAAAACAACAAAAAAGATTACAAAATAACAATCCATCTACTTAAACCAGGTTTAAAAGCTGGCTTAATTCCGAAGAATAATAAGATGTAAATCAGAGATAAATCTGCTCAACCAGACCGCAATTGAACTTGAATTATTTTGAAAAATCACCTCATTTCTGATTTTCCATATGTCCCATAAAGCCACAATTACCACTTCCCAATAAAAGTCTTCAATTCTCTTAGCCTTTTTTTTGAATATGAACAATATGCCCCAAATATTCCCCTCCATAATCCAATGAACTCCAATACGTCTCCAGCAAGTGATAGCAAACAGACAAAGAAAGAAAAGATGAATGTGAGTTTCTAATTTATCATTCTGACAACAAACACATTGCTGATTTTCCAGATGAAAATGTTTTTCTGTTAATAACTCTCTAGTATTCAATCTATTATACAGGAAGATCCAGAAGAAAATCTTTTGTTTGAAAATACAACTATTCTTCCAGCAACATTTAAAGATACCATGCACCTGCACATGACCTAGAATAGAGTATACTTTTTTTTTGTTGAATATTCAGCATTGAGAGGATCATTTAAACACCAAACATCATTAATGTCTCCCATCCTTCGAGGATGCAGATGCAATTGAGATAAATGAATGAATTGTTGATACGCAATTGGTGACAAAGGTAAGGAACAATAATTCACTAGCTCTTTCTTAGCGACGAAATTTCTTACAAAGTTCCTGATGGACAAAAGAATATAATTCTGCCCATTCATGAGACTGAACATTTCGATGCCATAGATCCGTCCAGAGACTACAAGTCAATTCATTACCAATGACACATTTGAACATCCCTTGGAAGAAAGAGAGATTTTGCAAAACATCTCTCCACCAGAATGATCCTTTGGTCTGTCTCTCCACCAGAATGATCCTTTGGCCACAGACCATTGGGAAAGATTATTGGCATAATAAATTTCTCATAATAAATTATTCCAAGGAATGTCCTTTTGATTAAAAAATTTAAACATGAACTTAATTAATAAGGCCATATTTTGAACTCTTAGATTCATCACCCCAAGGGGCCTCCCTGTTTTTTTGGCCTACAGACTTTTGACCAAGCAACTTGGCAATTATCTCCACTACAAGAAGATTTGACCCTTCCAAAAGAAGTCCCTTCTAATTTTATCAATTCTCTTAACAATCTTCTCCGGTAACTTCATAGTACTCATAAAGAACATTGGTAAGGAAGATAATATTGAATTTAATAAAGTTAATCTTCCTCCAAGAGAAAGGAAGGAATGATGCCATCCAGTAAGCCTTTTCTCTATTCTATTAACTAGTCCTTCAAAATCAGCCACTTTTGGTCTCATAGTGCCCAAAGCCAGTTCTAAATAAGTAAATGAAAAGAACCCACTTTACAACCAAGAATCCCTGCCAAATTAACAACTGTATCAGAGTCACAATCTATAGGGACTAAAAATGACTTATCAAAGTTCACTTTCAGACCTGTTGAGAATGCAAATGACTGCAGGAGGGCTTTTATCAAGAAAATTTCTTTAGAGGAACCTTTTAGAATAATAAGTGTTGTCTGCATATTGAATGATAGGAAAATCTTGACATGTTAAGTTGTTAATTGGAAGACCCAACACACCCTTCCTTTTAGCCGGATTCAAAATACTTTGAAGCAAGTGTGCTACCATCACAAAAAGAAGCGGTGTAAGAGGATCACCTTGTCTTGACACCTCTTTTGCAATCAATAATTTTTTTAGGAACATTATTAAGCAGAATATTAGAAGACCCAGAATTCAATAAGGAAGAGATCCAAGATAACCATCTATTGCTAAATCCTCTGACTTGCATGACTTTCAGAATAGAATTAGGCTCAATAGTATCAAAAGCTTTCTCAAAATCTAATTTGAGCAACACAGTTGGGATCTTTTTTGTTTTACAAATATGTATGTATTCAAAAGTCCAAGCCAAACAATTTTGAATAGAACGATTTTGAATAAATCCATACTGATTTTTATGAACTGTAGTTTCAATCACTTTCTGAAGCCTAGAAGCAAGGATCTTCGTAGTTAGTTGATGCTATTATTCACAAGAGAAATCGTTCGAAAATCTTTGACAAACGAAGCATCTTCTTTTTTTTGGCAAAAGAATAATCCAAGAGGAATTAAGTTTTTTAATATCCACCGATCCTTCAAAAAAAACTTAAAAAGAGCTTATAAAAGTCTGACTTGATAATCTCCCAACATGATTTATAAAATAAACCATTAAATCCATCTGGACCAGTACTTTTATTAGTGGCTATATGAAAAATGACCTTGTCAATTTCCTCTTGAAGAAAAGGACTTTCTAGTTGAGAAAAATCTCCCTTGAAATCATTAAGCAATTCATCAAGATCAAAAACACATGAATGATAATTAGAAGTCCCAATCGTCTTTGAAAGACGACCAAAGGAGTTCTGCCATTTCTTGATGATTGTTACTGCTACAACTAGAATCGTCACTTAAAGAAGATAGAAAATTATTCCTAAAATTTTTTGATGCCACAGCATGAAAAAACTTGGTATTTTCGTCACCAAACTTTGCCAACAAAACTTGCCTCTCTGTCTCCAATATTCATTCTCAACTTTCAAGAGATAATTTAAATGAACTTTGAGAGAGAGCTGAAATTTAAATTCCAAAGAGTTAAGAGATCTCTGCTCCTCTAAACCATCTAACAGAGCAATAATCAGATTGGAGTTTTCAATCCAAGTTTTTCTTTGATTAGTCTTTTTATTCCATGACTTTAAAGCTTTGCGAAGCACTTTAAACTTAGTAACAATTACTTTTGCAATATTATCCTCTCCATTGATAGAATTCCAGGCTCTTGAGACAACATCCTTAAAACCTGACCAATGCACCCAATGATTCTCAAATATGAAAATATGACCTATGGGCAAATTTGCATTAATTCTAACCACACTAGGCGCATGATCAGAAGTGGATTTACTTAACAGTGAGACTGTAGTATAAGAGAAGGTTTCTATCCAAGCTCCATTAGCAAAAAACTAGTCAAGCTTTTCCAGAAGCGGATTAAGTTGCATATTCGACCAAGCGAAACTTCTCCCTTTAAAAGGGATCTCCTCAAGCTGAAGCTGATTAATTGCAGCATTAAAACCATCCATTGCATTTAGATTAATTCGACCTCTATTTCTATTATGACTTGATCTCATGAGATTGAAATCATCCAAGACCAACCAGTTGTAATTATCTGGCATCAAAATATTTTGGAACCATAATAGAAAATCGTGCTTACCTTGAGGAGTACAAGGAGCATAAATGTTTGTTACCACCCAGGTCAATCCAAAAACTTTATGTACTAATTCAACTGTTAAAGAAAACCTATTCTTATAAGCCCCTTCACCTTGGAAGAGTTTAGAATTCCAAATTGGTAGAATGCCTGGAAGAAAAATCAAACTCCAAAAAGTTCTTAGGGCAGCAGCTTTTAACCAAAAATAAGTCCACTACCTCCATCTTAGTTTCTTGGAGACAGATAATACCACATTTTGCTTCTCGAGCCTTATTAAACACCTCTCTTTTTAGTAGGGGCATTCAATCCTCTTATATTCCAACTAAGAATACTATATATACTGTTTTTAGCCATAGATGAAATCAACACACACAAATAAACTATTACAAACATTGCAATAGTTAAGTTCACAAGCCAACCACCATAACTGTAATAGAGATAAAAAAGAGAACACTATGAATGACCACCAAAATAGCAAAGTTTTCAAAGTCCACAACACCCTAGCCAAAACAACAACCAACACAGTGAAGTAATTAGTCATCAAGCTCTTCAATGATTGGTCCCTGAAGGTGTCAAGCTGATAACAAATCAGACGACATGCCACAAGCAAGGCCCAAAGCTTGTACCATAGACAAAGAAAAATGAGGCACAACCTCTGGTCGGAAGCCTTTAAATTTTGCCGCTAGTCGAGGACTTCTTCTAAGATTTGATGAGGAAATTGGAACAAGAAGCTTCTTCTGTGCAGGATGCTTCACACCCAGACGATTGAGAAAAGCCTTATCATTCGTAGCAAGTTTCCATCCTTGTTCAGAAGAAGACTCTCTCGAGGCTTCAAAATTAAACAGTCCAGGAGACTTCAAAACATAAGGATAAACTGAGCAATCTTTGGTAGAATGTCCAAGAAGACGGAGGACACAATAAAGAGAACAATTTCCATTGCTTGGTACGAGAAACAAAGACAGCTTCTCCCAAAGAAGAATTACCAACAAAATCCCCCGAAGAACTGGTGATGTCCGAGAAGGAAAGATCCATTGACTCTTGAGCTGCTGGAACCCAGGCAAGCCAATTTTGCAAATTTTGATTATTATTGACTAGAGCATCCCAGTGTGGATCCCCTTCCATTTCTTCCTCAAACGGTTCTTGGTTATCATCCTCATCATCATCATCTTCATTTTCACCATCTTGATTAACATCCCCCTGATCATGTTAATTATTAACATCGCCACCAGGCTGATGAAAGTCATTAGGATCATCTTCATCACATTTGAGCACCAATGTGCCTAACAAAACAGATAACCACCTAAACAGTCTAGCTTAAACCCAAATTCTCATCAGGCTCAGTAATGACAAGGAATCTGGGAATATCAGTTAAGTCAGTAACCAAACACTTAATCATAGTGTCTGATCAATCCCCATTAACCTGAAACTCCTTGTCCCATTCTTTAAGAATACCGAAAGATGAAACTGCTTTGGCTAAATTATGAAAAGACCAAAAGTCTAAAGGAAAATTCAGCAACATAAGCCACACATAGTGATTAAAACTTTTCCTTCTAAGATTGGGTCCTTCATTATGCCTCATAAGAAATACAAGAAAATCCTCTGTAACATGTAGGCCTTCATCAAGCAAACAGTCTCTAATAAGAGGAGGCAAAACACACCATTGTCAAATCTGTGCCCAATGTAGAAGGGGAGTTATGAACTTGCAAACCCCTCATTTTCCAAATAGTTAGCAACCACCTGCCTGGGATGATTAGCTTCTGGCGTAAGATCAGCCACTACAACAGCTTCATTGGCTTCTGATCGAAGAGCAACACACCGAGTACGAAGAGGCCTATCTGGGATGACAATCTCCTCTAGTCCATGGTGTAAAATGTTGTGGGATCAACCCAGAAATTCGCCATGTTCTTTGAAGAACTGAATGCTAAAGGTGAAGAAATGGCTGACAGGACACAAGTCTTTTTTACTCAAAGAAGAAGGGCTAAGTAACATAGTGGAATGCGAACAGCCTCTATTAATCACCAAATCCTTGAAAAACCCAGAGAAGTTCTCAGAAAAAATCATTTGCTTGTCATTCTTGGCATGAGTACCAAAGTGAGGATTCGAAATTCCAAATGAGAAATCATTAACACCACCACTAATTGGCTTCGTTGCATGGATGCCAATCGGATGCATAGAAAACCGGGCCTTTGTGAAAGCACCCTTTCGCATGTAAAATTTCCGTTTATTATAGCCTTAAAACAGTATCCGTTAATATGGCCATAATTAAAACAAGTGAAACATCTAACATAAGATAAACAGTCTCTTTTAAGATGACCAGGAGCAAGACAATTAAAACAACTCTTGAAAGAATTTGGACGACCACCTTGCTTAAGAAAATTTGGATCCACCTGAACACTACTAGAAGACGCTTGCCGAAAATGATGAAGGATTGGTCGAAAATACCTTACGAACAGATTGACGACCAAAAAACGAAGGCAAGCTCAAAAGAATCCTACGACCAACTTGTCCAATAGGAACCAAAGTTTTGGTCGAAACAGACCCTCGGACAACTTCCCGAACAGGAGAAAAAAGGTTGGTCGAAATACCCCCAGAACTTATTTTCGACCAATCCTGCCTAACCTCCAAAGCTTTTCCTTTATCTTTCTGAGATGAAAACCGATTTGAGGATCTATAGTTGACAAATTTCCACTCCTTAACTTGTTCAGAAGACCATTTAACAAATTCAGCTTGCCAATTAGGGTCTCCATCTCTCCAAAGAAAAAAGGATAAGGAGAACTTCTCATGTATGATCGTCTCAGAATAGAGAATTTTAAAACCAACTTTCTTATTTGCCACAGAGAAACGGAAACCAAAATCAGAGAATTGAACCACATTGAAAAGTTTAGCATCACTTCCAAAGTATGCAGCTAAAATGTCAGCAATCACCCTCTCAGAAGGCCTGAACGCTGAAGGCCTGATGAAAAGTGTGAGGAAGAATTCTTTGGAGTCTTTGGCACAATCAAAAGTCACTCCAGAATGGAAAGAATACTCAACTTCTCTCTCAAAAGACACTCCAATATTCCAATCTAAATCCTTTGGATCAAACATGATGAAAATAGAAGAAGCCCGAGACAAAGAGAAAAGCCTCCTCCGTCAACCACAAATAGAAACCAGAGAGCAAGAGATCACGGATCAAACAGAAACCAAAGAACGAGAGATCACGGATCTAGCACGATCATAGGAAACCTAGGACCAGAACAAATCTCCAAACACCATCAAGAAGGTAAGATTAGATCACAGCAAGATCCACCAAGAACTAAACATCAGAGGGAGAATCCGAGGACAAACATCAGAGGGAGAATCCAAGGAACTCCTCTACCGAAAACCCAAAACTAGAGAAAGAATAAATCGCAATAGTTGAAGTGCTCCAAGGCACTTAGCACAGGTGATGACGAACCTTAACTCCGATCAAATCCCAGCGATGAGCGTATCGGCGCATGACGACCCCCAACGGCTCCTATTGCCTGAGTTAATAAATGCCATACATATAGGTTTCTTTTTTCTTTTGACTTAGTTCTGGAATTCCTGTTCCACCAATCTATGCCTATTTGTAAACTAATAACATTTTTCAATTCTGGCTGTTCAAATGATAATAAATGTTTCCTCAAATATATGAATAAAAGTCTGTTGAATGATTCCCATGCCAGTGGTTTTTCTGAAGTATTATGACTTTGTGACTGATGGTAGCTATGAGCACAAAATGGGTCTACGGTCTTCTAATTGTTTCTGTAATGCCTAGTTAGTTTGCTACATGAGTTATGTTCGCATAATTTGTTAATTTTTCCAAACATGACCAAAATTTTTTGTTTTAGATTAATATTATATATTGATATACAATGTTTTCCCCTTTAAATTGTTCCAGCCGGACAATGTATTTTTTATTTTTTAATAATGGTTGGTCATTTAAAAGCGTACATGAGGGGGAGCTACCTGTAGTAGTAAAGTATTATCAGTACTAAAGGAAAATCAGCCCCAAGGGGCTGCTTTTCATCTCTTTCTGGCTCATAGGTTTATATGCAGTTAGACATTTCTGCCATAACTAAATATTTTACAACTCACCAAATTATGATTCTCCACCCACCAAGATTTCATGAACACATACACAGACATGACATGTATTGACATGGTGACATGACATTTCTCCAAAAATATTGACATGAAGACACGAGTGTATATTTAAGTTAAAAAAATTGTATATATCACTGTTATTGTGCCTAGGCGTCTAGTCAGCGGCGCATAGTCGCCGTGGACAGTCGCCTCTCCGGGAGTTGAGTAGGCTGCTTCCTGGCGAATTCGGGCATCGCTCATGGACGACTAAGCATCACTTGGTTTTGTTGTGGCGGCTGCCTGAGCCTAGGTATCATTTAATTCGGCATCGCCCATGTATGACTAGGCGTTACCTGGTTTCATTGCGGCGGCCACCTGAGCATAGGTATCATAAAAGGAAAAAAAGCTCTTAAGAGTTTAGGGTTGTGCCACTGTGTGCATAGTCCAAGTGTTCAACTGTCCAAGTCTCCAAGATGCTTTTATAGTTCTCACTTCTAGCCCAACTATTTGAAAGTCTACACTGTATCCTCCTCTTTTGAATGCTGAGGCATCATGGCAGAGCAAGATCGGCACATGGTAGAGAGTTCAAGTACCTGCGAGCAGTATGAACCATCTAAGGATCCTAAACGGAAGGCTAATTCTAAAGATTTGGGATGGAAATATTGATTTTGGCTGGACTTAAGCAACAAATATTTGGTCAAATGCTTGCTTTGTCATAAATGAATGCATTCAGAAATCTAGAGATTTAAGGAACATCTTGTAGTGGGCTATGTAGATGTTAGTAAATGACCCAAAACTACCACAGTCATCATGAGAGACATGCAAGAGTACATAAAGAAGACTTCAAGAAACAAGCCGATTAAGTTAGGTGATGACGATGAAGAAGATGATGATGTTCAGAAAGTGGCACCGAAAGAAACATCATCTAAGGGTTCCTCTATTCATTCAAGTTCTGGAACAGCTGCTAAAAGTAGTTGACTCTTCAATTTAGATGACCGTCGTCAAAACAAACTAAATCGGTTGCTTCTTTGGTTCGGAAGACTCCTAAAGAGGTTGTTGAGGAAAGACATAGCAAGGGTTTTGCTCAAACAACCATTGAACAATGTACAAGGAGCAACAAAGAAAAAAGAGGGTGCATATGCACAACCAATTTTTTTTACGAGTGTGGCATACCATTCAATGTTGCCAACTCAAGGAGTTTTGAGATTATAATTGAGTCCATTGGGCAATTTGGACATGGGTTAAACCCTCTTGGTTTTGACAAGTTGTGGGTGCCTCTCCTTTCGAAGTAAAAAAAGGAGACTATAAGTTGAGGGAGAAGCAAGAGTTGGCCAGGAAGCAGTATGGTTGCACTCATGTCAGATGGATGGATAGATAGGCACTTGATTAATTTCCTTGTCAATAGTCTGGAGGGAACTTTCTTCTTGGAGTCTGTAAATGCATCAAATCAATCACATGTAGTGATGTTAGCAGACTTGAAAAAAGAATTGAGTACATCGGCAGGGATAAAGTCATTCAGGTAGTCACCGATAATGGTGCTAACTATAAGGCTGTTGGCAAATTTATAATGGAGAAGATCCCTACACTATTTTGGATCTCTTATGTTGCCCATTGCTTGGACCTCATGTTGGAGGACATTGAGAAGTTGAAAGAGTTTAAGATATATATTGAGCATGCAGAGCGTGTCATCACATTAATTTACAGGCATGGGAGGCTTCTTGATGCAATAAGGAAGAAGACAGGCGGGAGGGATCATGTGAGACCGGAGCTATTTGATTTGCCACAGCATTCCTCATTTTGCAGTGTTTGTATAAGCATAGAGCTTTGAGATGTCTCTTTGTTAGTGAGGATTGAAATAGGTCAAAATTGGCAAGCACAGAGGTGGGAAGAGAGGTGGGAAAAATGATAGTGTGCTTTCTTTCCGATTTTGGAATTCCATTGAAGATTCCATAAGAGCATCACAACTGCTTATTGTGATGAGGATGGTTGATGTTAATGAATATGAGAACATGTGAGGTAGCTTTGGAAAATAGATTGGCAATTAAACAATAAAGTCCCCGTGAGTACTACCAACACATGGAAGTATTCAAGTTATTTATCTTTTTAAGCTTCTAAAACCTAAGTTTGATTCTTAGACATTTTAGTTGATGGGTGGGGTGCTTTGGTGGGCATGCTATCGAGCTCTAAGTATTTTCAAGGCATCTTGTTGGTCTTTGTTGTTCATCTTTCAGTTGTGAGCGCGATTAGAATACTTTTGAGTTCGTAAGTAACTAAGCAACATTATGTCTAAGGACTATATGCTATTAGGAAACAACTTATTTATATTGTTTCTGTTTGCTATTTATAGATCCATACGAAAAAAAGGAAACGATTAGAGCATGAGATTGAATGATCTGTTTCTCATTCAATATTACTGGAAGATTGCAAGTAGGTTCCAAAAGCGGCGTATAGAAGGAACCCAACTTTACCCCATTGATCCTAGAAGACTTTCAGTGGAACGATGAATGGGTTCATAGTAGTTCTGAAGTTGTTCATACCGGGGATGATCTTTTATAGGCTCATGTTGATGAAGTCATTGGTGTATCAAACACTTCAGGGTCACAATGTTCCTAAGAGAGCTCATGGTGAGGTGATAGGCTGTTCTCGACATGGAAACCAGATTCAGACAATGAAGAAGCCGAACCTTTCGTGATTGATGATGAAGATGTTGAAGATGGTTATGGCCATATTCCACCTATTCTTACTCATGAGTGGACCGAGTGTTCACGAGGGCCCTATAGATGATTTAGAGTTGGATGATTTTTGAGACTTGGTGGTGTAATTACTTTTGGTGTCTTTGATATTAGACTTGGTGGTGTCTGAGATTAGACTTGTCTTTGATAATAGACTCATGCTATAACTTTGGTTAGTTTGCAATGATATTATGTTATTTACTTATTTAATTGTTGCCTACAATATATAATCTGTAGCCTAATTGTTGCCTAGGTGGGCGCCTAGGCGTCCAAGGGGCGCCATGATAACCATGGTATATATATGTTCTAACCTTAACCTCAGTAGCGCATGTTTGAAACATCAATTTAGCATCCTCTATGAAATGAAGAAGACTTGAGTATATTATAATAAATTGCTTAAGCACAGGTCTATCTAACACCACAGGTTGAGCAAGTAAAATAAACAAAATAAATTTGAAGTGTTTCACACAAATAGAGAAACTAACATCAGAAACAGGACATATCTAGTTTCTTTTATTGTGTTTTTTCTGAGGTACATAGTGGACACAGCATTGACACCATGTTTTTCTTAGGCATGTGATGGACATGACATTGACAACTTTATATAATAGACACGGCTCTGATACATGTCGAAGAAGTGTTGGGGGGTGTCGGTGTCGGATATGGGCACGCTACTTAGTCGAATTGTTGGTGCAACCTAGCTGCCGACCAACTTGTCAAGAATAAAAGAACAAAATACTATTGGTTAAAGAAGTTTGGTGAATTAATTCATTTACCATTAGTCACAGCAGCTGCTATATTCTTTCACTATCTCATTATAACTATTGTTTTAGCATTACTTTTATGGTTCTGAGAGTCTCATGCTGATTGCAGCAACTATCAAGGCAATTGGGAGATCTTGTGAATGTAACTGATTCTGCAATGCGGAGGAACCTTCAACATAGTGCCATGGGTTCTGGAGTTCTCCTGCAGAATCTTGGTTCATTACTTCTAGAGCTTGGTCGCACCACGATGATGCTGCGTATCAGTCCAGCACCTGTAGGTCTTCTGAACAGCCACATTTCTTCCATTCAGATTGGAAATGAGCATGTACTGACCTTTTTCCTTTTTCAGTCAGAAGCAGTTGTTAATGCTGGACCAGCTGTTTTTATATCTCCATCTGGGCCAAATCCTCTTATGGTTCCGGTGAGTTAAATCTTTCATTTTGGCTTTTATTAAGAGTTAAAGCCCCTTAATCCTATGTGCTAACTCATTTTTTTCTAGCCTGTTCCGTTTTTTCCAGGAACAAGGTCTGTCCATATGGGTCCCATATTTTCTGGTTTCAGTTCACAAGGCTCTCTACCACACCCAAGAGATATTGACATTCATGTCCGTACAAGTGAGTTCTGTTCTTATAATGTGCTCCTTCCTGCATCTTGGAGTGTTATTGATTTGAAGTTTGGAAATTTTCAAACTTGTTCCTTGAGAGTTACTTAAAGCTTGCATGTTTAGCTAGTTTTAGCTTTGATATATGCAGAAAGTCTGTTTCCTATCTTGTTGTATCTGAAAATTACCATTGATGGGGGAAATGCTAGTTGGTAACTTCCATGAGTGGAATAGGGATGGACCTGTATTCAAGATTTTTCATTTGAGGCTGCTTTCCAGATTTAGTCAAGTCGAGTTCATTCTGCCATGCTAAATAAATCAGCATGATCAATAAGGTGAGTCCAGGCCTGGCGGTGAGTCTAATCCTGACGATGGGTCTAAATCATATCCTTACCCGATCCTTACCTATATATCACTTATAAGGATTCAACCCCAACTCAATTCAAAAAACCATTCCTGAATCTAATCCAATTTTAACTCCTTTCCAACCTAATCCTCACCCAACACCTACCCATTTCCAATTTTTAGGATTCAACCCATTTGGAGCCCAAAGAGACCCATTTAGACCTTAAAAGAGGCTTAAATGCCATAGAAGGTGGGGAGAAAAGAATAAGGACTCATATTATTTTGTGGGCTGGACCCATTTGGACTCTAATTTTTCTATTTTAATCCAATTTTTATCCTAGTATATTTTGAAGCTATCCTTACGTGATTCAATTTTAATTTTTCTTAATCCATTTAGGCTCACTCAAAGCTAACCCATTCTAGATCCAATCCTTTTGGACCCATTTAGATTCTACCCTTTAACCGACCGAGGTGAGTCAAGTCAATAATGGACTAGAGCAGTGATGGGAAACTTGTGCAGGTTTCTAACAATTAATTGGGATAGTTGTACTAGATGATGCATATAGATTACTGTTTCTTGGTTTCAGTGTATGTTTTTTCTTGTTACTTTTGTTAGTTTGGTTGATGGTTATTATTAAATGCAGTATTTTTTGGTCATTAGGTGGGCCTGTGACTGTAGCCAGTACTAACCCAAGTGAACTGGCTGGGGCACAACAAGCACAAGAACATACAGATAGAACAGGAAATGGTTCACATGCAAATATTAGTGAAGCATTTACAGGGGCTATGGGTGGTGCTCCTTTTGCTGTTGAGTCTGGAGTTAGAGTGTTGCCACTTAGAACAGTGGTTGCTGTGCCAGCTGGCATCAGCCGTCCTCCATCAGGCTCTTCTAGTGGAGGAGTTGGTTTAATCTATCCATTGCTCACCAGAATTCAACAAAGGGCAAATGTTAATGGTAGTGATACACGAAATGGTCAATCCCCAAATGAACCCACTAATAATGGCATTCATGCTAATCAGCATCCGATCCTTCAGCCATCATCTCAAGCTCATGAAGCAGGTGAATGCATTTCTTCACTTCATCTGTATTATTGTTTTCCTCGTTGAAGCATTTCATATTTAGTACTTTATTACGGGAGAGTATCCACCTAAGTTAGCGCTGCGTGTTAGACATGATATTTTGCAAGCAGTTGTCTCAACAAATACTGCATAGCATTGTTAGATTGCTATGAGTTGTTGGGTATCTAATCCATTTAGTCCAACTTCTGGTGGAATTGTAATACTTAATTCCCGTCTTTCTTTCCTCAATAATGGATTCTTGTAACAGGCAATCTGGAACCGCCAATTGATACCAACTTGGGGAACAGCTCTCAAACCCCATCTGTGCAGCACAATGGCCAGGGTCCTCTTTCTCAGTTGCTTGATAGACTCCATTTGATTGGATCACTATTTTCAGGAGAAAATGTTCAGGCAAATGGCACCAGTCAGCAAGCTTCAATGGCTGGATCTGCTGAGCAGGTAGATGCTAGAAATGCTGGGACAACAGAAGCATCAGGGGTCAGTGATGAGGGGCTACGTTTTTCTTATTTGGTCCAGCAGATTATGCCATTTATCTCTCAGGGTGGAACAGCTGCAGGTCAAAGTGCCCTGGTAGACAGTGTCAGTACTCCTTCACAGGCAAGAGCAATTTATGTTTGTAATGTTTTATTATGTTTGTAATGATGGAATCAAAATATTGGTACTGGATGCAGGCTGCATCTGAGAGCTTAAACAGTGAACAGGATGGCTCAAATGATTCTCGCAGTCCGCAGCAACATCAGCGTGACCCACCTGAGAATCCTAATTCTAAAAGACAAAGGTATGCTTAAAGATGTTTAGGATTTTGTCTGATTTCACTTGAGACTTGGCATGCAGATGTTTAGGTTTTTGTCTGATTCACTTGAGATATTTGAATGCTTTATATGGATGGATTTAATGTATATTTGATGTCCCTGTTTGAGTGGTTCAACTTAACTAGGGGTATAATCGGATCGGATTCGGATCGGATAGTGGTCATACAATATCCAAATCTTATTAACTTTAATCGAATTCGAATTGGATTTTTACTCCATTCGGATCGAATTCGAATGTTATTCGGATTATATTGCTAAGGCGGCGACGGTGGCGGGAATGGGGGACCGGAGAGGAGGCGGCGGTGGTGGGGACTGAGGATGGCTGGAGGAAAGTGTGACGGGAGACGGGGAAGGAGGCGGTGGTGGTGGCAGTGGGGATTGGGGACGGCCGGACGGGGGAGGAAGGTAATGACGGGAGATGGGGAAGGAGGCGGCGACGACGGGAACAGAGGAGGCGGCGGCGGCAGTGGGGACGGGGGACGGGGGACGGGGGACGAAGGCGGTGACGAGAGACGGGGAAGGAGGCAGAGGCGACGGAGTGGTGTCGCCTTTCTTCGTTCCATCACTTCTCTCCAATGTCTCTAAACCCTAATCCATGGCTTTTCGCGTGGGCTTCGCGTTTCGCCCTAGCGACGATGAGCTCATCCGCGTCTTTCTATGCCCCAAGATCACGGGAGACCCTCTTGACGGCGTTTGCGGCATCTGCATCCACGACGTTGACGTCTACAGTGCCGTGCCCGCCACGCACACCGCCGAGCACGCACACGCTAGTGGCGAAGCCAAGGGTGCCATGTGGTTCTTCTTTAGCCCCGTGCGGTACCGCAACAGGGGAGGCGGCAGCGGGGACGGGGGAGGAAGGTAGCTATGAGAGACGGGGAAGGAGACGGCGGCGCCGGGGATAGGGGACGAGAAGTGGGGATTGAGGTTTTGCTGATGTCCTAAATCTAACAGATTCAAATCTAACTAAACGGATTCGGATATTATCCGAATCCGAATCCAAATCTGAATCCGAATTCAGATATTATTATTATTATTCAGGGCGATTTCCCGCTCGAAGGTTGGTACCAGTTACCAGCTGTAACCGGTTGGACTCCGGCCGTAATGCAGCATTTAAACTGGTGGTCTGATTTCAGAGCTGGCTGGAAACCGGAACTGGCAAGAAATTAAAATTTTCCAGCCATGAACTGGCTGGAATCCGAAGCCTATATGTATTTGCATGCATCTATTTCCTGTTAATAGGCTAATAGAGGCTTTATTATGTCGCATTATCCTTAATTAATGGATGAGTTGTTTGTTGGCATAAAAATCTGAAATCATGGGTAAAAATAGGGTAGTGGGGTTGCAGTTATGGTATCCATAATATCAAATTAGTTGTTCCTGTGCAGCAGTAATCTTGGACGGTTAGTTTATCGATTGCATGGATGCGTAATTACAGATTTAAGCTGTTTCTATACATTTAGAAATCTCTGATTAACCTTAACTAAAGGATATGCATGGGGCGTAACCTCCTATTGGTTGTTTCCAATAATATCGGACTAGCCCCCTTGACTAACAGATTTGTTAATATATATGCATTAATCTCGTATTAGCCTTAATTAAGGGACTATTCATTTTTATACATGTACCAAGGCAGTATATGGCAAATTTATACCGTCAGTCATCAAATTTTAACCTTAATACAGCAAAAATAATTCAAATCCACTGTCATTCTATATGCATCTTCCATATTTTCGAATGAGACTCAAATTGAAATGAAAATTTTGATTTTAAATATGAATTTGAACTGGGCGGTTTATATCCTCTCGGTCTAGGCCAGGGTGGCAGGTTCCTGGTGGGAACTTGAACCATAATAATAATAATAATAATAATAATAATAATAATAATAATATGATGAATAATAAATAATCGTCATTGTGAAAAAGAAAACCTTTAGATCTTAAGACATGATAGGATTAAAATATAGGTTTAAATGATCTGAATATCTCTCGTAGTCAACTAACAAAATTGCAAACATGGGAATGATGTTTTCTTTTTTGAAGGAAGTTCATAATAGTGCATACATATCAATGCTGTTTCGCTTGATCCTTCATGAAAATAATCATAAATGGTCATTGAATTAGGCAAAAGGATTGAAATTGGATTTCGGCTGAGGTGAAAAAACAACTTTCCGGACATGTCCATGCTTTCAATGCTGTTGGCTTCTCTGAGAGCTTTGCTGTTGGCTTCTAGTTTGTTAATACTAAATATTAGGACAATAATATTTATAACTAATTATTTTACTTGTGTTAATATTTTTGCAGAACGAGTGAGTGATCCAGATCTGGGTGCCTTGCCGTTGTAGGGGAATCTATTTCGCAACTAGTGATCTTTGCAAGATTTTTGCCGGTTGTCACCCTGAAGGATGGTGGATGGAGTATCATATTGAGACGAGTCAAGTCATAACAACGTCGAGAGGATTTGTCGGTATTCAGTGGTATATAGTTGGCGTCTAGGACATTAGGCCAGGCACCTATGCAATTTGTTTTTGCACATCACTTCTTGTAGTTTGCTATTTTAAATAGCAACCCTATTTTACAAACTGGTCTCGTATCTCCAATCTGTAAAACTTAATTTATTTTATTGAATTGTTTGTGCTATTAATCTAGTCTCATTTGTTTTTTTTTGTGCAATAGCAGCAGCCTCTGAGAATTTTCGTTGGATAGTAAATTTTTTTGGGTGCATGGGTATTTGGCATGGGATCCGAATTTCTCATTGGACGAGCCAAGAGGAAAAACTTAGGAACGGCTAGTTCTTAAGTTATTATCGAACGTCACGGGGCCTAAAACCAGTCTGGCTTTGGGTTTTTGGAGCGCGACCGTGAGCTCTTCTAAACTACCTTAGTGGCTTGTGAAATCTTAAACCCACCTGCAATCTTCGTTCTAAATATTAGGTGGGTGCCAATGTTATACAAAAAATGAACATGGTATACCGGTTGTATTCAGTATAACTAATTTTTCATAATGGAAAATAGAAAAGATAGCTTTAACGGAGTGGTATATAACTAACTTTACTCCTTTCCAAATAGTGGGTTGGTAGGAATTGTATGATATATTGCTGTGCGATTTAAAATTCTATTACAACAGTGTAGGGTTTAAATTCATTAAACAGAAATGTATCAGTTATTGTATATGTTTTACAAGAAATTTAAAATTTCCATTTTATTTAATTTTTTAAAGTGAATGACTTGTTAATGACACATAAGCATATAAGAAGATAACGTTGATGCCTCGTAACTCTAGTGGTAAAATTGTCAAAATGAATGGGTGTGATGGAGATTATTATCAGAGTTAGTTGCTCATATTGTTTTATAGTCACAAAGGCTACAGTACGAGAACTTTCATGGTCGCAGAGACAATGAAAAAAGACTACGGTCTCATATACCCACGAGTATTGTGGTCGTGAGGACTTCTCACGATCATAGAGGTCATGGAGACGAGCAAAAACAATATATGGTTGTAGCCAGTACGCGACCATGTTTGTTGAAGATTCGTGTTAATCGTGGGTAGCGATTGAATTCTCCCAAACACGATCTCAGGATAATATAACTTCCTCATAGACATGAAAACCATCAAAGAAGATAAGAATGAGTGTGTAGTTGTGCTATAACCGCATATCTCAAACTGCACATCACAACTGCTGGAAGTTGCTGACGACAGCCAAACCTCTCTTTATTAGTACTCTTTCGATAAGTATAAAAGGAAAAAGAGAAGATTGGAGAGGGGGATCCAGAAGAGATAAGAAATTCTTAGAGATAATAGGAGATCATTAGGCTTTACAACAATCTCTCTTTGTAATTCATCACACTAATAGTGAAAGCACAACAGGAAGTAGGGTTATTACTCAATCTTTTGAGGACCTGAATCTGTATAAATTGTGTCATTAGATTCATAAATATCATGATTTACTTGGTACACGTATGAAATTGCCTCCATACTAAACAACACAAAGCTCTATAAGTTTGACTAGGAACCCTAGTTTCAATCGTCGACAGCTGGCGCCCGCTGTGGGGCTCTTTTAGGGTGTCATTCTTCACCAAGAATCTTAGTAAGTTATGCCTCTTTGTCATGATTCCGAGAACGATTTCAGTTTCGAAGATTATCTTGACGTTGACATGGATGATGAAACATTATTCATGGGAAACGACGAAGTTGCCTTTGAGCCCTGTGCTCAGGAGGACTCTTATCCGGTTCTGGCAACATCCATCAACCATAAACCGGCGATGGCAATTCGCTCGCTCTCTGTGAGGTTTCCCACAGTCGTAGACGAGTATGTGCCACAACCCATTGTCCCAGATAATGTGGGCGATGATGATCTTGAATTTAGTCTGGAAGGATATGCTCCAGACAATCTGAAGTCCCCTCTTTGACTTCAAGTCTGACTCGGGCGAAGAGGAGATGCTCTCTCCATCTGCGAACTTGGCTCCTTAGGAAGTCGTTGCACTTTCCGAGGAAACCCCTGAACAACGTGTGGCCAGGAAGGAGGAACAACGCAGACAGGAGGAGATTGCAGCTCGTGAGTGACGAGAGGCAGAAGTGTGCAAGGCCATAGAGGAAGCTTTGCGTTCTGTGCAATTACGCTATGAGTCCGCTACTCACGACCTTGGTCCGGGAACTTCGGCACCTTGAGAATGTCCCGCCAACAACATCATGATGGTCGTAGGCGGGACAAAATGCCACTCTCGGCCCCGGAGTATTCCCTGATGGATGAAGCCACGATGAAAACGCCACCGGCGCCCAGGAGAATTACACGAGATCGTCTCCACACGATTGCAGAAACACTACGCAATCCTCCTCCTGGTGTCACAAACGATGATGGAGTAGTATTTGCAAGGGTGCTCGCGAATACTCTCGACGGAGTTGCATCGGATGTAACTCCAACGGCTTCATCACGTTCGGTAACTCGTTCCCGAGAACGGGATAGCTGTTACCAAATCCGGGGATAGCGCGACCGTGGCTACACCATGTCTACCCGGCACTTCAAAACCCGTCGAACTGGTAGATCTCGCGACCATGATCGTGAACTAGTGCACTTGCGCTTGGGACCGCGTCGCGAGTTTCCCCATATTAATCCTTTTCGCTAACAAGGAGGTGGTCGCGATGGTCGACAACCACATAGTTCATATATGGGTTGTAAGGCATTCTCACCAGGATTACAAGCCGTAGTCTGGCCAGAAAAATTCAAACCCGGTATGATCGAGAGGTTCGATGGAACTAAAAACCCATTTGAATTTCTCCAGATTTACGTTACTGCCATTCAAGCGGTAGGAGGAGACGACTGGGTGATGGCAAACTATTTGCCAACGGTCCTGGAGGGTCCGGCATGGACTTGGTTGTTTAATCAACCAGAAGGGTCGATTTATAATTGAGAAATGTTCTGTGATGCGATCCTCAACAATTTTCAAAACTACTATGAGAAGCCTGGTAAAGAAGATCTTCATCGACTACGCCATACTTTGATTGAGACGCTTTGGCAGTTCATTAAGAGATTCGTGGGTGTGAGAAATACTATTCCCAATATCTCTAATTCTTCGGTCATTCAACCTTCAAGCATGGCGTCAAATACCGGAGATTCATAGAGGACTTGAGCATCCATCCACCACGATCAGTGTTGGATCTTTTCGACATGGCTGATCGTTATTCGGACGTAGCTAAGGCCGTCGAATGGAATAGGATGGTTGATAAGGGGAATTTACCTCCTCAGCTTGGTCTTAAGTCTGACAAAAAGGATGATTCTAATAAAAAACCTGAATCATCCACGGGCGAAAAGTCCAAGAAGCCTAAGAAGAATGGAGCACACCAGTTCCAGGAGATCGCCCCTGTGAACAAACAACCACAAGGAAAAGGTAAAGACATTCCATTCAAAAAGTTTAAACCCCCTTCAAGTGGTTGCATGAACGACCACTCGGAAAAACAGACTAACCCACAGGGCAATAACAAATTGTGTCCATTGCACAATGTCCCCAAACATGATCTCAAAAATTGCCGCAACTGATTGAGGCAAATGGAGGACTTTTACCAGGGTAAAAGACCTATGCCAACTATACCAGAACAGGGACAATCTTGCGGGATTAAGGACACAGATGGAGACAAAGATATGCCATATCAGGTACCCAACAATCATGTTAATGTCATTTTTGGTGGTTTTTCGTCTTATTTTTCTAAACGCCAATTTAAAGCTGTTTACCGGGAGGTAAATAAAATTGAAGCTCCAATAGGAGAGCTTTAGTTTCCCCATTGGTCAAAGATTTCCCTGACCTTCAACGAGGAAGATTTCCCTAAGGGACTAATGCAACCACTTGGACTTCCTTTGGTTATTTCTCCTACCATTAGCAATGCTAGGGTAGGAAGAGTGCTGGTTGATGGAGACAATTCTCTTGACCTGCTTTTGGTAAAAACCCTTGATGAGATGCAAATACCTTGTTCCAAGATTAAACCAATAATCCACTCGTTTCACAGGATAATTTTTGGCCCTTCGATGATGCCAATCAGTTAGATTGTACTGCCAGTGACACTCGGAGGACTAGAAAACTTTCGAACGGAATTAATTACTTTTGATGTAATTGATTGTGATTCAGCATATAATGCCATTTTTGGCAAGCCTTTACTCGCTAAATTTATGGTGGCGACGCATTATGCTTATCAATGTGTCAAAGTGCCAGGGTCAAAAGGTGTGATCACAGTCATAAGCAGTCAAAATACGGCTCTCACTTGTGCTCGCATATCTCTGGAATTGGTCGATCAACTTCTCCTCCGAGACGTCAAAGTTGCGACCACAGAACCAGATGCGGTCAAGGTAGCTCCGCGACCGAATGAGAAACTCAAGCAGGTTCCATTATTCCTAGAAGACCCATCTAGAACAATTCAGATTGGGTTAGGGCTGGATGACAAATAGGAATTTGTGCTCGTGACTTTCCTTCAAGTTAATGTAGATGTGTTTGCATGGAAACCATCCGACATGCCTAGAGTCCCAAAGGAAGTGATCGAGCACAGGCTAGCAATCCGGCCTGGACAACGACTAGTAAAGCAAAAGCTTAGGCGCTTTGCTCCTGACCGACAAGAAGCCATTCGTTCGGAGTTAGACGAACTCCAGAAGGTTGGTTTTATTCATGAAGTTGACCATCCCAAATGGCCCGCAAATTCGGTCATGGTCCTGAAATCAAATGATAAGTGGCGCATGTGCGTCGATTACACCAGTCTTAACAATGCCTGTCCGTAGGATGATTTTTCCCTTCCCCGCATCGAACAGTTGGTCGACTCAACAGCGGGTTGTGAACTGATGAGCTTCCTAGATGCATATTCGGGGTACCATCAAATTAGCATGGCAGAAGAAGATGAAGAGAAAACTGCCTTCATCACACAATTTGGCACTTACTGCTACGTCGGAATGCTGGTTCCACGTATCAGCGCTTGATGCTGAAGATCTTTCTTTCTCAATTGGGGCGTAATGTAGAAGTTTATGTTGATGATCTGGTTGTTAAGAGTTTTGAAAGCTCTAGTCATATAGATGATCTCACTAAAACTTTCTGTAATTTGAATAAACACAAAATAAAGTTGAATCCTGAAAAGTGCTCCTTTCGAGTTTCTTTTGGTAAACTTTTGGGTTTCCTTATTTGTTCAAGAGGCATTGAGGTTAATTCCGAGAAAATCTGGGCCATTGAGCACATGCGATCTTCTTCAACCACGAAGGAGGTACAAAGCCTCACCGGACGCATGGCGGCATTGAGCTGTTTCATTTCTCAGTTGGGCAAACGTGGTTTATCTTTATTTAAGGTTCTACATAAGCACAATGGTTTTTCTGGTCGGATGAAGCCGAAAAAACCTTTTAGGAGGTAAAAGCATACCTCACCAGTGCTGCGGTGTTGGTTTCTCTTGTCAAGGGAGAATCATTAATCATCTATTTGGCTGCTACCGCTCACACGGTAAGTGCAATTCTCGTCGCGGAGAGGGAAGGTGTGCAACGACAAGTTTCTTATGTAAGTGAAGTACTTCATGGACCTAAGGAGTGTTACCCTGAAGTCCAAAAGCTACTCTCTTAATAGCTTCTAGAAAGCTACGACATTACTTTCAAGCGCACAAGGTTTTCGTGCCCTCGTCCTTTCCCTTAGGAGACATTCTCTGAAATCCGGAAGTAAATGGTCAAGTTGCGAAGTAGGCAGTAGAACTTGGAGCATTCGATCTCCATTTCATTGCTCGAATAGCGATTAAATCACAAATTCTTGCAGATTTTGTGGTCGAATGGACTAATCCCGAACCACCGATGCAAGAACCAGTGAATTCAAAAAATACCGATCATTGGATGATGTATTTTGATGGCTATCGTAGTTTTCAACACTGGGGGGCTGGAGTGGTCTTAATCACGCCTTAGGGCGACCAACTCCAGTATGTCGTACAATTACACTTTGTTGCAACCAATAATGCAGCAGAGTATGAAGGTCTTCTAGCTGGGCTTTGAGCAGCAAAATTCCTTGGAGTCCATCAGTTAGTGGTGAGGGGAGACTCACAGCTAGTCGTAAACTAGGTAAATAAGGAGTACAACACTTCCGATGAGACAATGGCTCATTACTTGGACGAAGTGAGGAAATTGGAAAAACACTTCAGTAATTTTGAAATTCAATTTGTTTAGCGAAGAGACAACGTTCTCGCAGACCAATTGTCAAAAATTGGTTCCTCACGCGCATCCGCTCCGGCAGGAGTGTTCGTTGAACACTTAAAATACCCCTCGATTATGACCTCCATCGAGGATGATGAGGCAATGACTAATGTCGTCAACCTCGAGCATGAAGCAGATTGGATCCGACCATTGATGATCTATCTCGAACATGGGACCTTACTTGAGGATGAAATCGAAAGTGATTGGTTAGTTAGAAAAGCGCGACTGTATAGATTGGTTGAATGAGCCTCATACAGAAAAGGTACTCAAGGAGTATTAATGCGTTGTATACCTCAAGAAGAGGGAAAATCCCTTTTGAGAGACATTCATGGAGGCATGTGTGGTGTATATGCATCTTATCGAACACTGGTTAGAAAAGCCTTCCGACAGGGTTATTACTAGCCTTCGGCACTTAATGATGCCATGCAATTGGTCAAAACATGCTCGTAGTGTCAATTTCATGCTTGACAAGTTCATCAGCCATCCTATGCATCACAGACTATTCCCTTGACCTAGCCATTTGCCGTTTGGGGGAATAGATATAGTGGGTCCTATGCCCTAAGCGATCAATGGATACAAGTTTTTGTTCGTAGCCATTGACATGTTTACCAAATGGATTGAAGCTGAACTAGTCCGCAATATTACCGCCGCTACGACGAAGAAATTCTTTCATAAGAATATAGTGACACTATTTGGTGTTCCAAATCGTCTTATTACTGATAATGAGTCCCAATTTGTTAGTAGTCTTTTACTAGACTATTGCGACGATATTGAGACCAAAGTTTGTTTCGCATCTGTTGCTCATCCACAAAGTAATGGTGCAGTTGAACGTGCCAACGGGCAGATTATACAAGGGGTTAAGAAACGTGTTTTCGACTGCCTTAAATTGCGCTCGGGGGCTTGAGTAGATGAACACTACTCCATTCTATGGGCATTATGAACAACAACCAGTCGAGCTACAGGAGAGACGCCTTTCCAACTGGTTTTCAGTGCAGAAGCCATATTGCCAATTGAAATCCAAATTGGCTCTACTCGTGTGGATCGCTTTGATACTATAAATCAGAGTGAGAAACGGGAAGAAGATCTTACTCTTTTTGAAGAAAAAAATGGCAATCGAGCATTGGTTAAGTCAGCGACATATTTACAAGACTTGCGTAAATATCACAACAAAAGGGTGCGACCATGTAGGCTTCACGTAGGTGACTTGGTTTTACGAAAAATTCAAAACCAATCTGCAATAAGTTCTCCCCTCAGTGGGAAGGTCCCTATATTGTGGTCTCAAAGCCGTGACCTGGATCGGCTCGATTAGCTAGAGAAGATGGGAGAATCTCATCTAACACCCAGAATATAGACCAGCTACGTAAATTTTACGTGTAAGTTTTTTCCATTTTCATTGTCCATATCTTTATATTAATAAAGTACCTTTTTACTCTATGTTATGGTTACATTCCCATTTTTCGTCCTTTTTTCTTTCTTCGGGTCACGCCTGGGGGCTAGTCACAATAAACACCTTACTATAATGTTTAGGTGGATTTGCTGACTAATGTCATGGTCACGTCTAGATAAGACATCTCTTTGTAAGCCATTTCTTAACGCATAAGAGACTTACTAGCATGTTTCTGATCATTCGGGTGGTTGTTAGTTAGTAAAAAGCTTATGCATTTGTGTTAAGATGTTTGTTCTTGCGATCATATGATAGCATCTAGTTATGCCATCCTTTTATAAGCCGTTTCTCAACGCATAAAAAACTTTCTAGTATGTCTCTGATCATTTTAGCTGTGATATTATTATCCTGCGACCATGATACTATGTTTTTAGTATCAATGATCGCGTGAGGGGACTAGGGGAATATAACTGTAATATTCAGTCAATAGATTTATCATTTTTGCATAGTATTTATCACTTAAATATTTCTACTAATCATATGAATTTGCAACATAAATTTCTATATTCATTGTTAATCGTTAAAAGGTTACAATGAAATGCAATACATCAAGGAAGGCTGAGATAACGCAATAATTTTTCTATAAGTGGCTTGATCTCGTCCCTGATTGCATTCAATTGATCCTCGTTGTCAACAACTATGTCTTCCACCACTGGGTTCAAGTTCAAATTCGGACCATGGTAATGTCTTAGTTTGCAGAGTATGGCAGAGGTCACTTCACTGACATCGGTCTTCAGTGCCTCCTGCGTTTCCTTACAAACTCTGGAATGTTGGAACCGAGAGAATCAGATTGAGCTGTGACCAGGTTACAGGACTCAGCAAGGGATAGATCATCCTTCTTAGTATTGATAATTTCTGCATCAAACGAGTCCGCAACTTCCTTTAGCTTTGCAAGGGTATTCTTCTAAACGAGATTGCAGTTTCTGATGATCTCCTCCATATTTTTCTTCTCATTGAGAGTTAGCTTTGCAGTCTTTTTTGCTTTATTCTTGACTGAATCAAGGTCGTTGATGATATCATGGAGTTTATCAAGGTCGATTCCTCGCCTAATAAATTTCTCCTCAAATTGATCCCTTTCCTCGGTCAGTTTAAGATTATTTCTTTTTGATCTGATCGAAGAAAGAAACAAATTCAGTATAGTTTGCTCTTAAACAGTTCAGAACAGCAATGACAAAATTTTGCTAAAGTGAACTTACGAACAACATCGGCTTGCAATTTGTTGCAAACTAATGTGAGATTTTCTTTTTCCCTTTGGAGAGAATCATATGATCATGTTTTCTCCTCCAAGGATATGAGGGCTTCAGAAATTTTTTCTTCGTTTACCCCCAGAGCTTCAGCCATTGTAACTTCTTTATTGTTGCGTTCTTTGGCAAGCTCTTTTTTAAAGCAGAGTTTTCCCTGTGACAACAAAAATTTATTATACCAGTTCATTAAAAAGGACTAAAGGTAAAGCAAAATACTTACTGCCTTACACGGTCGCACTCTGCTTGAGAGACCTTAAATTGCTCTATCAGCAGACCAACCATGGTCGCGCTGCGAGCCGAGTTCTGAAAAAGAACAAAATAAGATATCTGAAGACAAATCCCAGATAAATACTGAGCGATATGGGGTAAAATTTTTTTTACTTACTTCCATAAGATCTTTAAGAAAATTTTCAGATCCAATGGCTTGACTAGACAAGGCCAAGCCATCGCGCGCCTGCCTGATGTTGTGTGCTTTAGGAATCATTTCCACAGCAGAGCATTGATGATCAGCAGATTGAATAGTTTCTTCAACCAATGGGAAACCAGATGTATCTACCTGTTCATTCGTTCTAATGGTCGCGGTTGCAGTTGCGACCTCCGCTTCACCATCATTGGCGGGTTTAGTAGATTGAATGTTTGGAAGCACTTCGTCAATGATGGTCGCAGGGTTTTCTTCGATGTCCTGTGAAGCTGCAACTTTACTCATGGTAGGTACTTCTACCATAATAGTCTCTTCTTCGACCGTAGCTGGTTCAGTTTCACTTATTGGAGTAGACATTGCCACGGTCGAAGAAGTCCTGTGCATCCAGTTTATAATTGAATAAGCTATTCTTAACTAAGTAATGTAACTTAGTTAGGAAAATATTTACCTAATACTAAATCCCAAGAGATTTCTAGAACTCGACAACCACTTTTGAAGACAAAAGCCAAGATAGTACTTTTTGTGCGGATCTCTTCAGAGGTTCTACTGACCTATTCCTCTGAAGGATCAGGGGAGTCTCATCTTCCTCCTCATCCCTTCCTTCTCCCTGTACAAGCAAGGAGTAATTCCCAATCAAATTTGCTGCAATACGAGAGGTAAGAACTTTTACCGATGCCACCTTCAGACCAGTTCTAGTGGCTTTGGATGAAGCCACCCCTGTGGTCATTTTCAACTTGGCCTTAGGAGGGGTTGAAGCCTTCAATTTTTTGGCTTCGGATGTGGTTGGTCCTTTGGATTTTGGAGTTTTCTTCAATTTCTTTGACGGACCACCAGAAGGTCCTACATCATCAATGGCTCTTTTCATCTTAATTGTTTGGCCTTCGAGCAGCTACACAAATCAAAATGGTCTTCTTTGATTGTTGTTCGAAAATGAGACATGTACAAGTTTTCTAAAAGAGAATTACCTTTTGACATTCTTGTATCAGGTCGTCACCACTGCCGACCATACTCTATGGTCTCGGCGGGCCAATATCGCCTTCTGAGGTCGTGTTGTACAATTTTAGGAGAGCATTTGTCCTCCTGTCGACCTCAGAAGCTGGCAAAGCTATTTCAAAAAACAATTAGCTAATCACATATCAAAAATAAATTGAAGAAAATGTACCAATATGTGAAGGAGTTATTACCTTGGTTGTAATCCAACGTGCTGTCTTCTATTGAACACACCTCCCAGGCGGGGTGCTCTCTCCTCTTCAATGCACTGATTCGGTTCTTCAATAAATCCTGAATCACATCTCGGGCTGTCAAACCCTCATTCACCAGGTGAAGGATTGCCTGGGCCTGCTTCTATAACTCATCGCTCAGATCAGAGGTAGATTTTTTTCATTGTGTCTCTCTGGTCGACGATTTTCGAACCAGAGATGGCTCTCTTCGAGAGCCACACAGTAGAACCATCGCTGGCTCCATCCATGCACAGAGTCACGAAGAGGAAAAAATGGGTAGTCTTTTTTCTCCCTCAGCCGAAAGTAAACACACCCAGAAGCATTGGTGTCGACGATTTGGACTCGGGGTCCCCTGTCGATCTTACGCAGATTTGTGAGTTGTATGTGAGACCTTTCAATGTGCCCTCAGGTAAGTTAGGGTAAGCAATGACGATAAGGACACCAAGATTTATACAGGTTTGGGCCCTCGATGGTGGGAATAATAGCCCTACGCCTATTGTGATTTCACTATGGGAGTAAAACAGTTTACAGAGAGAAGAGATTATCACAGGCGATGATCTCTTCTATATTTTTGTTTATCTAACTATGCCTAAGTCTTCAAGCTTTGTTGACTCGTTGTCTTGCTTGTTAACCGCCCTTTACATCGTGCATCGATCATCCTTTTATACTAAATGAAGGACGTCAAATGCGAAGCAGTTTGGGGACAGTTGTCCTGATGCAGTTCGTATAACCGCACTCATCTCCTTCCCCGGTTAAACACGTGCAATCATGGATAACCGCACATGTCAACCTCCTGGTGGTTGTCTTCACACATGGGAGAAGTTCCCTTGTGCCTGAGAACGTGTGCAGTAGAGATTTGAACACCCCCCAGGTTACCTTGGTCGCATATAATTAGCGACCCTCCGACCGCGCACTATCTGCGGCTTCATGATCGCGCAAGGGCTACGATCATAAACTAACTCTGGCGCTATCGGCGTCCATAGTGGTTACTATAAACACATATCATATTCGAACTTGACTTGAACTTGATATGTGTTACTCAAACTAGCTCAGGTGATAATCCTCATCAGCTAGCCCCCAAATTTGAAGAAATGAAAAGACTTATTTACTTCAAATTTTAATCCTACATCGAATTTATAACCCGACGCTTCAACGTCTTCAGTTGGAATACTGTACGCCGCATGGTGGTTTATCTGCCGAGGAAAAATTTTTAGTCTTTCTCGACAGGTAATGATAAATTTACTGACCTTGAAAACCTGCTAGTGCGCTTTTAAAAACTGGAGGCACCTGCGCATATGAACCGTCACCTCCTGGTTCTATAAATAGCAAAGCCTCTCAGTTCTTAAGACTTACAAATTTTTGGCTAAGTTCTTTAGGAAATCTGTTTCTGACTCCCTGTCTTGCATTTCCTCCTTTACTCTCATCTTGATGGAGAACCAAGATCCCAAAACGGTTATTGAGATTGAGAGTGATGAGGAAGAAATGGAAAAGACACAAGATATCCAGAAGGTAAACTTCTTCTAAAACATCTTGTGATTTTCTGAGTCAAAGATTTTTCTAAGCAATTCATTTTAGACTTCACAGGTGATTGAGGAAATGGTCTCTCCAAAGAAGAGATCCAGAGATGACGAAGGATACTCCAGTGGAGCTGCATCGAAGGTGCTAAAAGGTGCTGGTACTTGTGTTGCCACATCGCCCCTTTCTTGGGCCCTTGCAACCCCTCTAGTTGCATCTTCATCTCCACCTTTGGAGATCCACAACAATCTTTCTAACCATCCCACTTCTGAAGGAAATCTCACACCCTCGCAACTAAGTGATCCTCAGCTTTTGTTGGGTGGTCAACTTTTTGGGGGAAGTCTTACACTTCCATGTCCAAATCTTCCCCAAAGCTCGGCTTTTTCCTCTGCTTCTCAGGTAATAATGATCTTCACTCTCCCTATTGGTTACATGTTTTATGAACTAACCATGAATACACAGGAAGTAAAGGCCCCTGGAGCCCCCAGCGATCAGCTTGCTGAGATCCAGGCTCTTCTTGGTGAGAGAGCAGCCTTATGCAGAACTCTCTAAGAAGAAAAAGATGTGCTAGAGAAGCGTTCTGAGGAGATGTCTTCTGCCATTTTGCACCTAGCATAATGTTATGATGGTTCTCGCGAAGAGGCGCGTAGATTCCGTATGGAGAGAGATCATGCTCGACAACAGCGAGAATTTTCTGATACAATAAGGAACAGTTGCACTCCCTTAATAAGGGATGACGTCAATAGGCTTAGAGATGTCTCCAATTCTCTTGGGGTGGCCAGTGTAGATCCTACTGATGCCAACATGTCCTTAGGAGAACTTTGTAAATTACTTTAGGATCAGGTCGATGCTTTGGTCGCCTATATCCCTTTTGTATGTAAAGATTGCAAGAAGTAAAAAATTTCTTTTCCTTACATATCTGACTCCTTGAATGATTATATATAATTTATAACCATTAATTGGAGTTCCTTTTGAATCTTCTATGTGAAAAAATGATTACAGAAAAGCATTTCTGCGACCAGAACACAGGTAGAACATTTCTATCCGAACTCAATGTTGGACAATTCTTAGGTCTCAGAATAGCATTGAGGCCATGCAGAATAGTGCGGTCACAATATAGCACTGAGACCGTAGACAGCACTGAGGTCACAAAATAGCATTGAGACCATATATTGGACTGCAATCACAGAATAACATTGCGATCAGTGCAGAAAATATGAGGTTACCCTAAACTTATAAGGTATTAATTCCTCAAAAATTCATAAAAATTTCTCATATGATTATCTGTACCATTTCCCCCGAATGTGAAATAAAATGATCTTTAATAATTTGGAAAAGATACATTTTGCTTCAGATTCATAACTGGGTAATAAATACGATAATGGTTTCCAACAGGAGTGATACCTGTTATGGGAAATCATTAAAATAATGCGCCTGGCGATGAGTCGTCTCGGGCATATAAAAGGAAGAAATGGCATGTATGAGAAGCTTCAAGACCAAAACCCTCTCTTGCCTTAGCCATTCTCGCCGCAAAAAACCCTCCTTTGCGCATCTTGCCCTCATCGTCTCCACCAATTCCAATAGCAATGGCGTCATAGAGCCGATCGATCCATCATAATGAGGAGAGCCTAATAGCGCTTGAAAAAGA
Source organism: Pharus latifolius (assembly GCA_019359835.1). Lineage (NCBI taxonomy): Eukaryota > Viridiplantae > Streptophyta > Magnoliopsida > Poales > Poaceae > Pharus > Pharus latifolius. The sequence continues at coordinate 51,154,666 of CM033326.1, read as the reverse complement.
GGAGATCCTTCCTCCGCGGCTGCTAATCAATTGGCGGCCTGCGGAGAAGAACGAGGAAACCCCAGTCATTCGTGAGAAACTGGTAATCTTTGAGGAGTTCTTGCGATGCGGGTTTCGACTCCCGGAGAGCGGATTCCTCCAAGGGATCTTGGCACATTACGGACTGGAGCTGGTGAATCTTCGTCCAAACACCATTTTAATTCTGGCGATTTTCCAGCACTTGTGCAAGGCTTTCATTGGTGTGATGCCCAGCATGGATCTTTTCTAACGCTTCTACTTCTCGACATGGTCAAAGAGTGCAAACGCCGTGGGCTGCATCTACTTCCGCATAAGGGAGAAGAAAGAGTACCCTTTTCTTCCTCTACGGGATTCAGTACATGGGTGGCATCGCAAGTGGTTCTACTGCACCCCTCTGTCGAAGAGTAGCCTCTGGTTCGAAAACAGTCAACCAGAGAAGAGCAGCGAAATGGACACTGCTCCTGCTCTTGATTCGGAGCTAAAGAAACAGGCCCAGGTAATTCTTCACTTAGTCCATCAAGGAATAACAGCACGGGATATCATCTGCGACATTGTGAAGAATAGGGTGAGCCCCCTGCGGAAGAGGGAACACCCTGCTTGGGAAATAGAATCCATGGTAGATGGTACAATGAATTATAATATAGGTATGTCCTCTAGTCTACAAAATGTGCATTTCTACCGATGAAAAATATTGCACCTAGTAATTTGCATTTTTGTGACAGTTTTATCGTTGTCCGAGATCGAAAAACAGACGAACGGCCTTCTGCAGCCTTATAATGCCGCAACAGAAGGGGCTCAAGGATCACCCCGTCCTCAGAGCTTAATAAATGGCAGCGATGATTTGAAACAAGAATGTCAAAAGGTACGACCTTTTTTGCTGAACTCGTGTGAAGTCGCATATTGATTTGGATCGCCAAGTTAAGTATTTTGTGATACGGCTGCTGAAGGGGTGAATCGCTGAGACAAAACGTCCTGGTGACGACGCTGGACCCTTTGGGGGTTCAGTGGTGAAGAGGATAAAGAGAAACTCTTCGAAGAAGAATATGAAGGAGGCGGCTCCTAAAAATCCAAGAAAGTCCTAGGAGGGGCTTCTTCGAAGAAGAAAACAACAACCGCGAAAAGTACTGCAGTAAGATTTTCTGTGCTCCCGTACTCCCAAGTGCGAATAAGAATTACCTCTTAGTCGTATAGGGTGAGGGGAGCGAGGATGAGGAAGACGAAGTTCCTCCCATTCGTCACAAGAGGAAAGCAACAGACTCTCTGGAGATTAGAATTCCAGAGTGGTCAACCTCTCTTATCATTGCCGAAGTCTTGTCCTCCATGGCAGGGACGGAAACAGCAGCAAAGGATCCCGTGGCCGCAGAAATCTTGTGGTCACGGAGGAGACTCCCAATCCTGAGGCCCAGGAAACCCCAGGGCTGGCAACTCCTCCTCCGATGATCGAAGGGACGGTTTTGGTAAGAACTTCACAATCTTTAAATTTCTACTTCCCTGTATATACCAATCGTGTTGTGAACATGCAGGGAGAAGAAGACACTGTCCTGTTCAAGAAAAGGAAAACAAGGACCAATGTTGATAACACTTCTGCAGGGGCACCCAGTGGGCTTCTTTTTCCCCAGAGTTCATCTTCGAAACCCAAACCATGGATAGGATTTCGTATAAAGTCAGAATATCATCTCTTGTCAGTTCTATGTTATCAACAAGAGGTATTCTAAGTTATGATACTTAGGCGTAGGGATCTTGTACTTAGTGCCCCGGCGACCTCACCAAACGTCGGCGCATCAACTACCGTAGAGGTTGCGGGCGAGACAGGTCCAACTCCCATGGCTGAGGAATCCTCTCAGGCCATTGTGGAGGAAATAATAGCGGACATCCAATCTTAGAGGATGGAAACCGCAATCCTGACCGCAGGGGTGGATCAGTAAGAAAAACCATTTGCTGCCCCTGTTGCCAAGGAAAAAAATAAGCCTCGAGGTTCAACCTTTAGCTGAACTTAAGAGTACGGTGAGGAGTTCATTCACCGATTTTGTAGAGGTAAGTAAACTCTCTTATTGTTTCTGAAATTGTAACACTTGGGAATGTTCAAGTCTCAAGAGCAATGTCTTACTGTGTTTCAGGATTTAACCCGGGTGGCGACCAAGTCAAAAGCTTTAGCGAAGCATATTGAGGTCGCACAACGGGAGATCAGCCGACTACAACAGTAGGTGTAATGCATCTTGTCTATACCAACTTGAATTCTTATATAAGTATAACTATTGTCTTTCTTGTCATAGGAAAAATGCCTTCTTGAACAAGAGCATGGATGATCGGGGAAACCAGGAAGAATCGGCGGCCGCGAGATTTTCTTCTCTAGAGAGGGAACTCCACGAAGCGTAGTCAAAGCTTTCTTGTGAGTTTACTTCCGACCAGAAGAAATTATTTCGTTACATGAACTGCTGTAAAATCAATTACCGTGTTCATGCAGTACAAGAGGATCAAATAAGCCTTATTTAAAAGGAGAGAGATGATCTTCGGGTGACCATCGGGCTTCAAAGCTCAAAAATTGACACTGTCTGCGAGGATAATGGAACCTTAAAGGCAATGATTTCATCCTGCAGTAGTGCTCAGTCAGTCATCTTCGAAAAACTGAAGATGGTGGCGACTTTGCTGAAGGCTGATGTGGTCGAAGCTCAAAAGGTCAACACCAGCTTTAGCGAGTTAGCCACATTGGTCGTGGCTCAGGCTGAATCACTTCTCGAGTACCTCCCTAAAGATACGAAACGGCAATAAGAGGCAATGAAGACCAATGTAGGATCTGTAGCCTCTGCCATTCTATGCAAATTGAGACCTCACCACGGGCCAAATCTGAATTTGGATCCAATGGTGGGAGATGCAGTGTTCGAAAGTGACGATCAGTTTGAGGCCATATCCGAAGATGTCAATCCTCTTATTGAAAAACTTTTGAAAGAACTAGGCTTACCATGACACATTGTAATACACAATGATCCTCTGTTTTTTTAACATTACCTATAAATGTACAGTTATACTATGCAAATGTGTGCCTTAGTTTTTTTTTGAAAAGAGTGTACTTATTTTTGTTTTATATTACGACCATATTCTCATAGCCCCCTCCTGAGATTATAGGTACTGGAAACTTAGTGTTATAATCTCAGGAAAAATATGGGTGTTTGACGATCAGAAATATCCAGTGAGTTTCTTATACGTTTAGGAACGGTTTATAAAGAAATGTCTCGACCTAGATACGATCATCTGGTCGCACCAATACTGATCTTAATACAATACTAGGTCTTATTACGAACAGGCTGCCACTCGAATGATCAGAAACATGCTAGTAAGTCCCGTGTGCGTTTAGAAATAGCTTATTTAGGGATGTCTTATCTAGATGCGACCATGAGATCGGCCAGCGAATCCAACCAGGTTGTCATAGTAAGGTGGTCACCGGAGACTAGCCCCCAAGTATAGCTCGGTATGGGTGTGGAAAAAGAGAAAGAAACCATAACATAATTTGAAAAGAGGTACACACAATTTTTTAACAAATCATGCTAATTGAAAAGGAAAATAGAAATGGGAAACTTACACGTAGAACTTGTGTAATTGATCTATGTTCTAAGTATTGGACAAGATTCTTCCGTCCTCCATAGCTAATCGGGCCTATCCTAGCGGCGATACTGAAACTATAGTATAAGGGTCTTCCCACTGAGGAGAGAACTTATTGCGGTTAGACTGGTTTTGTATTTTTCGTAAAACCAAGTCACCTATGTAAAGACTACGAGGCCGCACCCGTTTACTGTGATATTACGCAAAGCTTGTAAATATACTGCGGACTTGATCAGCGCTTGATCACGCTTTTCCTTGAGGCGGGTTAGATCTTGGGTACGTTCTTCGAGTTGATCAGTCTGATCGAAATGATCTATGTGAACAAAACCAATATGAATTTCCATAGGTAATACAACCTTGGCGCCATATACCAGTTGGAAAGGTGCCTCACCCGTAGCCCGACTACAAGTGGTACGCAGTGCCCATAAAATAGAGTAGAGTTCATCTACCCAAGCCCCCAAGCGCACCTTAAGGCGATCGAAAACACTCTTCTTTATGCCTTGTAATATTTGCCCATTGGCACGTTCAACGGCACCATTGCTCTGCGGATGAGCTACAGAAGCAAAGCATACTTTGGTTCCAATATCGTCTCAATAGTCCAAAAAGAGACCACTAATAAATTGGGAACCATTGTCGGTAATGAGACGACTTGGAACATCGAATCGCGTGACAATATTCTTATGGAAGAACTTTTTTGCCACAGCAGCGGTAACTTTGCGGACTGGTTCAGCCTCAATCCATTTCGTAAACATATCAATGACTACGAACAAAAACTTGTACCCATTGACCGCTTGAGCATAGGACCCACAATGTCTATCCCCCAGACCGCAAAGGGCCATGTCAGAGGAATAGTTTGTAAGGTGTATGCGGGCTGATGAACCTGTCTCGTGTGAAATTAACATTGTGGGCATGTCTTGACCAAATGTTTGGCATCATCAAGTGCCGAAGGCCAATAAAAACCCTGTCAAAAAGCTTTTCCGACTAGTGTGCGAAATGACGCGTGTGCACCACATATACCATCATGAATTTCTTTCAAGAGGGACTTACCTTCCTCTTGAGATATGCAACGCATGAATACTCCTTGAGTACCCTTCCTGTACAAGACCCCTTCTATGAGTTTGTACAAGTGCGCTTTTCGAACTAACCGATCACTCTCGGTTTCATCCTTGGGCAAAGTCCCATTTTTGAGATAGACCCTCAATTGATGGGTCCAATCTCCTTCATACCCAAGGGTGGTGACGCAGACTGTCACCGGGTCATCTTTGATCAAAGTCATGATTGAAGGATATTCTAAGTGTTCAATGAATACTCTCGCCGGAGTGGATGTGCGTGAGGACCCAATTTTAGATAATTGGTCTGCGAGTCCTTTCGCGGGATATATTGGACTTCGAAAAGACGAAGTGTTTTTTCAATCTCCTCACTTCCCCCAGGTAATGAGCCATTGTCTCATCGGAGGTGTTGTACTCCTTGTTTACTTGGTTTACGACTAACTGTGAGTCTCCCCTCACCACTAATCGACGGACTCCGAGGAACTTAGCTGCCCGGGCCCTGCAATAAGACCTTCATACTCTGTTGCGTTGTTGGTAGCAACAAAGTGTAATTGAATGACATACTTGAGTTGGTCGCCCTGAGGCGTGATTAAGACCACTTCAGCTCTTGAGTGTTGAAAACTACGAGAGCCGTCAAAATACATCGTCCAATGGTCGGTGCATGGTAAATCTTTCGATTCTTGCGCAGGAGGGTCAAGAATAGTCCATTTGACCACAAAGTCTGTAAGGATTTGAGATTTAACTGCTGTGCGAGGGGTGAAATTGATGTCAAATGCTCCAAGTTCCACTGTCCACTTCGCAATGCGACCAGATTTCTCCAGGTTGCAGATTATATCTCCCAACGGGAAGGATGAGGGCACAATAATTTTGTGTACCTGAAAGTAATGTCGTAGCTTACGGGAAGCCATTAGAAGTGCGTAAAATATTTTTTGGACCTCAGGGTTTCGCTCCTTTGGACCGTGAAGTACCTCGCTTACGTAATAGATTGGTTGCTGTACACTCTCTCTCTCCGCAACCAGAATGGCGCAGACCGTGTGAGGGGTGGCCGCCAAATAAAGAAGTAGTGGTTCACCCAAATTCGGAGAGACCAGTACTGGCGGGCTAGACAAATACTTTTTAACCTCTTGAAAAGCCTTTTCAGCTTCATCTGACCAGGAAAAGCCATTGTGTTTGCGAAGAGTCTTGAAGAAAGGTAGGCTTCGTTCGCCTAGCCTTGATATGAAACGGCTAAGAGCCGCCATGCGACCTGTTAGGCTCTGGATGTCCTTCATGGTCGAATGAGATCTCATTTGCTCAATAGCCCTGATTTTCTCAGGATTAACCTCTATTCCTCTTGAACAAACAAGGAAACCCAAAAGTTTGCTAGAAGAAACCCCGAAGGAACATTTTTTCGGGTTTAATTTTATTCCATGCTTGTTTAGATAACAAAAGATTTCAGCAAGGTCATCCAAATGACTCAAGCTTTTCAAACTTTTTACAACCAAATCATCAACGTAAGCTTCAAGATTATGCCCTATCTGAGAAAGAAATGTCTTTTGCATCAAGAACTGGTACGTGTAACCGGCGTTCTTGAGACCAAATGACATTCTGACATAGCAGTAGGTGCCAAATGGTGTGATGAAGGCAGTTTTCTCTTCATCTTCTTCTGCCATGCTAATTTGATGGTACCCTGAGTAAGCATCCAGCAAGCTCATCAGGTCGCAACCCGCTGTAGAATCGACCAACTGGTCGATGCGGGAAGGGGAAAATCATCCTTCGGACAGGCACTGTTTAGATTGGTGTAATCGATGTACATGCGCCACTTACCATTTGATTTTAGGACCATGACCAGGTTGGCAAGCCACTCAGGATGATCGACCTCACGAATAAATCCTGCCTTTGGGAGGAAGACTGACCTTAATCAACTCGGTTCTTTCTTCCCTCCCTATGTTTACTATGTCAACGATTAAAATTCCTCAAGCTGTTCTTGACATAATGGAGAAAATTAGAAGAGCTTTCTTTTGGAGGGGAAAATCGAATTGTGTGGGTAGTCATTGTCAAATTGCTTGGGACAAAGTTTGTAGACCAAAATCAAATGCTGGACTTGGTGTCATAAACCTAAGAATCCAAAACTTCGCTCTGTTGCTGAAATTCTTGTTTAAGTTTTTTAACAAGAATCCTTCTCCTTGGGTTCAATTAGTTTGGTCTCGTCATTATTCGAATTGTCTTCCGTTGGAGACGCATCTGGTTGGTTCATTTTGGTGGAAGGACATTTTGCATCTTTTAACCTACTTCAAAGGTATCTCATCTTGTAAGATTGGGTTAGGGGATACTTGTGACTTCTGGAATGATCTTTGGACTTCTGAAATTTTGGCACACAAATGGGCTGAACTGTTTTCCTTCTCACGAAACTTGACTACTCACCAATTTCAGAATTTGAATAGCTTGGAAACTATCTTCCATTTGCCTCTTTCGGAGCTAGCTTATAACCAATTTTAGAGTCTTTTGTTGCTTCATCAAAACACGAGGGATCTTGATACTTTGAAGGATTGTTGGGCTATCTTTGGAAGCAATCTGCATACATTTAAAACCAATAAGGTTTATAAGAGGTTGATGGGTTTTACCCTTCCTCACCCCATCTTCAAGATCTGCTGGAAGACAAAGTGTATGCTTAAAATTAAAATTTTCATTTGGATTCTTCTTTGGGAATGCCTTAATACCAGAGAGAGATTAGGAAGGAGAAACTTGCTGATATCTTCTTATGAGTGTGAGCTTTGCTCTGATGGCTTTCTTGAATCACACTTCCATCTCTTTTTTGAATGTGCTTTTGCTATTCAATGCTAGAACCTTATTGGTGTTAGATGGATGGGAAATTTGTCCAATTCAACTATGACGGATTTGATTTGGAAGCTTAAAGAAGACAACCCAACATTCAAAGACTTTCTCATGGAAGTAATTATGTTATCATTGTGGAATATTTGGAATATTAGAAATTCCAAAATTTTCAGTCACTAGCAGGGGAGTCTCTTCAAGTGGAAGAAAGCCTTCATTTCGGATCTTAAACTGGTCGCTGCTCGTTCCCCTGTTGACATTAGAGAAAAAATTCTTAGATGGGTTGATCTTTTGTGATGTCTTGTTGTTTTTCTCTTTTCATTTGTAACCAGGATCTTCCTTATTATTTATACTATTTACAGTAGGCAACTTGCCTACTGTATTTCCTTCAAAAAAAATCTAGCCTTCTGAAGTTTATCTAACTCCACTCGGATGGCTTTCTGCCGATCAACAGCAAAGCGTCTGAACTTCTGCTTTATAGGTCACTGTCCAGGTCGAATCACTAACCTGTGCTCAATTACCTCCCTTGGGACTCCAGGCAAGTCGGATGGTTTCCACGCAAACACATCTGCATTAGCTCGGAGGAAAGTAACGAGCTCGAGTTCCTATTTGTCTTCCATGCCTGATCCGATCTGAATGGTTCTATATGGATCATCTAGGTACAATGGAACCAGTTTTAACTTTTCGTCTGGCCGTGGGGCAACTTTGATCTTATCCGATGCCGTGGAAGCAATCTTGACATCCCGAAGGGGAAGCTGATCCATTAGTTCCAGGGATAACCGATCACAAGTTAGCGCAGTGTTCCGGCTGCCTCGGACCAAGATAATGACTTTGGGGCCCGGCAACTTACCGCACTATAAGCGTAGTGCGTCGCTATCATGAATTTAGTGAGAGTTGGCCTGCCAAAAATTGCGTTATAATCACAATCAATTACATCAAAGGTAATCAATTCTGTTCAGAAATTATCTGGTTCTCCCAGCATTATTGGAAGTACCACTTGTCCCATTGGCATCATGAAGGGATCAAGAATTATCCCATAAAATGGATGAATTATGGGCTTAATTTTTGAACAAGGGATCTGCATCTCATCCAAGGAATTCCCTGATGAGGATATCACTACTATCGGTCCTACAACTTCTATTGCTCCTCACCGATCAATAGGACCGATCACTAGAGCACGCGCAAGTCAACTTAATTGTCAGGTAAATTCGTTTATTGGAATACATTCATATACTTTGAACTCAATGCTACCTGATGCGTGTGATCTTATTCTTATTAGGAACCTCGGTGTTGCTTTGGAGGACCGAACGGATCGATGGAGTTGCTGTTCAACCAACTGATTGGGATAACGGTGCTGCCGCCTGACCGTCGATCATACTATAATTATCTAGGTATATTTTAGTTATGTTATGGTGCTGCATCACCTTTTGGTTGGGTCAAGGCCCATATATCGAGTTAGAGTTCGAGTAGGGAAAGAGTCCATGTCGGTTTCAGGTTTCCTTATTTGGCCACCGACCTCTTTTACCTCCTCTTTATAATCTGACTGAACCATTAGGGTTCCGTGGGTTTTGTTTAGTCATAGTCTTTCCTTTGTGAAGCTATTGAGATATTCTTCTTGGTCGGCTAGATCAACATCAATATCTGTATTCGGAACCCCAACTCTTTTTCATGATTCAATCTATATTTGCAATTTCAGATTGCTTGTTTATCTTGTTCTTGCTTGTTCTTCGATCGCTTGCAGGAATAGATCTTCGTGATCAGGTCGATCGTGCTTCTAGTTCGGTCGATAACAATCCGAAGTTGGTTAAGTGATTGCCAAGGCGTATCAGTCGTGTACGGTTGGTAGCCGGATCGTGAGAGTCGTCTTGACAAATCGATAGTTGTTGTTCTCATCGAAAGATCGGACCACCCCACGTCCCATCACTCCCCCTGTCGATTAGAACCCTTTCAACTCGAGAATTGCTGATAATTGGGGTAATGACCAAAGGAAGTCTCAATGGTCGCGTAAGCCCAACAGGACAATTAGCCCGATCAAAAGTTAAAGGAGTTTCCGACCAACGGGGGTATTGAGGCTCACCAAGGGGAGCCTCTGCTTGATTTACCTCACGGTAAAATGTCTTAAACTGACGCTTAGAAGAAAAAGAGGAGGAACCTTCAAAAATAACATTAACATGATTATGGGGTACCTGATAGGACATCTCTTTGTCTCCATCGGCGTCTCTAAGTCCACCGACTTGATCTTTTGGCTGTAAAGTTGGCATCGGTCCAATACCTTGGTAGAAGTCATCTAGTTGCTTCAACCAGTTCCGGCAGTTCTTGAGATCGTGTCCCGAAGAATTGTGGAACTAACACCACTTCTTGTTTCCTTGCGGGTTAGTTTGTTTTCCCAGCTGGTCGCTATCGTGGCCACTAGAAGAGGTTTTACTCTTGAATTGAAACTTGTTACCTTTTCTTGGTGGTGGTTTCTCTACAACGGCGACCTCCCAGTATTGTCTAGTCCAGTTTTCTTGGACTTGTTCGATTTTCCGCCTGATGACGATTCCGACTTCTTACTTGAATCCTCCTTCTTAACATCTTTAAGACCTGGCTGAGGCAGTAAGTTTCCTTTATCCACCATCCTATTCCATTCCACAACCTCAGCCGCATCCGAATAACGGTTAGCCATGTCGAAGAGATCGGCTATTGATCGAGGTGGGTGGATAAGTAGATCTTCGGTAAACCTCCGATATTGTATGACATGTTTAAATGCCCTAATAATGGAGTTGTAAGATATATTTGAAATGGTATTCCTCACTCCGACAAATCTCTTGACAAACTGCCGAAGAGTCTCAATAGAAGTATGGCGTAGACGATGAAGATCAACCCCTTTGCTAGGTTTTTGGTAACAATTTTGGAAGTTGTTGAGTATAGCGTCACACAACATTTCCTAGTTATAAATTGAACCCTCTGGCTGATTGAACAACCAGATTCTTGTCGGCCCTTCGAGGACCGTTGGCAGATAATTTGCCATGACACGATCATCCCCACCTGCTGCTTAAATAGCGGTGATGTAGATCTGAAGGAATTCGGATGGATTCTGAGTTCCATCAAATCTTTCAATTGTTCCTGGGTTGAACTTGTCTGGTCAGACCACCGCATGGAGGCCTGGTGAGAAAGCTTTGCAACCAACATAGGAACTGTGGAGAGTTCTGCGGCATTCAACCTGATCACGGGCGACCTCATGCTGTGGGGATACGCCTCGTGGTCCCAGACTAGAATGGACAGGAACACGATCTCGATTGCGGGAATTTCCAACTCGCCTGGCTTTGTTGTGCCGAACTGATCCTGGTGGTAGTTGATTACGCCTGCCATGACTAGAGTAAAAATACTCCCTATCATGGGAGCGAATTGTAGACCGGGTTGAAGCAGTTGGAGTTGCGTCAGATGCAACTTCATCTAGCTTTTCTGCCAGGATTATGGCAAAAGCCGGCTTGTCCGCGTCTTCGACATTGGGAGGAAAATTACGCAGGACTTCCGCAATAGAACAAAGCCGCCCATGCGTACTCCTCTTGGGTGCACCAGGTGTCACCGTTTCTTCGTCCACCGGTGGATAATCTGGGGCCAAAAAAGGTGTCTGGTTGCATCTGCGACCATGAGGACGATGGGAAGAACTTGGAGTGGCATCATAACGGGACTGCACAAGCTGCAGAGCTTCAAGTGCAGTTTTGCGAAGTTCGTTATCTCGCTGCTCATGATCTTGATCCTCCTTTTGCTTGCGCTCCTGTTCCTCCTTTTGTCTGTGCTCTTGCTCCTCCCTAGCAATTCGCTGTTCAGGAGTTTCCTCCGACAAGGCAGCAAATTCTCGGGGGAGCGAGGTCGCAGAAGGAGAAAACATCTTCGTTGGTTCCGAATCGGATTCAAAATCAAAAAGAGACTAGAGGTTATAGGGATCAAACCTGCCAGGGCTAAGCTCCAGGTTATCATCATCCGCCTCCCCAACGGCGACGCATTGTGGTACATATTCAGCCTCCATGGTGGTGGAACTCGCATGAGGCTCTTGGCCTATCTTCTCTGTCTCTTGGTCGATGGACATGACCTGAGTTGGAGAAGATGCATCCTCTGGATGTTCCTCAGGAAGATCTTCATGATCCACCTCTTCCATTGGAACATGATCGCTAGGTGAGGGCATCCGAATATGGGCATAATCCTCGAGATCGAAATTGTTCTCGGAATCGTATGCCCCAAACATGTCTTACCAGAACTCCTAATGAACAAAAGGCACCTTGAGAAAGGCTCCACGGTGGGCGCCAGCTGTCGACGATTTGGACTCGGGGTCCCCTGTCGATCTTACACAGATTTGTGAGTTGTATGTGAGACCTTTCAATGTGCCCTCAGGTAAGTTAGGGTAAGCAATGACGATAAGGACGCCAAGATTTATACAGGTTCGGGCTCTCGATGGTGGGAGTAATAGCCCTACGTCCTGTTGTGATTTCACTATGGGAGTAAAATAGTTTACAGGGAGAAGAGATTATCACACGCGATGATCTCTTCTATATTTTGTCTAACTAACTATGCCTAAGTCTTCAAGATTTATTGACTCGTTGTCTTGCTTATTAACCGCCCTTTATGTCGTGCATCGATCATTCTTTTATACTGAATGAAAGGACGTCAAATGCGAAGCGGTTTGGGGATGGTTGTTCTGATGTAGTTCGTATAACCACATCATCTCCTTTGCCAGTTAAACACGTGCACTCATGGATAACCGCACATGTCAACCTTCTGGCGGTTGTCTTCACACATGGGAGAAGTTCCCTTGTGCCTGAGAACGTGTCCAGTAGAGACTTGAACACCCCCCAGGTTACCTTGGTCTCATGTAGTCAGTGACCCTCTGACCGCGCACTATCTGCGTCTTCATGATCGCGCAAGGGCTGCGATCATAAACTAACTCTAGCGCTATCAGCGTCCATAGTGGTTACTATAGACACATATCATATTCGAACCTGACTTGAACTTGATATGTGTTACTCAAACTAGCTCGGGTGATAATCCTCGTCAATTGGAGTTTTTTGACCAAGCCAAGAAATAAAAGCGGCAAAAAAGAGGAATGCTGGGCAAAACCCCAACATATGCCTTACACAGATGCTAGAAAATTGCAAGGATCAAAACAGAATTGGGATGGAAATTTACCAATTCCAGGCCAAAATGCCCTAAGATGTTGAAAAGAAATCCACTTTCGGGATGACGAAATCCACAATGCAAGAAGTCCTCAAACACCAGCAGTTCATTCTCTTTCACAACTGGGGTTTCTTCTTCTCCGGCCGAGCACCATGAAATCAGCGATCTCGAAGGTAGCATTTCCTCCTTCTACAGAGCCACTAGACTCTCGATGCTACGGTGCAATGAACGGCTCCAAGACGCCATTGGTCTGAGTTGAAAGAAAGAAGAGGGTTTTGGGGAAAGTAGAAGGCGAAGGTGCTAGGAAGCCAAAGAGGGTTTTGGAGTTTCTTCTGTGAGTTTTCTTTCACAGGTAACAGCTTTTAACCTACTATGCACATCTCCAACATTTAATGCCCTCCATGATGGATTTGACTGGCGCACCCAATATTTCCTTTGGGACCTGTTTGAATCCGAAACAAAAAGGCACTTTTTTGGAATCTGAAACAGTTTTTTTTTAAAAAAGGCATATCATTTCAGATTTGGGGGCTAGCTGGTGGAGGTTATTACCCAAGTTAGTTGCCAGTACAAATCTACGGTCGTGGAACTCTATAGCTTCAATATTATTATCGTGAGAATCCGTGGTCTCATATTACCTGCGAACATCGTGATCGCGGAGACATTTTCCTGCTTTCATCGCAGAGATAAATACTAATATTAATACATGACCTCAAGCCATACGTAGCCATGTTATTATTTAACTCAATCTGAGAAATTTTGGTAAGCCAAACAAAATTTTCATTGTTCATTTCAATTATGATTTACAATGAAGATAAATATATTAGACTAGGCACTCGACCTCGGTTCTGAACATTTGGCGACCAATGAGCGAGCTTGATTTGAAAGCAAAATGCAGGACTCTTCAAGAGACTAGTTGTCCTTCTTAGGATCAACAATATCAGCTTTAAGAGAACCTGCGACCTCCCTCAGTTTTTTGAAACAAGCTTTCACAGTGAGACAACAACATGCGATAATTACATCCCAGGCATGCTTCTCCTATCGAACAAACTTTTCAACTTCTTGAGCCTACTTTGCAGACTCCCTAGCCTTGTCGTTGTTCGCCTTCAAGCGTTCAACATCCTTTTGGAGAGTCTCGAGGTCGTGTCCTTGCCTGATGTACTTTTCTTCAAGGCATTCATTTTCCTCTTGAAGGAAGGTGAATAATGCGTCCTTCTTCTTTAGAGACGCCTGGGCTTCAGCAAGTTGTTCACTGATCACCCTCAAAGCTTCATCTTCGTCCCTCTGTACGAACATGAGATAATTCCAAGTACTACAAACAGAAAAATTTGATGAGTAAGAAAACTTACTCCAGGGATAGAAGAGGTTGGTGAAGAAGCTTGCATGTCCAAAGCGTCATGATGGCTTTGTGTAGCCAGCTCATCAAGCTTCATCAGTTTTTTCGGTGAAGATCCGCTGGATGATCCAATATTATCACCTCGCTTCTTTGAAACTATTGGATTTTCTTCTTCGTCTTCAAATTAATTAGGACTTTGAGTTGCCATTGAGATGAGAATGAAGAAAGAAAGAAGAAAGCCAGAAGAGTTCGAGACTTAGAAAATTTTTTCAAAAGTTTGGGAGCTCTGGTACATTGAGGTAGGCTATTTATAGAGCTCTAAAGAGACGCTTTGAGTTCCCAGCATCGAAACATGGAGAAACACTTCGAATTCTCAACCTCGAGCTTCGAAGAGACAAACTAGCTTTGGGACATAATAAAAATTCTTCAAATATCTGTCATGATAGCCTGACAAATCACACCCAAAGTTTTTCTTGGGATATGTAGCAATACACAATGGAATGTGTCTTCTCCAGAGTTAGTGCATAACATATATATATATATATATATTCGAAACGACAAAGTAATTTCTTGTCATTTCAAATTCGGGGGCTAGCTGACGGAGATTATTACCCGAGTTAGTCGCTCATATTGTTTTATAGTCGCAAAGGTTGCAGAACGAGACTTGAGTTATTTATATACTTCCATGCTTGTAGAGACAATGGAAAAAGACTACGGTCTCATATACTCACGAGTACTGTGGTTGTGAAGACTTTTTCCCACGACCATAGAGGTCGTGGAGACTAGAGCAAAAACAATACATGGTCGTAGCCAGTACGCGACCATGGTTATTGAAGATTCGTGTTAATCCTGGGTAGCGGTTGAGCTCTCCCAAACATGATCTCAGGATAATATAACTTCCTCATAGACGTGACAACTGTCAAAGAAGATAAGGATGAGTGTGCAGTTGTGCTATAACCGCATATCTCAAACCGCACATCACAACTGCTGGAAGTTGTTGACAATTGCCAAACCTCACTTTATTGGCACCCTTTTGATAAGTATAAAAGGGGAAGGAGAAGATTGAAGAGGGGGATTCAGAAGAGATAAGAAATTCTTAGACAGAGATAATAGGAGATTGTTAGGCTTTACAACAATCTCTCTTTGTAATTCATCACATTGATAGTGAAAGCACAACAAGAAGTGGGCTATTACTCAATCCTTTGAGAGCTCGAACCTGTGTAAATTTCGTGTCATTAGATTCATAAATATCGTGATTTACTTGGTACACGTCTGAAATTGCCTCCATATTAAACAACACAAATCTGCATAAGTTCGACTAGGAACCCTAGTTCCAATCGTCGACAGGGTGGTCTGCGAAATTTGTGGAAATTGATATATTTTGACAAAAGTATCCATAGTAAATAGAAAATTTTCATAATATTCGGGGCTTTTTCCACGTGTAAAAAAACTTGTGGTTAAATGTAATTTTCTCAATATTCAATATTTGCTATACAAGAGTTTACTAGTAAGTGTGCAAATGACATTCAGATCTCATTATCTTTTTAGAATAGTTGATATGCTCTAGAAGGATGTATTTTGTTAAAATCACGAGTGGACAATTTATCTATTTGAGGGTTGAATTCACATAGAACAAGTGAGAACCCAACTTTTGGATTAAAAATTACTAAACTAAATCTACCAATGTCGAACTTTTTGAGAGCTAAATCTAAAACTACTAAAATTGGTTTAAAGAAATCAATGAGAAAACTAAGGGTTTCTGGATTTTTGTCATTGTCAGACATGATTTTTGGCAAATGCAGTAAACAGATGAATTAATTATCAGGATTCTCAACGAAACAAATTAAATTGATGGATTAGAAACTATATAATAGTCACAGGCGATCATATCTGTTGCTCTAACTCAACTAGGCATAAAACTCCTTCAAAACCCTAGATTAATTGTTAGAGTGTAGTGGTCGCGTTACCCTAACGTATGGATACCGATCATCTCATAGAGTACGAATGATACTGTAGCTGAAGTATGAATCTAGGGTTCAGAGTATAAGAATTTAGACAATTAAATTGATATTCTTTCGAACAAATCAAAGTCAACATTGTGCCTTTTGGATTAGGTTATCCTTAACTTTAGAGGAAAAAGTACTCACGAGAAACCATCAAGAAACACCAGCAAATAATATAAAATAAAACATATTGAATTGAATTGATGAAGGAAAAACGGCCGTCCAGGTCAACTTATAACTTGCTAAAAATTAGACTAAAATTAAACTTAAACTTGAGAGAGAAACTAAACTAATTTTTTGGATGATTTTTGGCGTAAAAACTGTCTTTGTTTATAGCCTAGAAAAAAAGTCATAAACATTTATTGAACTAACTACCTCGAAATCCATGCATTACATAAGCAATTTCCCGAATTTTTTATAAATAACTCAGATTAAAAATTAATTACAAAAATGACCCACAGTTCACAAATTTTACATAAATAGACCGCCACGTCAGCATGTCGAGTGGTGGGCACTCGACAAGCCTCTTGTCGAGTTCGCGGCACTCGACAAGCCTCTGGTCGAGTTTTGGCAAACTCGACTAGAAGTTTGTCAAGTACCGAGCACTCGACAAGTATCATGTCGAGTGCTGGGCGCTCGACAAGTCCTCAGGCTCAAAATAAGAAAATTGGAGATTTTGTTATGGATAGTGAATTTTGATTTTGTCTTTTTTCCAATTTTATTTCTTGTCATAAATATTTTTTTCCATGATTTATAGGAATACTATACAAATTTTTTTGAGAATTTTTTATGATAATTTTTTGATTTAACGAATGTGGTAATCTAGTTAGCACCTAATTGGAAATATGCACTAAATATCACCTCTAATAGAAAGTATATATCTAAATCAAGTGGTAAGACAAGACTCCAAAATGCACATAGAATGATGATTCGGCCGAGGTATATTTAGTGAGAGTTGCCTAGTGTGTATGCATGTAATTAAGTGGAGATATATTATTGAAAACGGAGAAAGTACATGAGTAAGTGAGCAACACTGAAGGAAATTAAGCACGAAAATCATCTAGAAGGGCCAACAACGGGGAAAGCTGCGAGGAGACGTCGGTTTTGGTTTCAAAGTACGATTAGCTTCGCGACGACGCTCCAATCTTTGTTCCTCCGTAAGTCAGTTTGGTGCGAAACGCCATTCGACCTCATAGTACAGGTCGACCTGATCTAGACCCCAGTTCTCTGCGAGACCGAAGCTCCTACGGCGAGCCTTTACTTCTTGCAAAAACTTTATGTGTTCCTTGGCTTCCTCCAACATCTCGATATCAATCCACTGAACAAAGTTGCACTTGCGCTCGTAAATCTGAGGCACACATGTGATAAATCAATAGGTCAAATAGTGTAGAAGAGAATGATAAGAATAGAGCACTCACATCAGTTCGCCAAGGGTACTTGGACATTGCGCAACTGTAGAACCTCATCTGGAGTGAATGTTCATTGGCAAACATGTGCACCATGCACATCTTGTTGCAGTGGCAATGTGGTGGAAGCTCATATAGCTTCATATCTTCATCCTTGGTTACTCCGGAGGACGATCAGAAGCAACCATAAGATCAGACAAAGAGTAATTACTTGTGAGTGTTATGATGAAGTAGATAGGTTAAGTATGAAAATGAGGGGGGATACACTTCATATTTGTAGGCTGGAGGCAGGGACATGGTGGAGAGGCATTTTTCTTTGGGCACGAGGTTTATGACAAAGGTGAAAAGATGGAAAAGTTGAGGTGACAACTCAGGTTGCTTTCTATATTGAGAAGTTGTAAAGTCCAGAAAATGGAAAAGACAACTCATTTTTGCAGGTTTTTTGATGCAACGTTGAAAAGATGGAAAAGTTGACGTGAAAACTCGGGCAGGCTGTTGTCACAGAAAGCTGCAAGGTCGAGACTTTGGGAGTTTTGACAGGTGTTTCGACTGTTTTATATTTCGTATCGGATTTTTGGAATATTCCGACATTCATATCTTTTAAATTGTAACTTAGATTGACGATTAGTTTTGACCATTCAAACTATGAAGTCAAAACAATAATATCGCCATAAACGGATCATTAATCGGAGTTACATATCTCAAAACGACCCAGCACAATTTAATCCAGAAAATAATGCACTTACTAAAATAAATAATATCACATGTTAAAAAAATAAAGGTGTTAGTACATGTTTGCTATGGGTTCTCGATGAAGACACGTATGCTCGATCTTCTGGGGAGAGGGATAACTTCGATTTGATGGAGAGTGACCTTGGCGATCCGGCTACCAACCAAACAAGAATGGACGCCCTAGCAATCGCTAAACCACACTCACGAGTCATTATCAACCGTGCCAAGACGCGGCTGACCTGATCACAAGGATCGATTCCTGCAAGCAACCGAAGAACAAGCAAGAACATGATAAAAGCAATCTGAAATTGCAAATATGGAAGAAGCACACGATAAATTTGAGGTTGTGTAACTTGTAGTTGTTGGTCTAGCCGACACAAGAACACAAGGATGAAGTTTCACACATGGGGAAAACTAATCTAAACAAAACCTGAGGAAGAACGGGAAGGGTGATGGCCATATGTAGCAGGGGTGGTGGCCAAGGAGGTGGACATGAAACCCTAGGGGTATGGGCCCAAGGTGGAGGTGATGTGGCACCCCGCAGGTTCTGTCTGTGGATTGTTTCATTTATTTCGGATGATCCGGAAGGAATTTGGCTATGGGACCGATCCCATTGGAAAGGTGTCGTCGTGGGCATCTCTTTGAAGTACTCATTTGCCCCAAACGGACTCCGTACGTGGCCTGGGCATCCATTTGAAGTTGAACTACTGCTGGATGGCCGAGCTGGACTCGCGGACGAGTTGGGCTTGATCTTGGGCTGGGCTTGATGCGTCGTGGGTTTCTCCACCTTTGATGTAGCTCACTGATCCTCCGGTGTGCGCATAGTGAATGGCTCGGCACATGGATTCATGTCGACTCGCCGTTCTCCTTGATTTTCTCATGGCGGCGAGGAAGTAGTGAAAGTAGTGGAAGGAGTGGATGGAGCCTTGTTTATATCCGAGCTAGTGATGTCCTCATCATTTCGGACAACCCCTCTTATGCCTATGCCTATCTCTCTAAAAAGGCGACAGCGAATATGCATCAGGTGGCACATGCGATCGCCGCCCAACTGGTAGAAGGACCATGCCGCTTAGTATCTGCATGGCCCTGAGATGGCTGTGTCAGTGGAGGGGGATCTTCGATCTTGCTCGGACTAGCTCATCTGGTTGGTAGTATTGATGCGCATGCGGGTCATGTATCTCTAGCATGCTCGAGACCCAATCCTCACTGTCTCATTGATGTGCTACCCACAAGTCAGGATCGCTGTGTTGATACATCTGGTCGTGGGCGAGCTCCCCCCAACATATTGTGTGTCCCAGGGCCATCTGCTCAATACGAGCCTGGTCCCAAGACTCATCAGCCGTAAGCCACTCCGCCAACACCCTACTCGCAAAGTCTTGGGCTTGACGGATGTCGTCCTCATCGTCAGAGTCATCTGAAGCAGGAGTGCAATGTCTCGATGAGCCACCAATCTGCAGATCTCCGTGTTGAGCAGTGTGCATCAATGATGAACGACAAAGCCCAGATGGGTCAGCAGACGTACCCACTACGTGTAACATCCCTGTTTTCCCCTCAAATCTTGCTCAATCTAAGTCTGCTGTCTCAAGATTATGATCCAGGGTATGCTAATACCTTAACCCAAAAAGTTGGCAGCAGAACTCCATCGTTCAGCCCTTTTTCACAAATCAGCCCAAATGTATCGCAGATTTGTCCTTTTCAGCTTTTCTAGAAGCCCGAAAAAGCTAAAAGCCGCAGATTAACTCCAAATCTCGATCTGATTCAGGGAATATCTCATTCACTATTCTGAGCAAATTTCCCTTCTGTGAGAATTTCAAAATGTCATCCTAAGACCCTGTTTTCAGCCTCGCCAAATTCCAAACCCTAATTACCCTATTTTACCCTGTTTTCGTTTCAGCTCAAAACCTAACCAAAACCCTAAATTCTATTATTCCTCATTGCTAAACTATTTGTTAAGTTTAGTATGCCCATTTGGTGAAACCAATTCTCTTTTTATCTAAGCCTTTCTCCAGATTTACAGTTTGGTCCTAAAATCTAGTTTCTGTATTTGCAAATCGGTCCAGATCTCTTTTATAGTCCCTTTTCGACCAGAGCCCCGGCTGCCGCTTTGACTAGGCCTCCAGCGCCGTTTCGACCAGCGCGTTCTCCGTGTCTCCTCGCCGCCGGCCAAGACGTGATGTCGCCTGTGCTCATGGTCACCCGTGCCTGTAAGTGCGCTCGTGTTCGCTCCAGATCCAATCGCCGTGGCAGTGCTTCGACCAGCAGCAGCAGCTTCAACCAGCAGCAGCAGCTTCAGTGCGCGCGCCCATGGAGATTTGATTTGCATGCGCGTACATGTCGTTGCCGGAGCAACCTCGCCGCCTCCGCCTCTACACCGCCTTGGACCAAGTTCCTAAGTCCCCAACCATTGCTGGCAAAGCTGGCTAGCCACCTGCACGCCGTTGCTTCACCGTTCGCCGCTGTTTCTCCTCCGCCCAGCCGGTCACGTCCCCGGCGCAAGTTATGTTGTTGTTTTCCCTTGCAACCTCCGTCCCGCGCCTATTTAAACCCTCCAGCAACCTGTTTCTTCGCTGAGCGTTTGACTTAACCATTTTTACTCACCTTCTTCTCTTTTCTTCTTCATCCCCGGTGAGCCGCCGTTGAGGCAACCGACGCCAGAGCCCCTCACTTCACCAAACTCCACTTTAACCTCACCAGTGAGTTCCCTGTGTTTATGTCTCTGTGTCTGAGCATCCAATTTGACTCCGGCGAACCTCATCGCCGGTGATCACCGTAAAAGCTCAAATGCCCTGTTCCCCAAATTGAATCCCCTCCAGCCTTTGTCATCAACCCTTTCTGTAGAACAAATCAATCCTTTGTAGGTTCTAAGCAAGCCTATGAACCTAGTTTCTTCGTGCGCCACAGTGGATGGTTCACGTCACTGGCATGCTCCACTGTTCCTCCAGCCAAATTGAATCAACCTACACCATCCTTGTGTCCCATAGATGGTGTAGCCAAGCCCGATTGTCCAGCATTGCCATGTATTGACGACGCCCTTTTTCATCATCGTCCCCGAGTGCGACGTCAACGCCGGCAAGCCTCCAATCACCTTTGCAACTCAATCCCTCACTCCAGCGTGATCAGTGTCATCCCAGGAGTGAAATTCCCCAGTCAATTTTAAGAATCCTCAACCCCAACTCTCTGTCACCGTAGCCCATCTTCGTTTCTAGTGGCCGATGATTTGAACCTTGTCATTCACCACCGTCAAGCCACCTCTACCCAATTCACTGCACCAATAGCTTTGTCTTGATCCCTCCTATGTGTTTGACAAGGTTGGCGAAGCAGCGCATGCGTCGATTGTCCAGACGCGCATGCCCTAGCTCGCTGTAGTACACTGGTATGCCCTAGCTCGCTGTAGTGAAACTGGGACTACGACTACTCCTGTAGAGACCTAGCTCGCTGCAGCTAGTCCCATACATACATACCCTTGACTTCCCAGGATAAGTCAAGCACAGGAGTATATTACATTGCAACAGAGTAACTTACAAAATATTTAAGCAGTGTGGCCTGCTGGCCTTAATATTACATAAAGAGATTACAATGTCTTCGCGGCATACATGGTTTAGCAAAATAACATCTACACAGCAGAAGATAGGTGACCCTCCCACAATGAGAAGTGGACGGCAGAACAACACACATCACGGCACTGACGGAACTGACTTTCCTCCTTCTGGATCCAAGAAATTCTCCACGCCTTCATCTTGATTATTGAACGCTCCATCTACTGATTTGTAGGTTGCAAGAGTGAGCACTTACGTACTTAGCAAGTCATAGGTAAGAGTAGATACATATAGTAGTGATGATATGAATCTAGACTAGTCAAGAATTATGGATGTTTGTAAAATAACCTTTTTCTTTCTTATCTCATCTCATCTTATCTCATGGCAGCACTTTTCATAACATAGCATTGCTATTCATGTTCACTAGATTATAGTACTACCGCGACACGTCGACACATGACAGCCCATGGCAGCACTCCTTATCATGACAACACATGTCATTTGGGTAATCTTGATTTAACAAATTTTATTCAAAAAACATACTTGTGTCACACCCCGTGGATTTAATCCACCGCAGCAGACTCCTATAAACCTGGGAGCTCGGAGTATTTGAATACGTTTTTAAAATCTGCAGAGAGGTACTAATTTACCCGCAAGATATTCCACTTTCAAGCCCATCCTATCAATATGATTAGACCCTTCCTCACAACCATGTGTGAGTGGCAAGGTGGAGATAACAAGAACTTTTGTTACGTTTCACTTACAATTCACCCCTGACCCTACAATTTTCTTCACACAAACCGCAGTTGTGGCGGGATATACCCCCACCCCCAAGCCTCTTCTCATTACTGAGTCAACGTGCATGATTATAAATGTGGAGGAGCTGAACCTCGTGAAATTAGTGTATTGTTTTCCATCTCATGCAGGGTTTCATGTGCGATCCGCATAAGTACTTGTTCAGGCCTGTCCCATACCCGGCTTGCGGTTAGCACGTTGTTCATACCACTAGACGTACAACGCAAGGTTCTAGTCCTTATATGCCAGTGACCAGACCAACCACAACCCTGCACTTTCAGTGCCTGCACACCTTTGCAGTTAAGCACCTCCAGTGCTACCACCATTCCATACCAAAATACTGGTCACGGCTAGGGGTTTTATTTCATGAATATATATAAATACATATATAATAGTTCATGGCTCAAAACTTGTTTATTTCACATTTCACAGATAACCAGTCTAGTACTGCCAATTCATAAACCAACCATTCTCAATCTTTCACATGCAATATTATCTATATTCAAGGTTATGTTATAGCAACTCTTAAAATATAGGTTCAAGATATCCAAGGATATGACTTGCCTTCCACGTCGTAAAATACAGCAGTTGATGTCGGATCAACAGTGAAGTCCTCGAACTTGGGCTCTTGATCTGCTCTCCAATCAAACAAGCAACTAAGAATCACAATCTTTTCAATACATTATTATACTATATGCAATAATGCAAAGATGAATGTCTCGATGATTCTAAAATGATAGGGTTTAGAAGCTAATTAGGGTTAAGTTATGGAAACCAAGGTTAAGATTAGTTGTCAAAGGTTTACAAGGTTCCAAATGTCTCAAAATATCAGAATGATATCAAGGTTGCGATTGGTTCGCTCAAAAACAGCGAACGTCTTTAGGTCGACATTCGGTTCAAGGCATCGACATAGGGTCGATGGATGATAGAGGGATTATCTCAACTTGTGGTAGTAGAATAAAATGTAGAGAACAACTCCACAAGTCTAAGGGACAAGGTTATTTTCAATTTGCACAATTGGAAAGAGGTGAAAAGAGCTAATGCCACTGGCTGACATGCTCTGGCATAGGGCTGATAATGTCAAAATCTAGGGCTAAGCATAAAATGCAGTTCAAGGGTTCAAATCAAGTTGTCATAGAAGAAGAAATTGTAGATCACAACCTCAGGAATCTAAGGGACAAAGTCATGCTCAAAATGCACATCTGGAAGGAAGTGAAAAGGGCTAATGCCACTGACTGGCATAGACTGACATTGGACTGACATGGTCAGAAAATAGGGCTTGCCATTACTTTTGATCTGGGGCTCCAATTGATGCACCACTTTGTCTGGGAGGTAGGCCTTGATAACAGGAACAAATGATTCAATAGGTTCCAAGGTTGAAGATGGCTGGATGGTGATGAAAATCACCGAAGTGTGGTGGCGACACGGCACAGTGAAGCCACTAGACAAGGTCTTTGGCATAGCTATATCTTGCAATCTGGACGGTTTCAGAGATCGGGCTAGAAGACAAAAATGCTCAGGAGTTCAAGGCACATCTGGTGGACAAGGTGGCTGAAGCTAGATTGGCCGGGAATAGATTTCCGATGGCCGGCGTCGGAGAAGATGGTATTGAAATTGGGGGTTTTAGCTACACGAGGTTTGAACTCGATTCCTTGCTCAGGGAGTATCTAAGAAGTATAATAAAGCTGTTGGCACGGTTAATTTGATCAGAGAATCACCGGAGAAGGCTGGCGACGATCGCCGGCGACTGGTGAAGTTTCAATTTGGAATATACTTCGATTTGAGTTCAATTTTGAAATCTGGATGCAAGGTTTGCTTAAAATAGCTCACTGATCAATTTGTTCTATAGAATCGAAAGCTAATTTGGGATAAATCGGGCTGCATTGCCGGAACAGGGCATTTTGGCATTTCCGGCGATCACCGGCGATGAGATGCACGGGAGTCCAATTAAAAGCTACAGCACGATAAGTGTGATGAGGGAAACTCACTGATGCTGTAAATTTGGAGGTTGAGATTGCGGTTGAGGCTGTCACCGTGAGCCTTCGTGCTGGACTCGCCGGAGAAGAAGACTGCAGCGAGGAGGAGTTTTGGAATTGGCAAAATTTTGGTGAAGTGAAGATTACATGGCGATGTGGTGCTTAAATAGACCAGGGACAGAGTTGGCAAGGAGGGAACAGCAAAGTAATTGGCGCCGGTGACTTGACTGGCCGGGCGCAGGTGCCACAACGGTACACAAACAGCGGCAGCGACAAGACGATGAGCAGGCGGCTCTGTACTGATCCAATTGTCGGCTCATTGGAACTCAACGATGTTGGGCGGTGTAAACGGTGGCAACAAGAGCTGACACGGCTAGGCAACGTGGCATGAAGTTGCTGACAACGGTTGCTGCCGGTCGCGCGCGAGAGCAAATGCTGGTCGTTGGTGCTGCCACGGTGATGGCTGAGACGCGGACGCGTGCGCAAAAGCAAGCACAAACATGCACGAGCACAAGCGCAGGCGAGGCCTGGCCGGCGGCGAGCAAACGCGGTGCAAAGATCATGGCAAGGTACTGGTCGAAAACTCAGCAGCTGCCCTGTTCGAATCTGGACTGATTTGTGATTTATAAATCTTAGCTTTGGACTGATCTGTAAATCTGGAGATTTAGAAGATTAGGGTTGAATTTGATTCTGCTGATTTGGCAAACTTAATTCAACAGATAATTTGGCACAGATAGAAGATAAAATTTGAGATATTTGGATGGTTTTTTATATAATGGAAAATAGAGTAGATTAGGGTAAAATAGATCTGAATTTTGTTGATCTTGAATTCTGGGATTTAGGATTTGATTTTGAGATACTCATATAAGAAGATTTTGTGTTGAAAAGCATTTGGGAGGTGTTCCCTGAATCAGATTTGGATTTGGATATGATTTGCAATATTTTTCCTTTTCAGGCTTCTAGAAAATCTGGAAAAGGACTGATCTACGATACTCTTGGACTGATTTGCGAAAAGGTTTAGATGATGAAATCTGACTGCCAACTTTTTGGATTAAGGTATTGGCATACCTTTGATCATAATCCAAGAATAATCTGGTATGAACTTGGTCAAGGTTTTGATTAAATCTGAATTTCTGAAACTTAGGGTATTTGGGTAATATAAAATATTTCTATTTTCGAAAACAGAAGGAGTTGATAAATCTGAAAGTTAGAGATAGAATTGAATCTGGGTTCTGAAGGCTTTTATACTCAAGATAGATAGTAGATCAAATCTGAAAAGTCAGATCTTGATTTGGGTCTACAGGATAGATTTTAAGATTTTGGGCTTAGAACAGAATAGAGTTGGGGCTGGTTTGGCTGATCTAGAAGAGACATATGCATGCATGACTTTTTAAGAAAGAAATTTTCACCCCTAAACTCAGGGTGTTACAACCGGCCCGGTAGCACCCGTGCCGGTAGCTGCAGCGCATGAGCTCCCTCCTCCCCCGGGGCCGCCCCCGAGGGCTCCCCCGACGGATCAAGTCCACTTCACCCTGGAGGAGGTTGAGCAAATGAGTACCACCAAGTCTAGGGAGGAGCCTCCCCGGGTCGTGGACGCGGGGAGCTCCACTCCCGCTTTGGCCGGGGGAAGAGACCCGCCGAAGAACCAACCGCTCCTGGGGAGCGCCCGGACGTCCTGGTGGTCAGCTCTGTCGACGATTCAGACTCAGGGTCCTTAGCCGAACTTATGCAAAATTTTTAGGTTGTGAGACCTTTTAGGGTGTCCCTCCGGGAAGGTATGATGAATTATGGAGAACTAGAGCACAGAGAGGTTTATACAGGTTCGGGCCCTCGATGGTGGGAGTAATAGCCCTACGTCCTGTTGGGATTTCACTATATATAGTAAAAGGATTGACAGAAAGATGGAAAAGATCTTCACAGGCGAAGATTTTCCTATGTGTTTTTACAAGACAAAGCCTGGAAAGCTTTGTAAAAGCTATCTAACTTAGACTACTGTCTTCGGGTTGTTTTTGTCGGATCTGGTTCGATCAATCGATCACTGAATGTCTTAGTGTTTCGATCCCCCTTGTTTGATGCCTCGCGCTGCTCCTTTATACTGGCCGAAAGGGCGCCAAATCGTAACGTCATCAAACAGTTCCTTGGATGAGGTTTCGTCAACCGCTCTTAACTCCCACGCAGGTTTAACACGTGTTATTCGTGGATAACCGCACGTAATAACCACCTGACGATTGTTCCCCTACGTGGAAGAATCTTCGGGATACTCGGGATATTCCTATTACGAGGGCAGATCAATCCCACGTTCCCTGGTCGAAAGTGTTCTGACCGCGTGATGTTGGCTGACCGCGCAACATCTACAGTCTTCTGTTCGCGTATAGCATACGAACTCCTGACCACGCATTAGCTGCGGTCTGATCGCGTAAAGCCTGCGACCTCGGGCTTGTGCTCCTCAGAACGACTTGAGTTCGCACCATCAGGCACTTGTTTGGTTCGAATTTATCCTGAACCAGTCGTGCATTTATTTGAACTGACTCGGGTGTCAATCCTAGTCAGCTAGCCCCCAAATTTCAATACTTACATCGGATATTTAACCTGACGCTTCAAATCTCCCACTTAGTGGCACACTAAGTATGGCGGTTGGTTCTCCGAGGCAAGCTCTGGGTAATGATGGCGCCGTTGAAACATTTTTTAACCCAAGGTAAAATTGTAAATGCTTTAAAAACTCGAGGCGTTCAAAAACCGAACCATCACCCTGGCGGCTATAAATACCGAACATCAGGTTTCAAAGCTTCACAACTTCTCTTCTTGGCTAAGTCTCCTTTAAAGCCATCTTCACTTTTCTTTTCATACATTTCTTGATGGCAGACCACAACATCATTGAGATTGAGAGTGATGAAGAAGAAGTTTTCGAGCAAGATTTACAGACGCCCGAAGATCCATCTCCTTAAAGGAAGAAGCCCAAGGTTGACGAAGGATCCTCCAGCCGAACAAAGGTGAAAGACATATCATTGTTCTTTCTTCGTTCAGTTCCTCTATTTCTTCCTATCCATGCACCTCGGCAGGTTGAACTTTCATGTCCACCTTTGGAGGGACGTTCTTCTCAGCTTTCTCCATTTCATCCCAATACTCCCCGTTTTTGTTTGGGTGATCAATTTTCTGGTCGGCAAGCTGCATCTTCACGACCAAATGATCCTCAACTTGTGTTGGGGAAGCAATCTTATGGTGGGAAAGCCGCACTTCCACCATATGATGATCCTCGAATTTTATCGGGTGATCTACTTTCTGGGATGCCTATATCAACCTGTCACATGCAAGGACGGGTAATAATCTCTATCTCCTTTTGCTTGTTGTTATAGTTAGTGTGACTAACTTCTGCAAATGTAGGAGATTGGAGGCCCCAGCGACCAGCCTGCTGAGATCCTGCCTCTCCCCTTCGGACAGACTCTCCAAGGGGAAAAAGAGGCTCTGGAGAAGAAGACCGAAGAGATGTCTTCGGCGATTCTGCACCTGGCACAATGTTTTGAAAGATCCCGTGAAGAGGCGCGCCAATTCCGTCGGGAGAGGGATCACGCTCAGCAACAGCGAGAACTCTCTGATTTGATTGGGAATAATAGTGCATCTCTTGTTAGGGATGATATAGATAGGCTTAGATTATTTGCTAGTTCCCTGGGGCTTGTCAGCGTAGATCCTACTGACAATAACATGTCCCTAGGAGAATTTTACAAACTTCTCTCAGACCAGGTCGACGCTCTGGTCGCTGGTATCCCTTTTCTATGTAAAGAATGTCAGAAATAAAGATTTCTTTTTCTTCATATCATATGAATATTCTTTACAACTTCTGTGCGAAAATATGGCCATAAGCAATGTCTTTACGACCACTCATACACAGGTAAACTTCAGTTCTGCGACCAGAATCGCATTTCAATGTTGTACCACGACTAGTACTGATACTGCGATCAGACCTAAAACCGCTGTTAGAACTGAAGTTCGATCTGGAAGATTACCGCGATCAGAATCGAAATTCCATCGGACCATCACTCCGACTAGAATCAGAGCTTAGTCAAAGACATGATTCTGATTATGCAGTAACTTGACCAAAGAATATCCATACGTCCAACAACCGGGTCATAGGACATTTTTATGATTAATCCATGAAAGTTTAGAATAAACATGAAGGAAAATGTCCTCCGAAGACCTTTGTTAAACTCTTCATGTTTTTGTATTCTCAAATCTGAAACAAAGAAGTCCTTTTGTTTCGGATCCGATACAATGAACGCTTAACGGGTCCTCCAGAGAGAGTATCCATTATGGGAAATGAATAGAATATTAAATGAAACGTTACTCACAGCAGTGCGCCTCTTCGGGCCTATAAAAGGAACAGGTAGCTTCTCGAGGAAGCCACACAGCCAAAAACCCTGCCTTAGAACTTCTGCCGCACAAAACCCTCATTGTTCTCTGCCTCCATCTTCCCCAAAGTCGCCACCTTTCCTCACGATCCTTCGCAAGACATGGCTTCCTGGAGCCGATCAGTCCATCACACCGAGGAGAGCCTCATTGCACTGGAGAAGGAAGAGATCCTTCCTCCACGGCTGCTAATCAACTGGCGGCCCGCGGAGAAGGACCAAGAAACCCCAGTCGTCCGAGAGGGCGAACTGGTGGTTTTCGAGGAATACCTGCGATGCGGGTTCCGATTCCCCGAGAGTCCGTTCCTGAAGGGGATTATGGAGCATTACGGGTTGGAGTTGATAAATCTCCACCCGAATGCAATCTTCATCCTGGCAGTGTTCCAGCATCTATGTGAAGTGTTCGTCGGAGTGTATCCCAGCATGGATCTCTTCCGGCGTTTCTACTATTCGGCGTGGTCGAAGAGCGCCAACGCCACCGGATGCATCTACTTCCGGATAAGGGAGAAGAAAAAGTATCCCTTCCCACCCCTGCGAGACTCTGTGCATGGGTGGTACCAGAAGTGGTTTTACTGCACCCCTCCGTCTGAGAGCGGATTGTGGTTCGAGAACTCGCGGCCAGAGAAGCCGAGCGAGTTGGATTCTCTCCCAGCCATGAATGCAGAATACATGAAGCACGCCGAAGTGATTCTTCACTTGGTCCAACAGGGACTAACGGCTCGCGACATTGTATGCGACTTCGTGAAGAATCGGGTGAGCCCCTGCGTGAAAGGGCTCATCCGGCGTGGGAGATAAAGTCCATGGCGGACAGCACCCTGGACTACAACAACAGTATGTGACCTCGATAGCGAAATCTTATACCTTTGCTTCATATTTGCTAACTGGTCTGCTGGGGACACAGTCCTGCCTTCATCCGAAATCGAAAGGCGGACAAATTACCTCCTCAAGACCTACAGTGCCGCAGTGGAGGGACCCAAGGGATCGCCTCGCCCTCAGAGCTTAATCCACTCCGGCAATGACCTCAAACAGGAACGCCGAAAGGTATGCTACATTTCGTCAAGTTCTATTCACAAGTCGTATGTACACCTTGTACTGATAAGGATACCGGAATGGCATAGCTCCTGGGGAGATTCGCCGAGGCGACATTCCCGAGCGAAAACGTCGGTCTCCTGGGAAAGCCGACGGTGAAGAATGTGAAGAAGATTTCTTCGAAGCCCAGGGTGAGAGATCCTGCCCCCAAGAAATCCAAGAAAATTCTCGGGGAAGGGTCTTCGCGCAGAACTCCCCTTACCGCAAGGAAGACTACGGTAAGATATCACATACCTCCCATTCCCCCAGGTATAAATTGGAATCACTTCTTCATCGTACAGGGGGAGAGGAGCGAGGAGGAGGAGGATGACGTTCCTTCAGTCTGTCGGAAGAGGAAGATAGCAACTTCTCAATCCGGTGAGACTCCACCTTGCCCTGCCGAAACGGAGACAGCTGCAACGAATCCTGCGGCCACTGGGAATCTCGTGGTCGCGGGTGAGATCCCTGCTCCTGAAGCCCTGGAGGCTTCAGGTTCTGTGACCTCTCCCTCCCTGGTTGAAGGGACGATCACGGTAATTCCTCGCGATCTTGAATTTTCAATTTCATCTGTATGTGTGCTTACCGAGTTACACTTATACAGGGAGAAGAAATTCCTCCCGTGACTCCTGTGAGTCCCAGGGAGGCCAATACTCCACCCCTGGCGGCAGGAGCGGAAGTGATAGAGCAAGACTCCGCGACCAACCCCAGGGTCGCGGATGAGGTGTCAGCTCCAGCGGTCCAGGAGACATTTGAAGCTCCGGACGCATCCCTGCCAATGGAGCAGGTTACCCCGGTATGAGTTCTTACCATTCAGGTCTTGATCATTCCCTATAGATATGCTTATAGGGTGATGTATAGGGAGAGAAGGTCCTGTTTACGAAGAGAAAGACCAGGACGGACGACGACTGTCCTTTTTCTCTCGGGGAACCATCCTTGAAATCCCAAAAGCTGATGGGATTTCAGTTAAGTAAGAATCCTATTCTGCTCGTTTTGGATCATGTTGTGGCAACCATCGGTGGGACTGACAACTTCTTTTTCTTACTTGGTGCAGAGCTGCAGCACCTAACCCTCCAATGGCCTTGGCGAGGGTTGAAGTTTCCACCGGTGCCGAAGCCTCCAGTGAAGAAAACTCTGTCCCTTCGGTCCAGGAAATCTTTCGGGCCGTTGGGGACGAGTCGGGTGCGGAGACCCAATTGCAGGCATCGAAACCTGCAACTGAGGTCCAGGAGGCGTGTCCACCTGCTGCTCCCATCACGGAGGAAGCAAGTCCCTTGACTAGGCCTCCAGCCATCCCGAAGGAAACATCATTCCGGGAATACACAGAGGTAAGTTGAACATCCCTCATAATACCCGAGTTTTGCATAGAATTTCAACTGACTTCCCTGTGTGTCGTAGGAACTATCCCGTATAACGGCCAGATCGATTGCTATGTTGGAAAGCATCGAGGCCATACAAGAGGAAAGAAACTGCTTGCGAGAGTAAGGATAAATGCCCTTCCGTTTGTATGAATACAAATCTGTTATGACAATTATCTTTTTTATCGCAGGGAGGTTGCTTCTCTGAAGAAGAGCCTTGCCAATCAGGAGAACGATGAGCTTAGGGTGGCCACCACGATTTCGCATCAAGAGGCCGAGCTCAAAGAACTGTGATCGCAGCTCTCAGGTAAGCCAACTTCCAACCAGAACGACTTGACTTTGTTTGTTTAGACTGTTCGTAACAATCTCCTTGTCGCAGCGCAAGCGAATCAAATAAAACTGCTTGGTCAAGACAAGACAATCCTCCAGTTTACCATCGACTCTATCCGAAGGGCGAATAGAGATCTGAGCCAATCCATCTTCGAAAAGCTGAAGATGGTGGCCTGTCTCCTAAGGGCTGATGTGGTCGAGACCGCAACAGATGATCTCAGCCCAAGTGATTGGTCAAAACTGGTCATAGCCCAAGCGGAATCACTACTCGAGTATCTTCCTGAAGATACACGGTGACGACAAGAGGCGATCAGAACTAGAGTCTGATCAACAGCCTCCGCCATTCTCTGCCGGTTTCGTCTCCACCACGGCCCAGATCTGGATCTGAATCCACTGGTGGGAACGGTAGAGATCGAGAGTGAGGAACAGCTTGAGGCCATCATGGAGGAAGTCAAGCCTCTTGTAGATAAAATCCTGACCGAGCTCGGGATTGTGTAAACCCAAAAGCTGTACAGACATAACTTATAGAATGCAATGCATGTATTTTTTGATTTGAAAGAAATTATAGTTGTTTCACATAACATAGTTGTTTCATATAACCATATTCCCCTAGCCCCCGCCTGTGATTATATATACTGGAGACCTAGTATTATAAGCACAGGAAGAATACGAATGTAACGACCAGGAGTATACGATCAGGCCAAGAATTATATGTGACACAATGCCTAACCTTATTACTAACCGGCAGCCACTCGGATGACCAAAGACATGCCAGCAAGCCCCGTGTGCGTTGAGAAACGGCTTATTTAGGAGTGACTTGTCTGGAAGTGGTCATGAGATCGGCCAGCGAATCTGATTAGTTCATTGTGTCGATATAACCTCCGGCGACCAGCCCCCGAGTTGAGTTCGTAACACATGGGCATAAAAGGAAATATTCATCGTATGAAACAAAAAGGCTTTTGTTTTATCAAACAATGCTAATTGAAAAGGAAAAGAGATGGAATACTTACACGTAAAACTTGCGTAGTTGATCGATGTTCCAAGTATTGGATAGGATTCGACCATCCTCCATCGCTAATCGAGCTGATCCTGGTCGCGGCACCGAAACAACAGTGTAAGGGCCTTCCCACTTCGGGGAGAACTTGTTGCGATTGGATTGGTCTTGAATTTTTCGTAAAACCAGATCGCCCACGTGGAGACTACGTGGTCGCACCCTTTTGTTATGGTACTTGCGCAAAACTTGCAAGTATACCGCGGACTTGATCAAAGCACGATCACACTTTTCTTCTAAGAGGACGAGATCCTGTGATCGCTGCTCAGCCTGATCAACTTGTTCGAAGTGTTTTGTCCGAACAGACCCAATACTAACTTCCATAGGCAATACAGCCTCAGCCCCATAGACCAAATGGAAGGGCGTCTCACCGGTGGCTCGACTAGAAGTAGTTCGTAGTGCCCACAGAACGGTATAGAGCTCATCTGCCCAAGCCCCCCGAGCGAATCTTAAGGCGATCGAAAACACGTTTCTTGATGCCTTGTAGTATCTGCCCGTTGGCACGTTCCACGGCACCATTGCTCTGTGGATGTGCCACAGAAGCAAAGCACACCTTGGTCCCAATCTGATCGTAGTAATCCAGAAAAAGACCACTAGCGAACTGAGAGCCATTGTCCGTAATGAGATGGTTTGGAACACCAAATCGTGCAACAACGTTCTAATGGAAGAACTTTTGTGCTGCTGCTGCGGTAATATTTCGTACCGGTTCGGCCTCAATCCATTTCATAAACGTGTCAATAGCTACGAACAGAAGCTTGTATCCATTAACCGCTTGTGGCATAGGACTGACAATATCCATCCCCCAGACCGCAAAAGGCCATGCAAGGGGAATGGTTTGAAACTCATAGGCAGGTTGATGAACTTGTCTCGCGTGAAATTGACACTGAGGAAACATCTTGACCATATGCTTGGCATCATCGAGTGCTGAAAGCAATAGAATCCTTGTCGAAAACCTTTTTCGACCAGCGTGCGATATGACGCGTGCACACCGCATACACCATCATGTATTTCTTTCAAGAGGGATTTACCTTCCTCCTGGGATATGCAGCGCATGAACACTCCTTGAGTGCCCTTTCTATACAAAACTCCTTCTATGAGCTTGTATAGACGCGCTTTTCGAATCAACCAATCACTTTTAGTTTCATCCTCGGGTAGGGTCCCATGTTCAAGATAGACTCTCAATGGATGAGTCCAATCTTGTTCCTGACCGAGGTTGGTAACGCAGATTGTTACCGGATCATCCTTGACCGAAGTCATAATCGAAGGATGTTCCAAGTGTTCAATGAACACTCCTGCCAGAGCGGATGTGCGTGAGGACCCAATTTTGGATAATTGGTCTGCGAGAATGTTGTCCTTTCGCGGGATGTATTGGACTTCGAAATGACTGAAGTGTTTTTCCAATCTCCTCACTTCCCCCAGGTAATGAGCCATTGTCTCATCGGAGGTGCTGTACTCCTTGTTTACCTGGTTTACGACCAGCTGTGAGTCTCCCCTTACCACTAATCGACGGACTCTGAGGAATTTTGCTGCCCGGAGCCTTGCAAGAAGACCTTCATACTCTGCTGCGTTATTGGTCGCAACAAAGTGTAGTTGAATGACATACTTAAGCTATTCGCCCTGAGGCGTAACTAAGACTACTCCAGCCCCCGAGTGTTGAAAACTATGGGAGCCATCGAAGTACATTGTCCAGTGATCGGGGCATTCCAATTCCTCGGGTGCCCCCACGGGTGGCTCAGGGTTGGTCCATTCGACCACAAAGTCGGCCAAGACCTGAGACTTAACCGCCGTGCGGGGCGTGAAATGGATATCAAAAGCACCGAGTTCGACCGCCCACTTGGCAATTCGACCAGATTTCTCTGGATTATGGACAATATCCCCCAAAGGGAAAGAGGAGGGTACTGTGATCTTGTGAGCTTGAAAGTAATATCGTAGCTTATGGGAAGCCATCAGTAGTGTGTAAAGTATCTTCTAGACCTCAGGGTATCGCTCCTTAGGGCCATGAAGTACCTCGCTTACATAGTAGACGGGTCTGTGTATTCCTTCCCTATCCGCGATCAGGACAGCGCTGACCGCGTGCGGGGTGGCCGCTAAATAGAGAAGCAATGGTTCTCCTTTGTCGGGAGACACCAAGACTGGTGGACTGGATAAATATGCCTTTACCTCCTGAAATGCTTTTTCGACCTCATTAGACCATGTAAAATTGTGATGTCTTCGCAGGGCCTTGAAGAAAGGTAGTCCCCTTTTGCCTAGTCGTGATATGAACCGACTTAAGGCCACCATGCGACCAGCCAGGCGTTGAACATCTTTCATGGTCGAGGGAGACCTCATCTGTTCGATGGCCCTGATTTTTTCAGGATTGACTTCAATGCCTCTGGAACAAACAAGAAAACCAAGAAGTTTTTCTGAAGAAACCCCGAAAGAACATTTCTCCGGGTTCAATTTTATTCCAAAGCGGTTCAAATTACAGAAGGTTTTAGCGAGATCGTTCAAATGAGACAATCTCTTAGTGCTTTTTACAACCAAGTCGTCTACATATGCTTCGAGATTACGCCCTATCTGGGAAAGAAAGGTCTTTTGCATCAAGCGCTGGTACGTGGAACCTGCGTTCTTGAGACCGAACGGCATTCTGACGTAGCAGTAGGTGCCGAACGGGGTGATGAAGGCAGTCTTCTCTTCATCTTCTTCTGCCATGCTAATTTGATGGTATCCTCAGTAGGCGTCCAGAAAGCTCATCAGTTCGCAACCCGTGGTTGAGTCGACTAGCTGGTCGATGCGGGGAAGGGGAAAGTCGTCCTTCGGACAGGCACTGTTGAGGCTGGTGTAGTCGACGCACATGCGCCACTTGCCATTTGACTTGCGGACCATGACCGGATTTGCAAGCCATTCCGGGTGATCGACCTCGCAAATAAACCCAGCTTTTAGGAGTTTGTCCAACTCCTCTTGAATGGCTTCTTGTCGGTTGACAGCAAAACGCCTGAGCTTTTGCTTTATTGGTCACTGTCCAGGTCGAATTGCTAACCTGTGCTCGATTACTTCCCTTGGGACACCGGGCATGTCGGACGGTTTCCACGCAAACACATCTGCGTTAGCCCGAAGGAAAGTAATGAGCTCGAGTTCCTATTTGTCATCCCGGCCTGATCCGACCCAAATTTTCTTGGATGGATCGTCTGGGTACAACGGAACTAGTTTGAGTCTCTCATCTGGTTGAGGAGCAGCCTTGATCGCGTCAGCGGCGACTGATGCGACCTGAGCGTCCCGGAGGGGAAGTTGGTCGACCATCTCCAGAGATAGCCGGTCACACGTTAGTGCCACGTTGCGACTGCCTCGGATCGAGATGACACCCTTGGGGCCAGGCAATTTGCCGCACTGATAAGCATAGTGCGTTGCCATCATGAACTTAGCAAGAGTTGGCCTGCCACAGATTGCATTGTAAGCCGAATCACAATCAATTGCATCAAAAGTAACCAATTCTGTTCGAAAGTTATCCGGTTCTCCCAGTATGACCGGGAGGACCACCTGTCCCAACGGCATCATGGAGGGACCAGGGATTATCCCATAAAACGGATAGATTATGGGTTTAATCTTGGAACGAGGAATTTGCATCTCGTCGAGCGCCTTGACCAATAAAATGTCCAAGGAGCTTCCTCCGTCAATCAGGACCCTTTCGACTCTTGCATTACTGATGATCGGGGTAATGACCAGAGGGAGCCTTAATGGTCGAGTAAGCCCAGCGGGACAATCAGCGCGATCGAACGTCAAAGGTGTATCCGACCAGCGGGGGTACTGAGGTTCACCAAGGGATGTCTCCGTTTGGTTAACCTCTCGATAAAAGGCCTTAAACCGCCTTTTGGAAACAAAAGAGGAGGAACCTCCGAAAATGACGTTAATATGATTATGAGGTACCTGATAAGACATCTCTTCGTCTCTGTCGGTGTCTCTAAGCCCGCATGCTTGTTCTTTAGTTGGTAAGGTCGGCATCGGTCCAATCCCCTGGTAGAAGTCATCTAACTGCTTCAGCCAACTCCTGCAGTTCTTGAGGTCGTGGCCTGCGGAGTTGTGGAGCGGACACCATTTCTTGCCTTCCTGTGGGTTAGTCGACTTCTCTGGCTGGTCGGCACTATGACCACCAGAAGCAGTTTTATTTTTGAATCAAGACTTGTTACCTTTGGTCGAAGGAGGCTTCTCTGCGACTGCGACCTCGCAGTACTGCCCAGAGCGATTCCTTTTCGACTTCTTTGACTTCCCGCCCAGCGAAGATTCCGGCTTCTTCCTTGAATCTTCCTTCCTAGCGTCCTTAAGACCTGGTTGAGGCGGTAAGTTACCTTTATCGACCATCCGGTTCCATTTGACAGCCTCAGCTGCGTCGGAGTATCGATCAGCCATATCAAAGAGATCGGCTACTGATCGAGGAGGATGGATGAGTAAGTCTTCGGTGAATCTCTGATATCGAACGACATGTTTGAATGCCCTAATAAAGGAGCTGTCAGATATGTTCGGGATGGTATTCCTCACCTCGACAAACCTCTTGACAAACTGACGAAGGGTTTCGGTCGAAGTTTGCCGTAGTCGATGGAGGTCATCCTCTTTACCCGGCTTCTAATAACAATTTTGGAAATTGCTGAGGATAGCTTCGCACAGCATTTCCCAATTATAGATAGAACCTTCGGGCTGATGAAACAACCAGGTTCTTGCCGGTCCTTCAAGGACTGTTGGCAGGTAGTTGGCCATGACCTGGTCATCGCCTCCCGCCGTTTGGATGGCAGTAATGTAGATTTGAAGGAACTCAGATGGGTTCTAAGTTCCGTCGAACCTTTCTATGGCCCCTGGTCTAAACTTGTCCAGCCAAACGACCGCATGAAGGCCGGGTGAGAAAGCTTTACAACCAACGTAGGGACCGTGAACTATCCTGTGACTTTCGACCGGATCGCGAGCGACCTCACACAACAGAGAAGCCACTCGCGGTCCTAAGAGAGAGTGGACAGGGACTCGATCCCTATCACGAGAATCCTGTGCCCGCTGGACTTGTCCTGGCGGGATGGTACAGGCAGCGGGTAACTTCGTCGACCAGAACCAGAGTGAGAATGCTCTCGGTTGTGGGAACGTGTTACCGACCGTGAAGAGGCCGTGGGGGTCGCCTCAGATGCGACCTCATCCAACCTCTCCACTAGGATTCTGGTGAAGGCCGATTTCTGCGCATCCGTGACCGTAGGAGGAAAATTACGCATGACCTCTGCGATAGATCGGAGTCTACCATGTGTACTTCTCCTAGGGGCACCAGGTGTTACCGTTTTTTCGTCTACCGGGAAACACTCCGGAGGCAAAGAAGGGGTCTGGTCGCGTCTGCGACCACGTGATTGTTGGGAAGAACTCAGAGCAGCATCGTAACGAGCCTGCGCATCTTGAAGAGCCTCTAGGGCAGTTCTGCGTAGTTCGTTGTCTTGTTGCTCGAGATCTTGATCCTCCTTCTGTTTGCGTTCCTGTTCTTCCCTAGCAGCCTGTTAATCAGGAGTTTCCTCTGATAAGGCAGCAAACTGTCTAGGGAGAGAGGTCGTTGAGGGAGAAATCATCTCGGTTTGTTTCGAGTCAGACTCAAAATCAAAGAGACGATGGGGGTTATCAGGGTCAAACCTCCCCGGGCTGATTTCCTGGTCGACATCATGATGAGGACATCACTGACGAGCTTGCTGTCATCAACGAGCTTGCTGTTACTACGTCCACGACGTCGGCTGATGGAGTAGGAAAGCGACAAGACGGCATGAACCCTCATGCTATGCCATTCAAGTCTTCATCAACGGAGGATCAGCAAGTTATGTCCAAGTTCCAAGAAGTCCCCGACCACCGGGCCCAAGTCGAGAGGACGTCGAAGTCGCTGCCGAGTCCGGTTCGGCCAGCCAGGACCAGTGCACCTTCAAACGGATGCCCAGATCACATACGATGTCCAAATGAGGCAAATAAGGACTCTACGGAAAGCTTACAAGATAAGCTTTCCAACGGATCCAGCCACGCCTCTAAATTCCATCTACAGCAACGGGAATCGTCAAAATACGAACACGAACAGAATTGGGCCGGCGCTGCGTCACCGTATTTTTGGGCCCAAGGCCCGTGTACCCCTAGGGTTAGCGTTACGCGCGCGTGGGCACCTGTTTGGGTGCCGCCCCTCCTCTGGCCGCCGCCCTATATATGCTCCCCGCCGTGCTTCATCTTAGTTGGGTTTTGTTTAGTTGATTTCGTCACGGTTGTGTGAGATATCGCCTTGTTCTTCTTGTGTCGGCTAGACCAACAAGACCAAGTTTCTGAACCCCATTATTCTTAATCTATATTTGCAATTGAGATTGCTTATCTTGTGTTCTTGCTCGTTCTTCGGTTGCCTGCAGGAACCGTCCTTCGTGGACAGGTCGATCGCTCCTCTGGTTCGGTCGATAACAATCGTCGTGGTGGTTTAGTGATTGCCGGGATTTCCAGTTACTCGCGTGGTTGGAAGCCAGATCGTTTAGGTCTCCCGACACCTACCGAAATTATCCTTCGTCTCACCAGAAGATCGGGACTCCCGCGTCCGCGTTCATCAAGTGGTATCAGAGCATCCGGTTGTCTGGTGAGAATCTTCGTTTTTAGTTTAGTAGATTGATTTTATACCTAGAGTCCAGAAAATTGCCACACAAAAAAATTTTTTTTTGCATCTACTATTGTCCGAGCCACGTCTAGCCTTTGCAATTGTTCTCACTGTTTACATTGTTGAGTTTTCGCCCACTGTTTGTTGTATTTCTGGACAGTCGAGTTCTAGATCGGTTTAGTTGTCCTTGTTTCAAGTCAAGTCGCCTCGATTTGCCCAAACCCTGATCCGGAGACCCTTCGGTAAAACAGCCATAACTTTCTCATACGAACTCCGATTTGGGTCCATGACCACTCGTTGGAAAGATCTCGACGAGACGCATCCAACCAAAACTCACTACCTCTGTTCTGGTCAAATCAGAATCGCCAAAATCCCTCGGGAAGACAACCTATCCGGCCCCTAAAGTTTTTAGCACAGTTTTCAGAGCACCCCCCCCATAAATTGTATCGGCCACCCCTTACCTCCAAATTGAGGGGAGACTGCTCTGTGTCCGTATTTCTGTGTTGCTGAAGTTGAAAAAAAAATATCAGAAAAATCATACGAAAATAAAAAAAAAATTGATCAAAAGAGGCTACGCATAGAAAAGAGCTGCGCAAAATTGTGAAAAAAAAAGGAAATTGGCAAAGGAGTTCTCTGTGCTTTGTGTTCAATTTCGGTGTGCATTACCCTGATCTTAGCCCTTTGTACCATCCTTTTATTCCAGCTTGACCAACGTCTAAGACTAGGCTAGTTCCAGCAATTGCACTACTTTGGGCTAATATTCAACTTTGTATTACTGTTTGAACATTTGCTTATCCTTTGCTACATACATAAGCCTGTCCAAGCTCCACTATCTACTAACCACGCAGGGACGGATCCTAGCCATCGCTTTACCACCTTGTGCGTTCAAGTTATCACCGTCCAGTTGCCGTTCGTACCTACTGCTTGCGTGGTAAGAACCGGTAAGAGCAAAAGATAGGCTAGAGAGAGAGTTGTTGCCACCCACACACAACAGTAGCATATAGTATATATATTTCTGTGTGTTTTCTTTGTTTGCACTAACCATGTCAGGAGGAAGTAATAACGAGTGTGTGCTTCACTCTGAGTTCGCGAAGTACATGGAGGACCAGCAAAAGGCCATGGCTGATATGGCCAATAACATCACTCAACTGGTGAATAACAATACCCATGGGATGTAGCGGCTCGAGAGAAGAGTGGCCGACTTGGTCACGAGGATGGATAACATGGAAAGGAGAGCACCTGCCCCTGCTGCCCGTGTGCCTCCTGTACCCCCTGCTGCCCCTGTGCCTCCTGCAGCCCCTGCCGACCACAGCTCTTGGGCTAATGAGGTTGAACAAGCTGAGAACGAATACGTTGCTGATTCCGAGGCAGATGACGGATTTGACGTGAACAATGATCGAGATCATCGACGACTCTGCCACAATCGGCAAGGTATGGCAAGAAATTGTCAAGGTAATCGTGAGGTACGTGATGAATCATTAGCAAAAGTTAAATTGTCAATACCTCCTTATGCTGGTAGATATGATCCTGATGCTTACCTTGACTGGGAATTATTGGTAGATCAAAAATTTTCATGCTTTGATGTTTCCCCTAAAAAACAAGTTAAGGTTGCTGTTAGTGAATTCATTGATTTTGCATCTATTTGGTGGCATGAAATTTGTAGAAGAGGAAATGAACCTACAACCTGGCAAGCTTTAAAACGTGCCATGCGATCTAGATTTGTTCCTTCATATTATGAGAGAGATTTGCTTAATAGGTTGCAACGTTTAAATCAAAATAGCAATTCAGTTGAGGAGTATTATCAGGAACTGCAAATTGGTATGTTGCGTTGTGGTTTACAAGAGAATGAGGATGCAAAAACGGCTAGATTCTTGGGTGGGTTAAACCGTGAGATTCAGGATATACTTGATTATAAGGAGTACAATTCTATCACTCGTTTGTTCCATCTTGCTTGCAAAGCTGAAAGGGAAGTACAGGGACGACAAACTCGGACACAAGGAAGTTTTGGTTCATCAAAACCGAACCATGAGGCTGCAAAGGTTCCATCGTCTACACTTCATCAAGCGTCTCCACCTGTTGTTCCTTCTACCCCTCCGACACGAGCTACAAGTGTGAGCAAGGATTCTGCGGTGCAAACCCCCGCCAAAAGTGCTTCTTCTGTTGCATCAACAGGCCGTACTCGCGACATGCAATGTTTCCGTTGCAAGGGATTTGGACATACAAAGCGTGATTGTCCTAGTCAACGTGCTCTCATTATTCGTGAGGATGGTGAGTACTCTTCTGCTAGTGAACATGAGGATGATCTTGCTTTAGTTGCCGCTAACCACGCAGGTACCGAGGATTCCGAAGGAGAAGTGTTCAATGCTTCGGCCACAGAAGGTTACCCAACACTTGTTGTGACCCGTGTATTGACTGCACAACCAGAACGGTCACAAGAAAGCCAGCGGCATAATCTGTTTCAAACCAGGATGGTCATCAACGAGCATGCAGTGCCCGTTATCATCGACGGAGGAAGTTGCAACAACTTCGCAAGCGTTGACATGGTCGAGAAGCTTGGCTTGGCCACACACCCGCATCCACATCCTTATTGCATTGAATGGTTTAACTCATGCGGTAAGCTCAAGGTAACTAAAACTGTTCGAATTCATATCTCCCTTGGTACTTATCGTGATTATATAGACTGTGATGTTGCGCCCATGAATGTTTGTTCTATTTTGTTGGGTAGACCTTGGATATATGATGTAGATGCTGTTCACCATGGTAGGTCTAATGAATACAAATTTGAGTCGTCCGCGACTCGAACATATTGACCTGAAAAAGATTAGGAGCAACAGGGGGCAAAGCAATAGACAAATCCTTTAAATCATTGCATGGTTCTTTAGCTAACTCATCAGCTACACAATCCTTTGTAGCTAAAAGAACAGAACCTTTCAATTTAATTCCAGAATTCTTTTCACCAGATTCTTTCTTTTTTGTTACACTGGGTTTATCACATCATCTTTCCCCTCAATGGGGTCGTATGATGGACCGGACTCACCCTCTAACGCATTAAGAACCTCAGTGGGTTCTGGTCGATGGACATGACTTGGAGAGTCGATTTGACCTCTGGGAGATTTTCGCCTCCAAGTTCCTCCATCGGAACAGGATCGCTTGGAGAAGGCATCGGAATGTGAGCATAATCCTCGAGATCAAAATTGTTCTCGGAATCCTATGCTCCAGCCATGATTCAGCGAACCTCTGGATGAAAATTAGGATGCCTTGAGAAAAGGCCCCATGGTGGGTGCCAGCTGTCGACGATTCGGACTCGGGGTCCTTAGCCAAACTTATGCAAAATTTGTAGGTTGTGAGACCTTTCAGGGTATCCCTCCGGGAAGGTATGATGAATTATAGAGAACTAGAGCACAGAGAGGTTTATATAGGTTCGGGCCCTCGATGGTGGGAGTAATAGCCCTACGTCCTGTTGGGATTTCACTATATATAGTAAAAGGATTGACAGAAAGATGGAAAAGATCTTCACAGGAGAAGATTTTTCCTATGTGTTTTTACAAGACAAAGCCTGGAAAACTTTGGAAAAGCTATCTAACTTAGACTACTGTCTTCGGGTTGTTTTTTTCTGATCTAGTTCGATCAATCGATCACTGGATGTCTTAGTGTTTCGATCCCCCTTGTTTGATGCCTCGCACTGCTCCTTTATACTGGCTGAAAGGGCGCCAAATCGTAACGTCATCAAACAGTTGGTTGGATGAGGTTTCCTCAACCGCTCTTAACTCCCACGCAGGTTTAACACGTGTTATTCGTGGATAACCGCACGTAATAACCTCCTGACGGTTGTTCCCCTACGTGGAAGAATCTTCGGGATACTCGGGATATTCCTATTACGAGGGCAGATCAATCCCACGTTCCCTGGTCGAAAGTGTTTTGATCGCGCGATGTTGGCTGACCGCGCAACATCTACAGTCTTCTATTTGCGTATAGCATATGAACTCCTGACCGCGCATTAGCTGCGGTCTGATTGCGTAAAGCCTGCGACCTCGGGCTTGCGCTCCTCAGAACGACTTGAGTTCGCACCATCAGGCACTTGTTTGGTTCGAATTTATCCTGAACCAGTCGTGCATTTATTTGAACTGACTCGGGTGTCAATCCTCGTCAAGCTCCACCAACCCGGAGGAAAAGCGGCGCTACTGTCATGCCGGTAGACCTCTGGGGCCCCTCCCCGACTCCGACAACGAGCGCGCGTCCCCTGTCAAAGGAGACAGCGACCGGGACTCCCCCCGAGAAGTGGAAGGGGATAACCAGCCACTGTGTCACAGACTTCGGTGCATTCGATGGTTGCGGCCTTACCGCCCACCGCACATCGAACACTACAACGGTGAGGCCGACCCTTATGAATTTGTGCAGGTGTATTCCACAGCCATCTCGGCAGTTGGGGGGGACGAGACAGTTCAGTGTAACGTCTTCTCCCTATACCTGATCGGGATCACCCGCTCGTGGTTCTACAACCTGAAGGACAGCTCCATCAAGTCCTTCGCGCAGCTCAAACACGAGTTCTGCGCGAACTTCTAGGGGAACTATATGCGTCCCCTGGATTCCTCGCAGCTGTACACCATCCGACAGAAGACGGGGGAGACCATCTGTAGCTTCTTCAAGCGCTTTGCTCAGGTCAAGAGCAAAGTAGCCCACGTCCCTGACTCCACAGTCATTG
Source organism: Pharus latifolius (assembly GCA_019359835.1). Classification (NCBI taxonomy): domain Eukaryota; kingdom Viridiplantae; phylum Streptophyta; class Magnoliopsida; order Poales; family Poaceae; genus Pharus; species Pharus latifolius. Next base: position 51,110,740 of record CM033326.1, on the reverse strand, counting down.
AGGCATGTAAGAGCGAGATCCTCCTGGAAGAGCTCCACCGGAGACTCTCCCGAAGCTGCCCCTCTTCCGCCGACGAGCTCTTCAACGTACTCGAGAAGTACGCTCGGGCGGAGGAGGATGACCTCTGGAAGAAGAACCAGGGGGCCCGCGCCCCCGTCGATTGGGGGGCCAGGGACCCCCTCAAACGCCCCAAGGGGGGCAATCATAGCGAGCCACGGCCTCGGGACACCTTTGTCCTCGAGGGCGGAGGCGACTCGCGTGATGCCTCCAAGGGCAACCGTCCCTTCCCCAAGCCGAAAGGTCGTGGGGGAGGGCAATCGTCCCGCGGTCGTGAAAGCCCCGCGGCAAGAGACAGGGAAGGTCTGTGGTGTACCTTCCACAGGTCCAATACCCATGCCACCCGGGAATGCCATCAACTGCTCCAACACTTCACCGCATTCCACGACCAACATGGGCAGGGGGGACTCCTGCCTCCTTGCCCCCTCAACCGGCCTTACCGGCCCTTCCTGCCCCCGCGGGGGGACAGCAGGGACAAACGCGGGAGGGGGAGCCGTCAGAGACTCTCCCCTTCCAAACCTCCCAAAGGCGTGTCAACGTCATCATGGGAGGGTCCGCCTTCGGGCGAGACTCTAAGCGTTAGCGTAAGGAATACGCGCACAAAGTAAAGGTGGTGGGGGTGCTGCATACGTCCTGGCTGCCCAAGTGGTTGGACGTCTCCCTCACTTTTACGGTAGAAGACGCGCGTGGGGTTCACTTCCCCCATGATGACGCGCTCATCGTCTCCGCTACCGTCTACAACTGCCATCTGGCCCGCATCCTCGTGGATGGAAAGAGTTCCGCCGACGTCCTCTACCTAAAGGCGTTTAGGGAGATGCAAGTGGACGAGAAGCTACTGCAGCCCACGGCAGGGCCCTTGCAGGGATTCGTCCTGGGGAAGACGATCCACCCCGTGGGGAAGGTGGATCTCCCCATGACCTTCGGCACCCCGGACAACTACCGGACATAGATGGTCCGGTTTGATGTGGTAGACCTCCCCTCTTCTTACAACGCAATCATGGGGAGGACCACGATCAACCGCTTGGGGGCCGGAATCCACCAGAGCTTCCTCTGTGTGAAGATCCCCGGGCCTCACGACGTGATCACCGCCCGGGGAGACCAAGACGTGGCCAGCGCTTTATATGAGCGCGCCGACACGATGATCGGGAGCGTTAACATGATCAAGACCCCCGGGGGGGAGACCTCTTCCCCAGGGTCAGACGCCGCCGCGATAACTTCCGGGAGGTCCCTCCCCAAGCCACATCCGGAAGGGGACCTCCGGAAGATCCCGCTGTCCCCGAACGACGGGGACAAGACCGTCAGGATCGGGGCGGATCTCCACGAGGAGCACGCGAGCAACTCGCGGCTTTCTTGCGCAAAAACTCCTATGTTTTTGCCTGGAAGCCTTCCGACATGCGAGGCGTCACCCAGGAAGTCATCGAGCACAAGCTCACCGTGACCCCCGACCACCCCACGGTCATGCAGAAGTTGAGGAAACTCTCCCTTGAACACCAAGAGGCGATCAAGGTTGAGATTGCTAGGCTCCGAGAGGCGGGGTTTATTCGGGAGGTCTTGCACCCCGAGTGGCTTGCGAACCCCATCCTCGTGAAGAAGTCAAACGGCAAGTGGCGGATGTGCGTGGATTTCACCGACCTCAACCGCGCTTGCCCCAAAGACAACTTCCCACTCCCACGAATCGACCAGCTGGTCGACTCGACCGCGGGGTGCGAGTTGATGAGCTTCCTGGACGCGTACTCGGGCTATCACCAGGTCCGGATGGCAGAAGGGGACGAGAAAAAGACGAGTTTTATAACTCCCCTCGGGACCTTTTGCTACGTCCACATGCCCTTCGGGTTGAAGAACGCTGGGGCGACCTTCCAGCGACTCATGATGCTGGTCCTCAAGGACCAGATCGGCCGCAACGTCGAAGTCTACATTGAAGACGAGGTCGTCAAAAGTCCCCGCGCGACTGCTCATGTCGATGACTTAGCGGAGACCTTCCGCAACCTCCGCGCATACAGGTTGAAACTCAATCCGGAGAAATGCGCCTTCGGCGTGCGCGGGGGGAAGCTCCTCGGCTTCCTCGTGTCCCAGTGGGGAATAGAGGCCAACCCCGAAAAGATCCGGGTGCTCCTGGACATGCCTCCGCCGCGCTCAGTCAAAGACGTTCAACGACTCACCGGCCGCTTGGCCACACTAAGTCGCTTCGTCTCGCGGTCGGGGGAACGCGGCCTCCAATTCTTCAAAATCCTCCGGGAGCTCGAAGGGTTCCGGTGGACCCTCGAGGCCCAGGAGGCCTTCGACAATCTGAAGAAGTATCTCACGAGCCCCCCAATGCTCGTGAGCCTGTCTCTGGAGGAGCCTTTGCTCCTTTACCTCGCCGCGACCCCAGTCGCCGTAAGTGCGCTATTGGTAAAGGAGAAAGATGGGCAACAACGTCCCGTGTCGGTACACGGAGATGGAAAAGATCTACTACGCCCTTCTGATGGCATCCCGGAAGCTTCGTAATTACTTCCTGGGGCACCCGATCACTGTCCCATCGTCCCTCCCTTTGGGGCAGGTGCTCCGAAACAAGGAAGCCACCGGCCGGATAGGAAAGTAGGGGGCCGAGCTCGCCCCCTTTTCCCTTTCCCTCACGGGGCGCTCTGCCATCAAGTCACAAGTCCTCGCCGACTTTGTGGCGGAGTGGACTCCTACCTCTGGGCCCGGGGACGAAAACCTCCCCGCATCGCCCCGATGCAGCGACCATTGGACACTCATGTTCGATGGCTCCCTGTGTCTCGCCGGGGACGGCGGGGGACTAGTCCTTCAGAGCCCCGAGGGGAGGGAACTGGAGTATGCGGCCCGGCTCGAGTTCCCTACCACGAACAACGTCGCCGAATATGAGGCCTTGCTCCCCGGGTTGCGCCTCGCGCGCTCCCTGGGGATTCGACGCCTCCTAGTAAAAGGAGACTCCCAGCTCGTAGTTTGCCAAATGGACAAGTCCTACTTGTGCCATGACGCAAACTTGAGCCTCTACTTGCAGGAAGTGCGCAAGATGGAGAAGCACTTCGATAGCCTAGAGGCCCAGCACATCTCATGAAGGGACAACAACCGGGCCGATGCCCTAGCTCGGGCGGCCAGCACCCGGGAACCGCTCCCAAAAGGGGCCTTCTTGGAGATCATCGCGAAGCCCTCGGTGACCACCCCTGACGCGGGTGATGAGCCCTGCATCCCGGAAGTCGCCGAAATCACCCGGACTTCATCTTGGATGGATCCCCTCGTCTCCTTCATCAAGGGGGAGGGGGACCCTCCCAACGAGACCGAGGCCAAGCGCCTCCGGGCCAAGGCTCGGGCTTACCTCCTGTTGGAGGGGAAGCTTTACAAGCAGGGGGCTTCCGCCTTGCTCCGTTGCCTTCCACGGCCGGAAGGGCTTCGGCTTCTCGAGGATATTCACTCAGGAAGCTGCGGGTCTCATCTGGCCCCGCGTGCCATTGTGGCCAAGGCCCTTCGCCAGGGTTTCTATTGGCCCACGGTAATTCGCGACGCGCGAGACCTTGTCTCCGTGTGCGAGGCCTGCCAGAAGATGGCCAAGGGTTTGAACCTCCCCCCAGTAGCACTGCAGACTATCCCCATCACTTGGCCCTTCGTGCGCTGGGGGATGGACCTCCTTGGTCCCTTCCCCCCCAGCGCCCGGGAGCGACAAGTATGCGGTGGTCGCGGTCGACTACTTTACAAAGTGGGTAGAGACCGAACCTCTGGCCAGCATCACGTCCCGAGCGGTACAACAGTTTTTCTGGAAGAATATCGTGTGTCGTTTCGGGGTCACCCGAGAAATCACTGTCTATAACGGGACCCAATTCGACTCGATATATTTCCAGGAATTCTGCGAAGGCCTGGGGCTCACCATCCACTTCACCTCGGTGGCTCATCCCCAGAGCAACGGGGCCGTTGAAAGGGTCAACGGCATAGTCCTACAAGGGTTATGCCGACGGCTCGAATAAGCCGCCTCCAAATGGGGTGCATGGGCGGAGGAGCTTCCTAGCATCCTCTGTTCCATGAGCACGACCCTGAGCCGGGCGACGGGACGTACCCCCTTCTCCCTTGGATACGGGGCTGAGGCAGTCCTTCCCCCGGAGATTAGCTTCCGGTCACTGCGCAATGTACCAAGCCAACAAGGCAAATCAACGACTGGAGGTTGACCTCGTGGGGGAGGAATGCGACTGAGCGCTCCTCCGCCACGCCATCTACAAGCGCGAAATGGCGCGCACATACAACCAATGCCTCCGCGAGAGGGCTTTCCGCCTCAGGGACCTTGTCCTCAAGCGCGTCACAAACCCCCAAGCCCAGGGCAAGCTCTCCCCCAAGTGGGAGGGCCCCTACAGGATCTCGGCAGTCCTGGGCTCGGGGGCTTACAAGCTCTCCAACCTTCAAGAGCAGGAGCTGAAGCACACGTGGAACGTGCGCTTTGTGAGACCCCCATTTGAGGATCACCTTGGTAACCGCCCAGGTAGGTTACACACAGCAGGATGTCACATGAGCTCCAAACCACACAAGCATAGTAATATCATTAAACAAGTATCAGGCCAACATGGCCAATATTACATAGCCAAAGCACCGAAAATGGCGCTAAGTAGAGTTGCTAAGAAAATAACTAGTTTATCAGAACCAGAATCGGTATCCAAGTACCGAACACACAACATAAAGCACAAAGCAACGACAAATAGCTTGACTTCCATCCGCAGCAGGGTTGGAGGGACTTCTCCCACATCTGACTTGACTTGGTGCGCAATCCTTCTAGAACGTGGGCTCGCCCGGGGTGCTTCCATCTTCAGGGGAGTACTCATAACTGAAAGAATGGGGATCCTCGAATCCCTCTTCTACAGTGGGATAAAAATGCAAGGGTGAGCACTTGGTGCTCAGCAACACTCATTCCAGGGATTAATGCAATTGTACTTACATGAGGGTGAAACATATGATTCCGGGGTTTTAGTTTCATATGGATAGAGATATATAGATTTCCAAGTCATTTATTCAGTAAAACAGTACTTTATCATGAAAATGATACTTTAAACATTAAACCGGTTTTCAATAAAACGTTAGATGTAGTGGTCTCCCATGAGTCACTACTTTGTTAACCACATTATGAAAACATTCCAAAACATTACTTGTGCTATAACCCATGGATAACATCCACTACGAAAAGACTCCTGAACCTGGGAGTACAGAGTATCTGATACTTCTTTTACGCTTTGCAAAGGTGTACCTCTTTTTAAATCCACTGGTTCACTCGGCTTTCAAGTCGGATCAGCTCCATGTGACTTATACACATGTGACAAGGCCGAGATCACACAACGCTTTTGCAGTTTAGTATTAACAGTATCCCCGCCCAGTAAATAGACAATTAAGTCTCAAGTACTGTTGTGGGTCCTCCCCACTGCCTTACTTCCTAGCCTCTGGCTTATGTTCCCGCAAGACACATAGCCTTGGTCTGTGTCCACGCAAGACATATGACCATTCAAGATTACAACCGCGCACGGCTTAATCTGAGGCGTAGGGCGTCTTCCTTCTTTCCACCTTTATCTCTCATCATTTTTCTGAACTCACATCACTCATGGCCGAACTGCGGCCCACCAGTTTCCACGCGAGAAACTAGACCGACAAACCATGCAGGGAACTGCTAATACCCAAAAAGCTACTAAGTTGTGCCTGTCCCATACCAGGCAAGTGGTTGGTACGTTTACAATTCGCATAGAGACACAGCACAAGGTTCTCGTCCTTATGAACCAATAGTGAGGAGCATTCACATTCCCTGGTGCGCACCGCACCCTCTCCATACCATCCAATCCTCACTACTGATCCCTATTTTCAGTTTTCTTGACAAAACGGTTTTCATTATAACTTCTCATGTATTTGACCATTTCAAGTTTAATGTGGATATTCAGTATATGAGTCCTAGGGTGACAAAAGCATATATAAGAAGGTTCAATAACAAAAAGGGGTTTCATGATTCATTAGGGAATATCTACTCATGTCATTCAAACATAACTTGTATTTCAACTAAGCATGCATAGTAAGAAACAGTGAATATACTTCATATGAAAATATTGGGTGAGACATGATCAAAGGAATGAGGCTTGCCTTGCGATGTTGGGTCTAAATACTCAGACGGATCTTCAAAGACTTCTTCCGCTCCTTCAGCTTCTGACTCTGCGGTAATCAATTAACATACAAACACATACCATAAGCATACAGAAAATAGTTTCCATAGAAATTATTAAGTAAAGAAGTCATGCATGCAGGGGAAAAGGTTAGGGCAAGGTCACAAGGGCTCTGGTCGAAGAAACGGCTAAAAAGGATTGAACGTCGAAGGGTCCACATTCGGTTCATGGCTTTGGCATAACTTTAAACTGATCTTAGGATGGTTTTCTGGAGAAGTGATAGAAGGGAAAGATGTAGAACACAACTCCAGGAACCTAGGGGACAAAGTGACATTTCCATTGCTCAACCAGAAGGGGTTAAACAAGGCCAATGCCAGTGGCTGACATGCACTGACATAGTGCTGGACATGGCCAGAAATTAGGGCATGGCTTAACTTTTGATCCAGGGCTTCAATTGATGCAACACTTTGTCTGGGAGGTAGGCATTACTAACAGGAACAAAACACTCACCAGGCACAAGAGCTGAAAGTGGCCGGAGGGTGGCAAAATCCGGCGATGAACTGCGGTGACGACACGGCACAGACATTGATCTGGACAAGAGCTTGGCAAGGGCATAACTCACAATCTAGGCAGATCCAGGTGTCGAGCTAGTGGAAGAAATTACTCAGGGAGGTGAGGCGAAGCTAAGGGACAAAGTGGTGTCGGCTGAATTGGCCGGGAAAGAATTCCGGTGAACTGTGCCGGAGAAGATGACACTGGAATTGAGGATTTTTGATACAGGGCGAAAGAGCTCAATCCCAAGCTTGGGGATGATCTCTAGGGCACAACAAGGCTACTGGAGGGGTCAATATTGCTGGGAGATGGCCGGAAAAGCTTGGCGGCGAGGTCCGGCGAACGGCTGAGGTTCCAGTTTGGGATTTCTTCGATTTGAGCTCAAATGGGGATTTTGATTCTACAGGCTTGCTCTACTAAGCTTACTGATCGACTTCTTCTACAGAATCGAGAGCTAATTTGGAGGGAATCGAACAGCATTGGGGGAACAGGGCAAATCGGGAATCCGGCGATCACCGGCGATGGGGATCGCTCTGGTGCAATTGGCTGCTATGACACAGAGAGGGGAACGAGGGGAACTCACTGGTGAACTTGGATTGGAGAAAGGGGCTGTGGAATGGGCTAGCACCGTGAGCTCACTCACTGGCTCGCCGGAGAAGAAAGCGAAAACGGCGAGAGCTCTGGAAAAATGGCTAACTCCTGAGATGAGGCTTAAGCACAGCACTGGAGGGTTTAAATAGGCACGGGGACGGAGCTTGTGAGGGATAAAGCGACAGCAGTTGCTTGCGTCGGGGAGAAACTTGTCGGGCGCAGGCGCAACGACGGCGACGGCGATGTGATACGCTTCAGGCGGTGCTGCAGCTTTGCCAGCGACGCCAGGGCGCCTTGGAACTTCGTCCGGGACGGCGCAGATGCGGAGGCGACAACGTGGCTCCGGCAATGACACGTACACGCATGCAATTGCCACGGCAACGGGAGCGCGCGCGCGAAACGCTACTGGAGCGCGGCCGTTTAACCGCTGGACAAGGCGAAGCAATGGTGCTGGTACGTGCGCGGGAGGTGGCTCGGTTGTTCACAACACAGGCGACAAGAAGCGGTGGCCGGCGGCGAGCAAACGCGGCGAAAACCACGGCACGGCAACGGCGACGTGCACTGGTCGAAAGCAACGACCAGGTGCTGGTCGAATGGACCTGAAAAGAATATTTGGGCTGTTCTGCAATTTTGAAACTTGCTCCAGGGACTGTTCTGTGAGGAAAGTTTTGAATAGAACTTGGGCCTGATTGCAAATTTGGAGATCTGAGGGTCCGATCTGAAATCTGATTTCGTAGCTAAGTTGCAAAAGATTAATAGAACTTATCTGGCCAAGGTTTGGTAAGATCAAGCAAGATCTGAAGGGTTTCGACAAAAATTAGGGAAAATAGTTTAGGGTAAAATAGGGTAATTAGGGTTTTAAAATGGCAAGGGTTGAAACTCAGCTTTAGGATGGGATTTTGGAGATGATCCCGAAGGGAAAAATGTTCTGAACAACATTTAGAAGGGAATGGCTGAAGCAGATTAGGGTTTGGGGTCAAGATGTGGATTTTGGCTATTTTAGGGTTTGGTGAAAACAGGGGTGTTACACGCTTGCTTCGCAAGTTCTACGTCTAGCCTATGGGCTCGTCCCCTCCCTTGGAGCGATTATGCCAGAGGGGAGGGGGACATTGTACTCACCATTCCCTCCCCTGTCGCGATCTTGCGGGGGAAGGTGTTGTATCTTAACTCATTATCAATACAACTGGTTTTTTCCACAGCTCTGGCTCATTGCAGGTTTTTACATTACCGTCTCTCATGGCGATGCCCTCCCCGCGAGGAAGTGGGCTATCACGACCCAACAATTCCCTACAATGGGAGTCTCACTCCTGTAGGGCGGCTTACGATCACTCCTTGTGGACTGAGGGTGTAAGCGGCAACCCGGTCCTCAAGGACCGTGGTAACGAGTCAATTTGAGAGACTAGTCCCCTACTCAAACACTCAGACCTGTCATCGGGCGCATCCTCCTCCGGGAGTCGATTGTCTCCTTAGTGAGACGGAATTCTCGGATATTCTTTCTTGGAGATCTCGTTCCCGGCTCCCCGTTTTCACGGCGACCGGAGGGTTTTCTTGAAAAAATTATTCTCGGGAATTTCACTTTCTTGGAGATCTCGTTCCTAGCTCCCTGTTTTCACGGCGACTGGAGGGTTTTCTTGGAAAAATTATCCCCGGGAATTTCACTTTCTCGGATATTCTCTGGGAGATCTCGTTCCCGGCTCCCCGTTTTCACGGCGACTGGAGGGTTTTTTCCCGTAGAGATAATTCTTGGGAATTTCAGATTTCCTTGGATGTTCTTCCCCGGAGACCTGTCGCGCCCCGAAACTGGGACTACGACTACTCCTGTAGAGACCTAGCTCGCTGCAGCTGGTCCCATATATGCATAGCATACACATATCCTTGACTTCCCAGGATAAGCCAAGCACAGGAGTATATCACATTGCAACAGAGTCACTTACAAAATATTTAAGCAGTGTGGCCTGCTGGCCTTAATATTACATAAGGAGGTTACAATGCCTTCGCGGCATACATGGTTTAGCAAAATAACATCTACACAGCAGAAGGTAGGTGACCCACCCACAAAGAGAAGTGGACGGCAGAACAACACACACATCAGGGCTCTGGCGGGACTGACGCTCCTCCTTCTGGATCCAAGAAGTCCTCCATGCCTTCGTCTTGGTTGTAGAATGCTCCATCTACTGAATTGTAAGTTGCAAGAGTGAGCACTTACGTACTCAGCAAGTCATAGGTAAGAGTAGATACATATAGTAGAGATGATATGAACCTAGACTAGTCAAGAATTATGGATGTTTGTAAAATAATCTTTTTCTTTCCTGGCTCAGCTCATGGCAGCACCTTTCTATAATATAACATCATCATTCATGTTCACTAAATTATAGCACTACCGCGACACGTCAACACATGACAGCCCACGGCAGCACTCCTTATCATGACAACACATGTCATTTGGGTAATCTTGATTTAATATATTTTATTTAGAAAATAATACTTGTGTCACACCCCGTGGATTTAATCCACCGCAGCAGACTCCTAAAACTCGGGAGCACGAAGTATTCGAATACATTTTTAACTCTGCAGAGAGGTACCAATTTACCCGCAAGATTTTCCACTTTCAAGCCCATCCTATCAGAATGATTGGACCCCTGACTCACTTCATACTGTGAGCGGCAAGGTGGAGATAACAGGAACTTTTGTTATGTTTCACTTACAATTCACCCCTGACCCTGCAGTTTTCTTCACACAAACCGCAGTTGTGGCGGGCTATACCCCCACCCATAAGCCTCTTCCCATTACTGGGTCAACGTGCTTGATCAAATCACATTCAGTGATACGTGGAGGAGCTGAACCCCATGAGTTTAGTGTATTACTTTCCATCTCATGCAGGGGTTTCATATACGATGCACATAAGTACTTGTTCAGGCCTGTCCCATACCAGGCTTGCGGTTAGTACGTTTGTTCATGCCACTAGACGCACAACACAAGGTTCTAGTCCTTATATGCCAGTGACCAGACCATCCACAACCCTGCACCTTCAGTGCCTGCATATCCTTTGCAGTCTAGCACCTCCAGTGCTACAGCCATTCCACACCATTTTTCTGGTCACGGCTAGGGGTTTTATTTCATGAATATAAGTATAATAATACATATAATAGTTCATGGCTCAAAACTTGTTTATTTCACATTTCACAGATAACCAGTCTAGTACTGCCAATTCATAAATCAATCATTCTCAATCTTTCTCATGCAATATTATCTATATTCAAGGTTATGTTTTAGCAACATTTAAAATATAGGTTCAAGATGACCAAGGATATGACTTGTCTTCCGCGTCATAAAATACAGCAGTTGACGTCGGATCTGCAGTGAAGTCCTCGAACTCGGGCTCTTGATCTGCTCTCCAAACCAACAAATAACCAATAATCACAATCTTTTCAATACATTATTATACTATATGCAATGATGCAAAGATGAAGTCTTGATGATTCTGAAATGATTGGGTTTAGAGGCTGATTAGGGTTAAGTTAAGGAAACCAATGTTAAGATTAGCTGTCAAAGGTTTACAAGGTTCCAAATGTCTCAAAATATCAGAATGATATCAAGGTTGCGACTGGTTCGCTTAAAAAAAACAGCGAACGTCTTTAGGTCGACATTCGGTTCAAGGCATCGACATAGGGTTGATGAATGATAGAGGGCTCAACTCAAATTGTGACAGTAGAGAAAAGTGTAGATCACGACGTCAGGAGTCTAAGGGACAAAGTTATTTTCAAAGTGCATGGCTGGAAGTGGGTGAAAAGGCTCAATGCCACTGGCTGACACAGCCTGGCATAGGGTTGACATGGCCAGAAACTAGGGTTAGCCATATCTTTTGACTCAAGGCTCCAATTGATGCACCACTTTGTCTGGTAGTTAGGCATTTGTAGCAGAAACAAATGTCTCAATAGGATCTAGGGCAGGAGATGGCTGGAAGGTGATGAAAACCAGCGAAGAAGTTGACTGGCCTGGAGTACCTGCAGCACAAACAGTACAGCAACTAGGGCATAGCCATAACTCCTGTTCTAGGCCGAATTAGGGGTCGTGGTAGAAGACAAAGTTGCTCAAAATGGTCCAAAACATCTAGATGGCAAGGTGGTTTGAGCTGGAGTGGCTGAATTTAGAAGATATTGGCTGGAGGAAGGATGAACTCAATCCTGATTTGGGTATTTCTGTTCTAGGGCAACTGAACTCGAGTCCTTGCTTGAGGAGGGTCTCTGGGGCATAACAAAGCTAGGTGTGAAGTCAATTTAACTGGAAAATCACCACAGAAGCTTAACGGCGAGTCCCAGTTTGCATGCAAGGTGTAAATTTGGGGTTTTCCAAGTTTTAGCAAAATTGGTGATTCTGGTTGCTTAGATGTGTTCCACACAGTCCACTGATCATGTTTGATCATAGGCTCGAGAGCTAATTTGGTTTAGTTAGGGATTAATTGCTCGCCGGAGTTGTCGGGGAAAATCAGCAATTCCCGGCGATGAGGTGCGCTAGAGTTCAATTGGCTGCTACTACACAGGTAAGTGGATGAGAGAGACTTACTGGTAGCTTCAATTTGGAGCTCGGTGTAGTGGATTGGCCTGGCACCGTGAGCCTCTCTTCGAGCTTGCCGAAGAAGACGAAGAAGAGAGCGGGGTTAGGAACTTGAGTGGTTCTGGTGTGAGTGTCTTCGAGCTGGGCTGGGGTGGCTTTTATAGGCACAGCTAGAAGCTAGCAACGACTGGAATTGCCTGGAGAATTGAAGCTCGAATCGACGGTGAATTGACCGGCCGGGCGGGACAGCAGCGAAGCGACGCGCTCCAGCGGCCGTGCCGGCTTTTGCAGCCTGGCGCGCAGTCCTGGTTGATGCAACGGCGAGTTGATGTTTCCCCCAGGCATGTTTGCAACGTGGCGCAGCTGGGCTGCTGTTGTCGGGTGCGCGCGCGGGAGAACGAAGGCGCTGCTGGCGGGCGAGGTTATTCCACGGTGGCGAACACGATGCGCACACGCGGCAGGGAAACAGTGTCTGAGGTGGCAACGTTGGAGATTGCCGGCGACGAAACTGCGGCAGCGGCAACGGCGACGACCAAACTCCGGCGCTCGCGGTCGATTGTAACAGCCTGGTCGTGCACAGTAGCCCGTGGTCGAACCAAGGACTGATTTGCGATGATTGTTGGTTTGGCTTTGGACTAAACTGCAAATCTGGTCTTTGAGAGGTTCAATTTGGAATTTGATTCCATGGCTGAGTATAATATTTCTATTAATACTCATTTAGCTCAAATTTGGAGAAAGTTTGATTAGATTTGAGGGATTTCACCTATTTTCGAAAATAGGGTAAAATTAGGGTAAAACAGATCTGGATTTTGTCGATCTCGAGTTCTGGTGATTGGAGAGAGATTTTGAAGTCTGATCAAAAGAGAGATCTGTATAAAATAGCATCTGGCAGGTGTTCCCTGAAGAAATTCTGGAGTTGGAGTTGATTTGTAGATTTTAGCCTTTTCAAGCTTCCAGGTAAACAGAAAAGGACCTATTCGCAGTAAAATTTGGACCTTCCCGCGAAAAGTGTTCAGATGAATTAATCTGGTTCCCAACTTTTTGGAGTTAGTTGAGGATATACCTAGGAACATATTCCAGGGGATACTTGAGTCTGGATAGGGTTAAATCAAAATAACTCAATTATCTGGAAACTGGGGTACTTAGGGTAAATCTGGATTTCCTGTTTTCGAAAACAGAAAGAGACTTAGATAATGGGAGTTAGGGTTAGAATTCAATCTGGCTCCTGAAGACTTTTAGGTTTAGGATAACTGATAGATCAAATCTGGCAAGTCAGATCTTGACTTGGGGTCACAGGATAGATTTTGGAGATTTAGGGCTAGAACAGAATAAAGCTGAGCCTGATTTGGTTGATCTAGAAGAGACATATGCATGCATGACTTTTAAGAAAGAAACTTTTCACCCCAAAACTTAGGATGTTACAAGACCTCATTCCAGGCTCCCCATTTTCACGGCGACCCGGGAGTCCTCTCTTAGAAGAACTCCCAGAAATCTCGGGCACTGTCTCCCAGACAGCTCTTTCCCGGCTTCCCGTTCTCACGGTGACTGGATGATCTCACCGGGAACTTCGAAAAATTGTTCCTGGAAGTTTTTCCCAGCCCCCCGTTCTCACGGCGACCAGGAAAATTTCTCACCGGAACCTTTGGAAAACTTGAGGAAAACTTAATTGAAGAGTTCTTACCCAAGGGCTTTGTCACCTCCACAGCGCGCAGAGTTACCCTCTGGCCCTCTGTGGAGGGGGGGGTGGGTAACTTCTACCCGGGGATCACCCTGTTCCGGACCATTCGAAAATTCACAAAGTACACAAGCAAACTTAGCTTTATTAAAAATATTTAACCGGAGGACATCTTCCCCCTCCGGTGGGCATCATTACATTAAACACGATACAACTCGGAATACAACCCGGAAGGCTCCTACACCTAATAATCCCGAAGGCCCACTGATAGCTCCCGGGCCAGGTCTCGATACAAGCTTCGTATACGACGCTGGGCCTCCTGGAGCACATCTTTGGGCCAATATTCATAGCCCGCCGGTGGAAGTATTCGAAGCGGGGGAACCCTCCGGGACTCCGGTCGTGGAGGGGATAGTTCAGCACGGTGATTGTCGAAGTTGTCCAGGTGCCACTCCGGATGCCACCGCAACCGGATTGGCTACTGGGAAACACCCCTGCCATGTACCCCGGAGAAGAGACTTAACAAGATGAAGGCGGCCTGGGCATCCCCCGGGTGACACCCGCCGGGGCTCGGAGGCTCCACCCCCGGAGAGGCTCCCCCCAATCTCGGGGGCCTTTGACCGGAAGTAACCTCCCGAGGCCTGGGAGTAACCTCTCGGGAAACCTGGTAAATTTAACTTAAAGACTTAGCAAAAAATTTCATTTCTATTGCATCAAAATATTTTTGTACAAATGTCCGGGGCTTCTTCTAAGAAGCTAACAGGAGCAAAAACCCTAAAACAAAAAAGGGGGTCCTATCTAAGGGCCCGGGGGGGAGGCTCATACTTGTTCATTGGTGTCCTCCCCCCGAGAGGCCCCCATCGGAGCCATAGCGTCTGCCCCTGGAGGCACCGGCGCCGGGAATCGCACCCGAACTATTCGGTCGTAGAAGCTACCAGCGAGCTGCTCCACTTCTCGCCGAGATGGCTTGAAGAACTCCGGAAAGCTCCGGGGGGATCCGTCCCCCGATCGCCCGGGCGCCAACCCCCCGGTGCTCCACGAGCCCGGCCACAGCAGCCACCACTGGGATCGCCCGACCGCGTGCCCGGCAATCGGCGGCCTCCGGGATCACGGAGACTTGTGCATTGAGAAAATGCATAGCCTTCGTGAGCTTCGCCGGCGTCGCCTCGGAGCCGCCTCCCGGGCCGAGGCTCACTCCGAGCCCCTCGAGGGCTGAGTGGACGGAGCGGCCTGCGTCCATCACTGCCCAGATGCTGGAGCCCTCGAGCTCCCAAAGGGCATCCTCCTTGGCCTTCGCCTCCCTCCGGAGCTGTTCGTTGGTGTTCTCGGAGGCATGGAGCTGGGCTCAGACCTGGGCCAACTCCCGGAGGGCGCAGTCCCACTCCTCCAAGTAGGCGGCGGCCTTCCCCTCCGCCTCCTTCAGCGCCTTGTCGAAGTGCACCTCAAGCCCCCAGGCGATGGCCGCCCCCTGTGAACGCGAGAGTTAGTCGAAATTCGGATTGGGATCCCGAAGAAAACAAGCTAACGGTTCGAGGACGAACCTGGATATGGAGAGATTGAAGCTCCCTGCAGCGTTCGCAGAGCGTCCCTTGCGAGACATAGTCCTGGACCTTTTGGGTCTGGAGCCCCTCCGCGAACCAGAAGACCTCCCCCGCGGACAGCAGGGGGGTCTCCCTCCCGACAACTCCGGACCCATCGGGACCGGCGGCGGGTCCCCTCGAGAAGGTCGCGGGGGTGATGAGGACCGGAGTTGCGGTGGCCGGCGTCCTTGCCACCAAAGAGGTGTCTGATGAGGAGGCCGACGAACTCTCCGAGGCGGTGCCTCCCCGAGTGGGGGGGGGGGATAAGAAGCCCCTTCCCCTTTCCGGGCCGCGGGGCCCCCGGGACCTCCATTGCCGGGGGGACCTTGTAGACTGAGGAGCTCCCCCCCTCGTCCATCGGCCATTCGAAGCGCAGAGGGGAAGCCTCCACGAACCGAACCTCTAGCCTCTCTGGCTCCAGCAGCACCGGGGCCGCTGGGAGAGCGATTGCCGAAGGGGGCGAGGGGGCATAATCCGCCGAGTCGGATGCCCCCCCGTCACCGGCTGCCTCCTTTCCCCGAGCCTCTCCGGAGGCTTCCTTTCCCCGCGCCTCCATCGCCCCCCGGAATTCTCCGAGAGAGGCGGCGTCACTTCGCGCCGGAGAGGTGCCTGCGCGCACCCTGACCGGGGGGCTTCGTCCCGGGCCTTCACCGGCGTAGAGCCCGGCGTCGTTGATAGACCGGGGGCCTTCTGAGCCTTGGCCCGCTTTGGCTCAAAATCCCCGGCGACCTCCTTCCCCCTCTTGTGGGAACCGGGGGTAGGGAGAGGCGTCCTCGCCAGTAGCCTCAGCCCGAAGGCCTCGGCCACCAAGTTCCGGGGAGAACCCTCCCCGAAGTCGCGCATGATCCACTCGTGCTCGTCGGCGTAATACCTCCCGAGGAGGTTTTCCGCCTTCTCCCAGGCGGTCGGATACGGCCAGACTGCAAAAGGTAAGAGTTAGAGAAATTAACGAGAAAGTGAGCAAAGTAATAGGGGACTTACGTCGGGTCACCGGCTTTTGCGGGGGCCGCTGTGCCGGGCACATCCCGATCCCCCTCCTCCCGTGCGAGAGGGGGGAGATATTCAGCAACGTTAGCTCCTCGGCGGCATCCCTCATGGAACGGATGCCCCTGGAGCCACCACCTTGCTGAGGAGCTTCAGCTCCTCCTCGGTCCACACCAGGGGCTTGGGGGCGGACAACCGGCTATAGGAGGGGGGCTCCGGTGAGTACGTCACCTCGTCGTCCCGGACCCGGAGGTAGAACCACCTCCGGACACAGTCCCCCCAGTGGTCCCGAGAGGCTGCCACTGGGTACTCCGCTACCGGAGAAGGCAGGAGCTGGATCATCACGGAGCTGAATGGGGACTTCGGCCCTCCCTTCACCAGGTGGGAGCTCCTCGCCGCCGGCTTGTAAAAGTACCGGAACAACCGGAGCGTCGGCTCCCGTCCGGTGGCTGTCTCGAACAGCCATATGAAGAGGCCTATCCGAACGAAGGCGTTCGGCATCAGGTGGTTCAGTGCCACCCCATACTTCTGGAGGAACTCCTGGAACAACGGGTGCACCGGGAGCCAGAGTCCGGCCTCGAGGAAAGCCTCGAAGACCACCACTTCCCCGGGCCTAGGGCGGGGGGCACCATCCTTCTTGGAGGGGATCCGGACGTCCCCGTCTGCGAGCAACCCCGGTCCACGAGGGACTCCAGATCCCCCGACGTAAACTCAGAGGCCCAGAGGAAGTCCGCGGTGACTTCCTCTGGAGGCACCTCAGCTGCTTTAGCACGGCCCTTGGGTCCCATGGATCTTTCTGGTGGTTTAGGCTCTAGAGAAAAGGGGCTTGGGTTTCTGGTGAGTGAGCTTCCGGGACTGAGCTTTCAGGAGGGAGTTACTGGGAGAGCTAAGAGCGCCGGTGGAATTTGAGGATTGAGGGTTGGAGTGACTTCTCTGGGTCCCTTGAGGCCCTATTTATAGGGCTCGAACGTGGCCCTGATGGGTGCCACATGGCTCCTCGCGGTGCATCCGTACCGACCAATTCAAACAACGCGCGGGAAACGAAGGGATGAGCGTGCGAAACGATGCGTCACCGGTTCGAACCGCAAGCGGCCATTATGGTCGAACGGCGCACTCCCATCAAGACAAGGCCTTAATGAACGACGGCGCGGCCATAAACGCTTGGCACGAGGATCGAAGCGTCATGGCTCCGAAGATCCTTCCGGGAGGAGATGTTCCTGGTAACATGAACCATCCCCTCCGGGAACTCGAGCATCGTCCCCAGAGGGCATGGGGGGCTGCTGTTGGGGGAAATCTCCACGGGATCAAGTCCAAGTAAGAGGCCATCCTGTTTGCCAGGGGACAAGGGCCCCCGGTGGCTTGTCCCGGGCGTCGCCATTTTCCCGGGGACAAGGCCCCCCCCGGTGGCTTGTCCCGGGCACCGCCATTTTCCCGGGGACAAGGCCCCCTGGTGGCTTGTCCCCGGGCAAAAGGCAGCGCCGCCCCGTTCTTCCGGAGACAAGGGTCCCCGGTCCCGGGTCACGTGAGGACCACACGAGAAGCACCTCGGGAACTGGCGGACACCTGTCAAGCATCCAAGGCTCCTGACCGGAAGAAGGATGCTAGTGCCCCTCGATCCAATGGTGGCTATCGGAGTAGTTTAGTCTTTTTGCATCTTTTGGGCCTATATAAGCCCTTGTAACCCCTCATGTGAAGAGGACAATTCATTTTTACTCTAATAGACAATCAAATAGGTGTGCTCCGGAGCCATCTCTCCCCCGAGAGAGCTCCCCTAGACAACTCCAGTTGAGAGCATGCCGACAGTTTTAGGGCCTCTACTGAGGCCCGAACCTATATAAACCTTCGTGTCACTTGCTGTGCTTGCCCAACGGGAGAGGACCGGTCGTACGGTCAACTCGCATCGTCCTTTCTTCACTAGGAACTTCCACAAAACCTGACGGGATATTCGTAATACCACGACATTAATCTTTTGGAAACTCCAGATTAGCTCTATGACATTCTCAGACATTGTCTGGCCGCAGACCGAATGTTAGCCTGTAGGCATTCGTTGCGTCCGAGCCAAACCCTGTGAGCCAAACCTAAGTATCTTCTCTCCGCTGTTCTGCCTTCGACCAGACTATTTCGTTACATGCATGTCGATGCTTTATGTATATTTTTCAATAGCAAGTATTTTCTATATGCTTATGTATTGTGTTGTGTCGTGTTTGCGTGCGAGAGCAGAGTCAGAAGTAGAAGGATCGGAAGGAATCTTTGAAGACCCAGTAGAGCAGTTAGACCCCGCATTGCAAGGCAAGTCTCATTCCCTTGACTATATCTCTCCTAATATTTTAACATGAGCTAGATTAAATTCTGTTTTAAATATGCATGCTTTATCTTCAAGTTAAGTGTTATGTTGAAAGAATGTGATTAGATATGACTTAATCTCTTGTAAAGCCCCTTTATATTTGTGTATCACCTGCACCCTTGTCACCCTAGGACTTCATGCTTAGGATATGTTCATACTCAAATGTATGCATTAAGTGTTAAGTGGTCGATTGTATGAGAAAAATGCTTAAAACCCTTTTGTAAAAGAAAATGTGAAATAGAATTGATAGTGAGGATGGTTTGGATGGTGGGCTGCTGTATGCACATCAGGAATGTGATTGTCTCCTCACCATTGGTTCATAAGGACTAGAACCTTGTGTTGTGCCTCTATGTGGCATGAAAATGGTACCAACCACTTGCCTGGTATGGGACAGGCACTAGAACCTTGCGTTGTGCTTCTATGTGGCATGAAAATGGTACCAACCACTTGCCTAGTATGGGACAGGCACAACTTAGTAGCTTTCTTGGTATTAACCGTTCCCTGCATGGTATGTCGATCCGGTTTCTCGCGTGGAAACTGGTGGGCCACAGAGGGCCATGAGTGGTGTGAGATCAGAAAAATAATGAGAGGATAAGGTGTAAAGAAGGAAGTCACCCTAAGCCTAGATTTGAGTCGTGCACGGCTGCATCCATAGGCTATGTGTCTTGCGGGAACATAGGCCAAGGCTAGGAAGAAAGGCAGTAGGGAGTATCGATGATTCGGACTCGGAGTCCTTAGTCGATCTTATGCAGAATTTGTGAGTTGTGAGGCCTTTCAAAATGTCCCTCCGGAAAGGGATGATGAGCAATGTCAGTTGGGGCACAAAGAGATTTATACAGGTTCGGGCCCTCGATGGTGGGAGTAATAGCCCTACGTCTTGTTGTGATTTCACTATGTATGGAAAAAAGATTTACAAAGTTGGATAAAAGATCATCACAGGCAAAGATCTTTTCTGTGTTGTTGTCTAAAAACGACTAAACTAACTTATGAAAGCTTGTGCTTGATCTGTCGTCGTCTTCTCTGATTTCCTCTCGTCTTGTACATTTGCTCACCCTTTTATACCGGTCAAAAGGGCGCCAATGCACAACGGTTTTGAACGGTTGTAGAAGCGCAGTTTTGGTAACTGCACTTAACTCCCACGCAGGCTTAACACGTGCAATCAAGGGATAACCGCACATGTTAACCTCCTCGCAGTTGTCTTTACACGTGGAGGAATCATCACGATCCTAGGGTGATACCGGCCTAGACTGTCTCGCAATAGAATGAGGACGATGCAGTAAGGCGAGTATTCTGTATCGTTCTTTCCACAGGGACTAGCGAAATAAATCGTGTAAAACTAAACTAAATCAATGGCAAATGAAATAAATCAGATGAAAGAAAAGAGAGAAGATGTCGGAAGAAATGAGAGAGAGATGGTCATCAAGCAACAGTCAAGTCAGTGTTAAGTCTGTACACGTCATCGTGAGTACAAGTGATAGCGCGGTAAACGTTCAGCAGTCTCACGATAAAAGGCGAACAACTAAACAAATACGCTTATCGATGGTATCAACAAGTGAACGTATAAAGGAATAACACAGACCCGCTCCCCGACTCCTTTCAACCACAACCACAAAGCAAATGAACCCCACATCTCAATTTATCAGAAAACCAAGTCTCCAAAATCAGTAACTCACAATCTCTACACAATAGTAAATCAGATCACTGGCTGCAAATGCATTGGGTTTAAAGCAAATAATACACAGAGATCCAATACCAGCAGGCCACAACATAAGAATTAGAGAAAGATGACCCATGCATCTCAACAGCCAAGCATAACAAACTATTTCAGAGTTTAGCACAAGCATCAAGCAGCGATGTTACTTTTATTGATAGTTACACACGGAGGAGCAATTCAATAATCCCAAAATTTTCAAATAGAAAGAAACAACATAGAAGACCAGAACATAGAAGAATGAATACCCAGATCAGAATTTATGCAACAAGAGTTCTCAACACTGCAATCTAACATCAACAGGGAACAATTAACCAAATCAATTCAGATTATCGCAACACACACTCAATTGCATCACAAGGTAATTCAAGAAAAGACAAATGCAATTATAATCATTGTCAAACTGATTCAGAATTTGGATTTGTTTCACAGGACATGTTCCAGCTTGACATTTACAAACACATGATCTCATACACACAGATAATTCATATCATTTCATAGAGTATCAAGAGCAGGAAGAAGATGATTAGTCACCCAACATTGCTTGATGTATGGCTTCTGGTCGTGGTGGCAGTGTCGAGGAGGAAGTGCTCGAGGTCACCACTGGAGTTGAGGCCGAGGCTGGGGAAGAAGTCGCACTGGAGTGGTCGTGGAAGACGGACTTGTTGCCCTCGGCGTTGAGGAAGAGATAGCCAAGGCAGTTGAAGCACCCCTGGAACTCGGGGAGGAGCTCACCGGCGTCGGAGTCGTAGTGCCAAAATTAACGCAGGATGAAACTGGGGAGAAATGAGAAACTTGGAGGAAAATTGGAAGAAAATGAAGAGGAGAGAAAGGAGAAAGAGGGGCGGCTATGACCGAGGGAGGCACTATGCGTGGCGGCTCGGGTGGAGCGATGGCGGCGGCGCACGCAGGGACGGCGGTGCTCCAGTGGTGGTGTGGCGCTGTGGCAGCTGGAGATGCGGATGGTGGCGCGTGGAGACAGATCGGACGGCGCCGGTGTGGTGAGAGGCGCGGGAGCGGCAGCGTTGAGGGCGGTGCGACGTGGGTTGGATCCGGGCTGTGGCGGCGTGGATCTGGACCGGTGGTGCGAGGTGTGGGAGAGGGCATGGTGGAGACAGATCGCACGGCGCCGGAGGCTGCTCCGGTGTCGTGGCGGTGTCTGGTGCGAGGTTGGCTTGAGGCGATGGAGGATCTCCATGGCACGGTCGGTGTAGACGGTGTCAAGTGGTGTGGAGCTTGGATGAGGAGCGGAGGAGCAGCTGTGGATCTGCGGTGGAGGCTTTGGTGGCGGCGCAGCCAAGGAAGGTGGCAGTGCGCGCAGGGACAACGGCTTGGAGTGGAGAATTGGGGAGAGAAGAAGAAGAGGATTTGGGGGAAGAAGCACCAGTTCTGAGCGTGAAGTAGGCAGTGAGATCTAGAGTAAGTAAAATGACAGAAGAGGAAGCAAGAAGAAGAAGAAGAAGAGAGGAGGAAAAAGGCAGAAAAGGAGCTCCATCGGCGGCGTACGGCCTGGTCGTCACCGGCGTGGTGGACGGAGGTGTGGATCGCGAGGAGGGAGGTAGAAGAAGAAGGTAACAAAGAAAAAACCAGGCTTGAAGAAGCATAGTGGTCGGCGGTTGAGATTTAGAGAAGAAGGTCACTTTGCAAAAAGGCCCTTGGGGTTTTAGAAAATCACAAAGAGGTTATTCCCGAGTTAGGGTTTGAGATTTTGAGTCTTGGCTATTTTGTAGAAGGGTGTTTGAGGTTTTAGGAAATTGCAAGAAAGTCCTCGATTGAAAGGAATTGAGATTTTGGGCCCCGGAGACTCCGATTTCGACACAGTCAGTTCCTATGCGTCCGTAGGAACGCGTGCTTCTATCCAAAATCAACCAAGGATCAGGTAAAGTCAAAGAAATGCGCTCCATTAGCCGAAATCCACCCAAATTGCATCGGCCTGCAATAAAATCACACAACGAATAATACGGTCGATTTGGCAATAAAAATGTATATGATTAGTGCAAATGCCACCTTATATGACTAAATGTGCATGATCATGGGGGTTAAGCATATGGAAAATATGCACAGATATGACAATTATCATAGGGATATGCCTGTTGCAGAGCTAAGCAATCCCGAGTTACTCTGGTCGAGGATAGTCAATGACCTTCTGACCGCGCATTGTCTGCGGCCTCCTGACCGCATAACGTCTGTGATCTCATGATCGCACAAAGCCTGCGACCATAAATCATTCTTGTGTCCGCGCTTCTCAGGTCGTCTGAGACCATAACAGCGGACCTTCAGACACTCATCTGGTTCGAATTCGTCTTGAACCAAATGTGCATTATTTCGAACTAGTTCGGGTAACAATCCTCGTCAGCTAGCCCCCAAATTTGAAGAAAATGAAGAGACATATTTACTTCAAATTTAATCCTGCATCGGATAAGTGACCCGACACTTCAACTTCTACACTTAGTGGCGCACAACGTGCAGCGGTTTATTCTCCGAGACAGGTTCTGGGTTGTTTTCGATAGGTAATGATAGTGCTGCTGACTTGTTTTTAACCAGAGATAAAACTGTAAATATGTTTTAAGAACTCGAGACATTCACAAAAACGAACTGTCACCCTTGGGTGCTATAAATACCGAAGCCTCTTAGCCCTAAAACTTCACAAGTTTTTTCTCGGCTAAGTCTTTTCCAGAGCTATCTTCTCTTCTCTTCTATTTTCATCTCAATGGCAGATCAGGACTCCAAGAACATCATTGAGATTGAAAGTGATGAGGAATCACTGGAACTTGATTTTGACCAGAAGGTACGTACCTTAAAAAGATCTAGTTCCAATTCTTGTCTTGGTTGTTCTTAAAGTAGTGTACTTTGGAAATTTTTCAGGTCAACGAGGAACAAATTCACCCGAAGAAAAAGGTAAAAGTTGACGAAGGATCCTCTAGTGGTGTTGCAGCTGTAGGTGCAAAGGTTAGGGATGCATCATTGCTCTCTCTTCCTTTGACCCCTATAGTTCTTCCTGTGCATGCTACTCCACAAGTTGGAACATCGTTTTTGGGGATCCATGGAGGAATCCCTACATTATCGCGAGCGGACAATGCAGCTGCTCTTGATCAGACTTCACAGGATGATCAGCTTTCTCGTGGGAAGGTTGCACTTTCGCAATCAGGTGGTCCTCGACTTCCGTTGGGCGACCTATTTTTTGGAGGAAGTTCTGCATCTCCTCATTTGTCTCCAATGCGAGGATTGGTAATTATTTCTATTCCCCCTATGAGTCGTTTCGTCCTCAAATCTAACACATGTGAATGCAGGAGACCAAAATTTTCAGAGCCCCCAACGACCAGTCTGCCAACATTCAAGTTCTTGGTCAGGGTGCAGCCTTCGAGCAAACTCTCCAAGAAGAAAAAGAGGAGCTGGAGAAGCATTCTGAGGAGATGTCCTCAGCCATTCTGCATCTGGCAAAATGTCTTGACAACTCTCTCAACGAGGCACACCAACTTCGCCTGGAGAGAGACCACGCTCGGCAGCAGCGAGAACTCTCCGATAAGATCAGGAGTAGTAGTGCTTCTTTGCTTCGGGATGATGTAGATAGACTTAGAGTAATTGCTAGTTCTCTTGGGGCGGTCAGTGTAGATCCTACTGACACCAATATGTCCTTAGGAGAACTTTGTAAACTTCTCTCAGATCAGGTCGATGCTCTGGTCGCCTGTATCCCTTTTGTATGTAATGATTGCCAGAAATAAGAATTTCCTTTACCTTACACACCTTGATTTCTCAAGAAGGATTATGCAAGACTTATAATCCCGAATAAAAACTCTTCCCAATTTCTGTGTAAAAGCATGGTCACAAAAAATGCCTTTGCGACCACACACACAAAGGTAAATCTGAAGTATGACTTTGTAACAACTTTTTCGATCAGAAACGCATTGATGTGCTATACTGCGACCAGTACTGGTATTGCGATCAGAACTGAAACCGCGATCAGAACATAATACCTTAATCGAGTAATAATCGTATATGTTGCGATTACCCACTTGCAGCGATCACAGAACTGCATTGCGATCAACATGCAAATCTTGGGACGATCACAGAAATACATTGTCATCAACACATAAAAATTATTTTACAAAAGACTAGAGATTATTTCCTCAATAATCTTTGCAAAATTTTCATGTTTTTATGTGCACCCTAGCCCCCAAATTCGAAACAAAAAATAATGAAAATATATTTTGTTCCAGATTCACTGTAGGGAGTGGATAACGGATTTCCAGAGAGAAGGAACCAATTATGGGAAATTAATAAAATATTTGGCGAATGGTTGTCTCGGGCATATAAACGGAGAAGGTAGCTTCCTGGGGAAGCCTCACAACCAAAAAACATTCATTTGCCTAAGTGGTTCTCGCCGCACAAAAACCCTCTTTTGCATTCCTCATCTTTGTTGCCTTCAAAGTCACCACCTTTCTTCCCAATCCTTCGCAAGAAATGGCATCCTGGAGCCGATCCGTTCACCATATAGAAGAGAGCCTGGTGGCACTAGAGAAAGAAGAGATTCTCCCTCCACGGCTGCTGATCAACTGGCGGTCAGCGGAGAAAGATCAAGAAACCCCAATCGTCCAAGAGGACGAATTGGTGATCTTCGAGGAATACTTGCGCTGCAGGTTCTGATTCCCAGAAAGCGAGTTTCTGTGGGGAATCTTGGACCACTATGAGCTGGAGTTAGTGAATCTCCACCCAAATGCAGTTCTTATTTTGGCAATTTTCCAACACCTCTGTGAACCCTTCGTCGGAGTGCTTCCGAGCGTGGAGCTTTTCCGACGCTTCTACTTTTCAGCATGGTTGAAAAGTGCCAATGCCGCTGGGTGCATCTACTTCCGTATAAGGGAGAAGAAAGAGTACCCATTCCCGCCTCTATGGGACTCTGTTCATGGGTGGTACCATAAATGATTCTATTGCACCCCTCCGTCGGAGAGCGGACTATGGTTCACGAACGCCCAACCGGAGAAAGCCAGTGAGTTAGATTCCCTTCCCGTTCTGAGCGTAGAACAGAAGAAACAAGCTCAAGCTATTCTTCACCTAGTCCAGCAAGGCTTGATCGCGCGTGATATCATACGCGATTTCGTGAAGAATCGGATAAGCCCCCTGTGTGAAAGGGCACATCCAGCTTGGGAAGTTAAGTCCATGGCGGACAACACCCTGGACTATAATAATGGTATGTCCTTTAATCAACAAAACATACATTTTTACTGACTAAAAAATGTTGTGTATGTTAACATGCTTGTTTGCGACACAGCTCTATCTTTGTCTGAGATCGAGAAACGGACAAACTACCTCCTTCGGGCGTATAACGCCATTGTGGAGGGAGTTAAAGGATCGCCTCGCCCCCAAAGCTTAATTAACGCCGGTGATGATCTTAAGCAGGAGCGCCGAAACAAGCTTTGTTGTAAATCATCCATTAGTCTTGTATTACCAAAAGCATGTTGAATAATACAGCTTCTGTGAAAATTTGCTGAGGCAATGCATCCAACTCAAGACGTTGGTCCTTCGGGAAGACCGACTGCAAAGAGGGTGAGGAGGACCCCTTCGAAGCACGTAGCGAAAGAGTTTGCTACCAAAAAACATAAAAAGATTCTGGGAGAGGCTTCTTCGCAGAAGAAAACCATTACTGTGAAAAAGATTGCGGTAAGATTCTCGGTTCCTCCTGTACCCCCAAGTACGAGTGAAAATTATTTCTTTGTTGTACAGGGTGAAGGGAGCGAGGATGAGGAAGACGAAATTCCTCTAGTTCGTCGCAAGAGGAAAACGACTGACCTTCTGGGAACAAGCGTCCTAGAGAGGTCGACTTCCCTTGTGGTCGACGAAGTCTTGTCCCTGACCACAGGGACAGAAATGGTGATAGTGGGCCCCATGTCCACTGATAATCCAGCGGTTTCGGGTGGAACCTTGGTGCCTGAAGCTCATGAAGCCTCAGGACTTGCAACACCTCTCCTTCCGATAGAAGGAGCGACTATGGTAAGATTTCTCACAATCCTGCATATTTTCATTCCTCTGTGAACATCTATTGAGTTTTGTCCATACAGGGAGAGGAGGGTACCATCCTCTTTAAGAGAAGGAAAATGAGGACCGATGAAGACTCTTCCCCGAGAGCAGCTATCAAGCTCTTCTCCCTCGGGAGCACATCATCGAAACCCAAACCGTGGGTGGGGTTTCAGATAATGTGAGAACTTTTCCAATCGTCATCTAAACATGACCGACCAGAGGCTTCTTCACCTTTCAATATGTCTGCTTGCTGGGGTAGAGATGTTGCACCCAGTACTCCGACGACCTTGACAAGCCATGGCACACCCACTACAGAGGTCGCGGGAGAGCCAAGCCTGATTCCCATGGCCGAAGAGGTTCTTCGGGCCATCATGGAAGGAATGGCAGAGGAAATCCGTTCCCAGGGGACGGAAACCAAAGTCCCGGTCATAGAGGGGGAACAACAGGAAAAGTCATCTACTGCCCCTACCTCGGACACAACAGGTCCTAAGGTTAGACCTCATGCTGATGTTGAGAGTGACTCAATCAGTGATTACATAGAGGTATGAACAATTTTTATTTCCCAACCCACAAAAAATTCTGAAACATTCAAGTCTCAAGAGCAATTTCTTATTGTGTTCCAGGAATTGACCCGGGTGGCTACCAAGTCAACAGCTATAGCAAAGCATATTGAGGTAGCACAACAGAAGATCAGCCGGCTAGAATAGTAAGTATAGTGCTCTTCATTCATGTTAACTTGAATCCGTATTTAAGCGTAACTGGTTGTCCTTCTTGATACAGAGAAAATGCCTTTCTGCACAAGAGCATGGCTGATCGAGAGAATCAAGAAGAAGCTGCAGCTGCGAGATATTCTTCTTTGGAGAAGGAACTTCGCGACGGGCAGTCAAAGCTTTCTTGTAAGTACACTCCCGACCAGAAGAAAACTTCACATCATATGAGCTTTACTTATAGTAAATGTTTACTGTGTTTGTACAGCACAAGAGGATCAAATAAGCCATCTTTCAGAAGAGAACAGAAACCTTCAGACGACCATCGAGTTGCAAAGCTCGAGAATTGATACTGCCAACATGGAGAATAAGGGACTGAATGAAACAATTTCCTCCAGCAACAATACTCAATCAGACATCTTCGAAAAGCTGAAGATGGTGGCCACTCTGCTAAAAACAGATGTGATCAAGTCGCAAAAGGAGAATCCAAGCCTTAGCGAGTTAGCCACACTGGTCGCGGCACAAGCCGAATCACTCCTCAAGTATCTTCCTGAAGATACCAAATGGCAGGAAGAGGCACTGAGGTCAAATGTCGGATCCGTAGCCTCTGCCATTCTCTGCAGATTACGATTCCACCACGGCCCAAATTTGAATTTGAAGCCGGTGGTAGGAGATGCAAAGATCGAGAGTGATCGATTGAAAGCCATCTCTGAAGACCTCAAGCCTCTGGTCGAAGATCTACTGAAAGAGCTAGGCCTCATTTGATTTTTTGTAATGATCTCTCTCAGTAACTATTCCTGTAAAACTACATTTATAACATGCGAATGCGTGCCTTAAATTTTTGGAAAAGAGTGATACTTTCTTCGTGATACTTTCTTTGTTTCATAGCATGATCATATCCTCTTAGCCCCCTTTTCAAAAATCACCAATACTCCAGATTTAGTATTATAATTTCTAAAAAAATATGGGCATGATGAATATCCAGGAAAATGCTTTAACTTAGATATAATCATCCGATCGAACTGATACTGACCTTAATACAACATCCAACCTTATTACGAACTGGCAGCCACTCGAAAGATCAGGAACATGCCAGTAAGTCCCGTGTGCATTGAGGAACGGCTTATTGAGGGATGTCTTAGCTGGATGCGACCATGAGATCAGCCAATGAATCCGGTTAAGATACTTGTACCAAGATGATCATCGGCGATCAGCCCCCGAGCCAGGCTCGGTATAGGTGTGGCAAATAAAGAAAATGGACATAACATGAAACGAAGAAGAGTACTCACGAAGTTTTTGTTAAACTATGCTAATTGAACAGGAAAAAAGATTGGGAAACTTACACGAAAACTTAGGACCGATTCTCCATCGCTAGCCGAGCCGATCTTGGTCGCGGCACCGAGACAACAGTGTAGGGGCCTTCCCATTGAGGGGAGAATTTATTGCGATTAGATTGGTTTTGTATTTTACGTAAAACCATATTACCCACGTGAAGGCTACGTGGCCGCACCCTTTTGTTATGGTATTTGCACAAAGCTTGCAAATACACTGCGGACTTGACCAGAGCTCGATCATGTTTTTCTTCTAGGAGGATTAGATCTTGTAATCGTTGTCCATTCTGATCAACTTGTTCGAATTGATCTGTTCGGACAGAACCAATACTAATTTCCATGGGTAACATAGCCTCAGCTCCGTATACCAGATGGAAAGGTGTCTTACCGGTGGCTCGACTAGAAGTAGTACGTAGTGCCCACAGAACTGTATAGAGCTCATCTACCCAAGCCCCCGAGCGTGTCTTAAGGCAATCAAAAACACGCTCCGAGTTCCACAGCCCATTTCGAGATCCAACCAGATTTCTCCGGATTCCGGACAATGTCCCCTAAAGGAAAAGATGAGGGCACTGTGATCCTATGTGTTTGGAAGTAATGTCGTAGCTTACGGGAAGCCATCAGCAGTGCGTAAAGTATTTTTTGGACCTCAGGGTATCGCTCCTTAGGACCATGAAGTACTTCGCTTACGTAGTAGATGGGTTTGTGTACACCCTCTCTTTCCGCGATCAATACAGTGCTGACCGCATAAGGTGTGGCCGCCAAGTAAAGGCGTAATGGTTCCTCTTTATTGGGAGAAACCAAGACCGGCGGACTGGATAAATATGCTTTGACCTCCTAAAATGCTTTTTGGCCTCATCGGACCAAGTAAAATTATGATGCTTGCGCAGAGCTTTGAAGAAAGGTAGTCCCTTTTCGCCCAGTCGCGATATAAATCGGTTTAATGCCGCCATGTGACCTGCTAGGCGCTGGACATCTTTGATGGTCGAGGGAGACCTCATTTGTTCGATAGCCCTGATTTTTTTGGGATTAACCTCGATTCCTTTGGAACAAACAAGAAAACCTAGAAGTTTTCCAAACGAAACCCCGAAAGAACATTTCTCTGGGTTTAATTTTATTCCAAATCGATTCAAGTTACAGAAGGTTTCAGCAAGATCGTCTAGATGAGACGAACTTTTTAAGCTTTTTACAACCAAGTCATCTACATAAGCTTCAAGATTACACCCCATCTAGGAAAGAAAGGTCTTTTGCATCAAGCACTGGTACGTGGAACAGGCGTTCTTGAGGCCAAATGGCATTCTGACATAGCAGTAGGTGCCGAATGGCACGATGAAGGCAGTCTTCTCTTCATCTTCTTCTGCCATGCTAATTTGGTGATATCCTGAGTAAGCATCTAGAAAACTCATCAGTTTGCAACCCGTAGTAGAATCGACCAGCTGGTCGATGCGGGGAAGGGGAAATCATCCTTCGGACATGCACTATTTAGGCTGGTGTAGTCGACGCACATGTGCCACATGCCATTTGACTTGCGGACCATGATCGGATTTGCAAGCCATTCCGGATGATCGACTTCGCGAATAAATCCGGCCTTTTGGAGCTTATCTAACTCCATTCGGATGGCTTCCTGCCGATCAATAGCAAAACACCTGAGCTTTTGCTTTATTGGTCGCTGTCTAGGTCGAATTGCTAACCTGTGCTCGATTACCTCCCTTGGGACACCGGGAATGTCGGATGGTTTCCACGCAAACACATCTGCATTAGCTCGGAGGAAAGTTATGAGCTCGAGTTCCTATTTGTTATCCAGGCCTGATCCAACCCGAATTGTCCTGGATGGATCATTTGGGTACAACGGAACCAATTTTAATGTTTCATCTGGTCAAGGAGCGGCTTTGATCATATCAGTAGACATTGTGGCAATCTGGGCTTCTCGGAGGGGAAGCTGATCTACCATCTCCAGAGATAACCGATCACACGTCGATGCCACGTTGCGACTGCCTCGGACCAAAATAACACCCTTGGGGCCAGGAAACTTGCCGCACTGGTAAGCGTAGTGCGTAGCCATCATGAATTTAGCGAGAGTTGGCTTGCCAAAGATTGCGTTATAAGCCGAATCACAATCAATTATATCGAATGTAACTAATTCTGTTCGGAAGTTATCTGGTTCGCCCAGCGTGACCGGGAGCACCACTTGTCCCAATGGCATCATAGAGGGACCAGGAATTATCCCATAAAACGGATGAATTATGGGTTTGATTTTCGAACGAGAAATTTGCATCTCGTTTAGTGCCTTGACCAATAAAATGTCCAAGGAACTACCTCCGTCGATCAGGACCCTTTCGACTCTCGCATTACTGATAATCGGGGTATTGACCAAAGGTAGCCTCAATGGTCGAGTAAGTCCCACAGGGCAATCAGAGCGATCAAACTTCAAAGGAGTATCCGACCAACAGGGGTACTGAGGTTCACCAAGGGGAGTCTCCGCTTGGTTCACCTCTCGGTAAAAAGATTTAAATTACCGTTTAGAAACAAAAGAGGAGGAACCTCCGAAAATGATATTGACATGATTACGAGGTACCTGGTAGGAAATCTCTTTGTCCCCGCTAGCGGCTCTTAGCCCGCAAGTCTGTTCTTTTGGTGGCAAGGTCGGCATTGGTTCGATCCCCTGGTAGAAGTCATCCAACTACTTCAACCAACTCTGGCAATTCTTGAGGTCGTGGCCTGCAGAGTTGTGGAGTGGACACCACCTCTTGCCTTCCTGCGGGTTAGTTGACTTCTTTGGTTGGTCGGTACTGCGACCACCAGAAGCAGTTTTATTTTTAAACGAAAATTTGTTACCTTTAGTCGACGGAGGTTTCTCTGCGACTGCGACCTCTCGGTATTGTCCAGTTTGACTCCTTTTTGATTTCTTTGACCTCCCGCCTGACGAAGATTCTGGCTTCTTGTTTGAATCCTCTCTTTTTACATCCTTTAGACCTGGTTGAAGCCGTAAGTTCCCTTTGTCCACCATCCGATTCCACTGAACGGCCTCGGCAGCGTCGAAATATAGATCAGCCATATCAAAAAGATCGGCTACTGATCGAGGGGGTGGATGAGCAAATCCTCAGTAGACCTCCGATATCGAACGGTGTGTTTAAACGCCCTGATAAAGGAATTATCAGATATGTTCGGGATGGTATTTCTCACCCCGATGAATCTGTTGACAAACTGACGAAGAGTTTCAATCGATGTTTGTCGTAATCGATGGAGGTCGTCCTCTTTTTCCCGGCTTCTGATAACAATTCTGGAAATTGTTGAGGATGGCATCGAACAACATTTCCCAGTTATATATCAAACCCTCGGGCTGATTGAACAGGCAGGTTCTTGCCGGTCCCTCGAGGACTGTAGGTAAATAGTTGGCCATGACCCGGTCATCGCCACCTGCTGCCTGAATAGCAGTGATGTAAATTTGAAGGAACTCCGATGGATTCTGAGATCCATCAAATCTTTCAATGGCCCCTGGTTTAAACTTATCTGGCCAAACGACCACACGAAGGCCGGGCGAGGAAGTTTTACAACCAACATAAGGACCATGGAGGGATCTGCGACTCTCAACTTGATCTTGGGCGACCTCACGAGAAGGAGACATCACGCGCGGCCCCAGGCGAGAGTGGACAGGAATTCGTTCCCGATCACGAGAATTTCTTGCCCGTCTGGCTTTGTCATGCCGAGAGGGCACTAGTGGTGGCCGATTCCGTCTACCAGAACTAGAGTTAGAATATTCTCTTTCATGGGAACGTATCGCTGATCGAGAATAGGCTGTAGGGGTCGCGTCGGACGCGACCTCGTCTAACCTCTCTGCCAAGATTCTGGCAAAAGCTGGCTTCTGCGCATCTATGACAGTAGGAGGAAAATTACGCAGGACCTCTGCGATGGATCGGAGCCGGCCATGTGTGCTTCTCTTGGGTGCGCCAGGTGTCACCGTCTCTTCGTCCGCCGGTAAATTTCCCGGGGGTAAAGAAGGTGTCTGGTCGCGTCTGCAACCATGCGGACGACGGGAGGAACTAGGAGCAGCATCGTAACGAGCTTGCGCATTTTGCAAAGCCTCTAGGGCTGTTTTGCGGAGCTCATTATCTTGCTGCTCACGATCTTAATCCTCCTTTTGTCTGCGCTCTTGCTCTTCTTTCTGCTCGCGCTCCTGTTCTTCCCTGGCGATCCGCTGATCCGGCGTTTCTTCCGATAAGGCAGCAAATTGCCTAGGGAACGAGGTTGCCGATGGAGAGAACATCTCTGTTTGTTTCGAGTCAGACTCGAAATCAAAGAGACGATGGAGGTTATCAGGGTCAACATCGCCTTTGCCTTCGGCAGGGCCATGCAATGGACCGGATTCAATCCCTAATGCTGTAGAAACAGCATTGGGTTCCAGTTTTGTGTCGGTTGTCTCCTGGTCGATAGACATGACCTGAGTGGTCGAATCGACCTCTGGGACGTCTTCGCCTCCGGTTTCCTCCATTGGAACAGGATCACTAGGTGAAGGCATCTGTATGTGGGCATAATCCTCGAGATCAAAGTCGTTCTCGGAATCATATGCCCCAGACATGGCTCACCGAACCTCCGGATAGAAAAAAGAACACCTTGAGAAAGGCCCCACGGTGGGCGCTAGCTGTCGACGATTCGGACTTGGGGTCCTTAGTCGATCTTATGCAGAATTTGTGAGTTGTGAGGCCTTTCAAGGTGTCCCTTCGGAAAGGGATGATGAGCAATGTCAGTTGGGGCACAGAGATTTATACAGGTTTGGGCCATCGATGGTGGGAGTAATAGCCCTACGTCCTATTGTGATTTCACTATGTATGGAAAAAAGATTTACAATATTGGAGAAAAGATCATCACAGGCGAAGATCTTTTCTGTGTTGTTGTCTAAAAACGCCTAAACTAACTTATGAAAGCTTGTGCTTGATCTGTCATCGTCTTCTCTGATTTCCTCTCATCTTGTACATTTGCTCACCCTTTTATACCGATCAAAAGGGCGCCAATGCACAAGGGTTTTGAACGGTTGTAGAAGCGTAGTTTTGGTAACCGCACTTAACTCCCACACAGGCTTAACACGTGCAATCAAGGGATAACCGCACATGTTAACCTCCTGGTAGTTGTCTTTACACGTGGAGGAATCATCACGATCCTAGGGATATGCCTGTTGCAGAGCTAATCAATCCTGAGTTACTCTGGTCGAGGATAGTCAACGACCTTCTGACCGCGCATTGTCTGCGGCCTCCTGACCGCGTAACGTCTGCGATCTCATGATCGCGCAAAGCCTGCAACCATAAATCATTCTTGTGTCTGCGCTTCTCTGGTCGTCTGAGACCATAACAGCGGATCTTCAGACACTCATCTGGTTCGAATCCGTCTTGAACCAAATGTGCATTATTTCGAACTAGCTCGGGTAACAATCCTCGTCAGGGAGGACCCACAACGGTATTTTAGACTTAACTGTCTATTTACTGGGTAGGGATACTGTTAATACTAGACTGCAAAATCGTTGTGTGATCTCGACCTTGTCACATGCGTATAAGCCGCATGGAGAGGTACTGACTTGAAAGTCGAGTGAAGAAGTGGATTTAGAAAGAGGTACACCTTTGCAAAGATTTTAAGAAGTATCAGATACTCTATACTCCCAGGTTATGGAGTCTGTTCACGGTGGATTCAATCCATGTGGTTTTAGCACAAGTAATATTTGGAAAGTTTTCTCAATTTGGATTAATAAAAGTGGTGACTCATGAAAGACCGCCACACATGATGTTTTTTTAAAGCCTACCTTAAGATTTTCAAAGCCTGCTTTTGGAAATAAAACCTTTTCTTTAGAACTTTAGGGTGAAAATCCTTTACACTCTTATTTATAAAACTAAGACTGTCGACGATTTGGACTCAGGGTCCTCAGTCGATCTTATATAGATTTGTGAGTTGTGAGACCTTTCACAGTGCTCCTCCGGGAAGGTAAGATAAGTAATGTCTACAGGGACACGAATGAATTTATACAGATTTGGGCCCTCGATAGTGGGAGTAATAGCCCTACGTCTTGTTACGATTTCACTATATAGGAAAAAAGTGTTTACAAGAGGAAGGAAGAGATGATCACAGGCGAAGATATCTTCTATATTATTGTCTATCTAACTATGCCTAAGTCTTCAAGCTTTGTTGACTCGTTGTCTTACTTGTTCACAGCCCTTTACATCATGCATCGACCATCCTTTTATACTAAATGAAAGGACGACAAATGTGAAGTGGTTTGGGACGGTTTTCCTGGTGCAGTTTGTATAACCGCACTCATCTCCTTCACCAGTTAAGCACATGCAATCATGGATAACCGCACATGTCAACCTCCTGGCGGTTGTCTTCACACGTGGGAGAAGTTGCTTCGTGCCTGAGAACGTGTCCAGCAGAGTTTTGAACACCCCCTAGGCTAGCTTGGTCGCGTATAGTCAGCGACCCTCTGACCGCGCACTGTTTGCGGTCTCATGATCGCGCAAGGGCTGCGATCATAAACTACCTATGTGCCCATTAGTGACCATAGTGGTTATTATAGACACATATCATATTCGAACCTAATTTGAACTCGATATGTGTTACTCAAACTTGCTCGGGTGATAATCCTTGTCAGCTAGCCCCCAAATTTGAAGAAAACGAAAAGACTGATTTACTTCAAATTTTAATCCTGCATCAAATTTATAACCCGACACTTCAGCTTCTTCAATTGTAATACTGTACATTGCATGGCGGTTTATCTCCCAAGGAAAACCTTTTAGTTTTTCTCGATAGGTAATGATGAATTTATTGACTTGTTTAATCAAGACAACAACTGCAAGTGCGTTTTAAGAACTCGAGACGTTCGTGGGAACGAACTGTCGCCTTCGGGCTCTATAAATAGCACAGCCTCTCAGTTCTTAAGACATACAAATTTTTAGCTAAGTCCTTTAGAAAATTTGCTTCTGACTCCCTGTCTTGCATTTCCTCCTTTACTCTCACCTTGATGGCGATCCAAGATCCCAAGATGGTTATTGAGATTGAGAGTAATGAGGAAGAAATAGAAAAGACACAAGATATCCAGAAGGTAAACTTCTT
The DNA here is from genome assembly GCA_019359835.1 of Pharus latifolius. Lineage (NCBI taxonomy): Eukaryota > Viridiplantae > Streptophyta > Magnoliopsida > Poales > Poaceae > Pharus > Pharus latifolius. The sequence continues at coordinate 51,075,434 of CM033326.1, read as the reverse complement.
CTAAAACATCTTATGATTTTCTGAGTCAAAGATTTTCCTAAGAAATTCATTTTAGACTTCACAGGTGATTGAGGAAATGGTCTCTCCAAAGAAGAGATCTAGAGATGACGAAGGATCCTCCAATGGAGCTGCATCGAAGATTCTAAAGGGTGCTGGTACTTGTGTTGCCACATTGCCCCTTGCAACTCATCCAGTTGCATCTTCATCTCCACCTTTGGAGATCCGCAACAATCCTTCAAACCATCCCACTTTTGGAGGAAGTCTCACACCCCTGCGACCAGGCAATCCTCAGCTTTTGTTGGGTGATCAACTTTCTGGGGAAAGTCTTACACTTCCACGTCCAAATCCTCCCCAAAGCTTGGCTTGTTCCTCTGCTTCTCAGGTAATAGCTATCTTCACCCTCCCTGTTGGTTACATGTTTTATGAACTAACCATGAATACACAGGAGGTGAAGGCCCCTACAGCCCCCAGCAATCAGCTTGCTGAGATCCAGGCTCTTCTTGGTGACAAAGTAGCCTTGTGCAGAACTCTCCAAAAAGAAAAAGAGGCTCTGGAAAAGAAGACTGAGGAAATGTCTTTGGTCATTCTGCATTTGGCAGAATGTTGGGACAACTCCCGCGAAGAGGCGCGCGAATTCCACGTGGAGAGAGACTACGCTCGGCAGCAGTGAGAACTCTCCGATACAATAAGGAACAGTTGCACTCCTTTGCTTCGGGACGACGTAGATAGGCTTAATTAGGGCTATAGCCAGTTCTCTTGGGGCAGCCAGTGTAAATCCTACTGACACCAATACATCCCTAGGAGAACTTTGTAAATTACTTTTGGATCAGGTCGACGCTTTGGTTGTCTGTGTCCCTTTTATATGTAAAGATTGCCAGAAATAAAGAATTTCTTTTCCTTATATATCTGACTCCTTAAAAAAGATTATGTAAAGCTTATAACCCCAAATTTAAGGTACTTTACATTCTCTGTGTGAAAAAATGGTTACAAAAATGTCTCTGCGACCAAAAGTAAGTTTATGTCTAAGATCGACTCAGGACAGTTCTTTTGGTCAAAAATAGCATTAAGGCCACACAATACAAAATAATCATTGCGGTCAGACAGAGTACTGCGACTATAGATTACTTATATTGCGGACATAAGTTATACACCGATCACAGAATTGCATTGCGATCAGTGCAAAGAATATAAGCTTATCCTAAGATCATAAGGCATTGCTTTCTTAATGAAGTTTAAGAATTTCTCATATCTTTATTTGTACCATAGCCCCCGAATATGAAATAAAATGATTCTTAATAACGATACATTTTGCTTCAGATTCATTACAAGGTACTGATAGCGGGTTCCAAGAGGAAAGGCACCAATTATGGGAAATTAAAAAAATATCTGGCGAAGGGTCGTCTTGGACATATAAAAGGAGAAGGTAGCTTACTGGAGAAGCTTCGCAGCCAAAAACCCCTTCGTTGCCTTAGACATTCTCGCTACACAAAACCCTCTTTTGCGCTCCTTGTCCTCGTTGTCTCCACAACCGTCTCCTTTCTTCAAACTTCGACAGCAATGGCATCCTGGAGCCGATCCATCCACCATACTGAAGAAAGCCTGGTAGTGCTAGAGAAGGAAGAAATTCTTCCCCCGCGGCTGCTGGGAAGAATCGCTAGGACGAAGTGTCCAGGCGATGTCGTTGGACCTTCTGGGGGATTATCGGTGAAGAAGGCGAAGAGAACCCCCTCGAAGCGCAAGATGAAGGAGCCTGCTCCCGAAAAGTCTAAGAAGATCTTGGGAGGGGCTTCTTCACAAAAGAAAACTATGGCCGCGAAGCAAACTACGGTAAGATTTTCCGTACCCCCCCGTATTCCCAAGTACGAGTGGAAATTACTTCTTAGTCGTACAGGATGAGGGGAGTGAGGATGAAGAAGATGATGTCCCTCTCATTTGTCGCAAAAGGACATCGATTGATCCTGATACTGCTAGAACCTTGTCCCTGATGATAGGAACAAGAACGGCAACACAGGGCCCCGTGACTACTGATGATCTTGTGGTTACGGATGAAACCCCTGCACCTGAGGCTTGTGAAGCCCTAGGGCTAACAATTCCTCCCCTACTAATCGAGGGAGCGACCGTGGCAAGAATTCTCACAGTCTTGTGTTTTATCATCTCTCTGCATACACCCATCGAATTGTGTACATACAGGGAGAAGAGGAGACTGTCCTATTCAAGAAGAGGAAAACAAGGACGGATGACGATACTTCCCCAGGAGCACCCAGTGGGCTTCTTTCGCCTAGGAGCTCATGATCGAACCCAAGTCATGGATGGGGTTTTGAATAAAGTGAGAATTTCCCCTATTGATACTTCGATGTGATCAACAGGAGACATTAATTCTAAATCACGATTTGCTTGTTTGTTTTTTTTTTAGGCACAACGATCCTACGCTTAGTACTCTGGCGACCTTAACAAGCCTTGGTGCAACATCTGCCGCAGAGGTCGCGGGTGAACCAAATTATGCTCCCATGGCTGAGGAAATTCCTCAGGCCATTGTGAAGGAAATAGTAGCGGAGACCCAATCCCAAGGGATGGAAACCGCAGTCTCGACCATAGAGGAGGATCAGCAGGAAAGATCATCTACTGTTCCTTTCGTGGAAAAAACAAGTCTTGAGGCTCGACCTCATGCTAATTTTGAGAGCAGTTCATTCAGCGATTATATAGAAGTACGTAGAACTCTTTTTATTATTTTTGAGTTCACAGAAACTTAGGAATATTCAAGCTTCTAAGAGCAATTTCTTATCATGTTCCAGGAATTGACCCGGGTGGTGACCAGATCGATGGTTGTAGCAAAGCATATCGAGGTCGCGCAACGTGAGATCAGCCGGCTACAACAATAAGTGAGATGCATCTTATTTGCCTAAATTCACGTCTAAGTTTAACAATTGTTTTCCTTGTTATAGAGAGAATGCCTTTCTGAACAAGAGCCTGGCTGATCGGGAAAATCAGGAGATAACAGCAGTTGCCAAGATTTCCTTTCTGGAGAGAGAACTCCAGAAATCACGATTGCAACTCTCCTGTAAGTATACTTTCGACCAGAAGAAATCATCTTGCTGTATGAACTGTTATAATAACTGCTTACTGCGTTCATGCAGCGCAAGAGGATCAAATAAGCCATCTTTCAAAAGAGAAGAAAGACCTCCATAAGACCATCGAGTTACAAGAGTTGAAGATTGACACTGTCGGCATGGAGAACGAAACCTTAAACACAACAATTTCATCTTGCACCAGTGCTCAACTGAACATCTTCGAAAAGCTAAAGATGGTGGCAACTTTGCTAAAAGTGGATGTGGTCAAATCACAAAAGGATAATCCAAGCTTTAGCGAGTTAGCCACATTGGTCGCGGCTTCGGCCGAATCACTTCTCAGTATCTTCCTGAAGATACAAGGCGACAAGAAGAGGCAATGAGGGCAAATGTGCAATCTGTAGCCTCCGCCATCCTCTGCAGACTCCATTTTTACCACGGCCCTGATCTTGATCTGAAACCGGTGTTAGGAGACGCAGAGATCGAGAGTGAAGAAAAACTCGAGGCCATATCGGAGGAAATGAAACCTCTGGTAGACGATCTTTTAAAAGAGTTAGGCTTGTTTTGATTATTGATATAACAATTTTTGTACCTGCAAACATGTGTTTATACAATGCAGATGCATGCCTTAAATTTTGAAAAAGAATGTACTTTTCTTCATCTCATGTTATGACCATATTCCCTTAGCCCCCTCCTGAGATCATAAGTACTGAATACTTTGGTATTATAATCTCAGGAGAAAATATGGGTGTTCTGATGATCAGAAATATCTAAGAAACGTTTTAACTTGGATACGATCATCTTATCATACAGATACTGACCGTAATACGACACCCAGCCTTATTACAAACTGGCAGTCACTCGAATGATCAGGAACATACCAGCAAGTCCCGTATGCGTTGAGAAACGGCTTATTGAGGGACGTCTTATCTGGATGCGACCATGAGATCGGCCAGCGAATCCGATTAGGGCATCGTAGCAAGATGATTATTGGCGATCGGCCCCCGAGCAAGGCTCGTTATAGGTATGGCTAATAAAGAAATGAACGTAACATGAGTCGAATAAAAGTACTTACGAATTTTTATCAAACCATGCTAATTGAACAGGAAAAGAGATTGGAGAACGTACACGTAAAACTTGCGTAGTTGATCTATGTTCCAAGTATTGGACAAGATTCTGCCATCCTCCATTGCTAACCGAGCCGATCCTTGCCGCGGTACTGAAACAACAATGTAAGGGCCTTCCCACTGAGGGGAGAACTTATTGTGGTCAGACTGGTTTTGTATTTTTCGTAAAACCAAATCACCCACGTGAAGACTCCGCAGCCTCACCCTTTTGCTGTGAAATTTTCGCAAAGCTTGCAAATATACCACTGATTGTATCAGCGCTCGATCACGTTTTTCTTCGAGGAGGGTTAAATCCTGGGGGTACGTTGTTCGACTTGATCAATCTGATTGAATTGATCTACTCGAATAGAGCCAATACGAATTTCCATGGGCAATACCGCCTCAGCGCCATATACCGATTGGAAAGGTGTCTCACCGGTGGCTCAACTACAGTAGTACGTAGTGCCCACAGAACAGAGTAGAGTTCATCTACCCAAGCCCCCGAGCACATCTTAAGGCGATCGAAAACACATTTTTTGATGCCCTGTAATATCTGCCCGTTGGCACGTTCGACGGCACCATTGCTCTGTGGATGAGCTATAGAAGAAAAGCACACCTTAGTTCCAATATTGTCGCAATAGTCCAGAAAGAGACCACTAGTGAATTGGGAACCACTATCAGTAATGAGACGACTTGGAACACCAAATCGAGTGACGATGTTCTTATGAAAGAACTTTTGTACCACAGCAGCAGTGACATTACAGACTGGTTTAGCCTCGATCCACTTTGTAAATGTGTCAATAGCTACAAAGAAGAACTTGTACCCATTAACCGCTTGTGGCATAGGACCCACAATATCTATCCCCCAGACCGCAAAAGGCCACGTTAAAGGGATAGTTTGTAAGGTATATGTGGGCTAATGAACCTGTCTAGCATGAAATTGACACTGAGAGCATGTCTTGACCAAGTATTTGGCATCATCGAGTGCCGAAGGCCAGTAAAAATCCTGTCGGAAAGCCTTCCCGACCGGTGTGCGAAATGACGCGTGCGCACCACATACACCGTCATGGATTTCTTTCAAGAGGGACTTATCTTCCTCTTGAGAAATGCAACGCATTAATATTCCTTGAGTACCCTTCCTATACAAAACCCCTTCTATAAGTTTGTATAGGCGTGCTTTTCGAATCAACCGATCACTCTCGGTTTCATCCTTGGGCAAGGTCCCATATTCGAGATAGACCCTCAATGGATGGGTCCAATCTTCTTCATGTCCAAGGTTGGTAACACAGACTGTTACCAGATCATCTTCGACTGTAGTCATGATCGAAGGATGTTCTATGTGTTCGACGAACACTCCTGTTGGAGCAGATGTACGTGAGGATCCAATTTTAGATAATTGGTCTACGAGAATATTGTCCTTTCACGGGATGTATTGGACTTCGAAATGACTAAAGTGTTTTTCCAATCTCCTCACTTCCCCCAGGTAATGAGCCATTGTCTCATCGGAGGTGTTGTACTCCTTGTTTATCTGGTTTACGACCAGCTGTGAGTCTCCCCTCACCACTAATCAATGGACTCCGAGAAATTTTGCTGCCCGGAGCCCTGCAATAAGACCCTCATATTCTGCAGCATTGTTGGTTGCAACAAAATGTAATTGAATGACATACTTGAGTTGGTCACCTTGAGGTGTGATTAAGACCACCCCAGCCCCCGAGTGTTGAAAATCGCGAGAGCCATCAAAATACATCATCCAGTGATCGGTGTACGATAAGTCTTTAGATTCTTGCATAGGTGGGTCAGGGTTAGTTCATTCGACCACAAAGTCTGCAAGGATCTGAGACTTAACTGCCATGCGAGGGGTGAAATGGATGTCAAATGCTCCAAGTTCCACAGTCCACTTCGCAATTCGACCAGATTTCTCCGGGTTTCGAATGATATCTCCTAATGGAAAGGACGAGGGCACTGTAACTTTGTGTGCCTGAAAGTAATGTCGTAGCTTGCGGGAAGCCTTCAGTAGTGTGTCAAGTATCTTCTGAATCTTAGGGTAGCGCTCCTTAGGACCATGAAGTACTTTGCTTACGTAATAGATGGGTCGTTGTACACCCTCTCTTTCTGCAATCAGAACTGCGCTGACCGCGTGAGGTGTGGCTGCCAAGTAAAGGAGTAGCGGTTCCCTCGTAGTCGGAGAAACTAACACTGGCGGACTGGATAAGTATGCTTTAACCTCCTGGAATGCTTTCTCGGCTTCATCTGACTAGGTAAAACCATTGTGTTTTCGGAGAGCTTTGAAAAAAGGTAGTCCTCTTTCGCCTAGTCGTGATATAAATTGACTTAAGGCCATGCGGCCTGCTAGGCACTAGACCTCCTTCATAGTCAAAGGAGACCTCATTTGCTCGATGGCCCTGATTTTTTCGAGATTAACCTCGATTCCTCTAGAACAAACAAGAAACCTAGAAGTTTACCAGATGAAACTCCGAAAGAACATTTTTCTGGGTTTAACTTTATTCTAAATCGGTTTAAATTACAGAAGGTTTCAGCAAGGTCATCCAAATGAGTCAAGCTTTTTAAGCTTTTTACAACCAAATCATCCACGTAAGCTTCAAGATTACGCCCCATCTGGGAAAGAAAGGTCTTTTGCATCAAGCACTGGTACGTGGAACCGGCGTTCTTGAGACCAAATGGCATTCTGACGTAGCAGTAGGTGCCAAATGGTGTGATGAAGGCAGTCTTCTCTTCATCTTCTTCTGCCATGCTGATTCAATGATACCCTGAGTAGGCATCCATGAAACTCATCAGCTCGCAACCCGCAGTAGAGTCGACAAACTGATCGATGTGGGGAAGGGGAAGTCATCCTTTGGGCAGGCACTATTTAGACTGGTGTAATCGACGCACATGCGCCACTTATCATTTGACTTGTAGACCATGACCGGATTTGCGAGCCATTCTGGATGATCGACTTCACGAATAAATCCGGCCTTTTGAAGTTTATCTAGCTCCGCTCGGATAGCTTCTTGCCGATCAACAGCAAAGCGTCTGAGCTTTTGCTTTATTGCTCACTGTCTAGGTCGAATCTCTAACTTGTGCTCAATTACCTCCCTTGGGACACCGGCCATGTCGGATGGTTTCCACGCAAACACATCTGCATTAGCTTAGAGGAAAGTAACAAGTTCGAGTTCCTATTTGTCATCCAGGCCTGATCCAATCCGAATTGTTTTGGATGGATCATCTGGGTATAATGGAACTAGTTTCAGCTTTTGATCTGGTCGAGGGGCGGCCTTGATCGTATCCGCAGCTGTGGTGGCGAGCTTGACATCTTGGAGGGGAAGTTGATCTACTAGCTCCAGGGATAACTGATCGCAAGTCAATGCCACATTGTGGCTGCCTCGGACCGAGATAACGCCTTTGGGGCCAGGTAGCTTGCCGCACAGATAAGCATAGTGCATTGCCATCATAAATTTAGCGAGAATCACAATCAATTACGTCGAAAGTAACCAATTCTGTTCAGAAATTATCCGGTTCACCCAGTGTCACTGGGAGCACTACCTGTCCCATCAGCATCATCAAGGGACCAGGAATTATCCCATAAAATGGATGAATTATGGGTTTGATTTTTGAACGAGGGATTTGCATATCGTCCAATGCCTTGACCAATAAAATGTCCAAGGAAATACCTCCGTCAATAAGGACCCTTTCGACTCTCGCATTACTGATAATTGGGATAATGACCAAGGGTAGCCTCAATGGTCGAGTAAGCCTAATGGGATAGTCAGAGCGATCAAATGTCAAAGGAGTGTCCGACCAACGGGGGTATTGAGGTTCGCCAAGGGGAGCTTCCGCTTGGTTCACTTCTCGGTAAAATGCTTTAAACTGACGTTTAAAAACAAAAGAGGAGGAACCTCCAAAAATAACATTAACATAATTATGAGGTACCTGGTAGGACATTTCTTCGTCCCTGTCGGCGTCTCTAAGCCTGCAAGTTTGCTCTTTCGGTGGCAAAGTTGGCATTGGTCCAATTCCCTGGTAGAAGTCATCTAATTGCTTCAACCAGATCCGGCAAATCTTGAGGTCGTGTCCCGGAGAGTTGTGGAGTGGACACCACTTCTTGTTTTCCTGTGAGTTAGTCGGTTTTCTGGCAGGTCGGTGTTGCAACCGCCAAAGGCAGTTTTATTTTTAAATGAAAACTTGTTACCTTTGGCCGGCGGAGGCTTTTCTGCGACTGCGACCTCCCGGTACTGTCCAATTTGATTCTTTTTAGACTTCTTCGATTTCCCGCCTGACGAAGACTCTGGCTTCTTGCCTGTATCCTCGTTTTTCACGTCCTTGAGACCTGGTTGAGGAGGTAAATTTCCCTTATCCACCATCTTATTCCACTCAACGGCCTCGACCGCATCAGAGTAGCGGTCAGCCATATCAAAGAGATCGGCTACTGACCGAGGGGGTGGATAAGTAGATCTTTCATAAACCTCCGATATCGAACGGCGTGCTTAAACACCCTGATAACGGAGTTATCGGATATGTTTGGGATGGTATTCCTCACCCCGATGAACCTTTTGACAAACTGGTGAAGAGTCTCCATAGAGGTTTGTCGTAGACGATGAAGATCGTCCTCTTTTCCGGGTTTTGGATAACAATTCTGGAAATTATTGAGGATGGCGTCGCACAACATTTCTAGTTATATATTGAACCCTTGGGCTGATTGAATAGCCAGGTCCTTATTGGTCCCTCAAGGACCGTCGGCAAGTAATTGGCCATGACACGATCATCCCCACCCGCTGCTTGCATAGCGGTGATGTAAATCTGAAGGAACTCCGACGCATTCTGGGTCCCATCAAATCTCTCAATTGTTCCCAGCTCGAACTTATCTGGCCAGACGACCGCACGAAGGCCTGGCGAGAAAGCTTTACAGCCAACATAAGAACTGTGGAGAGTTCTGTGGTTTCCGACCTGATCACGGGTGATTTCACGCGATGGGGATGCGCCACGTGGTCCCAGACTAGAATGGACAGGAACTCGATCCCGATCACGAGAACTTCCCACTCATCTGGTTTTGTCGTGCCGAAGTGGTCTGGATGGTAGTCGATTACATCTACCATGACTAGAGTAAGAATACTCCTTTTCATGGGAACGTATTGTAGACCGGGAGGAAGCTGTAGGGGTTGCATCGGATGCGACCTCATCCAGCTTCTCCGCCAAAATCCTAGCGAAAGCCGGTTTATCCGCGTCTGTGAGGGTAGGAGGAAAATTACGCAAGACTTCCGTGATAGATCGAAGTCGGCCATGCGTACTTCTCCTTGGTGCGCCAGGTGCCATTGTTTCTTCATCCGCCGGTGAATATTCCAGGGGCAAAGAAGGCATTTGGTCGCGCCTGCGACCATGTGGGCGACGGGAGGAACTAGGAGCGGCGTCATAATGAGATTGCGCATTTTGCAAAGCCTATAGGGCTGTTCTCCGGAGTTCGTTATCTCGTCGCTCGCAGTCTTGATCCTCCTTTTGCCAGCGTTCCTCTTCCTCCTTTTGTCTGCGCTCCTGTTCCTCCCTAGCAATCCGGTGATCGGGAGTTTCCTCTGACAAGGCAGCGAATTCTCTGGGGAGCAAGGCCGCAGAAGGAGAGAACATCCCTGTTTGTTCCGAGTCAGACTCAAAATCAAAGAGGGAGTGGAGGTTGTCAGGATCAAACCTCCCCGGACTGAGTTCTCGGTCACTGTCATCCCTGTCCTCGACATGGACGCATGGTGACCGAGACTCGATTTCCAATATGGTGGAACTGACATTAAGTTCCAAACCTATCTCTTCCATCCCCTGGTAGACGGACATGACCTGGGTGGGGGAAGACATGTCCTCTTGACGTTCCTTCGGAATGTCTTTGCAATTGATCTCTTCCATTGGAATGGGATCACTGGGCGATGGCATTCATATATGGGCATAATTGTCAAGATCGAAGTCATTTTCGGAGTTATATGCCCCAGACATCGCTCACCGAACCTTCGGATGAAGGGAAAACACCTTGAGAAAAGGCCCCATGGTGGGCGTCAGCTGTCGACGATATGGACTCAGGGTCCTCAGTTGATCTTACGTAGATTTGTGAGTTGTCAGACCTTTCACAGTGCTCCTCTGGGAAGGTAAGATAAGTAATGTCTACAGGGACACGAATGAATTTATACAGGTTCAGGCCCTCGATGGTGGGAGTAATAGCCCTACGACCTATTATGATTTCACTATGTAGGACAAAAGTGTTTACAAGAGAAAGGAAGAGATGATCACAGGCGAAGATCTCTTCTATATTATTGTCTATCTAACTATGCCTAAGTCTTCAAGCTTTGTTGACTCATTGTCTTGCTTGTTCATCGCCCTTTACATCATGCATCGACCATCCTTTTATACTAAATTAAAGGACGTCAAATGTGAAGCGGTTTGGGACGGTTGTCCTGGTACAGTTCGTACAACCGCACTCATCTCCTTTGCCAGTTAAGCACGTACAATCATGGATAACTGCACATGTCAACCTCCTAGCGGTTGTCTTCACACGTGGGAGAAGTTGCTTCGTGCCTGAGAACGTGTCCAGTAGAGTTTTGAACACCCCCCATGCTACCTTGGTCACGTATAGTCAGCGACCCTCTAACTGCGCACTGTCTGCGGTCTCATGATCGTGCAAGGGCTGTGATCATAAACTAACTATGTGCCCATCAGCGACCATAGTGGTTATTATAGACACATATCATATTCGAACCTGACTTGAACTCGATATGTGTTACTCAAACTAGCTCGGGTGATAATCCTCACCAAAGACCTCTTTCCTTGAGAACTCCTCATCTATGTATTTACACTCGCATAATGACACTTGCAGAGCATCGTGTGAAAACATGCTCACCCTTGCCTTTCCAAACAAATTCATAAGAGGGATTTGTCGATCCTGATTCCTTTGGTTTCAAGTACCAAGAGGAAAAAGGAAGTGCTGCTGATGATTCAATCTTCTACAAGGGTCAGGCGCTGAGTTGAGTAAGATGTGGTGGAAGCCCCTCCTGCGCCGCTATCGACTGAAGTGAAGATCTTTGTTGTTGCTTTTTGTGTTGTTCTTTGTGTTCGGTACTTTGATATCTACTCTTCTTTTGAGAAACCTGTTATTTTTGTAGCAACTCTAATTAGTGTCATTCTTGGCGTTATGATATTGTAATATTGGTCCTTGCGACCTTGTACCTGTTTAATTATCTTTACTGCAGTTTAATGAATTTCTTGTTGTTGTGAGCTTATGTTGTAACTTTCTGAGTGCAATCCACCTGGGCGGTTGCCACCGGATTCCTCAAATGAGGGTCCCACAGTACGTCACCTCCCCAAGTCGACGATGTGCCGCATTGACTGGGCCGTGCCGATGAAGTGCTCTATCGAGCACCACTCAGGCTAGGCCTAGCTGACATCGGGCTAGGTGGTTGGGCCCCTCTCTGTTGTGGAACAGATGCATCTGTCATTCGGCCACAACTCAGGTCAGAGAGGAGTCACTGTGCTCCGATATTGATGGAACATAAAGCGCCACATAGCTCCATCTGAAATTGTCGTCCTCCCCCAGCAAGGCCGAACAGTAGGGAACGCATCTGCCTCTCAATGGCCACCGCTAGGTTAACCTGCACATACAAAATTACTGTGGGAACTCTGGAAAAATAGATAAGATAAGAGACCAATGTAATGATCAAGTCAACACGAACATACTGAGCGATGGATCCGGCCTGGGAACTCAACATTAAGGCCTGATCAGAGACTGTCTTGAAGTGATAGTTCTGTTAGTGAAGTTGGGGCTGCACGAGCAAGTCGCATACAGGTGCGCGGCTCGTACCATTCAAAATAAGCCCGGTACGTCGCAAGGTTGTACGGCCGCTCCTCCACAACAACATCAGTCACTGTGTGGTCCTCCCACTCGTCGACCCATTTGGCGTTCTTGCTTTGCCAGTTGTCGGAGTGTTTCCCTTTAAGTGTTTGTCTGCAAAAAGTAATGCAATGCACATAAATGCGAAGAAATAAAGAAATGTTCACTACATAAGTGAGATATAGAAAATGTTGCAGACATACATGTGAATCTCTCGCGGGAGATGGTGTTGTCAATTTCTTTCCGGGGGCGGTATCTGCTGGTGTAGCCCGAACTGGCGCATCACCCTCTCCAGAAAATATGGCTCCACTATATGTGAGAAAACCATGTGTCGACGCGTTAGCCAGTAGTCCTGGCTCGCGGTGCAATCTAAGATATGTGCTCTGGTGTCCACGGTCTCCATATAGCGCATGCGTCCAGCAGGAGATCAAACTCTCCCTAGTACGCCACGTAGCGGCGGTGAATCTGAGATGATGACCACCTAAGCTGACCTCCCAACCAACGGGCTCCCATGGTGGGTTGATCAACCCAATCCTTGTAGTTCGCTGGCGCACCATACAGATGGATGGGCCATTCCAAACGTGGCTGACCAATGGGGAAGTGCTCCCATGACCACAGCTGCAGCAATACAGGGCATGCAGACAATAATGACCCAGCTGAGGTCTTGGAACATGCCTCGCACAGCCCCCTGTATGTCGCACATAACACTGCCATTGCCCAGTTGTAACATGGCATGACCCCTGGGTTCGCATCAATGATACTCTCCACCAGGGGAATGAACCATGTGTACATAGTGTCACCGTCCATCGAAAGGAATAGAATATACTGTAGCACAACTTGACAATATGCAAAATGATTGAGCCACTCTGGCGGGGGACCAAGATTATCCTCATCAGAGCCATCGGGTGCCTCCGAGTCCGTCGAATCATCTTCGTCGGACACTGATGGAAGGCAATCCAATACCTCTCACACATCCACGCGAGTGTGGCAGAATATATCCAACCACTTGTTAGCCCTGAATGTTGCAGGACTGGACACGTTGCTTGGCTCACCCTCGAGCGCACGCTCGACTGGTTCTATGTTGCAGAACTGCACATATATCGCGAACTGGCCGAGCAGTTTGCCATGGGGGTCTTCCACGCTTTGAACATAAGAGCTCCAAGATTTGTCCCCTTTTATTTCACGCAGCATCCAGTACGGCTTGTTAGCTATCTCCCTTACGATCAACCCTTCAATTAGAACCATTTTGTTGTGAGGGCTCTTCCTAAACAGATTGAGGATCCATAAATTCAGGTCTAGGAATGAGGTGTTATGTACGCTTAGCTCACCCGTCACATACTGGCAACAGCTCATATCAACCCCGCTTTGCCCCTCCTGAACTAAGCAGTTGCAGTAAAATATGCAAATTTTTCCAGAGTCTCCATTCCCTACACTCATTCATCCCACGTATAAATAACATGACACCATTATGTCTAACAACCCAAACTCTATGGACCCATTCTTTTTAAGTTCGACAACCATGCATCCATGTATTTTCATAATTTACGAATACATTCTTTTCTATCCCAAAAACTTCCAACTCCTTCCTACTAGTTTAGATCTATGTTCAAGCTGCACATATGTGCATTATTATATATATTATACAAATTTTCCTTCTGAAAGCAGATCAAATTCATCTCCTATAGCCCTCAAACCAAACATAGTTCCATTTTCGAAAACAGTTTCCTAAATTATTTCAATTACCCTAATTACCCTATACTTACAACTAAATTATTTAGTTTATTAATTTCTTTACAAATTATTTTTAAGTACAAATTATTTTTACTGCAACAAATGATGCATTGCATTTGTACTACATCTATCCAAATTTTGTTGGAATACATTGCAATTTCTTTCGACTTACACACATACATTGAAAAAACCTAATTTTTAAACATAGAATATGCAGATAATTCCTAAACACATACACGTGCACATAATTTCTAAAAATATACACATATACATTTAAAAAACCTAATTTATAAACATAGAACATGCACGTCATTCCTAAACATACACATGCATATAATTCCTAAAAACATACACACACACACACACACACATATACACACATTAAAAAAACCTAATTTCTTAACACAGAACATGCACATGCACATAAATTCTAAAAACATAACACCTACAATACACAAATACACATAAACATGTACAAAACCATAATAGCTGTACATTACATACACATAAACATAAGCCCTACGTCTTCTATATTATATTATTGCTAATTACGTGATTACCAACATACTTAACAGAATCATAATTGCATTTCAAAAAAAAAAATTACCTCCTTTTGAAGAGTTCGAAATCCTCTACAAATTTTTCTTCTACACCAAATTAATTTAATGGCTGTAATTTGCTAGATCTAAATCTAAAGGATGAAAATCAAAATGAAGGAGAGGTGAGGAGCTCTCAGGTGTGTGTGTTTGTTGAGGGTGAAATGAGCTCAACAGAGGGGGGGACTAAGTTTTCACGTGAGGCCAAAAGCTTGTCGAGTGTTGGGCACTTGACAGGTTCCTTGTCGAGTGCCTGGTCGAGTCAGCTGGTCGAGTGTGCACAGTGGTTGAGTGCAAGTAAGTTGTCGAGTTTTGGGCACTCGACAAGCAGCTTCTCGCATAGCAACACTCGACAAAGCGGCTTGTCGAGTGCTGGGAACTTGACAAGCTGATTTCCACGTGACATGTTACTTGTCGAGTGCCCAGCACTCGACATGCTGACGTGGCGGTTTATTTTTGTAAATTTTTCGAACTGTGGGTCATTTTTGTAATTAATGTTTTGATCTGGGTTATTTTAAAAAAAACTCCAATTTCCCTCGTGTGGTTGATGTGGCCAAACTGGGTGTGGGGGTAGCACTGTTCTTGGCTTTGAGCACAAACATACCATCATGTATTCTGTCTGGATTTGTTCTAACTCGTGTTTTTTTATGAAATAAATAAGAAACACTTTCCTGCAGTAATTTTATCTAACCAATGATTATAACACAAATAATGTACGAGTTTTGAACAATTTTAGGAATAAAATGAATGCCAATGCGGGGTCATGAATTATATATATATATATATATCAAAATCTTCCAAGTTAGAATCTTGCTTGACCTCAAGCAAAGAATGAGAAGTCAAATTTCAAAAATGTCTAACAAGAATAAGCCAAGATTAGAAAATTCATGCATCAACTAATTTTAGCATTAGCATTCGCAAGCATATCATGGAGTATATAATAATCAATTCTAGAAATTTAAACTTAAATGCAAGTGTACAAAGTATCAACACTAGGCCTTAAAGAGAGGATAGCAAAATTTTCTAAGACTTTTTAATTACATTGTTGGCACAAACGGATTGAAATAAATCACTCGCTGATTTGCTCAATCTCAACACACCACTAGTTATACTTACTAAAGAATTCAAAATGATATAGATTTATTCTTTGCGTGCATTTTCTCTAAAATCAGGTGATCAACGATTCATCATTGCCTCCCCCATGGGTTGCATACACTCTTCTCTCTCTTTTTTTTGCGTACATCTTCTCTGAAACCAGCTAGTCGACTCACCTCCCCCCAACAGGTCGCAAGTACTTTTTTTTCTTTTTTTCCTACACTAAGCACACTTTTCCTGAAACCAGTTGATCAATGATTCATCATTGCCTCCACCGGCCGATCACAATGCTTTTGCTCTTCAAAATTAAAAAAAAGATAACAAGGTTTCAAAGACACAACAGGCAACAATGTTTAGAATGTCAAATTCAACTTAGAATTTATTAAAAGTCCTAAGTGCAGTGCAGATGAAGTAATGATTGATTTTAGAGAACAAGCTTCCATCTTTATGGTAAAAAATTAGAGAGAAATGTACATTGGAATTTAAAATTTAAATGACTAAGATTGATCAAGAGATATTGAATGATATACCCATGATATCCTAAATTAGATTCAGAAATAAATCCTTTCAACTTAACTCCCCTTGTTGTATGCAAATTTTTTTTGTGTTCTATGCGTGTGTGAGAAAACTTACTAAGATCCATCTCCAAGCATAACAAAATAGCATTGTCCTCAATGTGGAATGGAAACTTATATAGGTTACCTGGTGGGTGGAGAGATGTTCTGGAGGGGTGGAGCATGTAATGTTGTAGTATGAAAGTGGATGATTATGAAAAAGAAAGAGAAAGAGAAAAAGAAATTAAAGCAAAAGAAACATAAAGAGGAAGAACATAAAAGTAAAAATAAATAAAAAGAAAAAGAAAGTATCGAGTTACCTCCCAAAAAGTGTAACCCTCATCTGTGCATCATGGAGGTTTCTAGTTGTGTTGTGGAATGATATGAGCTGTGGGATTAATGAGCTCGTTATCCAGCAATTCGAACATTTCAGCTTTCACTATAGATAGGTCTAATATCAGTGTTGTGGCTCAATGTCGATCAGATTATCTATAAGGGTACTTTAATGCCTTGTGATGCAATATTAATGTGGCGATCAATTTGTTTTGTTGTTCATCAGTTAGATTTGCATTTACAAGTACATGATTTTGTTTATGAACATCAAGAAGCACATATTTCATTATAGAAGGAAGAGGTGTGAGAATTTCGTGCAAGAATTATTAAAATATTGTACCGTTAAGGCTTGCTTGGGCGGTGATGATGTGGTCTTAGTGGCGTGATCATTCTTTTTATTACTGGTCTCTATGTTGTCATCGAGAGCATCATCTCCAATTTCATCACCTTGCAACATAGTCTCAAGAGTTTATCATGCATGCGGTTTCCTCATACATAGGGCAGTTCTCAATTTCGAATAATTTTAACGATATTCCCCTATGAGAAAAGTAATTTTGCTCTCACGTATCTTAGTAATTTTACCTACTATGCATAGCTTCGGTTCAACCAAAATAATTGGGATCTCTATGTCCTCTGTGGGGGTTCCATGGTCCACTAACCTGGCTCCTTAACATGGAACAGGATCTCTATGCCGCAGCTTCCCAAGACTTAGTTGCGACTAGAAATGAATACCACAACCAACTCATAGATAGATAATTAATTTACAAAACATCATAAGTTCACAATAGTAATGGCCTTAGTGCCTTACGTATGTTAACTGCCGATAAGACCAAAATATTATTTCAGAGTTTTGCAAAACATGAGTGGAACATAGCTACGGGACCTGCCCACAGTCACTCAACTATGGTACATGACCCCTCAAAAATCCGGATCATACTCGAAATCTTCAACAGGCTGAGGGTTGTTGCATCTAGGCCCCCACTTTTAGTTTTGATGATTAATGACAATAAGTGTTTTGGACTAATCTATTTGCTTTGAGTGTGGTTAGTGATATCAGGTGAAAAGACAATAATCGACAAAACACTGAACGGAAGTCGCAAAGACCTAAGGTAAAAGTTTAGGATTTCACCAGTCTCAGAGTTTGGAGATTGACTGGAGTTGTAAAAATTCATTTTTGTTTCTGACAGTACTATTAAGAGGAGTTGCTAATCTCTTCTACTACTGGCAAAAACTAAGAAATTCTTAGGTCATAAGTTGCATTCACAATCATTCATAATCTTGGTCGAGTCTAAGAAAAATATAGATTTCAAAAAGACTAAAACTAGACTTAAAATCTGAATTATTACAATTGTCAGCTTGTGCTGACAGTTAATCTTTAACATGAACATTCGACTAGTAGCCAACAGCCCTCGAGCAGAAACTATGTACGATGCTGACAGTCGGCATAAGTGTCTGCTCAAATGTGGACATTCGATCAACACTTGAAATTCGATCAATACTCTACTTGAAGTAAAATCATTCGACCACTAACAATTTTGACCATATATTCAATCAGTGGTTTAACACATTATCGAACAAAACTGGTCGAAAGTATGGTGGCAATCAGCTGGAATGTCAGCTTGAGTGCAGACATTTGTCCAGAGGGACATGTTTTTGAGCCAAAAATGTTTTACACTATGATGACAGTCAACATGAATGTCAACATGAATGTCAGTCTGAATGTTAGCTCGAATGCGGACATTTGTCCAGAGAAGCACCTTTTCGAGCAAGATAATTTTTGTTCTATGCTGACAGTTGACGAGGATTGTTACCTGAGCTAGTTCGAAGTAATGCACTTCTGGTTCAAGACAGATTCGAACCAGACAAATGTCTGGAGGTCCATTGCTGTGATCTCAGACAACTTGAGAAGCGCGGACACATGGTTGCATGTTTTGCGCGATCACGAGATCGCAGACGTTACGCGGTCAGGAGGCCGCAGACAATGCGCGGTTAGAAGGTCGTTGACTACTCTCGACCAAGATGACTCGGGATTACTTAAGCTCTACAACAAGCATATCCCAAGAATCACGAAGATCCTTCCACGTATGAAGACAACTGCCAAGAGGTTAACATGTGCAGTTATCCCTCAATTGCACATGTTAAGCCTGTGTGGAAGTTAAGTGCGGTTATCAAAACTACACCCAAGAAACCATTCAAAGTTGTTGTGCATTGGCCCCCTTTCGACCAATATAAAAGGGTGAGCGAATGTAAAAGACAAGGATAGATCTGAGAGATCCAATAGATCAGACAACACAAGAAAACGACGATAGATCAAGGACAAGCTTTCATAAGTTAGTTTAGTCTTTTTTTAGACAATCACACAGAAAAGATCTTCGCCTGTGATGATCTTTTCTCCAACTCTGTGAATCTCTTTTCCCATACATAGTGAAATCACAACAGGACGTAGGGCTATTACTCCTACCATCGAGGGCCTGAACCTGTATAAATCTCTCTGTGTCCCAACTGACATTGCTCATCATCCCTTTCCAGAGGGACACCCTGAAAGGTCTCACAACTCATATATTCTGCATAAGTTCGACTAAGGACCCCGAGTCCGAATCATCGACAACAGTCAGTCTAAGAAAACTAACTGTCAGCACACTTGCTGACAAAAATTCCAATGGCTCCTGACTATGTCATAATTAGCCGGTTGATACTGACATTGACTGTCAGTATGCACTGACAATTTTCCTGCACGACCAGAACAACTAGTTGTGAGTTGTGGGCTATATATATGAGTCATGAGCATGAATTGGCTATCTCTCTGAGCTATTTTTGATATACACTTGAGCCCTAGTATTCTAGCACAAAAGTCTTTATCTTTTGATTAAAAAAAATCATCCATTGAGTTTGTGAGAGATCCTCCGAGAAAAATCATTCGCATGATTTTCATCTTTAGAGTTTCTCGGTGATTCTTGGAGGTCAAGAAAAGATCTCGCTATTTGTTATTCTTTGTGATCGCCATTACCTAGACGGTTTGGAGGGGTGGCTGTGATCTCTCCATAGACGAAGATTGTTGGAGAGGCTCGGTGTGTTTGTGAGATGTTTGGTGCTCACCTTTCCGCAGAGGAGAAGGAGCAACCATAGTGGATATCAGAGCTAGCTCATTCATTTGAGTGTTTCAACAAGGAGTAGGGGAGACCGGGCGAGTCTCCAAGACCTCGGGATATATCATTTGTCTTTGATACTCTCTCTCATGTTACTTGTACTCTATTTCGTGTTGATTTGATTTAGTTTATACTTGCACTTAGCTCTTTTAGGCTTCAATTGTTTAAAAATTGTTTTATAGTTCCTTTCTCATAAAAGTTTTTAAAAGCCTCCTATTCACCCCCCTCTAGTTGGCATCCTCGATCCTACACGTGGTATCAAAGCATGGTCTCTCTTTTGAGTAGGCTTCACCGCCTAGAGAGAAGATGGCTTTCGATGAGGGATTTTATCATGGTCACACCGGGCATGCACCTATCTTTGATGGGATTAACTATCCTTATTGGAAAGTGCGCATGTCCATTTTTTTTGAGGCCATGAGACTTGATGTTTGGGACATTGTAAAAATTGGGTTTACTCCTCCGGGTGATCCGACAAGTCACTCCAATGACGACAGGAGAAAGCTCCATTTGAATGCCTGTAACACCCTGAGTTTGGGGGTGAAAACTTTTATGCATAAAAGTCATGCATGCATATGTCTCTTCAAGATCAGCAAAATCAGCTTAGACCTATCTTATCCTAAGCCCTAAAATCTCAGAATTTTCCCTGTAAGTGCAAATCAAGATTTGACTTTTCAGATTTGGCCTACTACTTATCCTGAGTAGAAAAGCCTTCAGAACCCATACCAGATTCCAACCCTAGCTCCCCAAATCCTTACCTATTTCCGTTTTTGAAAACAAAAATGGGAATATATTATTTTACCCTAATTATCCCAGTTTCCAGATAACTGGATTACCTTGATTAAACCTTATTCAGACTCAAGTGTATCTTGAATTATGATCCAAGATACATCATCAGCTTACATCAAAAAGTTGATAGCCAAATTATACCATTTAAGCCAGTTTCGCAGATCAGTCCAAATTTTACTGCGAAATAGTCCTTTCCAGATTGTGAGGACCCAAAAAGGCTAAAAGTCACAAATCAACTCTAAATTCAAATATGTTTTAGGGAACACCTCCCAAATGCTATTCAATACAAATTCTTATTCTGGCAGAACACCCAAATCTCTTTCCAATTACCTTGAATTCAAAATCGACAAAACTCAGATTTTAATTACCCTAAAATACCCTATTTTCAGTTTATATCAAAAACTATCAAATTATGCCAAATTTCACCAAATTTCTTGCTAGATGAGTACAAGGAATAAGTTTATACTCATCTATGAAACCAGATTGCAAATTACCCTACTATAAATTAGAAATTGAATTCAAACAAATATTCTTGCAACCAGGTCCCTGGTTCGACCGGAGCTATAGTTCACGACTAGAGCACTTCGACCTCAACCACGACCAGAATTCGCGTTGCTTTGACCTCGCCGTTTTCGACCGCCACCAGCTGCCCCGCGCCACTGTGTTCTTCATCGCCGGTGAAGCTTCGCCTGCGCTTGTGCCCGTGCATGCTTATGCACATGTTCACCGTCCCGTCTTTGCAGCTGTTTCTTCACCGTTGTCGCGCCTACGCCCGGCCAGTCAAGTCCTCAGCACAAATTTCCATGCTGTTCCCTTCTCGCAATCTTCATCCCTGCTCTATTTAAATGCTCCACTATCCTGTGTAATTCTCACCTCACCAGAAATCGGATAAGTCCCAAATTTCCCCACCTTCATCTTCTTCTCCGGCGAGCTCAGCACGAAGGCTCACGGTGCCAGCACGCCCCACTGCACCAACCTTCAAATTAAAGCCACCAGTGAGTTCTCCTCATCAAACTCTCTGTGTTGTATCATTTAATTGAACCCCCGTGCCCCTCATCGCCGGTGATCGCTGGAATCTTCGATTTGCCCTGTTCCGTCAATGCAGCTTGATTTAGCCCAAATTAGCTTTTGAACCTGTAGAATAAAATGATTAGAGAATTGTTTTAACTATGCTTGAGAACCTAGAATCACCAATTAAGCTCAAATCGAAGTTGTCCCCAAATTGGAATTTCACCAGAAACCGTCACACATCGCCAGGCTTCTCCGGTGATACTCTGGTCAAATTGACTTCACCAGTAGCTTCCTCGTGTCCCTCTATCACTCTCCAAGCGAGGAATTAACTTCAAACCTTCTGTCAAAAATCCCCAAATCCAGTGTCATCTTCTTCAGCACTGGCCACTGGAAATTTGTTCCTGGCCGATTCAGCTCCGGCCACCTTGTCCCTTAGATGCATCTCGACTTCCTGAATACTTTTGTCTACTAGCTCGACAACTAATTCGGTCTAGATCAAAAGTTATGGTTATGCCCTAATCTTTGTCCAGTGCCATGACATGTAATCCCAGCCACCATGTTCTTCACCGATTTTCATCGCCGTCCGGCCATCTTCAGCCTTGGAACCTGTTGAATCATTTGTTCCTGTTATCAAGGCCTATCTCCCAGACAAAGTAGTGCATCAATTGGAGCCCTAAATCAAAAGTTATGGCTAACCCTAGTTTTTGGACATGTCCGACCTATGCCAAACTATGTCAACCAGTGGCATTGGCCTTGTTTACCCACTTCTGATTGTGCAATTTGGAAACCACTTTGTCCACTTAATTTGTAGAGCTATAATCTACATTTTATTCTACTGTCACAACTTGAGATAAGCACTCTAGCTTTCCTTCAAGCTATGTCAGAGACTTGAACCGAATGTCAATCTGTTGATATTCGCTATTTTTGATCAAACCAGCCGCAAGCTTGATATCCATATTGCAGCCCTGAAACCCTAGAACATCTAACACCTATCCTTAGCCCAAATTCCTTGATACCCTAGAATCTTGACTCTGTTCAATTTGCAATCTCAACTAATCTCAGCATTATTCAGTTATTCTTGTTAAGCATATCTGCATATAGATTATAAAACATTTTAATATAATTAGTAATCATTGTGTGTTTGTTTGTCACCGAGCAGATCCAGAAGCTGAGTTCGAGGATTTTGCTGTTGACCCATCATCAGCTGCTGACTTTTACGACGTGGAAGGCAAGTCATATTCTTGAACATCTTGAACCTATATTTTAAGAGTTGCTATAACATAACCTTGAATATAAGTATTATTGCATGTGAAAGTGTCGTGGTATTGCGAATACCCCGGCAGGTTTTGTGAACGATCCTAGCGAAGAAAACGCGACGCGGGCTGACCGGGTGACCGGTCTTCCCCCGCCGGGCAAACACAAGAATTGACACGAGGATTTATACAGGTTCGGGTCCTGGTGGGGGCCCTAGTCCTGTCAGCGTCCTCCCGACTAGAGCCGGCTGGGGAGGCTCTCTCGGGGGAGAGGCTTCCAAAGCACACCTGAGAGTTTTGGCTATTCCAATAATGAAATCACTTGCTTACAACTGAGGGGTACAAGGGCTATTTATAGCCCAAAAAGAAGCAAAAAGACCTATCTACCCCGGAAGCCACCGTCGGATTGAGGGGTAGCAACGTCCTTCTCCCTATCAAACGCCTTAGATGCTTGACAGGTGGTCGCTGATTCCCGAGGCGCTCCTCGCGTGACCTGCACGTGATCAACAACTCGAGACTTTACCTTTAGAAGGGCGATGAGGCCCGGGACATGCGCCGGAGGCTAGGTCCCCGGGAAAATGGCGGCTCCCGGGACCGGCGCAAGAGGCCAGGTCCCGGGAGCCAAAAGGCGGCGCCCGGGGCAGGCACCGAAGTCCACGTCCCCGGGCAAATGGCGGCGCCCGGGACCGGCGCCGGAGGCCGGGTCCCGGGAGCCAAAAGGCGGCGCCCGGGACAGGCACCGGAGGCCACGTCCCCCGGCAAATGGCGGCGCCCGGGACCCGCGTCGGCGGCCGGGTCCCGAGAGCCAAGAGGCGGCGCCCGGGGCAGGCACTGGAGGCCGCGTCCCCGGGCAAATGGCAGCGCCCGGGACCCGCGCCGGAGGCCGGGTCCCGGGAGCCAAAAGGCGGCGCCCGGGGCAGGCACCGGAGGCCACGTCCCTGGGCAAATGGCGGCACCCGGGACCGGCGCCGGAGGCTGGGTACCAGGAGCCAAAAGGCGGCGCCCAGGGCAGGCACTAGAGGCCACGTCCCCGGGCAAATGTGACGCAACTTACCTGGACTTAGTCTCGCGGAGATTTCCCCCAACAGCGGCCCCCCATGCCCCCCGGGGACGATGCTCGAGTCCCCGGTGGGAATGGTACATGTCACCGGGAAAATCTCCGGACCAAGCCACCGGAGCCGTGACGCTTCGATTCCCGTGCCGCGCGCTTATGACCGCCTCTTCGCCATAAATGCGCTCGCGATTCGAACCGATGCCTCGGTTTGCGCGCCAGTCCCTTCGTTTCCCGCGCACGGTTTGAACCTCAACGGCCCAGATTGCTCCGCAGAGTACTACGTGGCGCTCATCTAGATCACGGCTCGCCCCTATAAATAGGGCCTTGGGGGACCCGGGAAGTTCATTCCAAACTTCTCAATCTTAGGGCATTTAGCTCTCCCGATAGCTCTCTCCCGGTAGCTAGCTCCCGGTAGCATGCGTCCGGAACCTTTAGGCGTAGCCTCCTGAAACGTTAGCCACCGGAAAAAACAAACCTGATGGCACCGAAGGGTCGAGCGAAGACGACCGAGGTGCCCCCGGAGGAGGTCGCTCCGGACTTCCTCTGGGCGTCCGAGTTCACGGCCGAGGACGCGGAGTCCATGGTCGAACGCTGCGTCGTTGAGGACAGGGACATCCGGGTCCCCGTGAAGAAGGACGGAGCCCCCCGCCCCAGGCCCGGAGAGATTGTGACCTTCGAGGCCTTCCTGGAGGCGGGGCTCTGGCTCCCGGTGCATCCCTTGCTCTCAGAGTTTTTGAAGGAGTATGAGGTGGCCCTAAACCACCTCACCCCGAACGTGATCATCCGGATGGGCCTCTTCATCTGGCTCTACGTCGGCGACCGGGCGGGAGCCCACCCAACGCGCCTTCCGGTACTTCTATGAACCGGCGGTGAGGAGCTCCCACCTAGTGAAGGGGGGACCCAAGTCCCCCTTTGGCTCGGTATGGTGCAGATGCTGCCATCCCGGGTGGCCGATTACCCGGCGGCGGCCTCCCGGGACCACTGGGGTGACTGGATCCGGAGGTGGTTCTACCTCCGGGTTCGGGACGATGAGGTGGCGTACACCCCGGAGCCCCCCTCATACAGTAGGTCGTCCGCGCCGAAGCCTCCGATGTGGACGGACGAGGAGCTCGAGCTCCTCGGCAAGGTGATCATCTCCCGGAGCACCCGCTCTATGCGGGACGTCGCCGAGGAGATGATGCTCCTGAGGATCTCCCCCTTCTCACGCGGGAGAAGGGGGTCGGCATGGGACCGGAGCAGCGGCCCCCGGTCAAGCCGGTGACCCGACGTAAGTCCCGGCTACCTGATGCATTGCATTTACAAATTTTTGGAATTTTGACTAACTCTTTACCTTTTGTAGTCTGGCTGTACCCGGCGGCGCGGGAGAAGGCGAAGAACCTCCTGGGGAGGTACTTCGCCGACGAGCACGAGCGCATCGTGCGCCTCGTGGGGGAGGGTCCTCCCCAAAACTTGGTGGCTGAGGCCTACGGGCTGAAGCTGCCAGAGAGGAAGCCCCTCCCCACCTCCGGGTCGCATAAACGGGGGAAGGACGCGGTCGGGGGCTCTGAGCCTAAGAAGGCTAGAGTCCAAAAAGCCCCCAGCCCGTCGACGACACCGGCGAAGCCTCGAGACGAGACCCCCGGGACCGGGCGCGAACGGGCGCCGGCCCGGAAGGAAGTAACTCCCCCTCCCCCGAAGATCCCTGCTGAGGCCCGGGGGAAGGAACCGGCTGCGGGCGGGGCGGCATCTGACTCGGCGAACTACGCCTTGTCGCCACCTTCGGTAGCGGCCCTCCCAGCACCCCCGGCCCCCTCGGAGCCGGAGGAGTTGAAGGTGAGGTTCGCGGAGGCTTCGCCTCCGCGGATGGAGTGGCCAATGGATGAGGGGGGAGCCCCTCAGTCTTCGAGGTTCCTCCGAAAATGGAGGCGCCGGGGGCCTTCCCGCCCGAGAAGGGGAAAGGGCTGATGGTCCCTCCCCGGGTGGGGACCTCTTCCGAGAGCTCCTCGGCCACTTCCGCAGAGGCCACCTCCTCGGCGACGAAGACGCCGACCACGCTGCCGGACGCCCAGGTCCAGGGACCCCTCACCGACCGCGATGGGACCGGCGCTGGGCGGGAGACCCCCCTGCTTTCCGCGGGGGAGGTCGCCCGCTATACGGGGGGGCCTGCAGACCCGGAAGGTGCAAGCCTTCGTTGCGGAGGGGACGCTCCATGAGCGTTTCCGGGGGCTTCAATCTCTCCAGGCCCAGGTAACCCGAGTCGGTGACGTCTTCCTTCGTGCCCTGCACTTGAATTTTTTCTAACTCTATAGTTTGTAGGCGACGGCCATAACTTGGGGCCTTGAGTAGCTGATCGTCCGGCTGCTTAAGGACGCGGAGGACAGGGCTGCGACCTACCTAGGGCAGCGCGACGAAGCCCTCCAGGAGCTGGCCCGGGTTCGGGCCCAGGTTCACGTCTCCGAGGCCGTCAACGGCAGCCTTCGGCAGGAGGCCAAGGTGAGGGAGGAGGCGTTCCGGGAGCTCGAGGGCTCGAGCGTCCGGGTGGTGATGGACGTGGGCCGCTCCGTCCGCTCGGCCTTTGAGAGCCTTGGCGTGAGCGTAGGCTCCGGGAGCAGCTCGGAGGTTCCCCTGGCGACCCTCGCGGAGGCCGTGCATTTTCTCAACGCGCAGGTCTCCGTCATCCCGGAGGTTGCCGACGCCCGGGTGCGGGGCTTGTTGAGCACCGGGGGGTCGGTGCCGGGCGATCGGGGCCGCATCCCCTGGAGCTTCCCCGAGTTCTTCGAGCCCTCGCGCCGAGAGGTGGAGCAGCTCGCCGGGGGCTTCTACGACCGGATCATCCGGGTGAGATTCCCGGCACCGGCACCTCCGGCAGCGGATGCTCCGGCCCCGGCACCGGTGGAAGCCCCCCGGGGGGAGGACGCCAATGAAAAAGTATGAGCCTCCCCCCGGGTCTTAGTTAGGACCCTTTTGCTTTTTTAGGATTTTGATCCCAGTAGCTTCTTAGAAGAAGCCCCGGACACTTGTAAAAAGATATTTTGAAATGCAATGGAGTTAGAAATTTTTCTAAGTCTTGAATTGAATGCAATGTTACCAGGGTTCCCGGGAGGTTAGTCCCGAGCGAAGGTCCGGGAGGGGCTCCCCGGGAGATGCCCAAGCGGCTTTAATCTTGCTAA
Source organism: Pharus latifolius (assembly GCA_019359835.1). Classification (NCBI taxonomy): domain Eukaryota; kingdom Viridiplantae; phylum Streptophyta; class Magnoliopsida; order Poales; family Poaceae; genus Pharus; species Pharus latifolius. The sequence continues at coordinate 51,048,700 of CM033326.1, read as the reverse complement.
GCCTCATCTCCGGGGAGCGCAGCGGGGACGCCGTCCGGGAGCTCGTCCGGTTAAGGTGGCATCCAGAGTGGCACTTGGACAATTTTGACAATCATCGCGCCGAATTGTCCCCTCCGAGCCCGGGATTCCGGATGGTCCCCCCTCTTCGCATTCTTCCACTGGCGGGCTACAAGTACTGGCTCGAGAATGTGCTCCGGGAAGCTCGACGCCGCGTACGCGCATTGTATCGGGACTTGGCCCGGGAGCTAGCGGAGGGCCTCCGGGACTATTAGGCGTAGGAGCCTTAGGATGTAGAGAATCCCCCGGGTTAGAGCCCAGGTTGTACCGTTTCCGCTGCCCACCGGAGGGGGAAGATGTCCTCCGGTTTGACGATCAATAAAGTTGTGTTTGCTTCTTCTTTGAGTCTTCTTTTGTTTTTTCTTGGATGGTCTGGACGACTCCTTTTGACAAAGATGAGCTAAGTTTGCTTGTGGTCGGTGTGGTCGACACCCGGGGGTTCCTTATCCCCCCCGCCCACAACGTGTGGGAGGGTAGCTCCGCGCGCTGTGGGGGTAGCAAGGCCCCCGTGGTGAAGATAACCTGTAGCATAAGAATTTTTCCAAGTTAGAAAATTCTAAAACGAGGTTTCCAAGGGAAAGACCTTACAGGAGACAATCATCCGGTCACCGTGAGGACGGGGAGCCGGGAATAAGGCCTCGTGTGGAAGAAACCCAAGAAAATCTGATGAGATTTTCGGAGGCGAGCTTCCTGGGAGACGATCGTCCGGTCGCCGTGAAAACGGGGGGCCGGGAATAGGGTCTCCGGGAAAGAAATGTCCGAGAAATGAGTAACTTCTCCGGGAGACAATCATCCGGTCGCCGTGAGAACGGGGAGCCGGGAATGAAGTCTCCGGGGAAAAGATATCCAAGAAAGCCATTAGACGTCCCGCTGGGGAGAGTGTCTACTCCCGGAGGAGGAAGTGCCCGATGACGGGTCTGAGTGTTTGGGTAGGGGACTAGTCTCCCAAAGTGACTCGTTACCGCGGCCGCTGGGGACCGGGTTGCCGCTTACACCCTCAGTCCACGAGGGCTGATCGTAAGCCGCCCTATAGGAGGGACTTGCTGGGTCTGGGCCCACTTCCTCACGGGGAGGGCATCCTCGCGGGGAGGGCGTCCTCGAGGGGAGGGCATCCTCACGGGGAGGGCGTCGCCGTTTTGGGCGGTAATGAGAAGAACATGCAATGAGACAGTTGAAGGGCAAGATCTATGTATTGATAATGAAATGAAATACAGTGCCTCCCCATGCGAAGCCACGAAGGGGGAGGGAAAAGTAAATACAGTGTCCCTCCTCCCCCTCCGGCGTGATCGCTCCGGGGGAGGGGACAGGCCCGTAAGGCTAAACATAGAACTTGCGAAGTAAATGCAAGTTCCACGTGTGCTTCAGCTCCTACTCTTGAAGGTTGGAGAGCTTGTAGGCCCCTGAGCCCAGGACCGCGGAGATCCTGTAGGGGCCCTCCCACTTGGGGGAGAGCTTACCCTGGGCGGGGGGGTCCGTCACGCGCTTGAGGACAAGGTCCCCAAGGCGAAAAGCTCTCTCGCGCACGCGCTGGTTGTATGCGCGCGCCATCTCGCGCTTGTAGATGGCGTGGCAGAGGAGCGCTCGGTCGCATTCCTCCTCCACGAGGTCGATTTCCAGTTGCTGGTTGGCCTCATTGGCCTAGTACGCTGTGGTCGTGGCTCCGTCTAGGAGCACGACCCGCAGCCACCGGAAGCCTATCTCTGGGGGGAGGACTGCCTCCGCCCCGTAGACCAGGGAGAAGGGAGTACGCCCCGTCGCCCGGGACGGGGTCGTGCGCATGGAGTAGAGGATGCTAGGGAGCTCCTCTGCCCATGCACCCCGCTTAGAAGCGGTTTGCTCGAGTCTCCGGTGCAATCCCTGCAGGATCACGCCGTTGACTCTCTCGACGGCCCCATTGCTCCGGGGATGGGCCACTGAGGCGAAGTGGATGACGAGCCCCAGGCCTTCGCAGAATTCCCGGAAATAAGCCGAGTCGAATTGGGTCCCGTTGTCCACGGTGATTTCCCGAGGGACACCAAAATGACAAACGACGTTTTTCTAGAAAAACCGCTGAACGGCCCGGGACGTGATGCTGGCCAAGGGTTCCGCCTCAACCCACTTTATAAGTAGTCGACCGCGACCACCGCATACTTGTATCCTCCGGGCGCTGGGGGGAAGGGCCCTAAGAGGTCCATCCCCCAGCGCACGAAGGGCCAACTGATGGGGATAGTCTGCAGCGCTACAGGGGGGAGGTTCGAGCCCTTGGCCATCTTCTGGCATGCTTCGCAAGTGGAGACAAGGTCTCGCGCGTCGCGCATGACCGTGGGCCAGTAGAAGCCCTGTCGGAGAGCCTTAGCCGCGATGACACGCGGGGCTAGGTGAGAACCACAGCGCCCCGCGTGGATGTCTTCGAGAAGTTGGAGTCCCTCCGACCGGGGGAGGCAGCGCAGGAGGGCGGAAGCCCCCCGCTTGTAGAGCCTCCCCTCCAGCAGGAGATATGCCCGGGCTTTGGCCCGGAGGCGCTTAGCCTCGGTCTCATTAGGAGGGTCCCCCTCCCCCTTGATGAAGGAGATGAGGGGGTCCATCCATGACGGAGTCCGGCTGATCTCGGCGACCTCCGGGACGTGAGGCTCGTCGCCCGTGTCCGGAGAGGCCATCGAGGGCTTCGTGATGATTTCCAAGAAGGCCCCCTTGGGGAGCGATTCCCGGGCACTGGCCGCCCGGGCCAGGGCGTCGGCCCGGTCATTGTCCCTTCGCGGGATATGCCGGGCCCCGAGGCCGTCGAAGTGCCTCTCCATCTTACGCACCTCCTGCAAATAAAGACTCAAGTTTGCGTCATGGCACAGGTAAGACTTGTCCATTTGGCAAACTACAAGCTAAGAATCTCCCTTCACTAGGAGGCGCCGGATCCCCAGGGAGCACGCAAGGCACATCCCGAGGAGCAAAGCCTCGTACTCGGCGACGTTGTTGGTTGCGGGGAACTCGAGCCGTGTGGCGTACTCGAGTTCCTTCCCCTCGGGGCTCCGGAGGACTACTCCCGCCCCAGCCCCGGCGAGATACAACGACCCATCGAACATGAGGGTCAAGTGGTCACCGCGTCGGGGCGGCACAGGGAGGTCTTCGTCCCCGGATCCGGAGGCAGGAGTCCACTCTGCGACGAAGTCGGCGAGGACCTGTGACTTGATGGCGGAGCGGCCTGTGAGGGACAGGGAGAAGGGGCCGAGTTCGGCCCCCCACTTCCCAATCCGGCCGGTGGTTTCTTTGTTCCGCAGTACCTCCCCCAGGGGGAGGGACGACGGGACGGTGATGGGGTGTCCCAGGAAGTAGTGGCGAAGCTTCTAGGATGCCATTCGGAGGGCGTAGCAGATCTTCTCCATCTCCGGTACCGAGTTTTGGCCCCTTGGAGGGCCTCACTGACGTAGTACACGGGACGCTGCTGCCCCCCTTGCTCCTTCACCAACACCGCGCTGACAGCTGCCGGGGTCGCGGCAAGGTAGAGGAGCAAGGGCTCTTCTGGAGACGGACTCACGAGCATTGGAGGGCTCGTGAGGTACTTCTTGAGGCCGTCGAAGGCCTCCTGGGCCTCGGGGGTCCAACGGAACCCCTCGAGCCCCCGGAGGATCTTGAAGAATTGGAGGCCTCGCTCCCCCGACCGCGAGACGAAGCGGTTGAGCACGGCTAGGCGGCAGGAGAGCCGCTGGACGTCCTTGACGGAGCGCGGTGGGGGCATGTCCAGGAATGCCCGGATCTTTTCGGGATTTGCCTCTATGCCCCGCTGGGACACGAAGAAACCCAGGAGCTTCCCCCCGCGCACGCCGAAGGCGCACTTCTCCGGGTTGAGCTTGAGCCCAAACACGCGGAGGTTGCGGAAGGTCCCCACCAGGTCGTCGATGTGGGAGGCTGCGCGGGGGCTTTTGATGACCGCGTCGTCTACATAGACTTCGACATTGCCGCCAACTTGATCTTTGAAGACCAGCGTCATGAGGCGCTGGAAAGTCGCTCCCGCGTTCTTGAGCCCGAAGGGCATATGGACGTAGCAGAAGGTTCCGAGGGGAGTTATGAAACTCGTCTTTTCCTCGTCCCCTTCCGCCATCCGGACTTGATGGTAGCCCGAGTAGGCGTCTAGAAAGCTCATCAGCTCGCACCCCGCGGTGGAATCGATGAGCTGATCAATCCGTGGGAGCGGGAAGTTGTCTTTGGGGCAGGCGCGGTTAAGGTCGGTCAAGTCCACGCACATCCGCCACTTGCCGGTTGACTTCTTCACAAGGACGGGGTTCGCGAGCCACTCGGGGTGCAGGACCTCCCGAATGAACCCCGCCTCTCGGAGCCGGGTGATCTCCACCTTGATTGCCTCTTGGCTCTCGAGGGAGAGTTTCCGCAGCTTTTGTTTGATCGGGGGGTGACCGGGGGCCACTACGAGATTGTGCTCAATGACCTCCTAGGCGACGCCCCGCATGTCCGAAGACAAAAACATCGGAGTTTTCACGCAGAAAAGCCACAAGTTGCGCTGCATGCTCCTCGGGGAGCTCCGCCCCGATCCGGACGGTTTTGTCTTCGTCGCCCGGGGACAGCAGGACCTTCCGGAGGCCCCCTTCCGGACGCGGCTTGAGGAGGGGCCTCCCGGGCGGTGGCGCAGCGACGTCTGGATCCGGGGGAGAGGCCTCCCCCCCGGGCGTCTTTATGAGGTTGACGCTTCCGATTGTGGCGGCAGCGCGCTCGTACAGAGCACGGGCCATGTCTTGGTCTCCCCAGACGCTGATCACGCCATGCGGCCCCAGGATCTTCATGCAGAGGTAGTTTTGATGGGTGGCAGCCCCCAGCCGGTTGATTGTGGTCCTCCCCATAATCGCGTTGTAGGAGGAGGGGAGGTCCACTACATCGAAGTGGACCAGCTCAGTCCGGTAGTTCTCCGGGGTGCCAAACGTCATAGGGAGATCTACCTTGCCCACGGTGTGAATCGCCTTCCCCGGGACGAATTCTCATCCACCTGCATCTCTTTGAAGGCCTTCAGGAATAGGACGTCGGCGGAGCTCCCGCCGTCCACGAGGATGCAGGCCAGGTGGCAGTTGTAGATGGTCGCGGAGACAATGAGCGCGTCGTCATGGGGGAAGTGAACCCCTAGCGCGTCTTCCGCTGTGAAGGTGAGGGGGACGTCTGACCACTTGGGTGGCGGGGACGTGTGTAGCACCCCCACAACCTTGACTTCGCGCGCGTACTCCTTACGCTGGCGCTTAGAGTCCACCCGGAGGCGGACCCTCCCACGATGATGTTGATGCGGCGCTGAGAAGTTTGGAAGGGGAGAGCTTCTGAAGGCTCCCCCTCCTGCGGCTACCCCTGTGAACCCCCCGCGGGAGCAGGAAGGGCCGGAACAGCTGGCCGAGGTGGCAAGGAGGCCGGAGTCCCCCCCCCTGCCCGCGCTGGTCGAGGAACGCCGCGAAGTGTTGCAGCAGCTGGTGGCAGTCTTGGGTAGCGTGGGTACTGGACCCGTGGAAGCTGCACCATGGTCCTTCCCGACTTCTCCCCGTGGGGCCTTCCCGGCCGCGCGAAGACTGTCCTCCCCCATGGCCTTTCGGCTTGGGGAAGGGGCGGTTGCCTCTCGGGGGGTCGCGCGAGCCGCCTCCGCCCTCGAGGACAAAGGTGTCCCGAGGCCGTGGCTCGTTACGTCCCCCCTGTCTGGGGCGTTTGAGGGGATCCCTGGCCCTCTGGTCAGCGGGGGCGGGAGCCCCCTGGGTCTTCTTCCAGATGTCATCTTCCTCCGCCCGAGCGTACTTTTCGAGTACGTTGAAGAGCTCGTCGGCAGAGGAGGGGCAGCTCCGGGAGAGCCTTCGGTGGAGCTCCCCCGGGAGGATCCCACTTTTGCATGCTTCGATGACCGTAGAGTCGGGGACATGAGCCACCTTGCTCTTCACTTGGGCGAAGCGCTTGAAGAAGCTTCGAATGGTCTCCCCGGTCCTCTACCGGACGGTGTACAACTGCGAGGAGTCCAGGGGACGCACGTAGTTCCCCTGGAAATTCGCACAGAACTCCCGCTTGAGCTGCGTGAAAGACTTGATGGAGCCGGCCTTCAGGTTGTAGAACTAGGAGCGGGCTATGCCGGTGAGGTAGAGGGGGAAGACGTTGCACTGTACCGTCTCGTCCCCCCCCGGCCGCTGAGATGGCTGTGGAGTATACCTGCACAAATTCGTAAGGGTCTGCCTCACCGTTATAGTGTTCGATGTGCGGCGGGCGATAGGGCCGCTGCCACCGAATGCTGCGAAGTCTGCGGCATAGGGGCTGATTAGCCCCCTGCACTTCCCGGGGAGAGTCCCGGTTGCTGTCCTCTTTGACGGGGGACACGTCCTCATTGTCGGAGTCGGGAAGCGGCCCAAGAGGTCCGCCGGAGTGGCGGTGGCGACGTTTTTCTTCTGGACCGAGGCTGAGTTCCCGGACGTCCGGGCTCTCCCCTGGAGAGGTTGGCTCCTCGGTGGGTCTCTTCCCCCGACCGGTGCGAGAGCGAGGCTCCCCGCGCCCATGGCCCGGGGGAAGTTCTTCCCCGCACTTGGTCGTATGCATTCGCTCGACCTCCTGGTCCGACGGGGGCACCCTCGTGGGCGGCCCCGAGGGAGGAGGGAGCTCATGCACTGTAGCTACCGGCCCGGAAGCTACCGAGGCCGGCTGGGGGAAGCCCCCTGCGAAGACCCCCCGAACCGGAAAGGGGAAAGCCCCTGTATTATCCGGAACCGGGGAGGGGGCGCCCACGGCGACGTCTGGAACCGAAGTGGAGGGAGCCCCCGTGGCAACGACCAGAACTGGAAAGGGGGAAGCCCCTGTAATATCCGTAACTGGCGTCGGGGAGCCCCCGGGGCGGCGTCCGGAGCTGGGGAGCCGATGCGGGGGGAAGTCCGCTGAGGCACAGGAGCTGCTCTGTCGACCTCCTCCGGTGCGATAAACGTAACGCCCGGGGCGGGACTGGCTCCCGGCGTAGGGAAAACCCCCGGCACGTAATGGGCCGCCGGCCCTGGGAATGGGCCCGGAACGGAGTATCCCCCAGGTGCCACGAAGGGCCCAGGCAGGAAGTAGCCCCCCGGCACCGGGACGGGCCTGGGTGCCGGGAAGGGTCCGGAGGTATAGCCCGCAAGGGGAGGGAATCCCCCGGCAGGGTCATACGAGGCGGCCAAACCTCCGGAGACCGGAGGGGCCGCCGGGTGACCCATAAACGGGGGCATAGCCCCCTGGTATGGGTGCGGCACAAATGTGGGGGCCGGAGGCCGCGCCAACACGCTGAGCAGCTCGTCCATAGAGCGCTGGGCGTGGAGCTGGCCCTCCACTAAAGCCTCAAGCAGGGCATCCTGGGGAGCCGGGGGAGCCATCGGGGGGAGACTGGTCCCGGCCGAGGTCCCTGCGGTCACCGGGAGCAACCTGGAGGTAGAAGCACCTAAGTTAAGAGAGAAGGTGGAAGGCGGTACTTGGGTCTGGCCGCCTCCGGGCGGAAGCGCCGGGACAGCCGTGTCCCAGACGGGCGGCGCCGAGTCTCCAAGACCCGCGTCACCGGGAAGGGTGCGAGCCCTTGTTCTTGGGGGAGCCATGGCGTCTTGTCACGAGTCCCCACGGACGGCGCCAACTGTCGTGGTATTGTGAATACCCCGGCAGGTTTTGTGAACGATCCTAGCAAAGAAAACGCGACGCGGGCTGACCGGGTGACCGGTCTTCCCCCGCCGGGCAAACACAAGAATTGACACGAGGATTTATACAGGTTCGGGTCCCGGTGGGGGCCCTAGTCCTGTCGGCGTGCTCCCGACCGAGCCGGCTGGGGAGGCTCTCTCGGGGGAGAGGCTTCCGGAGCACACCTGAGAGTTTTGGCTATTCCAATAATGAAATCACTTGCTTACAACTGAGGGGGTACAAGGGCTATTTATAGCCCCAAAAAGAAGCAAAAAGACCTATCTACCCCGGAAGCCACCGTCGGATTGAGGGGTAGAAACGTCCTTCTCCCGATCAAACGCATTGGATGCTTCACAGGTGGTCGCTGATTCCCGAGGCGCTCCTCGCGTGACCTGCACGTGATCAACAACTCGAGACTTTACCTTTAGAAGGGTGATGAGGCCCGGGACATGCGCCGGAGGCCAGGTCCCCGGGCCAAAGGCGGCTCCCAGGACCGGCGCCGGAGGCCAGGTCCCGGGAGCCAAAAGGCGGCGCCCGGGGCCCACGTCCCCGGGCAAGTGTGACGCAACTTACCTGGACTTAGTCTCGCGGAGATTTCCCCCAACAGAAAGAATGGTTGAATTATGAATTGGCAGTATAAAGCTGGATGCCTATGAAATATGAATTGATCAAGTAATGAGCAAGCCATGAATTAATATATATGTATTTATTTATATTTATGAAATAAAACCCCTAGCCGTGACCAGAATTTTGGTATGGAATGGCGGTAGCACTGGAGGTGCTTAACTGCAAAGGATGAGCAGGCACTAAAGGTGCATGATTGTGGATGGTCTGGTCACTGGCATATAAGGACTAGAACCTTGTGTTGTGCATCTAGTGGCATGAAACACGTGCTAACCGCAAGCCTGGCATGGGACAGGCCTGAACAAGTACTTATGCAGATCGCATATGAAACCCCTGCATGAGATGTGAAGTGATGCACGATTTACACGGAGTGCGGTGCCTATACATATCACTGAATGTGATCATGCACGCTGACCCAGTAATGGGAAGATGCAATAGGGGTGGGGGTTTGGGTACAACCCACCACAACTGTGGTTCGCGAGAGATCCATAGGGTCAGGGGTGAATTGTGAGTGAAACATAACAAAAGTTCTTGTTATCTCCACCTTGCCACTCACAGTATGAAGTGAGTCAGGGGTCTAATCATTTTGATAGGAAAGACATGAAAGTGGAATATCTTGTGGGTAAATTGGTACCTCTCTGCAGAGTTAAAAACGTATTCGAATACTCTGAACTCCCTGGTTTATAGGAGTCTGCTGTGGTGGATTAAATCTACAGGGTGTGACACAAGTATGTTTTCTAAATAAAATTTGATAAGTCAAGATTACCCAAATGACATGTGTTTTCATAATAAGGGGTGCTGCCGTGGGCTGTCGTGTGTCGACGTGTCGCGGTAGTACTACAATTTAGTGAACATGAATAGCGATTCTATGTTATGAAAAGTGCTGCCATGAGATGAGATATGAAAGAAATGATTATTTTACAAACATCCATAATTCTTGACTAGCTTAGGTTCATAACAACACTAGTATATGTATCTACTCTTATCTATGACTTGCTGAGTACGTAAGTACTCACCCTTGCAACTTACAATCCATAAGAAGGAGCGGTCAATAATCAAGATGAAGGCGTGGAGAACTTTGTGGATCCAGAAGGAGGAGAGCTAGCTCCGCCAGAGCCCTAATGTGTGTTGTTCTGCCGTCAACTTCTTTTGTGGGAGGGTCACCTATCTTCTGCTGTGTAGTTGTTATTTTGCTAAACCATGTATGCCGCGAAGGCATTGTAATCTCTTAAAGTTGTATTAAGCCAGCAGGCCACACTGCTTAAGTATTTAGTAAGTTACTATGTTGTAATGTAATATACTCCTGTGTTTGACTTATCCTGGGAAGTCAATGGTATGCTTTAATGGGATCAACTACAGCGAGCTGAATCTCCACAGGAGTAATCGTTGTTCCCAAGTACGAGGCGCGATATAAAAGTTGGTATCAGAGCAACATGAGAACTTGACTGTAGGACGACACCTTTAGGAATTGGCTGCGCCAGGAAGACGTAATTTATCTAAAAACTAATTGTTGAAAACTCTATTTTGATAAAAATAATGAGTTTTGTAGCCCCTAAAAACTTTTATTTCAATATCTTATTTGGGTTTTCTAAAATTCGGTAAGATTGTGGGAGTGCATTCTGTTGTCTCAGAGTGTCTAAGGGGTTAGTGTAGATAGAGCTGGTGATGCTCTTGATAGCCTTGTGATTCGCTGTTGCTTTTGCTATGGTTAACTTGTGTATTATGGCTAGAAGCCTAAGTATTTTATGCATTAATTTCTGCCCTACTGTCTTAGTTGGCCATAGTTAGTTAGATTGGTCTGAACCCTTTTCAGAGCCATCATGGTTGACACGAGGAGAAGATCCCGAAGCAGTGGAGAAGACATAGAACAAACTCCGCATGAAGAAGACCCTTTGACAAGAAGACCTTTATTTCAACAAGGATCTCAAAGTTCCAATCCTCCTCAGAATGAACAACCCAGTCTGCAGGAAATTCTTTTGTCAATGGAGAAGAATCGATAGGAAGCTCAGACAACCCATACCTAGTTGTTGGCTCAGATAGTTCAGAAATTGCCTACTGGAACAACAGAAGGAACTACTGGAGGAACAAGATTAATAGATTTCCAGAAAACCCGTCCACCAACTTTCTCTAGTGCGACCAATCCCATGGTTGCCGATGATTGGTTGAGGGATATAGAAAGGAAATTAGACACAGTTCAATGTGGTGATAGAGAAAAAGTTTTGTTTGGATCTCATCAATTGGCAGGAGCCGCAGCAGCATGGTGGATAAACTACCAAGAAGCTCATTTGGATAGAAACAATATTTCTTGGAGGGAATTTAAGGATCAATTTCAGAAATTTCATATACCTATCGGTATCATGGCAGCTAAGCGTCAAGAATTTTGAAACTTGATCCAAGGAAATAAGTCAGTCACTGAGTATCTACACCAATTCACTCATTTGGCTCGATATGCACCTGGAGATGTGGATACCGAAGAGAAGAAGATAGAACGCTTCACAGAAGGACTTCAACACTACTTGCAGTACCAAATTGCTTCCCATGTATTTACAGAATTCCAAACACTAGTGAACAAAGCTTTAAAGGTAGAAGAGAAAAGGAATATGGGGGAAGAAAGCCGGAAACGAAGGATGCTCCAGCAAGTACGACCACAGACAAACCCGATCAGAGGAAGAGTCCCTATTACCTCCAGTTTCCAACCTTCTTACCAGACTCCCAAACCAGCAATGACATTGTGCCCTAACTGCAGAGGAAACCATCTCCAGAAGGATTGTCCTCATCCCCGTGTTGAGTGCTATCACTGTGGACAATATGGACATCGTAAAGAATTCTGACCTTGGATTCAACTTCCACCATCCATTGCCAGGTCACAGGCAGGAACACAGCCAATAGCACCCAGAGTACCGATGTTACCACCACAGAAGTTTAGAGGAACTCCACCAGGAAGAGGAGGAAACATGGCCAATCGAGGAAGAGGAAGAGGTAGAGCACCAACTGCAGTTCAAGGAGGAAGATTAAACTACACTTCAATTCAAGAAGCCGGCAACGCCACCGACATTATTCTAGGTAGATTTCTGATCCAGTCTGCATCTGCCTTAATATTGTTTGATCCTAGTGCTACAAATTCATTTATGTCAAAAGCATTTGCATCTGAAGTTGAAATGCATATAGAGCAAGTACCATTAGAGTACTCCATGATTATACAAACTCCAGGGGGCTAGATTATCTGTCAACTCAATCTGCCCGAATGTAACCTTCAGTATAGAAGGGGTAGAATTCGCGGTAAATCTGCTAGTTTTAGAACTGCAAGGTCTAGACATTATATTGGGCATGGATTGGTTGTCCCAACACAAAGGTCTAGTAGATTGTGAAGAGAAAACCTTAAGCCTTATCAGTAGCCAAGGGGAGAAAGTTTTATTCTATGCAGAAAGATCGTCAGCTAAGAAACCGCTAAGATCTGTTCAAGCATTGCAAAAGTTATGCCTGGAACAAGTGCCTGTAGTGCAACAATATTCTAATGTATTTCTAGAAGAACTTCTAGGAATGCCACCCGATAGGGACATAGAATTCTCTATTGAACTTAAACTAGGAGCAGCGCCCATAGCAAACGACCCTATCGGATGTCAGTTACTGAATTGGAAGAGCTCAAGAGTGAATTGGAAGACTTGGAAAATAAAAGATTCATCAGACCCAGTGCCTCACCATAGGGAGCCCCGGTATTATTCGTAAGGAAGAAGGACGGAACCTTATGACTGTGTGTAGATTATCGAGCTATGAATGAAGTCACTATAAAGAACAAGTATCCATTACCAAGAATTGATGACTTGTTTGATCAAGTTCGAGGAGCCAAAGTATTCTCCAAGATAGACTTGAAGTCTGGATATCATCAGTTGAAGATTAAGAAAGAAGATATACAGAAAATTGCTTTCACTACCAGATATGTTTTATATGAGTTTACAGTAGTACCATTTGGCTTGACCAATGCCCCAGCAGCTTTCATGAATTTCATGAACAGTACATTTATGGATTTTCTTGACAAGTTTGTCATAGTGTTCATAGATGGCATTCTAATATATTCTAGAAGTCCAGAAGAGCATGAGCAACATCTACATCTAGTCTTGGAAAGGCTACGAGAAAGGCAATTCTATGCCAAGTTTGATAAATGTGAGTTTGTGATGTCAAGGATTGCATTTCTTGGACATGTGTTGATAGCAGAAGGAATTCAGTGGATCAAACTAAAATTTCTGCTATCAAGGAATGGAAACAACCCACCTCAGTTCCAGAAATCAGAAGTTTCTTAGGATTGGCAGGTTACTATAGAAGATTCATCAAAGGATTCTCCCAAATTGCCAAACATCTTACTAACCTATTAAAGAAGGATATTGCATTTGAATGGACCACTAAGTGCAAAGAAAGTTTTCACAAGCTGAAGCAGAAATTAACAACAACACCAGTCCTTACTTTGCCAGACAGCAAAGAAGACTTCGTAGTTTACAGTGATGCTTCGAAGCAAGGAATAGGCTGTGTGTTAATGCAGCAAGGTCGAGTAGTAGCTTATGCTTCACGCCAATTGAGGCCACATGAGCAAAATTATCCCACTCATGACTTGGAATTAGCAGCAGTAGTACGTGCCTTGAAGATATGGCGACACTACCTCATTGGAAATAAGTGTAAGATTTTTACAGATCATAAGAGTCTCAAGTATATCTTCACTCAGACGGAGCTCAACATGTGTCAACGACGATGGTTAGAGTTGATCAAAGATTATGACCTTAGTATCCAGTACCATCCAGGAAAGGCTAACGTAGTAGCAGATGCCTTAAGCAGGAAGGTTTACAACCTGCAAGAAACAGTCATACTAAGGAACTCTTACCTCCAACGAGAGTTATAGAATCATCAAGTGGAAGTAGTACCATAAGGGACGGTAGCTACTCTAATAGTAAAGCCTCAACTTGAAGAACAGATAGGGAATGCCCAGAAGGAAGATGAAGAGATTTGCAAGATCAAGAGCCGAATCAAGTTAGGAAAGGCTCAAGGTTTTACTGAAGACGATCAAGGGATTATGTGGTATCGAGGAAGGATCTGTGTACCTCAAAGTGCAGACCTTAAGGAATTAATTCTCCATGAAGCGCATAAAACCCCATACTCGATACACCCCGGTAATACAAAGATGTATCAGGACTTGAAGATCCGATTCTGGTGGGATAATATGAAGAGAGAGATCGCAGAATACATTACAAACTATGATACATGTCAGCGAGTTAAAGTAGAGCACCAGAAGGTAGCTAGAAAGCTACAGTCTCTACCAATACCATTATGAAAATGGGAAGAAATCGGTATGGATTTTATTACAGGACTACCTAGAACTCGAGGAGGATATGACTCCATATGGGTCATTGTGGATAGACTCACCAAGGTAGCTCACTTTATACTAGTCAAAAAGATCTACGATGGCAGTACATTGGCAGAGTTATACATGCAAAGAATAGTAGCATTGCATGGTATTCCAAAGAAGATTGTCTCAGATCGCGGAACACAGTTTACCTCCAAATTTTGGAACAAACTGCATGAAACCCTAGGAACTCAGTTGGATTTCAGTACTGCGTATCACCCTCAAACAGGAGGACAAACAGAAAGAGTCAATCAAATTTTGGAAGATCTTCTAAGAGCTTGTATACTAGATTATGGAACATCATGGGAAAAATGTTTACCATTTGCAGAGTTTACATATAATAATAGTTATCAAGCTAGTATACAGATGGCACCATTTGAAGCTTTATATGGATGCAAATGCAGAACCCCATTGCATTGGAATGAGCCAGGAGAACGAAGAGTCATAGGACCAGAGATAGTAGAAGAGGCAGAAGCTCATGTCAAACTCATCAGAGAAAGGTTAAAGATAGCACAGTCCCGACAAAAGAGTTATGCAGATAATCGACGGAGAGAATTATCTTTTGAACCAGGAGATTTTGTTTATCTCAAGGTCACGCCATTCAAAGGATTGCAGAGATTCCAAGTGAAAGGAAAACTATCACCAAGATATATTGGACCATTTAAGATAATCAAGAGAAAAGGGGAAGTATCCTATAAATTGGAATTACCCGTGGGATTAGTGGGAGTACATGATGTATTTCATGTCTCTCATATTTGAAGGAACCTACTGACCAGATAAATTTACAAGTCATATCATTACAGAAGAAACTTACTTACCTTGAACACCCAATCAGAATCCCAGCCATTGATGAACGTCAACTCAGAAGAAAGAAGATCAAGTTGTGTAAGGTTCAGTGGGAAAATCATTCAGAACAAGAAGCCACATGGGAGAAGGAAGAGGATCTTAAGCAAGCCTATCCTTATCTTTTCTTGTCTTAGGTAAATCTCGAGGCGAGATTTCTTTAAGGAGGGTAGATCTGTAACACCCTGAGTTTGGGGGTGAAAACTTTTATGCATAAAAGTCATGCATGCATATGTCTCTTCAAGATCAGCAAAATCAGCTTAGACCTATCTTATCCTAAGCCCTAAAATCTCAGAATTTTCCCTGTAAGTGCAAATCAAAATTTGACTTTTCAGATTTGGCCTACTACTTATCCTGAGTAAAAAAGCCTTCAGAACCCATACCAGATTCCAACCCTAGCTCCCCAAATCCTTACCTCTTTCCGTTTTTGAAAACAAAAATGGGAATATATTATTTTACCCTAATTATCCCAGTTTCCAGATAACTAGATTACCTTGATTAAACCTTATTCAGACTCAAGTGTATCTTGAATTATGATCCAAGATACATCATCAGCTTACATCAAAAAGTTGATAGCCAAATTATACCATTTAAGCCTTTTTCGCAGATCAGTCCAAATTTTACTATGAAATAGTCCTTTTCCAGATTGTGAGGACCCAAAAAGGCTAAAAGTCACAAATCAACTCTAAATTCAAATCTGTTTCAGGGAACACCTTCCAAATGCTATTCAATACAAATTCTTATTCTGTCAGAACACCCAAATCTCTTTCCAATTACCTTGAATTCAAAATCGACAAAACTCAGATTTTAATTACCCTAAAATACCCTATTTTCAGTTTATATCAAAAACTATCAAATTATGCCAAATTTCACCAAATTTCTTGCTAGATGAGTACAAGGAATAAGTTTATACTCATCTATGAAACCAGATTGCAAATTACCCTACTCTAAATCAGAAATTGAATTCAAACAAATATTCTTGCAACCAAGTCCCTGGTTCGACCGGAGCTGCAGTTCACCACTAGAGCACTTCGACCTCGACCACGACCACGACTAGAATTCGCGTTGCTTCAACCACACCGTTTTCGACCGCCACCAGCTGCGCCGCGCCACTATGTTCTTCATCGCCAGTGAAGCTTCACCTGCGCTTGTGCCCGTGCATGCTTATGTGCACGTGTCCGCGCTTCAGCCATCGTCGTGGCAACGTCGACGATCAGCAACCACGCGTGCGTGCGACCAGCAGCAGCGACAACAACTTTTGTCAGTAACTTGACGCCACGTCGCCTCGCCATGCCAGTTTTGTCGCCACCATTTTGCACCGCCCAGCGTTGTCGAGTCCCAATGAATCGACAAATTGAGCAATGCAAAGCCGCCTATTCACCGTCCCGTCTTTGCCGCTGTTTCTTCACCGTTGTCGCACCTGCGCCCGGCCAGTCAAGTCCTCGACACCAATTTCCTTGTTGTTCCCTTCTCGCAAGCTTCGTCCCTGCTCTATTTAAATGCTCCACTGTCCTGTGTAATTCTCACCTCACCAGAAATCGGATAAGTCCCAAATTTCCCCACCTTCGTCTTCTTCTCTGGCGAGCTCGACACGAAGGCTCACGGTGCCAACACGTCCCACTGCACCAACCTTAAAATTGAAGCCACTAGTGAGTTCTCCTCATCAAACTCTCTGTGCTGTATCATTTAATTGAACCCCCGTGCCCCTCATCGCCGGTGATCGCCGGAATCTTTGATTTGCCCTATTCCGTCAATGCAGCTTGATTTAGCCCAAATTAGCTTTCAAACCTGTAGTATAAAATGATCAGAGAATTGTTTTAAGTATGCTTGAGAACCTAGAATCACCAATTAAGCTCAAATCGAAGTTGTCCCCAAATTGGAATTTCACTAGAAACCGTCTCACGTCGCCAGGCTTCTCCGGTGATACTCCGGTCAAATTGACTTCACCAGTAGCTTCCTCGTGTCCCTCTATCACTCTCCAAGCGAGGAATTAACTTCAAACCTTCTGTGTCAAAAATCCCCAAATCCAGTGTCATCTTCTTCGGCACCGGCCACCGGAAATTTGTTCCTGGCCGATTCAGCTCCAGCCACCTTGTCCCTTAGATGCATCTCGACTTCCTGAATACTTTTGTCTACTAGCTCAACAACTAATTCGGTCTAGATCAAAAGTTATGGTTATGCCCTAATCTCTGTCCAGTGCCATGACATGTAATCCCAGCCACCGTGTTCTTCACCGATTTTCATCGCCATCTGGCCATCTTCAGCCTTGGAACCTGTTGAATCATTTTTTCTTGTTATCAAGGCCTATCTCCCAGACAAAGTAGTGCATCAATTGGAGCCCTAAATCAAAAGTTATGGCTAACCCTAGTTTCTGGACATGTCCGGCCTATGCCAAACTATGTCAACCAGTGGCATTGGCCTTGTTTACCCACTTCTGATTGTGCAATTGGAAACCACTTTGTCCACTTAATTTGTAGAGCTATAATCTACATTTTCTTCTACTTTCACAACTTGAGATAAGCTCTCTAGTTTTCCTTGAAGTTATGTCAGAGCCTTGAACCGAATGTCAATCTGTTGACATTAGCTGTTTTTTAACAAACCAGCCGCAAGCTTGATATCCATATTGCAGCCTTAAAACCCTAAGAACATCTAACGCCTATCCTTAGCCCAAATTCCTTGAAACCCTAGAATCTTGACTCAGTTCAATTTGCAGTCTCAACTAATCTCAGCATTATTCAGTTATTCTTGTTAAGCATATCTGCATATAGATTATAAAACATTTTAATATAATTAGTAATCACTGTGTGTTTGTTTGTCGCCGAGCAGATCCAGAAGCTGAGTTCAAGGATTTTGCTGTTGACCCATCATCAGCTGCTGACTTTTACGACACGGAAGGCAAGTCATATTCTTGAACATCTTGAACCTATATTTTAAGAGTTGCTATAACATAACCTTGAATATAAGTATTATTACATGTGAAAGAATGGTTGAATTATGAATTGGCAGTATAAAGTTGGATACCTATGAAATATGAATTGATCAAGTAATGAGCAAGCCATGAATTAATATCTATGTATTTATTTATATTCATGAAATAAAACCCCTAGCCGTGACCAGAATTTTGGTATGGAATGGCGGTAGCACTGGAGGTGCTTAACTGCAAAGGATGAGCAGGCACTGAAGGTGCATGATTGTGGATGGTCTGGTCACTAGCATATAAGGACTAGAACCTTGTGTTGTGCGTCTAGTGGCATGAAACACGTGCTAACCACAAGCCTTGATGTGTATTGTTCTGCCGTCAACTTCTTTTGTGGGAGGGTCACCTATCTTCTGCTGTGTAGTTGTTATTTTGCTAAACCATGTATGCCGCGAAGGCATTGTAATCTCTTAAAGTTGTATTAAGCCAGCAGGCCACACTGCTTAAGTATTTCGCAAGTTACTCTATTGTAATGTAATATACTCCTGTGTTTGACTTATCCTGGGAAGTCAATAGTATGCTTTAATGGGATCAGCTACAGCGAGCTGAATCTCCACAGGAGTAGTCGTTGTTCCCAAGTACGGGGCGCGACAATGCCCATGCGAAAAATGTGCTCTTTGCTGACTTGTCCCTAAATGTGTTCAACCGTGTGAGCAACCTAATGATCCGTTTGAAACCTAGTCTTGGTTTTCACACTAGACTCGCCCAAATACTAATATACGGAATAATGGGATCTTACTTGGAATTACCGAAATCCAAGATGATCAAAAACACAGCTCAAAGTAATTGCACAACTCTTTATTTCAAAGAGGGCTTTACACGTCGAAGTTAGGACACATTTGCCTATGTCGATCAATGAACTATAAGTGTTTAAGACTCAAATAACTTCTATGACTCTTCGATGATTTAAACTAGACCTATTACAAGGTATTTATAGTCCAATCGTATAAGTATGTATCAGACTCAATAACCTAAACGTATTAGACTTAGACATTAACTAAACCTAACAGATAAGACTTAGTTATATATATCCAGATCGAAATACAACTCCGACCAGAGTTCAAATCCTTCAAGGTCGTGAACCAACCATGGTCGTGAAACCTTTTTGAACTCGGTTAATGGTCGCGGAGCCTTTTCTGACCATGACCCGAAGATCCTCCCAGATCATGACTCCCTTCTTGAGAAGGAGCCAACTCCCGTTGTGACCATGATCAAAACTGGAGATGTGGAAATTGGGCTTGACCATATTCTCTGGTGTACCACTTTGCCGCACGTGCTCGTTGATCTTTTCGACCGATTCAAAAAGTCTCATTTGTGCCACTGCGGGTGGTAGTCACCTTCTACTCCAAGATCATATCTTCGCGTAGAGCTTCGTCTCGTTGATAGACCAAGTCTTCAATAGATGGAACTATGGTATCTGACTCATCATCCAGCATTGAAGGCTCGAAGAGTTTGAGGTGCTCAACATTGACAATCGAGTAAATATCCATGTACGGAGGTAACTCGAGCTGACAAGCATTATTATCAACTTTTCGCAAAATTCGAAAAGTACCATAACGAATGGGTTTGAGATTCTTACCTTCACCTTTAAGTCTCTCCTTATTCAGATGTAACCAGACCATATCACCTTCTTTTAATTGAGCATCAACTCGGTGCCGATCATGTCGTGCCTTGTATTTGAGTTGAGTTTTCAGCAAATTCTGTTCAACCTCTCGATGGAGTCATTGAATACCTTCCAGGAACTTTTGCACTCGATCCTGATTAGATGCTTCCTTGCTGTTCTGCGCTGAGGTAGAGATCACGAACTCCATGTCAAATGGACTCTGTGGTAAAAATCCCAAACAGACCTCAAATGGTGACTTCCTCGATTAAAAGCAAACTACAAGTGCGGAATGCTTTCATCCCAGGCCTTCAGATGCTTAGAGTTATATCCTCTCAAAAGATGAACGACTGTTTGATTTACCACCTCGGTTTGACCATCAGTTTGAGGATGAAAAGTAGTACTCCTCTTTAGCTTTGTGTCCATCATCGTCCATAGCGATCACCAAAAGTGACTAAGGAACCGGGTATCACGATCAGACACAATAGAAGTCGGCAGTCCGAAATGTGTCCAAACATGCTGAAAGAATACTCGAACTGCTTCTTCTCCCGTGATAGTTTTTCGACAAGGTATGAGAATGATCATTTTGGAGAATCGATCAACGACCACAAAGAGATAGTCATTGCCACGTCGTGTCTTAGGCAATCCTCCCAAGAAATCCATGGATATGCTCTCCCATGGTCGCGATGGAACTGGCAAAGGAGTGTACAAACTTAGTTTTCAGTTTGACAGTTTCAAGATGCTACAGAGACCACAGCCTCGAACAAAACTAGCCACATCTTGCTGCATACGCGGCTAGAACACATGTCGGTGAAGATTTTGCAAAGTCTTCTTAACCCCAAAGTGACCAGCTACCTTCGATGTATGTGCTTCTCGCAGCCACTGGATTCAAACTATTCACGGTCGCGGCCACTCGCGAATCACTTTTACCTCATCTGGGTCGATTTGCAATGTACCCTTACTGACCATGAATCCCAGGTAAAGTAGAGTTTGCTGGTCAAACTCGCACTTCTTACAATTGAGGTGAAGTCGATGTTGCTGATGCTGTTCGAACACCTTTTCGACATGAAGGAGGTGCTCTTCCCACGAACGAATATAGACCAGTTTGTCGTCAAGGTAAACAATCACAAAGTTGTCGATGAACTATCACAATATGTCATTCATAAGATGCATGAAAGTTGCCAGAGCGTTGCAGAGGCCAAACAGCATGATAAGCCATTCGAACAGACCTTGTCATGTTTTGAACGCAGTCTTCCATGTATCCTCCTCTCGGATGCTGACTTGATGATATCCTGACTTAAGATCCAATTTGGAGAAGACAACAGCATGCTTCAATTGCTCTAGCAGGTCGTCAATACGAGGAAGGGGGAACCGGTTCTTGATGGTGATCTTGTTCAGTGCTCAGTAGTCGATGCACATACGCCAAGTCCCATCTTTCTTTGGCACTAACAACACAGGAGATCTACAAGGTGAACTACTTGGTTGAATGACACCATCGTTCAACGAATTAGCAAGTTGTCTCTTGATTTCTTCATTCTCCAATATTGAGTTGCGATACATACTCAGATTGGGCAGTGTCGCATCGGACACAAGCTGAATTTCGTGCTCGACTAGACGTTTCAGCGGACGACCCTGGGTACTCTCGAACAAATCACTGTATTTCTCCAGTAGTCTCGACAAACGACCAGAATCCTCTCGGCACGCCAACGACAATGCTGGTCGAGTACCCTCACCTTGACCAATGGGTCGAATCATGACAAGCACATACTTCTGACATGCATTGACAATTCATTTGGCTTGATTTGAAGTAATCAAGTTCGAAGTGTTGACGTGGATATCTCTATTGATCACGAACTTAACTCCGTCTTTGGTGAGGTCATACTCTTGTGCACGCCAATGGAAGTGAGCGTCTCGATCATACAGATACGGACTTCCAAAGATCACCAGACAAATATCGATAGGAACAACGTCGAATTGCACCTCATCTATATATCGAGCAGAGATCGTAAACTTCAACACACACTGACTCATAATCTGTTGGTTCACGTCGGATGTGAACCAACCTAGCGGATACGATCACGGGTGTGTTGTTGTCTTCAAACCAAGTCACCGAACCAGTCCAATGGAGACCAGATTCTTCTGACTTCTGGGATCGAAGATTGTTGCGACTACTTCGTGCTTCACCTGGATGTCGATAGTGAACAAGTCCTCCGTTGAGTGATGGTCGGTAGGGGGATCCAATCCTTTCTCCTTCAGCATTGCTATCAGAGACAAGGTCGTGTCTGCCTCATCGATCGAATTCACTCAAACAACTTCTTCTTCGGGTGGAGCTATAGTAGCTGTAGCTATTCTTTCCCCTGGTTCGTTCTTCTTTGGTCGAAGCTCAAGATGGAGCTTGTAGCATTTATCTTTGATATGTCCCGTGACTTGACAATGGTCACAAAAAATACCCGCGCCTATTTTTGTAGCGTTCTTCTTCGGACTTGGCTTCCTCTTTGTCAAGGTCGCATTTTCCTTCGTGCCTTTGTCGCTGCGGGATTTATTCTTCTTCTCAATCGCCATAGTAGTTGTGCTTGTGGTCACGATGTCTTGGACGCTGAACAGGCTTAACTCAACACTGATCATTTTCTAAAGTTCAGATGTGTATTTTCGAAATACCTGAGGATCGGACAACGATATGCCAATAACCATTGCTTGTCTCCGGAACTCTGTGGTATAGTCCTGAACAGATTGGTCGCATCATTGGTATAATCTGTGACAACGTTCCCATCTATCCTCAAGGTAACCCATAGGATAAAATTCTTGTCGCAGGAGTCGCTTGAATTGACCCCACGCAAGGTCGTCAGCTTCACCACTGCCGACAAGGGCATTTCACCAAGTCTTGGTGTGGTCCTTCATTTTCAAATGTACAAATTTGACCTTTTGAACACTACTGAACCCTTTCAGGTTAAAGTAGGTCTCAAGTTGATCGATCTATGAGTCTAGCTTCTTGACATCGATCTCCCCATCATATATAGGTATGTCTATCTTAGCATCTACCTTGAAAATCCAACGGCTAAGGAGGTGTTGGCGAGGTTGTCGGCCTTATGGTCTTCTTCTTCCTTGTTGTCTCTCCTGCGCAAGTCTTCACCAGTCTTCACACCAGTAACCTTCCCTGCTTCAAGAGGTACGATCTTGGCCTGTTGCTTGATCCAAGCAAGCATGATTCCATGTCGGTGGAGAGTTTAGCCACTTGTTCGGCTACGTTAGCTTGTACGGAGGTTTCTTCATATATACATTGTCAGAGATGCGACTGTAGATACCATCAATTGTTTGCCTGGAGTTTCGCCGGAAGTTTTGTAACCCTGGCAAGTCTTCACCATCCATAGGACAGGATAGTTGCTTTGATACCAACTTGATCCATTTGAGATCTAGCCTTGGTTTTCGCACTAGGCTTGCCCAGATTCTAATATACAGAATAACGGGATCTTACTTGAAATTACTAAAACCCAGAGTTGATTGAAAACACAGCTCAAAGTAATTACACAGCTCTTTATTTCAAAGAGGGCTTTACAGATTGAACGTTAGGACACACTCGCCTACGTCGATGAACTAGACTCGATCTGATCTATATCAAGGTAGATTACCAAGTAGATGCTAGATGATCTACTCTAACCTATTACAAGGTATTTATAGTCCAATCGTATGAATACGTATCAGATTCAATAACATAAACATATTAGAATCAAACAACTAACTAACCCTAACAGATAAGACTTAGTTATATGTATTCGGATCGGACTACTATTCCGACCAGAGAACGAATCCTTTCCAAGGTCGTGAACCAATCCATGATCGTGAAACCTTTCCGAACTCGATTAAGGTCGTGAAGCCTTATGCTAACTTGACCTGAAGATTCTCCCGGATCAGAATCCGAAATCAGAAACCCAAAACCCGAATCCCGAATCCGAAACAGACCCATTAGTCCATTTGACGCGTGCCCAAACCCATTAGTCAGTTTAGGTCATTCCACAGACCCGTTAGTCCGTTTGACGTGTGCACAGACCTGTTAGTCGGTTTACGGCATTCTGAAGTCCAAATCTGAGTCAGTTTCCTTCCTAAACAAGTCTTGGATTGTAATTGGTTAATTCTAGGACTTATGTACTATAAATAGAGAAACTTTTGGCTCAATTAGGCATGTTTTCTTTAGGCTTAGTAGTAGTTTTTAGCTACTTTTTAGTTTAGTTTTAGTTTAGAAGAGCCCCATTCTCTATTTTTATTGCTTTGTAAGCCGGCAAGGATGGCAACTTCAATTTCTAAGCAATCAAGTAAGTTTTAATTTATTTCTTATTGTTATTTTTGTATTATTATGGTTTTAGCGAGTAGATCCCCTCTAGGGTTAGTGGCAGCGATCCTCTGACTGTTGACCCAGCGCCCCAAACTGGAAACTTAATTTGTCTTAGAAAACAATTGAAATTAACTTACAATCCTCGAACCTTGGATAGAATTACACCAGATGGTTATGGAATTGTCAAAACCCTAGATTTTCATACCAGCTTGCAAACCCTAGATTGATAGTTTAGTTTTAAAAAAGACACCCACAACTCGTTTAGACTTACTTAGTGATCCATTAAGCTAGAAAGACGAATACGCTTGTTCCTCGTGGAATTCAACCCTTAAGTGCTCAACATTCAACCATTCACTTGCGGTTATTACACAATCATGACCCTTTTGGTTGCGATCAAGAATACCCTCGCAAAGCTGCGGGAGATCACGAACTCACTTAAGGTGGACATTATCAATCCTAAGAAGGATGATTCTACCCTTGATGAGTCCTGCAAGTTGGTCGTGCCTCAAGCTGATATCTTGGTCGCAAGACTTCCTGAAATTGCGAGCAGGCACAAGGAGGCGCTGAAGAATGATATTGCAACCATAGCATCTGGCATGCTTTGCAAACTTCGACTTCGCCATGGTCCAAATTTAGATCTGAATCCAATAGCGAAAGATGCGACCCTCGATAGACAAGACCAACTTGATGCGATCACGGCCGAGGTTAAGCCTTTGATAGAAAAATTATTACGTGACCTCGACCTTTCTTGATGTAATTCTTCTCATTGTAAAATTTTTTTGTAACAATGGAATGGAATGAAAATTTTTTATTTTATCATTGGAGTCTTCGTTTTATACCTTGAAAATTCACATGATTAGCAAAGAAACGAAAGAAAAGAAAAGATAAAAAAATACTTAATTTACTGACCAAATGTTATGATTATATTCCCCTAACCCCCTCCTACGACCAATGATACTAAAGACATAGTACCATGGTCACAAGATAGTTTTCTTGGCCTAAGGAGACCATGGCTCGAATGACCTGAACATGCTAATAAGTCTCTTATGTAGTAAGAACCGGCTTAAAAGAGATGTCTTATCTAGATGTGAACATAAGATCTTGAAAATAATTAACTTAGTATAAAGATATAAGCTTTTGCTAACTGACAGCCACTCGAATGATCAGAATATGCTAGTAAGTCTCTTACGCGGTAAGAACCGGCTTAGAAAGAGAAGTTCTTAACTAAATGCGACCATGAGATTGACCAGCGAATCCACATATACTTCATAGTAAGGCACTCATTGCAACCAGCCCCCGGGTGTAACGCGATAGACAGTAAGGCTGAAGATTGAAATACGATCATAGCATAAGGTGATAAAGTACTAAAAAACTTATAATGGGAAATTTACACAACTGGTCTATATTTCAGGCATTTGATAATATTCTTCCATCTTCCATCGCCAATCGAGCCGATCCTGGTCGTGGCATGGCAACCACAGTAAAGGGCCCTTTCCACTGAGGGGAGAATTATTGCGACCAGACTGGTTTTGGATTTTTCACAAAATCAGGTCTCCCACGTTTAGTGTACATGGTCGCACCCTTTTACTATGATATCTACGCAAAGCTTGTAAATATGTTGTTGATCGGATCAAGGCTTGATCACATTTTTCTTCAAGAAAAATAATTTCATCTCCGCGTTTTTCATTTTGATTTATGGTAAGAGATCCACACAAGTAGAACGAATTTTAATTTCAATTGGCAACATGGCTTCTTCACCGTAAACTAGTTGGAAAGGCATTTTGCCCATTGCTCGACTGGACGTAGTGCGCAATGCTGATAGAACAGAGTAGAGTTCTTCAACCCAAGCCCCCGAGCACAACTTAAGGTGGTCCATACACGTTTCTTAGCCCCTTGTATGATCTGCCCATTGGTCCGTTCTACTACACCATTACCATGTGGATGAGCAACGGATGTGAAGCAAATTTTAGTCCCAATATGGTCGAAATAATCCATAAAAAGACCACTAACAAACTGGGATCCATTATCTGTGATAAGATGACTTGGAACACCAAATCACGTTACTATGTTCTTTTGAAAGAACTTCTTCACCGCTGTGCGGTAATATTTCGAACCGGTTCAGCCTCAATCCATTTGGTAAATGTATCAATAGCTACGAACAAAAACTTATATCCATTGACTGCTTAAGGCATAGGTCATACAATATCTATTCCCCATGTGGCAGATGGCCACGTTTTTATAGTTTACAATGCGTATGCTGGCTGGTGAACCTGCCGAGCATGAAATTGACACTGTGGGCAAGCCTTGACTAATTGCATGGCATCATTAAGTGTCGTTGGCCAAGAATAACCCTGTCAGAAGGCTTTTCTGACCAGTCTTCGATGGGATGCATGTGCACTGCACATGCCTCCATGAATTTCTCTTAGAAGGGATTTTTCATTTTCCTGAGAAATAAAACGCATCAGCACTCCTTGAGCACCTTTTTTATATAGGGTTCCTTCAACCAATTTGTACAGTCGCGCTTTTCTAACTAACTGGACATTCTCGGTTTCGTCCTCGAGCATGGTCCCATGCGCAAGATAGTTCCTCAATGGTAGGATCAAAGCTGCTTCATGTTCGAGGGCGGCGACGTTAGTCATCACCTCAGATGCCTCTATGATGGTCACAATTAAGGGCTTTTTTAAATGTTCAATGAACACTTCTACCGAGGAAAATGAACATGAGAAACCAATCTTTGACAATTGGTCTGCAAGAATATTGTCTCTTCACAAAACAAATTGGACTTCGAAGTTAGTGAAGAATTTTTCCAATTTCCTCACTTCATCCAGGTACAGAGCCATTGTCTCATTGGAACCTTGGTATTCCTTATTCACCTGATTTATGATTAGCTGTGAATCTCCCTTCACCACTAACTGATGGACTCCAAGGGATTTGGCTGCTCGAAGCCCAACTAGAAGACCTTCATACTCTGTTGCATTATTGGTAGCAACAAAGTGCAATTGTATGACATACTGGAGCTAGTCGCCTTGTAGCTTAATTAAGAATGCTCCAGCGCCCGAGTTTGTGAAACTTTGAGAACCATTGAAATATAATGTCCAGTGGTCAGTATTTTCTAAATCCTCCAATTTTGCGCAGGTGGTTCGGGATTAGTCCATTTGACCACAAAATCTTCAAGAATCTGGGACTTGATTGCTACTCGGGCTATGAAGTGGATATCAAATACTCCCAGTTCTATAGCCCATTTCACAACTTGACCCGTTACTTCTAGATTACGGAGAATGTCCCCTAAGGGAAAGGACAAGGGCACAATAATCTTGTGTGCTTAAAAGTAATGTCGTAGCTTCCGTGAAGCCAATAAGAGAGCATAAAGTAATTTCTGAACCTCAGGGTA
Organism: Pharus latifolius; assembly: GCA_019359835.1. Lineage (NCBI taxonomy): Eukaryota > Viridiplantae > Streptophyta > Magnoliopsida > Poales > Poaceae > Pharus > Pharus latifolius. Next base: position 51,021,872 of record CM033326.1, on the reverse strand, counting down.
TCTCTCCTTTGGTTCATTCAACACTTCACTTACATAGTAAACCGGTCGTTGCACTCCCTCCCTTTCCGCGACCAGGACAGTGCTGATCGCGTGAGGGGTAGCAGCCAAATAGATTAGTAATGGCTCTCCCACAATCGAGGGAAACCAATACTGGAGCACTGGAAAAATACATTTTCACTTCCTCAAAGGCTTTTTGGCTGCGTCCGACCAATGGAAACCATTTTTCTTTCATAGAACCTTAAAGAAAGGTAATCCACGCTCGCCCAACCTTGAAATAAGACAGCTCAAAGCCGCCATTCGACCAGTCAGGCTTTGTACCCCCTTCGTGGTGGAAGGAGATAGCATTTGCTCAATGGACCGAATTTTTTTTGGATTAACCTCAAAGCCTCTTGAACACACAAGAAAACCCAACATTTTTCCAAAAGAAACTCAAAAGGAGCACTTTTCAGGATGCAACTTTATTCCATATTTATTCAAGTTACAACAAGTTTCAGCCAAGTCATCTATGTGACCAAAGCCTTTTACATTATTTACAACCAAGTCATACATAAGCTTCTAAATTATGCCCTAATTGAGATTGAATGGTCTTCTGCATCAAGCGCTAATACATAGAACCAGCATTCTTGAGGCCAAATGGTATTGACATAGCAGTATATACCAAATGGTGTGATGAAAGTAGTTTTCTCTTCATCTTCTTTTGCCATGCTAATTTGATGGTACCTTGAGTAGGCATCCAGGAAGCTCATCAGTTCGCATCCAACTATTGAATCGACCAACTGATCAATGCAGAGAAGGGGAAAATCATCCTTCGGGTAGGCAGCATTGAGACTGGTGTAATTGACGCACATGTGCCACTTACCATTTGACTTCGAGACCATGATCGGGTTTGTGAGCCATTCAAAATGGTCAACTTAATGAATAAAGCCAGCCTCCTAGAGCTTATTCAACTTTGAACTAATAGCTTCTCTCCGATCAGGGGCAAAACGCCTGAGCTTTTGCTTTATAGGTCGTTGTCCAAGCTGGATTGCTAGCCTGTGCTCGATCACTTCCCTTGGGACTCCAGGCATGTCGGACGGTTTTCACGCAAACACATCTACATTCGCCTAGAGGAAAGAGATGAGCGCGAGTTCCTATTTGCTCTCTAGTTCTGACCCTATCCAAATGGTTCTGGACAGGTCGTCTGGGAATAAAAGAACTTTCTTAAGTTTCTCTTCTAGTCGTGAGGTTATCTCGACCAAATCTAGCTCTGTTACTTTGGTCGCAACCTTAAAGTCCCTAAGGGGAAGCTGATCAACCAACTCCAAGGAAATGCGATCACATGTGAGGTTCAAATTTTTGCTACCCCCCACTATGATCACGCCTTTTGGTCCCAGCACCTTGACACACTAATAAGCATAGTGTGTTGCAGCTATGAATTTGGCAAGCGACGGCCTACCAAGAATTGTATTGTATGCCGAATCAAAATCAATGACATCAAAGGTAATCAATTCTATTCAAAAGTTCTCTGGTTCTTCAAGCGTTACCAGCAGAACAATCTGACCAATAGGAGTGTACGAATGACCAAGTATAATCCCATAAAATGGGTGAACCACAGGCTTTATGTTTGAACGAGGGATTTGCATCTCGTCAAGAGTTTTGGCGAAGAGCAAATCGAGGGAACTACCTCCATCGATTAGGACTCTACCTACTTTAGCATTGCTAATTGTGGGAGTTATAACCAGAAGAAGTCACCGTGGTCGCAATAGTCCCTTGGGACAATCTTCCTGGCTGAAGGTCAGGGATGTCTCCGACCAGCGGGGGTATTGAGGTTCTCCTGGTTGAGCCTCAACATTATTCACCTCGCGGGGAACAGATTTAAAATGTCATTTGGAAAAGTAGGACGAAGAACCACCGAAAATAATATTAACATGATTATTTGGTACCTAGTATGGCATGTCCTCATCTCCATCGGCATCTTTATTTCCACTGGGCTGTCCTTTTTCTGGTATTGTAGGCATAGGGGCTTTACCTTGGTAAAACTCTTCCATGCGCTTTAACCAGTTTCGATAGTTCTTGAGGCCGTGTCCTAGGACTTCATGCAGCAGACACCACTTCTTGCTTCCCGGTGGGTTAGCTCGTTTTTTCGTGTAGACGCTGTTGCGCCCACCAGAAGAAGATTTATTACTTTTTAATGGAATTTTATTACCTTTATCCTGTGGTCGCTTATCCAAGTTTGAGACCTCTCGGGATTGGCTCGCTCCATCCTTTTTTGGCTTCTTGGACTTACCGCCCGAAGATGGCCCAGATTTCTTGTTAGAGTTATCCTTTCCTTCAAAATCCAGACTAGGCTGTGGGGGTAAATCACCTTTATCCACCATCTTATTCCATTCCACTACCGCAGTAGGGTCGGAATAACGATCTGCCATGTTGAAAAGCTCTAACACCGATCTTGGCGGATGAATACTGAGATCCTCCGTGAATCTTCGGTATCGAACGCTATGTTTAAAGGCTCTGATGACCGAATTGTCAGAGATGTTGGGGATAGTATTTCTTACCCCCACAAATCTCTTCACAAATTGCCAGAGAGTTTCACTCGAGGTATGGCGTAAACAATGGAGGTCATCTTCCTTGCCAGGTTTCTGGTAGCAATTTTGGAAATTACTAAGGATAGCATCACATAGCATTTCCCAATTGTAAATGGATCCTTCTGGCTGGTTGAATAGCCAAGTCCGTGCCGCACCTTCTAGGATCATTGGAAAATAATTTGCCATTACTTTGTCATTTCCACTTGCTACCTGGATAGCAGTAACATAGATCTGGAGAAATTCAGATAGATTTGTGTTCCATTTAATCGCTCGATCATGCCTAGCTTGAATTTATCAGTCTAGGTTAATGCCCTTAATCCTGGCGAGAAAGCTTTGCAACCAACATATGCAGTATGAGGTTGTCGATCATCATGACCATCCAACTGGTTGCGGGAAAAGCTTGCAGGTGGAATACCACGATGTCGTGCCAACCGTGAGCGTATTGGCTCATGATCGCGGTCACAAGAACGGCCAATTCTCTGGATCTTGTCATGACTATGATGAGTCGATGTGGTTCGAACACGATCGCATCTTCTTTGGCTAGACCGAGCACTATTTCCTTGTCGAGAGTTGGTTGTTGAACGATGAGGTAGTTGGAGTTACATCTGATGCAACCCTGTCAAGATTGTCTACAAGAACTCTTGCGAAAGTTACCCCATCTTCATTAGCAAAACTGGTAGGAGTGTTACGGAGTGCTTCCGCGATCACACGAATGCACTCCTGCATGCTTCTTTGAGTAGCCAAAGGAGTTTTTGCCATCATCGCCTCACCCACTGGGGAACACTCCGAATCTATGAGGGGTGACTGGTCGTGCCTACAACCACCAGGGGGTCTTTGGCGGGACATTATGGGCTGAAGTTCGCGGCATCATGGCAAAGTTGCATAAGATGCAGAGTTTCCTCCGTCATTTTGTGAACCTCATCCTCACGACGCATACGAGCTTCATCTTCCAGCCGTTTGCGGTCTCCTTCCTCCCTAGCAAGCCATTGCTTAGGAGTTTCCTCAAAAAGTACTGCAACTTCCCGTGAAACCGAGACCATGGACGGGGAAAACATCTCCTCTTTATCTGAGTCACACTCGAAGTCAAAGAGAGAATTTAGATTATCTGGAGTGGACTCTTCCAGACAAGGCGAATGGCGATCATCAGGATCATCCATATTGAACATGGACGCATCGGGATCCCCATTGTCCTCATCGGTTAAAGTAATAGGTTGACATACATACTCACCTTCGGATGTAGTAGGGTTCACAGAAGGCGAACGAACTACTTCCTCAAGCTTTTGATCACTGGTCGTGACCAAAACTAGAGAAAAATTCGATCTCTTCTATGGGAATATTATCTTTATCCATGACATCGACGTAGTCGGCAAGATCAAAGTCATTCTCAAAGTCGTATGCACAGGGTAAAGGATCCATAGATGCAGTTAACTTTGGTGAAGAAGAAAATACCTTGTAGGATCCCCACAGTCAGCGCCAGCTGTTGACGATTGGGACAAAATCCCAAGCCAAACTTACAAAAATTTAGTTTGTTTTGTAGGGAGGTAGTATCAAACAATCACCAAAGAGAAATCACTGTATCTATGAACAATGAGGCACGCTCTGTTTATATAGGTTCGGGCCCTCATAGTCTGAGTAATAACCCTACTCCTGTTATATTCTCACTATGTGAATAATGGTATTACAAAATGTGTATTGACAAGTCTAATCCTCCAATCTCCTCTCAGATCTCTTGGATCAGATCAGATCAGATCAGATTAGATTAGATCAAGTTAGATCCCATTAGATCAAATTCAATCCTCCTCCTTCAAGCCCTAACCTCCTTCTTATACTTGTTGAAGAGGATGTCAGTTGCTTGATCGAAAGGATGCCTCAATGATAACTGCACAGTGGTTATATGCAGTTGTCACTCGCCAGTTAGAAGATTCAATTGCTGTTCGCCAGTTATGGTGTGTGGTCATTGATAACCGCACACCCATTCATATCTCATTGACAGTTTATGAATAACTACACAATTACGGATGATTGCATAATCATTCTTTTCTTCTCAATGAAAAGAGCATTATCCTGTAAATATTTGGACAGAGTGCGATTATCATGTGACCATACAACTCTTGGACCATGGTCAGCAAATCTCAACCATATCTTCTTGATTTAGAGGTGCTTCCAGTTCTAATAACCCTTTTATTCCTTGGTTGCATACGGACTATGACTGTGTATAGGGATTTATTATATTTCCGCAACCAAGGCGACCTTGGGCAGATATCTCCGTGGCCAGAGAGGTCACAGATCGTGCGATTTCATGAATGATTGCGATCATAGGAGACCACGGCCAAAATCTATTAACATCACGAGTAATACTCATTCGTCATGGGCCTTTGTCACAAAATGGGTTGAGGTATATCCAGAATAATTTAGACTATTCCAAGATCTCTCTCCGTGGTCTCTCATGACCATGGAAAGGTATAATCGAAATAGCCACTACTACAGAATTCATTATCACAGTCGGGTCAAAACAGTCATCACAGACGGTTCTTACCCGTCAGTGATATTTGAGTCAGTGATAATCATGCACTATCACAGACGGTTTTAAACCGTCTGTGATCTCTCCCTTCACAGACTGTTATAAGATCAAAACCGTCTGTGATACTCATACTACACAGACTATTATGATATCAGAACCGTCTGTGATACTCATACTACACAGACTATTATGATATCAGAACCGTCTGTGATACTCATACTACACAGACTGTTATAACATCAGAACCGTCTGTGATAGTCATACTACACAGACTGTTATGACATCAGAACCGTCTGTGATACTCCTAATACACAGACTGTTATAACATCAAAACCGTCTGAGATACTCATACTACCACAGGCGGTTTTGATCTCAGAACCGTCAGTAATAATATATCGCAGATGGTTCTAATGTCAAAACCGTCTGTGATCCTCACATTATTACTGACGGTTCTGAGATCAAACCCGTATGTGAAACTCAAATTATTCTTGACGGTTATGACATCAGAACCGTCTGTGATACTCATATTATCATAGACGGTTATAACCTCAAAACCGTCTGTGGTACTCATAATACACAGACTGTTATAACATCAAAGCCGTTTGAGATACTCATACTAACACAGACGATTTTGATCTCAGAACCGTCAGTAATAATATGAATATCGCAGACGGTTCTGATGTCAAAACCATCTGGGATTCTCACATTATTAGAGACGGTTCTTAGATCAAAACCGTCTGTGATACTTAAATTATCAGAGACAGTTATTACCTCAGGTCCGTCTGCGATAGCGTCCTTATCACAGACGGTTGTTTCAGCACCGTCTATCAAAACCATCTGCGATATTGTCATTATCAGCGACGGTGGTAATCTTGAAACCGTCTGTGATTGTTTCCTTATCACAGACGGTTTATACTCTCAGAACTGTCTGTAATAGTGAATATCACAGACGGTTTTTAGGTCAAAGCCATCTGTGATAGTGTTATAATCTCAGAACCGTCTGTGATAGTGTGATATCACAGACGGTTCTGAGGTCAAAACCATCTGAGATAGTGATTGTGTGATATCACAGACGGTTTTTAGGTCAAAACCATCTGTGATAGTTTCATTATCGGTGACTGTTATAATCTCAGACAGTTTGTAAGATCAAAACCGTCTGTGCATATGCACAGACGGTTCACAGACGGTTTTGATCTTACAAACCGTCTGAGATTATAACAGTCACCGATGTCCTCTATACAAATAGCATTTCATATATACAGTTCAGAATTTCATACATGCACAGTACTCAAATATATACAGTCTCATATATACATGCACACAACTTAGAAACATGTACAAGCATTTCATATATACAGCACAGAACTCAGAAATATGTACAATTGAGATTGAACCAATAAATGTAATCGACAATTAACGTCTCTTTGATCAGTTATCCTTTAAAAAATAATAGGTTTTGAGACCCCTCTATTGGACGGCTTTTTCGATTATAGGGGAAGACTTTATTGGAAATGGCTTTATTGCTATCCACTTTCCTAAGCTTTAAGTCAGTGTGTTAGATGTACAAATAAATGTAAGGCCGCACTAATACGAACCTTGTGGGTCCCTAAACTTCCCCTTGGTTGATATGACCTCCGCAAGGAAAAACTTAGCGAGCATCCCTCGAACAATACCAATCTCCCGAGGGTCAAAGCTTTCCGAAGGGAAGTCGAGCCCCTACAGCAAGAGTTGGTATAGAAAAAATTAGTTCAATGCAGTTGTAAATTCTGCCAAATTGATACAAAGAGGAGCAGTTGTATACCTCAGCGAAATCTGGGCGGTGAGGGGTGATGATCAGGTCATACATGTGGCGCATCACGTAGAACCCACATGTATTGTCGTCCGGCTGCTGATGGCACTGCCAATTTACAAACCGAGAGTTAGCTGGGGACATGTTATAAAGTAAAATAGATGCCAGTTGAAATTTGTACCGAAAATTGTAACCACTGAAACTTATCGGCTCGCCGCTCGTGTTGTCGCCCTCCCTCGACAAAGTAGTTCGTGAAAGCCCTGTAGATAGTCAAAATTGACAGTTTGAGGATAGTCAAAATTGACAGTTTGAGGACAGTAAATCTAGATGCATGCAAGACAGGTCCACATGAATATCATCACCTTTCGAATACATCTCGTGCGCCGCAATACGAGTACCCTTTCCTCTACAATGAATCAAGGTAGAACCCCTTGTTCCTTTTCGGAATAAGTAGCAGCAGGATCCGGTGGTAGCTACATGTTACACGTAAAGAATTAAAAATTTAATCTAAGTTTGGGGGTGTGCACATGGAGACACTAATCTATGGGTGAAGTACTGATGAAAGCACTCACCTCTGGTTGTAGGGTACAAGTATGTACTCCTTGTCGACCTGAGCAAGCAACCCTCTTTTGATGTGTAATCGACAACGAAGTCTGCGTCAGTCCTAAACATCACCTCGGCGACCATCTGGGGGTCCAAGAAACCAACAGGTATGCCCTTAGATTTGGCATAGCTGATCATGTAGCTGCACGGAAGTAACCAATTAATAAATGACATATATCCGTATATGCACGAACAGGTGTAGGATAGTAGGATACTTACAGCACCCAAGACCGTAAGATTGACAAGTCGAGCGCATCTTTGTTCAGTAAATTGTGCAGGTCTTCCAAAGTCACCGAGTAGGTCCCAACGTCGTTATGGAACTCTGCCACGGTGTACTTGACCATGATGTGCGTCGGATGCTGCGTCTTGGTCTGGTTTGTCCTCCTCATGTACCATGCATGCAGGCTCTGGCATGCTAACCCCATGCTCGAAATTACGGTATCGGAGGCCATGGGCATCCCCAGAGCGAACGGCATGAGAGCTGGCGCACTCTTCTCGCTCTCCTTTGCCGGACTCTTCTTTGCTTTTCCCCTACTAGCCAGCTTCTTGAATGGTTGCCTCCTAGTCGGAGTCAGCTTCGTCATCGGAGGGGTCGGCTGGCTAGTAGGCCGTGTGTCGGTTTGTGATGTCTGTGATGTAAGAACCTACGTATTAGGACACTAACTTTGAGGGCTATTATTACAGTACGAATTATGAAACTGGTGGGGAAATTACCTCATCCAGGACGATGTCTTTCTTGGGCCATTGCACGAACGTGTGCACCGCATCCCCGAGAGTGGTAATCTCGTCGTTCAGCGGCTTCTCCAACGGAAAACCCTTACAATGGTCAAAGACACTGTCCACCTGGACCCGTGCAAAACCCTCACATAGAGGGGCACCGTGGATTGTGCCCCCCGCCGTGCATGGTTGCGCCATCCCACAGGCAACCTCGATCGGGAAGAGACCGGCCAGCACCATAAGCTTGCAGGAGGCGGGTTCCTACAAATAGTGCGCATTAACATATTGAATTTCATCGCTTTTTACTTTCAAATGAATTAACATAGACAAACGGTCATTACCTGCAGAAAGTCCACCGGATACTTTGGAGAGGGCTCCGTTTGCGAAGACCCCGGCGCAGATGCGCAGCTACTATGGTGGCCAAGAATGGGGCTCGGTACTTCTGCTGCTAGAAGGGGGGTGCCCTGGGTCGCCTTTCTTAGATCTTCATACATGGACCGCATCTCTGACAACTGCTGCCGGAGTGCTTTGTCCCGAACAGCGAACTCCGATCGCATCTCCTCCTTGAGCCGTTCATCGCGGGTTTGGTGGGATCTCTTTCTCCTCTTAGCCGCCTCCTCATCATCAGGGAAACCATGCCTCCAAAGCACAGTGGAACCGAGGCCGCGCACGCGGCCTGGATGCTCCTTGTTTCCTAGCACCGCTGTGAGGATATCCCTGTCCCTCCTCGGGTTGAACTCTCCAGATGCCGCCTGCGCACTCAGCGTCACCTGCAACAGGAGAACTTAGCAATACAACCCATTGCATGCGTGTTACGAGGATAGTACGTGATCGGACAATCTTACCAGCCGGTCGATCACTTCCCTGTCCACAAGGTTAGTCACAGAGACGCTTCCGGAGGAGGTCATCGTCGATCTTGCTCGGCAACAATTGCGGGCGCGCACGTCCGTTATGCCCGCATAAGGACTGCCGGCCGAAGACTGGGAAGCCTCCTCGTCCTGCTTCCTCCACAATGCCTTCTTCCCCACATACCCACCACTGCCTAGTCTGTGTGGGTGGGTATTCTTGGCCTGGTTAGCCTGGCCCTTCGCACTAAGCTCCTGGAACTCTGGCTTGGCCTTCATCTCAACGAACTACTGCCATGCCTCGGGAGTCACAAAGGGAAGTCATCGAAGGGGGTCTTCGACTCCTTCACATGAGCCTAACAAGGTGGCTTTTGAAGTTCCTCCACGCCTTGTTTATTGACATCAGTGTCCTCCGGCGGATGGTGAAGTGGCGATCCTCGGGAATGTGAAACGCCGCCTACATTTCTTCCCACAGCTCATCCTTGCACTCTGGGGGCACTTGACCCCATTTGGAGGTGGTGATGGGCACCCGCTCCCTTGCCACTTTGCCGCATAGTGAGCGGTACTGATCGACAAGTTTATCCGGAGCTTCCGGCACACCATTGTCATCGAACTGGACGTGCTGCTTTTCCCGCTTGTCCAGACGCGCGCATGTCGTCCGACCTCGCCCCTTTCTCTTGTACGGCGGGGCCACGGCGGACGAGGCGACCTCCGGCCCAGGCGTCTCATCGCCAGCGAGGTCACTCTGACTCCCCGAGTGGTGCATTTCGTCACCAGACATAGTTCCTAACATAAGTGAAAGAAAGAACAGTTTAAGTAAATCTGCAACTAATAATTCTATAATAAAACCCATACACTTATAATTAACCAAGAATGACAGAAACGGTGGGGAGGTGATGGAGGTGATCGCGTCGGAGGCGGAAGGGAGATGGAGGTGATCGCACCTGACGGTGGAAAGGCGATGTAGGTGATCGCGACAGACGGAGAGGAGGAGAAGGTGGGAGGCGATGGAGGTGATCGCGACGGACGGTGCGAGGGTGGAGAGAGCTAGGGCAAACAGTTGCGAAGTCTGGAAATGAGCGGGACAAAGCCCGCCTTGAACTATGTACCGCGTCGAGATTATCACAGTCGGTCCAACATTCACAACCGTCTGTGATAATATTATCACAGTCGGTTCTCACATCAAAACCGTCTGTAGTAATCGACATAGTGATAATCACCAGAGAGATTACCACAGACGGTTTTGAGTTGAGAGCCGACTGTGACTGTGATTATCACAGACGGTTTGAAATTGAGAACCGACGGTGCATGTCAAGAACTCAAAGCGTTGGACACTATTGAAAATATCACAGTCGGTCGGTTCTATATTTATAACTGTCTGTGATAATATTATCACAGTCGGTTCTCAAATAAAAACCGTCTGTGATAATCTACATAGTGAGAGATTATCACAGACGGTTGTGAGTTGAGAACCGACTGTGACTGAGATTATCACAGACGGTTTCGACTTGAGAACCGACCGTGTACGTGTACACTTGAAGCATCAGAGACGCTGTTGGGAATATCACAGTCGGTTCTATATTCATACCCGTCTATGATAATTCAACTGTCCGTGATAATCTCTCTATTGAACGTTAGTTTTACAACTTGAAACTGATCTGTAGCTTTCAACTATGAATGCTCGAAAACTTGTTTTAAATGAACACTCAGATATTTCAAATGTAGTCCAAATGCTCTGTAAATTGGTTACGGTGTACGTAGATCCAAAAATTGGTTACAATGTGGAGCATACTCAAATAACTTTAACATACAATGTGGAGCATGCTCAAGTTAATGTTACATACAAATGGGGACTTTCATCGACAATTTCCACATACACAGCCATGTTATCCTCAACTTTCCACTTGCAGCGGCCCTGCAAAGACAGAATTACAGGAGATACAAGCTATACCGATGGAAACAGAGAGATAAGGACGTACGGTTGATTACCTTTAAAGTATAACCCTTCCTGGTGATCCATACGCACGTAACTGGTTTCGTCGGTGTCTTCAGTATCGACCTGTACGCCATCTCCAAATGGAGGAATCTCATCAAATTGATTGTATTCCTCCTCGTCTACGACATTTTCAACTCCAACAATCCTTCTCTTGCCATGAAGGACGACGTGCCACTTCTTATTGGCCGGGTCAGTGACATAAATGACCTGAATGGCTTGATTTGCAAGTATGAATGGCTCATCTTTATAAGCAACTCGATCGAGATCCACAGAAGTGAAACCGTAACTGTCAACCTTCACACCCTGTGGGATTTGGACCCATCAGCATCGAAACAGGGGAATCTTGAACAGTATGTAATCGAGCTCCCAAATTTCTTCAATGAACCCGTAGTACGAGTTCAATCCACGTACTACCCTTGTTGGGCCTGTCTCGGTGAACCCCTCATGGAAAGCTTCTACGCTCACTCCACTATTTTGCACAGTGCTCTTTCGATCTTGAGCTTTCGTGTAAAATGTGTACCCATTGATGTCGTATCTGATGAGACCATGTACATCATGGTTATGACCAAGACGACATCAACATGGTGGTCATCAAGATGTCATCGTCCGCCACCTTGGCCAGGACGCGAAAGCTGGCAGCACGTACGTCGTCTGGATTTTGTGCTGTCGCCGCCACAAGTTCGGCCTCCACCTTGGCCACCTCCCCAAACACAAGACGTGCTCAAGAAAGGCGCCTCTACACCTCTAAGGTCGCACAAGCCACGTCGCTCCAAGGCCAGCCCACAAGTGAGCTCAATTCATCCGCGAGTCCGGTTCGGCCATCTGCGCGTAGTCCAACTTCAAATGGACGTACAGGCCACATACGAAGTCCGTTTTCGACATTCTTGAACTCTACGGACAAGAGAACGACGAGAGCTTTCCAACGGATCTAGTTTCATGTCCAAATTCCTTACGGATCAACAGGAGTCGTCAAAAAAAGATTACGATCAGAATCTGATGTGCGCTGCGACGCTCCACTTTGGGCCCAAGGCCCATGTACCCCTAGGGTTTCCTCCTCCACCCCATGGCCGCCCCATACAGTATATATATGGCCGCCATGGCTGTCGTTTAGACTTGTGTTTTGCTTAGATTAATCTGTTTTTGGTGGAGGAGGAAACCCTAGGGGTACATGGGCCTTGGGCCCAAAGTGGAGCGTCGCAGCGCACATCAGATTCTGATCGTAATCTTTTTTTGACGACTCCTGTTGATCCGTAAGGAATTTGGACATGAAACTAGATCCGTTGGAAAGCTCTCATCGTTCTCTTGTCCGTAGAGTCCAAGAACGTCGAAAACAGACTTCATATGTGGCCTGTACGTCCGTTTGAAGTTGGACTACGCGCAGATGGCCGAACCGGACTCGCGGATGAATTGAGCTCACTTGTGGGCTGGCCTTGGAGCGACGTGGCTTGTGCGACCTTAGAGGTGTAGAGGCGCCTTTCTTGAGCACGTCTTGTGTTTGGGGAGGTGGCCAAGGTGGAGGCCGAACTTGTGGCGGCGACAGCACAAAATCCAGACGACGTACGTGCTGCCAGCTTTCGCGTCCTGGCCAAGGTGGCGGACGATGACATCTTGATGACCACCATGTTGATGTCGTCTTGGTCATAACCATGATGTACATGGTCTGTTCAAAGACAGATTAATCTAAGCAAAACCCAAGTCTAAACGACAGCCATGGCGGCCATATATATACTGTATGGGGCGGCCATGGGGTGGAGGAGGAAACCCTAGGGGTGCATGGGCCTTGGGCCCAAAGTGGAGCGTCGCAGCGCACATCAGATTCTGATCGTAATCTTTTTTTGATGACTCCTGTTGATTCGTAAGGAATTTGGACATGAAACTAGATCCGTTGGAAAGCTCTCGTCGTTCTCTTGTCCGTAGAGTCCAAGAACGTCGAAAACGGACTTCGTATGTGGCCTGTACGTCCGTTTGAAGTTGGACTACGCGCAGATGGCCGAACCGGACTCGCGGATGAATTGAGCTCACTTGTGGGCTGGCCTTGGAGCGACGTGGCTTGTGCGACCTTAGAGGTGTAGAGGCGCCTTTCTTGAGCACGTCTTGTGTTTGGGGAGGTGGCCAAGGTGGAGGCCGAACTTGTGGCGGCGACAGCACAAAATCCAGACGACGTACGTGCTGCCAGCTTTCGCGTCCTGGCCAAGGTGGCGGACGATGACATCTTGATGACCACCATGTTGATGTCGTCTTGGTCATAACCATGATGTACATGGTCTCATCAGTATCCCTGCCATGTCTGTACAGTAAACGTGGGCCCTTTTGCCAACCATTTAAGGTTCTCACTTGCGGACTCTCCGGTGATTCACACTTCCATCCACGCGTTGAATTGACTGTTATGTTGTCCTGTGATCCAAACCTCGGATCGGCGAGGATTGTCTTGTCATAGCATCTCCTTGTGCTCGTCGATGTACGGAGACACCTCCGTCCTGTGTTGCAAGACCCAAAAATGAGCTTTCGAGTACATATCGAAATCAGGAGTGATGGCTCTCCGTCTAATAGTGCCAACACCATCAAGCCTCCCCTCGTGACGAGACACAGGAACTCCTATTGCTTCTACCTCGGCCATGTAATTGACGCAGAACTCAACAACCTCTTCCGCTGTATAACCTTCGACAATGCTACCCTCGGGCCGGGACCAATTCCTCACATAGGCTTTAAGTACACCCATGTACCTCTCGAATGGATACATATAACGTAGGAACATGGGTCCACATATCTTGATTTCTCTGACAAGGTGGACGGTGAGATGGACCATGATATCAAAAAACGATGGAGGAAAATACATCTCAAGCTGACAGAGAGTTTGAACCACCTCGCTCTGCAGAGAATCCTGTCCATCGGGATCAATGACCTTGCAAGAAATTGCATTGAAGAAAAAACACAGCCTCGTGATCGTCTCTCTGACCTTATGCGGCAGAATACTCCGGATGGCAACAGGAAGCATTTGTGTCATCAACACGTGACAATCATGAGACTTCATACCCAGCAATTTCAAATCGCCCATGGACACAAGCTTTTTCATATTTGCGGAGTAACCCGATGGAACTTTAACACCATAGAGACACTTACAGAATTCTGTCCTCTCAGCCTTGCACAAAGTGTAGCATGCAGGAGGGAGGTATATACGGCCTTTATCGTCCTCTCTCGGTGCTAGCTCGGGCCTGATTCTCATTTCGATCATGTCATGCCGCACATTGACGCCATCCTTTGTCTTCCCTGGAATGTTCAGCAATAGGCCGATTAAACTGTCGCAAACATTCTTCTCTACATGCATGACATCAATGCAATGACGAACCTCTAAATGCTCCCAATACGGTAAGTCCCAAAATATCGATCTCTTCTTCCAAGAGTTCTTCGTGCGGGGTTTCAATTTACGACCCTTTCCAAACACAACGTCTATGTCCTTCACCCGTGAGTAAACATCTTTCCCGCGCGTAGGCTTCGGGGCAGAACCATCTTCCATGTGGCCGTCAAATTCCCTCTTCCTCTTACGATACGCGTCATTCTTCGGAAGAAACCTACGGTGACGCATGTACACTGTTTTCCTGCAATTCTTTAGCCACACGCTCTCAGTCTCATCTTCGCAGTGGGGGCAGGCTTTGGCTCCTTTCATACTACAGCCCGACAAATTTCCAAGGGCAGGGAAATCGTTGATGGTGCAGAATATCATAGCACGTAGGATGAAGTTCTCTCGTTTGTATGCGTCCCATACCTGCACCCCTTCGTTCCACATTGTTAGGAGATCCTCTATCAATGGTGCTAGGTACACATCAATATCGTTTTCGGGTTGTTTTGGTCCTGAGATAAGTAGAGACATCATGATGTACTTGCGCTTCATATACAACCAAGGAGGAAGGTTATAGATACACAAAAGAACCGACCAAGTGCTATGCCGACTGCTCATGTTACCAAAAGGATTAATTCCATCGGTACTCAACCCGAACCTTATATTCCTCAATTCTGCTCCAAAGTTAATAAATTCGCTGTCGATGTTTCTCCACTGCCAAGAATTAGCGGGGTGTCTCAGCTTTCCATCCTTCTTCCGGTCTTCCGAGTGCCAACGCAGTCATTTTGCATCTTTACGGTTTGCAAACAAACGCTGCAAGCGGGGAATGACTGGCAAATACCACAACACCTTACCAGGAGGTCCTTGCTTTATCTCAGCGCAGTCGCCGTCGTCGATTCGGTCCTTACGCTTATAGCGGGATGCGCCGCACACCGGACAAACATGCATATCCTTGTAGTTGTTACGGTAAAGGATGCAATCATTAGGGCATGCGTGTATCCTTTCTACTTCCATTCCCAAAGGACACAACAGCTTTTTCGCTTGGTAGGTGTTTTTTGGCAACTTGTTTCCTTCCAGGAGCATGTCCGCCAAAAGATCTAACAGTGCTGTGAAACTCTTGTCGGTCCAGCTGTTGCTTGCCTTCAATTTTAAAAATTCAAGCACAAAGGCCAACTTTGTGTACTTCGACTTGCAACAAAGGAACAACGGCTTTTCTGAGTCCACAATCAAGCGCTTGAATTTGCCAAACTCCCTTTCACTGTAATTTCCTTCCACATCACGCAACATGTCATCTAAATTATCATCCTCTGGCATATCCTCGTCGAAGTCGTTGTTCGGATCCGACATGTCCAGTTCCTCAACTTGAGTGGCACTTGTTTCTGCAGTTGGCTCTTCTCCATGGTGGACCCAACACGTGTACCCCTTTTTGAAACCACGTCGGATCAAGTGGACGACAATTTGAGATGAGTTGGTGAACATCTTAATATTCTGGCAGTCTACACAAGGACAATACATATATGGTAAACCCTTCTTCGCCATGTCTTGCTCAGCAACCTTTTCAAAATCAAAAACACCTTTCATGTATTCCTCACCCACTCGGTTGTCATTATACATCCAGTCTCGGACCATCTGCAATTAATCAAATTCATACACATGCTAATTAGTAATACTACTCTATGTACGGTGACACGCAATAAATTATATAATTCTAGCTAGCTAGTGTTTGATGCAGAGTTTGCGGTATAAATAGTTAACTACTACTTGAACTGCAAGCAATTAGTTGGGGGCGTGGATAACACACATCATAAAGCAATTAAATAGCTACAGTACAGGTCGAAAATGAGTTACAACCAGGATTTGCTACTGTAGCTTCCCCTCCCTCTCACTCTAATTTGATCAATCAATGGAGATCGATATTGATGATGAAATCAAGTAATGTGTATGCCTTGGGAGCAAGTACCAACCTTGGATCGATCCTCAAATTTTTGCTCCCAAATGCTCCCCCGGCCTTTCGAGATTTCGCTCTTCCTTACCCCAAATCTCTTCGAACTGGACAGTGTAGGTCGAGCAAGAGTGTACGACTAGCTCAAAACATCCGCCAAAAGACCTTTTATACCAGGTTCAATACAGACGGTTCTATATAATACCGTCGGTAATATTGGTGCATTTTGTGTATAACTATGACAGAAATATCACAGACGGTTATGAGCTCCAAACCGTCCGTGATAATTACAATATCACAGACGGTTCCTAGCTCAAAACCGTCCACTTTACTATCACAGTCGGTTTTTACTTCAGAACCATCTGTGATTATCACTGTCGAATCTACATCAGAACCGTATGTGATTATCACAGTCAGTTTTTACCTCAGAACCGTCTGTGTTAATTATAAAATCAACACTCTACTCTACTATCACAGACGGTTTTAAGGTCCGAACCGTCTATAATATCCTGGATTGTTTGTTTGCAGTCGAACCGTTCGACTAGTGGTCATCAGTTGTTCCACTTGTTTTTCATATTTGGTTCTATCTTATTTCAATGTTAGTATTTAAAAAGATGAACGTTGAGACTATTGGTTTTATCTTATTTTTCATATTTGTTGTATATATGTCTGTGGATCTTCAAAGAATTTTGAGACTATTACAGTCGGTCCTAAAATTAAAACCGTCTGTAATGTTACAATCAGAGACGGTTTTGAGTTAAAAACCGTCTTGATTGCAACAGTATTTTCTTGTTAACATTTTCACACAGAATATCATTTAGTGATTATCAGTTACATAATCAATCGAAAAGCCAAATATATAAGGAAAAGAAATTTCTTATTTCTTACAATCTTTGCATACATAAGAGATACAATTAAGTGACCAATTAATTAGCGTCGACCTGTTCTGAAAGTAATTTACAAAGTTCTCCTAGGGACGTATTGGCATCAGTAGGATATACACTAGTTGCCCCAGGAGAACTACCAATGGCTCTAAGACTATCAACATCATCTCTCAGCAAAGGAGCGGATTTGGCATCAGTAGGATCATCCAAGAAATTAAAGTTGATACAACAAAGGTGGAGATGAAGCTGCAACTCAAAGCACTCTGCCAAGTGCAGAATGGCAAAAGACATCCCCTCAGAATGCTTCTCCAGCGCCTCTTTTTTTTGGAGAGTTCTGCACAAGGCAGCTTTCTCCTCCTGCACATATGCATGGGTTAGTTTTGAAAGACATAACCAGCAGAGAGGGTGAAGATGATTGCCAAGCTTCAAAGTGGATTTGGACGCGGAAGTGTGTGCCTTACCCCAGAAAGTTGATCATCCAAGAAAAGCTGATGATACAAAGGTGTTGAAGAAGGGATATTGGAAGGATTGTTGTGGATCTCCAAAGGTGGAGTCAATGCAACTGGAGGGGTTGCAAGGGGAAATGTGGCAACACAGGTCCCATCACCCTCTAGAGTCTTCGCTGCAGCTCCACTAGAGGATCTTTCATCATTTCTAAGTCTCTTCTTTGGAGGGAGCATTTCCTCAGGCACCTGTGGATTTCGAAATGCATTTGTTTCGAGGTAATCAAGTCATAAAAGAAAGATCTGCATTAGAGTTTCAGAGAGGACTTACTTTCTGAAGATCCTGATCGAATTCATTTCTTATCTCTTCCTCATCACTCTCAATTTCAATAACCTCATTGGAATCTCGGCTCGCCATCAAGGTGGGAGTTGAGGAGGGAATAAAGACAGGGATTTAGGAGCCTCGCTATTTATAGAAATAGAAGGTGACGGTTCATATGCGCGGGTGCCTCGAGTTTTAAAAAGCGCACTACTGGTTTTCAAGGTCAATAAATTCATGATAACTTCTCGGGAGATAAACTGCAACACGGCAAAGGAAGTTGAAGAGTCAGATTACATAATTCGATGCAAATTAAATTTGAAGTAAATAATTAAGTCTCTTCATCTGCTCAGTTATTATGTGCGGTTATCAACAATTGCATGTAGAGAATTCGATGCGTGGGCACTGTTGGGACTATCACAGATGGTTGGGATATCAAACCGTCTGCTTTAATATTACAGACGGTTCTCATGTCCAAACCGTCTGTAATATGACTATTACAGACGGTTCTGATGTCTGAACCGTCCTTACTATGCCTGGAATATTGAACTGTTCGACTTCTACAAATACTTGTTCCCTCCCCTGGAGTTTTGCTTCCGGTCGAACCGTTCCACTTCTCTTTCTCCAAGAACGTGCGGGAAAATTGTAAAATTTACATAAGAACAAATTTTTATTTAATTTTTCATCATTAATGAAAAACAATTTCCAAGTCAATGCTTCGTGTTCCCAGGTTAGTGCGCCGCGCAAACATCAGAAATGGAAAAGACACAACACACTGTTGAGAATTTGAAGTGGAGCGCACTACTTTGTTTTCAAGATCAATACCGACATGATAAATATTCTCGGGAGATAAACTGGAACACGGCAAAACAGTAGTGCCCACTTAGGAAGTTGAAGCGTCATATTACATAATTCGATGCAAATTAAATTTGAAGTAAATAAATAAGTCTCTTCATCTGCTTAGTTATTATGTACGGTTATCAATAATTGCATGTAGAGAATTGCACTGCTGGGACTATCATAGACGGTTGGGAGATCAAAACCATCTGCTTTAATATTACAGACGGTTCTGATGTCCGAACCGTCTTCAATATGCCTGTGGAATATTGAACTGTTCGACTTCTACAAATACTTGTTCCCTCCCTGGAGTTTTGCTTCCAGTTGAACCGCTGAGAATTTGAAAGAAGTTGAGAATTTGAAGCGTCGATCACCCTTGGGACTATCACAGTCAGTCCTTACATAAAAACCGTCTGTAATATTACTATCACAGACGGTTTGGAGTTAAAATCGTCTGTGATATTGAAAGAAGTTGAGAATTCGAGACGGTGGACACTGTTGGGACTATCACAATCGGGCCTTACATAAAAACCGTCTGTAATGTGACTATCACAGACGTTCTTTACCTCAGAGCCCTTTTTGATATTCAAAGCACATTGATATATAACTTCTATATTCTTTTTATATTATTTGCATGGGACCTGCGACTTCTATATATTGTTTCTATATTATTTGAAGGGCTCCGATGGACTGCCCTCACAAGCCAAAGATCACGATAGTTGTTCCTTGATCGCACACAGTGCACATACCTTTGTATGGTCGAATGTTCGACAAAAGCTAAAGAAAGATAAAGAAAGAGGGAAGATTGCATGCAGTCCAAGAATGTGCTGGAAAATTGGAAAGTTGACATAAGAACAAAGTTTTCAATAATTTTTTTCATCACTTACAAAAAAAAGTAAAAATACGGAATGCTAGGTCAAGGAGTGGTCTTAGCCCTGGCTGCATCTAGAATAAAGTCAGTTTGACTTGCAGCCAGGACGCAGGACTCCTCCAGCGACAAGTTGTCCTTCTTAGGATCAACTACTACAGCGTCGAGAAGGCCTGCAACCTCCCTCAGCTTAGCGATGGTATCCTTCATAGTCAAACCGCAGCCAACGATGGTCATATCCGCGGCTTTCTTCTCCTCGCGAAGACGCCTCGTGTAACATCCCTATTTTTGGCTATCTTTTCTGCTTGCGAGTCAGCATATCTTCTATGGAATCCCTGTTGTCTCAACCCTATCTTGATCTTAGGTATGCCACTACCTTAACCTAAAAAGTTGGCAGTTAAACTTCATCTCCCAGATCGTTTTTACATTTCAGTCCGAAAGTGCTTTAATTTAATCCTTTTCAGGATTTTCAAAAAGCCCGAAAAGGCTAAAAGTCCCAGATCATCTCCAAATCTAGATTTGATCAAGTGATTATCTTTCTTTCATTTTTCTGAACATTTTTCCCTTCTGGAAGAATTCCAAAATCTCAACCAAAACCCTAGTTTCAGCCCCGACAAAAGTTTCAAACCCTAATTACCTTGTTTACCCTAATTACCCTGTTTTCGATTTTTGCCAAAACCACCAGATCTTATCAGATTTCACCATTGTCCTACTGGATGAGTCTAAGACATTTAGTAACACTCATCTGCAAGGTCGAAATCCAAATCAACCCTTCAGATCTTCGGAATTGCAAATAGGCCCAAATTCCCGAGCCAAAACCCTCGCGGTTTGGTCCAAATCTTCGCAAATCAGTCCAAAACATTGCAAACAAGCCCCTGGCCTTTTCTTCGACCACGACCAGGAGACCGCGTGCACGACCGCGACCAGCGTTCGTTCGACCAGCGCCCCGCCGCTTTGCCTCACCGTTGAACTCGCCGCCGGCGAAGTTCCTCGCGCTGCCACCTTCATAGCCACGTAGTCTTCACCGCGCACAGCTGTATCGCCACCGTGGAAGCAGCTCACCGCGCTGTGCCGTGTTCTTCCCCGCGCGCGCGCGTGCCTGCTGTTGTCAGGAGCTCCACGCCACATGGCTGCCATCCTGGAGATCATCGTCTCGCCTCCCTGACGAAACCCCGATTTCGCGCGATGCTCCGCCTCTGGCAGAGCCCTGCCGTGTCCCCAAGTACCTTGATGACCGCCCCAGCGCCAGAAGGAAAATCTCCCTGGCGATTGCTGCAGCTCCCGAGAGCTCAATCCCGCGGCTATATAAAGCCCCCCCTTTGCCCAGCATCTCTTCACACCACCCGCATTTGTAAGCCTTAGCCTCCACCACCAAAGAGCAGCTGAGTTCTCCAGCGCCGCCGCGAAGATCTTCTTCCCCAGCGGGCAGTTCCTGAAGCTCACGGTGCCAGCTTCGCCCGAAGCTTCTTTCTCCAAACCAGCGCCACCAGTAAGCTCCCTTCATCCCTCTCTTCGTGCCATAGCATCTAATTGGCCCCCGGCGAACCCTAGCGCCGGCGATCATCGGAAAACCCCAAATGCCCTGTTTCCTCAATGCTGGCCGATTCAATCCGAATTAATCCTCGTGCCAGTGATGAAAATTGTTCAGTACACCCCTTTGAGCAAGCCTACAAACTTAGATTTCAAAATTGAGCAGCGATCATAACCTTTCTGTAGTTTGCGCGCCACCAGTGAACTGGTCCTCGTCGCCAAGCTTCTCCGGCCATTCTTCGGCCGAGTTAACCCTACAAATAGCCCCCTCACCTCACCCTCTCACTCCCTGAGCAATGAATCGACTTCGAACTCTTTAAATCGAAAACGCCCAATTTGGGAGTCGTCTTCTCCAGCGCCGGTCACCGGAATTTCTTCCCGGTCGATCTAGCCCCGCACAATTTGTCCCTTAGATAGATCTCAGTACCCTGAGCAATATTGCCTACTATCCCGACTCCTAAATCGACCTGGATCAAAAGTTATGATCATGCCAAGATTGCTGTTCAGTGGTTCAGTTCATGTCCAGACCACCGTGCTTGCTCACCGGATTTGGCCACCTTCCGGCCACTTTCTGCCCTTGAGCCTGTTGAGAGTTTTGTAGCTGTTATCAATGCCTAAACCCCAGACAAAGTTGTGCATCAATTGGAGTCCTGAGTCAAAAGTTATCTAATGCCCTAGTTTCTGGCCATGTCTAGCACTATGTCAGTGCATGTCCACCAGTGGCATTAGATGATTTAGACTTGTTACATTTGAGCAATTGAAATTCCACTTTGTCCACTAAGCCTTTTGAACCATGCTCTACAATATTTCCTATTGCCACATCTCCAGAAAACAGACCTAGAACCAATTTAGGGCTATATCAAGCCATGAGCCGAATGTCAGCCTTTCGACATTCAAGTCCTTTTGAGCCCATCTCTTCGATCAATGTCAAGTGACCTTGTCCAAACCCTTACCCCTGCATGCATGATGTATTTACGTATTATTTCCTAGTACTTGTATGCTTATATAGTGTGTATGTGTTGTTTGTATCCACCATGGAACCAGACGTTGAAGGAACCGAGGAGATCTTCGAGGATTCATCTGAGCAGCTAGACCCATCACTGCAAGGCAAGTCTCAAACCCTTGATCATGTCTAGCCTAATATTTTGAAATGAAATACGTTAATTGTTTTCAAGTATATGCATGCCTTAAGTTCAAATAAGAACTATGTTTCAATAAAGTGATTAGATATGACCTAAAAGATTGCAAAGCCCCTTTTGACATTGAATATTCCTGCACCCTTGTCACCCTAGAATATCATGCTTAGGCTATACTATGCTCAAGATAATATGATAAATGTTGAATGGTCACATATGAGAAAAGTATATTCAAAACCCTTTTGTGAAAGAAAATGTGATTGGAATCGATAGTGAGGATGGTTTGAGTGGATGGTGCTGTGTGCGCACTGGGAATGTGAAAGACTCCTCACTAGAGATTCATAAGGACTAGAACCTTGTGTTGTGCTTCTATGCGGCATGAAAAACGTACCAACCACTTGCCTGTTTATGGGACGGGCGCAACTTAGTAGCTTTCTTTAGTATTAGCTCTTCCCTGCAATGGTTGTCGACCCAGTGTCTTGTGAGAACTG
Source organism: Pharus latifolius (assembly GCA_019359835.1). Classification (NCBI taxonomy): domain Eukaryota; kingdom Viridiplantae; phylum Streptophyta; class Magnoliopsida; order Poales; family Poaceae; genus Pharus; species Pharus latifolius. Next base: position 50,999,050 of record CM033326.1, on the reverse strand, counting down.
GTGGGCCGCAGAAGGCCATGAGTGATGTGAGTTCAGAAAAATCATGAGAGGAAAAGGTGGAAAGAAGGAAGACGCCCTATGCCAGATTAAGTCGTGCGCGGCTGTAATCAAGAGAGGCTATGTGTCTTGCGCGAACATAGACTCAGGCTAGGAAGTAAGGCAGTGTGGAGGACCCACAACGGTACTTGAGACTTGACTGTCTATTTGTCGGGCAGGGAATTGTTAATGCTAGGATTGTAAACTGTTGTGTCACTTCGGCCTTGTCACATGCGTAAAAGTCGTGTGGAGTTGGCCTGACTTGAAAGCTGAGTGATCGGTGGATTAAGGTGGTACACCTTTGCAAAGTTTAAAAAGTATCGGATACTCTGAGCTCCCAGGTTATGGAGTCTGCGCGTTGTGGATTCTATTCACGTCGATGCAGCACAAGTAGCTTTTGGAAAGTTTTCACAAAATCCGAATAAAGTGGTGACTCATGAAAGACCACCACACACAACATTTTCTGAGAATTTAGCTTAGGGTTTTAAAAGCACCGCTTTTGAAAATAAAGGTCTTTTCTCCAAAAACCAAGTGTGAAAATCTATCCTATATACATATACAAATCCAAAGAGCTATTCTGTGAGAAATTTCCCCCTCATCTATATATGCTTGCATTCTTATTTGGGACTTGTTGAGCACCATGCGGACAATGTGCTCACCCTTGCTTTTACAAACGAATTTAGAAGAAGGATTCGTCGACCCTGAATCTTACGGTCTTGAACCCAATGTGGAACAAGAAGAAGAAACTGAAAACCAAGCTTGATAGAGGGTTATGCACCAAGGTGGAGTCAGATGTGGAGAAGGCCCGTACACCGCTGCTGCAGAAGAAGAAGACTGATGAAGTCCTTTTGCTTATTATTGTTGTTTCATTTTGTGCCGACCTTTGTGTCGAAAACTCCCTAATTTGTATCAACATTTAAATGCGTCATTTTGGCGCTAAGTTATTGTAATGTTGGTCCTTGTGATCAGCACTTGTTTTTAATTACTCGCATTTTTATATAATGCATCTTGTTGTTGTGAGCTACAATGTACCTCTTCTGAGTGCAACCCACCTGGGCGGTTGCCACCGGATTCCTCAAATGAGGGTCCCACACCTCGTCCTCGCCCTAGCATTGTCACCATCCGTCTTCATGCGCTGAATGCGCTGGAAGAGATCGTCAAGGTCAAGCCGTAGCCGAGTGTGCTTCTCCGTGAGGAGCTTGTGCTCCTCCTGGAGGGCCCTCAGCTCGGCCTTGACTTTGGCAGTGTCTCCACGGCTCCCCTTCCCTGTGCAAATCAACAGGTCAAGAATGTATTGAAGAGGGATTAACAATACAGGGGTAAGTCCAAAAGATTGAGAGTTCTTACCGAGGAGGGCGAGGCTGACGATGCCATCGAGGATGCCATTGGCGCAGAGAAGCTAAGGAGTCAAACAGTCTGAGAATTATAAAAACTTGTAAAGTAAATGAAAATTTTTCCCACTGTCAATTTATAGAACTTCCAAAGCGATGCTTCGTGTTCTCCTAGGCGCCGCGTGCGAAGATCGGAGACAGAAATGATCACAGTTGAGAATTCGAAGCGCTGGCACTTTTTCAGTCGGTTCAGACCTCAGAACCATCTGTGATAACTACATTATCACAGCCGCTTCTTAGTTAACAACCGATTGTATATAGCACAGTCGGTTCTGAGTTCCGAACCGTCTGTGATATTCTAGTTATCACAGACGGTTCTCAGCTGGGAACGGATTGTATCTATCACAGTCAGGTTTTAGGTTAGAACCGTCTGTGATAAGTAGACTATTACAGACGGTTCTCAACTGGGAACCGATTGTATCTATCACAGTCGGGTTTTAGGTTAGAGCCGTCTGTGATAAGTAGACTATTACACACAGTTTTGTGTTCAGAACCGTCTGGTTTACTATCACAATTGTTTTTGACATCAGAACCGTCTGTGATAACTGAACATATTCTCCCGACAGGCCTTCGCAGACGGTTTTCCATTGAACAGTTCATAACCGTCTGTGATGTGCCGTCCTGGATGTCTGTTTCTGTAGTAGTGAGCTTAGCCCTCTTTTGTAGTCTTCCACGACCTCAGAAAGGTATAGGCAGATAACATAGATTTCTCTTTCCGTGGTCTCCTACGACCATGAAAAGGTATAAACAAAGAACTTAAATCTCTCTCCGTGGTCTCCTGTGATCACGAAAAGGTATTGATAAAGTACTTGGTAAAAATCCACGTTAGTCGCCGCCTTCTCTACAACATCCTTTAATTTGGCTTCAAGCGCCAGAGTTTCAACAAGCTTCTCGCTATTTATCCTTTGGTCTTTAGCCATTTTATTTTCCAAAAGAGACCGCTCAATTGACACAACCTCTCTACTATTGTGCTCATTGGCGACCTCTTCTAGCAAAGCAGAGTTCTCCCTGCAACAATAGAAATTACTATTCCAGTTCGAAAAGGATTGAGATTGAAGCAATTAAGTTACTTACTGCTTTAACTAGTCGCACTCCACTTGTGTGACCTGAAACTGCTCCACCAGCCTGCCAAGTATTGTAGCACCGTGAGTAGAGCTCTGGACAAAATAAAAAGAAAGTGTCTAAAGAAAGTTCTCAGAAAAACACTTGAAATTATGAGGTAAAGATTTTTACTTACCTCCAAGAAGTCCTCAAGGTACCTCTCAGGGAGGTCCCCAAGTTCGACTACTTGGCTGGAAGAAGCCAAGTTGTCTCGTTCCTGCCCCATTCTACTTAGAAATTGAGACTGAATGTTCTAGTCAGGCCACAGTAGTGGATCTCAATGGGTTGCACCGCCGTCTCCTGTGCCTCCTCTGCTCCTTGTTCTTCCAAACAGGAGGAAGGCACAGAGTCATCGACCAGAGGGGGAGCCCCATGGTCGTGGTCGCAGCCGCGACCTCAACCTCTCCATCATTGGTGGGTTCAAGAGATTGAAGGTCTCGAACCACCTCGCCAATGATGGCCATAGGATCTTCCTCAACGTCCTACGAGTGTGCAACTTCAGTAGTCGCAGTAGCTTCTTCCATAGCCGCTGGATCTGTTGCAACTTCACCAATGGCAAGCAATTCTACCATGGTAGTCTCTTCCTCTTCGGCCACATGCAGTTAGTTCAGTTTCAGACATTGGAGCGGCTATTGCTGTGGTCGAAGGAGCCCTGTACATCCATTTTATAATTGGACAGATTTTTCTAGGCTAAGTAATGAGACTTAGTTAGAGATGAAACAAATGTTTACTTGATGCTGAGTCCCAGGAGATTTTGGGAACTCAATGATCTGCCTTTGGGAGATAAAAGCAGGGATAGCACCATCAACGAAGATTCATCATGTACTGTGGACCTCTTCCTTAGAACAAATAAGGAAGATTCTGTCTCCTCCTCAACATCGCTTCTCTCTCCCTGTACGACCATGAGATAGTTCCTAGTCATATTTGGTAAAGGTTGAGGGATGGCAGCTCTTACCGTGACAACCCTAGCGACTGAGGGACTGGTTGTTGACTTCACCACAGCAGGGCTTAGGCCACTCTGTTGGATCTAGGTAGATCTAAGTATCTAGGTTTTGATGATTAATGATGATTTGGATAAATCTATGATGATTAAAGTTAATCTAGAGAATGTTAGATTTGATGATTAAATGACAACGTAGATAAATCCTGATTTAGCACAAGTAAATTGAATTGATTATCGGTAAACCCTTAATTGGATATTTTCCTCGGTTGCGGGTTTGATATTGATGCACATGTAGAGGAGGAGCTTGGTGATTGCATCAAGCTTTTACTGATTGATTAATCAAAATGTCATGAGATAAATCCTAAAGGTTGATGACTCCAGTAGTGGATTTGATATCGATTCATATGTTGAGGGGGAGCTCATCATATTAGTCATCTTTGTTTTTCTTTATTATAACATGAGCAGTATAGATCGTGTGCGTATGTCCTTATCATATACGGATCTATATGATTGTATTTCATCTCGCACTCATCTATTGATTGTTGAATATGGTTTTGTCATTTCACTAGAAAGAGAAACTGTTGAGCTAACTCCTGTGTGGAGTAGTTTCTCTAGTGGTGATTAATGACGACTCATATATGAGACTAATGTTGTGCATTGAGTGTACGTATTGTAGTCTCGGTTTGATTGCAGGATAAAAGCAAGCAAGGGCGTAAAGTGGATGAAGTCGATATGAATCATCTCGAGCGAGGTCAAGCTTAGCGAGGTCGAGCTTTGCAAGGACAAGCATCAAGTGGTCGAGCTTCACGAGATCGAACTTCACCAAAGGTAAAATATAAGATTAAGGATTGTTTTCTTAGGATTTTACCAGTCTCAGTGTTTGGAGACAGACCGGATTGATAGGTTTCTTTTTACTAGTTTGACCGTACTATTAAGAGGGGTCGGAAACTAGTAGCTTGAATCTATCTAGTGCGGAAGCTCAAATGCATTCATATCATCTTGCACTAGTATCTTTATCGCTCTTGCATTGCTAGAGAATCTAAGTGTAGTTTGTGTGAATTAGAGAAAATGTTTTGAAAACTGCACTTAGTCGTGATCGCCAGCTATTTATTCTGGTTTATTATCTAGAGCTGGTTGTGGATGTATTTGCACATTCTGATCGTATCCGTGCCTCATACGTGGTTGTGTCGCTAGTTTTGTGGCTTTCTGTTTAGGGTTTGGGCGTGGTCGTAGGAGCTCGAGCTGGTCGTACCAGTCTTCGACTCGCTTGCATACGCTCGACCAAACTCTCTCGACCACTTGTTTTCGATCGGATATCAGACCTGTGTGGTCGTGGTCGTCGCTGAGTGTCAGCTGAGATATCCGCGAGAAAACAACAAATCCATATGTGCAAATACCCTAAATTGCATTTGAGATGATTTTTGTGTTGGATATTTTGACAACAGGAAAGTTTTTGAGTTTTATAGAAATATCTAGGCATTTCTAGGTCTTGCTCCTATTGACAAAATTATAGTTCTCTGAGTTATCTTTCCAACAAGCCAAAAATTACCTCAATCAGATCTCTGGATCAAAAGTTATGTTTATTTTACTGTCAGTGTGCAGTGGTCGAACATTGTCCGGCCTGTACAAATTTTTTCAGCCTTTTGCATAATGAAACTAGAGACATTTGCATCCGTCCGGGCCTTTTGTCCGGGAAGGCCAGACTTTGTCCGATATGGCCGGACATTGTCCGGGCTGTACAAATTATTTGAGTCGAGAAATGAAACAGAGACAAATGCAACCGTCCGGAGCTTTTGTCCGTCATGGCCGGACATTGTCCGGCCTTTATAGAAAAAGCTCTCAACGGTCACTGACACGTTGCAACGGCTGTTTTCATTGAACTAGTTGGACAATGTCTGAAGTGGTCGGACAATGTCCGACCTGTACAAATCTAGTTCAGTTTGTTGCAAACGGCTAGTTTTTCTTTGAGGCTATAAATACTTCGTGTTTGGCTTCATTTGTTAGTGCTCAAAGAGTTCATATACCAGCTGAAAACCTAGCCAAGTCAATTGAATTTGAGTTATTGCATTTAGAGACTAGAATTGAGCCCAAATCTTGAGTAGATTTGAGAGAGAGCAAATTAGGTGAGGTTAATAGTGCTTAGTGCACTTCAATCACCATTTGCATACTAGTGCTAGAGTGTTGAGCATCTCATTTGCATCTTTGAGCTTCTAGCACGAGATTCGTTCAAGCGAAAGCGCATCCGGCTTGTTACTCTTGGCGATCGCCTTCGCCTAGATGGTGTCGGAGGAGAGTCGCGATCTCTCCATTGAAGTTTGTCGGAGAGGCCGGCAAAAGCTTGTAAAGGGTTTGGTGCTCGCCTATCCGGTGTGGAGAAGGAGCAACCCTAGTGAGATATCCTTCATGGATATAGAAGCGAAGCTCATGAGTGAGCGCTTCAACGAGGAGTAGGGGAGACCGGGCGAGTCTCCGAAACTTCGGTAAAAATATTGTGTCAATTGCGTATCTCTTATTTGCTTTATATTCATCTTGACACAATTGCTAAATTTACTAATGTTGCATGTGTGGTTGAATATTTTATATGGCTGAATGCAACTAGTTGATTAAATTGTTTTAAGCCTCATTGTATAATCTAGGTTTCACAATTATCTTGTTGAAATTACTTAGTGGGGAAAGAATTTTTAAAAGCCTCCTAATCAACCCCCCTCTAGTCGGCATTCTTGATCCTACACACTCGTCATTGCCCTTACCATCATGGTCATAGGGATGCTTGTGGTCAAAACCGGCAGAATAGAGGCTTGTGTGCATGAAGGCCACACAGATGGCGCAATAGTTGCCACCACCTCTGCGGGGATACGTGGTGCTACAGTTGGTGTCACAGTTGCCACTGTAGTCACCACCACCGCCGTGGGAATGGTGGATGGCCTAATTTGCAAGGCCGTAGGCCTGACAGAGCCTTTGGTCGTAGGGTGGCCATTCTTCAATTTCTTCGATGAAGGACCACTTGAGGATCCTACATCGTCACCTGTCCGCCTTTTCTGGGTAGCTTGGCGCTCGAACAATTGTAGAAACCAAAATGAGCTACTTTGTTAACTCCTATTTGAAATAAGACGTGCAGATTTGCCAAAAAAAAAGTACCTTTCGACGTGCCTGCGCAAAGTCGTCAGTGTTGCCGACCATGCTCTCCGGCCTCGGTCCACTGATATCGCCTTCTGTGACCACGTTGTAGGTCTTCAAGAGAGAATTTGTCCTCCTATCGACCTCAAAAGTAGGCAAGACTGTTAAGAAAAGAACATTCAACAATTTTCAAAAATGCTTCAGTTCAAATAAGTCAAAAACGAACTGAAAGAAAGTACCATTATGAGTGATTGGACAATTACCAGGGTACTGATCCGTGGAGCTATCCTCAATTTTCCTGACTTCCCAGGCAGGATGTAGCCTCTTCCTCAGAGGGCTGATCCGGTTCTTCACAAAGCCCCGGATCACATCACGGGTGGTTAAGCCCTCATTCATCAGGTGACGGATCACCTGGGCCTGCCTCTTCTACTCGTCATTGAGGGGAGGGGCAGAATCCCTTTCTTTGCTCTTCTCTAGTCGACGGTTTTCAAACTAGAGATGGCTCTCTTCAGGAGCTACCATGCGCCGTGCTGCCCATGATATTCGCCAACAGCAACGAGTGCATCACAATCGACACGACATGGAAGGTAACTATTTTAGTTGGAATGACGATCTGTTTGCTAAGGTATAATTTTCCATCCCATCCTTTTCTGGTGCATATGATGCAAACGCTTACTTAGATTGGGAGATGACTGTTGAACAAAAATTTAATTCCTATCTGGTTCCTGAAATTCACAGAGTTAGGCAAGCCACCAGTGAGTTTAAAAATTTTGCTATCATTTGGTGGAACAAAATAGTGAACCTTGGGGTAGAGCCTGATACTTGGGATAGCTTGAAGCGAGCTATGCGGAATAGATTTGTTCATCCTTCTTATAAACGTGATTTACTTAAGAAATTACAACGCTTGAATCAGGGGAATAAATCTGTAGAGGAATACTACCAAGAGTTGCAAATAGGCATGTTGCGTTGTGGAGTAGTGGAGGCTCAGGAGGAAAAGAAGGCTCATTTTTCTGGGGGTTTACGACGTCAAATTCAGGACATTATTCATTACAAGGATTATAATAATATCAATAGGTTGTTCCAGCTTGCTATGTTGGTAAAAAAGAGTTATAGGGACGACACGGACAACCAAGGACAAGAAGCAATTTCGGTGGTACCTCCGCATCAAGGCCGACGCAGGGCAAGCCAAACCTACCCCATCTTCTTCTTTTCGGTCTGCTGCACCTTCAACAAATAGGACACGATCAACAGCACCACCTCCACCTCCACGAACTTCTGAGGTGAGCAAAACTTCTAATGTGCAGGCGCCAGCAAATAGCTCTTCATTGGTTGCTTCCACGGGTCGCACGACAGGGATTGTGTGCCACCGCTGCAAGGGAATGGGACATGTCATGAAGGACTACCCAAGTCAGCGTGCATACATTGCTACTGAGGATGGTGGGTACATTAGTGCAAGTGATCTGGAAGATGAATTAGTTCTTGCAGCTAACCATGCAGGTGATGATGAGTTTGAACATGATGCGGAAACTTTAGGCACTGTAGCGACAGATAACTACCGGACCTTTATTGTGCAGCGAGTGTTGAGCACACAAATGGAGCAAGCAGAGAGAGCCCAATGCCACAATTTGTTTCAGATGTTCCTCATTGTCAAGGACCGACGTGTTAGAACCATAATTGATGGTGGGAGCTGCAACAATTTGGTGAGTTTAGATCTGGTCAAGAAGCTTGGCTTGACCACACGTGCATATCCCCATCCATACCATGTTCAGTGGTTCAACAACAGCGGTAAAGTAAAAGTAACACAAACTGCAAGACTACAATTTTTCATTGGATCATACCATGATGTTGCTGATTTTGATGTAGTACCTATGCAAGCATGTTCACTTTTATTAGACCGACAGAATATGATACTGATGCAACTCATCATAGTAGAAGTAACAAATATACTTTTGTGCACAAAGGAAAGAAAATTACTTTACTTCCTATGACACCTTCTGAAATTGTGCACTTTGATAAAGAAAGAACTGAAAATGAGAAAAAGGAGAATGCTTTGAAATCTGAAAGTAAACAAATAGCGAAAAATGTTGCACCATCTAGCTCTAAGGCCGCTAAAATTAAGTTGAAGAGTGGAGTTCTCCTTGCAACCAAATCTAACCTTGTTGAAATTGAAGAGAATGATGTGATGTACTATGCTTTGATATGCAAAGATGCTTTATTTTTACTTGATGATATATCTAGCACTTTGCCCCCTCCTATCACTAACCTTTTGCATGAGTATGAGGATGTTTTTCCCACTGAGATACCCCCGGGGCTGCCACCAATTAGAGGTATTGAGCACCAAATCGACTTGATTCTGGGAGCATCATTACCAAATCGTGCTGCGTATAGGACAAATCCAGAGGAAACAAAGGAAATTCAGCAACAAGTCCAAGAGCTTTTGGACCATGGGTACGAGCCTTAGTCCTTACGTTGTTCCTGTGCTTTTGGTTCCAAAGAAAGATGGTAGTTGGCGTATGTGTGTACACTATAGAGCCATTAACAATATTACAATAAGTTATCATCATCCTATTCCTAGGTTAGACGACATGCTTGATGAGTTAAGTGGTTCTATTATTTTCACAAAGGTTGACTTGCGTAGTAGATACCACCAAATAAAAATGAAATTGAGAGATGAATGGAAAACTGCATTTAAAACTAAGTTCGGGCTTTATGAGTGGTTAGTAATGCCTTTTGGTTTAACTAATGCTCTGAGCACTTTCATGCGTTTGATGAACGAGGTTTTACGTGCTTTCATTGGAAAATTTGTGGTGGTTTACTTTGATGATATCTTGATTTATAGCAAGTCTTTGGATGCACATGTTGAGCATTTGCGTGCTGTTTTTAACGCTTTGAGAGATGCACGCTTGTTTGGTAATCTTGAGAAGTGCACCTTTTGCACGGATCAAGTTTCTTTTCTTGGATATGTTGTTACTCCACAGGGAATCGAGGTGGATGAAACAAAAATTGAAGCTATCAAGAGCTGGCCGACCCCTGAGACAGTCACCCAGGTGCGTAGTTTTCATGGTCTTGCAGGTTTCTATCGACGCTTTGTGAAAGATTTCAGCACCATTGCTGCCCCGCTGAATGAGTTGACAAAGAAGGGCATTCCTTTCCGATGGGGGCCAGCACAAGAACAAGCTTTCAACACGCTTAAGGAGAAGCTTACACATGCACCTCTACTCCAACTTCCAGATTTTGGTAACACTTTTGAAATAGAATGTGATGCTAGCGGAATTGGAATAGGAGGAGTGCTGCTGCAAGAAGGTAAGCCTGTTGCCTACTTTAGTGAGAAGTTGAATGAGCCATCTCTGAATTACTCCACTTATGATAAGGAATTGTATGCTTTAGTGTGAGTTTTGGAATCTTGGCAACATTATCTTTGGCCTAAGGAATTTGTTATTCACTCTGATCATGAATCTTTGAAACACATTAGAAGTCAAGGCAAACTGAATAAACGACATGCTAAATGGGTTGAATTCATAGTGTCATTTCCATATGTCATTAAACATAAAAAGGGAAAAGAAAATGTTATTGCTGATGCTTTGTCTAGGCGTTATACCATGTTGTCACAACTAGATCACAAGATTTTTGGCCTAGAAACGATCAAAGAGTTATATGCCACTGATTTGGATTTTAAAGAAGCTTTTGAAAATTGTAAGGAAGGGAGAACATGGAATAAATATGTGCTGAATGATGGATTGCTTTATCGTGCTAACAAGCTATGCGTTCCAGCTAGCTTCGTTGGCCTTTTATTTTTGCAGAAAGCACATGGAGGTGGTTTGATGGGTCATTTTGGAGTTAAGAAAACTGAAGATGTGCTGTCCACTCACTTCTTTTGGCCTAAGATGAGAAGCGACGTCGAACGCTACGTGTCACGCTGCACTACTTGCAACAAAGCTAAGTCTCGCTTAAATCCATATGGTCTTTATATGCCTCTTCCTATTCCTTGCGCTCCTTGGGAGGACATTTCGATGGACTTTGTTTTAGATTTGCCTAGGACCAAAAGGGGGAGGGATAGTATTTTTGTGGTTGTGGATCGTTTTTCTAAAATGGCACATTTCATACCTTGTCATAAGAGTGATGATGCTACACGTATTGTTGAATTGTTTTTCCGTGAGATTGTACGCATACATGGAGTGCCAAACACTATTGTTTCAGATTGTGATGCGAAGTTTTTGAGTCATTTTTGGAGAAGCTTGTGGAATAAATTGGGTACGAAGCTGCTGTTTTTTACTACATGTCATCCTCAAACAGATGGACAAACTGAGGTTGTCAACTGCACATTGTCCACCATGTTGCGGGTTGTTCTAAAGAAGTATTTGAAGATGTAGGAAGAGTGTTTACCACACATTGAGTTTGCTTATAACAGATCGGTACACTCCACCACCAAGGTAAGTCCTTTTAAGGTAGTGTATGGTTTTAACCCTCGTGTTTCAATTGATTTTTTGCCTTTGCCTACATCTGAGAGAATGAATTTTGATGCTAAAAAGCGCGCTGAATTTGTACTCAAACTGCATGAAACAGCTAAGAAAAACATAGAGCGAATGAATGAAAAGTATAGGATTGCGGGCACAAGGTAGGAAAGAAGTAAAACTTGAATCAGGTGATTTAGTTTGGTTACACTTGAGAAAAGATAGGTTTCCAGAACCACGAAAGTCTAAACTAATGCCTCGAGCTGATGGTCCTTTTAAAATACTTGAGAAGATTAATGATAATGCATATAAACTTGAGTTGCCTGTAGATTTTGGGATTAGTCCCACATTTAACATTTCAGATTTGAAGCCGTACTTGGCAGAGGAAGACAAGCGTGAGCCGAGGACGGCTCCACTTCAAGAGGGGGAGGATGATGGGGACATCACTCCTTCGGATACACGCACCAACCATAATCCTCCGCTTGTTACACAAGGACCAATAACGCGCAGCCGAGCCCGATTGTTACATTGCCAGGTGAACTCGTTCCTAAGTTTATATATATATGGTTTTGAGAATGGTTTACTACCTAATGGTAGGAGACCACAGAAAGAGATCTGAGTCCTTTGTTTATGCCTTTCCATGATCGCAAGAGACCACAGAGAGAGATTTGAGTTATTTTCCTATGCCTTTCTGAGGTCACACGAGACCACGGGAAGAGAACTAAGTTATTTTCTTATATCTTTCCATGGTCGCAAGAGACCACAGAGAGAGATCGGGGGATAGTCCAAGACATTCATGGCATAGCCCAATCCATTTTGTCAGATTAGACACAAAGGCCTGTCATGGATGATTATCTCGTAATTGAGGTCGCCGACTTCTGTGGTAGCAATGCTTGTTGTCGCAGAGTTTGTGGTCTCCCATATTATGCTACCCGTGGCCTCTCTGGCCACGGAGATATTTGACCACAGTCACCCTAGTTGCGGAGGTATGATAATCCCCGTTACATGGTCATAGCTTGTACGCAACCATAACACAAAAGAGTTATTAGAATTGGAGGTATCTCCAATCAAGAGGGTTTGGTCGAGACTTACTGACCATGGTTGAAGAGTTGTATGGTTACACCATAACCGCACTCTATCCAATATTCTTAGGATAATACTCTGTCCATTGATAGGATAAGAATAATTACGCAGTTGTTCATGGCTGTGCAGTTATCCATAAACTGTCAATAGGATAAGGATTAATGTGCAATTATCCATAACCGCACATTCTAACTGGCGGACAGCAACTATTTACAACCATTGTGCAATTATCGCTGAAGCGTCATTTCAATCAAGCAACTGGCGTCCTCTTCAACAAGTATAAAAAGGAGGTTAAGGCTTGAGGGACGGGGAGAGGATCGATCCATGAAGTCTAGTACAATACTGGGGGATTAGACTCAATAACAGATACTTTGTAATTCCATTATTCTTATAGTGAGAATATAACAGGAGTAAGGCTATTACTTAGACTACGAGAGCCCGAACTTGTATAAACACAGTGTGTTCATGTATCCATATTTACAATAATTTCTCTTTGGTGATTGTTAGATACTACCTCCCTATAAAACAAACTATATTCTTGTAAGTTCGGCTTCGGATCTTGTCCCAATCGTCGACAGCTACTCCAAGACATGATAATAATATGGGGGACAATGATGGTTTGCATTTATTCTTGCCCCATACATATAAGCAATTATGCTTGCAACTGCTCAAGTTGAATATCAGCAACTACAAGGGATAAATAATGATTTACAACATAGAACTTTTAGTTATTTTTATGAAGTATATAGCAAACTTTTAAAATAGTAGTAATATCGGACAAATATCGAAATCCAATCTATAAGTACATTTGATAATAATTTGAGTCATATTTAAATCCAGAAAATATCCGAATTTGATCTGAGCTCGTTTTCAAAGTTCGAAATATTGAAATCCAGACAATATCCGAGTTTGTTTTTGCAAATTCTGCAAAAATAGATGAAATTCTGTGCCCTTGTAGAAAATGTGTTACTTGTGATTAGAGACAAGTTGAAGTTGTTTATGAATACTTGATTCGTGATGGGTTTTTACTTACTAATATTATCCAAGTAAACAAATTGTGAACTTTCACTTGTAGATCCAAGATGATACTACAATAGGTGGTGGTTCATCTCGTGTTTTAGATATATCTAATTCTAACATTTTATTTACCTGGTTAGTTATTATTTTTGATTGTCTTGTTTTGTTATTAATAAAAAATGCTTACAGATGAAAGGGACGAGAATTAGTTGAAACTAAGCAGAAATACTTAATACTATTATACAAGTGAGGTGTTATCAACACAATCCACATGTTATTCATTTTCTAAATATTAAGTGTATGTTAATTGTGCATTGAAATAGTAGCTCACTTTCAGATGATTAATTTTTTATCAAGTGTATGCAAATCATGTCACAACCAATACAATTTTCTCATTCACATAAGCAACAAGTTGTATTTGTTATACAACAATCGACCAACTATTTTTTATTATAATTTCCATATATTTTAGAAGTTACTTAAATCAAAAGTTATTGATTTGTATTTATCTCAAGACTATTGTAATCGATATATTTTCTCATGCAGGTGGTTAACAGTAAGATGGTAAAAGCATATGAAGTGATGAAGATATTTTACGTTATAGGAGTAGTTTGAAAGTGTAATATTTTAATTTTGATAGTTATAGTTGGAACAGAATATATAGATGTAGGAATATTATATACGGGTATACATTTGGTGTAAATAATTCTTAAGTGATATTTTTCTGGCAATTTATTCAGCGGTACTATATCTATTTTGGTTAGTTTTATCAATTGAATAATTTGTAACCATTACGAATCTCGTCAATGGCTATATAAAGGAAAGAATTCAATATAATATATAATTGTGTCAGTTATCCTTTGTTTGATAATTTTTTTTGCAAAATGTGGTGTGATTTATGTTAGGATAGTGTGCATATTATAGTTTTTGTTGTTATATTGTTGCCTAATTACTAAATATATATATATTTAAAATTAATTATTGACACAATCCCAACGGTACATTCACTACAAATAATTCACATATTCAAATTTGAATGTCTAAATTCTCAATGACAGATCAGTTGGTAATAATTTATTTCAAATAGTTATACAACTTGCAATAATGTATTACACGTGGATATACAGGTGGGAAAAGTTCAAATTTTCTAAGAGATTTACAGTTGGGAATACTCTTTGTCTGACCTACAACTGGGAAAAAAATATTTCAAATAGTTGTATAATTTGGAATAATATATTACAAGTGGACATATAGGTGAGAAAAATTTAAACTTTCCAAGCGACCTACAGCTGGGAATACTCTTTGTCATTGGACCTACAGTTGAGAAATTTTTTTGTAGCACCTTTCCCCAACTGTAGCAAACCTTATTTTTAGCAGTTAAAACGTTGCCAATACTAATTTTTACCGGTTGTTCTATTGTTAGCATTGAAGTACTATTTTATAGTGCGACCTTGAGTTACCCATAAGACGGTCATTTTAGGTCCTTTGTGATCATTTTTGTAAGAACATTGAGAATACTTACTTCGATTCAAATTGAGAATGTCGAGCAATGTTTGCTGTTGAGGACACAAGCCCACAACAAGTCCTCTTATTTGCAACAATTTACACCACCTCTCTTTTTCTATTCTATGTGTCTTGGTCCCTCTATTTGTATGAGATTTGCAATCTTACCCATTATATCGTATTTCGCTACTTAGACTGACATAACCAGTAGCGGAGAGAACAAATCAAAACATCTTTATGGCAAACTATGCCTGTGTAAGCACATAAGCTTCTCAAATTACATACATTTCAACCACGTCATGCAACCTTATACGTAGGCGGCTATGGTAAAGCATGATTAAGTATTCTGCATGGGTCGCATGATTTTCCCCTTATTCACTGATTTGTTCCCCATCACCTAACGTGCTCCATCACCTAAATTAACAAAGACTATACGATGGAAAGCAAAGGACTCGAACAGCAAAACTAGAAAAAGGATCTATCTTAAAATTGTTATAAATCGAGGAACTGTAGTAAAAAACTCCACATATTGCCAAGCGGATGCCACATCAGTCACACCCGCACGGAACCTGAGTAGGGCTGGAAACGAGCCGAGCTCGAGCGAGCCCAGGCAGGCTCGGCTCGGGCTCGATAGTGTATTGGGCTCGGCTCGGGCTCGGCTCGAAACATTAACAAGCTCGGAACCAAGCTCGGGCTCGGCTCGACAAAGCTCGATAAAGCTCGATAGAGCTCGATAGAGCTCGATTAGATTCACTCTATACACAAATACATGCTTTCTCAATTGGGCTCGCTCGAGCTCGATTAGGCTCGGCTCGAAAATATGCATTACAATTTAACTAGAAAATATAGAATCTTCTTCATGACAATAATAAATTAATAGCATAACAATTCATAATTTCAATTAAGAAAACCAAAATGCAGAGTTTCAATATAGCATAATAAACTAACAATATAGAATCTTCTGAGACAATTCAAACTTTCAACTAAGAGAAACAAAATGCATTATAAGATCTTCAAAATACATCAAATTTGTGCAACTTCAATTGAATCTTGGTCTCCAGACTCCAGCTTGATAATCAAAGTGCAGCATGTAAAGAAGTGAAGCATGTGAAATCATCGTTCTTCAGATCCAATGCAGCCTGCAAAATGATGTATTGTTCTTAATGATTGTTTTGTCATGTAATGATGTAATCAAGTAAATAACAACTTAAATAGCATACAAATGTTCATGTAAAGAAGCAAATCACTAGTTACTGCCCACAGCCGAAGTATCTGAAGGATTGCTTTTGATTAGTGCGATCTCTTCAACATCATCTTCCATTGGTGACTCCTGACATGAAATAGAAAACAATTAGAAATGATAAAAAATTATTTACCATTTGATGAAAACAGTTTTGAAATGAAGAAGTTAAAACTTACCAATTTCTTCAACTTATGATGGTTACCTCTAATCCAACTAGAGGTACACACTAAAGCTTGCACCATTGTTGGGTTTAGCGAGCTACGATAGTCGTCAAGAACTCTTCCTCCGGCACTAAAGGCTGACTCTGAAGAGATGGTGCTAATAGGTATGGTCAGTATATCTCTTGCCATCTTAGACACTATAGGATACTTCGATGCATTCATCTTCCACCATGTGAGTACATCGAAAGGTTTTGCATCACACACTTCATTCATGTCTTCTAAGTACATCTTCAAATCAGTTTTTGAAGGTTGTGCAGCAGAACTAGTTTTGATGAACTCATGAAACTGGCAAGAAAATGAGACCACAGTACTAGCACTACTCGAACTCGATGCAAGCCCACAAGTACTGGCACTAGCTTCTTGATGTGAAATGCTTTGCTTATACTCGCTTTCATATATGGCATAGAACTCATCCAATGTAGCATTTACAGATGCAAGTTTTTGTTCAAGATCGCCATTAGAAAACATGACTGGAAAAGAGAAATCAATCATTCTCATCTTGTACCTTGGGTCAAGAATTGTGGCAATAGGAAGAAGATTTGTGCACTCTGGTCCCCAATATTTCTCAAATTTAAGAAGCATAGCATGTGCCACTTCCTCCAAGCATGCATTTGATGAATTGGACAAATCAAACAACACTTTCTTGATGTTAACAATTTCAGAAAAAACCATATTAGCTGTAGGATAAGTTGACCCATAAAACATATTGGTAGCCAAATGTAGAGCAAACAATACATTCTTGACTTGTGCATATAACTCCCATTCCTCCTCAAGTGGTTGCCACTTGTAGTTGGCATCTTCAACTGCATATATTTCAATAGCAGGTCTGAAATAGAAGGCACTATCAAGCATCTTATAAGTGGAGCCCCATCTAGTGCACACATCTAGACATAATTTTCTCTTTAGATCAAGCTTAAGTGACTTGGCAATGGCTGTGAGTTTATACAAGCGAGTATTGGATTTCTTGAAGTACTTCACAGTCTCCCTAATCTTGCTAATCAAGCTCTCCAATGGTTTCAAACCATCATTTACAAGCAAATTCAGAATGTGTGCACAACATCTCACATGAAAAATTTTTCCATTAAAGGACAATACACCCCTAGCACTTAACTTAGCAAGCAACAATTTTGCAGCAACATCATTGCTAGAGGCATTATCAAAAGTAATGGTAGCTATCTTGTCTTCAATTTTCCAATCAGCTAAACATTCAGAAATAGCTTGAGACATAACTATTCCACTGTGGGGAGGCTCTAACTCAACAAAATTAATGATGCGCACTGTAATGTCCAATCAGCATCAACATAGTGTGCAACTAAACTCATATAGCAAAGAGTCTGATTAGATGTCCAAAGATCACATGTGAGACTTATTTTGTTAACATGCCTAAAACTTTTCTTCAATTTTGCCTTCTCAGATTCAAAAAGTTTAAGACAATCAGCTCTAGTAGTCTTTCTAGAAACCTTTTGGTAAGAATGATTCAATGTTTTTAACAAAGCATTGAACCAAGTATATTCCACGATTCTAAAGGGCAACTCATGAACAACAACCATGGTAGCAATTAACTCACGTATCTTAGCATGATCATATCCAGTAGAAGAACCAACAGGGGGAAGAATGAAATCACCTTCCGCAACCAAAGGAAAACTCATGAGTTTCTGCTTTTTTATTTGCATTTGTTGAATGTTGTGAACATTGCAAGCTCCTAAATGTCATTTCATTGTTGATGTAGTGCCACTTTTGTTCTTTGCTAACTTTGTTCCACATGCCTTGCACTTGACCTTTTCTTCCATCACTCCCCTCTCCTTTTTGGATGCCGCCAAAACTGATTCGAAGTGTTGCCATACATTAGAGGTTTTCTTTCGTGAGATTGTTGTATTTTCAGAGCCGTCTTCTACCTTCACAACATCAGTAGCTGTAGCTCCCTTTGCTCCCTCCTGCCCATCACTATCAGCCGTATCAACCCTCAAATTTGATGGATCACCAGATTGTTGGGAATGTAGTTCTTCTGATATCTACAATCACATATTACAGTATTAAAATTTGTGGGTCAAGTGATCAACCATGGATTACTATGAAAGCATGAAACCATGAGAATTTGCAACTCACCTCAAGCGATGGTTGCTGCTCCATTGTGCTGCCTACTGTTGACTGTTGAGAGGACTTTACTTCCAAATCCAGCGTCTAAACAAAATATTAAAGATATGTTCAAAGTTATTATAAGTTGTGAAATGTGTATCAATATTCAATCAGAGACAAGTTTTGTAGTGACCATCTGTTGAGAGGACTCATTCCATATATTTAAACAAAGACAACTCCCCAGGCCCCAAACACCCAAAAAAAATGGTATCAAAAATGATATCAAGATTCAATAATAATGGAACTGCTCTAAAGATGTAGGTTTGCCAATTGTGCCAACAGCCAACATACGTGAACGGTTAATCTACCAATGGCAATTCCATACAGGTACATGCTATTGCTATGTCCAGGAGGTCATTTGCTAAAATATGCAGTGAAGCAATTTTATATTGGATGTCTGAAAATGTGAAACTCGGCAAACATCCACTGATCCACACCCTAACTCACTAGATGGGCAACTCTACATTCTTAGCAAGGTTCAAGTTGAACGGTGAATCTAGCAATGGCAACAGAAAGCAATGCTCTGCTCATACCTTTACAGCATAATACCAAATAAGAAATCAATGCTCATTGCTCTGCTCCTTCACAGGCAGCATAATACCAATTACCAAATAAGAAAGCAATGCTCTGCTTACCAATTCTGATTTTTGAAGGAGGCTGCGAGCCTGCGATGCCGCTGCTCCTCGTGCAGTCGTGCCGCCCCTCCCCGACGCTGCCGCAGCCGCTCCCCGCGCCGCCGCCGCACCTCCCCTCCGGGCTCCGGCCCTCCCGCAGACCCGCACGCCGCCGCAAGCCCGCAACTCCCCTCCGGCCGTCCCGCCGCCGCACCTCCCCTCCGGGCTCCGGCCCTCCCGCACGCCGCCGCAACCGCTCCCTGCGCCGCTGCCGCACCGCAACCGCTACCCACGCCGCCGCCGCTCCCCTATGCCTCCACCGCAGCTCCCCCACGCCGCTGTAGCCGCTCCCCCATGCCGCCGACGGCGCCGAGAAGAAATTTCACTCCGCCGGCTAGGGTTGGGAATTTGGGATTCGGGAATTGGGAGAATGGGACTCACGGTCTCAGTCTCACGGTCACTACTCAATAGATCACGGGCTCATGGGCTCACGGGCTCACTGCTACTGTTCGGAAACAAAAGGGGGAAATTGGACTGTGGGCTGTGGCCTGTGGGCTGTGGCCTGTGGGCTGGGCTGTCAGTCTGTCACGGGCTTTAAATATAATTCGAGTTTTAACGAGCCGAGCTCGAGCGAGCTCGGGAAGGCTCGGGCTCGGCTCGAATACTCACTCGAGCTTCACTTCAGGCTCGAGCTCGACTCGTTAAGAGCTCGAGCCGAGCTCGAGTCGAGCCGAGCTTCCATCCGATCCCGAATAGCTCGCGAGTTTCGATCTTTTTGTCCAGCCCTAAACCTCAGGAAAGAGCACACGCGCGCGCGCACACACACGCGCACACACTTCCCTCACACACACATATACACTTCCCTGAAGCCCACAGACTCCACCCACCTTTCCCCACCCGAGCCGAGGCCTCGCCTTCCCGCCGCCGCCATGGCCGCCGCCGACGGGGACTCGTCGGCGCGATCCCCTAGTAAGCACTCCTCTTCGCGCTCGCCGCCGCCCCCACCCCTACCCCAAATTCAATTTCTTGGTTGCTCAGTAGAACGATCGCTAGGGCCACGGCTTATGACTTGCACGTTCTTTGAGATCTTGGCATGGTTAGAAGGTAGTTTTGGTGGCTGTTTTTGGTGTTTTTGGTTGGGGGATTAGATTTTGTTCTTGGGGGTTTGGGATTTAGGGTTTGCTTGGGGTTCGATTTGTTGCAGGTTTCTTTTCGTTTCTTGATTTGCATGTCCACTTATGGCCTTACCTAGATTGGATTCTTGCTGACGCTGCATTTGGTTGCTCTTGGGATTTAGGGTCTGGATTAGCTTAAGTTCTTGGGAGTTTTGGGATCTGGATTAGCTTGGGTTCTTGGGGGTATGGGGATTTAGCGTTTGGGATTGCGATTGATTGATGATGGTCGGGGTCTCAGGGATAGCGGGAGCTTATCTCTGTCAATCGACGGCAACCCTAAACGAAACCCCAACTGTAATTTCCCAGGCGGCTGTTGAGATCGCCTGCGTGGTGTCCCACATCTCAGTCGGGACCTTAATTTCTTTATCTGAATGTCTATGCTGAAAAATGTTGCTGTTTTCTTATTTTCTGGGCAGTTCTTGGGTGATGCAAAGTGATTGCTATGTCCTCAGCCACAAATAAGTGCTATTATCTTATTGTCTCGTTGTTATGTACTTGCTCTCAAATGCTTTGCTTTATATATCCAGTGCATAAGCATAGCAGTATGGTAAGGACTATGAATATCTATAACTGGTTCACTTATGCAGATGGTCTGCTTGTGTGGATGTGAGTGTGGGTGCATAATGTTTTAGCGGAGTCAACTATATTGCTTGACACAACCCTTGTTCTTTGTTTTTTCTTTTAGGTTATCTTTTGTTGGGTAGTTTACGCCTCATTGGGAGGCAATAACAATCGATGCTTTTAGTGTCATTTTCTTTATTTCGTACTGTTAGTGACCCATTGCTTGTCATAAAACATTTCATTTTCATTTTAAGAATGTCTGTCATACTGCCAGTGTGTATCAACTAGCATTGTGTGGAACAATCATACTGTTTGGCTTATAGCATGTGCATAACTTGTTCTTTCTGTGTACCAAGTAAAAAATTTACTACTGAAAAGAATGATACATGTCAAGCCTATGATTTTGACCTTCGAGCAACAAATAGTATTATCTGCTTGTTCACTGATTTTAGTTGCATGGTAGTTTATTTGCATATATATTTGAAGTTTTGAGTAGCTACTCCACATTAGAAGGTCCCATGTAAGACCATACACTGCTTGTAGACTAAGTGATGGGTTGATTACCTGCTTACTATTCACTACATTTTAAAAGGTGTTTTAGTGCCTTGCCTGAACATGAAACATCTTGTGCATTCTATTTATAAGCGCCTTCTCGAATCTAGACATCGTAATGTTCTTTCATTCACCTTTACAAATGAAGTAATAAGGTAAGAACTAGAAAAGTTGAGTTTCTTCCGATCTATTCAAGCTATTAGATGTTTGTAGACAGGTTGTCTCCTATTAACCATATGAAAAGAAGATCAGTGGACTCGCTATTCCATTTTTTATGAAATTTAGACTTGTGTTAGCTACCATTACCTGCTATATGTAATCATTCTGCTGTTTTTGCAGGCATGTATTACCGCAGACAAAAGAAATTGACTACTGAGCACAATGGTGTATTTACACCTGGACTTGCAACTTATTCCAATGGCTTTGTAATTCCTTCTGTTTTAAATAGGATTGATGGTGGGAAATACGGCAGTGTTACCAAGGAATTTGAAGCTATTTGTTCTCGAAGGATGCAGATGATTAACTTCCTTTCAAATCTGCATCATTCTGCTGGAAAATCTGTGATAAATAGTAGAATGGAAGATCCTAAAATGGCTAAAGGTTTAATAGAGCAAACAGAAGGAAAAGAAAGCACAGAAGTAATAGTTATTGATTCAGATGATGAGGATGGAAACGCAGCAGGGAACAAAGAACCGATACCTTCTGATAGAAACAAACAGATGAAAACCTCTAATGATGATAGTCTCAGGGCTTGGCTGCGGTCCAATGTGAAAGACAGATTAAAACAAGCCATGCATATTGAGCAAGGAGGCAGTAACACTCAAATCATTCCATATGGTCAGGACGCAGCTTTGGTGAATCAGTTTCCTTTGCAAACCAGCTGGCAACCCTCTGTTCAGTATCAGAAGGTTGTATTACAGAAAGTGCCTGAGGAGGAGCACATTCAAGATCTTGCAGTATGTGCCTTACACCTGCTGTTTTTAACTGAACATTTACTTTACATACTAGTACTATTAGTATCAAATCACCGTGTAACATTGTTGATCATTCTTGTGGTCTCCCTGGAGCATTTTGATCTTTGTTTTTAGTGCATTTATTATTTATCTGTCTTCCCTCTAGATGTTCCATGCAGTTTGATTGCATCATATGGTCTTCTCTTGTATGGAATGGTATCATTTGATGTTTGTTGAATTCATTCCAGGCTCAAGATGAAAATTTTTGTATTCCAATTGTGTAACTTTTGTTGCTATCTGTAGGCTGTTAGCCATGCAGAGAAGATAGCTGAAACACAAGTTTTTCCTGCTCTTGCTAAGGAGAGAAGCAGAAAGAGGTCAGACCCCAGTTCAGAGGTGAATGGAGCTGTTACTGCTCCAAGAAAGAGAAGAAGAAAAAATGAGCCAAGTCCAGCAACAGTTGTTTCACATCTGGGTCTTCAACAATCTGATCTTCCCTTGGAAAGCTGCGCACCCATGGAGGAAGAGGAGGAAACAGAAAAAGAAAGTGACGGTCTGGATGATCTTTGGAATGACATGTCACTGGCTATGGAAAGCTCAAAGGTACAAGTTGTAATAGCCATGAGGTTTTAACTTCCATTCTGTAATTTTTTCCCTGTTCATTGCTATTTGTGTTGGAAATACATGCCTTTCAAACCAGCTTGTTGTCCCTTGTGATGTTTGAACACTGCTTTGCATAAAACAAACATTCACGAGTAGGGTATTTTGGCTGCTTGCTTCATGCAAGAAATTCTTAGCATGATAAAGTTATATACTTGTTTTTCGTTTCAATTGTACTGATGAAGTCGTGTTTGCTGTTCCAGCTTGACACATTTGAAGAGGCAGCCATTGAACAGGAAGAGGAGGAAGAAGAAGATTGCAATCATTCCTTTGTGCTTAAGGATGATCTAGGCCTCGTATGCCGTGTTTGTGGGGTGATTCAGAAAAAGATTGATACAATATTTGATTATCAGTGGAAAAAGGTCCATGATTTTGTTTAAAATTTGCATTGCTTATGTATATTTTTATTGTCTTTTTGTTATTACTTTGGACGCCTTAGGTGGTTCATTTCAGCAATGACATAGCTTAACTGAGGAGCCAATACATGAGTTAAGCATGGGCATACAATGTGGTACTTTGGTTCATTCTAATGACTAAGAAAAATATGAAACATTTGGCTGTTTTGATGCACATAAACTAATCCACTGGATTATATTGTAATAACTTTTTTAATTGGTAATAATGAACTTCAAAGATGTAAATATTTGCATGAAAAGAAAACCAACTAGGGAAAGTAACTAAGTGAACTTAATGTCTTCCTCCTGATTTCAGGCTACAAGGAGTAGAACAAGCTTCTACGATGCACGCTCCAAGGATGCTGAGGAAGTAGATTTTGGTGCTGTTAAAATCTCTGAAGATTTCATGGCATCAGATATTTCTATTCATCCAAGACATCTGAAACAAATGAGGCCACATCAATTAGAAGGGTTCAACTTCTTGGTTAAAAATTTGGTTACTGACAAACCGGGGGGTTGCATTCTGGCTCATGCTCCTGGTTCAGGGAAAACTTTTATGCTTATAAGTTTTATTCAGAGTTTCCTGGCGAAATATCCTTCTGCAAGGCCCCTTGTTGTGCTTCCTAAAGGGATATTAAGTACATGGAAGAGGGAATTCCAACGGTGGCAAGTTGAGGACATACCACTGTATGATTTCTATTCGGTTAAGGCTGAGAAACGAACTGAACAATTGGAAGTTCTTAACTCTTGGCAAGACAAAATGAGCATACTGTTTCTTGGATACAAGCAGTTCTCCACGATTATCTGCCATGGTGAGGATAGCAAAGTTGCAGCTGCATGCCGGGAAAGGCTGCTTATGGTCCCCAACCTCCTGATACTGGATGAGGGTCATACACCTAGGAATCAGGATACTGATGTGCTAGAATCACTGAACAGAGTGCAGACGCCACGCAAAGTGGTATTGTCAGGTACACTTTTCCAGAATCATGTCCAGGAAGTGTTTAACATCTTGAACCTTGTACGCCCAAAGTTTTTGAAAATGGAGTCATCTCGTGCTGTTGTTAAGCGTGTGATGAGTCAAGTACTAATATCAGGTAACAGGAGGCCTAAAGGGGTTGCTGATAGCGCATTCTTTGAGTCGGTAGAAAATACCCTGCAAAATGATGATAATTTCACAAGGAAAGCTCACGTTATAAGGCACCTTAGGGAATTAACAAAAGATGTGCTTCATTATTATAAAGGTGATTTCTTGGATGAACTGCCGGGTTTAGTAGACTTCAGCGTGTTCCTAAAACTCTCCCCTAAGCAGAAAGAAATTGTTCGGAAGTTAGAATCCTTTGAGAAGTTCAAGCGTAGTGCAGTAGGAACTGCAATGTACATCCATCCTTGCCTGTCAGAGATTTCAGAAGTTGATGCTGCGGATAGGGCTGCCAACTTGAAGGATGCCAACATTGATAGTCTGATTGACTCTATCAATTTGAAAGATGGCGTGAAGGCTAGATTTTTCCTTAATATACTGTCACTTGCTAATTCAGCAGGAGAAAAGTTACTTGCCTTTAGTCAATATATACTTCCTATGAAATTTTTGGAAAGGTTATTGGTTAAGATGAGAGGATGGCATGTAGGAAAGGAGATTTTTATGATCTCAGGTGATACTACTACAGAAGACAGAGAATGGGCAATGGAACAGTTTAACAAATCTGAAGATGCAAAAGTTCTGTTTGGTTCTATTAAGGCATGTGGAGAGGGTATCTCCCTTGTGGGTGCATCAAGGGTTGTCATTCTAGATGTCCACTTGAACCCATCTGTTACCCGCCAGGCAATTGGGCGTGCATTCAGGCCTGGACAAGAGAAGAAAGTATATGTCTACCGGCTTGTAGCTGCTGAAGCACCTGAAGAAAAATTCCATGAAACTGCATTCAAGAAGGAAGTGATACCAAAGCTATGGTTTGAGTGGAGCGAGTACTGCAGCACTGAGGACTTCAAATTGGGCGAGATTGATGTCTATGACTGCGAAGACAAATTATTGGAGAGTAATGCCATCTGCCAAGATATCAAAGCTTTGTATAAAAGGTGAATGCTCTCTCTCTCTCTCTCTCTCTCTCTCTCACACACACACACACACACACACAAAAGCATGATTTTCTTTTTGCAGGTTTGTGATCTCATCGTGAATTCCCTTTGTAGATGATGAGCTGGCTGCTTTACCCATGTACATATTGCAATGCTGATCTCCCAAAATAACTGGTGACTGGAGATTACCATTGTTTTGAAGTAAGGAGATCTTCATTAGAATGTTCTTCACTGCAAGGAACCTGTTCTCCTTATCTTTGCTTATCATCTACATGCTTTTCTTTAACAGCAGCAGTTATTCTGCAGGGCGTTGCAGTGCTCTATTGTGGCCACAAGCTGCATCTCTGCAAACTAGGTTTCCTGTTACTCAGCTGTTTCCTGGCCTGTGTATGAAATAGACATGTCTTGTAATATATGCTGGTGTGGAACATCAATTAGACAGCTGATGCTCGTCTCTTTTCTTTGATCAACATGGTCAGGTTTAACAGCTAATGCTTTTTCCTTGGAAGTGAAAAACAACTAAATAATGCTACTCTGTTCCAACTTGTTTTGTGCTCGACTTATCTGCTGGTTTGTTAGTGGAGTGAATGGGAAGTTTGGACGCCAAAGAGATCTCCAAGAGTGAAGGTAAAGTCTGAAAAGATCAACATGTTTGTGCTCGCTGATCAGCATTTCCTCAGTTTATGTTGATATGCAATCGTGGCTTCTGTAGACTTGCAACAATAAGCTTTAGCTATCAGCCTCGGAGTGTGGTATCATGTAATTTTTCCTCAGGTGCTTCAGCATCTACAAGCTGGTAGACATAAGCTTTCTTTTGTACATGCCTGAACAGGCACGCCCAATTGCCTGGCAGTTAACAGAAGTTCAAGTGGACATGTAGAATGACAAATGTTGATGCACAACCCGCCCCACCCCTCCCCTCCCCCCCCCCCCCCCCCACCCACCCAAAACATGCCCTGATAGAACTTTTGCATCTTCAGATTTGTTTAGTTGTTCCATTGCCCATTCCGTCATCTGTAGCAGTATCACCTGAGATCATAAAAATCTACTTCCCTACATGCCATCCTCATACTAATTAACAGCCTTCCCAGCGGCTGTTATATCCTTTCTTCACTTGTTCAGTTCAGTACTTATATAATCTTGGCTGGATTGCAATCTTGTATGATGCTTCGCTCTTTGTTCATTTCTGAAATCTTGTCTCCAAACAAATAGCTATTGGCTTCTTTGTTCAGCTCATCTTGTTGAAATAGGAGAATTTTGTACGGACATCACCGATGTAAAATAAAAAGTTATAAATAGCGTGCAATAAAAAGTATTGTCAAATTCGACCACAGTCGCCAATCCGTGTGGCGACTTTAACCAGATACTCTTTAGTCGCCAACTGAACTGACGACTGTAAACCACGTCAGCAGTCGCCACCCACAGTCGCCATCCTGGATGGCGAGTGAAGGCTTCCCCCTAAGGTGGTCGAATTTATTGTAGAAATTTGGTTTTTTTTTTGAAATAATCCGAAAAAAATTAACATTCAAAATAACATAGATTACGTGTTTTTTTAATGAAAAACATTAGATGGTCGACCGGCCGACAAACTAAGGAGGAAAAGACTCGTGGTTGATTGATTTGTATATTTCGTGGTTGGTTCAATCTGTCATGTTCCCAAAAACCAAAATAAACATCAAAGAGTTAGTGAAAACGTAAGAGTACTGATGCAATCGAAAATAATACAAATATGAGAATCGAAATCATGTTCCATACAAAGAGAACATAAAAAAAAAAACCTACTGTCGGCCCCTCTTCGGACGATGCCTCTGGTCACGCTGAAACGCTGATGGAGAAAAGGTGCTGCGTAGATGCACTGTCCTCTGCGATGGCTGTCGACCGGGGGGCTGAGCACTCGGCTGACCGAGGCCTGTATCAGGAGCGTCCACCGGGTCCTGCGACGGTGGAGGCACCCCAACAAGCTGTGCAAATGGCAACTGATGTTGGCTCTGATCGGCGTCGTCTCTCATCTGCAACATATCAGTATACTCCGCGTATGATGGGTCGAGGACCACCTGCGGGTCGGCACGGACCGACCAACGTGGAATGTATGGTGAGTGCCTATCGGGAGACGGAAGCGGACCAGCCGACGAGGTAGCCAGATGCTCGCGCACCATCTGCTGCGACATAGCGACGTACTCGTCGTTCGAGTCGAACATGAAGTCGAAGCCCAAGCTAGAATCAGAAGTGTCTGCGGAAGGCAGCACTCGGGGACCCTCAGAGATCCGTACACCACCACGCGACGAGAAGTCCACATGAGGTGCAACACCTGTACGGTACGAGCGAGCTGGGGGCACACCGAGATAAATGGGTGTGGCGATGGTCGTACCTGAAGGGCCGGCTATGTCGGGCCGATGAGCGGCTGACTGCGACGGTGTATGGCTGGGTCGGGCCCGTGGAAGTGGAGGTGCAACAAAAGTCGACGCAATGGCGGCACTCTCAAGGGTCAGCTGCGAGGCGAGTCGGTGAATGTAGGTGATGGCCTTCTGTACTCATCGGGCGTGATAGGCAGACCTGCTTGCCTCCACTGGACTAGCGGTCGTGTCACGGAGGTGATCGCACGGAGGCCGTCAACCTGCAAGACCACAAGACAATGTGATGCGCCAACGGATGCCGATCTTCTGGTGAGAGGGTACGTTTGGTTGGGTGGAACATGACCTAGGCGAAGCGGCTACCAATCCATACAGGCGTGGACGCCGGCAATCGTCAAACCACGATCACAATTTGTTATCAACCGTGCCAAACATGGCTGACCTAACCACGAAGGTCGATTCCTGCGATGCAACCAAAGAAACACAGCAAGAACAAGATAAAAGCAACTAAATTTGCTGGAATTAGACTAAGCTCACACAGTTTGGGGTTCTGAGCTCATTCCTGATGATCTAGCCGATACAAAAGGAATCGAGGAAGTCTCACACGCGCAGTGGATAACTAAACAAAACAAAACCCGAGCAAGAAGAAAGGTAGCGGCGGCCATAAATAGAGCGGTGGCCAGAGGAGGGGCGCTGGCCACGATGGTACCTACACACACACAACCCTAGGAATACATGGGCTTTTGGCCCAAAGAAGAGGTGATGCAGCACCTGGTAGTTTCTGTCCCGTGGTGTATTTTGGCGATTTCCGTCGTTCCTGGCCAAATCTGGCAGTGGGACCAGAACCGTTGGAAAGCTTAGGAGATAAGCTTTCCGTGGAGTGGTGGATCGTTGAAAACGGACTTCGGACGCGAAAGTTACGGCCGTTTGAAGTTGGACTGCTACTGGACTGCCGAAACGGGCTTTTCTGCGGCTTGGGCTTCGACGGTGACTTGGGCTTGGAGTTGGACCTTCCTTGGGGCATTGAGGCTTCTGGCATGAGGCTTTGGACTACTGATGAAGGCTTGAAAGGCACGGCTTGTGGATTGAGGTCTCCATGCATCGAAGAAGTAGTAGGGGAAGGAGCGGTGGTCGCAACTTTGTCAGCGATGTCTTCATCACAATGGGAGGCAGAAATAAAAATAACAAGTAGGTCATGGGCTAGCGGCATGTACCTGTCGGTGTACTTGGGATGCGTGATGTCGGTCGTATGTCTGATGCACGCTCGGAGCAGGCACGTCTGCAGGCGCCGGAGGTGGCGGGCCAATGCGAGCTATGGTGCGAGGGAGGTACCATCAGAGGTAGTCAACGTATGTCGTGGAATTGAACGCCCTCTCCTCACGCACCACATCTATCGCTGCTGTTTGCTCCCAGCAACGAGTGTAAGGAGACTGTCGGTCCTTCCAATTGACAGCCTTCTTGCCCTTGCGACTCTGCCTGCAAAAAAACAAAGGTGTTCAGTTATTTCATAGAGGAAAACCACTATGCGCGGAGATGATCGCGAACTTACTCGTGCTGGTCATGCGACAAACGATGCGGGGCGTCTGGAGGGGGTATCGTCTAGAACAAGCCAAACGGGCGCATCACCCTCCATGGAGCATATACCTCCAACATATGGCTGAAGACAAGAATACATCGAGTGAGCCATAACTCCCGGTCCTCCATACACATTAGAGAGATCCTGCCGCCGGCTGTGCTCTCGATATAGCTTGTCGTCCAAACCCTCCATATAACGCGTGACAGATGCAGCAACTCCAGCTCGCCGCTGTACGCACTGTAGCATGCGTGCACCTGAACTATGGTCCACTGCAGCTCATGCTGCAACCAATGATCCCCCATAGTAGGGCGATCGATCTTGTCCTCCGCATCCTTGGGCGGGTGCCCCTTCGGAAGTGCCACGGGCGCATCGGTGATGAGCGGTCGTCCAACAGGTATGTGCTCATACGACCACAACAAAACAAGTAGAGGACACCCGGCCATGTTCGCCTGCCGGGCACGCCGAACGCAGGCGTCGCACAACCCTCAATACGTCGTACAGAGAACCGCCGAACCCAGCTAATGCACGGGATCTGGTCGATCGGCGTGTCCGTGAGCATCTGCGCCAGTGGAACAAGCCAACAATCCACTGTGTCGCCGTGAGTACCTACAGAAAAGCAAAAAAATAAGAATTAAATTCAACAAGGGAAGGGAAATAGCTGTGCCTATATCATGTTTAAGTATACCAGTGAACATGAAGCCCCCGAACAAGTGCAGAAGATACGCCTCAAAGTGTCGGCTCACAGTCCACTCATCTATATCCGCTAGGCACGTCCTGAAGTGAGCAAGCCAAGTCGCAGGAACTCCGACGTCGTGGTGGAAGGACTCCTGCCCCAAATGTAGTGGATGAAATCTCTCGGTGAACATGCCGTCCCATCTGGTAGGAGTGGGTGGTGGTATCCAGGCTTGCCTGCGAATCGGGAGTCCGAACAACATCGCCACATCTTCCAGGGTAATGGTCATCTCCCCCACCGGAAGTGAAATGTGTGTGTCTCGGGTCTCCACCTCTCCACCAGAGCAGAGAGTAGTGATCGGTCGTGCCTGAAAGACTTCAGTTTGGTGATCGTCCTGGCAAAAGAAAGCAGCCCCACCACCCTCAGCCGTGCGATGTATCTCCTGTCGAGAGGCCAAGACGTGCCGGGCGATCGCAGGCGGAATGGCTGAAGCTCCTCTCCGGATCGCAGCGTCCGAGAACGATGATGATCGTCGTAGTACTGATCGAGTAACTCAGGAAACTATGGACGATCGTGAGCCATGCTTGCAAACATGAACATTAAGTTAGTACATCATCAAATACATAAGAGGAACGAATAAGTGTTGCAAAACATTACTGAGTCATGTTCGATCAGGTCCGGATGCATCAAGACATGTCCTCCTCGTGTGGCCAGGTTGTCGGCAAATGACACACTTTCATAACTCATTGCATTCTGCGTTATCCATGTCATTGCCAATTCGCATTGTTTGCCATCATCCAGGGCCTTTCCGCTCCAAGTGCGGTGGTGGAACATATCGGATCTTGCTTGCCCTACACGACCGATCTCTGTAGTGCTGCTGACTCCCCCAAATCTCAAAGTTTGCAGTCCATGTCTCAGCAAGGTACCGTGAGCCATAGTAAACTGACAGATACGTCTCGCTTGACTTGTTGTCGTGCGCACACGCGGCCATCACATGGGAGCACGGTTTATGCAATAGAGTTGGCTTGTTACAAGTGCACTTGACACCATCTTCGAATGTCACTCCTTGCCTCTTGATTTGTCGCATGTATCCACCCCGCACATTCTTACTGTGCAGATAAATGACCCAAGTTTGCCTTCTGCTATTAGGAATGCACTCGGCTGAGTGTTTCTGAGTGGCCGCGGCTTTCATTTCTAAGTACCACTGACTTCATGAGGAAATTTTGGTGGTGTGACTTGAAGCTATGCTCTTGCAGTTGTACCTCTCTCGTGGAAGTATTTAGCCGTGCGATGCCATGTAAATTCCACAATTCCAGTGAGCGGCAGACCTCGCATCCCCCTCAACACAAAATTGTACACCTCCACCATGTTAGTTGTCATTACGCCGTATCTGGCACCTCCCTCATCGTACAGTAGAGACCACTTCTCAGGAGCTTTGTCACTGATCCATTCACTAAATTTCTTTGGTCTTGATCTCTGGCTGCGTCGTCTCGGCACATCTGTAGTCCCCACGACATTTTCTTCATCTTCCAGCTGTTGCGAACTGCTTGCCTCTGACCTTTGAGATTTACCTAGATCTGAAGTTTCTTGTTCTAACTCGTCCCAAAGTTGTTAGAATTTATGGCTCTAGTTCTGATCGCACAACCACTTGAACTTCTTCATAAGCCGTGCGCTTTTGTAGTGTGTGAAGAAGTTCGCCGCAAGATGTCGTTTACACCACCGACTGATCAAGTCATTCCAGCTGTACTGCGGGTTCTCAGTGGACAACATGAACTCAATGGCACTTAGTAGACCCTTGTGTCTATCATGGATTACACATACATTCCGTCTGTCCTTCACGACGGTTTGTTTCAGGTTTGCAAGGAACCATACCCAGCTGTCTGTGCTCTCGCCTTCCACTAAGACGTACGCCATGGGAAGTAGCTGGTTGTTTGCATCTACAGCAACTGTTGTCATCAGAGTTCCCTTGTACTTTCTAGTTAGAAATGTGCCATCCACGCAAAGTACTGACCGCATGTACTTGAATACAGAGATTACTTGCTTGAATGACCAGAATATAGCTCCATGTATCAGCTCCAGGAACTATGTCACCGTTTCTACCAACAACTGGGCTATGAACCATATCCATCACAGTGCTGGGGTTGGTGTCAATGATTTATTCGATCAGTCTGGGCACATAGTTATATGAATCATAGAAAGATCCAAATAACATCTCAAGACCAAGTTGTTTGGCTCCCCATGCCTTCACATACTGAATGATGTACCCAAATGTGTCGTTGATTTGGCCGACAATTTCTTTTGGTGGCATATCAAGATTTGCATGAAGGTTCGACAAAATTACACGTGCCACAAATGCGGACGACATATTCCTATGAATCTGTGAGACTTCTGTAACTGAACATAAAATTGACATCCTTCCACCCTGTACTTCACTGCGTAGGGTCGCGGATTTGTTCTATCAACGTTGAAAGACCGACGTAGTGTCACGGACCACATTGCCCTTGCTTAGCCTCCTCCTTGCTTCGGAAATGTTTTCCCAATGTTAATCTGTGCTCACTTCGTGCCCACTCCGAACTGCGATCGTCGTGGATTCGCGCATGCTCAAAACCACTAGGATCTAGCCATTGTTGTGGAGGTCCCATTCCACAGTAATCTTCTTCACTAGAGGAATCCGCATAGTCTGTGTCCACCTCCGACCCTTCGCTGCCTGAGACTTGCAGACCCTTCACCTTCGTCGGCATAAGCCTCATCCCCAGGCTAGAAATACCCGCCCATGAATTCTGCGTTGGGGACATCCGCAGAATTATGGGCCATAGCTGGATCAATGTTCATATGTTTTCCTCTAATTAATGGTTCGGGTACAAGTTCTGCTGCCGGTTCTGGTACATTGTCTACCTTAGTTACATACAGTATGTAGTCATCTGGTCCATAATTGGGATTTATCACCCTCCTAACAAGAGAGTCCTAGGATCTATCGCCTCTAAGTTTACATAATTTCCAACAAGATGTCAAACTAATAGGCACTAGTGCTTCTATGATAATTTTGTGTAAACATGGATCAATATTTAGGATGTCCATTGATGAGGACATTGCTGACATGGTTGCGACCGCCGTTCCTTCCCCTACTACTTCTTCGATGCATGGAGGCCTCAATCCACAAGCCGTGCCTTTCAAGCCTTCATTAGTAGTCCAGAGCCTCATGTCAAAAGCCTCAACGCCGCAAGGAAGGTCCAACTCCAAGCCCAAATCGCCGTCGAAGCCCAAGTCACAGAAAAGCCCGTTTCGGCAGTCCAGGAGCAGTCCAACTTCAAACGGCTGTAACTTTTGCGTCCGAAGTCCGTTTTCGACGATCCACCACTCCACGGAAAGCTTATCTCCAAAGCTTTCCAATGGTTCTGGTCCCACTGCCAGAATTGGACAGGAACGACAGGGATCGCCAATATATACCATGGGACAGAAACTACCAGGTGCTGCGTCACCTCTTCTTTCGGGCCAAAAGCCCATGTATTCCTAGGGTTGCGTGTATGTGGGTACCATCGTGGCCGGCGCCCCTCCCCTGGCCACCGCTCTATTTATGGCCGCCACTACCCTTCTTCTTGCTCGGGTTTTGTTTTGTTTAGTTATCTACTGCGCGTGTGAAACTTCTTTGAATCCTTTTGTATCGGCTAGATCATCAGGAACGAGCTCGGAACCCCAAATTGTGTGAGCTTAATCTAATTCTAGCAAATTTAGTTGTTTTTATCTTGTTCTTGCTGTGTTTCTTTGGTTGCATCGCAGGAATCGACCTTCGTTGTCAGGTCAGCCGTGTTTGGCACGGCTGATAACAAATTGTGATCATGGTTTGATGATTGCCGGCGTCCACGCCTGTCTGGATTGGTAGCCGCTTCGCCTAGGTCATGTTCCACCCAACCAAACGAACCCTCTCACCAGAAGATCGGCATCCGTTGGCGCATCAATTGGTATCAGAGCTTCTGGTTGACTGGTGAGAATTTATCTTAGTTTAGTAGATTGATTTCATACCTAGAGTCCAGAAAATTGTCCTCCAAAAAGATTTATTTTCTGCCGTCCAAACCATTGTCATTAGCCTTGCATCATTCTTGTCAGTTTGCATCTTTGAATTTTAGTCCATCGTTGTCGAGTGCTGGTTTTTAGTTTTAGTCTTGCATCTAGTCTCGGATTTTCACGTTCTTATACTTTCTGGAAACATCAGATCGTGCTCTACAACTTTTCTGTTGAGGAAGAAGTCAGATTCGGCTTCCATGTATGAGATATTGGGCAATTAATGTCAACAGTGTAGAGTTTGAATCTAATACGTCTGTTTCGGTATTTTCATCATAATTCTTTCATCCGAACTTGGATTGGGATAAACTTATACTTTCTGGAATCATTGTGAGAAATTCCACAAAAAGTTAGTTGGGGTAATCTTCAAATTCAGCTGTTTTTATCACGCTAAAATTTGGGCAAATTTAGTTGTGTAATCTTCAAACTCTAGTCCAATTCGGATTCAAATTGCTCAATCTGAGATAGTTTTGGTAAAATTAGTATATCTTTTGATTCCCAACTCTGTTTTTGACGTTCTTGTACTTGTTGGAAAGATAAAAAGATCCTCTACAACTTTTCTGTTGGATAGATCTTCATATTCAGAGCTTTTGGAGTCCGAAATTGCTAAACAACGTTTCTATCCTAGTTGTACAGCCCAAAAGAAAAAGGCAAAGTGCAACAAAAGCCGCACTGTTCATAAAAAGAAAAGAAGTAAGAAAAAGGAAAGTGCACAAAAAAAAGAGCCGCACAAAAAAAAATTAGAAAAGAAAAATGTGTGTAGCAAAAGAGAAGAATTTTCTGTGGTGCATCTTTTGGTTCTAGTCATTTGTATTGCTAGTTGCTTGCTTGAGCTAGGTTTGAGTCTAGGCTAGTTGCAACACATTGACTATTACTTTGGACTAATTTTTAATCTTGCATTATTGATCTTGAATTGTTACTACACATATAATAGCCTATCCAAGATCCACCTTCTACTAACCAGCTAGGAACAGGGCCTTGCAATTGTTGAACTCACGTCTCAATTGGCTTGTCATGAACCAGCCACCGGTTGAATCCTTCCTCATTGCGGTTGGTAAGAACGAGTAAGAACTTGGTACAAGCATTAGCGTGTGAGCACTCCACATCCTCGTAGTTGGTAGGACGCACATATATTCTGTGTTTTCCTTGTCTCCTACTAACAATGGCAGGATCTAATACCGAAGGGGATGATGAGTGCATCTTAAGATCAGAATTCAACAAGTACGTGGAGGACAATCATAATGCGCTGAACAGCATCGGCGCAAACCTCACCAAGCTTGCCCAAGACAGCGAGCAAAGGATGGAGCGCATTGAGCGGAGCATCTCCAACCTCGTCAACAGAATGGATCAATTTGAGGGGGCACTGCACGCTGCTACCCCAATACATGCGCCTCCTGTTGATGCTGCTGGACTTGCGGCCAACGCCGCATCCAATGCGGTTCCCGTTCAGCATAACCGCCACTCCTGGGCAGACGAGGTCGAAGAGTATGAGAACGCCTACATTGCTGATACTGAGGTAGATGATGGTTTCAATGTCCACAATGACTGTGCCCATCGTCGTCTTCGACACAACCGCCAAGGTATGGATAGAAATCCCAATCGAAATCCAAGAGAGGTAAATGATGATCCACTAGCTAAAGTCAAGTTTTCCATACCTCCTTTTGCTGGTCGTTATGATCCTGATGTTTACTTGAGTTGGGAATTATCTGTAGATAAAAAATTTGCATGCTTTAATTTCTCTGAGGATAGGAAAGTTAGTGCTGCTACTAGTGAATTCACTGATTTTGTATCCATTTGGTGGCATGAAACTTGTAAAAAATCAAATATACCTATAACTTGGGAAGCACTAAAACGAGCTATGCGATCTAGATTTGTCCCTTCTTATTATGCTCGAGATTTGCTTAATAAGCTGCAACGTTTGAACCAAGGTGAAAAATCTGTAGAGGCATATTATCAAGAATTGCAAACTGGCATGTTGCGTTGTGGCTTAGAAGAAAATAATGATGCTAAGATGGCTAGGTTCTTGGGAGGGCTCAATCGTGAGATACATGATATTCTTGATTATAAGGATTACACTACTATCACTCGTTTGTTTCATCTTGCCTGTAAAGCTGAAAGGGAAGTACATGGACGCCATCCCAAGACAAGAGGACACTTTGGAGGCTCTTCTTCCTCAGGCCAGACCCCGGTGGTGCATTCCAAGGCACCATCCACTGCTTCCGGTCGTGCGCCTCCGCCTACTGCCACTACATCCACTCCTTCGAGTGCTATCGAGGTAGCCGCACCCGCGAAGGGCGCTTCTTCTGTTGCTTCCACAGGATGTACTCGCGACACACAATGTTATCGTTGCAAGGGATTTGGGCATGTGTCGCGCCATTGTCCAAGTCAGCATGCCCTCCTTGTGAGAGAGGATGGTGAGCATACTAGTGCTAGTGACATTGATGAAGAAGAATATGCCCTTGTTGCAACTAACAATGCAGGTAACATTGAACCACAAGAAGAGATCTTGAGTTCTGCATTGGTGGAGAAATACCCGGCCCTTGTTATCACGCGTGTCCTTAGTGCACAACCAATGCGTGTTGAACAGACAAGGTTTGTTGTCAAAGAGCGTGCTGTGCACGTCATTGTTGATGGAGGTAGCTACAACAACTCGCTAGTGTGGACATGGTCGAGAAGCTTGGCTTTGTTGCATCTAGGTCTTTATGCCTAACCCTAATTTTGATGATTAATGAAAACACAGTGTTTCAGACTAACTGTGTTTCTGAGATTTTTAATATAGAGCTTGTTCGGGAAGAAATGCGAGATGATCAAGATGAACCCAACATGAAGTGAAATAGAAGCACAAGGTATAGAAGAGCAAAGACAAGACGCAAACATGAAGATGCAAAGGACCTAAGGTAATCTGTAATTTCATTTTTTCCCGATCTCGGCGTTTGGAGATAGATCGGTTAAGGACTTTATTGCTTAGATTTTAACCGTACTATAAAGAGGGGTTGTAAAAGTCCTCTCTACATCTCCAACATAAACCGAGAAACTTAGGTCATTGCATTGCATTCTTTTGGTTGGATTTGATTTGAATTTGGTTTGAAAGATTTGGATTTTCAGTTGAGTTTTTGATAGCAGAAGAGTTTTTCAAATTTCTAGAAAGATCTAGGCAGATCTGGTTTTTGCTTCTGTTGACAAAAATGTAGCCCTTAAAATTATCTTTCAAATGAGATATTAAAAACCTCTTTTGGATTTTTGGATTTAAAGTTATAGCTGTTTTTGTTTAGGCTGACTGTCAGTTTGCTGAACTGACTGTCAGTTTGAATGTCAGTTTGTGTTAACTGACAATTGTCCAGAGAGTGTGTTTTTCAGGCTCAAAATTTTTGTACTAAACTGACTGTCAGTTTTTCTATACTGACTGTCAGTTGGGGTTTCGACCACAGTTGTTTTTATCTGAGTTTCTATTTGTTTTGGTCGAGGTTTTGGTCGAACTGACTGTCAGTTTCAATAACTGACTGTCAGTTGGGGGTTTCAAGTTTCCTTAAACGACTACAAACGGCTAGCTATTTTTTATCCGTAAATTTTGTCGGCCGTTGTGTACGAAACTGACTGTCAGTTAGGCAAACTGACTGTCAGTTTGTGTTGCTGATTTTCAGCCCTAGCTCCAACGGTTCTTTTGATCCTTGAGGCTATAAATAGGGGCTTTGGGCATGAGTTTGATATAACAAGCAGCATCATTCTCTTATACACTCTTGAGCATTAATTTTCTACAAAAAATCTTGATCTGTTGATCAAGTCGAGTGTTTTCTGATCCATCGAGAGTCTCAGTTCATTGCATTTGCATACTCGTAGTTTCTCGGTGCGTGTTTGGAGGTCTTGAAAAGACCTCGCTGCCTATTACTCTTGGTGAGCGCCCTCACCTAGATGGTTCGGAGGCGTGGCCGTTGACCTCTCCAGTTCAGAGATTGTCGGAGAGGCTCGGTAAGTTTGTACAAGGCATCGGTGCTCGCCTTTCCGGAGTGGACAAGGAGCAACCACTAGTTGATAATATCCTTTGTGGATATTGGAGCAAGACTCAATTTGATTGAGTGCTTCAACGAGGATTAGTGGAGACTGGGCGAGCCTCCGATACCTCGGTAAAAATCAGTGTTTGCTCTCTCTATCTCTTCTTTTCAATATATAAATTGCTTTTGGTTCTTGTTGCAAAAACTTGTTTTTCATTTGAAGTTTTTAAAAGCCTCCTATTCATCCCCCTCTAGTCGGCATCTTTGATCCTACAGGCTTGACCACGAGTTCACATCCACACCCGTACTCGATTGAATGGTTAAATTCGTGTGGTAAGCTAAAGGTAACTAAAATTGCGCGCGTACACTTCTCCATTGGTTCTTACCATGATCACGTTGACTGCGATGTTGTACCTATGGATGCATGTTCGCTCCTATTAGGTAGGCCGTAGTTATATGATAGAGATGCCATTCACCATGGTCGGACCAATCAATATAGTTTTATGTTCAAGGGTAAGAAAATTGTTTTGGATCCTATGACCCCTGCAGAGCTGTTGAACATTGATAAAGAGAGAGCCCAAAGAGAGAAACAGGAGTGTGATAAAACTGAAAATCAATGTGTAGTTCAAGAACACAACCCACCAAACGAACTTGGAGTTAAACAATTTGAGATTAAATTGAAGGGTGCTGTTTTGTTAGCTACAAAAATTCCTTCGCATGATCCATTGATTAACAAGGATTCATTGCAAGCATCTATTTCTTTGCCTCCTGTTGTTGCCACTAACCTTTTGCAGGAGCATGAGATGGAGTCGAGGACGACTCCAATTCAACAAGGGGAGGATGGTGAGGACATCGCTGACACGGTTGCGATCGCCGCTCCTTCCCCTACTACTTCTTTGACGCATGGAGGCCTCAATCCACAAGCCGTGCCTTTCAAGCCTTCATCAGTAGTCCAGAGTCTCATGCTAGAAGCCTCAACGCCCCAAGGAAGGTCCAACTCCAAGCCCAAGTCGCCGTCGAAGCCCAAGTCGCAGAAAAGCCCGTTTTAGCATTCCAGGAGCAGTCCAACTTCAAACGGCCGTAACTTTCACGTCCAAAGTCCGTTTTCAATGATCCACCACTCCACGGAAAGCTTATCTCCTAAGCTTTCCAATGGTTCTGGTCCCACTGCCAGATTTGGCAGGAATGATGGGAATCTCTAAAATACACCACGGAACAAAAACTACCAGGTGCTGCATCACCTCTTCTTTGGGCCAAAAGCCCATGTATTCTTAGGGTTGCGTGTGTGTGGGTACCATCGTGGATGGCGTCCCTCCTCTGGCCACCACTCTATTTATGGCTGCCGCTACCCTTTTTCTTGCTCGGGTTTTGTTTTGTTTAGTTATCCACTGCGCGTGTGAAACTTCCTCGATTCTTTTTGTATCGGCTAGATCATCAGGAACGAGCTCGGAACCCCAAATTGTGTGAGCTTAATCTAATTCCAGCAAATTTAGTTGCTTTTATCTTGTTCTTGCTGTGTTTCTTTGGTTGCATCGCAGGAATCGACCTTCATGGTCAGGTCAGCCGTGTTTGGCATGGTTGATAACAAATTGTGATCATGGTTTGACGATTGCCGGCGTCCACGCCTGTATGGATTGGTAGCCGCTTCACCTAGGTCACGTTCCACCCAACCAAACGTACTCTCTCACCAGAAGATCGGCATCTGTTGGCACATCATCCATGACTAAGGTCTTAAGATCCTCAAAATTAAGAACACTAAGATCATTCAATTCTATGTCTATACGGTGACAGCCACTTAGGTCATCTCCATATGGTCCGTTTCTAATAATTTGTTCCTTGTGGAAAATATAGACTACTTTGGTTTCTGACATTGTCTACAGTATAAGTATTACAAACATCAGTTATCATATCTCCAATATATTTTGCACATTACTCTATGCTCATCTTTAAGACATGTGCGACTTATTTTTTAACATCTCAACTAATCTAAGGACACTAGATTAATAACATCGCATCACATCTAATCTACAATTCCTATATTCTTATCTCACATATCAATAATTTAATTATTTACTAATCTTAATTAATACACATCTCACATCTTATTCATAAACATATTAAACTTACATAATATTACACAACAAATCAAAATTATATATTACATTATATTCATAAATGCCCAACATATTTAAATAAGGCACAAATCAGATCTGCAGTCTTCACATTTTCTACGAAAGAAGCGTATGTCCTAAATTATCGATTCACTATTTATTAATCTAGTTTATTCGCTAAATATATAACATTTCTACAAAACAGATCTATATTTACAAGGTACATATATCTCATATCTAATTATTCTACAACACATCTATATTAATAACAAAATTTCTACGCATTCCTAAAACAGATCTGCATTCTACAACACATCTATATTTTAAAATCCACTTTACACTAATTATCACTACAAGTTTATAATTATACCTTTTTTTTATGCTTTCTTCGCTTC
The DNA here is from genome assembly GCA_019359835.1 of Pharus latifolius. Lineage (NCBI taxonomy): Eukaryota > Viridiplantae > Streptophyta > Magnoliopsida > Poales > Poaceae > Pharus > Pharus latifolius. The sequence continues at coordinate 50,958,671 of CM033326.1, read as the reverse complement.
TCTTTTTTTTCTTCTTCTTCCCTTCTTTTCTCCTCCTCTTCCTCCTTTCTTTTCCTCTTCTCCTTTTTTCCCCTCTTCTCCCACAGTCTGCTGGTTTTTTTTGTTTGCTTGCAATGCGCCAGTCGCCAGGGGCTCCAAATATATAGTACCTATCAGTCGCCAGATGGGCTGGCGACTGATGGTTATTCCGCAGTTGCTAGATGGGCTAGCGACTGATAACTGTTTTGATTGTTTTTTTGGGTAAGTCGCCAGCCCACGTGGCGACTGTGATTGAATTTGACAATACTTTTTATTGTACGCTATTTTTAACTTTTCTTTTTAGATTTGTGATATCCGTACAAAATTCTCTTGAAATAGTCTTGCTCTAGTGGAAACAAAATGGAATTTGGATAGCTTTGCCCACAGCTATGGAAAAAACTTGTATCAATGTGTTCCACACCATCAGATAGTGATAGGCTGGGTTTTCAAAGTCACGACGGTCCTAAATAGTGATAGATTGGCTCTTCAAATTATGATGGTCCTCGGTTAAAGACAACTATCCAAAGACCATTCTCATTCCTCACTGAAAAATCTAGCCTCCTACTATTAGATCAACTGATCAATGTTGATCCAACTGTTGAAGATTGAGTCCTCATCATGAGGACCATCTCCGTACAAAAGTATGTTTTCTTCTTATTCACAAGTCTTCATGATTTATACTAATTACTAGAATCCATATATCACAACGAGAAGCAGAAAGACGCGCACAGATTTTTTGTTGTTGATCACAAACTATAATCTGTGCAGGCCATTCGATCCATAATCAACGGTTTGGATCTATTGTGTGGAAAGATGAGGGGATGTTTTTTTTTTAAATTTCAACTAATATTTTTGAAAATAGATAGACCAAAATGAGATTTTTAAAAAAAAATTGAGGGAGAAGAAGTGTTGTACTTAATTTAGAATTATAAAGTTTGGTAAATTTTGTATCATTGATATATGAATTTGGACTCAATTGTTGATAATATAGACAACTTTTTGCTTTTTTTACTAGATTCAAAGTCGAGGGAAAAAGCTTAAGTTAAATGAACCAATGGGCTAATTTGGCCCCTTTGATGTTCTACACAGACACTCATACTCTACTGTAAGAGCAACTCCAATAGGTGGTCTAGTAGGTATAGGAATACCAATTAAGATAGATAAAGAGGAGCACTGGTGCTTCAATAGGCTCTAGTGTTTACACTGTTTTCTTTCTGCTAGCGGGACTTAGTAAGAAAGAAAAGTGGAGAGAAGATGATTGTGGCCCCGACTTAAACACTAAATGAAGAGTGTTATTATTAGACTTAAAAAAATTTATGAAGATACTTGATGACGTGTCACTAATTTTTTAATTTAAATACTTGTTCATCAGGTACAACTATTGGAGACTTTAACTAACCAACTATAAATATTACAGTTTACCCTCTAATCCACCATCAAGGCTATCTAACAGATAAACTTTAAAAGCCGAGATATTTTATGCTCTTCAAAATTTTCAAGGTCCAATTCTTTTGATCTAATGAATAATGAATAAGATTTATAGATGTCTCTTCGTACCTCCAATCATATATCATTTAAAAAGAAGAGATATAACTTTAAAGAGGGTGTGAAACTAAATTCGTCTTTCTCCATCCGCACTCTACGTCCTCCCTTTCACATCAGTCTAGCAAGCTAGCATTGTGGTCAGTGGGGATGGGCAAACGGCTGCACAATGGTTGGCATTGGATGGGGGCACGAGTATTGGATATGCGAACTTGATGCCAGCCTAAGCCATCTCGCAAGATGAGATCGGTGCAGTAAAGGTAAATAATCTATTGTTCTTTCCGCAGGGATTAGAGAAGCAAAATTGTATCTGAACTAAACTAAATCGATGAATAATAAAACTAAAATAGACGAGAGAAAGAGAGAAAATGTCAGAAGAAATGAGGAGAAAGAAAGAGCTGGTCAACCTAGCGACGTTCGGGTTGTGCTAGTTCCATACGCGTGCTTGTAATTACAAGCGATAGCACCGTAAACGTTCAGTGGTCTCGCGAAAGGAAGGCGAAACCAACTAAAGTGAAACGTCTCTTGACGGTATCAACGAACATGTACATAAAGAGATAGCACAGACCGATCCCCATCAGAACTCTCAATCACAACCACAACCAAGAAACAAGACCTCATAACTGAAGTAATGCACATGAACTCAAAAACCCAGCAGAACGACAGTTTTCTGGTCAGCAGAATTCAAGCAATGGAACTTTTACCCCCATAACCTCATCTCAACAAGCAAAACAGTTCAACCAACAGTAAATCCTACAGTTGCATTCACTGGATAGAGCTATAAGAGATTGTAGCTAATTTCAATACCAACAATCATTTGTATTGAATCCAGAGAGTTAAGTTCGATTCAACACATTGATTCGTTTGATACCTAGTCTTGATTTTTGCACTAGACTCGTCCAAATTCTAATATGTGGAATAAAGAGATCTTACTCAGAATTATCGAAACCCAAGATGAAAAACATAGTTCAAAAGATAGCACAACTCTTTATTGAAAAGAGGGATCTTGTACACGTCGAACGTTAGGACGCACTCACCTATGTTGATGAACTATATGTCTAAGACTTAAATAAGTTCAACCTAGACTCGATGATCTAAACTAGAACTATTGTAAAGTATTTATAGTCCAATCGTATGAATACGTATCAGACCCAATAACCGACTAAACATATTAGACTCGGACACTAACTAACCTAAATAGATAGGACTCAGTTATGTACATTGATCGGACTACAATTCCGACCAGAGATTGGATCGAGGTCGCGAACCCTTTCCGAGTCACAAACCCTTTCCGAGGTCGCGAACCTTTTCGAGTTGACTAGGTCGCGGTTGCGAAGCCTTTGCGAACTCGTCTTGATAGACCCGAAGATCCTCCCGGATCATGACTCCCCTGGTGAGAAGGAGCCAAGGCCACCATTGTGCTCGGTAGTCGATGGTGATCTTGTTCAGTGCTCGGTAGTCGATGCACATACGCCAAGTCCCATCTTTCTTTGGTACTAATACCACAGGAGATCCACAAGGTGAACTACTTGGTTGAATAACACCATCAATCAACATTTCACCAAGCTGTCTTTTGATCTCTTCATTCTCCAATACCGAGTTGGGTACATACTCAGATTGGGAAGTGTCGCATCGGACACAAGCTAAATTTCGTGCTCGACTCGATGTTTCGGCAGACAACCCTGGGTACTTTTGAACAGATCGCTGTATTTCTCCAGCAGTCCCGACAAATGACCAGAATCTTCTTGGCACTCCAACGACAACGCTGCTCGAGTACTTTCACTTTGCCCAACTGGTCGAATCATAACAAGCACGTATTTATGACATGCATTGACGATTCTTTTGGCCTAATTTGTGGTAATTAAGTTCGAAGTGTTGACGTGGACGTCTCTACCGATCACAAACTTAACTCCTTTTTCGTGAGCTCATACTCTTGTGCTCGTTGATGGAAGTGGGTGTCTCAATCATACAGTTATGGACTCCCAAGGATCACCTGACAAATATCGATAGGAACAATATCGCATTGAACTTCGTCGATATATTGAGCAAAGATCGCAAATTTCAACATACATTGACTCGTAATCTTTTGGTTCACGTCGGATGTAAACCAACCCAGCGGATACGATCGCGGGTGTGTGGTTGTCTTCAAACCAAGTCGTTGAACCAGTCCAGCAGAAACCAAATTCTTCTAACTTCCGGGATCGAATATTGCCGCGACCACTTCGTGCTTCACCTGGATGTTGATAGTGAACAAGTCCTCCGTTGAGTGACAATCGTCAGGTGAATCTGATCCTTTCTACTTCTATATTGGCATCAGAGACAAAGTGATATTCGCCTCATCAACCGAATTCAGTCGAACAACTCCTTCTTTGGGTGTAGCCGTAGTAGCTATAGCTGCTCTTTTCTTTGGTCCTTTTTCTTTGGTCGAAGCTTAGGATGGAGTTTATAATACTTATCCTTTGTATGCCCAGCAACATGACAGTGGTCACAAGAGATGCTTGTACTAGACTTTGGAGTACTCTTCTTCGGACTCAACTTTCCTTTTGATGAGGTCGTATTCTCTTTCTTGTCCTTGTCATTACGGGATTTATTTTTCTTCTCGATCGCCATAGCAGTCGTACTCGCGGTCGTGATGTCTTGGACGCTGAACAGGCTTAACTCAGCACTGATCGATTTCTGAAGTCTAGATGTGTATTTTCGGAACACTTGAGGATCAGAGAGCGAGATGCCAATGACCATTTCTTGTCTCCGAAATTCCGTGGTATAATCCTAGATGGATTGGTCGCGGCGGTGATACAATATGTGCCAACAATCCCATCTCTCCTCGAGATAACCCATCGGGTACAATTCTTGTCGTAGAAGTCTCTTGAATTGTCCCCACACAAGGTCATCAGCTTCACCACTATCGACAAGGGCCTTCGACTATGTCTTGGCGTGGTCCATCATCTTCAAAGGTGCGAATTTCACCTTTTGAATGCTACTGAACCCTCGTAGGTCAAAGTAGGTCTCAAGCTGGTCGATCCAAGAGTCTATCTTCTCAGCATCGATCACCCCATCGTATATGGGTATATCAACCTTAGCTTCGATCTTGAAAGATCGACAGCTAAGGAGGTGTTGGCGAGGTCATTGGCATTATGGTCGTCTTCGTCTACCCTGCGCAAGTCTTCACCAATATTCACACCCTTAACCTTGTCTTTTGAAGCATCAACTTCAGAAGGTACAGCCATGGCCTGCTGCTTAATCCAAGCAAGCATGGGTATCCATGTTGGCGGAGAGCTTAGCCACTTGTTCGGCTAGGTTAGCTTGAACGGAGGTATCGTCAGACATCTTTGGAGACGTGACTGTAGGAACTGTCGAATGATCGCCTGGAATTTCACTTGAGGTCCGGTAACCCTGGCAGGTCTTCACCATCCACATGACTGGATAGTTGCTCTGATACCAACTTGATCCGTTTGAGATCTAGCCTTAGTTTTCACACTAGGCTCGCCCAGATTTTAATATGCAGAATAATGGGATCTTACTCGAAATTACCGAAACCCAAGATCGAACACATAGTTCAAAAGATCGCACAACTCTTTATTAAAAAGAGGGATCTTGTACACGTCGAACGTTAAGACGCACTCGCCTATGTCGATGAACTATGTGTCTAAGACTTAAATAAGTTCAACCTAGACTCGATGATCTAAACTAGAACTATTGTAAAGTATTTATAGTCTAATCGTATGAATACATATCAAACTCAATAACTGATTAAACATATTAGACTCAGACACTAGCTAACCTAAACAGATAGGACTCAGTTATGTATATTGATCGGACTACAATTCCAGCTAGAAATTGGATCGAGGTCGCGAACCTTTCCGAGTCGACTAGGTCGCGGTTGTGAAGCCTTTGCGAACTCGTCCTGACAAACCCAAAGATCCTCCCGGATCACACATTTATAGAAGTGAGCATCTCATACACACATCATAGGCCATTCAAAGTTTCTGAACAAAAGAACGGGGAAAAGAATTGATCACCAAGGGCGAGGCGATGCTGGATCTGCGATGTGGTGGAATTGGTGTATTTGGGAGAAAATAGGAGGGAAGAGGAGAAGCAAAGAAGAAGAAGAAAGGAAGGACGAAAAAGAAGAAAGGAGGAGAAACTGACCGGTGGCCAAGAAGATGAACGATAACGAAGAAGACGAATTGAGGTGACTAAAAAGATGAAGAACAAGGAAATGGATTGGCTCACTGGAGAGGGAGAGATGGGGGAGGTAAGAGGGAGGGGCCAGCGGCTCGCCGCCTACGGCAAACACGCTGGGGCCGAGAGAGAAGTGAGGGAGAAGGAATTTTGGGGATAAGCTAGGCTGAGGAACCAATGGTGGTGGCCAAGGGTTTTTCATGTTTTGGCACTTTTGGAATTTTGCCCTCGAGTTTTATTGAAATTGCAAGATGATCCTCCCGAGCTAGGGTTTCAGATTTTGAGTCTTGGCCTTTTTGCAGATTTGGTCCTCAGAGTTTTGGAAATTGCAGAGAAGTCCTCAGGGCTGGCGGCTAGGGTTTAATGTGCATTGGTAAAATTGCAATTGGGTGTTCAGGTTTCCAGGATTTAGCAGTTAGGCCCTAGGCTGTTAGGTTTAGCTGTTCTAGCCTCCCAGAGACTCTAATTTTGATGCGGTCAGCTCCTATGCGTCCATAGCGATGCGTACTTCCGTACAGAATCATCCATTAGCTAGATCCAGTCGATGAAGCTCGTCCAGTTAGCCAAAAATCACCCGAATTGTGTTGACTTGCGATTGAAATAAACAAAATGAACAGTCGAGGTCAAACGACAACAAATACAACTATATTTAAGTATTTAATGATATTTATGACTAAAATGAACATGGAAGAGAGGAAAGATATCTAGAGAATGAGCACAAATATGAGAGTTATTAGAACTATGACAGGCGAGGGCACTAGACAAGAAAATTAGAGAAGTATCATTATAATGCCATAGATATAAATGATAAGATCAATTGCAGCAATATTTTTGGGTTGTTAAAGGTACATATATCTGTTTTTTCTAAAAAAATTTACATCATCTATACCACACATCCACATCTAGATTTAATTTCCACCCTCCTTTCAAACACACTTCTCTCTCCTCTTGCTACTCCCGATCCTCCTCCTCTTGATCCACTGCCCCACCACCACCACCACCACCACCACCACCATCTTCTCCCTGGGCGTCCATCACTACCCGACCACCACCACTCCATTGCGTCCACCTACATCTAGTGGCACCACCACTACTACCTCGTCCCTAAGCCACCCACGGTGGAAAAGTTAAAGATGAGGTTAGGTGAATTCTAAAGAGTTAGATCTAAGAAAAATGCTTGATTCAAGGGTAAAGAGAGGTGCATGCAAGAAAAAAATATCTACCCATTAGCAATTCTCATTTTTTCTTCCAGTCTCAACCATCATTCCTTACATTGACAATCTCCAATTTATTTGATATGATATTCACTTGACTGATACTACTAGCTTATATAAGGATCAGTTATCTTCTCATCACAAAGTTAATAAGAAGGTCTTCGAAAAATATTAAGAAGTAGAGGCATATTTTATATGACATGAGGTATTAGTTATAATCTGATTGTTCATTTAGGACAAAGAGGATCGGTATTTTACTTATTCATTAAACCACTGTTAAAAAAATAAATCTAAATGATAACATAACAAAGTGGTTTGATCTCTCTATGTTCCCTAATCGAGTCCAATGTTCAGTGATAAGTGCTTAATTGGTATGAATTTTGCCTTAAGTTTGCATCTTAAAACATGCTGAAAACTCTTTTAGTGTGACATTTTATGTAACTTTTTGTATCATTTTTACAATCCGCTTTCACTGTTGTGTTCGATATGTTGTAGGGATCACGCCTACAAAATTTGGGAGTGTTTCAAGTTTGTTTGGACAAGATACGACGAAAAACATGAAAATCGAATGAAAAAGGGATCCTAGGGACCCAAACCCTAACCCTTGCTGAGCTTGGCATGGGCACGGGCATGGCCCGTGCTCGGCTGTGGGCACAGCCTGTGCCAGGGCCTATGCCCAACTCGGTTCCTGTTGCTTTTGGGCGATTTTGTCTCTGTCTTGTTCAATTCGTGTGTTGTATTCTGTCACGTTTAGTTATTATACTATAAATAGAGAAGTTTTTGACTCAATTTAGGTGTGCTTTTTTTGAGTTTTTTCAGATTTAGAAGTTAGGTTTAGACAGGCCCCCTTATCTATTCAATTCTAGTTTTCACATCTGTAAGCCGATGTGGACGACATACCTTACTATTGAACGCAATTGAGTAAGTTTTTATTTAATTCTTGTAATTTTTGGATTTTTATGGATTTTTGTGAGAAATTCCCTTTTAGAGTTAGGGATGACCTAATCTAGAGGGCGTAATTCTTCCTCGATTTTGTTTTCAAGTTTTGCGACTTAGGTTGTCGCATTTCTTCTAAACCCTAAGTTCTCACCCTGACTACAAACGTAACAGTTCAGCCTAAACAAGAATTTAGGGAAGTTTTGGAGTCCTTTTGCACCTTGACATAGAACCCTAAACAAGAGAGAGGCTCTCACTAGACTTAACTGTGGAAGTGATCCTCTGACCGTTGTATCGGCGACCATACCGACAACTTAATTTGTTTTGAAAAACACTTGAAACTAATTCGCAATTCGCAGACCTTGGTTAGAATTATACCCTATGGTTGTGGAATTCTAAAAACCCTAGGTTTTGTCCCTCAATCCTAAAACCCTAGTTTTCATATTTTCTTCTTTATTTCTTTTAAACCCAAGGCTGATAGTCTTTAGTGATAGAACATAGTAGTAGATAAACAAACCCCCAATTCGCTCAGACTTAATTGGCAATCTTTCAACCTAAGAGATAATACTCTTGTTCCTTGTGGAATTCGACCCTCAGGTGATCAACGTCAACGGTTCGCTTGTGGTATTTCTCAAACAGGACCCTCAGGTAAGTGTCAAGTTTTTGGCGCCGTTATAGGGGAACAGTGGTAATTCATCTTTTAGGTTAATCTTTGCTGATATAAGTCAATCTCACTTCTCAATCTTGCTTCTATTTTTGTGTTTTTTTCTTCTTGTGCACCACTAACCTTTTAGGAAGGTAGTGCACCCTAGATAGCTCGGATGAACCTGTCAAATCTAAGCGCTGACTTCAGTACGAGGCAAGATGTGGGGACCCTCATATGAGGGATCCGGCGACAATTGTCTAGGTTAGGTTGCACATAGAATGATACACCACAAGCTCACAACACAACACGATATACTGCAGCACAGGTAATTAAAACGAGTATAAAGTCACAAGAACCAATATTACAATACCATAGCGTCAAGAATGGCGCAATTTAGAGTTGGTACAAATTAAGAAGTTTCATCAACACGAAGGTCGGTACAAAAGAACAGAACGCATAGAGTGATAAGCAAAACAACTATGACAGTCTTCAACATCTTTAATAGCAACGATACAGCATGGGCTCCCACCACATCGGTCTCTACTAGGCGAATGACCCTCTAGTAAACTAGATCGTCGAAGATAGTTCCTTTGTCTTCAACGGGTTTGAAGCCATAGGAGTCGGGATCAACAAGTCTTTCCTCTAAATTTTATGTGCAAAAGTAAGGGTGAGCACGTTGTCCTCACGGTGCTCTACAAGTCTCAATTAATGAATGCGGTCATGTAAATGACGGGGAATTCTAAGAAACAGGCTCTTTGGTTTATAGGTAAGAATAGAATAAATTTTCCTCTAAAGTTATGAGGAAAGGTTTTAATTTCAAAAGCGAGACTTTAAAATTCTGATTGAAGATGATTCTGGGAGGGAGAAAATACTCTGGGCTTGGCTACAAGTGCCTGGTTTGGCTAAGTTTGGGCTCAGGTTGGTCGGAACCAATTTTGTAGGACTTGAATTTGGTGAGATTGAGCACAAATAGAGGATTAATCAAGGATTGGCTTAACTTCTTGTTCATCAGACTCTTGAACAAAATGACTAAAATTTGGAAAACACAAAATAGGGCTGATACATTGCTTATCTCAGAAAGTCAACAACTAAAAAGTTGTAGGAAATGAGCTGATCTACAATTCTCTCAGCAGGTTTGAATAGTTTTGAGGCCATCTATGGGGCCTGATTTTGCAAAAATAGAAAAGCTGCTGGGTTGAACTGTTTCATCGATTGCTGGGGTTCTACAGATCATAATAGCGATTAAAGATGCCCAAAAAGAAGCTAAAAGAGTTACGAACACACAACAACAAGAATTAGATAGAATGCTGCAGTGACGAGCATGAATTTGAAATTTAAAAGGGAGTTGCTCAAGAACCAAAAACAGAGTGATACTCATCATGGTCGAAGAAGAAGACTTGGAAATATAGTGATCCATGGAGGTTTTTGGGGAGATTTCTGTACAAGAACAAATGAAGGATGGATTTATGAATGATTTCGCTTAAGGTTGATCAAGAAAAACAAACATATAAGAAAGATCTATCAAGTATCATACCTTCTTAAGACTTAGGCAAAAAACAAAAAATGAACAGGCAAGAATGAAGGAAGATGGAAGGTTGTGTGAGGGACTCTTATTGACTACCACAGATGCTAAACTAGGGAATGAGACAAAAAGGATCAAGCAATGTTAGGAGTAGAGACCTTGCTTGCTCTTGAGGGGATTCAGCTCGTCGTTGGTGGAGAGCTCGCATGGTCGTGTGAAAGGAGGGAGTTCAACACTCTGTCTTTGTGTTGGTCACTTCTCTCTCTCTCTCTCTCTCACAGCCAACATGCATTGATTAGAAATGGTGTTTGCTATTTTCAGGGCTTCCTGATTGGGCTTCATTTGGATCAAAATGCCAAAACGTGGTTGCTTTGTGGATTGGTGTACTTCCTTTTTGACTGAACACTGGAATAATTGGATTAAACACTCGAAGCTAGAAAGAGACAAAGATCTCACATGAGCAGTCAAACTGGGACAAAGAGATCCATGTGTTTTTTTTCTGATTCGACTAGTACTCGGTTTGACCACTGACTTGCTTTCGACCAGTGACCCATGACGATGATTATTACCTAAGCAAGTCATAGGTTCATTAAATCATATTTAAGATAATTAGAATATGATACATGGATTCATACATTGGCAGACGTTATGGACACAGAGGTGATTTCCTGTGAACCAGAAGGTCACAGAGTGTGCGCGACCATACTATGGTCGCAGAATGTGCGTGACCATACTGTTGTGAGAGCTAACTTGAGTAGTGTTCCAAACACGATTCCAGCATGAAATAACTCCTTGTGGAGACAACCACCAGGAAGTTGTGATATGTAGTTATCTAAAAACCGCATGAAATAACTAATAAGAAGATAAAGATGTAGTTTTATGACTACATCTTAGCAACCGTCAAAAACTTCCCAGAACTGATTCACGTTGGCATCTTTTTGATTAGTATAAAAGGGGAAGACGAAGCAACTTAATGAGAAAGAGAGATAAGATATAAGAGAGGAAATATAGAAGCATATTGAGAGATTGTTTACTCTTGTAATAATCTCTTTCCTTGTAATCTTTACATACATAGTGAAAGCACCACAGGAAGTAGAGTTATTACTCAAATCCTTGAGGGCCCAAATCTGTATAATCTCTTGTGTCTCTAGTACATATTTATCTTAACTTACCTAGTGAGAGTCTTGAATGGTCCCTACTTCACATATTATCAATCTGCATAAGATTGGCTAAGGACCACGAGTCCAAATCGTCTACAGCTGTCGTCCACCGTGGGGCCTTTCTCAAGATGTTCCTTTCATTAGGAGTTCTGATAAGTCATGTCTGGAGTATACAATTCTGAGAACGATTTTGATCTCAACGATTATGCTCATATCCAAATGCCCTCGCCTAACGACCCCGTTCCAATGGAAGAGGTCAGTGACAAGAATGTCCATGAGTCACATCCCGAGGGTGAATCTTCTCCAACTCTGGTCATGTTTGTCGACCAAGAGACAGAGAAGATGGAAGTTTCCCCTCATGTGAATCTCACCACATCAAAGGCTGAATACATGCCACAACACATTGTCCTAGAAGATGTGGGTGATAGTGATTTTGAGTTTAGTTCTGGAAAGTTTGCTCCGGACTATCTCAAAACTCTTTTTGATTTCGAATCTGATTCGGAACAAGGGGAGATGTTTTCCCCGTCTGCGACCTCGGTGTCCCGGGAATTTGCTGCGCTTTTAGAGGAAAGTCCTGAGCAGGGAATGCTAGGGAGGAACAGGAGCGCAGATAGAAGGAGGATCAAGCTCGTGAACAGCGAGAAAATGAGGTTTGTAAGGCCACTAAGGAAGCCTTACTCCTTGCACAATCTCGTCAAGATGCTGTTGTTCGCAATCTTGATCCAGGACCTTCACGCCATCCACAGGCTCGTCAGAGTGATCAGACGCCATTTTTAGCCCCGGATTATCCCTCGGCGGTTGAGGCGACCATAACTTCTATGGCTCCTAGAAGGAGTACTCAAGACCGACTTCGTGTTATCGCAGATACATTGCGTAACCCTCCTCCTGTGTTGGAGAACGAGGTTAGAACAACATTGGCTAGAGTCCTCGCGGATACACTTGACGAAGTTGCCTCCCAAGCCACCCCAACGGCATCATCTCGCTCCATAATTCGCTCTCGTGAACAGGATGACTCCTACTCAAGTCATGGGCGATGCAATCGAATGCGGACGGCGTCACTTTGGTAGGATAAGGTTAGGCGAATCGGGACCTCCCGTGATCACGATCGCCTGCAAATTCATTCTTGCCTGGGACGACGAGCGAATTCTCCTCACGGTAATGTGTCTCGTGACCACAGGGAAGGTCGCGGTGAAAGACATTTCCAAGCTTCTTATGTAGGCTGTAAAGCTTTCTTACCAAGTTCCGTGCGGTGGTCTGGCCTGATAAGTTTAAACCCGGTGCGATCGAGAGATTCGATGGAACTAAAAATCCATCTGAATTTCTTCAAATCTACATCATTGCCATTCAAGCGGCAGGGGGTGATGACCGGGTCATGGCAAACTATCTGCCAACAGTTCTTGAATGACCTGCAAGGGCCTGGTTGTTTAATCAACCAGAAGGGTCGATCTACAATTGAGAAATGTTGTGCGACGCGATCCTCAACAATTTCTAAAATTGTTATGAGAAGCCTAGTAAGGAAGATGATCTTCATTGATTATGCCAGACTTCGACCGAAACCCTTCGACAATTTGTCAAGAGGTTTGTCAGGGTAGGAATAGAAACAAGTTGCCAAAAAACACCTACTAAGCGAGAAACTGTTGTGTCCTTTGGGAATGGAAGTAGAAAGGACACACGCATGCCCTAATGATTGCATCCTTTACTGTAACGACTACAAGGATATGCATGTTTGTCCGGTGTGCGGTGCATCCCGCTATAAGCGTAAGGACCGAACCAACGACGGCGACTGTGTTGAGATAAAGCAAGGACCTCCTGCTAAGGTGTTGTGGTATTTGCCCATCATTCCCCGCTTGAAGCGTTTTTTTGCAAACCATAAAGAGGAAAAATTATTGCGTTGGCACTCAAAAGACTGGAAGAAGGATGGAAAGCTGAGACACCTCGTTGATTCTTCGCAGTGGAGAAACATCAAAAGGAAATTTGTTAACTTCGGAGCGGAATTGAGGAATGTAAGGTTCGGGTTGAGTACCGATGGAATTAATCCTTTTGGTAGCATGAGTAGTCGGCATAGCACTTAGCCGGTTCTTTTGTGTATCTACAACCTTCCTCTTTTGTTGTGTATGAAGCACAAGTACATCATGATGTCTCTACTTATCTTAGGACCAAAACAACCTGGGACGATATTGATGTGTACCTAGCACCATTGATAGAGGATCTTCTAACAATGTGCAATGAAGGGGTGCAGGTATGGGATGCATACAAACGAGAGAACTTCATTCTACGTGCTATGATATTCTGCACCATCAACGATTTCCCTGCCCTTGGAAATTTGTCGGACCGTAGTACGAAAGGAGCCAAAGCTTGTCCCCACTGCGAAGATGAGACTTAGAGCGTGTGGCTGAGGAATTGCAGGAAAACAGTGTACATGCGTCACCATAGGTTTCTTCCGAAGAATAACACGTATCATAAGAGGAAGAGGGAATTTGATGGCCACAAGAAAGATGGTTCAGCCCCGAAGCCTATGAGCGGGAAAGAAGTTTACTCACGGGTGAACGACATAGACATTGTGTTTGGAAAGGGTCATAAATTGAAACCCCGCATGAAGAACACTTGGAAGAAGAGATCGATATTTTGGGACTTACCGTATTGGGAGCATTTAGAGGTTCAGCATTGCATTGATGTCATGCATGTAGAGAACAAAGTTTGCGACAGTTTAATCGTCCTATTACTGAACATTCTGGGGAAGACAAAGGATGGCGTCAATGTGCGGTGTGACATGATCGAAATGAAAATCATGCCCGAGTTAGCCCGAGAGAGGATGAGAAAGGCCGTATATACCTCCCCCCTGCATGCTACACTTTGTGCAAGGCTGAGAGGACATAACTTTGTAAGTGTCTCTATGGTGTTAAAGTTCCATCGGGTTACTCCGCAAATATGAAAAAGTTTGTGTCCATGGGCGGTTTGAAATTGCTTGGTATGAAGTCTCACGATTGTCACGTGTTGATTTCACAAATGCTTCCTGTTGCCATCCTGAGTATTCTACCGCATAAGGTCAGAGAGACGATCACGAGGCTGTGTTATGTCTTCAATGCAATTTCGTACAAGGTCATTGATCTTGAGGGACTAGATTCTCTGCAGAGCGATGTGGTTTGAACTCTCTGTCATCTTGAGATGTATTTTCCTTTGTCATTTTTTGATATCATGGTTCATCTCACTGTCCACCTTGTCAGAGAAATCAAGATATATGGACCCATGTTCCTACATTATATGTATCCATTTGAGAGGTACATGGGTGTACTTAAGGCCTATGTGAGGAATCGCTCTTGGCCCGAGGGTAGCATTGTCGAAGGTTATGCAGCGGAAGAGGTTGTTGAGTTCTGCGTTTATTACATGGCCGAGGTAGAAGCAATAGGAGTTCTTGTGTCTCGTCACGAGGAGAGGCTTGATGGCGTTGGAACTATTGGACGGAGAGCAATCACTCCAGATTTTGATATGTACTCGAAAGCACATTTTTGGGTCTTGCAACACATGACGGAGGTGTCTCCGTACATCGATGAGCACAAGGAGACGGTACGACAAGACAATCCTCACTGATCCAAGGTTTGGATCACAAGAGAACATAACAGTTGACAACGTGTGGATGAAAGTGCGAATCACCAGGGAGTCCGCAAGTGAGAATCTTAAATGGTTGGCGAAAGGGCCAACATTTATTGTACAGACATGGTAGGGATACGACATCAATGGGTATATATTTTACACGAAAGCTCAAGATCGAAAGAGCACTGTGCAAAATAGTGGAGTGAGCGTAGAAGCTTTTCATGAGGAGTTCAACGAGACAGGCCCAACAAGGGTAGTATGTGGATTGAACTAGTAATATGGGTTCATAGAAGAAATTTGGGAGCTCGATTACGTATTGTTCAAGATTCCCCTGTTTCGATGCCGATGGGTCCAAATCCCACATGGTGTGAAGGTTGACAGTTATAGTTTCACTTCTGTGGATCTCGATCGAGTTCCTTATAAAGATGAGCCATTCATACTTGCAAAGCAAGCCATTCAAGTCATTTATGTCACTAATCCGGCCAATAAGAAGTGGCATGTCGTCCTTCATGGAAAGAGAAGGATTGTTGGAGTTGAAAATGTTGTAGACGAGAAGAATACAATCAATTTGATGAGATGCCTCCATTTGGAGATGGCGTATAGGTCGATACTGAAGACACCGACAAAACCAGTTACGTGCGTATGGATCACCAGGAAGGGTTATCCTTTAAAGGTAATCAACAGTCCTATGTTTCCATCGGTATAGCTTATCCTCTAATTCTCGCCTTTGCAGGGCTGCGGCAAGTGGAAAGTTGAGGATAACATGGGTGTGTACGTATGTATGTGCAAATTCTCGGTCAAAGTCCCCATTCGTATGTAAAATTTATTTGAGCATACTCCACATTGTAACCTATTTTCAGAGCATTTGGACTCCATTTGCAATATCTAAGTGTCTCTTGAGATTTTGTTTAAAACAAGTTTTCAGTCATCTGGACATCATTTGCATAGATTTGAGGTTTTTTGGATATTGAAATGTCAGTACTCAGAGTTACAGAAATTCTGATTGTAAAGCACTACATCATTGCATAGAAGAGAGGGCAACTATCATAGACGGTTCTGAGTTCACAATTGTCTGTGATTTATTAATATCACATACGGTTGTGAACTCAGAACCGTCTGTGATAGACTCTCATACGTTTCTGATCTCAGAACCGTCTATGATAATATCTCTACTTACATAGTTTAATGCCTTAAACTATGTAGAGAGATTATCACAGACGGTTCTGATCTCAGAATCATCTGAGAGTCTATCACAGATGGTTCTGAGTTCACAACCATATGTGATAGTAATAAGTCATAGATGGTTGTGAACTCAGAACCGTCTGTGATAATCTCTCAGCATAGTACATAGTTTAAGGCGGGCTTTGTACCGCTCATTTCCACACTTCATGACTCTTCACCTCACTATTCCTAGCTCTCTCTGCCCTCCCACCGTCCGGCGCGGTCACCTCCATCGCCTCCCCATCGTCCGGCTCAATCACTCCATCGCCTCCCCACCGTCCGTCGCAATCACCTCCATCGCCTCCCCACCATCAGGCGCAATAACCTCCATTGCCTCCCCACCTTCCGACGCGATCACCTCCGTCGCCTCCCCACCATTTCTGCCATTCTTGGTCAATTTTAAGTTTCAGATTTACTTACACTGCTCTCTCTTTCACTTATGTTAGGAACTAATATGTCTGGTGATGAACTGAACTGGTCGAGGAGTCAGAGTGACCTCTCTGGCGATGAGATGCCTGGGCTGGAGGTCACCCCGTCCACCGTGACCCAGTCGCAGAAGAGAAAGGGACGAGGCTAGATGATATGCGCGCGTCTCGACAAGCGGGAAAAGCAGCACATACAGTTCGACGACAATGGTGTGCCGAAAGCTCCGGAGAAACTAGTCGATCAGTGACAAGGATTGCCACCCGAGTCAGTTCAAATAAATGCACTGTTGGTTCAGGACAGATTCGAGCCAGACATGTGCCCGGCGGTGCGAACTCAAGTCATTTCTGGGAAGCATCAGCCCGAGGTCGCAGGCTTTGCGCGATCAGATCGCAGCTAGTGCGCGGTCAGAAGTTCGTGTGCTGTGCGTGGACAGAAGGTCGAAGATGTTGCGCGGTCAGCCAACATCGCACGGTCAGAGCACCTTCAACCAGGGAATGTGGGAGTATTCTTTTCTTATAACAGGAATATCCCAATTATCCCGAAGATTCTTCCACGTGGGGATCAACCGTCAGGAGGTTAATACGTGCAGTTATCCACAAATAACACGTGTTAAACCTGTGTGGGAGTTAAGAGCGGTTCTCCAAACCGCATCCAAGCAACTGTTTGGTGCAGTTACGACTTGGTGCCCTTTCGACCAGTATAAAAGGGCGGCATGATGTATCAAACAAGGAGGGAGATCGATCAAGAGATCAAGACACAACTCAAACAGCCAAGGCTACGGCTTAGACTAGATAGTTTCCATAAGCCTTCTAGAATTCATTTTGTACACTCATATAGGGAAAACTTTTGCCTGTGAAGGTCTTTTCCTGCCACTTTGTAACTCTTTACTACACATAGTGCAATCCCAACAGGACGTAGGGCTTTTACTCCCACCATTGAGGGCCCGAACCTGTATAAATTTCTCTGTGCTCCAGTTCTCCATAATTCTACATACCTTCCCGGAGGGTCACCCTAAAAGGTCTCATTATTTACAAATTCTGCATAAGTTCGGCTGAGGAGCCCGAGTCCGAATCGTCGACAGCTGGCGCCCACTGTGGGGCCTTTCTCAAGGCGTCCTAGCTTTCATCCGGAGGTTCGCTGAAATATGGCTGGAGTATATGATTCCGAGAACGATTTTGATCTCGAGGATTATGCTCACATTCCAATGCCTTCTCCAAGAGATCCAGTTCCGATGGAGGAGGTTGGAGGCGAAAATCTCCCAGAGGTTGAATCATCTCTCCAGGTCATGTCCATCGACCAGGGAGCGACTAGCGCAAGGTCAGAACCCACCGAGGTTCTTAATGCGCTAGAGGGTGAGTCCGGTCCGTCATACGACCCCGCTGAGGGGAAGGATGATATCGACCAGGAAATCAGCTCGGGGAGATTCGACCCTGATAACCTCCACCGTCTCTTTGATTTCGAGTCCGACTCGGAACAAACTGAGATGTTTTCCCCATCGGCGACCTCTCTTCCTAGACAGTTTGCTGCCTTATCGGAGGAAACTCCTGATCAACAGGCTGCTAGGGAAGAACGGGATCGTAAACAGAAGGAGGATCAAGATCTCGAGCAACAAAACAACGAACTATGCAGAACGGCCCTTGAGGCTCTTCAAGATGCGCAGGCTCGTTACGATGCTGCTCCGAGTTCTTCTCAACGATCACGTGGTCGCAGACGCGACCAGACCCCTTCTTTGCCTCCGGAGCGTTTCCCGGTGGACGAAGAAACAGTGACACCTGGTGCCCCTAGGAGAAGTACCCATGGTCGACTGTGATCTATCGCGGAAGTCATGTGTAACTTCCCTCCTACGGTCACGGATGCGCAGAAACCAGCCTTCACCAGGATCCTAGTGGAAAGACTGGATGAGGTCGCATCTGAGGCAACCCCAACGGCCTCTTCCCAGTCGGTAACACGTTCCCGCGAACGAGAGTGTTCTCGCTCTGGTTCTGGTCGACAAAGTTACCCGCCGCCTGTAGCATCCCGCCAGGACAAGTACAGCCGGACACAGGATTCTCGTGGTAGGGATCGAGTCCCTGTCCACTCTCGTTTGGGACCACGGATAACTCCACCGTTGCGTGAAGTCGCCTGTGACTCGGTCGAGAGTCACAAGGCAGTTCACGGTCCCTACGTCGGTTGTAAAGCTTTCTCGCCCGGCCTTCATGCGGTCGTTTGGCCTGATAAGTTTCGACCAGGGGCCATTGAGAGGTTCGACGGAACTCAGAACCCATCCGAGTTCCTTCAAATCTATATCACTGCCATCCAAGCGGCAGGAGGCGATGACCGGGTCATGGCCAACTTCCTGCCTACAGTTCTCGAAGGACCGGCTAGAACTGGCTGTTTAATCAGCCCAAGGGTTCCATCTACAATTGGGAAATGCTGTGCGACGCCATCCTCAGCAATTTCCAAAACTGCTATCAAAAGCTGGGTAAAGAGGACGATCTTCATTGACTACGACAAACTTCGACCGAAACCCTTCGTCAGTTTGTCAACAGATTTGTCGGGGTGAGGAATACCATCCCGAACATATCTGACAGCTCCGTTATCCGGGCATTTAAACATGTCGTTCGATACCGGAGATTCACCGAAGACTTGCTCATCCACTCTCCCCGATCAGTGGCCGATCTTTTTGATATGGCCGACTGATACTCCGATGCGGCCGAAGCGGTCGAATGGAACCGGATGGTCGATAAAGGTGACCTGCCACCTCATCCAAGTTTCAAAGATGCCAGGAAAGAAGATTCGAGCAAGAAGCCGGAATCTTCGTCGGGTGGGAAGTCGAGAAATTCAAAAAGGAATCGCTCTGGACAGTACCGCGAGGTCGCAGTTGCAGAAAAGCCTTCTTCAACCAACGGTAACAAACCTTCATTTAAGAATAAAACTGCTTCTGGTGGTCGTAGTGCCGACCAGCCAGAAAAGTAGACTAATCCGCAGGAAGGAAAGAAGTGGTGTCCACTCCACAACTCCGCAGGCCACGACCTCAAGAACTGCAGGAGTTGGTTGAAGCAGTTGGATGACTTCTACTAGGGAGTTGGACCAATGCCGACCTTACCGGCTAAAGAACAAGCATGCGGACTTAGAGATGCCGACGGAGACGAGGAGATGTCCTACCAGGTACCTCAAAATCACATTAATGTTATTTTCTGGGGTTCTTCCTCTTTCATTTCCAAAAGGCAGTTTAAAGCCTTTTACAGAGAGGTTAACCAAACGGAGACATCCTTTGGTGAACCTCAGTACCCCTGCTGGTCGGATACACCTTTGACGTTTGATCGCACTGATTGTCCTGCGGGGCTTACACGACCATTGAGGCTTCCTCTGGTCATCACCCCGATCATCAGTAATGCGAGGTCGAAAGAGTCCTGATCGACGGAGGGAGCTCCCTTGACATTTTACTTGTCAAGGCACTCGACGAGATGCAAATTCCTCGTTCAAAGATTAAACCCATAATCCATCCATTTTATGGGATAATCCCTGGTCCCTCCATGATGCCGTTGGGACAGGTGGTTCTCCCGGTCACACTGGGAGAACCGGATAACTTCCGAACAGAATTAGTTACTTTTGACAAAATTGATTGTGATTCGGTTTACAATGCAATCTTTGCCAGGCCAACTCTTGCTAAGTTCATGATGGCAACGCACTATGCTTATCAGTGCGGTAAATTTCCTGGCCCCAAAGGTGTCATCTCGGTTCGAGGTAGTCGCAACATGGCACTCACGTGCGACCGGCTATCTCTGGAGATGGTCGACCAACTTCCCCTCCGGGACGCTCAGGTCGCCACCGTCGCCACCGACGCGATCAAGGCTGCTCCTCGACCAGATGAGAAACTCAAACTAGTTCCATTGTACCCAGATGATCCATCCAAGACAATTCGGGTCGGATCAGGCCTGGATGACAAATAGGAACTTGAGCTCATTACTTTCCTCCGGGCTAACGCAGATGTGTTTGCGTGGAAACCGTCCGATATGCCCGGTGTCCCAAGGGAAGTAATCGAGCACAGGTTAGCAATTCAACCTGGACAATGACCAATAAAGCAAAAGCTCAGGCGTTTTGCTGCTGACCGACAGGAAGCCATCCGAGAGGAGTTGGACAAACTCCTAAAGGCCGGGTTTATTCGTGAAGTCGATCACTCGGAATGGCTCGCAAATCCAGTCATGGTCCGCAAGTCAAATGGCAAGTGGCGCATGTGTGTCGACTACACTAGCCTCAACAGTGCCTGTCCGAAGGACGACTTTCCCCTTCCCCGCATCCACCAGCTGGTCAACTCAACTGCGGGTTGCGAACTGATGAGCTTCCTGGACGCTTACTCAGGATATCATCAAATTAGCATGGCAGAAGAAGATGAAGAGAAAACTGCCTTCATCACCCCGTTCGGCACCTACTGCTACGTCAGAATGCCGTTTGGTCTCAAGAACGCAGGTTCCACGTACCAGCGCTTAATGCAAAAGACCTTTCTTTCCCAAATAGGGCGTAATCTCGAAGCATATGTAGACGACTTGGTTGTAAAAAGTACCAAGAGATTGTCTCATTTGGTTGATCTCGCTGAAACCTTCTGTAATTTGAATTGCTTTGGAATAAAATTGAATCCGGAGAAATGTTCCTTTGGGGTTTCTTCAGGAAAACTTCTTGGTTTCCTTGTTTGTTCCAGAGGCATTGAGATCAATCCTGAGAAAATCAGGGCCATCGAACAAATGAGGTCACCCTCGACCATGAAAGATGTTCAACGCCTGGCTGGTCGCATGGCGGCCTTAAGTCGCTTCATATCGCGACTAGGGGAGAGGGGGTTACCTTTCTTCAAAGCCTTGCGGAAGCATCACAATTTCACATGGTTCGATGAGGCCGAGAAAGCGTTCCAGGAGGTAAAAACATATCTGTCCAGTCCGCCAGTGTTTGTGTCTCCCGACAGAGGAGAACCATTGCTCCTTTATCTGGCGGCCACACCGCACGCGGTCGGCGCTGTCCTGGTCGCGGATAGGGCAGGAATGCACAGACCCGTCTACTATGTAAGGGAGGTACTTCATGATCCTAAGGAGCGTTACCCTGAGGTCCAGAAGATACTTTACGCGCTACTGATGGCTTCCCATAAGCTACGACACTACTTCCAAGCTCACAAGATCATAGTACCCTCCTCCTTTCCTTTGGGGGATATTGTCTGAAATCTGGTCGAATCGCCAAATGGGCGGTTGAACTTGGTGCTTTTGATGTCCATTTCACGCCCTGCACAGCGGTTAAGTCTCAGGTTTTGCCCGACTTTGTGGTCGAATGGACCAACCCTGAGCCACCCGTGCAGGTGCCCGAGGAATTGGAATGCCCCGATCATTGGACAATGTACTTCGATGGCTCCCGTAGTTTCCAACACTCGGGGGCTGGAGTGGTCTTAGTTACGCTTCAGGGCGAATAGCTTAAGTATGTCATCCAACTACACTTTGTCGCGACCAACAACGCGGCAGAGTATGAAGGTCTTCTTGCAGGGCTCCGGGCAACAAAATTCCTCGGAGTCCGTCGATTAGTGGTGAGGGGAGACTCACAGCTAGTCGTAAACCAGGTAAACAAGGAGTATAGCACCTCCGATGACACAATGGCTCATTACCTGGGGGAAGTAAGGAGATTGGAAAAACACTTCCGTCATTTTGAAGTCCAATACATCCGGCGAAAGGACAACATTCTCGCAGACCAATTATCCAAAATTGGGTCCTCACGCACATCCGCTCCGGCATGAGTGTTCATTGAACACTTGGACCTCCTTCGATCATGACTTCGGTCGAGGATGATCCGGTAACAGCCTGCGTTACCAACCTCGGTCAGGAATAGGATTGGACTCATCCATTGAGAGTCTATCTCGAACATGGGACCCTACCCGAGGACGAAACCGAAAGCGATCGGTTAATTCGAAAAGCGCGTCTGTACAAGCTCATAGTTGGGGTTTTGTATAGAAAGGGTACTCAAGGAGTATTCATGCGCTGCATATCTCAGGAGGAAGGTAAATCCCTCTTGAAAGAAATACATGACGGTGTATGCGGTGCGCACGCGTCATATCGAACACTGGTCAGAAAAGCTTTTCGACAAGGATTCTACTGGCCTTCGGCACTTGATGATGCCAAGCATATGGTCAAGATGTGTCCTGAGTGTCAATTTCACGCGAGACAGGTTCATCAACCTGCCTATGCGTTACAAACTATTCCCCTTGCATGGCCTTTTGCGGTCTGGGGGATGGATATTGTTGGTCCTATGCCACAAGCGGTCAACGGGTACAAGTTTCTGTTCATAGCCATTGACACATTTACAAAGTGGATTGAGGCCGAACCGTTACAAAATATTACCGCGTCAGCAGCACAAAAGTTCTTCCATAAGAACATTGTTGCTCGATTTGGTATTCCAAACCGTCTCATCACCGACAATGGTTCTCAGTTCGCCAGTGGCCTTTTCCTGGATTACTGCGATCAGATTGGGACCAAGGTGTGCTTTGCTTCTGTGGCGCATCCACAAAGCAATGGTGCTGTGGAACGGGCCAATGGGCAGATACTGCAAGGCATCAAAAAACGTGTTTTTGATCGCCTTAAGACTCGCTCGTGGGCTTGGGCAGATGAGCTCTATACCGTTCTATGGGCACTACGAACTACCTCTAGTCGAGCCACCGGTGAGACACCCTTCCATCTAGTCTATGGGGTCGAGGCGTGTTGCCTATGGAAGTTAGTATTGGGTCTGTTCGGACAGAACATTTCGAACGAGTTGATCAGTCCGAACAGCGATCACAGGATCTCATCCTCTTAGAAGAAAGGCGTGATCGCGCGTTGATCAAGTCCGCGGCATACTTGAAAGCTTTGCGCAAGTACCATAACAACAGGGTGCGACCACGTAGTCTTCACGTGGGCGACCTGGTTTTACGAAAAATTCAAGACCAGTCTAATCGCAACAAATTCTCCCCGAAGTGGGAAGGCCCTTACACTGTTGTCTCAGTGCCGCGACTAGGATCCGTGCGGTTAGCCATGGAGGATGGCCGAATTATGTCCAATACATGGAACATCGATCAACTATGCAAGTTCTACGTGTAAGTACTCAATCCTTTTTCCTGTTCAATTAGCATTTTTTCATAAAACAAAAAAGTGTTTTGGTTTCATACGATGAACATTTCCCTTCATCCCCACTTGTGTGTTACGAATTTGACTCGGGGGCTGGTCACCCGCGGTTTGATCTTTACAACGTTCTAGTCGGATTCGCTGGCCGATCTCATGACCACTTCCAAACAAGTCACTCCTCAATAAGCCGTTCCTCAACGCATACGGGGCTTTCTGGTAAGTCCTTGGTCACTTGAGTGGCTGCCGGTTTGCAACAAGGTTAGACGTTACATTGATCATAATTGTTGGTCCGATCACACATCCCTGGTCGCTGTATTCATATTTCACCTGTGTTGATAATACTAAGCCTTCAGTATCTATAATCACAGGCGGGGGCTAGGAGGATATGTTTATAATATGAAACAACAAAAAATATGAATATATTTACTTTCTTTCAAAAACAATTTGTACATGCATTTGCATTCTATATGTTATTTCTGTACAGATATAGGGATTACTCAATCCCGAGCTCAGTCAGGAGCTTATTTACAAGGGGGGTGACCACCTCCATAATCGCGTCTAATTGTTCCTCACTCTCGATCTCAACCGGTCCCACTAGTGGATTCAGATCTGCATCTGGGCCATGATGGAGACGAAACTGGCTGAGAATGACGGAAGCTGCTGATCGAACCCTCGTTCTGATCGCCTCTTCACGTCGCCGTGTATCTTCAAGAAGATACTCGAGAAGTGACTCCGCCTGGGCTATGACTAGTGTAGACCAGTCATCTGGACTGAGGTTGTCCTTTGTGGATTCTACCACATCAGCCCTCAGGAGACGAGCCACCATCTTTAGTTTTTCGAAGATGGACCAGCTCAGGTCTCTGTTCGCCTTTTGGGAGGAGTCCATGGAGCGCTGGAGGATCATCTTGTCCTGACTGAGTTGCTTTATTTGACCTGCTTGCGCTGCAGTAAAAGGAAGTGTTACTCACATATTAAGAGCTTAAGTCTTCCTAGTCGGGAATTGACTTACCAGAAAGTTCTGACCGTAGCCGGTTAAGCTCGATCTCTTGATTTGAAAGCACAGAAATCAAATGGAGCTTGACCGTGGCCACTTCCTTCTTCAGAAACGCCACCTCTCTGTGACAGAACAAAAGAAGTGGTCATAACAAATTTGTATCTATACAAGTTGAAGAGTAATGATCCTTACCTGCGCAAGCTGGCTCGTTCTTTTTGTATGGCCTCAACGCTCGCTACCATAGCGATCGACTTGGCCGTCATCCGGGATAGTTCCTGCGATACAAAGAGAAATTAAGGGTATCCTACGCACAATTCAGGTACCAAAAGAGAAGTTCACCATACCTTTGTATACTCCCGGAATGAAATGTCCTCCGGATGGCAGGAGGTCTCGTCGAGGGACCCATTGCGACCTCGACGGAGGCAGCAGTTGGATGTGCCTGCTGGCCATTATCCCCAGTCGTTGTTGCTTGTGACTGGGTCTCCGCGCCTGTTTCTCCCCTCGCAATCCGAACTACTTCCTGGACCAAGTAGGTGGAGCGCTCCTCACTGGAGGCTCCGGCACTAGCAGCCACTTCAACCCTCCCCGGAGTGGTTGAAGGGCTTGGTGCTACTTCTTTTCGCCTGCCAAGAAAGAATGAACCAACAATCACGATTGGTAATCATCACAACTCATTTTTGTACAACCAAGATAGGGTTCTTACCTTATCTGAAATCCCATCAGCTTTTGGGATTTTAGGGAAGGCTCTCCCTGAGAAAGGGGACAGTCGTCGTCTGTCCTGGTCTTCCTCTTAGTGAACAAGGCCTTTTTCCCCTATGTGTGTTCTCCTGTAAGCACATATCTAAGGGAAGGTAAAGACAAATGGTAAGAGCTCATACTTGAGCAACTTGTCCGGTTGACGGGATTGCGTCCGAAGGTCTGGACGGCTCCTGAACTTCTGGAGCCGGCACCGCGTCTGCAACTCCCACAGGGCCTTGTTCGGTCACCTCCTCTCCTGCCTGCCGGAGTGGAGGATTTTCCTCCCTGGGACTCACAGGAGTCGCAGGGGGAAGCTCTTCTCCTTGAAAAAGCGTTAGCTCGATGAACGAGTATACAGAGGGAATTGAAGAAAACAAGACCATGAAAGAATCTTACCATGGTCACCCCTTTGATCGGGGAGGCAGAGGCAACTGACCCTGAAGCCTCGGGGGCTTCGGGAGCAGGGATGTCGCCCGCGACCACGGGACTTTCGATGGCCGCGGAGTCCGCTACAGTCGCTTCTACGAGAGCAGTTATTTCTGTGGGACAAGCTGGAGCGTCGCCAGATGGAGAGCCCGCTATCTTCCTCCTCCGGCAGATTAGGGGGACATCATCTTCCTCCTCCTCCTCGCTCCTCTCCCCCTGTACGATGAAGAAGTGATTCCAGTCTGCACCTGGAAAGACAGGAGGAACGTGATATCTTACCGCAGTCTTCCTTGCGGTAGGAGGGACACTCCGTGAAGAACCCTCTCCGAGATTTTGCCTGGCTTTCTTGGGGGTGAGATTCCTCGTCCTGGGCTTCGAGGAAATCTTCTTCACGTGCTTCGTCGTCGGTTTTCCCAGGGAACCGACATTCTCGCTCAGGAACATCGCCTCGGCAAACCTCCCTAAGAGCTGTTTTCGTCCCAATGGAATCGTTAGTGCTGGACATACATAAGACCTGCAAACAGAAGCTAAGAGAAAGATGACATACCTTTCGGCGCTCCTGTTTAAGGTCATCGCCGGCGTGAACCAAGCTCTGCCGGCGAGGCGATCCCTTGGGGCCCTCACCTCGGCATTATAAGCCCTGAGGAGGTAGTTAGTTCGCCTCTCGATCTCGGATGAGGGCAGCACTGTTTCAGAATGCAAGTTAACCAATGCATTTCAAAAATAACAAATTTCAGTACCAGAGACAGATACCTTCGTTGTAGTCCAAGGTGTTGTCTGCCATGGACTTGATCTCCCAAGCCGGATGAGCCCTTTCACGCAGGGGGCTCACCCGGTTCTTCACAAAGCCTCGGATGACATCGCGAGCTGTTAGTCCCTCTTGGACTAGGTAAAGAATGACCTCGGCATGCTTCATGAACTCCGAGTTCATCGCCGGGAGAGAGAGTCCAACTCGCTCGGCTTCTCCGGCCGCGAGTTCTCAAACCACAACCCGCTTTCGATTGGCGGGGTGCAGTAGAACAACTTCTGGTGCCACCCATGCATCGAGTCTCGCAGGGGCGGGAAGGGATACTCCTT
Source organism: Pharus latifolius (assembly GCA_019359835.1). Lineage (NCBI taxonomy): Eukaryota > Viridiplantae > Streptophyta > Magnoliopsida > Poales > Poaceae > Pharus > Pharus latifolius. Next base: position 50,931,872 of record CM033326.1, on the reverse strand, counting down.
CTTCTCCCTTAGCCGGAAGTAGATGCATCCGTCGGCGTTGGCGCTCTTCGACCACGCCGAGTAATAAAAATGCCGGAAGAGATCCACGCTGGGATACACTCCGACGAATGCCTCGCACAGATGCTGGAACACCGCCAGGATCAGCACTGCATTTGGGTGGAGATTGATCAGCTCCAACCCATAATGCTCGAGGACGTCCTTCAGGAACTGACTCTTAGGGAATTGGAACCCGCAGCACAGATATTCCTCAAAAACCACCAACTCGCCCTCTCCGATGATTGGGGTTTCTTGGTCCTTCTCCGCGGGCCGCCAGTTGATTAGCAGCCGTGGAGGAAGGATCTCCTCCTTCTCCAGTGCCAACAAGCTCTCCTCAGAGTGGTGGATCGATCAGCTCCAAGATGCCATTCTTTGTGAGGAATTGGGGGAAAAAGTTGGCAACTTTGGGAAGATGGAGGCTGAGAAGAACGAGGGTTTTGTGCTGCGGAAATGGCAAGGGTTTTGGTTGTGTGGCTTCCTCAAGAAGCTACCTGCTCCTTTTATAGACCCAAGGAGGCGCACTTCTGTGAGTAACGTTCCACTGAATATTTTATTCATTTCCCATAATGGATACTATCTCTGGTGGACCCGTTAAAGTGTTCCTGGCATCAGATCTAAATCAAAAGGACTTTTTTGTTTCAGAATTTGAAGGTACAAAAGCCTGAAAAGTTTTTTAGGGGTTTTCGGAGGACGTTTTCCTTCATGTGCCTTGTAAATTTTCATGAAAAAATCCTATGCCCAAGTTTTGGATGTACGGATATATTTTGATCGAGTTATGGTATGATCGGGACCATGTTTTCGACTAAGCTCCGATTCTAATCGAAGTGACGGTCTGATCGAGTCTTGGTTCTGATCGCCGTGAGCTTCGGTTCTAACCGCGGCTTCAAGTCTGATCGCGGTACTTTTATGAAAGCGCGATTCTGGTCTCAGAACTGAAGTTTCCCTGTGTATGAGTGGTCACAAAGACATTACTTACGGCCATGTATTCGCACAGAAGATGTAAAGAATATTAATATAAAGAAAGAGATTTTATTTCTTGCATTCTTTACATACAAAAGGGATACCGACGACCAGAGCGTCGACCTGATCCGAAAGAAGTTTGCAGAGTTCTCCTAGGGACATGTTGTTGTCAATAGGATCTACACTGACAACCCCCAGAGAACTAGCAACTAATCTAAGCCTATCTACATCGTCCCTAACAAGAGACGCACTACTATTCCTAATCAAATCGGAGAGTTCCCACTGTTGCTGAGCGTGGTCCCTCTCTCGACAGAACTGTTGCGCCTCTTCACGGGATTGTTCAAAACATTCTGCCAGATGCAGAATCGCCGAAGACATCTCTTCGGTCTTTTTCTCCAGGGCCTTCTTCTCTTCTTGAAGAATCTGTCCGAGGGGAAGAGGCAGAATCGTAGCAGGTTGATCACCAGGGCCTCCAATCTCCTACATTTGCAAAAGTTAGTTGCACTAACTATAAGTATCAGCAAAAGGAGATGAGGATTATTACCTGTCCCTGCTCGTGACAAATTGATATAGGCATCCTGGAAAGTAGATCATCCGATAAAAGCGGATGATCACCAGATGATGGAAGTGCAACCTTCCCACCGGTGATTGCTTCTCCAACACAAGTTGAGGATCTTCTGGTCGGGTAGTCACCGCTTGTCGATCAGAAAATCGATCACCCAAACAAAAGCAGGAGTTGTTGGAGTGAAGAACAGAAGAGAGAAAGAATGATGATATGTCTTCTTTGCTCTGCTGGAGGATCCTTCGTCAACCTTGGGTTTCCTCCTTGAAGGAGATGGATTTTCAGGCATCTGAGGCTGCTGCTTGAAAACTTCCTCTTCATCACTTTCAATCTCAATGATGTTGTGATCTACCATCGGGGAGTGTATGAAGAGAAGAATGAAGGTAACTTTGGAAAAGACTTAACCGTGAGAAGAAATTGTGGAGCTTTGCAATTTGAAGGTTTCGGTATTTATAGCCGCCAAGGTGACGGTTCACTTTCCGAACGCCTTGGGTTTTTAAAGCATTTACAATTTCACCTCGGGTTAAAAAACATTTCAACGGTGCCATCATTACCTGTCACATAATGCCCAGAGCCCGTCTCGGGGAACCAACCGTCCCACTTAGTGCGCCACTAAGTGGGGAATTTGAAGAGTCGGGTTAAAAATCCAATGCATGTCTTTAAAAATTCGAAATAAATACGTCTCTTCATTTCCTTCGAATTTGGGGGCTAGCTGACGAGGATTGACACCCGAGTCAGTTCAAATAAATGCACTGTTGGTTCAGGACAGATTCGAGCCAGACATGTGCCCGGTGGTGCGAACTCAAGTCATTTCTGGGAAGCATCAGCCCGAGGTCGCAGGCTTTGCGCGATCAGATCGCAGCTAGTGCGCGGTCAGAAGTTCGTGTGCTGTGCGCGGACAGAAGGTCGAAGATGTTGCGCGGTCAGCCAACATCGCGCGGTCAGAGCACCTTCGACCAGGGAACGTGGGAGTATTATGTTCTTATAACAGGAATATCCCAAGTATCCCGAAGATTCTTCCACGTGGGGATCAACCGTCAGGAGGTTAATACGTGCAGTTATCCACAAATAACACGTGTTAAACCTATGTGGGAGTTAAGAGCGGTTCTCCAAACCGCATCCAAGCAACTGTTTGGTGCAGTTACGACTTGGTGCCCTTTCGACCGGTATGAAAGGGCGGCATGATGTATCAAACAAGGAGGGAGATCGATCAAGAGATCATGACACAACTCAAACAGCCAAGGCTATGGCTTAGACTAGATAGTTTCCATAAGCCTTCTAGACTTCATTTTGTACACTCGTATAGGGAAAACCTTTGCCTGTGAAGGTCTTTTCCTGCCACTTTGTAACTCTTTACTACACATAGTGCAATCCCAACAGGACATAGGGCTTTTACTCCCACCATCGAGGGCCCGAACCTGTATAAATTTCTCTGTGCTCCAGTTCTCCATAATTCTACATACCTTCCCGGAGGGTCACCCTGAAAGGTCTCATTATTTACAAATTCTGCATAAGTTCGGCTGAGGACCCCGAGTCCGAATCGTCTACAATCAGTACCGCTCACTATGCGGCAAAGTGGCAAGGGAGTGGGTGCCCATCACCACCTCTGAGTGGGGTCAAGTGCTCTGAGTGGGGTCAAGTGCCCTGAGAGTGCAAGGATGCGCTATGGGAAGATGTGCAGGCAGTGTTTCACATTCTGGAGGATTGCCAGTTCACCATCCGTCGAATGATATTGATGTCAATAAACAAGGCGTGGAGGAACTTCAAGAGCCATCTTGTCAATCCTATGTGAAGGAGTCGAAGACCCCCTTCAATGACTACCCTTTCGTGACTCCCGAGGCATGGCAGCAGTTCGTGGTGATGAAGGGCATGCCTGAGTTCCAGTTGCTTAGTGAGAAGGGCAAGGCTAACCAGGCCAAGAATACCCACCCACACAGACTAGGCATCGGTGGGTATGTGGGGAAAAAGGCGTTGTGGATGAAGCAGGACGAGGAGGCTTCCCAATCTTCGGTCGCCGCTCCTTATGCAGGCATAATGGACGTGCGCGCTCACAATTGGTGTCGAGCAAGATCGAAGATGACCTCCTCTAGAAGTGTCTCTGTGAACAACCCTGCGGACAGGGAAGTGATCGACTGGCTGGTAAGATATCTAACTTTGTAGGATCACTAACTATCCTCATAACATGCATGCAATGGGTTGTATTGCTAAGTTCTCCTATTGCAGGCGATGCTGAGTGCGCAGGCGGCATCCGGAGAGTTCAGCCCTAGCAGGGACAAGGACATCCTAATGACGGCGCTGGCAAATAAGGAGCATCCGGGCCGCGTGCGCGGCCTCGGTGCCACTGTGCCTTGGAGGGATGGTTTCCCTGATGATGAGGAGGCGGCTAAGAGGAGAAAGAGATCCCAGAAAGCCCGCGACGATCGGCTCAAGGAGGAGATGTGATTGGAGTTTTTCCATTGGGACACAGCACTCAGGCAGGAGTTGGCGGAGATGCATGCAATGTATCAAGAGCTAAGACAGGCAGCCCAGGTCATCCCCCCTACAGCAGCGGAGTTACCGAGCCCCATTCTTGGCCGTCGTAGCAGCTGCGCATCCGCACCGGGGTGTTTACAGCCGGATCCCTCTCAGTAGTATCTGGTGGACTTTCTGCAGGTAATGACCGCTTTTCTTTGTTAATTCATTCGAAAGTGAAATTCAATACGTACCTTGATGTCATCTTATTGCACACTGTTTGTAGGAACCCGCCTCCTACAAGCTTATGGTGCTGGCTGGTCTCTTCCCTATAGAGGCTGCCCATGGGATGGCACAACCATGCACGACAGGGGCGACAATCCACGGTGTCCCTCTATCTGAGGGTTTTGCATGGGTCCAGGTGGACAGTGTCTCCGACCATTGCAAGAGATTTCCATTGAACAAGCCGTCGAACGATGAGATTACCACTCTTGGGGATGCAATGCACACATTCGTGCAATGGCTCAAGAAGGACATCATCCTGGATGAGGCAATTCCCCCACCAGTTTCATAATTCGTACTGTAATAATAGCCCTCAGAGTTAGTGACCATTACTATACGTAGGTTCTTACCCCTCCAGACACCGACACTCGGCCTACTAGCCAGCCGACCCCTCCGACAAGCCAGCCAATGGGTCCGATGCACATCATGACGCCAACTAGGAGGCAACCAATCAAGAAGATGGCTAGTAGGGGAAAAGAAACGAAGAGCACGGCGAAGGAGATTGAGAAGAGCGCGCCGTCAGCTCCCATGCCATTCGCTCTGGGGATGCCCATGGCCTCCGATGCTACAGTTTGTAGCATAGGTTTCACATGCCAGAGTCTGCATGGATGGTACATGAAGACAAACAAGACCAGGACGCAGCGTCCGACGCACTTCATGGTCAAGTATACCGTGGCAGAGTTCCAACATGACGGGACCTATCCGGTGACCTTCGAAGACCTGCACAATTTTCTCAACAAAGACGCGCTCGACATGTCAATCCTACGGTCTTGGGTGCATAAGTATCTACTATCCTATGCTTGTTCGTGCATATACGGATATATGTCATTTATTAATTGGTTAGTTCCGTGCAGGTGCATGATTGTATATGCCAAAGCTAACTGGGAACCTGTCAGTTTCCTGGACGCCCAGATGGTCGCCGAGGTGATGTTTAGGACCGACGCGGACTTCGTTGTTGACTACATCAAAAAAGGGTTGCGTGCTCGGGTCAACAGGGAGTACATACTTGTACCTTACAACCAGAGGTGAGTGCTTTCATCAGTACTTCACCCGTAGATTAGTGTCTCCATATGCACACCCAGACTTAGAATAAATTATTAATTCTTTACGCATAACATGTAGCTATGATGAGGACATCACCCCTAACGATGCATCCATTCTTCCAACACCCGTTGTGCAAGGACCAATAACAAGGGCACGTGCACGTCAACTAAATCACCAGGTGAGCTCGTTTCTTAGTACACGAGAGAATATTGACAAGAGCGAGTTACTACCTAATAATATTGTGCTTGTGCTCAGGAATCATGGTGTTGATCAGCAAGGGTGTCACTTTGCGCCAAGACGGGTCGGGAATCAAGTCTACCGCGAGCTGGAGTACGGGTCGGCCACGGCGGAGCAGCCTGTCTTCAAATGGGCGTAGCAGATGCATACGAACTCCGTTTGGGGCGTTCAAGTACATTACAGAGAAGCCCTCGACGAGACCTTTCCAACGGATCTGGTCCCACATCCAAAATCCTTCTGAGTCAATCAAAATCATCCAAACAAGTGGAGACCAAATTCTGTTGGGCCGTGCGGTGCTGCGTCACCTGTCTATTGGGCCTTGGCCCGTGTATCCCGCGTGGGGGGGGTGCGTGTCGCGCCCCGAGACTGGGACAACGACTACTCCTGTAGAGACCTAGCTCGCTGCAGCTAGTCCCAAACCACAAACCTTTGACTTCCCAGGATGAGTCAAACACAGGAGTTTATTACATTGCAACAGAGTACTCACAAAATATTAAGCAGTGTGGCTTGCTGGCCTTGATATTACATAAAGAGGATTACAATGCCTACAAGGCATTCAGGGTTTAGCAAAATATTTAACTACGCAGCAGAAGATAGGTGACCCTCCCACAAAAGAAGTTGACGGCAGAACAACACACTTCAGGGTTCTGGCGGAACTGATTCTCCTCCTTTTGGATCCACGTAGTACTCCGTGCCATCATCTTGATCAAAGTAGGCTCCATCTATTGAGTTGAATGTTGCAAGGGTGAGCACTTACGTACTCAGCAAGTCATAGGTAAGAGTAGATACATATAGTAGTGATGATATGAACCTAGACTAGTCAAGAATTATGGATATTTGTAAAATAATCTTTTCCTTTCTCATCTCATCTTATTTCAGCTCATGGCAGCACTTTTCATAATATACATCATCATTCATGTTCACTAGATTATAGCACTACCGCGACACGTCGACACACGACAGCCCACGGCAGCACTCCTTATCATGACAACACATGTCATTTGGGTAATCTTGATTAAACATATTTTATTTAGAAAATAGTACTTGTGTCACACCCCATGGATTTAATCCACCGCAGCAGACTCCTATAAACCCGGGAGCTCGGAGTATTCGAATACGTTTTTAACTCTGCAGAGAGGTACCAATTTACCCACAAGATATTCCACTTTCAAGCCTTTCCTATCATAACAAAATGATTGGACCCCTGACTCACTTCATACTGTGAGCGGCAAGGTGGAAATAACAAGAACTTTTGTTATGTTTTACTCACAATTCACCCCCGACCCTGTGGCTCTCAGCGAGGCACAGTTGTGGTAGGTTGTACCTAAACCTCCACCCCTCCGCTTATTCCCATTACTGGGTCAGCGTGCTTGATCACCTTCAGTGATATGTGTGGGAGCCGCGCTCCGTGTTTATCGTGCATCACTACACATCTCATGCAGGGGTTTCATGTGCGATCCACATAATTACTTGTTCAGGCCTGTCCCATACCAGGCTTGCGGTTAGCACGTTGTTCATGCCACTAGACGCACAACACAAGGTTCTAGTCCTTATATGCCAGTGACCAGACCATCCACAACCCTGCACCTTCAGTGCCTGCATTCCTTTGCAGTCTAGCACCTCCAGTGCTACAGTCATCCACACCATTTTTCTGGTCACGGCTAGGGGTTTTATTTCATGAATATAAGTATACATATAATAGTTCATGGCTCAAAACTTGTTTATTTCACATTTCACAGATAACCAGTCTAGTACTGCCAATTCATAAATCAACCATTCTCAATCTTTCACATGCAATATTGCCTATATTCAAGGTTATATTATAGCAACATTTAAAATATAGGTTCAAAATGACCAAGGATATGACTTGCCTTCCGCGTCGTAAAATACAGCAGTCGATGACGGGTCAACAGCAAAATCTTCAAGGTCAACTTCTGAATCTGCTCGACGACAAACAAACACACAATGATTACTTATAATGTTAAAATGTTTTAAGACTTATATGCAGAAATGCTTAACAAGAATGATTGAACTAAACTGGCGATAAGTTGAACTGCAAACTGAACTGAGTCGAGATTCTAGGGTTTCAAGGAATTTGGGCTAAGGATGGTGATTAGATAATCTTAGGGTTTCAGGATTGCAATAGGGATAACCATTTTGTGGCTGGTTTAATCAAAATAGCGAATGTCAACAGATCGACATTCGGATCAAAGCTTGAACATAGCTTTAAGAAAAACTAGGATGCTTATCTCAAGTTGTGGTAGTAGAAGAAAATGTAGATCACAACTCTACAAATTCAGTGGACAAAGTGGATTTCAAATTACACAACCAGAAGTGGGTAAACAAGGTCAATGCCACTGGCTGACAAGCTCTGGCATAGAGCTGACAATGCCAAAAACTAGGGCTTAGTATAACTTTTGATCTGGAGTTCCAAATAATGCACCACTTTGTCTGGGAGGTAGGCGTTGATAACAGGAATAAATCATTCAATAGGATCTAGGGCTGAAAATGGCTGGAAAGCAAGAAATTTGATGATGAACTGAGATGAACTGGTTGCACAGGAACAGTTCTGGACAAAATCTTGGCATGGCTATATCTTTCAATCTAGGCCGATCTAGGTGTCGGGCTAGAAGACAAAAGTGTTCAGGAGATCAAAGCACACACACTAGACAAAGTTTCGAGAGCTGAAATGGCTGGAACAAGCTTTCCGGTCATCGGCGCCGGAGAAGAAACTCTGGATTTGGGGGTTTTTGCTGTAGGAGGTTTGAACTTAATTCCAAGCTCAAGGAGTATCTGTGGAGTATAAGGAAGCTACTAGTATAGTCAATTTGGTCAGAGGATGGCTGGAGAAGCCTGGCGACGATCGCCGGCGACTGATGGAGCATGAATTTGGGGATACCTTCGATTCGAGCTCAACCTGGGGATCTGGATGCTTAGGCTTGCTAAATAGAGCTCACAGATCAATTTGCTTCACAGGTTCGAGGGCTAATTCGAAGTGATTTGGCCTGCATTGCCGGAACAGGGCAATCGGGAATTCCGGCGATCACCGGCGACTGGATGCAAGATAACTCAATTAGATGGTACAGCACAATCAGGGAGATTAGGGAAACTTACTGATGCGGTTAATTTGACAGGAGGTGCTGCGTAGTGTGCTGGCACCGTGAAGCTCTTCGACAGCTCGCCGGAGAAGACGACGACAGTGAAGAAGTTTGAGAATTTAGTTAAGTCCTGGGGAAGGGGAGATGACACAGGGTACTGGTGGCTTAAATAGAGCAGTGGGCGAAGCTTGCAAGGATTAAACAGCATTGAATTGATGTCAGTTGAAATGAGTTGCCGGGCGCAGATGCAACAACGGCGAACGGTGACACGACTGTGCACTGGCGAGACAAAGCTGTGCTACATTGGGACTCAACCATGTCGGGCGGTGCAAGGTGGTGGCGACAACGGCTGGCAAGGCAAGCTACGTGGCAAGAAGATGCTGACAACATCACTGCTGGTCGCGCGCGGGAGCAAGCACTGGTCGTCGACGTAGCAGCGGCCTTGCCACGGCATCAGCTGGAGCGAGGACACGTGCGCACTGGCATGCACGGTCACAAGTGCGGCAAAGCTTCACCGGCGGCGAGCGTGCACGGCGCAAGGAACACGGCGAGGCTCCTGGTCGTGTACAGCAGTTGGCCTGGTCGAAAATGGACTGAACTGCAGTTTTAATTCTTTGAGTTTTGGACTGATCTGTAAATCTGGAGATTTGGTAGGTTTAAACTGAAATTGATTTCACTAATCTGGTAGATTATATTCAACAAGGTATTTGGCAAGGATAATTGATAAAATTTGACACATTTGGATAGCTTTTGATACAAACTGAAAATAGGGTAATTTAGGGTAAAATAAGATTTAAGTTTTGTCGATTTCGAATTCTGGCATTTAGGGTTCGATTTTGATATCTGCACAGAAGAGAGACTTGTGGCAAATAGCATTTAGAAAAGATCTGCTGAAGAAATTCTGAATTTAGAGTTAATCTGGAGATTTTAGTCTTTTTAGGTTTTCGGATAACAGATAAGGACTAATTTGCGATAAGGCTTGGACTGATTTGTGAAAAGAGTCTAGATGATAACATCTGGCTGTCAACTTTTTAGATTAAGGTATTGACATACCCATGATCATATTCCAGGAATAATCTGGTCTGAACTTGGTCAAGATTTTGATTAAATCTGTATTTCTAAACTTAAGGTATTTGGGTAATATAAGGTATTTCTGTTTTCGAAAACAGAATGGAGTTGATAAATCTGGAATTTAGAGATAGAATTGGATCTAGGTTCTGAAGACTTTTAAGTTCAGAGTAACTGATAGATCACATCTGAACAATCTGATCTTAATTTGAGGTCATAGGATAGATTTTGGAGATTTTAGGGCTTGAGATAGAAACTGATCTGGCTATTACTACAGATACATGCATGCATGCTATTGATGAAAAAGGAAATTTTCACCCCTAACTCAGGGTGTTACAGTGCGCCCCAAACCCTAGACGCCACCCCTCTAGCATATTAAAATCTCGTAACCGTCATTGTTAGACTCGGGTTTTGCTTAGAATTTTCTGCTGTCGCAGTTCGCCGTCTTTCGGTTTGTGGAACCCCAACACTTCGTGATCTTAATACATACTTGCAATTCGAGATTGCTTCTTCTGTGTTCTTGCACGTGTTCTTCGATTCGTTTGCAGGAACATGCCTTCGTGGCTAGGTCAACCGCGCCTCGGTACGGTTGATAACGAACGGAGCAGTGGTGTAGCGATTGCATGCCTAGATCGGTTCTGGTCGAAAGTCAGATCATCAACGTCGAGTCTCCACCAATCGAACTATCCCCTACCTGTCGGAAGATAGGGACCCCGTTCCTCATCAAGCTACCACTGGATCCTGCTGGTGCTTATTCCGAAAAGGAACAAGGTGTTCTACCTGGATTCATTGCAGAGGAAAGGGTACGAGTATTGCGGTGCGCGCGATGTATTCGAAAGGTTAACATGTTTTATGATATTCATGTGGACCTGTCTTGCATCTAGATTTACTATACTCAAATTGTCAATTTCGACTATTTGCACAGCTTTCACGAACTACTTTGCCGAGGGAGGGTGATAGCACGAGCGGCGAGCTGATAAGTTTCAGTGGTTACAATTTCCAGTACAAATTTCAACCAGCAGTTTTACTTTATAACGTGTCCCCAACTAACTCTTGGACTGTACATTGGTAGTGCCATCAGCAGCCGGATGACAATACATGTGGGTTCTATGTGATGCACCTATACGACCTCATCACCCCTCATCGGCCAGATGTCCTCGAGGTGTACAATTGCTACCCTTTGTATCGATTTGGAAAAATTTACAGCTGCATTGAGCTAATTTTTCTGTACCAACTCTTGTTGCAGGAGGGTCGACTTTCCTTCGAAAAGCTTTGACCCTTTGCAGATTGGTTTAGTCCGAGGGATGCTTGCTGGGTTTTTCATTACGGAGGTCATATCAACTAAGGGGAAGTTTAGGGACCCGCAAGGTTCGTATTAGTGTGGCCTTACTAACTGAGACTAGTATAGTAATAAACATCTAACATACTGACTTTAATTGTTGATTACATTTATTTGTTCAATCCCAATTGTACATATTTCTGAAATGTTAATTGCATGAAACTTACAATTTGATCGATTTTGAGCTGTATATATGAAATGCATGCTATTGTACATGTTTCTAAGTTCTATGCATGTGTGAAATGAACTGTATATATTTCTGAGTCCTGTGCATGTATGAAATGAATTGTATATATGAAATGCTATTGTACAGAGGGCATGGCTAGCATGATTCCTGAGACTAGCCACAAAAAAAAGAAAATAGAGTATCACAGACGGTTATAAGCTCAACACCCTCTGTGATACTCTTAATTACTACTACGGACGGTTATAATCTCAGAATCGTCTGTGATTGTATGAGTATCACAAACAGTTCTGATCTTATAACCGTCTCTGATGAGGACACTATACCAGATGGTTTTGATCTCAAAACCGTCTGTGATACTCATACTATCACTGACGGTTTTGAGATTATAACCATCTCCGATAATGACACTATCACAGAGTATTTTGACCTCAAAACCATCCTTGATGATGAGACTATCACAGACAGTTCAGATCTTATAACCGTCTGTGAGAAGGACACTATCACAAACGGTTCAGATTTTACAACCGTCCTTGATAAGGACACTATCCTAGATGGTTTTGACATCAAAACCATCTGTGATATTCTAATTATCACAGACGATTATAAGATCAACACCATCTGGGATAGTATTAGTATCACAGACGGTTTTGATCTTAAAACAGTCTGTGTTAGTGTGAGTATCATAAACGGTTTTAATCTCAAAACCGTCTGTGATAGAAAAATCACAGATGGTTCAGAACCGTCGGTGATAGTACTTGAATATCAGTGACTCGAATATCACTGATGGTTTAGAACCGTCTGTGATGACTGTTTTGACCTGACTGTGATAATGTATTCTGTAGTAGTGAAACCCTGATGTTATAACTTGTTTAACCTCAATCCATGCTTCTCTTCTTCTACTCTGAATTGGACATTGTTCGGGAAAACGTGCTTTTGTCGGGAAATGTTCACAGACTAGGCATGCTACCAAGTGGGTGGGGTGCTGAGTCGCGTCATCCTACATCCAATGATACTGGAGACATAGTATAATGGTCACAGGATAATTTTCTTGGCCTAAGAAGACCACGGCTCCAATGATCAGAACATACTAGTCTCTTGTACGGTAAGAACCGGCTTAAAAAGAGATGTCTTATCTAGATGTGATCATAAGATCATGAAAAATAACTAGCTCAGTATAAAGGTATAAGTTTTTGCTAACTAGCAGCCACTTGAATGATCAAAACATACTAGTAAGTCCCTTATTCGGTAAGGATTGGCATAGAAAGGATGTCTTAACTAGATGCGACCATGAGCTCGGCCAACGAATCCACTTATACATCATAGTAAGGCACTTATTGTGACTAGCCCCCAGGTGTAACCCGATAGAAAGTAAGGTTGAAGATGAGAATGTAATCACAACATTGGGTGAAAAAGTACTTATTAAAAATTTAGAATGGGAATGGAAAAACTTACACATAAAATTTACGCAATCGGTCTGTGTTCAAGGTGTTTGATAATATTCTTCCGTCTTCCATGGCCAATTGAGCCGGTCCTGGTCTTGGCATAGCGACCACAGTAAAGGGACCTTCCCATTGAGGGGAGAATTTATGACGACCAGACTGGTTTTGGATTTTTCTTAAAACCAAGTCCCCCATGTTTAGCATACATGGTTGCACCCTTTTACTATGATATTTACCTAGAGCTTGTAAATATGCTGCTAATTGGATCAAGGCTTGATCGCATTTTTCTCCAAGAAAAATGATTTCATCTTTTGCATTTTTCACTCTAATTTCTGATATCTAAGTGATCCACATGAGCAGAGCCAATTTTGATTTCAATTGGCAACATGGCTTCTGCACCATAGACTAGTTGGAAAGACGTTTTGCTTGTAGCTCTACTAGGTGTGGTGCGCAATGCCCATAGAATAGAGTAGAGTTCTTCTACCCAAGCCCCGAGTGTAACTTAAGGTGGTCAAAAATACGTTTCTTTACCCCCAACATTATCTTCCCATTGGCGCGTTCAACTACACCATTACTCTGTGGATGAGCAACAAATGCGAAATAGATTTTAGTCCAAATATGGTCGCAATAGTCCATAAAAAAACCACTAATAAACTAGGATCCATTATCTGTTATAAGACGATTTGGAACACCAAATCATGTGACTATGTTCTTTTGAAAGAACTTTTTCGCCACAGCAGGGGTAATGTTTTGGACTGGTTTAGCCTCAATCCATTTGGTAAACATATCAATGGCTATGAACACGAACTTGTAATCATTGATCGCTTTAGGCATAGGTTCTACAATATCTATTCCCCATGTGGAAAATGGCCACGTTAAGGGAATAGTTTGTAATGCATATGTTGGCTGGTGAACTTGCCGAGCATGAAATTGACACTGTGGGCAAGTCTTGACCAATTGCATGGCATCATTAAGTGTCGTTACCCAGTAATAACCCTGTCGGAAAGCTTTTTCGACCAATGTTCTATAGGATGTGTGTGCACCGCACATGCCCCCACGAATCTCTCTTAGAAGAGATTTGCCATCTTCTCAAGGAATACAGTGCATTAGCACTCCTTGACCACCTTTTCTGTACTGTCGTGGTATTGCGAATACCCCGGCAGGTTTTGAGAATGCTCCTAGCGAAGATTACGCGACGCGGGTTGACCGGATGACCGGTCCTCCCCCGCCGGACAAGCACAAAAAATGACACACGGGTTTATACAGGTTCGGGTCCCAGTGGGGGCCCTAGTCCTGTCGACGCGCTCCCGACCGGAGTCGGCTGGGGAGGCTCTCTCCGGGGGAGAGGCTTCCGGAGCACGTCTGTGAGTTTAGCTATTCCAATCAAAGAACCGATTCCTTACAACAGAGGGGTACAAGGGCTATTTATAGCCCCAAAAAGCAGCAAAAAACCTAAACTACCCCGGAAGCCACCGTCGGATTGAAGGGCAGGACCGTCCTTCTCCCGGTCAAATGCCTTGGATGCTTGACAGGTGGTCGCTAGTTCCCGAGGCGCCCCTCGCGTGACCTGCACGTGATAAGCAGTTCAAGACTTTACCTTTAGGAGGGCGACGAGGCCCGGGACAGTGCCGGAGGCCACGTCCCGGGGTCAAAGGCGGCGCCCGGGACGGCACCGGAGGCCATGTCCCGGGAGCCAAAAGGCGGCGCCCGGGGAGGTCCCAGAGGGCACGTCCCCGGGCAAATGGCGGCCCCCGGGGGGGCACCGGAGGCCGCGTCCCGGGAGCCAAAAGGCAGCGCCCGGGGAGGTCCCGGAGGGCACGTCCCCGGGCAAATGGCGGCGCCCGGGAGGGCACCGGAGGCCGCGTCCCGGGAGCCAAAAGGCGGCACCCGGGGAGGCCCCGGAGGCTACGTCCCCGGGCGAATGGCGGCGCCCGGGGAGGGCCCGGAGGCTATGTCCCCGGGCGAATGGCGGCGCCCGGGAAGGCACCGGAGGCCGCGTCCCCGGGCGAATGGCGGCGCCCGGGGAGGCCCCGGAGGCTATGTCCCCGGGCCAACGGCGGCGCCCGGGAGGGCACCGGAGGCCGCGTCCCGGGAGCCAAAAGGCGGCGCCGGGGGAGGCCCCGGAGGCTACGTCCCCGGGCCAATGGCGGCGCCCGGGAGGGCACCGGAGGCCGCGTCCCGGGAGTCAAAAGGCGGCGCCCGGGGAGGCCCCGGAGGCTATGTCCCCGGGCCAACGGCGGCGCCCGGGAGGGCACCGGAGGCCGCGTCCCGGGAGCCAAAAGGCGGCGCCCGGGGAGGCCCCGGGGGCCGGATCCTCGGGCAACCGTGACACAACTTACCTGGACTTAGTCCCGCGGAGATTTCCCCCGACAGCAGCCCCCCATGCACGGCGCGGACGATGCTCGAGTCCCCGGTGGGTATGGTTCAGGTCACCGAGAAGATCTCCGGGCCAAGCCACCGGAGCCGCGACGCTTCGGTTTCTGTGCCCCACGCTTAAAGCCGCGCCGTTTCGTCATAAATGCGCGCGCGGTTCGAACCGGCGCCTCGATTCATTCGCCCGTCCCTTCGTTTCCCGCGCACGGTTTGGACTTCTACGGTCCAGATTGATCCGCGGGTGCCACGTCGCGTGCATCTAGACCACGGCCCACCCCTATAAATAGGACCTTGGGGGGCCCGGAAGCTCATTCCAAATTTTCAGCCTCAACGATTTTTGCTCTCCTGGTAGCCCTCTCCCGGTAGCACTTTCCGGTAGCTCTTTCCGGTAGCCCTTTCCGGTAGCAGGCGTCCGGGAGTTTCTAGTAGTAGCCTCCTGCAAAGTTAGCCACCAAAAAAGAAAACTAACCTCATGGCACCCAAGGGTCGAGCGAAGACCACGGAAGTGCCCCCGGAGGAAATCCCCTCGGATTTCCTCTGGGCGTCGGAGTTCACGGCCGAGGATGCCGAGTCCTTGGCCGAAAGAGGCATCGTCGCGGACGGGGACATCCGAGTCCCCGTGAAGAAGGACGGCGCCCCCCGCCCCAGGCCCGGAGAGGTCGTGGCCTTCGAGGCCTTCCTGGAGGCTGGGCTCCGGCTCCCGGTGCATCCAATGCTCCGGGAGTTTCTCAAGGAGTACGGGGTGGCTCTCAACCACCTCACCCCAAACGCGCTCGTCCGGATGGGCCTCTTCATTTGGCTCTACGAGACAGCGACTGGGCGGGAGCCCGACCTTCGCGCCTTCCAGTACTTCTACGAACTGGCGGCGCGGACCTCCCACCTGGTGAAGGGGGGCCCAAGTCCCCCTTCGGTTCGGTGATGGTCCAGATGTTGCCGGCCCGGGTAATCGACTACCCGGCGGCGGCCTCCCGGGACCACTGGGGGGATTGGGTCTGGAGGTGGTTCTACCTCCGGGTCCGGGACGACGCGGTGGTGTACGCCCCGGAGGCCCCCACCTACAGCCGGTCGTCCGCACCAAAGCCGCCGGTGTGGACGGACGAGGAGTACGAGCTCCTCGGCAAGGTGATCCTTTCCAAGAAGACCCGCTCGATGCGGGACGCAGCTGAGGAGATGGCTCTCCTCCAGATCTCCCCCTTCACCGGCGGGAAGAGGGGGATCGGCATGGGCCCCGAGCAGCGGCCCCCGGTGAAGCCGGTGACGCGACGTAAGCTCCGGGAACCCGCTGCATTGTACTTACAAATTTTAAAGAAATTGACTAACTCTTTACCTCTTTCAGTCCGGCCGTATCCGGCGGCGCGGGAGAAGGCGGAGAACCTCCTAGGGAGGTATTTCACCGACGAGCACGAGCGCGTCGTGCGCGCCGTGGGGGAGGGCCCTCCCAAGAACTTGGTGGCGGCGGCCTACGGGCTGAAGGTGCCGGAGAGGAAGCCTCTCCCCACCCCCGGGTCGCACAAACGGGGGAAGGAGGCGGCCGGGGGCTCGGAGCCCAAAAAGGCCCGGGTTCAAAAGACCCCCGGCCCATCGACGACGCCGGCGGCGACACCGGCGATGCCCCGGGGCGAGACCCCCGGGAGCGAACGTGCCTGGGCACCGTCCCGGAAGGAAGCAACACCTCCTCCCCCGAAGGGCCCCGTCGAGGCACCGGGGAAGGAGGCGACCGCGGGCGGGGCGGCGTCCGACTCGGCAAACTACGCCCCGTCGCCGCTCACGGTGGAGCCCCTCCCGCCCCTCCCGGCTTCTTTGGAGCCGGAGAGGCTGGAGGTGAGATTCGCGGGGGCCTCGCCCCCGCGGGTTTGGCCGGTGGACGAGGGGGGGAGCCCCTCGGTCTACGAGGTTCCTCCGGAGGAGGAGGCCCCGAGGACCTTCCTGCCCGGGGCAGGGAAAGGCCTGATGGTTCCCCCCCGGGCGGAGGCTCCCGCCGAGAGCTCCTCGGCCACGTCTTCGGGGGGCACTACCTCATCGACGAAGACGCCGGCCGCGTTACCGGACCTCGAGGTCTGGGGACCCCCTGCCGGCCGCGCTGGTGGCGCCGGGCGGGAGACCCCTTTGCTTCCCGCGAGGGAGGTCGCCCGCTACTCGGAGGGCCTGCACACCCGGAAGGTGCAGGCCTTCGTCGCAGGAGGGACGCTCCATGAGCGTTTCGAGGGGCTTCAGTCCCTCGGGGCCCAGGTAACCCGAGTCGATAACACCTTCGTTCATCCCCTGCACTTTGAAATTTTTCTAACTCTTATGTATTTTGCAGGTAGCAGCTGTTACCTGGGGCCTTGAGCAGCGGGTTGCTCGGCTGCTTAACGAGGCAGAGGGCCGGGCCGTGGCCTCTGTAGGGCAGCGCGAGGAGGCCCTCCGGGAATGCAACGAAGCCCTCGCGGAATTGACCCGGGCCCGGGCCCAGGTCCATATTTCTGAGGCCATCAACGCCCGCCTCCGGGAGGAGGCCAAGGCGAGGGAGGAGGCGCTCCGGGAGCTCGAGAGCTCGAGCGTCCGGGCGGTGGCGGATGCGGGCCGCTCTGTCCGGTCGGCCCTCGAGGGCCTTGGCGTAAGCCTCGGCTCTGGGAGCAGGGAGGTGCCGCCGGCGACCCTCGCGGAGGCTGTGCGTTTTCTCAACGCACAGGTCTCCGCCATCCCGAAGGCTGCCGACGTTCGGGCACGGGGTCGGGCGATCACCGTCGTCGCGGCCGCTGCGGGGCTCGTCGAATTCCGGGGGGTCGGCGCCCGGGCGATCGGGGGTCGAATCCCCCGAAGCTTCCCGGACTCCTTCGAGCCTTCGTGCCGGGAGGTCGAGCAGCTCGCCGGAGGGTTCTACGACCGGATCATCCGGGCGTGGTTCCCGGCTCCGGCGCCTCCGGCGGGAGACGTCCCAACCTTGGCCTTGGAGGAAGCCCCCCGGGGGGAGGACGCCAACGAACATGTATGAGCCTCCCCCCGGGTCTTAGCTAGGGCCCTTTTTTGTTTTAGGACTTTTTGATTCCGGTAGCTTCTTAGAAGAAGCCCCGGGCACTTGTACATAAACATTTTGAATGCAATGAAGTTAGAATTTTTTCTGTCTTTAAATTGAATTTACTGTTACCAGGGTTCCCGGGAGGTTGCTCCCGGGCGAAGGTCCGGGAGGGGCTCCCCAGGGGACGCCCAAGCGGCTTTAATTTTGCTAAGCCTTATCTCCGGGAATCGCGGTGAGGATAGTGTCCGGGAGCCGATCCGGTTGAGGTGGCGTCCGGAGTGGCACTTGGACAACTTCGATAACCATCGTGCCGAATTGTCCCCTCCGCGACCGGGGCTCCGGATGATCCCTCCTCTCCGGATACTTCCACCGGCGGGATACGAGTTCTGGCCTGAAGATGTGCTCCGGGACGCTCGGCGCCGCGTACGGGCGTTGTACCGGGACTTGACCCGGGAGCTAGCGGAGAGCCTCCGGGAGTATTAGGCGTAGGAGCCTTAGGGCGTAGAGAATCCCCCGGGTTAGAACCCGGGTTGTATCATTTCCGAAGCCCACTGGAGGGGGAAGATGTCCTCCGGGTTTGAGAATCAATAAAGCTGTTGCTGTTTCCTTTCATTGCCTCTTGATTTTCTTCTTCTTGGATGGTCTGGACGACTCATCTTAACAAGGATGAGTTAAGTTTCCTCGTGGGTGGTGCGGTCGACACCCGGGGGTTCCTTATCCCCCCCGCCCACAGCCGGCTGGAGAATAGCTCCGTGCGCTGTGGGGGTAACAAGGCCCCCGGGATAAAAGTCACCTGTAGCATAGGAAATTTTCTAAGTTACAAAATTTTAAAACGAGGTTTTCAAGGGGGAGACCTTCCGGGAGATAATCGTCCGGTCGCCGTGAGAACGGGGAGCCGGGAATAAGGCCTCATGTGGAAGGAACATCCAAGAAAACCCGATGAGATTTCCGGGGGTGAGCTTCCTAGGAAACATTCGTCCGGTCGCCGTGAGGACGGGGAGCCGGGGATAGGGTCTTTGGGGAAGAAAATGCCCGAGAAATCCGTGACTTCTCCGAGAGACAATCGTCCGGTCACCGTGGGAACGGGGAGCCGGGAATAGGGTCTCCGGGAGGCATTCATCCGGTCGCCGTGAGAACGGGGAGCCGGGAATAAGGTCGCTGGGGACCAATCGTCCGGTCGCCGTGAAAACAGGGAGCCGGGAATAACGTCGACTCCCGGAGGAGGAAGATAGATCCAATCGAGCCGCAAGGGGCCGATCATCCGATCGCCGTGAAAACGGGGAGCCGGGAATAACGTCGACTCCCGGAGGAGGAAGATAGATCCAATCGAGCCGCAAGGGGCCGATCATCCGGTTGCCGTGAAAACGGGGAGCCGGGAATAACGTCGACTCTCGGAGGAGGAAGTGCCCGAAGACGGGGCTTGAGTGTTTGGGCAGGGGACTAGTCTCCCAAAGTGACTCGTTACCACGGCCACTGTGACTGGGTTGCCGCTTACACCCTCAGTCCACGAGGGCTGATCGTAAGCCGCCCTACGGGAGTGGGGACTCCCGTTGTAGGGACTTGTTGGGCCTGGCCCACTTCCTCGCGGGGAGGGCATCCTCACGGGGAGGGCTTCCTCGCAGGGAGGGCATCCTCGCGGGGAGGGCATCGCCGCTAGGGGCGGTAATGAGAAGGACCTGCAATGAGACAGTTTGAAGAGCAAGACCTATGTATTGCTAATAAAATGAAGTACAAGGCCTCCCCCTGCGAAGCCGCGAAAGGGGAGGAAAATACAGTGTCCCTCCTCCCCCTCCGGCGTGAACGCTCCGGGGGAGGGGACAGGCCCGTAAGGCTAAACATAGAACTTGCGAAGTAAACGCAAGTTCCACGTGTGCTTTAGCTCCTGCTTTTGAAGGTTGGAGAGCTTGTAGGCCCCCGAGCCCAGGACCGTGGAGATCCTGTAGGGGCCCTCCCACTTGGGGGAGAGCTTACCCTGGGCCTGGGGGTCCGTCACGCGCTTGAGGACAAGGTCCCCAAGGCGGAAAGCTTTCTCGCGCATGCGCTGATTGTACGCGCGTGCCATTTCTTGCTCGTAGATGGCGTGGCGGAGGAGCGCTCGGTCGCGTTCCTCCTCCACGAGGTCGATCTCCAGGCGCTGGTTGGCCTCGTTGGCCTGGTACGCTGAGGGCGTAGCTCCCTCCAGGAGCTCAACCCGCAGTGACCGGAAGCTAATCTCCGGGGGGAGGACTGCCTCCGCCCTGTAGACCAGGGAGAAGGGAGTACGCCCCGTCGCCCGGGACGGGGTCGTGCGCATGGAGCAGAGGATGCTAGGGAGCTCCTCCGCCCATGCACCCCGCTTAGAAGCGGTTTGCTCGAGTCTCCGGCGCAACCCCTGTAGGATCACGCCGTTGACCCTCTCGACAGCCCCGTTGCTCCGGGGATGGGCCACCAAGGCGAAGTGGATGACGAGCCCCAGGCCTTCGCAGAATTCCCGGAAATAAGCCGAGTCGAATTGGGTCCCGTTGTCCACGATGATTTCCCGGGGGACACCAAAACGACATACGACGTTTTTCCAGAAAAACCGCTGAATGGCCCGGGACGTGATGTTGGCCAAAGGCTCCGCCTCAACCCACTTTGTAAAATAGTCGACTGCGACTACCGCATACTTGTATCCCCCGGGCGCTGGGGGGAAGGGCCCTAAGAGGTCCATCCCCTAGCGCACGAAGGGCCAAGTGATGGGGATCGTCTGCAGCGCTATAGGGGGGAGGTTCGAGCCCTTGGCCATCTTCTGGCATGCCTCGCACGCGCATGACCGTGGGCCAGTAGAAGCCCTGCCGGAGGGCCTTGGCCGCGATGGCACGCGGGGCTAGGTGAGAACCACAGCTCCCCGCGTGGATGTCTTCGAGAAGTTGAAGTCCCTCCGGCCGGGGAGGCAGCGCAGGAGGGCGGAAGCCCCCCGCTTGTAGAGCCTCCCCTCCAGCAGGAGATATGCCCGGGCTTTAGCCCGGAGGCGCTTAGCCTCGGTCTCACTAGGAGGGTCCCCCTCCCCCTTGATGAAGGAGATGAGGGGGTCCATCCAAGACGGAGTCTGGGTGATCTCGGCGACCTCCGGGACATGAGGCTCGTTGCCCATCTCTGGGGAGGCCACCGAGGGCTTCGCGATGATCTCCAGGAAAGCCCCCTTGGGGAGCGATTCCCGGGCGCTTGCCGCCCGGGCCAAGGCGTCGGCCCGGTCATTGTCCCTCCGTGGGATATGCCGGACCTCGAGGCCGTCGAAATGCCTCTCCATCTTTCGCACTTCCTGCAAATAAAGACTTAAGTTTGCGTCATGGCACAGGTAAGACTTGTCCATTTGGCAAACTGCGAGCTGAGAATATCCCTTGACTAGGAGGCGCCGGATCCCCAGGGAGCGCGCGAGCCGCATCCCGAGGAGCAAAGCCTCGTATTCGGCGACGTTGTTGGTTGCAGGGAACTCGAGCCGTGCGGCGTACTCGAGTTCCTTCCCCTCGGGGCTCCGGAGGACTACTCCCGCACCAGCCCCGGTGAGACACAGCGACCCATCGAACATAAGGGTCCAATGATCACTGCGTCGGGGCGGCACAGGGAGATCTTCGTCCCCGGACCCAGAGGCGGGAGTCCACTCTGCGACGAAGTCGGCGAGGACCTGCGACGTGACGGCGGAGCGGCCGGTAAGGGACAGGGAGAAGAGGGCGAGCTCAGCCCCCCACTTCCCGATCTGGCCGGTGGCTTCTTTGTTCCGCAGTACCTCCCCGAGGGGGAGGGACGACGGGACGGTGATGGGGTGCCCCAGGAAGTAATGCCGAAACTTCCGGGACGCCATGAGGAGGGCGTAGAAGATTTTCTCCATCTCCGTGTACCGAGTTTTGGCCCCTTGGAGGGCCTCACTCACATAGTACACGGGACGCTGCTGCCCCCTTTGCTCCTTCACCAAGACCGCGCTGACGGCGACTGGGGTCGCGGCGAGGTAGAGGAGCAAGGGTTCTTCCGGAGACGGACTCACGAGCATTGGGGGGCTCGTGAGGTATTTCTTGAGGTCGTTGAAGGCTTCCTGGGCCTCGGGGGTCCAGCGGAACCCCTCGAGCCCTCAGAGGATCTTGAAGAACTGGAGGCCCCGCTCCCCCGACAGGGAGACAAAACGGCTGAGTGCGGCTAGACGGCCGGAGAGCCGCTGGACATCCTTGACGGAGCGCGGCGGGGGCATATCTAGGAATGCCCGGATCTTCTCGGGGTTTGCCTCAATGCCCCGCTGGGACACGAGGAAACCTAGGAGCTTCCCCCCGCGCACCCCGAAGGCGCACTTCTCCGGGTTGAGTTTGAGCCCGAACGCGCGGAGGTTGCAGAAGGTTTCAGCCAGGTCATCGATGTGGGAGGCTGCGCGGGGACTCTTGACAACCGCGTCGTCTACGTAGACTTCAACGTTGCGGCCGACTTGTTCTTTGAAAACCAATGTCATGAGGCCCTGGAAGGTCGCCCCAGCGTTCTTGAGCCCGAAGGGCATATGGACGTAACAGAAGGTTTCGAGGGGAGTAATAAAACTCGTCTTTTCATCGTCCCCTTCCGCCATCCGGACTTGATGGTAGCCCGAGTAGGCGTCTAGGAAGCTCATGAGCTCGCACCCCGCAGTGGAGTCGACGAGCTGATCGATCCGCGGGAGCGGGAAGTTGTCTTTGGGGCAGGCGCGGTTAAGGTCGGTGAAGTCCACGCACATCCACCACCTGCCAGTTGATTTCTTGATGAGGACGGGGTTCGCGAGCCACTCGGGGTGCAAGACCTCTCGAATGAACCCCGCCTCTCGGAGCCGGGTGATTTCCACCTTGATTGCCTCTTGCCGCTCAAGGGAGAGTTTCCGCAGCTTCTGTTTGATCGGGGGGTGACCGGGGGCCACCGCAAGCTTGTGCTCAATGACCTTCCGGGCGACGCCCTGCATGTCTGAAGGCTTCCACGCAAAAACATCAGAGTTTTCGCGCAGAAAAGCCGCAAGTTGCGCTGCGTGTTCCTCGGGGAGCTCCGCCCCGATCCGGACGGTTTTGTCTTCTTTGCCTGGGGACAGCAGGACCTTCCGGAGGCCCCCTTCGGGACGAGGCTTGAGGAGGGGCCTCCCGGGCGGTGGCGCAGCAGCATATAGTTCCGGGGGAGAAGCCTCCCCCCCGGGCGTCTTTATGAAGTTGACGCTTCTGATAGTGGCACGGGCCATGTCTTGGTCTCTCCGGACGTTGATCACACCATGCGGCCCGGGGATCTTCATGCAGAGATAGTTTTGATGGGTGGCAGCCCCCAGCCGGTTGATTGTCGTCCTCCCCATAATCGCGTTGTAGGAGGAGGGGAGGTCCACTACGTCGAAGCGGACCAGCTCGGTCCAGTAGTTCTCCGGGGTGCCGAAGGTCATTGGAAGATCTACCTTGCCCACGGGGTGGATCGCCTTCCCCGGGACAAAACCTTGCAAGGGCCCAGCAGCGGGCTGCAGGAGCTTCTCATCCACCTGCATTTTTTTGAAGGCCTTCAGGAATAGGACATCGGCGGAGCTCCCGCCGTCCACCAGGATACGGGCCAGATGGCAGTTGTAGATGGTCGCGGAGACAATGAGCGAGTCGTCGTGGGGGAAGCGAACCCCCCGCGCGTCTTCTACTGTGAAGGTGAGGGGGACGTCCGACCACTTCGGTGGCGGGGACGCGTGAGCACCCCCACAACCTTGACCTCGCGCGCGTACTCCTTACGCTGGTGCTTAGAGTCCCGCCCAGAGGCAGATCCTCCCATGATGACGTTGATGTGCCGCTGCGAAGTTTGAAAGGGGAGAGCTTCTGAAGGCTCCCCCTCCTGCGTCTGCTGACCCCCCGTAGGAGCGGGAAGGGCCGGAACAGCTGGCCGAGGGAGCAAGGAGGCCGGAGTCCCCCCCCTGCCCGCGCTGGTCGAGGAAGTCCGCAAAGTGCTGCAGCAGCTGGCTACAATCTCGGGTAGCGTGGGTATTGGACCTGTGGAGGCTGCACCACGGTCCTTCCCGCCTTCTCCCCGCGTGGCCTTCCCGGCCGCGCGAAGACTGTCCTCCCCCATGACCCTTCGGTTTGGGGAAGGGGCGGTTGGCCCTCGGGGGGTCGCGCGAGCCGCCTCCGCCCTCGAGGACAAAGGTGTCCCGAGGCTGTGGCTCGCTACACCCCCCTTGTCTGGGGCGTTTGGGGGGATCCCTGGCCCCCTGGTCGACGGGGGCGGGAGCCCCCTGGGTCTTCTTCCAGATATCGTCTTCCTCCGCCCTAGCGTACTTTTCGAGTACGTTGAAGAGCTCGTCGGCGGAAGAGGGGCAGCTCCGGGAGAGCCTTCGGTGGAGCTCCCCCGAGAGGATGCCGCTTTTGCAGGCTTCGATGACCGTGGAGTCGGGGACGTGGGCCACTTTGCTCTTCACCTGAGCAAAGCGCTTGAAGAAGCTTCTGATGGTTTCCCCAGTCCTCTGCCGGACAGTGTACAGCTGCAAGGAGTCCAGGGGACGCACGTAGTTCCCCTGAAAGTTGGCACAAAACTCCCGCTTAAGCTGCGAGAAAGACTTGATGGAGCCGGCCTTTAGGTTGTAGAATCAGGAACGGGCGACGCCGGAGAGGTAGAGGGGGAAGATGTTGCACTGTACTGTCTCGTCCCCCCCGGCCGCGGAGATGGCAGTGGAGTAGACCTGCACAAACTCGTAAGGGTCTGCCTCACCGTTATAGTGCTCGATGTGCGGAGGGCGGTAGGGCCGCGGCCACCGGATGCTGCGAAGTATTCGGCACAAGGGCTGGTTAGCCCCCTGCACTTCCCGGGGAGAGCCCCGGTCGCTGTCTTCTTTTACGGGACCTTCGTTGTCTGAGTCCGGAAGCGGTCCGAGAGGTTCGCCAGAATGGCGGTGGCGACGCTTTTCCTCCAGACCGGGACTGAGTTCCCGGACGTCCGGGCTCTCCGCCGGAGAGGTCGGCTCTTCAGCGGGTCTCTTCCCCCGGCCGGTGAGAGAGCGAGGCTCCCCGCGCCCGCGGCCGGGGGGAAGTTCTTCCCCGCGCACTGGTGAACGCATTCGCTCGACCTCCCCCGGGGCGAAACGGACCTGTCCCGCCGAGGGAGGGAGCTCGTGCGCTGTAGCTTCCGGAGCCGGTTGGGGCGAGCCCCCTGCGACGACCCCCGGGACCAGAAAGGGGGAAGCCCCTGTATCATCTGGAACCGGGGAGGGGGCGCCCGCGGTGACGCCTGGGATCGAAGTGGAGGGGGCCCCAGTGGCCACGACCGGAACCGGGAAGGGGGCAGGCCCTGTAACACCCGGAACCGGCGAGGGGGGAGCCCCCGCGGCGATGTCCGGAACCGGGGAGCCCATGCGGGGGGAAGTCCGCTGCAGCACGGGGGCTGCTCTGTCAACCGCCCCCGGTGCGGTAATCGCGACGCGGGGGGCGGGACAGGCTCCCGGCGCAGGGTAAACCCTCGGCAAGAAGTGGGCTCCCGGCCCGGGAATAGGCCGGGGACGGGGTAACCCCCTGGTGCCACGAAGGGCCCCGGCATGAAATAACCTCCCGGCACCGGGATGGGCCCAGGTGCCGGGAAAGGTCCGGACGTATATCCCGCAAGGGGAGGAAACCCCCTGGCAGGATCATACGGGGCGGACAACCCCCCGGAGGCCGGAGGGGCCGCCGGGTAACCCATAAACGGGGGCATGTTCCTCGGATACGGGTGTGACGCAAATGTGGGGGCCGGAGGCCGCGCCAACACGCTAAGGAGTTCGTCCATAGAGCGCTGAGCGCGGAGCTGGCCTTCCACGAGAGCTTCGAGCAGGGCGTCCCGGGGAGCCGGGGGAGCCGTCGGGGGGACGCTTGTCCCGGCCGAGGTCCCCGCGGTCACCGGGAGCGACCTGGAGGTGGAAGCACCTAAGTTAAGAGGAAAGGAGGGAGGCGGTACCTGGGCCAGGTCGCCTCCGGAAGGGACCGCCGGGACGGTAGTGTCCCGGGCGGACGGCGCCGGGTCTCCGAGACCCGGATCACCGGGAAGGGTGCGAGCCCTTGTTCTTGGGGGAGCCATGGCGTCTTGTCACGAGTCCCCACGGTCGGCGCCAGCTGTCGTGGTATTGCGAATACCCCGGCAGGTTTTGAGAATGCTCCTAGCGAAGATTACGCGGCGCGGGTTGACCGGATGACCGGTCCTCCCCCGCCAGACAAGCACAAAAAATGACACACGGGTTTATACAGGTTCGGGTCCCGGTGGGGGCCCTAGTCCTGTCGACGCGCTCCCGACCGGAGTCGGCTGGGGAGGCTCTCTCCGGGGGAGAGGCTTCCGGAGCACATCTGTGAGTTTAGCTATTCCAATCAAAGAACCGATCCCTTACAACAGAGGGGTACAAGGGCTATTTATAGCCCCAAAAAGCAGCAAAAAACCTAAACTACCCTGGAAGCCACCGTCGGATTGAAGGGTAGGACCGTCCTTCTCCAGGTCAAATGCCTTGGATGCTTGACAGGTGGTCGCTAGTTCCCGAGGCGCCCCTCGCGTGACCTGCACGTGATAAGCAGTTCAAGACTTTACCTTTAGGAGGGCGACGAGGCCCGGGACAGCGCCGGAGGCCACGTCCCGGGGTCAAAGGCGGCGCCCGGGACGGCACCGGAGGCCATGTCCCGGGAGCCAAAAGGCGGCGCCCGGGGAGGTCCCGGAGGGCACGTCCCCGGGCAAATGGCGGCGCCCGGGAGTGCACCGGAGGCCGCGTCCCGGGAGCCAAAAGGCGGCGCTCGGGGAGGTCCCGGAGGGCACGTCCCCGGGCAAATGGCGGCGCCCGGGAGGGCACCGGAGGCCGCGTCCCTGGAGCCAAAAGGCAGCGCCCGGGGAGGCCCCGGAGGCTACGTCCCCGGGCGAATGGCGGCGCCCGGGAAGGCACCGGAGGCCGCGTCCCGGGAGCCAGAAGGCGGCGCCCGGGGAGGCCCCGGAGCTATGTCCCCGGGCCAACGGCGGCGCCCGGGAGGGCACCGGAGGCCGCGTCCCGGGAGCCAAAAGGCGGCGCCCGGGGAGGCCCCGGAGGCTATGTCCCCGGGCCAATGGCGGCGCCCGGGAGGGCACCGGAGGCCGCGTCCCGGGAGCCAAAAGGCGGCGCCTGGGGAGGCCCCGGAGGCTACGTCCCCGGGCCAATGGCGGCGCCCGGGAGGGCACCGGAGGCTGCGTCCCGGGAGTCAAAAGGCGGCGCCCGGGGAGGCCCCGGAGGCTATGTCCCCGGGCCAACGGCGGCGCCCGGGAGGGCACCGGAGGCCGCGTCCCGGGAGCCAAAAGGCGGCGCCCGGGGAGGCCCTGGAGGCAACGTCCCCGGGAAAATGGCGGCGCTCGGGAGGGCACCGGAGGCCGCGTCCCTGGAGCCAAAAGGCGGCGCCCGGGGAGGCCCCGGGGGCCGGATCCTCGGGCAACCGTGACACAACTTACCTGGACTTAGTCTCGCGGAGATTTCCCCCGACATGTACAGGATTCCTTCGACCAATCTGTACATTTGCGCTTTTCTAACTAACCGGTCACTCTTGGTTTCGTCCTCGGGCATGGTCCCATGTGCAAGATTGTTCCTCAATGGTAGGATCCAATCTGCTTCATGCTCGAGGGCAGCGACGTTAGTCATGGCCTCTGGTGCCTCTGTGGTGGTCGCGATTGAGGGCTTTTTTAAGTGCTCGATGAATACTCCTACCGAGGCGGATGCACGTGAGGAACCAATCTTTGATAATTGGTCTGCGAGAATATTGCCTCTTCGCGAATGAATTGAACTTCAAAATTTTTGAAATATTTTTCCAATTTCCTCACTTCGTCCAGGTATAGAGCCATTGTTTTGTTGGAACATTAGTATTCCTTATTCACCTGGTTTATGACTATCTGTGAATCTCCCTTCACCACTAATTGATAGACTCTGAGGGATTTGGCTGCTCGAAGCCCGGTTAGAAGACCTTCATAGTCTACTGCGTTATATGTAGCAATAAAGTGTAATTGAATGACATACTGGAGCTGGTTGCCCTGAGGCCTAATTAAGACCGCTCCAGCCCCCCTAGTTTGTAAAACTTTGAGATCATCGAAATACAACGTCCAATGGTCGGTATTTTCTAAATCCTCATATTCTTGCACAGGTGATTCAGGATTAGTCCATTTGACCACAAAATTTGCAAGAACTTTGGATTTAATTGCTACTCAGGCTATGAAGTGGAGATCGAATACTCCTAGTTCTATAGCCCATTTCACAACTTGACCCGTTACTTCCAGATTACAGAGAATGTCCACTAAGGCAAAGGACGAGGGCATAGTAATCTTGTGTGCTTAAAAGTAATGTCGCAGCTGTCAACGATTGGGACTAGGGTCCGTAGTCGATCTTATGAAAATTTATTATGTAGGACGTGGAGACAATTCAAAACGCTCACCAGATAAGTAAAGATAACTATGTACTAAGAACACAAAAGATTATACAGGTTTAGGCCCTCAATGATTTGAGTAATCGCCCTATGTCCTGTGATGTTTTCACTATATATATGAATGATTATAGGGAGCGAGAGATTGCTAGAAAGATTAATAATCTCTCTATATATATGCTTGTATTTGTAAAACTAATGCTGCTTATATCCTCTTCTCTCCTTCCCTTATCATCTTTTATATTCATCGAAAGGGTGCCAATCGTGAGGTAGTTCTAGGAAGTCCGACGGTTGCTAAGATGTAGTTACCAAACTGCATCTTTGTCTTCATCTTCATCTCCTTGCCAGTTGACGAGGATTGACACCCGGGTCACTTCTAATAAAACTCTTGGTTCAAGACAGGTTCGAACCAGACATGTATTTTGGTTCGATGCAAACTCAAGCTATTTCTGAGGGGCATCACCATGAGGTCGCAAGCTTTACGCGATCAGGTTGCGGGTTTCGTGCGATCAGGCCGACAGCTTTGTGCGATCAGAAGTTCGTATGCTATACGCGGACTGGACTGAATATCTGGGATGTTGTGCGGTCAGCCCATATTCCGCGGTCAGAACATTCTCGACCAAGGTGCTTGGAGTTTGTTCGGTTATCTTTATACCAGGATATTCCAGGCATCCCGAAGATTCCTCCACGTTGAAGACCAACCGTCAGAGGTTATTATATGCGGTTATTCATGATTAACACGTGTTAATAACCTCCGTGGAAGTTAATAGCGGTTGTTCAACAACCGCATCCAACCGTTTGATGCAGTTTTATTCATATGACACCCTTTCGACCAATATAAAAAGGGGGCAAAGTACATCAAACGAGGGAGAGAGAGATTTTTTTGGAAGAACTAGACCCAAAAGATAATCAAGATACAAGATATCTCGATTACTCAAATAGTCAAGTCTACGGCTTAGTTTAGACAATACTTACAAGTTTCCCATAGCTTCCTTTTGCGCACTTATATAGGGAAAACTTTCACCTGTGAGGTTTTCTCCTTGTTAGTTTGTAAAGCTTTATTTCATATAGTGAAATCCCAACAGGACGTAGGGTTTTTACTCCCACCATCGAGGGCCCGAACCTGTATAAATTTCTCTGTGCTCTTGTTCACCATTGTTCAGCATACCTTCCCGGAGGGTCATCTTGAAAGGTCTCACAATTACAAATTTCGCATAAGTTCGGCTGAGGACCCCGAGTCCAAATCGTCGACAGCTGGCGCCCACCGTGGGGCCTTTCTCAAGGCGTCCTAATTGAAATTCGGAGGTTCGCCGAAACATGGCTGGAGCATATGATTCCGAGAACGATTTCGATCTCGAGGATTATGCCCATATACCAATGCCTTCTCCAAGCGATCCTGTTCCGATGGAAGAGGTCGAAGGCCAGAATCTTCCACAGGTTGAATCATCTCTCCAAGTCATGTCAATCGACCAGGAGGTAACTGGCACAAGGTCAGAACCCACAGAGGTTCTTAATGTGCTAGGTGATGAATCCGGCCCATCGTACGACCCCGCTGAGGGAAAATATGATGGTGACCCAGAAATTAGCCCAGGGAGGTTCGACCCTGATAACCTCCACCGTCTCTTTGATTTCGAGTCCGACTCGGAACAAACCGAGATGTTTTCCCCATCGGCGACCTCTCTCCCTAGGCAGTTTGCTGCGCTGTCGGAGGAAACTCCCGATCAACAGGCTGCCAAGGAAGAACAAGATCGCAAACAGAAGGAGGATCAAGATCTCGAGCAACAGAACAATGAACTACGCAGAACTGCCCTAGAGGCTCTTCAAGATGCGCAGGCTCGTTACGATGTTGCCCCGAGTTCTTCTCGACGGTCGCGTGGTCGTAGACGTGACCAGACTCCTTCTTTACCACCGGAGCATTTCCCAGTGGACGAAGAAACAATAACACCTGGTGCCCCTAGGAGAAGTACCCATGGTCGACTGCGATCTATCGCGGAAGTCATGAGCAATTTTCCTCCTACGGTCACGGATGCGCAGAGTCCGGCCTTTTTCAGGATCCTGGCGGAAAGACTGGACGAGGTCACATCCGAGGCGACCCCAATAGCCTCTTCCCGCTCAGTAACACATTCCCGTGAACGGGATGGTCCTCATTTTGGCTCTGACCGGCGGAGTTACCCGCCGCTTGTACCGTCCCGACAGGACAAATACCGGCGATTGTAGGACTCTCGTAGTAGGGATCGAGTTCCCGTTCACTCTCGTTTGGGACCACGAGTAACCTCGCCATTGCGTGAGATTGCTCGAAACCCAACCGAAAGTCACAGGACGGTTCACGGTCCTTACGTTGGTTGCAAAGCTTTCTCGCCTGGCCTACGAGCAGTCGTTTGGCCCGATAAGTTTCGACCAGGGGCCATTGAGAGGTTTGATGGAACTCAGAACCCATCCGAGTTCCTTCAGATGTATATTACTGCCATCCAAGCAGCAGGAGGCGATGACAAGGTCATGGCCAACTACCTGCCAACAGTCCTCGCAGGACCGGCTAGAACCTGGTTGTTTAATCAGCCTGAGGGTTCCATCTATAATTGGGAAATGCTATGCGATGCCATCCTCAGCAATTTCCAAAATTGTTACCAAAAGCCTGGTAAGGAGGACGACCTGCATAGGCTGCGGCAAACTTCGACCGAAACACTTCGACAGTTTGTCAAGAGGTTTGTCGGGGTGAGGAATACCATCCCGAACATATCTGATGGCTCCGTAATCAGGGCATTTAAGCATGCCGTTCGATACCGGAGATTCACTGAAGACTTGCTTATCCACCCTCCTCGATCAGTGGCCGATCTGTTCGATATGGCTGATCGATATTCTGATGCAGCCGAGGCAGTCGAATGGAACCGAATGGTCGACAAAGGGGACCTACCGCCCCAACCAGGCTTCAAGGACGCCAGGAAAGAAGATTCAAGCAAAAAGCCGGAGTCTTCACCGGGTGGGAAGTCGAAGAAGTCGAAGAGGAACCGCTCTGGACAATACCGTGAGGTCGCAGTCGCAGAAAAACCACCTTCGACCAAAGGTAATAAGTCTTCATTTAAAACTAAAACTGCCTCTGGCGGCCGGGATTTGGACCAGCCAGAAAAATCGACTAATCCGCAGGAAGGCAAGAAGTGGTGTCCACTCCACAACTCCGCAGGCCACGACCTCAAAAACTGCAGGAGTTGGTTGAAACAACTGGATGATTTCTACCAAGGAGCTGGGCCAATGCCAACCTTACCGCCTAAAGAGCAGGCGTGCGGGATTAGAGACATCGATGGAGACGAAGAAATGGCTTACCAGGTACCTCAAAATCATGTTAATGTCATTTTCGGAGGTTCTTCGTCTTTCGTTTCCAAAAGGCAGTTTAAAACCTTTTGCCGAGAGGTTAACCAAACGGAGACATCCCTTGGCGAACCTCAATATCCCCGTTGGTCGGATATGCCTTTGACGTTCGATCGCGCTGACTGTCCTGTGGGGCTAACCCGACCATTGAGGCTACCTCTGGTCATTACCCCAATCATCAGTAACGCGAGGGTCGAAAGGGTCTTGTTTGACGGGGGAAGTTCCCTTGATCTTTTATTAGTCAAGACACTCGACGAGATGCAAATTCCTCGTTCGAAGATCAAGCCCATAATCCATCCATTTTATGGGATAATCCCAGGCCCCTCCATGATGCCATTGGGACAAGTGGTCCTCCCGGTCACTCTGGGAGAACCAGACAACTTCCGAACAGAATTGGTTACTTTCGATGTAATCGATTGTGATTCAGCTTATAATGCAATCTTTGGCAGGCCGACTCTTGCTAAGTTCATGATGGCAACGCACTATGCTTATCAGTGCGGGAAATTGCCTGGCCCCAAAGGTGTCATTTCGGTCCGAGGTAGTCGCAACGTGGGGTTCACGTGCGACAAGCTATCTTTGGAGATGGTCGATCAACTTCCCCTCCGGGACGCTCAGGTCGCCACTGTTGCCACCGATGCGATCAAGGCTGCTCCTCGACCAGATGAGAAACTCAAACAAGTTCCTTTGTACCCGGATGACCCATCCAAGACAATTCGGGTTGGGTTAGCCCTGGATGACAAATAGGAACTCGACCTCATTGCTTTCCTCCGGGCTAACGCAGACGTGTTTGCGTGGAAACCGTCCGACATGCCCGGTGTCCCAAGGGAAGTAATTGAGCACAGGTTAGCAATTCGACCTGGACAACGACCAATAAAGCAAAAGCTCAGGCGTTTTGCCACCGACCGACAGGAAGCCATCCGAGAAGAGTTAGACAAACTCTTACAAGCCGGGTTTATCCACGAAGTGGATCACCCGGACTGGCTCACCAATCCGGTCATGGTCCGCAAGTCAAATGGCAAGTGGCGCAAGTGTGTCGACTACACTAGCCTCAACTCTGCCTGTCCGAAGGATGACTTTCCCCTTCCCCGCATCGATCAGCTGGTCGACTCCACTGCGGGTTGCGAACTGATGAGTTTTCTGGATGCCTACTCAGGATATCGTCAAATTAGCATGGCAGAAGACGATGAAGAGAAAACTGCCTTCATCACCCCGTTCGGCACATACTGCTACGTCAGAATGCTGTTCGGTCTCAAGAACGCAGGTTCCACGTACCAGCGCTTGATGCAAAAGACCTTTCTTTCCCAGATAGGGCGTAATCTTGAAGCATATGTAGACGATTTGGTTGTAAAAAGTGCCAAGAGATTGTCTCATTTGGACGATCTCGCTGAAACCTTCTGTAATTTGAATCGCTTTGGAATAAAATTAAACCCGGAGAAATGCTCTTTCAGGGTCTTCAGGAAAACTCCTTGGTTTCCTTGTGTGTTCCAGGGGCATTGAAGTTAATCCTGAGAAAATCAGGGCTATTGACCAAATGAGGTCGCGCTCGACCATGAAGGATGTTCAACGCCTGGCTGGTCGCATGGCGGCTTTAAGTCGTTTTATATCGCGATTAGGCGAAAGGGGATTACCTTTCTTCAAAGCCTTACGGAAGCATCATAACTTTACATGGTCGGATGAGGCCGAAAAAGCATTCCAGGAGGTAAAAACATATCTATCCAGTCCGCCAGTATTGGTGTCTCCCGACAAAGGAGAACTGTTGCTTCTTTACCTGGCGGCCACACCACACGCGGTCAGCGCCGTTCTGATCGCGGATAGAGGAGAAATACATAGACCCGTCTACTATGTGAGCGAAGTACTTCATGGTCCTAAGGAGCGCTACCCTGAGGTCCAGAAGATACTTTACGCGCTACTGATGGCTTCCCGTAAGCTACGACATTACTTTCAAGCACACAAGATCACAGTACCCTCCTCTTTTCCTTTAGGGGATATTGTCCAAAATCCAGAAAAATCTGGTCGAATCGCCAAATGGGCGGTCGAACTCGGTGCCTTCGAGATCCATTTCACCCCTCGCACGGCGGTTAAGTCTCAGGTTTTGGCCGACTTTGTGGTCGAATGGACCAACCCTGAGCCACCCGTGCAGTTGGCAGAGGAACTGGAGTGCCCCGATTATTGGACAATGTACTTTGACGGCTCCCGTAGTTTTCAACACTCGGGGGCTAGAATAGTCTTAGTTACGCCCCAGGGCGAACAGCTTAAGTATGTCATTCAACTACACTTTGTTGCAACCAACAACGCAGCAGAGTATGAAGGTCTTCTTGCAGGGCTCCGGGCAGCAAAATCCCTCGGAGTCCGTCGATTAGTGGTGAGGGGAGACTCACAACTGGTCGTAAACTAGGTAAACAAGGAGTACAGCACCTCCGATGAGACAATGGCTCATTACCTGGGGGAAGTGAGGAGATTGGAAAAACACTTCAGTCATTTCGAAGTCCAATACATCCCGCGAAAGGACAACATTCTCGCAGACCAATTATCCAAAATTGGGTCCTCACGCTCATCCGCTCCGGCAGGAGTGTTCATTGAACACTTGGACCATCCTTCGATCATGACTTCGGTTGAGGATGATCCGGTAATAGCCTTTGTTACCAACCTCGGTCAGGAACAAGATTGGGCTCATCCATTGAGAGTCTATCTTGAACATGGGACCCTACCCGAGGACGAAACCGAAAGTGATCGGTTAATTCGAAAAGCGCGTCTGTACAAACTCATAGATGGGATTTTGTACAGAAAGGGTACTCAAGGAGTATTCATGCGTTGTATATCTCAGGAGGAAGGAAAGTCCCTCTTGAGAGAAATACGTGACGGTGTATGCGGTGCGCACTCGTCATATCGTACACTGGTTGGAAAGGCTTTTCGACAAGGATTCTACTGGCCTTCGGCACTTGATGATGCCAAACATATGGTCAAGAAGTGTTCCCAGTGTCAGTTCCACGCAAGGCAAGTTCATCAACCTGCCTATGCGTTGCAAACCATTCCTCTTGCATGGCCATTCGCGGTCTGGGGAATGGATATCGTCGGTCCTATGCCACAAGCGGTCAATGGGTACAAGTTTCTGTTCGTAGCCATTGACACATTTACAAAGTGGATTGAGGCCGAACCGGTACGAAATATTACTGCATCAGCCGCCCAAAAGTTCTTCCATAAGAACATTGTGGCACGATTTGGTGTTCCAAACCGTCTCATCACAGACAATGGTTCTCAGTTCGCCAGCGGTCTTTTTCTGGACTACTGCGATCAGGTTGGGACCAAGGTGTGCTTTGCTTCTGTGGCCCATCCACAAAGCAATGGTGCCGTAGAACGAGCCAATGGGCAAATACTGCAAGGCATAAAAAGCGCGTTTTTGATCGCCTTAGGACCCGCTCGGGGGCTTGGGCAGATGAGCTCTATACCGTTCTGTGGGCATTACGAACTACTTCTAGTCGCGCCACCAGTGAGACGCCCTTCCATTTGGTCTATGGGGCCGAGGCGGTATTGCCTATGGAAGTAAGTATTGGTTCTATTCGGACAGATCAGTTCGAATAGATTAATCAGTCCGAACAACGGGCACAAGATCTCATCCTCTTAGAAGAACGGCGTGATCGCACCCTGGTTAAGTCCGCGGCATACTTGCAAGCTTTACGCAGGTATCACAGTAAAAAGGTGCGACCACGCGATCTCAACGTGGGCGACTTGGTTTTACGAAAAATTCAAGACCAGTCTAATCGCAACAAATTCTCCCCAAAATGGGAAGGTCCTTATACTGTTGTCTCAGTGCCGCGGACAAGATCGGTGCGGTTAGCTATGGAGGATGGTCGGATTTTGTCTAATACTTGGAACATCGATCAACTTCGCAAGTTTTACGTGTAAGTATTCCAATCACTTTTTTCCTGTTCAATTAGCATCTTTTGCCAAAACAAAAATGTTTTGCTTTCATACAATGAGTTTTTCTCTTTAAGCCCGTATCATATGCATTCGACCTGGGGGCTGATCGCCGACGGTCAGATCATTACAACAATCTAATCAGATTCGCTGGTCGATCTCATGATCACTTACAGATAAGTCACTCCTAAATAAGCCGTTTCTCAACGCATACGGGGTTATCTGGTAAGTCCTTGGTCATCCGAGTGGCTACCAGTTCGCAATAAGATTAGATGTTATATTGATCCTGGTCGTTGGTTTAATATGCATATCCCTGGTCGTTATGCTTATGTTTTCTCCTCTGCTTATAACACTAAGGCTTTAGTGTTCATAAGCAGAGGCGGGGGCTAGGGGGGACGTGCTCATAATATGGAATTCACATTATGAAGATGCGAAATATATATTATTTCCTGTCAAAAATGATTTTTTTTACATACATTGCATTATACACAGTTTTATAAATACAAAAATAAGGATCATTCGATCCCCAGCTCAGTAAGGAGTCTATCTACTAGGGACTTGACTTCCTCTATGACTGCATCGAGCAGCTCTTCACTCTCAACCTCAACCGGACCCACCAATGCGCTCAGATCTGCATCTGGGCCATGGTGAAGTCGAACCTGGCTGAGTACGGCTACTGCGGCTGATCGACCCTAGTTCTAATCACCTCTTCGCGTCGCCGTGAGTCTCCAGGGAGATACTTGAGCAGTGAATCCGCCTGGGCAGTGAGTAGCGATGTCCAGTCACTTATGCTGAGGTTGTCTTTCTTCGGTTCTGCCACGTCGGTCTTCAAGAGATCAGCCACGGCCTTCAGTTTTTCGAAGATCCGGAGGCTCAGCTCTTTGATTGCTTGATCGGTGTGGCGAATCGAGGATTCAAGAATCTCCTTGTCTCGACTGAGCTGCGTAATTCGACCTGCTTGTGCTGTACAGAGAAAGGAGGTTATT
The DNA here is from genome assembly GCA_019359835.1 of Pharus latifolius. Taxonomy (NCBI): domain Eukaryota; kingdom Viridiplantae; phylum Streptophyta; class Magnoliopsida; order Poales; family Poaceae; genus Pharus; species Pharus latifolius. The sequence continues at coordinate 50,895,179 of CM033326.1, read as the reverse complement.
TGCATATCATGGATTCAAGTCTTCTTAATCAGGAATTGGCTTACCAGCATTTTCTGATCGAAGTTTGTTAAGTTCAGTTTCTTGTTTCTTAAACATTGAAACTGAACTGGCCACCTCTTTCTTCAAAAATGTAACCTCTCTGCAGCAAAATCAAGGCAGTCACAACCAAAATGCACCCATACTAACCAAAGGGTAATGATACTCACCTGCGCAAGCTGTCGCGTTCTTTTTGAATGGCTTTTGTACTGGCCATCACAACATGCGAATGGCTTATTAGCCAGGATAATCCCTGTGATGCCAAAGAAGAGGATCAAAGATGTCCTAAGTACAATTCAGGCACGAGAATAGAGGTTTTCTATACCTTCATAAACTTTTGTAAGACAGCGTCATTCAGTTCAGCGGGAATCCTCGCTAGAGCCCCCGATGCGCTCACTACAGGGACAGTTGGTGGGAGTGCCGGCTGGGCGCCACCCCCAGTAGTCATCGGTGGTGACTGGGTCCCTACATTTATTCTTTCCCCTGCGGTCTGGACGACTTCCTGGACCACAGGGGTGGAGCGTTCTTCGTTGGAAGCTCCTGCACCAGCTGCGGCTTCAACCTCTCCGGAGGCGATTGAAAAGCTGGGCGCCTTCTTTCTTTGCCTGACATGAAGGACAATTTGAGCAGTTTTTATTTAAGATTATTTCCAAGTTTAAGGTTCTTACCTTATTTGAAATCCCATTCGCTCCTGGGATTTCTGGGAAGGTTCCCTTTGGGAAGAAGAACCATCATCGGTTCTTGCCTTCCTCATGGCAAACAAGGTAGCTCCCCCCTGGATATGTTTTGCTATGAGCATATTTCTAAAGAACAGATAGAGACAAAAAGCAAGGTCTTTACCTGGGCTACCGTACTGGCTGGTGGGGGTACATCCGAAGGCCTTGGCAACTCCTGGGTCGCTGGAGCCACCACAACCGGCCTTTGCTCAATTACCTCCTCCTCCGTCTGCAGAGGGGGAGGGTTTTCCCCCCTGGGACTTGCAGTATGAACATTGATTTGTCAAACATATAGAAGGAACCATATAAAGAATGACAGAGAGGAATCCTTACCATGGTCGTCCTTTCGACCAGAGGGACAGAGATAACTAGTCCTGAAGTCTCGGGGGCTTCAGGAATTGGAGGGTCACCCGCGACCACAAGATTTTCGGTGGTCGCAGGATCTTCCACGACCACCTCCTCGGTAGTAGTGGTCTCTGCGGGGCAGCTTGGGGCATCGCCGGATGGGAGATCCGCGATCTTCCTCCTTCGAAGGATTAGAGGAACGTCATCCTCTTCCTCCTCGCTTCCCTCTCCCTGTACGACGAAGAAGTGATCCCAATCTGTGCTTGGTAAAACAGAAGGGATGCGATATCTTACCGCTGTCTTTCTTGTGGTAGAAGGAATGCTCCGTGAAGACCCTTCCCCAGGATTCAGCCTGGCTTTCTTGGAGGCAGGACTCTTTGTCCTGGGTCTTTGCGAGACCTTCTTCACGTTTTTTACCGACGGCTTCCCATGAGAACCTACGTTCTCACTTGGGAAAGTCATCTCAGCAAACCTTCCTAGGAGCTGATTCACATTTTCGATGAAAATGTTCAACGCAGGACATGCATAGGATCTTAAATAGAGGCCAGATAGAGAATGTACCTTTCGACGCTCCTGTTTAAGGTCGTCGCCGGCGTGAATCAGACTTTGGGGACGAGGTGATCCCTTAGGGCCCTCTACATCGGAGTTGTAGGCCCTAAGGAGGGAGTTGGTCCGCCTTTCAATCTCGGATGAAGGCAGGACTGTTCCCAAACTCAAGTTAGAATTTGTACAATTCAAAAAGGAGAAAGTTCAGCACCAAAGAAATAAATACCTTGACTGTAGTCCAGGGTGCTATCAGCCATGGACCTAATCTCCCACGCCGGATGAGCCCTTTCACGCAGAGGACTCACCCGGTTCTTCACGAAGTCTCGAATGATATCTCGAGCCGTCAATCCTTGATTGACCAAGTGAAGAATCACCTCGGCATGCTTCGAAAGCTCCGAATTCATCGCCGGGGGAATGTCTAACTCGCTCGACTTCTCTGGTCGCGAGTTTTCAAACCATAGACTTCTTTCGGATGGTGGAGAGCAGTAAAACCACCTTTGGTGCCACCCATGCACAGAATCTCGCAGGGGTGGGGAGGGATACTCCTTTTTATCCCTCAGCCGGAAGTAGATGCATCCGGCAGCGTTGGTGCTCTTCGACCACGCCGAAAAGTAGAATCGTCGGAAAAGATCCACGCTGGGATATATTCCGATGAAGGCTTCGCAAAGATGCTGGAATACTGCAAGGATCAGCATCGCGTTGGGGTGGAGGTTGATCAGTTCCCACCCATAATGCTCAAGGGCATCCTTGAGGAACCAACTCTCGGGGAATCAGAACCCACAACGCAGGTACTCCTCAAAAACCACCAACTCGCCTTCTTGGACAGTTGGGGTTTCTTGGTCCTTCTCCGCAGGCCGCCAGTTAATGAGCAGCCGCGGAGAAAGGATCTCCTCCTTCTCTAACGCCATTAGGCTCTCCTCAGAATGGTGGATGGATCTGCTCCAGGACGCCATCTTTGGTGTAGAATCAAAGGAAGAGCTGGCGATTTGGGGAAGATGAAGGCTGAAGGAAATGAGGGTTTTGAGCGTTGGGAATAATGAGGGTTTTAGCTGTGTGGCTTCTTTGAGAAGACATCTGCTCTTTTTATAGACCCAAGGCGACGCATTAATGAGTGAACGGCTCATTTCAAACGTTCCATTGAATGCTTTATTCATTTCCCATAATGGATACTGTCTCTGATGGACCCGGTAAAGTACCCAGGCGTCGGATCTGAAACAAAAAGACTTCTTTGTTTTGGAAACTGAAAGTGCAAAAGGACTGAAAAATTTTCAGTACTTTTCAGAAGACTTTTTTCCTTTTTATACTTTGAACATTTTTTCGAAAAAATCATGTAACTCAATTTTTTGACGTACTAGAATATTTTTAATTGGGTTATGGTTTTATCGAAATCGTATTTTAGGCTAAAACTTCGATTCTAATCGGAGCGACAGCCTGACCGAGTCCCAACTCTGGTCGCACTTTAGTTCTGACCGCGGCTCTGAAACTGATCGCGGAATCAGGACAGGTCGCGGTGCTTTTTTCTTAAAAGTGATTTTGATCGCAGAACTAAAGTTTCCTGTGTATGAATGGTCGCGAACATAAAGTTCATGGCTATATTTTCGCACAGAAGATGTGGAGAATATTTCATGAGAAATAAAGAACTTTTATTTCTTACATTCTTTACATACAAAAGGGATGCAGTCGATCAAAACATCGACTTGCTCCGAAAGAAGTTTACAAAGTTCCCCAAGGGACATGTTGTTGTCAGTAGGATTTACACTGGCAACCCCCAGGGAATTAGCAACTACCCTAAGTCTATCTATATCGTCCCTAACAACAGACGCACTATTGTCCCTAATCAAGTCAGAGAGTTCTCGCTGTTGCTGAGCGAAGTCCCTCTCTCGACGGAAATGGTGCGCCTCTTCTCGGGATCGATCAAAACATTCTCCTAAACGCAGAATCTTCGAGGCCATCTCCTCGGTCTTTTTCTCCAGGACATTCTTCTCTTCTAGAAGAGTCTGTCCGGAAGGAAGAGATGGAGCAGCAGAAGGCTGATCGCTGGAGCCTCCTACCTCCTGCATTTTTGCAAAAGTTAGTCATACTAACCAAAAAATTATCAGCAAAAGGGGAGAAGAATTATTACCTGTCCCGGTGCATAACCCGTTAATACACCCATCTTGGGAGGAAGATCATCATATGGTGGAAGAGCAACCTTCCCATCAGAAGATTGCTTCGCCAACCCAATATGGCAATCATTTAATCGAGGGATAGTCACCGCTTGCCGACCAGGATGTTGATCACCCAAAAGAATGGGAGAATTGAATGTGATAGGATCTTTCTCTAAGGATAAAGGACTAACTTGCCGAGAGGCATGAACGGGGAGGGTCAAAGGAACTGAAGGAAGAAAGAAACTTGCTACGTTCTTCACCTTTGTTCCACTGGAAGCTCCTTCGTCGACCTTGGGTTTCTTCCTTAAGGGAGACAGGACTTCAATTGTTCGAGGCCTTTGTTCGACAATTTCCCCTTCATCGCTCTCAATCTCGATGATTTCATGATCTGCCATTGGAAGGAGTATGTGAAAAGGAAAGAGGCAGGATAACAAGAAAAGGACTTAGACGTGGAGGGAAATTGTGGTTTTACAAATCCAAGAGCCTGGTATTTATAGCCACCTGGCTGACGGTTTGCATTCCGGGCGCCTCGGGTTTCGTCAAAGCATTTACAATTTTACCTCGAGATAAAAAAAATTCTACGGCGCTATCATTGCCCGTCACGTAATGTCAGAACCCGTCTTGGGAAACCAACCGTTTTCACTTAGTGCGCCACTAAGTAGAAAAATTGAAGAGTCGGGTTAAAAATCCGATGCATGGTTTTAAAATTCGAAATAAACACGTCTCTTCGTTTTCTTCGAATTTGGGGGCTAGCTGACGAGGATTGACACCCGGGTCACTTCTAATAAAACTCTTGGTTCAAGACAGGTTCGAACCAGACATGTATTTTGGTTCGATGCAAACTCAAGCTATTTCTGAGGGGCATCACCATGAGGTCGCAAGCTTTACGCGATCAGGTTGCGGGTTTCGTGCGATCAGGCCGACAGCTTTGTGCGATCAGAAGTTCGTATGCTATACGCGGACTGGACTGAATATCTGGGATGTTGTGCGGTCAGCCCATATTCCGCGGTCAGAACATTCTCGACCAAGGTGCTTGGAGTTTGTTCGGTTATCTTTATACCAGGATATTCCAGGCATCCCGAAGATTCCTCCACGTTGAAGACCAACCGTCAGAGGTTATTATATGCGGTTATTCATGATTAACACTTGTTAATAACCTCCGTGGAAGTTAATAGCGGTTCTTCAACAACCGCATCCAACCGTTTGATGCAGTTTTATTCATATGACACCCTTTTGACCAATATAAAAAGGGGCCAAAGTACATCAAACGAGGGAGAGAGAGATTTTTTTGGAAGAACTAGACCCAAAAGATAATCAAGATACAAGATATCTCGATTACTCAAATAGTCAAGTCTACGGCTTAGATTAGACAATACTTACAAGTTTCCCATAGCTTCCTTTTGCGCACTTATATAGGGAAAACTTTCACCTGTGAGGTTTTCTCCTTGTTAGTTTGTAAAGCTTTATTTCATATAGTGAAATCCCAACAGGACGTAGGGTTTTTACTCCCACCATCGAGGGCCCGAACCTGTATAAATTTCTCTGTGCTCTTGTTCACCATTGTTCAGCATACCTTCCCGGAGGGTCATCTTGAAAGGTCTCACAATTACAAATTTCGCATAAGTTCGGCTGAGGACCCCGAGTCCGAATCGTCGACACCAGTTACAGTGTGCAGTTTTAAAATAACCACGTATCTTAACCCCTCGATGGTTTGTCCTTTACAAGTGGAGAGGGAAGTTATTTTACCTAGAACCGTGTTTGGAAGACTCAAACACCACTCAGGTTAAATACAATTTTCAGGTTACTATGGTCGCGCATATTCTGTGACCATAGGTTGATTTTAATCATGCAACCTTCTGGTTCACAGGAAACTGCCTCTGCGACCATTACATCTGCTAGTATATGGAGCCATATATTATGAATAGATGACTAGCTCGGGTAATAATCATCGTCAGCTAGCCCCCAAATTTGAAGTGATAAAAGTTTATTACTTTGAATTTTTAAGATTTAAGAATATAGTATCCGACATTTCATCTTCTCTTATTGTAAAGAAGGCGTTTGCTTTTTCTCACCGTGTACCAGTTCATTTCCAAAAAACTTTGAGATCGATTTGACAGGTCATTTATAAAGTCTTTTTGCAACAAATCGAAGCAAAACTTAAGTGCGTTTTTAAGAAGTCGAGGCTAATGTGAATACGAATCGTTGCCACCGGGCATTAGAAATACTTGACCTTTGCGTTCTAGGATCTTCAAGTTTTCACTTGTTAAGTCTTTAGAACTTCTTTTCATCCTCTTTTCTGTTCTGCTCTTAATGGCAAACCAAGACTCTAAATGAATTATTGAGAGTGACGAAGAGGATTTGGCAATAGAAGACGATATTGCACAGTCATTACAAAAGGTAATTCTCTTTTGAATAACCTGTGTGAATCCGTTCCTAAGATTTTTCCAAAGTCACACATTTTGGAAATCTTTAGGTTTTTGAGAATTCAATATCTTCAAAGAAGTGATCTGGGGATGATGTAGGATCATCAAGTGGAACTTCATCAAAAAAATTGATGAAGACTAAAGTCTGGGCTGCCACTGAAGCTCAAGCTTCTATTTTGCATCCAACTTCTGTTTTACCCTCAACTTTTTCCACCCAGCCTGCAACCCAGGTTATAAGTCTCATTTTTCAATCTTGCTGCATGGTTCTGGAACTAACTCATGTACATGCAGGAGGACAAAGCCTTGTGGGTCCTCAGCGAGTAGCTTGCGGAGATGCAGGTTCTTCTGAAGGAACAAACTGCACTATGAAACTCTCTGTTGGAAGAAAATGAGAACTTGCAAGAAAGATCCAACAAGAGAAATCGAGACTTTGAGTCTCTTTTCAGGACTGTTGATCGTTTGCGGGGAAATTATGAAAGGGCGCGCGAGGCTACAAGAGAGGCTCGATGGAGAGGGACCTTGCCCGGAAGCAGAAGGAACTCTCTGATGCTATTAGGGCCAACTGTAGTCTCACAATAAAAGACGACGTTGAAAGATTAAGGAACGGCGCAAATTCTCTTGGGGCAGCTAGTGTTAATCCTACTAGCAATAACTTGTCCCTTGGAGAACTTTGTACTTTACTTTCGGATCAGGTTGACACTTTGGTCGCCTACATCCCTTTTTTGTGTAAAGATTGCAAGAAATAAAGTTTTCTGTTTTCACAAAAAATGCTTGATTAATGATTATGCATAATCTATAATCATTTCTCAATATGACTTTGAGTGAATATCTCTGCACGAAAAATGGTTATAGGTAAATGTCTCTGCAATCATAACATCCACAGGTAATTAGTACTATGGTCTTTGTATCTACAAAGTACTGAAGTCACAAGATTGCATTGAGACATAGGCAACACTGAGGTCACAGAATTCCATTATAATATGATTATTTGTTCTGTAGCCCCCGAATTTGAAATATAATGACTCTTCGATTTCCAAAAAGACTCATTTTGTTTCAAATTATATTAGGGTAAAAAATATGATGTCGGGTATAACCCATAAAAAACCTGTTATGACAAATAGTAAAATAATGGATGCAACAAGTAGTGGTCTAGGGCCAATAAAAGGAGTTACCTTCGTTGAGAAGCTTCAGAAGAACTCTCTTTTACATCTGCAACTCCACCGCAAAAAATCCTTGTTGCTCACTGTGGCTCTTATCACCACCAAAAACCCTCATCTTTCCAAAGCATCCTGGAGCCGATCAAGTCATTGTGACAATGAGAGCTTAGTAGCATTAGAGAAAGAAGAGATTCTTCCCTCTCAGTTGCTAATCAACTGGCGGCCTACGGGGAAACAAGAAGAAACACTAATTGTTCCAGAAAACGAAGTGGTGATTTTTGAAGACTTTTTGTGATGCGGATTCCACCTTCCAAAGAGCAAATTTCTCCAAGACATTCTTGCACATTATAATCTGGAGTTGTTAAATCTTCACCCCAACTTTGTTTTGATTTTAGCTGTTTTCCAGCATCTATGTGAGGCATTCGTTGGGTTTTTGCCTTGCGTAGACCTTTTCCGGCGGTTTTACTTTTCCGCATGGTTGAAGAGCGCCAGTGCGGCAGGCTGTGTGTATTTCCATCTAAGGGAGAAGAAAGATTATCTCTTTTTCCCTTTGCGTGATTCAATGCATGGATGGAACCAAAGATGGTTCTATTATGCCACACCAGCAGAAAGTAGTCTCTGGTTCGAGAATCGGCGACCAGAGAACACCAGTGGAATGGATTCCACTCCCACTTTAAGCCAGGACTTACAGAAGCAATTCCAGGTGATTCTTCAATTAGTCCATCAGGGACTAACCGCTCGAGACATAATTCGCGACTTTGTGAAGAATAGGATGAGCCCTTTGAAAAACAGAGAACATCTAGCCTGGGAGGTGTGTTCCATGGCGGATAACACCTTGGATTACAACAATTGTAAGTTTGCTCGCTTATAAAATATGTGAAATTGTTGATAATCTGACATCATATTACCTGATTGCTGTGACAAACAGCGCTATCTTCATCTGAGATTGATAAGAGGAAAAAAGTCTTCTGCAGCTGCACAACGTAGCGACAGAAGGAGTTTTAGGCTCACCCCGACCTCAGAGCTTGGTCAACAGCATCGAAAATATAAGACAAGAACGTCAAAAGGTAAATCTTCTTTTGAGGAGCTTGTTTGTAAATGTCAGTTGATATTGATCATCAAAGAATAAATTTGTAAATGATACAGCTGTTGGAGGGGCAAATTATCAGGACGAAACGTCATGTTGATGATGTTGGGCCTTCGGGTAGGTCATCATCGAAGAGAGTAAAATCCCTCTCTTCCAAAGTCAAGACTGCAACCCCCTCATCAAAAGCCAAGAAGATGAAACTTCAGCCCCCGGCGCAACCAAAGCGAAGACTCTAGGAGGGGTTGTATCAAGGGTGAAGAAAACCATTGTGAATACTACTGCGGTAAGGTTTTCTCTTCCTCCTGTTATACCAAGTATGAGTAGGAGTCACTTCTTAATCGTACAGGGTAAGGGGAGCGAGAATGAGGAAGATGAAGTTCCTCTGAACCTTTGAAGGAGAAGAACAACAAACCCTCTGGAGATAGCCATCTAGAGGTACCATAATCCCCCAACGTACTGACCACAATGATAGAGACAACTATTGCGGTAGTAGATTCTGAGGTCGCGGAAGAGCTCACGGCTACTAAAGAGGTTACTAGTGCTGAGGCCATAACACCAACTACTTTGGTCATGGAAGATCCTGCGGCCATAACTTCAACAAACCCAAGCGTGGTGACACCCCCTATGGACTTGGAAGAAGCTGTTGCGGTAAGAATATCATACTTCGCAAAATCTACAACATTGCAAATACGAATTGTTTTTTGAATATGCAGGAGGAGGAGAACACTGTCCTGTTTAAGAGGAGAAAAATGAGGACGGACTCCGATGATGTTGCGACAAGATTGTTGGCTTCACTTTTGTCTCCTAGAAGCACAACATTGAACCCCCAAAGCCTAATGGGTCTTCGGATCAAGTAAAGACATCTTTTCCTTCAAATTTTGATTTCCCCGAGAGCTGGTTCATCACTTTTGCAAGTTGCAATTTTTCCAGAAACCCTATGCCTGTCGCTTTGTTGATCCATCTGCACCAAGCAAATCACCTACGATGGAGGTCACAGAAGCTGCAGACACTAACCTAATGGCTAAGGAGAATCCTCAGATCATTGTAGAAGCAATAATTGTAGATATTCAATCTGAAAGGATTGTAGCTACATCTGCTGACTCGACCATGGGAGTACCCCTGCGCGGAGCAACATTTGCATTTCCCTCAGTCTAGGAAAGAACTTCTCCTACGGTTCAGCCTACTGATGAATCTAAACCTTTAGAGAGAACACTCAGCAAATTTCTAGAGGTAAATAAGAAATCTTCATCTTATCTTTGACATAAATTCTTAAGAAATTTCATTTTTAAGCAATAGACTTTATTTTGTTTCAAGGCCTGACTCAAATGATGACCTCATCCAAGGCTTTAGTAGATAAAGTCAACGTCACACAAAAGGAGATCAGCCATCTCAAACAGTACGTATTCAAACATTGTTTGTACTGGCCTGAGTCTTCCACAAGGATCATATTTACATCTATGGTCGCAGAAATAACGCTTCATTAATGAAGACCATGGATGAACAAAAGAGTCAGAAGGATGCCACAGCCATAGAGCTTTCTTTGCTGAAGAAAGAGCTCAATGAGGCTCCAAATAAATTTGCTTATAAGTTCACTTATAAGCAGAAAGTGTAATTTCATTACATGAATTTTTGTAATTGTGTTGCTTTGTTCATGTAGTACAAGAGAAACAAATCAAGAGCCTTATCAAAGAGAAGGATGACTTTGAGCAAAGATGTGTCCAAAAAGAAGCCCATATTGGACAACTCCGTGCGACCATTGAGCGCCAGCATGCAATCAATGAGGAATTCAAGAGGACTGCAGAAATTGCCTGTGAAGAAAAGAAAACTTTGGAAGAAAAAATTTCAAGCTGCAGTAACATTTAGTCAGAATCCTTCAAAAATTGAAGATGGTTGCAGATTTACTGAAGGCGAACATTATTAATCCCCAAAAGGAGAGTCTGAGCCTTAGTGAATCCTACAAACTGGTTGCGGCTCAAGCTGAGTCACTTCTCGAATACCTTCCTGAGGACACAAATAGGCAGAAAGAAGCATTGAAGACCAGCGTTGGATCTGTAGCTTCTACCATTTTGTGCAAATTAAGGCATCACCATGGTCCAAATTTGAAACTAAATCCAGTGGTGGGAGATGCTATGTTCAAGAGTGAAGATCAACTCAAGGAAATAATGGATGAAGTCAAGCCTTTGATTGAGAATCTCTTGAAAGAACTCAATTTGTCATGATTTTACCTCAGATTTTCTCCTTGTAATGAACAATGAGAAAGAAAGGCTCATAGATTTATTCCGATTTGTATACCGATACATTAAAAACTGGAAACAAATATGCAAATGCATGTTTCTTAATTATGCTATAATTATATTCCCCTAGCCTCCTCCTGAGATCATATATATAGAAGACACTATATAATAATCTCAGGACATAGAATATAATATGGTTAACACATGATCAGCAATACATAGAGAGTTTCTTATATGTTTGAGAAACAGTTTAGAAAGAAATGTCTCAACTAGATACAACCAAGTGATCACACAAATACATATCTTAATATTAATTCCAAAGTTCTATTACGAACTGACAGCCACCCGTATGATCAGAGACATACTAGCAAGTCTCATATGCGTTGAGAAACGGCTTATTTAGAGATGTCTTATCTAGATGCAACCATGGGATTGGATAGCTAATCCACTTTGAACACTATATAAAAATGGTTATTCGGCGATCAACCCCGGAGCTTAGCTCGATGAAGGTTGGGAATATAATTATAACTTAAAGCAAAAGGAAGTATGCTTATTTTTTGAATAAATCATGCTAATTGAAAAGGAAAATGGAATGAAAGAAACTTACACATAGAATCTTGTGCAACTAATCTATATTCCAAGTATTGGATAAGATCCTACTGTCTTCCATTGCTAATCGAGCTGATCCTAGTCGCAGCATAGAAACCACAGTATAGGGGCCTTCCCATTGAGGGCAAAATTTGTTGCGATTGGACTGCTTTTGGATTTTTGTAAAACCAGGTCGCCCACATGAAGGCTACGAGGTCGCACCCATTTACTATGGTATTTACGCAAAGCTTGTAAATATGCTGTGGACTTAATCAATGCCCGATCGCGTTTCTCTTCAAGGAGAGTAATATCTTGTACACGTTGTTCATGTTGATCAGAATGATCAAATTGATCGACACGAACGGATCCATTACGAATTTCGATGGTTAAGACAGCTTCAGCACCATATACAAATGAAAAAGGCATCTCACCCTTAGCTTGATTGCACGTCGTACGTAATGCCCATAGAATGGAGTAGAGTTCGTCTACCCAAGCCCCTTAGCGCAACTTAAGGCGATCGAAAACCTGTTTCTTAACGCCTTGCAATATTTGCCCGTTGGCACGTTCAACGGCCCCATTGCTCTGTAGATGAGCAACGGATGCAAAACACACTTTGGTCCCGATATCATCACAGTAGTCCAGAAAAAGACCACTAATGAATTGGGACCCATTGTCGGTAATGAGACGACTCGGAACACCAAATCGCATCATGATATTCTTATAAAAGAATTTTCTCGCGACAGTGGCAGTTATAGTGCAGATTGGTTCAGCTTCAATCCATTTGGTAAACGTGTCAATGGCTACGAACAAGATCTTGTACCCATTAACTGGTTGCGGCATAGGACACACTATATCTATTCCCCACACGACAAACGGCCAAGTCAAAGGAATAGTTTGTAAGGCATATGCTGGCTGATGAATTTGCTGTGCATGAAATTGACACTGCGGGCATGTTTTGACTAATTGCATGGGATCATTAAGTGCTGAAGGCCAATAATAACCTTGTCGGAAAGCTTTTCCGACTAGAGTCCTGTAAGATGCATGTGCTCCACATACACCACTGTGAATTCCCTTGGGATACACCTTCCTTTTGAGGTATACAGCACATTAATACTCCTTGAGTACCTTTTCTATATAGGACTCCTTCAATTATTCTGTATAGACGCGCCTTTCGTATTAACCAACCGCTTTCGGTTTCATCCTCGGGTAAGGTCCCATGTTCAAGATAGACCCGCAATGGATGGGTCCAATCCTTTTCATGCTCAAGGTCGGCAACATGAACTATCACCTCATCATCCCTGACAGAAGTCGTAATTGAGGGGTATTTTAAGTGTTCGACAAACACTCCTGCCGGAGCGGATGTTCATGAGGACCCAACTTTTGACAATTGGTCTACAAGAACATTATCCCTTCGCCGAACGAATTGAACTTCGAAATGACTAAAGTGTTTTTTCAATTTCCTCACCACATCTAGGTAATGAGCCATTGTCTCATCAGAGGTGCTATACTCCTTGTTTACCTGGTTTACGACTAGCTGTGAGTCTCCCCTCACCACTAATTGACAGACTCCAAGGAATTTGGCTGCTCCGAGCCCAGTAAGAAGACCTTCGTACTCTACTATGTTATTAGTCGAAACAAAGTGTAATTGTATGACATACTGGAGTTGGTCACTCTGAGGTGTAATTAAGACCACTCCAGCCCCCAAGTGCTGAAAACTAAGAGAACCATCAAAATACATCGTCCAATGGTCGGTATGTTGTAAATCCGCAAGTTCTTGAGCAGGTGGGTCAGGATTAGTCCATTCAACCACAAAATCTGCAAGAATTTGAGATTTAACTACTACTCGAGGAGTGAAATGGATATCAAATGCTCCAAGTTCCACTATCCATTTAGCAACGCGACCAGAAACTTCTGGATTACAGAGAACGTCCCCTAAGGGAAAGGACAAAGGCACAGTAATTTTATGTGCTTGAAAGTAATGTCATAGCTTTCGGGAAGCCATTAGAAGAGCATAAAGTAGCTTTTGGACTTCAGGGTAACTCTCCTTTGGTCCATGAAACACTTCTCTTACATAATAAATTGGTTGTTGCACCCCTTTCCTTTCCTTTCCGCGACCAGAACCGCACTGACCGCGTGAGGGGTGGCCACCAAATAAAAAAGTAATGATTCCCCCAAAACTGGAGAAATCAGTACTGGAGCACTAGATAAGTATGCTTTTACCTCTTGAAAGGCTTTTCAGTTTCATCCAACCAGGTAAAACCATTTTGCTTACGTAGAACCTTAAAGAAAGGTAACCCTCGTTCGTCTAACCACGATATGAAATGAGTTAAAGCCGCCATACACCCTGTTAGACTCTCGACATCATTCATTGTCAAAGGAGATCTCATTTTCTCAATGGCCCTGATTTTCTCAAGATTAACCTCAATTCCTCTCGAACAAACAAGGAAACCCAAAATTTTACCGGAAGAGACTCTGAAGGAGCATTTTTCAGGATTCAACTTTATTCCATATTTGTTCAAGTTACAAAAGGTTTTAGCAAGATCATCTATGTGACTAGAGCTTTTCAAACTCTTTACAACCAAGTCGTCAACATAAGCTTCCAAATTACGCTTTAATTGGGAAAGAAAGGTTTTTTGCATCAAGCACTGGTACGTGGAACCGGCGTTATTGAGACCACATGGCATACTGACGTAGTAGTAAGTGCCAAATGGTTTGATGAAGGTAGTTTTCTCTTCATCTTCTTTTTCCATGCTAATTTGATGGTACCCTGAGTAAGCATCCAGGAAACTCATCAGTTCACAATCCGTTGTAGAATCAACCAACTGATCGATGCGAGGAAGGGAAAATTGTCTTCCGAGCAGGCACTGTTTAGGCTGGTGTAATCGACGCACATGCGCCACTTACCATTTGATTTTAAGACCATGACTGGATTCGCCAGCCACTCAGGATGATTGACTTCACAAATAATCCTGCCTTTCGGAGTTTATTTAACTCCAGACGGATGGCTTCTCATCAGTTAGTAGCAAAGTGTCTGAGCTTTTGCTTTATTGGTCGTTGTCTAGGCCGAATGGCTAGCTTGTGCTCAATAACTTCCCTTGGGACTCCAGGCATGTCGGATGGTTTCCACGCAAACACATCTCCGTTAGCCCGGAGGAAAGTAATGAGTTCGAGTTCCTATTTGTCATCCAAACTTGATCCAATCCCAGTGGTTCTAGATGGATCATTTGGGTATAATGGAACGAACTTCAACTTCTCATCTGGTTGCGGGGCAACTTTGACCGCACTGTGGTCGCAACTTGAACATCTCGAAGGGGAAGCTGATCAACCAACTCCAGAGATAATCGATCACAAGTGATAGCCATGTTGCGGCTGCCTTGGACCATAATCACGCCTTTTGGGCCTGGTATTTTGACGCATTGGTAAGTGTAATGCGCTTCCGCCATAAACTTAGCAAGTGTCGGCCTGCTAAAAATAGTGTTATATGCTGAATCACAATTGATTACATCTAATGTAATCAATTCTGTTTAGAAATTGTCTAGTTCTCCTAATGTTACTAGCAATACAATTTGCCCAATAGGCATCATTGAGGGACCAGGTATTATACCATAAAAGGGATGAATTATGAGTTTGATCTTTGAGCGAGGGATTTGCATCTCATCAAGAGTCTGGACCAATAATAGATCTAGAGAGCTACCTCCATCGATCAATACCCTGTCGACCTTAGCATTGCTGATGATAGGGATAATGACCAGAGGGAGTCAAAATGGTCGTGTTAGCCCCCTGGGATAATCGTCCCGATCAAATGTTAATGGAGTTTCTGACCAATGGGGAAATTGAGGCTCCCCAATGGGAGCTTCCATTTTATTGACCTCACAGCAGAAAGATTTGAATTGACGCTTAGAAGAATAAGAAGAAGAACCACCAAAAATGATATTAACATGACTTTGGGGTACTTGATATGGCATCACTTCATTTCCCTTAGCGTCCCTAACCCCACAGGATTGTTCTTGCTCTGGTATGGTCGGCATGGGTCCAGTTCCCTGATAGAAGTCTTCCAGACGCTTCAACCAATTGCGACAATTCTTGAGGTCATGTCCAGAAGTATTCTGTATTGGACACCACTTCTTATTGGCCTTTGGGTTAGCTTGTTTTCCCGTATGGTCGTTGTCGTGACCACCAAAAAGAGGTTTCTTATTTTTAAATGAAAACTTATTAGCTTTTCCTGGCAGTGGTTTATTGGCAACTGCAACATCACGGTATTGTCCCGCCCCATTCTTCTTGGGCTTCTTGGGTTAACATTCTAACTTTTTGCTAGAATCATCCTTTTTGTCGTTCTTGAGACCTAGTTGAGGCAGAAAGTTTCCTTTGTCCACCATTCTATTCCATTCCACAGCCTCAGCCGCGTCAGAATAGCGGTCCGCCATATCAAAAAGATCTGATACCGACCTTGGTGGATAGATACTCAGGTCTTCAGTGAACCATCAGTGCCGAACGACATGCTTGAAAGCCCTGATAATTGAAGTATCTGAAATGTTGGGGATGGTATTCCTCACCCATTTAACCTCTTGACAAATTGTCGAAGAGTTTCAGTCAAAGTCTGGCGTAAGCGATGAAGGTCATCTTCCTTTCCAGGTTTCTCATAACAATTTTAGAAATTGTTGAGGATTGTGTCGCACAACATTTCCCAATTGTAGATTGACCCTTCTGGTTGATTAAACAACCAGGTTCTTACAGGTCCCTCAAGGATCGTCGGCAAATAGTTTGCCATGACTCGGTCATCTCCTCCTGCCTCTTGAATGGCTGTAATGTAGATCTGAAGAAATTCCGATGAATTCTGTGTTCCATCGAATCTCTCGATCATACCAGGTTTAAACTTATCAAACCAGACCATCGCACGGAGCCCTGGTGAAAAATCTTTACAACCTACATAGGAAGCTCGAAAATCACCACGACCTTCCATGTGGTCGCGAGGCGCATTACCTAGAGGAGACTCCCCTCGATGTCCCAGGCGATGAACTGGTAGACGATTGCGATCACGGGAACTACCAACTCGCCTGACGTTATCTTGCCAAAGTGGCATCATTTGCATTGGATTGTGTCTCCCATGACTTGAATAGGAATCATCCTGCTCACAGGAATGAACTATGGAGTGAGATGATGTCGTTGGAGTGGCTTTGGAGGAAACTTCGTCAAGTGTGTCCGCGAGGACTCTGGAGAATGTTGTTCTATCCTTATTTTCCAAACAAGGAGGAGGGTTACACAGTGTATTTGCGATAACACGAAGCTGGTCTTGTGTACTCCTTCTAGGAGCCATGGGGGTTACTGTCGCCTCAACCTCGGGGGAATAGCCCAGGGCTAAAGATGGCGTCTGGTCACTTCTACGAACATGTGGATGTCGTGAAGTTCCCGGATCAAGGTTGCAACTATTGATGATTTGGACTCGGGGTCCCCTGTCGATCTTACGCAGATTTGTGAGTTGTATGTGAGACCTTTCAATGTGCCCTCAGGTAAGTTAGGATAAGCAATGTAAATGGGGATGCAAAGATTTATACAGGTTTAGGCCCTCGATGGTGGGAGTAATAGCCCTACGTCCTGTTTTGATTTCACTATGTATGGGAAAAGAGTTTACAGGGAGAAGAGATTATCACAGACGATGATCTCTTCTTATACATCTGTCTATCTAATTATGTCTAATTCTTAAAGCATAGATGACTTCTCCTCTCTCTTTCCTTCATCGTGCACTTAGCCATCCTTTTATACCGAATGAAAGGATGCCGATGTGAAGCAGTTCTGGGCAGTTACCATGGTGTAGTTTGTGTAACCACATTCCTTATCTTCGCCGGTTAAGCATGTGCAATCATGGATAACCACACATGTTAACCTCCTGGCGGGTTGTCTTTACCCGTGGGAGAAGTTTCTTCGTGCCTAGGAACGTGTCCAGTAAAGGCTTGAACACCCCCAAGCTATCTTGGTCACATATAGTCAGCGACCCTCTGACCGCGCACTGCCTGCGGTCTCATGATAGCGCAAAGGTTGTGATCACAAACTTAACTCTGTGTTCAACTACGACTATAGCGGCTGCTAAGAAACAAAGACACATATCTCATTCAATCCTGACTTGAACTTGACATGTTTAACAAAACTAGCTCGAGTGACATTCCTCGTCAGCAACCAGCGGCATCTTGACGAGATTGTGCAAGGCATAAGGCCTCCTCAGTGGCCTTGCGAATCTCATTTTCTCGCTGCTCACGAGCTTGATCCTCCTTCTTCCTACGCTCTTGTTCCTCCCTGACAATGCGCTGTTCAGGAGTTTCCTCCGAAAGTGTAGCAAATTCTCGTGGAACCGAAGTCGTAGAAGGGGCAAAAACATTTCTCCTTGTTTTGAATCAGACTCGAAATCAAAACGAGATTTGAGATTGTTCGGAGCAAACTTTCCAGGACTAAAGTTGTTGCGGGAAATCTCCACTCGATTAGTCCCGGTGATATGCCCCGGGGACCACGTCCCGGGCGCTGCCATTTCCTCGGTGACCCATCCCGGGCACCGCCTTTTGCCCGGTGACGGCGGCCCCCGGTGACTCGTCCGGGGCGCCGCCGATGACCCGTCCGGGGCGCCACAATTTTCCCAGTGACGGGGGTCCCCGGTGACCTGTCCCGAGCGCCGCCATTTGCCCGGGGACCCAAGGCCCTGGTGACCCCTCCTGGGCGCCGCCATTTGCTCGGTGACCAAGGCCCCCGGTCTACCCGACCCGTCCCGGGCACCGCCATTTTCTCGGGGACCAGGGCCCCTGGTGACCCCGTCCTGTCCCAGGCGCCGCCGTTTGCCCGGTCACAGGGGCCCCCGGCGGCCCCATCCCAGGCGAAGGCCGCAGGGGCCTCCCACGCAGGGTCACGTGGGGATCACGTGAGGAGCGCCTCGGGAATCAACAAGGACACTTGTTAAGCATCCGGGCCCCCCTGGTCAGCAGAAGGACGTCGGTGCCCCTCAAACCGACGGCTGCCACCGGGGTAGTCTTGTAATTTGCATCTTTTGGGCCTATATATGCCCTTGTACCCTTCTCTTGTGAGAGAGGACAATTCATTATCATCAATACACAAATATGAATAGGCGTGCATAGGAGCACTCTCCCCATGAGAGAGCTCCCCCAGCCAACCCTTGTTGGGAGCACGTCAACAGGACTAGGGACTCCACTGAGACCCGAACCTGTATAAACTCTTGTGTCACTTTTTGTGTTAGCGCGACGGGAGAGGACCGGTCACGGGGTCAGCTCGCGTCATTTTTCATTCGCTAGGAACCTTTGTAGAACTTGCCGGGGTATTCTCAATACCATGATAGTTGGCGCCAACCATGGGGATCGTGATGAATCGCCATGGCTCGCCCAAGAACAAGGGCTCGCGCCCTACCCGGTGATGCCGGTCCCAGTGACCCAGCACCACCCCCTCGAGACATGGTCGCCCCGGTGCTTTCGACCGGACGTGGCCACACCGAGGTACCACATCTTACCCTCCCGGTTACTTTCGGTGGACAGGCTTCCGGACTCGGCCCGGTGACCGCGGCCGCCTCGGTGGGGACTAGCGTCCCCCTGATTGCGCCCCCGGTTCCCAGGGTGATCCATTTGAGACCTAGCCTTGGCTTTCGCACTAGGCTCACCTAGATTCTAATATGCGGAATAACGGGACCTTACTCGGAAATACCAAAACCCAAAGGTTGATCAAAAAACACAGTTCAAGTAATTGCACAACTCTTTATTTCAAAGAGGGCTTTACATGTCAAACGTTAGACAGACTTGTCTACGTCGATGAACTATAAGTGTCTAAGACTTAAATAAGCTCTATGACTCTTTGATTATCTAAACTAGACCTATTACAAGGTATTTATAGTCCAATCATATGAGTACGTATTAGACTCAGTAACCTAAACGTATTAGACTCATATAACTAACTAATCCTAAACAGATAAACTTAGTTATAAATATTTTGATCGGATTACAATTCCGACCAGAGGACTAATCCATGGTCACGAAACCTTTCCGATCACGATTAAGGACGCGAAACCATATGCGATTAGGACTTGAAGATCCTCCCAGATCATGACTCCCTTGTTGAGAAGAAGCCAACCCCTATTGCGACCTCTTGGTCAAACTAGAGATGTGGAAATTGGGCTTGTCCATGTTCTCTGGTGTACCACTTTGCCACACGTGATTGTTGATCTTTCCGACCGACTCGAAAAGTCTCCTTTGTGCCACTGCGGATGGTAGTCACCTTCTTCTCCAGAATCACATCTTAGCGTAGAGGTTCGTCTCGTTGATAGACCAAGTCTCCAACAGATGGTACTATGGTATCTGGCTCATCATCCAGCATTGAAGGCTCGAAGAGTTTGAGGTGCTCAACATTGACAACCGAGTAAATATCCATGTATGGAGGTAACTCAGCTGACAAGCATTATTACCCACTTTTCTCAAAATCCGAAAAGGACCATAACGAATGGGTTTGAGTTTCTTACCTTCACCTTTAAGTCTCTCCTTACTCAGATGTAACCATACCATATCACCTTCTTGAAATTGCGCATCAACTCGGTGCTGATCATGTCGCACCTTGTATTTGAGTTGAGCTTTCAACAAGTTCTATTCAACCTCATGATAGAGTCGTTGAATACCTTCCAGGAACTTTTGTGCTCGATCCTGATCAGATGCTTCCTTACTATTTTGTGCTGAGGTAGGGATCACAAACTCCATGTCAAATGGACTCTGTGGTAGAAATCCTAAACAGACCTCAAACAGCGACTTTCCAGTCGAACCATGCACTACTCGATTAAAAGCAAACTACAGGTGCGGTATGCTTTCATCCCAGGTCTTCGGGTGCTTCGAGTTATATCCTCTCAAGAGATGAACAACCGTGCGATTTACCATCTCGGTTTGACCATCAGTTTGCGAATGAAAAGTAGCACTCCTCTTTAGCTTGGTGTCCATCATCGTTCAGAGCGGTCGCCAAAAGTGACTAAGGAATCGGGTATCTCGATCGTGTGTGTCCAAACGTGTTGAAAGAATACCCGAGCTGCTTCTTTTCCTGTGATAGTCTTTCGACAAAGTATAAGAATAATCATTTTGGAGAACCGACCAACGACAACGAATAGATAGTCGTTGCCACGTCGGGTCTTAGGCAATCCTCCCAAAAAATCCATGGATATGCTCTCCCATGGTCACGATGGAACTGGCAAAGGAGTGTACAAACCTAATTTTCGGTTTGCCGGTTTTGAGATGCTGTAGAGACCACAGCCTCGAACAAAACTAGCCACATCTTGCTGCATATGCGGCCAAAACACATGTCGGTGAAGATTTTGCAACGTCTTTGTAACCCCAAAGTGACTAGCTACCGTCGATGTGTGTACTTCTCGCTACCATTGAATTCGAGGTGCTCCACAAGGTATACAAAGTAAATTACCCTTGTACAAGAGTCCGTCTCAATGAATGAACTCTGTAGGTTTCCCTGTTTCGAGCTCAGTCAGTGCTATTTGAAAATCAGGGTCTTCACTGTACATGGTGGCATAGTCATCATGACATGAGGGCTCGATCTGCATGAACGCTGATAAACAGAGGGTAGTAACTGGTGGTCGTGACAACATGTTCACCAATTTATTGTGTACACCCTTCTTGTACTTAATCACCAGATTAAACTACTACAAATACGACATCCACTTCATGTGCCAAGCTTGTTGTAGCTTGGACTGAGTTTGCTGGCCGAACTCGCACTTCTTACGATTGAGGCGAAGTCGATGTTGCCGAAGTTGTTCGAACAACTTTTCGACATGAATGAGGTGCTCATCCCACGAACGAATATAAACCAGTATGTCGTCAAGGTAAACGATCACAAAGTCATCGATGAACTGTCTCAATATGTCATTCATAAGACGCATAAAAGTTGCCGAGGCGTTGCAGAGACCAAACAGCATGACCAGCCATTCGAATAGACCTTGTCGTGTTTTAAACACGGTCTTCCACGTATCCTCCTCTCAGATGCTGACTTGATGATATCCTGACTTAAGATCCAATTTGGAGAAGACAATAGAATACTTCAATTGGTCTAGCAGGTCATCAATACAAGGAAGGGGGTACCGGTTCTTGATGGTGATCTTGTTTAGTGCTCGGTAGTCGATGCACATACACCAAGTCCCATCTTTGTTTGGCACTAACACCACAGGAGATCCACAAGGTGAACTACTCAGTTGAATAACACCATTGTTTAGCAGCTCACCAAGTTGTCTCTTGATCTCTTCATTCTCCAATACTGAGTTGCAATACATATTCAGATTGGGCAGTGTCGCATAGGACACAAGCTGAATTTCGTGTTCGACTGGACGTTTCGGCGGACGACCCTGGGTAGTCTTGAACAGATCACTGTATTTCTCCAGCAGTCCCGACAAATGACCAGAATCCTCTTGGCATACCAACGACAATGTTGGTCGAGTACCCTCACCTTGATCAATGGATCGAATCATGACAAGGACATACTTGTGACATGCATTAACAATTCGTTTGGCTTGATTTGCGGTAATCAAGTTCGAAGTGTTGACGTGAATGTCTCTACTGATCACGAACTTAACTCCGCCTTTGGTGAGGTCATACTCTTGCGCTCGCCGATGGAAGTGAGCCTCTCAATCATACAGATACGGACTCCCAAATATCACTTGACAGATATCGATAGGGACAACAACGCATTGCACCTCATTGATATATAGTGCAGAAATTGCAAACTTCAACACACACTGACTCGTAATCTATTGGTTCACGTCGGATGTAAACCAACCCAGTGGATATGGTTGTGAGACCCCCATTTGAGGATCACCTTGGTAACCGCCCAGGTAGGTTACACACAGTAGGATGTCACATGAGCTCCAAACCACACAAGCATAGTAATAACATTAAACAAGTAGCAGGCCAGCATGGCCAATATTACATAGCCAAAGCACCGAAAATGGCGCTAAGTAGAGTTGCTAAGAAAATAACAAGTTTATCATAACCAGAATCGGTATCCAAGTACCGAACACACAACATAAAGCACAAGGCAACGACGAAAAGCTTGATTTCCATCCGCAGCGGGGTTGGAGTGGCTCCTCCCACATCTGACTTGACTTGGTGCGCAATCCTTCTAGAACGTGGGCTCGTCCGGGGCACTTCCATCTTCTGCCGGGAACTCATAACTGTAAGAGTCGGGATCCTCGAATCCCTCTTCTACAGTTGGATGTAAAAGCAAGGGTGAGCACTTGGTGCTCAGCAACACTCATTCCGGGGATTATAGTAATTGTACTTATATGAGGGTGAAACATATGATTCAGGGGTTTTAGTTTCATATGGATAGAGATATATAGATTTCCAAGTTATTTGTTCAGTAAACAGTACTTTGTCGTGAAAACAGTACTTTAAACATTAAACAGGTTTTCAATAAAACATTAGATGTAGTGGTCTCCCACGAGTCACTACTTTGTTAACCGCATTATGAAAACATTCCAAAACATTACTTGTGCTATAACCCATGGATAACATCCACTACGAAAAGACTCCTGAACCTGGGAGTACAGAGTATCCGATACTTCTTTTACACTTTGCAAAGGTGTACCTCTTTTTAAATCCACTGGTTCACTCGGCTTTCAAGTCGGATCAGCTCCATGTGACTTATACACATGTGACAAGGCCGAGATCACACAACGCTTTTACAGTTCAGTATTAACAGCATCCCTGCCCGGTAAATAGACAGTTAAGTCTCAAGTACCGTTGTGGGTCTTCCCCACTGCCTTACTTCCTAGCCTCTCTGGTCTATGTTCCCTCAGGACACATAGCCTTGGTCTATGTCCACGCGAGACATACCACCATTTAAGATTACAGCCGCTCACGGCTTAATCAGGTCTAGGGCGCCTTCCTTCATTTACGCCTTTTTCTCTCATCATTTTTCTGAACTCACATCACTCATGGCCGAACCTTGGCCTTCCAGTTTCCACGCGAGAAACCAGATCGTCAAACCATGCAGGGAACTGCTAATACCAAAAAGCTACTGAGTTGTGCCTGTCCCATACCAGGCAAGTGGTTGGTACGTTTACAATTCGTATAGAGACACAGCACAAGGTTCTCGTCCTTATGAACCAATAGTGAGGAACATTCACATACCCTGGTGCGCACCGCACCCTCTCCATACAATCCAATCCTCACTACTGATCCCTTTTATCAGTTTTCTTGTCAAAACGGTTTTCATTATAACTTCTCATGTATTTGACCATTTCAAGTTTAATGTGGATATTCAGTATATGAGTCCTAGGGTGACAAAAGCATATATAAGAAGGTTCAATAACAAAAAGGGGTTTCAGGATTCATTAGGGAATATCTACTCATGTCATTCAAACATAACTTGTATTTCAACTAAGCATGCATAGTAAGAAACAGTGAATATACTTCATATAAAAATATTGGGTGAGACATGATCAAAGGAATGAGGCTTGCCTTGCAAAGTGGGGTCTAAGAACTCAGACGGATCTTCAAAGACTTCTTCCGCTCCTTCAGCTTCTGACTCTGCGGCGATCAAATAACACACAAACACATACCACATAAGCATACTGAAAATAGTTTCTATAGAAAGTATTAAGTAAATAAGTCATGCATGCAGGGGAAAAGGTTAGGGCAAGGTCACAAGGGTTCTGGTCGAAGAAACGGCTAAAAAGGATTGAACGTCGAAGGGTCGACATTCAGTTCATGGCTTTGGCATAACTTCAAACTGATCTTAGGATGGTTTTCTGGAGAAGTGATAGTAGAGAAAGTTGTAGAACACAACTCCAGGAATCTAAAGGACAAGGTGGCATTTCAATTGCTCAACCAGAAGGGGTCAAACAAGGCTAATGCCAGTGGCTGACATGCACTAACATAGTGCTGGACATGGCCAGAAACTAGGGCATGGCTTAACTTTTGATCCAGGGCTCCAATTGATGCACCACTTTGTCTGGGAGGTAGGCATTACTAACAGGAACAATATACTCAACAGGCACAAGGGCTGAAAGTGGCCGGAGGGTGGCCAAATCCGGCGATGAACTACGGTGGCCTGGATATGAATTGAGTTACTGGACAGTGATCTTGGCATAGGCATAACTCACAATCTAGGCTGATCCAGGTGTCGAGCTAGTGGACAATATTGCTCAGGGTACTGGAATCTATCTAAGGGACAAGGTTTCAGGGGCTAGATCGGCCGGGAAATAATTCCGGCGACCGGCGCTGGAGAAGACGACACTGGAGATTGGGGATTTTTGCTACAAGGCGATTGAACTCGATTCTTTGCTCAGGGAGTGAAAGGGTGGAGTTTAGAAGCTACTGGTGCAGTCAATTTGGTCGGAAATTGACCGGAGAAGCTTGGCGCCGAAGTCCGGCGAACTGCCGAGGTTCCAATTTAGGATTTCTTCGATTTGAGCTCAATTGGGGATTCTGATTCTACAGGCTTGCTCTACTAAGCTTACTGATCAACTTCTTCTACAAGATTGAGGGTTAATTTGGGCTGAATCGAACGGCATTGGGGAAACAGGGTAAATCGGGAATCCGGCGATCACCGGCGATGGGGATCGATCTGGTGCAATTGGCTGCTATGACACAGAGAGGGGAACGAGGGGAACTCACTGGTGAACTTGGATTGAAGAGAGGGGCTGTGGAAAGGGCTAGCACCGTGAGCTCACTCACTGGCTCGCCGGAGAAGAAAGCGAAAACGGCGAGAAACTGGAAATTTGGCTAAGTCTTGAGGTTGTGCTTCTTCACAGCGTTGAGGGGGTTTAAATAGGCACGGGGACGGAGCTTGCGAGGGAGAACGCGACAACGGTTGCTTGCGCCGGGGAGAAACTTGTCGGGCGCAGGCGCAACGACGGCGACGGCGACGTGATTTGCTTCAGGCGGTGCTGCAGCTTTGCCAGTTGCGTTGGAACTTCGTCCGGGACGGCGCAGATGCGGAGGCAACAGCAAGGCTCCGGCGATGACACGTATACGCATGCAACTGCCACGGCAACGGGAGCGCGCGCGAAAACAAAGCCCGGGAGCGCGGCCGTTTATCCGCTGGGCGAGGCGACGCACTGCTGGCACGTGCGCACGGGGTGGCACAGCAACTCACGGGCACAGGTGACAGAAACGGTGGCCGGCGGCGAGCAAGCACGGCGAGAACACAGCGCGGCAACGGTGTCTCGAGCACTGGTCGTGGCAACGACCAGGCGCTGGTCGAAAGGGCCTGAAAATAATATTTGGGCTGTTCTGCAATTTCTGAAACTTGTTCCAGGGGCTGTCTTGTGAAGAAAACTTGAATAGAACTTGGGCCTGTTTGCAAATTTGGAGATCTGAGGGTCCGATCTGAAATCTGATTTCGCAGCTAAGTTGCAAAAGATTAATAGAACTTATCTGGCCAAAGTTTGGTAAGATCGGGCAAGATCTGAAGGGTTTCGATAAAATTGGGGAAAACAGTTTAGGGTAAAATAGGGTAATTAGGGTTTTAAAATGGCAAGGCTTGAAACTCAGCTTTAGGGTGAGATTTTGGAGATGGTCCCGAAGGGAAAAATGTTCTGAACAACATTTAGAAGGGAATGGCTGAAGCAGATTAGGGTTTGGGGTCAAGATGTGGATTTTGGCTATTTTAGGGTTTGGCAAAAACAGGGGTGTTACAATGGTCGCGGGTGTGTGGTTGTCTTCAAACCAAGTCGCCGAACCAGTCCAGCGGAGACCAGATTCTTCTGACTTCCGGGATCGAATATCGCTGCTACCACTTCGTGCTTCACCTGGATGTTGATGGTAAACAAGTCCTCCATTGGGTAATGGTCGTTCGGTGGATCCAAACCCTTCTCCTTCGGCATTGCCATCAAAGACAAGGTGGTATCCGCCTCATCAACCGAATTCTCTCGGACAACTTCTTCGTCGGGTGAAGTCGCAGTAGCCGTGATTGTTCTTTTCCCTGGTCTATTTTTCTTCAGTCAAAGTTCAGGATGTAGCTTGTAGCATTTGTCCTTGGTATGTCCCGCGACTTGACAATGTTCACAAAAGGCACCCGTGCCTGATTTTGAAGCGTTTTTCTTCGGACTCGGTTTTTTCCTTGTCGAGGTCGCACTTTCCTTCATGCTTTTGTCGCTGTGGGATTTGTTCTTCTTCTCGATCGCCATAGCAGTTGTACTTGCGGTCGTGATGTCTTGGACGCCGACAAAACTTAGCTCCATACTGATCGATTTTTGAAGTCCAGATGTGTATTTTCGAAATACCTGAGGATCAGACAGTGAGATGTCGATGACCATTGCTTGTCGCCGAAACTCCGTCGTATAGTCTTGGACGGTCTGGTCGCGCTGTTGGTACAATCTGTGCCAACGTTCCCATCTCTCCTCAAGGTAACCCATCGGATAGAATTCTTGTCGCAGAAGTGGTTTGAATTGACCCCATGCAAGGTCGTCAGCTTCACCATTGGCGACAAGGGCCATCCACCATGTCTTGGCGTTTCATCTTCAAAGGTGCAAATTTGACCTTTTGAGCGCTACTAAACCCTTTCAGGTCAAAGTAGGTCTAAAGCTGATCGAGCCATGAATCTAACTTCTCAACATCGATCTCCCCATCATATGTGGGTATTTCAATTTTAGCGTCGACCTTGAAAGATCCAACAGCTAAGGAGGTGTTGGCGAAGTCGTCGGCCTTATGGTCGCCTTCGTCTTCATCTTTGTCTGCCTTGTGCAAGTCTTCACCAGTCTTCACACCCATTACTTTCCCTATTTCAGGAGGTACAATCATGGCCTCCTGCTTAATCCAAGCAAGCACGGTTTCCATCTCGGTGGAGAGCTTAGCCACTTGTTCAGCTAGGTTAGCTTGAACGGAGGTATCGTTAGACATTGTCGGAGACGCGGCTGTAGGAACTGTTAATTGATCGCATGGAGTTTCGCCGAAAGTTTTGTAACCCTGGCGAGTCTTCACCATCTACATGATAGGAAAGTTGCTCTGATACCAACTTGATCCGTTTGAGACCTAGCCTTGGTTTTCGCACTATGCTCTCCCAGATTCTAATATGCGGAATAACGGGATCTTACTCGGAAATACCGAAACCCAAAGGTTGATCGAAAAACACAGTTCAAGTAATTACACAACTCTTTATTTCAAAGAGGACTTTACACGTCGAATGTTAGACAGACTTGTCTACATCAATGAACTATAAGTGTCTAAGACTTAAATAAGCTCTATGACTCTTCGATGATCTAAACTACACCTATTACAAGGTATTTATAGTTCAATCGTATGAGTACGTATCAAACTCAGTAACCTAAACGTATTAGACTCATATAACTAACTAATCCTAAACAGATAAATTTAGTTATATATATTCAGATTGGATTACAATTCCGACTAGAGGACCAATCCATTGTCAAGGAACAATCCATGGTCGCGAAACCTTTCCGATCAAGGTTAAGGACGCAAAACCGTATGCGATCAAGACTTGAAGATCCTACCGGATCACAGGGACACGTTGCTTGAAGCTCTTGTTGAGGGCCAACTCCGCTCCCAATGCACCATGGAGGAGCTGCTTTGCGTCTTGGCGCCGCCGCCAGCCCCTGTCTATCCGCCACAGTTCCCATTCATCCGGGCCTTGCCCCCGTTTATGGGGCACCCGGTAGCCCCCCCCCCCCCCCCCCCGATTCCCGAAGGCTCGGCCGTCACCAGGACCTATGACCCCGCCGGGGGCTACGTCCCCCCGGCAGGCCCGTCATCCCAAGTGTTTCCCGCACCGGGAGCCTTCCCCACGCTAGGAGCATTCCCAGCACCGGCGGCCCCCACGATTCCGGGGCTTACCCCGTGCCCGGGGCTTTCTTGACTCCGGGATCTTATCTCGTGTCGGGAACCTTCCCGGGACCGGGAGCACATCCTGCACCGGGAGCTTTCCCCGTATCGGGAGTTGGCCCGGCCCCGCCGGTCGCGTCCGTCGTGGCAGAGGCAATCCCCGGGCGAATGGGACCCATTACGCCCGGGACGGCCTCCACGCCACCACGGGATCTCCCCCGCAAGGGACCTACTCACCGGTTCTGGAAGTCACTCCGGGGGCCTGCTTGGCCGCAGGTCCCGCCCATGCCCCGGCAGCACCCTTCGTGTGGGGACCACCACCCCGTACCGAACACTACGATATGGAACAGCACTCCCCTGTCGCAACCTCCCAGGATTCAGTTGCGAACCAGGAATGAGTATCACAACAACCAGCAAGATACATAAATAGTTCACAAAACATTACAGGATCACAGTCGATGGCACTAGGGCCTTGCATAAATTAGCACAACGAGGTACAAAATAACCTTTCAACTTTTTAACAAAAGCGGAAGGAGCGGAAACCTAATCTTCTCCCACAGTCGCTCGACAGGGGTACGCAACGGCTAGAAGCTTGGATCAAACTTGAAGTCTTCAAAGGGCTCAGGCTCAAACTCATGAGAGCCGAAGTCACTTGGTTCTTCAACCTCTGATGGAGTAATTCAGTCACAGGTGAGTACAGGGTACTCAGCAAATCACCATTTAACAAATGCAAGTATATATATAACATGACAGGGAAATTCAAAGGAGATGTTTGGGGTTCTTTTCCAAACCTTTTTCACAACCTATCAGTTGATAATCATGAAAAGCATTCAAAACATTCTTTGAAAACTTACCTTATACTGTAATTCAAGAGTAAAGAGTTTAAGTCAATTGATAAAACAATTCATTTAAAACTACTTGTGCCTTGCAACATGGATAAAATCCATTGATCATAACACACTCCTAAAACCGGGAGCACGGAGTATTTAAATACATTTTAAACTCTGCAGAGGGGTACCGCTTTACCCACAAGATTCCTCAACTACCACTGTTGGCCACGACCATAGGCTTTTGCTCAATCATGCTTTAAGCATCCTATGCCAGTATGATCACGCTGCTTTAAGCACGCCACTGATTTGAGAATAACACGCTTTTCACCCTGCCTTGCCATTACACTAACTCTACCCTGTAAAAGGTTCACCACCAAGTAGTGCCTCAAGGAAATATCACCTCCGGTTGGGGTTCCTAATATAGTTGTGAAGTATTGTAGGGATCTTCCCTCTCATACCTTCACCCTAACCCTCACTCAGTATTGGCCCGCGGTGGGAGGGATCTTCCCTCTCCTCCAATAGTGAGCGAACACAGAGGGGTTTGTGCTGGGAACCGCATCCAACACTTGTGCACGGGAACCGTATCCGCCATGATCTCAGACGAATCGGCTGGGATCTTCCAAAAACCATCAGTGTAAGTGAGTCAATAGGGATCTCCCCTCACTGACCAAGTGCCAGATTAGTACAACTTTATATTATTTTTATTGACTCTATGCAGAGCTAGGGCAATATTTTAGCAAGGATACTTGGTCATGCCCGTCCCATACCAGCCTTGTGGAGGTACGATAACATGCTACTGGATGTTTAGCACAAATTGGTTAGTCCTTAACTACTCTAGAGAGGAGCTCACACTACTCAACTTTATACACAATGATAACAACATTATCATGTTTCCAGCACTACTATATTTCCAACATTACTGACTCACATACCTCTCCTCCCTAGAATAGCATTTTTAAAAGGCATTTTTAGTTTTGGAAAACTATTTTGTTTATTCATGTGGATAACTCATACTACTGTTATAACTTAATCTTGGGCTTCAAGGATGTTATACATGGCTTGAGAATCAAGAATGTCTTTTCAATGTGGGACAATAACTAAGCAGGTATATTCAAACATACACAATTTACTCAAAATAACATGCATAATATTTGTGAAACAAAATACTTAACTAATTTGAAAACATAGGATCGACATGATCAAGGAGGTGGTGACTTGCCTTGATTCCCCGCGACAAAATCTTCTGCAACGTTTTCGATCGGCTGCTCCTCGATCTTTGAACGAGCGGTTTCTAAACGTGATAAGAACACCGAATCAATCAGACATGCATAAGTATGAGACTATAAAATGCAGTTCTAATTCCTAATAAGTCTAGGTACTGTAGCCCAAGAACTGGATTCGACCAAGGTTGGAAAGCTGAAGTTTCGAAAATAGAGTAAGAATTTGATCCGAAAATGATGGAAATGAGATTCGGGATTTGGATCTGAAAGGAATCATAGATCTGGAAGGTTTGGGCTGAGAAGAATCTAATGACACAGACGGATCTTCGATCAGAAGTCTCTACGCTGGATTTGACAAGATCGAGACAAGAGCACAACACTGCTTAATACAGCGGATTTGAGATCTGGACAGCGGATGGAAAAACAAATCACAGATCTTAAAAGAAAACGATGAGACGAACAAAATGACGCGGTCAGATTTTAAATCGGAGCATCACAAGGTTGAGAATGGCATTGCATGTCAGTGACACAGACACACAGACACACATGCACACACTGTAGCAGTGTCTGGGGCTGGCACTGGACATGGCCGCTGGCACAAGCGGCGCACAGGCACGCCGGCGGCTAGCCGGACCATGGCTGGGGCTGAGCTTCAAGGGCTGTGGAGCTGGGACAACAAAGAAGGCGAAGGACAAAGTTGGCGAAGGCGGCACTCGGCCGATCAGCTCCAGATCGGCAACGAAGTTCACACGGCGACGGAAACGACGGCGAAGCAACCAAAAATGGCAACAAGAGTGTCTAGGAGTATGCTGGAGGTATGAGGAAGGTGATGGTGGGGTTGGAATTGCCGGCGAAGCGGCCAAGAGGGCTCTCCACAGCGAGGTGGCACGGCGCACTGCATGCCGCGACCAGGACGACGGTGACAGCTAGCTGGAGACGATGAGGTGGTTGAATGGGCTCGGGATGGGGATGAGGACAAGCTGGGGATGGTGAAACAGAAGCCAATCGAGAAACGGCATTGAGGGTTCGCCGGCAAATCTCCGGCGAGGGGCCATGACACGAGCTGGGACTTGGCAGGAGTGTGATTGGGAGCAAAGCGAATCTAGTGACGCGGTTGGTTTTGGAAATGCGCGGCCGGAGCAACAAGGCGTCACGGTGGCCGGCGGTGACAAACTTGCATGCAACGAAAATGGAGCTCCAGCCACCAAATGGCCGGACTCCAGTGGGGAAAAAGACTCAAGGAAGTGAGGCGAACACGAGAGACATACCAATACAAGCAGACGACGATCGGAGCTGGGAGAACAACGATGAATGCCACGGCTGCCGGCGCTGGACCGCGCTCTGGCCTGCTGGCAGAGCGGCAGAGAGCTTCAAACTGTCACTTTATGTGAGAAAAATGCATGGAATGCGAAATTTTCAAAGGCAAATGTTTTCTAAATGCAAGAACTACTAACCTACTGCTGTGTTATGTGGAAATGAGCTGAAGTGAGGTGAAATGCTCCATGTCTTTGCTTATATACAATGGCATTGAGGGTGTTGCTTGTTGGAGAAGTATTGTTGCATCTAACAAGGGTATTTTGGTCTCTACACTATACTGACAGTGAAATGGATGGGGTTAGAAGTGGAAATGCACATAAAATACTACTTTTGTCATGTCTAGGGGCTTGTTTGGGATTTCTAAAAATAATGGGGGCTGAAATGCAAAGTGCACATGCATGGGAACCAGAAATTCCTGGTTACTTGTGCCAATTAAAATATTATAAGATCTTTAAAGAATTTTTCTATGCATTTTGGAACTTAAAACAATTCTTATATGCATGTTTTTAAATAAAAGAGTGTCATTTCATGTGACTAAATTGTTTTATTTTGTGCACAAAAAATCATGATATGATGGATTTTTAAATATGCATGCATGAGGATAAGATGGAGCAGATGATTTGGGAATTGACAGATGGATAGAAACAAGCTGATATAGGAGAGATAAAAGAAATTAGCTGAAATTGGAATCGAAAGGAGCTGAAATTGGGAAGGATTAATCTGAGGAGGAAATCTGAGAAGGGGGGGGGGGTGAAAAGTAGGATTTTTAGGCTGTTACACTCCAGGCCAGCGATCGTCGCGCATGAGCTCCCTCCTCCCCCTGGGCCGCCCCTGAGGGCTCTCCCGGCGGATCAGGTCCACTTTACCTGGGAGGAGGTCGAGCGAATATGTAGCATGAAATCCGGGGAGGCTCCCTCTCGCTACCAATCGGAGCTCCCCCCGGGGCGTGGCCGCGGGGAGCCACACTCCTGTCCTAACCGCGGGAAGAGACCCACCGAAAAAGCGAACGTTACCTCCGGGGGGTACCCGGACGTCTAGGAGGTTAGTTCGACCAACCCGGAGGAGAAGAGGCGATATCGCCGCACTGGCGGACCGCTTGGACCCCTCCCCGACTCCGACAACGAACGCGGATCCCCCGTTAAACGGGACAGTGACCGGGACTCCCCCCGGGAGGTGGAGGGGGCCAACCAACCGCTGTGCCGCCGACTCCGATGCATCCGCTGGCCGTGACCCTACCGCCCACCACACATGGAGCACTACAACGGTGAGGCCGATCCTTATGAGTTCGTGCAGGTTTACTCCACGGCCATTTCAACGGCTGGGGGGGATGAGACAGTGCAGTGCAATGTCTTCCCCCTCTACCTCACCGGAATTGCCCGCTCATGGTTTTACAACCTGAAGGCTGGTTCCATCAAGTCCTTCGAGCAGCTCAAGCGTGAATTTTGCGCAAACATCCAGGGGAACTACGTGCGTCCCCTGAACTTGTCCCAGCTCTACACCATCCGGCAGAGGACGGGGGAGACCATCTGTAGCTTCTTCAAGTGCTTCGCTCAGGTTAAGAGCAAAGTAACTCACGTCCCCGACTCCACAGTCATTGAGGCGTGCAAGAGTGGGATCCTCCCCGGGGAGCTCCATTGGAGATTCTCCAGGAGCTGCCCCTCCTCCACCGACGAGCTCTTCACCGTGCTTGAGAAATATGCTCGGGCGGAGGAGGACGACCTTTGGAAGAATAACCAGGGGGCCCCTGCCCCCGCCAACCGGCAGGCTAGGGACCCCCTCAAGCATCCCAAGAGGGGCAACCGCAGTGAGCCACGGCCTCGGGACATCTTTGTCCTCAAGGGCGGAGGCGGCTCGTGTGATGCCCCCAAGGGCAACTGCCCCTTCCCCAAGCTGAAAGGCTGCGGGGGGGACAGCCGTCCTGCGGCTGGGAAGGCCCTGCGACAGGAGGCAAGGAGGGCACAATCGGCTTGTGGTGCACCTCCCACAAGTCCAATACCCACACTACCCGGGAATGCCACCAGCTTCTTCAGCACTTTACCGCATTCCTCGACCGGCGCGGGTAGGGGGAAGGGAGTCCTGCCTCCTTGCCCCCTCAGGGGAGCAGCAAGGACAGGTGCGAGAAGGGGGCTCAACCAAAGAGCTCCCCTTCCAAACCTCCCAAAGGCGTGTAAACGTCATTACGGGGGGATCCGCCTCAGGGCGAGACTCCAAGCGCCAGCGCAAGGAGTATGTGCGGGAGGTAAAAGTTGTGGGGGTGCTATACACGTTTCGACCACCAAAGCGGTCGGATGTCCCCCTCACCTTTACAGCGGAAGATGCGCACAGGTATCACTTCCCCCAGGACGACGCGCTTATCATCTCCGCCATCGTCTACAATTGCCAGTTGGCACGTATACTCGTCAACGGCGGGAGTTCCGTCGACATCCTATACCTGAAGGCGTTCAGGGAAATGCAAGTCGATGAAAAGCTGATGCAACCCGCAGCCATGCCCTTGCAAGGATTCGTCCCCGGGAAGATCATCCAGCCGGTGGGGAAGGTCGATCTCCTCATGACCTTCGGCTCCCCAGACAACTACCGGACTGAACTAGTCCGGTTTGACGTAGTGGACCTCCCCTCTTCGTACAACGCCATCATGGGGAGGACCACTATCAACCATCTGGGGGCCACAATCCACTAGAACTACCTCTATGTAAAGATCCCCGGGCCTGGCTGCGTGATCACCGCCCGAGGTGACTAGGACGTGGCCACGCTCTTTATGAGAGCACCACCGAAGCAATCGGGAGCATCAATGTGATCAAGGCCCCGGGGGGAGAACTCTTCCCCGGCGCCAGACACCATGGCCATCCCCTCCGGGAGGTCTCCCCCCAAACTGCGCCCGAAGGGGGACCTCTAGAAGATCCCGCCGTCCCTGGACGATGGGGACAAGACCGTCAAGATTGGGGCGGATCTCTCTGAAGAGCACGCGGAGCAACTCGCAGCCTTCCTACGCAAAAACTCTGACGTCTTTGCTGTTGCATCTAGGCCCCTATTATTGTTGATTTTAATTATTGATGACATTAAGTGTTTTTGATTTAATCATGTGTTTGAGCTATCTATATGTAGAGACCTAAGAGCTATTTCGCCGAAGGTCGCAGTATTGTCAAAGTCGCAAGCACAAGGTCGGCAAGAAGAAAGCCACAGAGACCTAAGCTATCCGGAGGATCTGCAAGTTGCAAGCACAAGGTCGCGAGCCGAGGACGAAAGCACAAGGTCACAGTGTCGTCAGAGGTTGCAAGTCCAAGGTCGCCAAGATTGAAGATGCAAAGACCTAAGGTAAAATCAGTTTTTATTTTGTACCGGTCTTGGTGTTTGGAGGTTGATCGGTTTATAAAAAATTTGTTTCTTAGTTTCAACCGTACTATAAAGAGGGAATGCAAATTCTCTCTACATTTCCAGCATAAACTGAGAAACTCTTAGGTCACTACATTCATGTTTTGAAAAGATTTGGTTTTTCAGATGAGTTTTTGGTAGCAGAAGTGTTTTTGCATTTTCTAGAAAGTTCTAGCCTGATCTGGGTTTTGCTTCTGTTGACAAGAATATATCCCTTTAAATTATATTTCAAACAAGCTATAAAACACTTCAATCTGACCTCTGGATCAAAAGTTATGACTATTTTTATCCACGATGACTGTCAACATATGATGTTGATTGTCAGCATGAAATGTCAGTTTTCGTTGTTGACATTTGTCCACGCTGACTGTCAACATGTGATGCTGACTGTCAGCATGAAATGTCAGCTTTGTTACTGACATTTGTCCGGAGAGCGTGTTTTTTGAGCTGAATTTTTTTGACTTACGCTGACTGTTAGCATGAGTTTCGACCTTGAGCTGATTTGTTTGAGAGTTTGTTTTAACTAGTCGTTTTTGTGGTCGATGCTGACTGTCAACATGTGATGCTGACTGTTAGCATGAGCTGTCAATTTCCATATGCAGCCATGGACGGTTAGCAAAGTTTTATCCATGATTTTTGTCGAGCTGTCGTTGTGGACGCTGACTGTCAGCATGTGTTGCTGACTGTCAGTTTGTGCTATTTTGTTTCCTTTTTCGACCACAACGGCTAGCTGAGTTTTCTCCGAGATTTACTTCATACTGGTCGTGACCTATGCTGACTGTCAACATGCACTATCACTTCTCAGCTCGTGCACAACGGCTCTTTTGATCTTTTGGGCTATAAATAGAGGCTTCGAACAGATGTTTATGACACCAAGCAGCCTCATATTCATCTACACACTTGAGCTTTAGTTCTTAACACAAAATCTTGATCTTTTGATCAAGTCGTGAGTTTTTAAGATCCACCGTGTTTTCTGTTCGCATCATTTTGCATATCTAGAGTTTCTCGGTGATTGTTGGAGGCCTAGGAGAGACCTTGCAACTTATTACTCTTGGTGAACGCCCTCACCTAGACGGTTTGGTGGTGTGGCAGTTGACCTCTTTTGTTCAGAGATTGTTGAAGAGGCTCGGCGTGATTGTAAAAGGCATCGGTGCTCGCCTTTCTGGAGTGGACAAGGAGCAACCATTAGTGAGAAATATCTTTCGTGGATATTGAAGCAAGACTCATTCATTTGAGTGCTTCAACGAGGAGTAGGGGAGACCGGGCGAGTCTCTGAGACCTCGGGAAAAATCCTTGTATTTGTTCTCTTCTCCCTTCCTTTTAATTGTGCTATATTGTTTTTGTTCTTATTCTTTGCAAAAGTTGTTTTTAATTGAAAAGTTTTAAAGCCTCCTATTCACCCACCTCTAGTCGGCATCCTCGATCCTACATTTGCGTGGAAGCCCGCCGACATGTGAGGTGTCTCCCGGGATGTCATCGAGCATAAGCTCGCTATGACGCCCAGCCACCCCCCGATCAAGCAGAAGCTGAGGAAGCTCTCCCTTGAGAGCCAAGAGGACATCAAGGTAGAAATTGCCAAGCTCTGAGAGGCAGGGTTCATTCGGGAGGTCTTGCACCTCGAGTGGCTGGCAAACCCTGTCCTCGTGAAGAAGTCGAACGACAAGTGGAGGATGTGTGTTGACTTCACCGACTTCAACAAGGCTTATCCAAAAGACAACTTCCCACTCCCACGGATTGACCAGCTGGTTGATTCGACCACGGGGTGCGAGCTTATAAGCTTCCTGGACGCGTATTTGGGCTATCACCAAGTCCAGATGGCAGAAGGGGATGAGAAAAAGACGAGTTTCATAACTCCCCTCGGCACTTTCTGCTACGTCCACATGCCGTTCGGGCTGAAAAACGCTCGGGCAACATTCCAGCGGCTCATGTCGCTGGTCGTTAAGGACCAAATCGGCCGCAATATCAAAATCTACGTCGACGACGCGGTCGTCAAAAGTCTCCATGCGGCCGCCCACCTCGACGACCTTGCGGAAACCTTCCACAACCTCCGCGAGTATGGGTTGAAGCTCAACCCAGAGAAGTGCTCCTTCGGTGTGCGCAGGGGGAAGCTGCTTGGCTTCCTCGTATCCCAGTGGGGCATAGAAG
This sequence comes from Pharus latifolius, assembly GCA_019359835.1. NCBI lineage: Eukaryota > Viridiplantae > Streptophyta > Magnoliopsida > Poales > Poaceae > Pharus > Pharus latifolius. Next base: position 50,858,211 of record CM033326.1, on the reverse strand, counting down.
CCAACCCTGAAAAGATTCAGGCCTTGCTGGACATGCCTCCACAACTCTCCATCAAAGACGTACAACGGCTTACTAGCCGCATGGCCTGGCAAAGCCGCTTCGTCTCGTGGTCGGGGGAACGCGGCCTCCAATTCTCCAAGATCCATCGAGGCCTCAAGGGGTTCCGATGGACTCCTGAGGCCCAAGCATCCTTCGACGACCTGAAGAAATATCTCACAAGCCCCCCAATACTTGTGAGCCCATCTCCGGGGGAACCTTTGCTCCTCTACCTCGCCGTGACCCCGGTCGTTGTAAGTGCGGTGCTAGTGAAGGAGCTGGGCCGACAGCATCGCCCCATGTACTACGTGAGTGAGGCCCTTCAGGGGGCTAAGACTCGGTACACAGAAATGGAGAAGATTTGCTACGCCCTCCCTGAAGCTCCGCCACTACTTCCTGGGACACCCGATCATGGTCCCGTCATCTCTCCGCTTAGTGGAGGTACTACGGAATAAAGAAGCCACCGGCCGGTTCAGAAAGTGGAGAGCTGAGCTCTCTCCTTTCTCCCTCTCCCTCACGGGCCGTTCCGCCATCAAGTCACAAGTCCTTGCTGACTTTGTGGCGGAATGGACCCCCGCCTCTGGGATGGAGGGGGAGAGTCTCCACGAGCCGCCCCGGCGCGACGACCATTGGACGCTCATGTTCGATGGCTCCTTGTGTCTCATCGAGGCCGGCGCAGGGGTAGTCATCCGAAGCCCAGAGGGAAGGGCACTGGAGTATGCAGCGAGGCTTCAGTTCCCCACTACGAACAACATTGCCGAGTACGAGGCCCTGCTCCTAGGGCTGCACCTCGCGCGCTCCCTGGGGATCCGTCGCCTCCTCGTCAAAGAAGATTCCCAGCTCGTGGTTTGCCAAATGGACAAGTCTTACTTGTGCCATGATGCGAACCTGAGCCTGTATTTGGGGGAAGTGCACAAGATGGAGAAGCACTTCGAGGGTTTAGAGGCCCGGTATATCCCCAGAGGGACAATGACCGGGCCGACACCTTAGCCTGGGCGGCCAGCGCCCGGGAACCTCTCCCCGGGGGTGCCTTCTTGAAAATCATCGCGAAGCGCTCGGTGGCCTCTTCGGACGCGGACCGTGAGCCCCGTGCCCCAGAGGTCTCCAAAATCACCCGAGCAGCGTCCTGGATGAACCCCCTTGTCTCCTTTATAAGGGGGGAGGGGGACCCTCCCATTGAAACCGAGGTGAAACACCTCCGTGCCAAGGCACGAGCATACCTCTTGCTAGAGGGGAAACTCTACAAGCGGGGGGCCTCCGCCCTGCTCCGCTGCCTCCCGCGGCCAGAAGGACTTCAACTCCTCAAGGACATCCACTCGGGGTGCTATGGATTTCACCTGGCTCCACGCGCTGTTGCGGCAAAAGTTATTCGCCAGGGCATCTATTGGCCCACAGTGGTCCGCAACGCGCGAGATCTTGTCTCCACATGCGAGGCCTGCCAAAAGATGGCAAAGGGCTTCAATTTTCCCTCCACAGCACTACAAACCATCCCCATCACTTGGCCCTTCGCGCGCTTGGGGATGGATCTCCTAGGTCCCTTCCCCCCAGTGCCCAGGCGCTTCAAGTATGCGGTGGTCACAGTGGACTACGTCTCCAAGTGGGTGGAGGCTGAGCCCTTGGCCAGCATCACCTCCCGAGCAGTACAGCGGTTTTTCTGGAAGAACATCATGTGTCGCTTCGGGGTCCCCCGGGAAATCACTATCGACAACGGGACCCAATTCAACTCCACATACTTCCAGGAATTCTGCGAAGGCTTGGGGGCTACCCTCCACTTCGCCTCTATAGCTCACCCCTAGAGCAACGGAGCCGTCGAAAGGGTCAACTGCGATTTGAGCAGGCCACCTCCAGGTGGGGCGCGTCGGCAGAGGAGCTTCCGAGCATCCTCTATTCCACGCGCACGACTCCGAGCCGGGCAACGGGGCGCGGCCTTTTCGCTCGTGTATAGGGCTGAAGCAGTTCTCCCCTCGGAGATTGGCTTCCGGTCGCTGTGGGTCAAGCTCTTAGACGGAGCTACGACCGCAGCGTACCAGGCCAACGAAGCAAACTAGCGGCTGAAAGTTGACCTCGTCGTGGAGGAGCGCGACAGAGCACTCCTTCGCCACGCCATCTACGAGTGTGAAATGGCACGCGCGTACAACCAGCGCATCCGCGAGATAGCTTTCCACCTCGGGGACCTTGTCCTCAAGCGCGTGACCGACCCCCATGCCCAGGACAAACTTCCCCCAAGTGGGAAGGCCCCTACAGGATCTCTGCGGTTCTGGGCTCGGGGGCTTATAAGCTCTCTAACCTCGAAGATCAAGAGTTGAAGCATACGTGGAATATAGGCTTGCTTCGCAAGTTCTACATCTAACCTCCGGGCTTACTCCCTCCCCCGCCGCGATTACATGGGAGAAGGCGTTGTACTCACTATTCCCTCCCCCACCGCAGCGTTGCGAGGGGAGGTGTTCTATTTCAATTTCTATAAATACAAATGGCTTTTTGGTCAACTGGAATTTTTCGCAGGTTCTTGATTTACCATCTCCTAAGACGATGTCCTCCAAGTGAGGATGCCCACTCCGTGAGGACGTAGGCTATCGCAGCCTAAAAGCCCCTACGACGGGAGTCCCGCTCCCATAGGGTGGCTTACAATCACCCCTCGTAGACTGAGGAGGTAAGTTCTCAAGGACTGCGGTAATGAGTCAATTAGAGAGACTAGTCCCCCCTCAAACACTCAGACCCATCATCGGGCTTATGCTCCTCCGGGAGGAAATTGTCTCCTCAGTGATACACGGAATTCTCGGTTTCTTAAAAATTATCTACCCGGCTCCTCATTCTCACGGCGCCCGGGGGATTTCTCACCGGGATCTCCGGAAAGTCCCCTCTCAGAGGCCCATTACCCGGCTCCCCATTCTCACGACGACCGGGGGATTTCTCATTGGGATCTCCAGAAAGTTCCCTCCCAGGGCTCTTCGTTCCTTACCCACAGCGCCAGGAGCCAAGCTGCACCCCACTGTGGGGGGGGGACTAACTCATTCCCGGACAGGTGAATATTTTTGGAAAATTTTGAAGACAAGTGCAAGGAACAAGCAAACTTAGATAGCTTTATTGATACATTCAACCGGGTGACATTCCCCCTCGGTGGGTATTGATACAACATTTAACTAGGGGACAACACCCCCCCCCCCCAGTAGGCCAAGATGTCCCGAGGACAACAAGCCCCAGGCAAATACAAGATACAATCCGGGGAGCTAAGCTCCCATGGGAAACTACTCCGGAGGACAACCCCCTCCAGGAGGTGGCTACACCTAGTACTCTCGGAGGCCTTGTGATAGTTCCCGGGAAAGGTCCCGATACAAGCTCCTTATGCGTCTCTGGGCTTCTCGAAGCAAGTCCGTGGGCCAATACTTGTAGCCGACCAAAGGGCGTATCCTAAGGGGAGGGACCCTCCGGGACCTTGGTCTCGGAGGGGACAACTCGGCGCGACTATTGTCGAAGTTATCCAGGTGCCACTCCGGGAGCCATCACAACCGGATCGGCTCCCGGGAAGCATTTTCACCACGCCCCCCGGTGGCAAGGCTTAGCAAAGCCAGGGCTACTTGGGCATCTCTCGGATTACGCCCTCCGGGACCCGAAAGCCCCTTCTTGGGAGAGAGCCCCGAGGCCACCGGGGAGCCCTCCGTGTTAAGGTGTTCAAGCCTCGGAAACTCTCCCCCTGGAGTAGGCTCCCGGGGGACCTGTTCACAATGAGTCAAGACTTAGCGAGAAAATCTTCATTTCATTCATTGAGCAAAAAATTCTTTAAAAATCTCTAGGGCTTCCTCTAGGAAGCCAACGGGATCAAAAATCCTAAACAAAAGAAACAGGACCTATCAAAAGGCCCAGGGGGAGATTCATACTTGCTCATTGTCGTCCCCACCCCCCCGAGGCTGCTCCCGCCACCGGTGTGTTCGCCCTCGGGGGCGCCGAAGCCGGGAACCTAGCCCAGACAGTCCGGTCAAAGAAGCCCCCCGCCGACTCCTCCAGTTCCCGCCGCTGCGGCTCGAAGAAGTCGGGGAAGCTTCGAGGGAGCCGGCCTCCAATCGCCCGGGCTTCGATCCCTCGGTGCTCCACAAGGGCCGCGGCCGCGGCCACTACCGGGACCGCCCGACCCCGGGCCCGGGCCCGTCCGTCGATGGCCTTTGGGATCACGGAAACTTGCGCGTTGAGAAAGCGCATAGCCTCCATGAACGTAGCCGGCGCCACGCCGGAGCCACCTCCTGGGCCGAGGCTAAGTCCAAGCCCCTCGAGGGCCGAGTGGACCGAGCGGCCTGCCTCCGCAACCGGTCGGGAGCTAGAGTCCTCAAGCTCCCGGCGGGCACTCTCCTTCGCCTTCGCCTCACTCCGGAGACGGGCGTTGCCATCCTCCGAGGTGAGGTGCTCGGCCCGGACCCTAGCCAGCTCCCCAAGGGCCTCGTCCCTCTCGGCGCAGAATGCGGCGGCCTTGTCCTCCACCTCCTTCAGAGCCGCCTCGAAGCGGTCCTCAATGCCCTGAGCGAGGGCTGCACCCTGTAGACCCAAGGGTTAGACAACCCCCCGGAAAAAGTAACCGGACGACTTGAAGGCGAACTCACCTGGAGATGGAGCGAGACCAACTCCGAGCCTCGCCCGGGGACAGCATGGGGGTCTCCCTCCCAACGACACCAGATCCGTCCCCACCGGCGGGGCCCCTCCAGCCGTCTCCGGGAGTAATGTGGACCTGTTCGGTCTCGGCCACACCCCCAGCCACTGGGGACTCGGTCTCCGAGGAGTTGAAGGACAAACTCCCAGAGGGAACATGGCCTGTGAGGGGGACAAGGAGCCCCTTTCCCCTCCCGGGTTGCGGGGTACCCAAGGCCCTGTGGACCACCGAAGGGCTCACCCCCTCGTCCACCAGCCAGTCAAAGCGCAGAGGCGACGTCTCCGTGAACTGTACCTCCGGGCGGTCCACGTTCACCAGCTCTGGGAGTGCCGGAGGAGTGGCCACCGGAGAAGGCGAGGGGTTGTAGTTCGCTGAGTCGGAGTCGCCCCCGTCGACAGTCGCCTTCCCCCTCTCGGCCAATCCGGTGGGCGCGTCGAGGAGGCGCATGAACCCCCCCGTCATTCCCAGGCCGGGAGAGGGCTCCACCTCCAGGAGGGGCGACGACGCCCCGGGCCTAGGGGTAGCTTGCAAGCACCCTGACCCAGGGGCCACCCCATGAGACTTACTGGGCGTAGCGCCCGGCGTCGTGGCGGCACCGAGGGCCTTCCGCGCCTTGGCGTGCTTTGGCTCGGGGCCCCCGGCGGCCTCCTTCCCCCACTCGTGGGAGCCGAGGGTGCGGAGAGGTTCCCTCGCCGGTAGCTTCAGCTCGAAGGCTTCCGCCACCAAGTTATGGGGAGAGCCCTCCCCAATGATGTGCACGACGCGCTCGTGCTCGTCGGCATAGTACCTCCCGAGGATGTTCTCCGCCTTCTCTTGGGCGGCCGGATACGGACGGACTGCAAAGAACAAGATTTAGCCAAAATATCGAAGACTTAAGGATAAGGGTCATCGGATACTTACGTCGAGCCACCGGCCTCTGCGGGGGCCGGTGCACCGGGCACATCCCGATCCCCCTCTTCCCGTGCGAGAAGGGGGAGAGCTTGAGAAGCGCTAGCTCCTCAGCAAGGTCCCTCATGGACCTCTGGGCCTGGATGCCCACCATCTTGCTGGGGAGCTTCAACTCCTCGGCGGTCCAGACCAGGGGCTTGGGGGCGGACGAGCGGCAGTAGGAGGGGGGCTCCCGGGAGTAAGTCACCCCGGAGTCCCGGACCCGGAGATAGAACCATCTCCGGAGCCAATCCCCCAATGATCCCAGGAGGCCGCCACCGGGTACTCCTCCACCCAGGCCCGTAGGAGCTGCATCATGATGGAGCTGAAGGCGGACTTCGGCCCTCCCTTGACCATTTACGAGCCCATCGCCGAGGGCTCGTAGAAGTACCGGAGGAGTCGGAGCATCGGCTCCCGTCCGGTGGCTGTCTCGCACTGCCAAATGAAAAGGCCCATCCAGACGAGGGTGTTGGGCGTCAGGTCGTTGAGCGCCACCCCATATTCCCAGAGGAACTTCCTGAGCAACAGATGCACTCGGAGCCGGAGGCTGGCCTCTATGTAGGCCTCAAAAATAAGCACCTCCTCGGCCTGGGGGCGAGGTGTGGCTCCTTCTTCGGGGGGATCCAAACGTCCCCATCCGGGAGGAGCCCCCGCTCCACGAGGGACTCCAAGTCCCCCGAGGTGCACTCCGAAGCCTAGAGGAAGTCCGTGGTGACTTCCTTCGGGGGCACATCGGCGGTTTTGCACGGCCTTTTGGCGCCATGTGGTATGTCGGTGGCTAGGTTTCTGGGAGCAAAATTCCCGGAGGCTAGGTTGCCGGGAAGCTAGGTTTCCGGAGGCTAGGTTTCCGGGAGAGGCTCAGAGCACCAGTGAGAAGTCGGAGGCTAAGGCTTGAATGTGAGCTCTTCGGGTCCCCCGAGGCCCTACTTATAGTGGCCAAGCGCGGCCCCGATGGGCGACACGTGGCCCCTTGGGATCGATCGGGGCCGCCCATTTCAAACATCGTGTGCAAACCGAAGAGACGCGCGGGAAACGAAGCACCCACTTTCGAACCACGCGAAGCCTCCATGACCTACGGCACACGCTAATCGAGGCCTGTGACATCATGATTATCGACGGTGCCACCATAAATGCGTGCAACAAAAACTGAAGCGTCGCCAAGCACCGGAGACCTCCTCCGGGGGAGATATTCCCAATGGTGTGAATCATCCCCTCCGGGGACTTAGGGCATGTCCCCGGAGGGCATGGGGGGCTGCTGTCGGGGGCAATCTCCGCCCGATTAGTCCTAGTGATATGCCTCGGGGACCACGTCCCGGGCGCCGCCATTTTACCGGTGACAGGGGCCCACGGTGACCCGTCCCGGGCGCCGCCATTTGCCCAGTGACCGAGGCCCCCAGTGACCTGTCCCGGGCACCGCCATTTGCCCCCTGACGGGGCCGGTGACCTGTCCCGGGCGCCGCCATTTGCTCGGTGATCGGGGGCTCTGGTGACCCGTCTCGGGTGCCGCCATTTGCCCGGTAACGGGGGCAGCCGGTGACCCATCCCGGGCGCCACCATTTGTCCGGTGACCGGGGCCGGCTATGACCCATCTTGAGCGCCGCCATTTACCCGAGGACCAGGGCCCTCGGTGACCCCGTCCCGTCTCGGGCGCCGCCATTTGCCCAGTGACAGGGGCCTCCGATGACCCCTCCCGGGCACTGCCATTTGCCCAGGGACCAGGGCCCCCAGTGACCCTCTGGTGACCTGTCCCAGGTGCCGCCATTTGCCAGGGGACCAGGGCCCCCAGTGACCCCATCCCGTCCCGGGCGCCACCGTTTGCCCAGTGACAGGGGCCCCCAGCGGCCCCGTCTCGGGCGAAGGCCGCAGGGGCCTCCTGCGCAGGGTCACATGGGGATCACGTGAGGAGCGCCTCGGGAATCGGCGAGGACACTTGTCAAGCATCTGGGACCCCTTGGTCAGCAGAAGGACGTCGGTGCCCCTCGATCCGACAGCTGCAGCCGGGGTAGTCTTGTAATTTGCATCTTTTGGGCCTATATATGTCCTTGTACCCTTCTCATGTGGGAGAGGACAATTCATTATCATCAATACACAAATATGAATAGCCGTGCTTAGGAGCACTCTCCCCACGAGAGATGTCCCCTAGCGAACCCTTGTTGGGAGCACGTCGACAGGACTAGGGTCTCCACCGAACCTGTATAAACCCTGGTGTCACTTTCTGTGTTGGCGCGAAGGGAGAGGACTAGTCACACGGTCAGCTTGTGTCGTTTGTCATTCTCTAGGAACCTCTATAGAACCTACCGGGGTATTCGCAATACCACGATAGTTTACCGGGGTATTCGCAATACGATGACAAAACTCAAGATTTTCATCTTTCACATCCTCTAGGATGATGTGAAGTGGTACGTATTCGGCCTCCGAAGTGGCAGAATTCACATGAGGAGAGCGCACCATCTTCTCAGACAGACATGACCAATGTTGGAGAAGATTCACCCTCAGGATGTACCTCAAGGACATTCTCTCCGTCGACCTCTTCCATAGGAAGACATCTGGATATGGGCATAGTAGTCGAGATCAAAATCGTTCTTAGAATCGTATGCTCCAGACATAACTTATCAGAACTTCCAATGAAAGCAACGTTTTGAGAAAGGCCCCAGAGTGGGCGCCAGTTGTCGACGATTGGGACTAGGGTCCTTAGTCGATGTTATGCAAATTTATTATGCAGGACATGGAGACAATTCAAAACACTCACCAAATAAGTAAAGATAACTTTCGTGGTATTATGGATACCCCGGCAGATTTCGTCGGACATGCGTAGCACGTGTACAGCGGCGCGAGCTGACCTGGTTACTGGTCACCTCCCGCCAGGCAACACAGAAATTGACACAGTGGTTTTTATACAGGTTCAGGTCCCAGTGCGGGCCCTAGTCCTGTCGGCTCTCTCCGGATGCGAATCCGTTGGGGAGGTATACTCTTGGGGAGAGGTCTCCAAGAGAGCCTGTCGTTTTGTGTTAATTCAAATGAGTTTGAATCCCCTTTAAATGAGGTACAGGAGGGGTATATATAGCCCCTAAGAAACCCAAAAGACCAAAAGGCCCTTGCTACGACCGCTAGATCGAAGGGCGCTGAAGTCATTTGGCTAGGGGAATGGCTTGGATGCTTGACACGTGTCCTCGTCAGCTTCCCAGAGGCGTCTCTGGTCAGCAGCCATCCTTCCAAGGCTCCAGGCACCACCGGGGGTCCGGTGACTCTTCGGGACTCACCGGGGGCCCACTGACCTTCTCACTGGGGGCCCGGTGACCCTCCGGGACTCACCGGGGTCCCGGTGATGCTCCGGATCTCACCGGGGGCCCGGTGACCCTCCGGGTCTCACCGGGGGGTTTTTCGGGACTTTGTGGAGCTCCTGGGAGTTCCCCCAACAGTAGCCCCCCAGACCCTCGGGGACACTAAGTGCCTCCGACGGGTATGTGAAACTCCCAATGATGACGCTTCATCTTCCACGGAGTGCCTCGCGTCATAGCGGCGTTTCGGCTCCCGAGCCGTTCTTTCGGGGGACGCGCCTGTCCGCGAACCGACACGCCGTTTCAAAGCGTCCACCTTCGCGTCGCCTCGTCTTGCGCGTGTCGGTTCAACTCTACGGCCTTGATGGGCTAGCGGACACGTGGCAGGCATCCGGGCCTCCCCCCACCACCTATAAATAGGGGGGGGCCTTTAGTTTGAGCATGTCCACAAGCCCCCATATTCCACAAATCTCGGCGATCTCTTCCGGTGGTTCCCGGTGATTCATCCCGGTAGTTTGAGCATGTCCACGATTTTCGGTAACACCCGGTAGCTTCCGGTGACATTTCCGGTAGCGCTCGGTAGCTTCTGGTGGCAGTTTTCCGGTAGCGCCCGGTGAGTTCCAGTGATCTTCAGCGAGTTCACTCCTGATGGCGCTGAAGAGTCGCGCCAAGGTCTCCGAGCTGCCCCCGGAGGAGGTGACCTCTGATTTCCTCGGGGCCACTGAGTTTTCTTCGGGGGCCCTTGAGGCCTTCTTGGAGCGCGGCTATTTTAGAGCGGGGACATCAGGATTCCCGGGCCAGCGAAGCAGGTGCCGAGCCCCCGGGACGGGGAGATGGTGGCCTTCGAGGCCTTCGTGGAGGCGGGCTTCCAACTCCCGGTCCACCCGCTGCTGCGCGAGTTCCTACAGGTGTACGGCCTCTCGCTCAACCATCTCACCCCGAACACTCTCGTTCGGATGGGCTTGTTCATTTGGTTGTGCGAGACGGCCGCCGTGACGGAGCCTACTTTGCGGCACCTGCGACGAGCCATCGGCGAGGGGCTCGGTGGTGAGGAGGGGTGGCCCCAAGTTTGCTTTCGGCTCTATCATGATCCAGCTGACACCGGGTCGCCCCGACGAGTAACCGGTGCTAACCTCCCGGGACCATAGGGGAGACTGGCTCCGACACTGGTTCTACCTCCGGGTAGGAGACCCGGGGGTGACGTACTCATCGGAGCCTTCTACGTACTCGCGGTCCGGCGGCCCGTTGGCCCCAGAGTGGACCGTGGCGGAGATGGACCTCCTTACCGCGATGGCGGAGGCCCGATTCCGGCGCTCCATAAGGGATCTAGTGGAGGAGATGGCCCTCCTCTGAGTGGCGCTGTTCCACACTCGCCGGGGGAGGGGGATGTCGGCGGCGCACAGGCCACCCCGGATGGCAGTGGCGGACCGTAAGTACTCAGAACCCTTCCCCCCGCCGGGAGATTTCTACTAACCCTTGCTTCCTTTCCCTTTTGCAGTCAGGTCCTATGCTCGAGCCAAGGAGGTCGCAGTGACCCTCCTTGGGCGATACTACGAGGACGAGCACGAGCGGGTGGTGCGCGTCATCGGGGAGGGTCCTCCCCAGAATGTCGTTGCGGAGGCGTTCGGGCTGAGGCTTCCAGCCCGAGTGCCTCTTCCCACCCTTGCTTCACGTAAGCGGGGGAAGGAAGTCGCTGGTGGGCCCTCGTAGCGGCCTCGACCGCTGGGCAGCCCTGCGGTATCCCAAGCCCAGAGGAGTCCCGCGAGGCCTCGGGCTTCTCCCGCGAAGGACTCCGCGGCGGCGCATGCTGGGGCGTCAGGTGCAGCCCCAGACACTCTTGGTGGGCCGGGTCCCACGGGCGGTGTTCCTGTTGGGGAGGGCCAGGGCTCAGACTCAGAGATGTACGCCCCGAGTCCTTCGCCGCCCCCTATCCCCGCGGGGGTCCGGCCGCAGCCTTCGTCCAGCGAGGTTTCAGATCGGTTTCGGATGCCGGGTGGCCTGCCGATGGTCTCAATCCTGGCCCCGGAGACGGGCTCCTCGGTGATCCGGCCTGCGGTGGCGGCGCTCCCTGTACCCGAGAGGGGTAAGGGTCTGTTTGTCCGCCCTGGGGTTCCGGCGCCGCCGATGGACTAGGCTTCCAGCTCCTCCGATGGTGGGACTCCGGATGAGGTCGCTCTACTAGGTGGGGAGGCCTCCTGGGGGAGCGACCCAGGGGGCGACGAGGGTGACGTCGACGCGGTGATTGCCTCTAAGCTTCGGGTGAGTTGCTTGGATCTCGTAATCATCTGTCCTTTGTCTTCTGACCATTGCGTTCTTGCAAACGGTTGCATTAGCCCGGGGCTTCCGGGCCTGGCTCGCCACGCGTCTCTGGGCTGCCGAGGACATAGTGGCCTTCGAGCGCGCGGGAAGGAGAAGGCGCTTAGGGATGCAGCCTCGGAGCGCTCCGAGAAGGAGCGGGCGCTTGGGGAGCTTGCCGCGGTGTAGGCCCGACTTGCTGCCGTCGAGGACACGGCCTCTCGGCTTCGGAGGGAGCTGCAGGCGGAGTGGGAGGTCACTCGAGAGGCTGCGGCTTCGGGCGTCCAGGCCGTAGTCTCGGGAGGTAAGGCAATCCGCTCTGCCATAGAGGAGCTCGGGCGGGGAGCAGGCCCCGATCCGGTGCCGGCCTCGGTCGGGGAAGCCGCGCGCTTTCATGGCGCGCAAGTTTCCCTGATCCCGGCTGCCGCGTAGGCTCGGGCGCGAGGCCTCGCCGTCCCGGTGATTGCGTTGGTGGTGGCCCTCGTTGAGTACCGCGGCGAGGGCGCCAGGGTCATCGGAGAGCTTGTCCCCCGGAGCTTCCCTGCCTTCTTCGACCATCGGCGGGCGGAGCTGGAGCGGTCCGCCGAGGCCCTCTTCGACCGGATTACCGGTGCCATGGAGACGGGCGGCCGGCGCTCGGATCAGGACGCGACAACCAGCGCGGATGTCCCCCCGGGGGGGGGGGGGGAACAAGGACGGGCAAGTATGAGCTCCTCCCCCCCGGTTAGATTAGGCTTTTCTTTTCAGGTCTTTTTTGCTCGGGGCAGCTTCTTTAGAAAGGGCCCCGGGAACTTGTAAATTTCTTTTAATCGGAATAAAGTAGTACTTTTGCTAAGTGTGTTAAACTTGTCAACAGGTGTCTTTAGATATCACTTTCCCGGGGTTTTTCGGCCCTGAGGGACGTCTCTCGGAGAGTGCTCGAGGGTCGCCCGGGAGGCCTAGCCCAGGGAGCGCCCAGGCGGCCTCGATTTTACTAAGTCTGGCCGTCGGGGAGCGTCCGGTGGGCTAGTCCCCGATTCCGTTCGTGCTAACTCCGCGATGGGAGGTGCCTCCCGGGAGCCGGCTCGGCTGCGATGGCTCCCAGAGTGGCACCTGGGGAACTTCGACGATTGTCGCGCCGAGTTATCTCCACCGAAGCCGGGGTCTCTAAAGATCCCTCCGCTTAGGATACTCCCCCCAGCCGGCTACGAGTACTAGCCAGAGGATCTCCTTCGAAGGGCCCTTTGGGGCATGAGGGGCTTGTACAAGGATCTTTCCCGGGAGATCTCGGAGAGCCTCTGGGATTATTAGGTGTAGTTGCCTCCCGGGGGTTGTCCTTCGGAGTAGTTTTCTGTGGGAGCCTAACTTGTACACTGTTGTATTAATAAAGTTGTAGACTCGTTTATTCGCCATCTTTAGAGTTCCTTCGAGGTTGCCAAGATTATCATTGCTTCCGAACTTCTTCCGCATCAGGACGTTGTTTCCGTCCGGGCCCGGGTTTCACTCCCCCCCCCACAGCGGGGTGCAGTTCAGCTCCGCGAGCTGTGGGTAAGGATTGAAAAGGCCCGGTCTGCAGTGGCTGCTTAACTTATGTAGCCCCCCGTCGGGAGTCCCAGGGACTAGTGGAGGTGCCTGACCGAGAAACCAGAAAGGTTTGCTTGGTTGCATGGAGGCGGGGAACTTATCGGAAGGATTCCCGATCTGAGTCCTTTGAGATAATGAATTCCGAAAGCCGATTTTCCTGTCTATCCCAGGGGACAAAGGATATTCCCTTAGGAGGGTTCCGTGACCCGGTAGTGGGTGTAGAGTGTTCAAGGGGGGACTAGTCTCTCGAAGTGACTCGTTACCGCAGTTTGTGAGAATTGGGTTGCCTCTTATCCCCTCTGTCCACGAGGAGTTACGGTAAGCCGCCCTCTGGGAGCGGGGCTCTCGTTGTCGTGACTTTAGGCCATGATAGCCTACGTCCTCACGGAGAGGGCATCCTCGCGGGGAGGGCATTTTCATAGAGGAGGCGTCGCCTTTTAGGCGGAAGAATAAACTCCTGTAAGAGATTCCAACATTGAAGTAGAAGAAGCCATTCGAGTTAATGAAAACATAACACCCCCCCTACGCGGTCGCAGCGGGAGAGGGACACAAAATCCCAGAGTTGAACAAAAAATCCATTTGTATTAATAAAGGACGAGATACAACTCCTCCCCCCCGCAAAAACGCGGCGGGGGAGGGAACAGTGAGTACAAATGCCTCCCCCTGCGGAACCGCGGCGGGGGAGGTGGCGAGCCCAGAGGCTAAACATAGAACTTGCGGAGCAAGCTTATGTTTCAAGTGTGGAGAGCTTGTAAGCTCCCGAGCCCAGGACCGCGGAGATCCTGTACGGGCCCTCCCACTTGGGGGATAATTTGCCCTGGGCTTGGGGGTCAGTCACGCGCTTGAGGACCAAGTCCCCGAGGCGGAAGGCCCTTTCGCGCACGTGCTGGTTGTATGCATGCGCCATCTCACGCTCGTAGATGGTGTGGTGGAGGAGTGCTCGGTCGCTTTCTTCTTCAACGAGGTCGACTTCCAGCCGTTGGTTGGCCTCATTGGTTTGGTGCACCGCTGTCGTGGCTCCGTCCAAGAGCTCGACCCGCAGCAATCGAAAACCAATTTCCGAGGGGAGAACTGCTTCGGCCCCGTACACAAGCGAAAAAGGCGTGTGCCCTGTCGCTCGGCTAGGGGTTGTGCGCATGGAGCAGAGGATGCTTGAAAGCTCTTCCGCCCATGCACCTCGCCTGGAGGTGGTCTGTTTGAGCCGTCGACGTAGGCCTTGCAGGATCACGCCGTTGACCCTTTCAACGGCTCCGTTGCTCTGGGGATGAGCCACGGAGGCAAAATGGAGGGTAGTCCCCAAGCCTTCACAGAACTCTCAGAAATATGCCGAGTCAAACTGGGTCCCGTTGTCGACGGTGTTTTCTTGGGGGACCCCGAAGCGACATACAATATTTTTCCAGAAGAAATGCTGCACCGCACGGGAGGTGATGCTGGCCAAGGGCTCAGCCTCCACCCACTTGGAGAAATAATCCATAGCGACCACCGCGTACTTGTAGCCCCCGGGTGCTGGGGGAAAGGGACCAAGGAGATCCATCCCCCAGCGCACGAAGGGCCAAGTAACAGGGATGGTTTGCAGCATCATGGAGGGCAGCCTGGTGCCCTTCGCCATCTTTTGGCAGGCCTCGCATGAGGAGATTAGATCCCGCGCGTCGCGGACCAGCGTGGGCCAATAAAACCCTTGGTGGAGGACCTTCGCCGTGGCCGCCCGCGGGGCCAAGTGGGATCCGTAGTTCCCCGATTGTATATCCTCGAGGAGCCGGAGCCCTTCCGTCCGCGGGAGGCAGTAGAGAAGGGCAAAAGCTCCCCGCTTGTAAAGCTTTCCCTCTAGCAGGATGTATGCCCGGGCCTTGGCGCGGAGGTGCTTCACCTCGGCATTGCCGGAAGGTTCCCCCTCGTCCCTTATGCAGGAGATGAGGGGATCCATCCATGATGCAGTCCGAGTGATCTCAGAAATCTTCGGTACGCAAACCCCAGGGTTCACGTCCGGAAGGGTTGTCGAGGGCTTCGTGATGATTTCCAGAAAAGCGCCCTTGGGGAGAGATTCTCGGGCACTGGCTGCCCGGGCCAAGGCATCGGCCCGGTCGTTGTCCCGTCGGGGGATATGTCGGGCCTCCAAGCCTTCGAAGTGTTTCTCCATCTCCCGCACCTCCCCCAAGTAAAGACTCAGGTTCGCGTCATGGCACAAGTAGGACTTGTCCATTTGGTTGACCACAAGCTGGGAGTCTCCTTTCACCAGGAGGTGGCGGATTCCTAAGGAGCGAGCGAGGCGCAATCCCAGGAGCAAGGCCTCATACTCGGCAACATTTTTCATAGCCAGGAACTCGAGCCTGGCAGCGTACTCCAGCGTCTTCCCCTCGGGACTCCGGAGAACCACCCCCGCGCCGGCCCCGGCGAGGCATAAGGAGCCGTCGAACATGAGTGTCCAGTGGTCCTGGCACCGGGGGGGGTACGAGGGGAGTCTCCTCGTCTAACTCGGTGGTCGGGGTCCACTCCGCCACGAAGTCAGCGAGGACTTGCGACTTAATGGCGGAGCGGCCCATAAAGGTGAGGGAGAAAGGAGAAAGCTCGGCTCCCCACTTCCCAATTCGGCCGGTGGCCTCCTTGTTCCTCACCACTTCCCCCAGGGGGAGAGATGATGGGATCGTGATTGGATGTCTGAGGAAGTAGTGGCAGAGCTTTCGTGACGCCATGAGGAGGGCGTAGCACAACTTCTCCACCTTCGTGTACCGCGTCTTAGCCCCTTGAAGGCCTCGCTTATGTAGTACACGGGGCGTTGTTGCCCATCTTGCTCTCTTACAAGCACCGCGCTCACAGCGACTGGGGTCGCAGCGAGGTAGAGGAGTAAGGGTTCCTTCGGAGATGGGCTCACAAGCATTGGAGGGCTCGCGAGGTACTTCTTTAGCGCATCGAACGCCGTCTGGGCCTCGGGGGTCCACTTGAAACCCTCGAGGCCCTGGAGGATTTTGAAGAACTAGAGTCCACGTTCCCCCGACCGCGAGACGAAGCGACCCAACGCTGCTAAGCGGTCGGTAAGCCTCTGTACGTCTTTCCCGAAGCGCGGAGGAGGCATGTCCAACAGGGCCCGAATTTTTTCAGGGTTTGCCTCAATACCCCGCTGGGACACCAGGAAGCCAAGCAGCCTCCCTCCGCGTACGCCAAAGGTGCATTCTTTCGGGTTGAGTTTCAACCCGTACTTGTGGAGGCTGTGGAAGGTCTCCGCCAGGTCGTCGACGTAGGCGGCCGCACGAAGGCTTTTGACGACCGCGTCGTCAACATAGACCTCAACGTTGCGGCCGATTTGGTTCTTCAGGACCAGCGTCATGAGGCACTGGAAAGTCGCCCCAGCGTTCTTCAACCCGAAGGGCATGTGGACATAGCAGAAGGTGCCGAGGGGAGTTATAAAACTCATCTTTTCCTCGTCCTCCATTGCCATTCGAACCTGATGGTAGCCCGAATATGCGTCGAGGAAACTCATCAATTCGCACCCCGCGGTCGAATCAACCAGTTGGTCAATTCGCGGGAGTGGGTAGTTATCCTTTGGGCAAGCGCGGTTAAGGTCGGTGAAGTCCACGCACATCCTCCACTTGCCACTTGACTTATTCACAAGGACGGGGTTTGCCAACCATTCGGGATGCAAGACATCCCGCACAAACCCCGCCTCTAGAAGCTTGGCGATCTCGACCTTGATGGCGTCTTGGCGTTCGAGGGAGAGCTTCCTCAACTTTTGTTTGACCGGGGGGCGGCCAGGGGTCACCGCGAGCTTATGCTCGATGACATCTCAGGCGACGCCTTGCATGTCCGAAGGTTCCCATGCAAAAACGTCTGAGTTTTCGAGGAGGAAGGCCGCGAGTTGCTCCGCGTGCTCTTCGAGGAGGTCTGCTCCGATTTTGACGGTCCTCTCTTCGTCTCCCGAAGACAGTTGAACTTTCCAGAGGTCCCCCGCGGGAGTGGCCTTCCGGATGATGCGACCAGGGCATTAGGCTCAAGGGGGTTCTCTTCCCCTGGAGCCTTGATCACGTTGACGCTTCCCATGGTAGCGGTGGCGCGCTTGTAAAGAGCGCGGGCCACGTTCTGGTCGCCTCGAACGGTAATCGCACCGTGAGGCCCAGGGATCTTCATGCAGAGGTAGTTCTGGTGAATCGCCGCCCCTAGATGGTTGATTGTGGTCCTCCCCATAATGGCGTTGTATGAAGAGGAGAGGTCCACAACATCGAACCGGACCAATTCCGTCAGATAGTTTTCTGGGGTGCCGAAGGTCATCGGAAGGTCGACCTTCCCCACCGGGTGGATGGTCTTCCCGGGCACGAAACCTTGCAGCGGCCCGAGTGCAGGCTGCAGCAACTTTTCGTCAACTTGCATCTCCCTGAACGCCTTCAGGTATAGAATATCGGCGAAGCTTCCGCCATCGACAAGGATGCGCGCTAATTGGCACTTGTAGACTGTGGCCGAGACGATGAGCGCGTCGTCATGCGGAAGCGAACCCCATGTGCGTCTTCCGCTGTGAAGGTGAGGGGGACGTCTGACCATTTCGGTGGTGGAAACATATGCAGCACCCCCACAACCTTCACCTCTCGCGCATACTCCTTGCGCTGACGCTTGGAGTCTCGTCTCAAGGTGGATCCCCCCGTAATGACGTTTAATACGCCTTTGGGAGGTTTGGAAGGGGAGCTCCTGAGCTGAGCCCCCTTCTTGCGTCTGTCTTTGCTGCTCACCCGTGGGAGCAGGAAGCGCCGACAAGGCCATCGAGGGAGGCAAGGAGGCAGGGCCCCCTCCCCCCTGCCCGCACTGGTCGAGAAAAGCCGCAAAAGTGCTGTAAAAGCTGATGGCATTCTCGAGTAGCGTGAGTACTTGACTTGTGGAAGGCACACCACACGTTCGCTGTGCCCTCTTTGCCTTCCTTGGAGTGGCCCTTGTGCCCGCGGGACGACTGTCCCCCCCCCCTAGCCTTTTGACTTAGGGGGAGCATGACCGCCTTTGCCGCCATCGCGCGAGCCGCCTCCGCCCTCGAGGACGAAGGCGTCCCAAGGCCGTGGCTCACCGCGATCGTTTCTCCGGGGACGCTTGTTGGGGGGATCTCCAGCCTCCCGGCCGGTGGGGACAGGAGCCCCCTAGTTTTTCTTCCAAAGATCGTCCTCCTCCGCACGGGCGTACTTCTCGAGTATGGTGAAGAGCTCATCGGCGGAGGTGGGGCAGCTCCGAGAAAGCCTCCGGTGGAGTTCCCCGGGGAGTATCCCGCTCTTGCACGCTTCAATGACTGTAGAGTCAGGGATGTGCGCCACTTTGCTCTTCACTTGAGCGAAGCGCTTAAAGAAGCTGCGGATGGTCTCCCCCATCCTTTGTCGGACAGTGTAGAGCTGGGACGAGTCTAAGGGGCATACATAGTTCCCCTGGAAGTTCGCGCAAAATTCGAGCTTCAGCTGCGCGAAAGACTTGATGGACCTAGCTCTTAGGTTGTAGAACCATGAGCGGGTGATGCCCGTGAGTAGAGGGGGAAGACATTGCATTGCACTGTCTCATCCCCCCCAGCCGCTGAGATGGCCGTGGAGTACACCTGCACGAACTCGTAAGGATCGGCCTCACCGTTGTAATGCTCGATATGCGGCGGGCGGTAAGGCCGCGGCCAGCGGATGCACCGGAGGCGGCTGCACAGTGGCTGATTGGCCCCCTCAACTTCCTTGGGGGATTCATGGTCGCTGTCTTCTCTTGCTGGGGACGCATGCTCATTGTCGGAGTCTGGAAGGGGTGCCAGCGGTCCACCGGTGCGACGGTATCACCTCTTTTCCTCAAGGTTAGTCGAGCTGACCTCTTGAGCATCGAGGTATTCCGCGGGGATCGTAGCAGCTTCTTTAAACGGTCTCTTCCCCCGGTTGGGTCGGGAGTGCGTCTCCACGCGCCCACGAGCTCGGGGGAGTCTTGACCGATGGCGGGAGGCGGTTTCCCTGGACTTAGCGGTACGCATTCGCTCGACTTCCTCTCTAGTGAAGCGGGTCTGATCCGCTGGGGGCGCCTGCAAGGGTGGCCCCGGAGGGGGAGAGAGCGGATGCATGTTTTCCATCGTCCCAGTGGACGGCGCCGGTGCGCGGACCGGGCCCGGCGCCGGGTCCACGCTCAAGGCAGCAGCGGGAGCAGTCGCGGTTTGGGTCTCCGGGGTGTTCGCAAGAGCGGGCGCCGCACCGGCTCCGGGCGTCGGCCCTTGAAGGCTCTCAGTCCTAGGTGTGGAGGTTGCCTCTGGTGCGAGGGAGGCCCCTGGCACGTCAGTGGCCGCTCTTGGGGGTTCCGGGCCTGGGGCCGGGTAACTCCCCGATGCAGGGGAGGACTCGGGGACTAGTTGACCCCCTGCCCGGGAAGCATTCCCGGGACCGGATATGCCCCAGGCACGGGCGCACCTCCGGGAGTGGGGAACATTCCCGGCCCGGGAAAGGTGGGGTGCCCCATGAAGAATTGGGGCGGTGCCTGTCGACGATTCGGACTCAGGGTCCTCAGCCGAACTTATGCATAATTTGTAATTGTGAGACCTTTCAAGATGACCCTCCGGGAAGGTATGCCGAACAATGGTGAACAAGAGCACAGAGAAATTTTACGTGTAAGTATTGGACAGGAAAAAAGTTGATCGATGTTCCAAGTATTGGACAAAATCCGACCATCCTCCATAGCTAACCGCGCCGATCCTGTCCGCGGCACTGAGACAACAGTATAAGGACCTTCCCATTTTGGGGAGAATTTGTTGCGATTAGACTGGTCTTGAATTTTTCGTAAAACCAAGTCGCCCACGTTGAGATCGCGTGGTCGCACCTTTTTACTGTGATACCTGCGTAAAGCTTGCAAGTATGCCGCGGACTTAACCAGGGTGCGATCACGCCGTTCTTCTAAGAGGATGAGATCTTGTGCCCGTTGTTCGGACTGATTAATCTGTTTGAACTGATCTGTCCGAATAGAACCAATACTTACTTCCATGGGTAATACCGCCTCGGCCCCATAGACCAAATGGAAGGGCGTCTCACCGGTGGCGCGACTAGAAGTAGTTCGTAATGCCCATAGAACAGTATAGAGCTCATCTGCCCAAGCCCCCGAGCGGGTCCTAAGGCGATCAAAAACGCGCTTTTTAATGCCTTGCAGTATTTGCCCATTGGCTCGTTCTACGGCACCATTGCTTTGTGGATGGGCCACAGAAGCAAAACACACCTTGGTCCCAACCTGATCGCAGTAGTCCAGAAAAAGACCGCTGGCGAACTGAGAACCATTGTCTGTGATGAGACGGTTTGGAACACCAAATCGTGCCACAATGTTCTTATGGAAGAAATTTTGTGCGGCTGATGCAGTAATATTTCGTACCGGTTCGGCCTCAATCCACTTTGTAAATGTGTCAATGGCTACGAACAGAAACTTGTACCCATTGACCACTTGTGGCATAGGACTGACGATATCCATCCCCCAGACCGCGAATGGCCATGCGAGAGGAATGGTTTGCAACGCATAGGCAGGTTGATGAACTTGCCTTGCATGGAACTGACACTGGGGACACTTCTTAACCATATGTTTGGCATCATCAAGTGCCGAAGGCCAGTAGAATCCTTGTCGAAAAGCCTTTCCGACCAGCGTATGATATGACGAGTGCGCACCGCATACACCGTCATGTATTTCTCTCAAGAGGGACTTTCCTTCCTCCTGAGATATACAACGCATGAATACTCCTTGAGTACCCTTTCTGTACAAAATCCCATCTATGAGTTTGTACATATGCGCTTTTCGAATTAACCGATCACTTTCGGTTTCGTCCTCGGGTAGGGTCCCATGTTCAAGATAGACTCTCAATGGATGAGCCCAATCTTGTTCCTGACCGAGGTTGGTAACGAAGGCTATTACCGGATCATCCTCGACCGAAGTCATGATTGAAGGATGGTCCAAGTGTTCAATGAACACTCCTGCCGGAGCGGATGAGCGTGAGGACCCAATTTTGGATAATTGGTCTGCGAGAATGTTGTCCTTTCGCGGGATGTATTGGACTTCGAAATGACTGAAGTGTTTTTCCAATCTCCTCACTTCCCCCAGGTAATGAGCCATTGTCTCATCGGAGGTGCTGTACTCCTTGTTTACCTGGTTTACGACCAGTTGTGAGTCTCCCCTCACCATTAATCGACGGACTCCGAGGGATTTTGCTGCCCGGAGCCCTGCAAGAAGACCTTCATACTCTGCTGCGTTGTTGGTTGCAACAAAGTGTAGTTGAATGACATACTTAAGCTGCTCGCCCTGGGGTGTAACTAAGACTATTCCAGCCCCCGAGTGTTGAAAACTACGGGAGCCGTCAAAGTACATTGTCCAATAATCGGGGCACTCCAGTTCCTCTGCCAACTGCACGGGTGGCTCAGGGTTGGTCCATTCGACCACAAAGTCGGCCAAAACCTGAGACTTAACCGCCGTGCGAGGGGTGAAATGGATCTCGAAGGCACCGAGTTCGACCGCCCATTTGGCGATTCGACCAGATTTTTCTGGATTTCGGACAATATCCCCTAAAGGAAAAGAGGAGGGTACTGTGATCTTGTGTGCTTGAAAGTAATGTCGTAGCTTACGGGAAGCCATCAGTAGCGCGTAAAGTATCTTCTAGACCTCAGGATAGCGCTCCTTAGGGCCATGAAGTACTTCACTCACATAGTAGACGGCTCTATGTATTCCTCCTCTATCCGCGATCAGAACGGCGCTGACCGCGTGTGGTGTGGCCGCCAGGTAAAGAAGCAACGGTTCTCCTTTGTCAGGAGACACCAATACTGGCGGACTGGATAGATATGTTTTTACCTCCTGGAATGCTTTTTCGGCCTCATCCGACCATGTAAAGTTATGATGCTTCCGCAAGGCTTTGAAGAAAGGTAATCCCCTTTCGCCTAATCGCGATATAGAGCGACTTAAAGCCGCCATGCGACCAGCCAGGCGTTGAACATCCTTCATGGTCGAGGGCGACCTCATTTGTTCAATAGCCCTGATTTTCTCAGGATTAACTTCAATGCCTCTAGAACACACAAGGAAACCAAGGAGTTTTCCTGAAGAAAACCCGAAAGAGCATTTCTCCGGGTTTAATTTTATTCCAAAGTGATTCAAATTACAGAAGGTTTCAGCGAGATCGTCCAAATGAGACAGTCTCTTGGCACTTTTTACAACCAAATCGTCTACATATGCTTCAAGATTACGCCCTATCTGGGAAAGAAAGGTCTTTTGCATCAAGCGCTGGTACGTGGAACCTGCGTTCTTGAGACCGAACGGCATTCTGACGTAGCAGTATGTATCGAACGGGGTGATGAAGGCAGTTTTCTCTTCATCATCTTCTGCCATGCTAATTTGATGATATCCTGAGTAGGCATCCAGAAAACTCATCAGTTCACAACCCGCAGTGGAGTCGACCAGCTGATCGATGCGGGAAAGGGGAAAGTCATCCTTCGGACAGGCAGAGTTGAGGCTAGTGTAGTCAACACACATGCGCCACTTGCCATTTGACTTGCGGACCATGACCGGATTGGCAAGCCAGTCCGGGTGATTCACTTCGCGGATAAACCCGGCTTGTAAGAGTTTATCTAACTCTTCTCGGATGGCTTCCTGTCGGTCGGTGGCAAAACGCCTGAGCTTTTGCTTTATTGGTCGTTGTCCAGGTCGAATTGCTAACCTGTGCTCAATTACTTCCCTTGGGACACCGGGCATGTCGGACGGTTTCCACGCAAACACGTCTGCGTTAGCCCGGAGGAAAGCAACGAGGTCGAGTTCCTATTTGTCATCCAGGGCTGACCCAACCCGAATTGTCTTGGATGGGTCATCTGGGTACAAAGGAACTTGTTTGAGTTTCTCATCTAGTCGAGGACAGCCCTGATCGCATCGGTGGCAACGGTGGCGACCTGAGCGTCCCGGAGGGGAAGTTGATCGACCATCTCCAAAGATAGCCGGTCGCACGTGAGCGCCACGTTGTGACTACCTCGGACCGAAATGACACCTTTGGGGCCAGGCAATTTCCCGCACTGATAAGCATAGTGCGTTGCCATCATGAACTTAGCAAGAGTCGGCCTGCCAAAGATTGCATTATAAGCTGAATCACAATCGATTACATCGAAAGTAACCAATTCTATTCGGAAGTTGTCTGGTTCTCCCAGAGTGACCGGGAGGACCACTTGTCCCAATGGCATCATGGAGGGGCCTGGGATTATCCCATAAAACGGATGGATTATGGGCTTGATCTTCGAACGAGGAATTTACGTCTCGTCGAGTGTCTTGACCAATAAAAGATCAAGGGAACTTCCCCCATCAATCAGGACCCTTTCGACTCTCGCGTTACTGATGATTGGGGTAATAACCAGAGGTAGCCTCAATGGTCGGGTTAGCCCCACAGGACAGTCAGCGCGATCGAACGTCAAAGGCATATCCGACCAACGGGGATATTGAGGTTCGCCAAGGGATGTCTCCGTTTGGTTAACCTCTCGGCAAAAGGTTTTAAACTGCCTTTTGGAAGCGAAAGAGGAGGAACCTCCGAAAATGACATTAACATGATTTTGAGGTACCTGGTAAGCCATTTCTTCGTCTCCGTCGACGTCTCTAATCCCGCACGCCTGCTCTTTAGGCGGTAAGGTTGGCATTGGCCCAGCTCCTTGGTAGAAATCATCCAGCTGTTTCAACCAACTCCTGCAGTTTTTGAGGTCGTGGCCTGCGGAGTTGTGGAGTGGACACCACCTCTTGCCCTCCTGCGGATTAGTTGATTTTTCTGGCTGGTCGGAATCCCGGCCACCAGAGGCAGTTTTACTTTTAAAAGAAGACTTATTACCTTTGGTCGAAGGTGGTTTCTCCGCGACTGCGACCTCACGGTACTGTCCAGAGCGGTTCCTCTTCGACTTCTTTGACTTCCCACCCGGTGAAGACTCCGGCTTTTTGCTTGAATCTTCTTTCCTGGCGTCCTTGAAGCCTGGTTGGGGTGGTAGGTCCCCCTTGTCAACCATTCGGTTCCATTCGACTGCCTCGGCTGCATCGGAATATCGATCAGCCATATCGAACAGATCGGCCACTGATCGAGGAGGGTGGATAAGCAAGTCTTCAGTGAATCTCCGGTATCGAACGGCATGCTTAAATGCCCTGATTACGGAGCCATCAGATATGTTCGGGATGGTATTCCTTACCCCGACAAACCTCTTGACAAACTGCCAAAGTGTTTCGGTCGAAGTTTGCCGCAGTCTATGCAGGTCGTCCTCCTTACCCGGCTTTTGGTAACAGTTTTGGAAATTGCTGAGGATGGCATCGCATAGCATTTCCCAATTGTAGATGGAACCCTCAGGCTGATTAAACAACCAGGTTCTAGCCGGTCCCGCGAGGACTGTTGGCAGGTAGTTGGCCATGACCTTGTCATCGCCTCCTGCTGCTTGGATGGCAGTAATATAGATCTGAAGGAACTCGGATGGGTTCTGAGTTCCATCAAACCTCTCAATGGCCCCTGGTCGAAACTTATCGGGCCAAACGACTACTCGTAGGCCAGGCGAGAAAGCTTTGCAACCAACGTAAGGACCATGAACCGTCCTGTGACTTTCGGTTGGGTTTTGAGCAATCTCACGCAATGGCGAGGTTACTCGTGGTCCCAAACGAGAGTGAACGGGAACTCGATCCCTACTACGAGAGTCCTGCATTCGCCGGTATTTGTCCTGTCGGGACGGTACAGGCGGCGGGTAACTCCGCCGGCCAGAGCCAAAATAAGGACCATCCCGTTCACGGGAATGTGTTACTGAGCGGGAAGAGGCTGTTGGGGTCGCCTCGGATGCGACCTCGTGCAGTCTTTCCGCCAGGATCCTGAAAAAGGCCAGTCTCTGCGCATCTGTGACCGTAGGAGGAAAATTGCGCATGACTTCCGCGATAGATCGCAGTCGACCATGGGTACTTCTCCTAGGGGCACCAGGTGTTATTGTTTCTTCGTCCACTGGGAAATGCTCCGGTGGTAAAGAAGGAGTCTGGTCACGTCTACGACCACGCGACCGTCGAGAAGAACTCGGGGCAGCATCGTAACGAGCCTGCGCATCTTGAAGAGCCTCTAGGGCAGTTCTGCGTAGTTCGTTGTTCTGTTGCTCGAGATCTTGCTCCTCCTTCTATTTGCGATCTTGTTCTTCCCTGGCAGCCTGTTGATCGGGAGTTTCTTCCGACAACGCAGCAAACTGCCTAGGGAGAGAGGTCACCGATGGGGAAAACATCTCGGTTTGTTCCGAGTCGGACTCGAAATCAAAGAGACGGTGGAGGTTATCAGGGTCGAACCTTCCTGGGCTAATTTCAGGGTCACCATCATATTTTCCCCCAGCGGGGTCGTATGACGGGCCGGATTCATCATCTAGCACATTAAGAACCTCTGTGGGTTCTGACCTTGTGCCAGTTACCTCCTGGTCGATTGACATGACTTGGAGAGATGATTCAACCTGTGGAAGATTTTGGCCTTCGACCTCTTCCATCGGAACAGGATCGCTTGGAGAAGGCATTGGTATATGGGCATAATCCTCGAGATCGAAATCATTCTCGGAATCATATGCTCCAGCCATGTTTCGGCGAACCTCCGAATTTCAATTAGGACGCCTTGAGAAAGGCCCCACGGTGGGCGCCAGCTGTCGACGATTCGGACTCAGGGTCCTCAGCCGAACTTATGCAGAATTTGTAATTGTGAGACCTTTCAAGATGACCCTCCGGGAAGGTATGCCGAACAATGGTGAACAAGAGCACAGAGAAATTTATACAGGATCGGGCCCTCGATGGTGGGAGTAAAAGCCCTACGTCCTGTTGGGATTTCAGTATATGAGATAAAGCTTTACAAACTAGCCGGGAGAAAACCTCACAGGTGAATGTTTCCCCTATATAAGTGTACAAAAAGAAGCTATAGGAGACTTGTAAGTGTTGTCTAATCTAAGCCGTAGACTTGGCTGTTTGAGTGATCGAGATATCTTGTATCTTGATTATCTTTTGAGTCTGGTTCTTCCAAAATGTCTTGGATCCCCCGTTTGATGTACTTTGCCCCCTTTTTATATTGGTCGAAAGGGTGTCATATGAAGAAAACTGCATCAAACGGTTGGATGCAGTTGTTGAAGAACCGCTATTAACTTCCACGGAGGTTACTAACACGTGTTAATCATGAATAACCGCATATAATAACCTCTGACGGTTGGTCTTCAACGTGGAGGAATCTTCGGGATGCCTGGAATATCCTGGTATGAAGATAACCGAATAAATTCTATGCACCTTGGTCGAGAATGTGCTGACCGCGGAGTGTGGGCTGACCGCGCAACATCTTAGATATTCCGTACAGTCCGCGTATAGCATACGAACTTCTGACCGCACAAGGCTGTCGGCCTGATCGCACGAAACCCACGACTTGATCGCGTAAAGCTTGCGACCTCATGGTGATGCCCCTCAGAAGTAACTTGAGTTCGCATCGCCAGACACATGTCTGGTTCGAACCTGTCTTGAACCAAAAGTTTATTAGAAGTGACCCGGGTGTCAATCCTCGTCAGTGCCCCCATAAACGGATATGGGGGCGGGTCGACAGGAGCCGGGGGTCGCGCCAGGACACGCAATAGCTCCTCTAGGGTGTGCTGGGTGCAAAGCTGGCCCTGGATCAAAGCCCCCAGCAGAGGATCTCCGGAGACCGGGACGGAGAGTTGGGGTGCACTAGGCCCTGCAAGCTCGGTTGCGGTCACCAGGTCAGAAATGGGGACCCTCCTGCCAGAGGCCGCGGGTGGAGGAGGCAGTTCCTCCCCCCGGGCGCCCCCGGGCGGCAGGGTCATGGCGGCATCATCTCGCGTAGGTGGAGCTGGGTTGCTAGGACCAGGGCCATCAGGAGATGAGAAGGCTTGTGCTCTGGTTCTTGGGGGAGCCATGGCGATTCGTCATGAAGTCCCCACGGTCGGCGCCAACTGTCGTGGTATTACGGATACCCTGGCAGATTTTGTCGGACGAACGCAGCACATGTACAGCGGCGCGAGCTGACCTAGTTACCGTCACCTCCCGCCGGGCAACACAGAAATTTACACAGTGGTTTTTATACAGGTTCGGGTCCCGGTGGGGGCCCTAGTCCTGTCAGCTCTCTCCGGACGCGAGTCCGCTGGGGAGGTATACTCTCGGGGAGAGGTCTCCAGGAGAGCCTGTCGTTTTGTGTTAATTCAAATGAGTTCGAATCCACTTTAAATGAGGTACAGGAGGGGTATATATAGCCCCTAAGAAACCCAAAAGACCAAAAGGCCCTTGCTACGACCGCTGGATCGAAGGGCGCTGAACTCATTTGGCTAGGGGAATGGCTTGGATACTTGACACGTGTCCTCGTCAGCTTCCCAGAGGCGTCTCTGGTCAGCAGCCATCCTTCCAAGGCTCCAGGCGCCACCGGGGGTCCGGTGACTCTTTAGGACTCACCGGGGGCCCGATGACCCTCAGGGTCTCACCGGGGGCCCAGTGATGCTCCGGGTGTCACCGGGTGCCCAGTGATGCTCCGGGTGTCACCGGGTGCCCAGTGACCCTCCGGGTCTCACCGGGGGCCGGTGATTCTTCGGGACTCACCGGGGGCCCGGTGACCCTCACCGGGGTCCCGGTGATGCTCTGGGTCTTACCGCGGGCCCGGTGATGCTCCGGGTCTCACCGGGGGGTTTTTCGGGACTTCGTGGAGCCCCTGGGAGTTCCCCCAACAATAACTATGTACTAAGAACATGAAATATTATACAGGTTTAGGCCCTCAATAATTCGAGTAATCACCCTACGTCCTGTGATGTTTTCACTATATATATGAATGATTACAGGGAGCGAGAGATTGTTAGAAAGATTAACAATCTCTCTATATGCTTGTATTTGTAAAACTAATGCTGCTTATATCCTCTTCTCTCCTTCCCTTATCATCTTTTATGTTGATCGAAAGGGTGCCAATCGTGAGGTAGTTCTGGGAAGTCCGACGGTTGCTAAGATGTAGTTACCAAACCGCATCTTTGTCTTCGTCTTCATCTCCTTGCCAATTACAATGTGCGGTTTTAAAATAACCACGTATCTTAACCGCTCGACGGTTTGTCCTTCACAAGTGGAGAGGGAAGTTATTTATCCTAGAACCATGTTTGGAAGACTCAAACACCACTCAGGTTAAATACACTTTTCAGGATACTATGGTCGCGCATATTCTGTGACCATAGGTTGATTTTAATCGTGCGACCTTCTAGTTCACCGGAAACTGCCTCTGCGACCATTACGTCTGCTAGTATATGGAGCCATATATTATGAACAGATGACTAGCTTGGGTAATAATCATCGTCAGCAGCTTCCTTGAAGCCATTAAGAGAGCATAATGTATTTTCTGGACCTCAGGGTATCTTTCCTTTGGTCCATTTAATACTTCACTTACATAATAGACTGGGCGTTGCACTCCTTCCCTCTCTGCGACCACAGCACTGACCGCGTGAGGGGTAGCAGCCAAAGAGAAGAGTAATGGCTCTCCCAAGGTTGGGGAAACCAAAACTAGGACACTGGCTAAATATGTTTTTAATTCCTTAAAGGTCTTTTTGGCCTCGTCTGACCACTGGAAACCATTGTGCTTTCATAGAACCTGAAAAAAAAGGTAACGACTTAAAGCCGCCATTCTACCCGTTAGGCTTTGCACCTCCTTCATGGTCAAAGGAGATCGTATTTGCTCAATGGCCTGAATTTTTTTGGAATTAACCTCAACGCCTCGTGAACAAACAAGGAAACCAAAAAGTTTACCAAAAGAAACTCCAAAAGAGCACTTTTCAGGATTCAACTTTATCCCATATTTCTTCAAATTACAAAAAGTTTCAGCCAGGTCACCTATAGGATTAGAGCTTGTTACACTCTTTACAACCAAGTCATCTACATAAGCTTCTAAGTTATGCCCTAATTGAGATTGAAAGGTCTTCTGCATCAAAAATTGGTACGTGGAACCAGCATTCTTGAGCCCAAAAGGCATCCTGACGTAGCAGTACATGCCAAATGGTGTGATGAAGGCAATTTTCTCCTCATCTTCTTCTGCCATGCTAATTTGATGGTACCCTGAGTAGGCATCCAGGAAGCTCATTAGTTCGCAATCCACTGTTGAGTTGACCAACTAATCGATGTGGGGAAGGGGAAAATCATCCTTCGGGCAGGCAGTGTTGAGATTGGTGTAATCGACGCACATGCGCCAGTTACCATTAGATTTCACGATCATGACCGGGTTTGCGAGCCACTTGGAATGGTCGACCTCGCAAATAAAGCCAACCTCCAGGGGCTTATCTAACTTCGACTGAATGGCTTCTCTCCGGTCAGGGGAAAAACGGCTGAGGTTTTGGTTTATTGGTCGTTGTCTAGGCTGAATGGCTAGCCTGTGCTCGATCACTTCCCTTGGGACTCCAGGCATGTCGGATGGTTTCCACACAAACACATATGTATTAGCTTGGAGGAAAGAGATGAGCACAAGTTCCTATTTACCCTCTAGTTCTGACCCGATCCGAACAATCTTGTCGAGTCGTCTGGGAAAACGGAAACTTGTTTAAGTTTTTCTTCTGGTCGCAAAGTTTCCTTGACCACATCTGATTCTTTTTCTTTGGTCGCAGCCTTGACATCCCTGAGGGGAAGCTGGTAAAACAATTCGCGGGAAATGCAATCGCATCTGAGGGCCGAACTTGGCTGCCCCTCACTTTGATCGGGCCAAGCCTTTTGGTCCTGGTAGCTTGATGCACTAATAAGCATAGTGAGTTGCCGCCATGAATTTGGCAAGCGAGGGCCTACAAAGAATTGCATTGTGTGCCGAATCAAAATCAATTACATCAAAAGTAACCAATTTTGTTCAGAAGTTCTCTGGTTCTACGAGCATTACCAACAGTACTGACGAGGATTGACAACCGGGTCATTTCTAATAAACTTTTGGTTCAAGACAAGTTCGAACCAAACATGTACCTGGTGATGCGAACTCAAGCTATCTTGAGGGGCATCACTATGAGGTCGCAAGCTTTACGCGATCAGGTCACTGTTTTACACGGTCAGACCGTAAGCCTTGCGCGGTCAGAAGTCCGTAAGCCTTCCGCGGTCAGAAGTTCGTAGGCTATACGCGAACTACACATTCGGGATATTGCGCGGTCAGCCAATATCCCGCGGTCAGAACATCTGCCGATCAGGATACTTGGGATCCATCTATTCGGTTGCCCATACAACAGGATATTCTGAGTATCCCAAAGATTCCTACACGTGGAGGATCAACCGTCAGGAGGTTAACACGTACAGTTATCCGTGAATAACACGTGTTTAACCTGCGTGGAGGTTAAGAGCAGTTCCAAAAAACCGCATCCAACCGTCCGTGCAACCGCATCCAACCGTCCATGCAACCGTTTGATGCAGTTTCCTCTACATGGTACCCTTTCAAACAGTATAAAAGGATGGCATGGAACATCAAAAAGGAGGGAGATGATCCGAAACATCAACCGATGGATCGGAAGATCAAGAAACCCAAAATCATCTAAGTTAGCCAAGTCTACGGCCCACCTGATATAACATTTTAGTAAGCCTTCTTTGGCTTATCCTTGTACACTTTTACAGGAAAAATCCTCGCCTGTGAGGACTTTTCCCTCCATTTGTAAACCTTTTACCACACTTAGTGAAATCTCAACAGGACGTAGGGCTTTTACTCCCACCATCGAGGGCCCGAACCTGTCTAAACTCTCTGTGCTCCTGTTCACCATTGTTCAGCATACCTTCCCGAAGGGTCATCTTGAAAGGTCTCACAATTACAAATTTTGCATAAGTTCGGCTGAAGACTTGCTTATCCACCCTCCTCGATC
Source organism: Pharus latifolius (assembly GCA_019359835.1). Classification (NCBI taxonomy): domain Eukaryota; kingdom Viridiplantae; phylum Streptophyta; class Magnoliopsida; order Poales; family Poaceae; genus Pharus; species Pharus latifolius. The sequence goes on along the minus strand of CM033326.1, from coordinate 50,827,687 downwards.
AGTGGCCGATCTGTTCGATATGGCTGATCGATACTCCGATGCAGCCGAGGCAGTCGAATGGAACCGAATGGTTGACAAGGGGGACCTACCGCCCCAACCAGGCTTCAAGGATGCCAGGAAAGAAGATTCAAGAAAAAAGCCGGAGTCTTCACCGGGTGGGAAGTCAAAAAAGTCGAAGAGGAACCGCTCTGGACAGTACCGTGAGGTCGCGGTCGCGGAGAAACCACCTTCGACCAAAGGTAATAAGTCTTCTTTTAAAAGTAAAACTGCTTCTGGTGGCCGGGATTCCGACCAGCCAGAAAAATCAACTAATCCGCAGGAGGGCAAGAGGTGGTGTCCACTCCACAACTCCGCAGGCCACGACCTCAAAAACTGCAGGAGTTGGTTGAAACAGCTGGATGATTTCTACCAAGGAGATGGGCCAATGCCAACCTTACCGCCTAAAGAGCAGGCGTGCGGGGTTAGAGACGTCGACGGAGACGAAGAAATGGCTTACCAGGTACCTCAAAATCATGTTAATGTCATTTTCGGAGGTTCCTCCTCTTTCGTTTCCAAAAGGCAGTTTAAAACCTTTTGCCGAGAGGTTAACCAAACGGAGACATCCCTTGGTGAACCTCCATATCCCCGTTGGTCGGATATGCCTTTGACGTTCGATCGCGCTGACTGTCCTGTGGGGCTAACTCGACCATTGAGGCTACCTCTGGTTATTACCCCAATCATCAGTAACGCGAGAGTCGAAAGGGTCCTGATCGATGGGGGAAGTTCCCTTGATCTTTTGTTGGTCAAGACACTCGACGAGATGCAAATTCCTCGTTCGAAGATCAAGCCCATAATCCATCCGTTTTATGGGATAATCCCAGGCCCCTCGATGATGCCATTGGGACAAGTGGTCCTCCCGGTCACTCTGGGAGAACCAGATAATTTCCGAACAGAATTGGTTACTTTCGATGTAATCGATTGTGATTCAGCTTATAATGCAATCTTTGGCAGGCCGACTCTTGCTAAGTTCATGATGGCAACGCACTATGCTTATCAGTGCGGGAAATTGCCTGGCCCCAAAGGTGTCATTTCGGTCCGAGGTAGTCGCAACGTGGCGCTCACGTGCGACCGGCTATCTTTGGAGATGGTCGATCAACTTCCCCTCCGGGACGCTCAGGTCGCCACTGTCGCCACCGATGCGATCAGGGCTGCTCCTCGACCAGATGAGAAACTCAAACAAGTTCCTTTGTACCCAGATGACCCATCCAAGACAATTCGGGTTGGGTCAGCCCTGGATGACAAATAGGAACTCGACCTCGTTACTTTCCTCCGGGCTAACGCAGATGTGTTTGCGTGGAAACCGTCCGACATGCCCGGTGTCCCAAGGGAAGTAATTGAGCACAGGTTAGCAATTCGACCTGGACAACGACCAATAAAGCAAAAGCTCAGGCGTTTTGCCACCGACCGACAGGAAGCCATCCGAGAAGAGTTAGACAAACTCTTACAAGCCAGGTTTATCCGCGAAGTGAATCACCCGGACTGGCTCGCCAATCCGGTCATGGTCCGCAAGTCAAATGGCAAGTGGCGCATGTGCGTCGACTATACTAGCCTCAACAGTGCCTGTCCGAAGGACGACTTTCCCCTTCCCCGCATCGACCAGCTGGTTGACTCCACTGCGGGTTGCGAACTGATGAGTTTTCTGGATGCCTACTCAGGATATCATCAAATTAGCATGGCAGAAGACGATGAAGAGAAAACTGCCTTCATCACCCCGCTCGGCACATACTGTTACGTCAGAATGCCGTTCGGTCTCAAGAACGCTGGTTCCACGTACCAGCGCTTGATGCAAAAGACCTTTCTTTCCCAGATAGGGCGTAATCTCGAAGCATATGTAGACGATTTGGTTGTAAAAAGCACCAAAAGATTGTCTCATTTGGACGATCTTGCTGAAACCTTCTGTAACTTGAATCGCTTTGGAATAAAATTGAACCCGGAGAAATGTTCTTTCGGGGTTTCTTCAGGAAAGCTTCTTGGTTTCCTTGTGTGTTCCAGGGGCATTGAGGTTAATCCAGAGAAAATCAGAGCTATTGAACAAATGAGGTCGCCCTCGACCATGAAGGATGTTCAACGCCTGGCTGGTCGCATGGCGGCTTTAAGTCACTTCATATCGCGATTAGGCGAAAGGGGACTACCTTTCTTTAAAGCTTTGCGGAAACATCATAACTTCACGTGGTCCGACGAGGCCGAAAAAGCGTTTCAGGAGGTAAAAACATATCTTTCTAGTCCGCCGATATTGTTGTCTCCTGAAAAGGAAGAACCATTACTTCTGTATTTGGCGGCCACCCCACACGCGGTCAGCGCAGTTCTGATCGCGGAAAGGGAAGGAGTACACAGACCAGTCTACTATGTGAGCGAAGTACTTCATGGTCCTAAGGAGCACTACCCTGAGGTCCAGAAGATACTTTACGCGCTACTGATGGCTTCCCGTAAGCTACGACATTACTTTCAAGCACACAAGATCACAGTACCCTCCTCTTTTCCTTTAGGGGATATTGTTCGAAATCCAGAAAAATCTGGTCGAATCGCTAAATGGGCGGTCGAATTCGGTGCCTTCGAAATCCTTTTCACCCCTCGCACGGCGGTTAAGTCTCAGGTTTTGGCCGACTTTGTGGTCGAATGGACCAACCCTGAGCCACCCGTGCAGTTGGCGAAGGAACTGGAGTGCCCCGATTATTGGACAATGTACTTTGACGGCTCCCGTAGTTTTCAACACTCGGGGGCTGGAGTGGTCTTAGTTACGCCTCAGGGCGAACAGCTTAAGTATGTTATTCAACTACACTTTGTTGCCACCAACAATGCAGCAGAGTATGAAGGTCTTCTTGCAGGGCTCCGGGCAGCAAAATTCCTCGGAGTCCGTCGATTAGTGGTGAGGGGGGACTCACAGCTGGTCGTAAACCAGGTAAACAAGGAGTACAGCACCTCCGATGAGACAATGGCTCATTACCTGGGGGAAGTGAGGAGATTGGAAAAACACTTCAGTCACTTCGAAGTCCAATACATCCCGCGAAAGGACAACATTCTCGCAGACCAATTATCCAAAATTGGATCCTCACGCTCATCCGCTCCGGCAGGAGTGTTCATTGAACACTTGGACCATCCTTCGATCATGACTTCGGTCGAGGATGATCCGGCAATAGCCTTCGTTGCCAACCTCGGTCAGGAACAAGATTGGACTCATCCATTGAGGGTCTATCTTGAACATGGGACCCTACCCGAGGACGAAACCAAAAGCGATCGATTAATTCGAAAGGCGCGTCTGTACAAACTCATAGATGGGGTTATGTACAGAAAGGGTACTCAAGGAGTATTCATGCGCTGCATATCTCAGGAGGAAGGAAAATCCCTCCTGAAAGAAATACATGACGGTGTATGCGGTGCACACGCGTCATACTGAACACTGGTCGGAAAAGTTTTTCGACAGGGATTCTACTGGCCTTCGGCACTCGATGATGCCAAGTTTATGGTCAAGATGTGTCCACAGTGTCAGTTTCATGCAAGACAGGTTCATCAACCTGCTTATGCATTGCAAACTATTCCTCTCGCATGGCCCTTCGCGATCTGGGGAATGGACATCGTCGGTCCTATGCCACAAGCGGTCAATGGATACAAGTTTTTGTTCGTAGCCATTGACACATTCACAAAGTGGATTGAGGCCGAACCAGTACGAAATATTACTGCATCAGCTGCACAAAAGTTCTTTCACAAGAACATTGTGGCACGATTTGGTGTTCCAAACCGTCTCATCACAGACAACGGTTCTCAGTTCGCTAGCGGTCTCTTCCTAGACTACTGCGATCAGATTGGGACTAAGGTGTGCTTTGCTTCCGTGGCACATCCACAAAACAATGGTGCCGTAGAACGGGCCAATGGGCAAGTATTGCAAGGCATCAAAAAACGTGTTTTTGATCGCCTCAAGACCCGCTCGGGGGCTTGGGCAGACGAGCTTTATACTGTTCTATGGGCACTACGGACTACCTCTAGTCGAGCCACCGGTGAGACACCCTTCCATTTGGTCTATGGGGCCGAGGCTATGTTGCCTATGGAAGTCAGTATTGGATCTGTTCGCACGAATCAATTCGAACAGGTCAACCAATCCGAACAGCGATCGCAAGATCTCATCCTCCTGGAAGAACGGCGTGATCGCGCCCTGATCAAGTCCGCGGTATACTTGCAGGCTCTACGCAAGTATCACAGTAAAAAGGTGCGACCACGTGATCTCAACGTGGGCGACTTGGTTTTACGAAAAATTCAAGACCAGTCTAACCGCAATAAATTCTCCCCAAAGTGGGAAGGACCATACACTGTCGTCTCAGTGCCGCGGCCAGGGTCTGCGCGGTTAGCCATGGAGGATGGTCGGACTTTGTCCAATACTTGGAACATCGATCAACTTCGCAAGTTTTACGTGTAAGTATTCCAATCACTTTTTCCCTGTTCAATTAGCATCTTTTCATAAAAAGCATGTCTTGTTTTCATACAATAAGTGTTTTCTTTAAGCCCAAATTATACAAATTCGATCTGGGGCTGATCGCCGGCGGTTAGGTTACTACAACATTTTTTAACCGGATTTGCTGGTCGATCTCATGATCACTTCCAGATAAGTCGCTCCTAAATAAGCCGTTTCTCAACGCACACGGGACTATCTGGCAAGTCTTCGGTCATCTGGGTGGCTACCAGTTTGCAATAAGGTTAAAATGTTATTTTAATCTTGACCATCGGCTTGAAGCGCATATCCCTGGTCATCATACTTATTTTTTCCCCTCTGCTTAAAATACTAAGGCTCCAGTATTCACAAAACAGAGGCGGGGGCTAGAGGAGTATACTTATAGTATGAAACTTATGATGTGAATATGCACTTTCTTTTGAAAAAATAGTTTTACATACATGGCATTGTAATTACAATTGTTGGGTTACAAAATGTAAGGATCATTCGATCCTCAGCTCAGCCAAGAGTTCGTCAACGAAGGGCTTAACTTCTTCAATAACGGCGTCAAGCAGTTCTTCACTCTCGACCTCAACCGGTCCCACCAGCGCGCTCAGATTCGCATCTGGGCCATGGTGAAGTCGAACCCGGCTGAGTACGGCAGAAGCGGCTGATCGGACTCTCGTCCTAATTATCTCTTCACGTCGCCGTAAATCTCCAGGGAGATATTCGAGCAGTGATTCTGCTTGAGTTGTGAGCAGTGATGCCCAATCGCTGACACTTGGGTCGTCCTTCCTCAACTCTACCACGTTGGTATTCAAAAGGCTGGCCACGGCCTTCAGTTTTTCGAAGACCAGTAGGCTCAACTCTTTGACCGCTCGGTCGGTATGGTTGAGCGAGGACTCGAGAATCATCTTGTCCTGGCCGAGCTGTGTAATGCGACCTGCTTGCGCTGTACAGAGAAAAGAGGTTATTAACAAGAAACGGCTTTAAGTCTTCTCAAGTTGAGAATCGACTTACCAGCATTCTCAGACTGAAGTTTATTGATTTCAGTCCGTAGTTTCTTGAACTCTGTAACTGAGTTCAGCCTCATCTTGGCTAACTCTTTCTTCAAGAATGTAACCTCTCTGCAGCAAAATCAAGTCAGTCACAGATAAAGCCTACTTATATTAACAGAAGAGTGACGATCCTCACTTGCGCAAGCCATCACGATCTTTTTGAACAGCCGCCATGCTAGCCATTGCAACATGCGACTGACTCGTCACCCATGACAAGCCCTGTGATACAAAGCAAGAGAGTTAAGTATGCTCTAAAGGCGATTCAAGCGCCGAAATAGGGGTGATCATACCTTCATAAACTTATTTAAAGCGGCATCATCCATGCTAGCAGGAATCCTTGCTAGCGCGCCGGAAGTGCCTGTGACAGGGACAGTTGATGGGAGTGCCGGCCGGACGCCACCCCCAGAGACTACTGGTTGTGACCCGATCCCTGTACTTGTTTCACCTCCCGCGGTCCGGACAACTTCCTGAACCGCGGGAGCAGAGCGCTCTTCATTAGAGGCTCCCTCATCAGCCCTAATTTCAACCTCCCCAGTGGCGGTTGAAGGGTTAGGCGCTGTCTTCTTTTGCCTAACAGGAAGAATGGGTCAGGCAACTTTTATTTAAGATTACTGTCAAGTAAGAGCTCTTACCTTATTTGAAATCCCATTCGTTCCTGGGACTTCTGGGAAAATTCCCCTGCGAAGGAGAGCCGTCTCCGGTTCTCGCCTTCCTTATGGTAAACAAGGCAGCACCCCCCTAGAAATGTCATGTTACAAGCATATTCTTAGGGAACAGGTAAAAACACATAGGTCTTTACCTGGGCCACCGGACTAACTGGTGGGGCTGCATCCGAAGGCCTTGGCGATTCCTGAGTTGCTGGAACCATCACAGCCGGCCTTTGTTCGTCTACCTCCTCCTCTGCCTGCGGAGGAGGAGGATTTTCCTCTCTGGAATCCCCAGTGGTCCCAGGGGGAAGTTCTCCTCTCTGTATGTACATTAACTTATCAAATGTGCAGAAAGAGCCATAGAGGGAATGATCGAAAAGATTCTTTACCTTAGTCGTCCCTTCGACCAGGGAAGCAGAGATGATTGACCCTGAAACCTCAGGGGCTTCAGGAATTGGAAGGTCACCTGCGACCACAAGATCCTCGGTGGTCGCAGGGTCAGCCACGGCCACCTCTTCGACAGCTGTGGTCTCTGCGGGGCAGCTTGGGGCATCGCTGGATGGAAGATCCGCGATCTTCCTCCTTCGAAGGATCAGAGGAACGTCATCCTCTTCCTCCTCTCTCCCCTCTCCCTGTACGACGAAGAAGTGATTCCATGTCGCGCCTGAAAAAGTAGCAGGAATGCGATATCTTACCGCAGTCTTTCTTGCGGGACGAGGAACGCTTCGTGAAGACCCCTCCCCAGGGTTCAGCTTGGTCTTCTTAGGGGCAGGACTCTTTGTCCTGGGTCTCTGAGAGACCTTCTTCACGTTCCTCGCCGTCGGCTTCTTCAGAGAGCCGACATTTTCACTTGGGAATGTCGCATCCGCAAACCTCCCTAGGAGCTATTCTCATTCCAATGAGATTGATTAGTGCTGGACATACATGAGACCTGCAAAATAGAGGCCAAGTGGAAAGTGTACCTTTCGGCGCTCCTGTTTAAGGTCGTCGCCAGCATGAATCAAGCTTTGGGGGCGAGGCGATCCCTTGGGGCCCTCTACCTCGGCGTTGTACGCCCTGAGGAGGTAGTTAGTCCGCCTCTCAATCTCGGCTAAGGGCAGGACTGTTCCCAGATACGAGTTAAATTGATACATTTCAAAAATGACATAAAAGGATTTCAATGTCAGAAATGAATACCTTCGTTATAGTCCAGGGTAGTGTCCGCCATGGACTTGATCTCCCAAGCCGGATGAGCCCTTTCACGCAGGGGGCTCACCCGATTCTTCACAAAGTCTCGGATGACGTCACGTGCCGTCAACCCTTGCTCGACTAAGTGAAGGATCACCTCGGCATGCTTCATGAACTCCGCGTTCATCGCCGGGAGAGTATCCAACTCGCTCGGCTTCTCCGGCCGCGAGTTCTCAAACCACAACCCGCTCTCGGTCGGCGGGGTGCAGTAAAACCATTTCTGGTGCCACCTGTGCACTGAGTCTCGCAGGGGTGGGGAGGGATACTCCTTTTTATCCCTCAGCCAGAAGTAGATGCATCCGGCGGCGTTGGTGCTCTTCGACCACGCCGAAAAGTAGAATCGTCGGAAAAGATCCACGCTGGGATATATTCCGACGAAGGCTTCACAGAGATGCTGGAATACTGCAAGGATCAGCATCGCGTTGGGGTGGAGGTTGATCAGTTCCCACCCGTAATGTTCAAGGACATCCTTAAGGAACCGACTCTCAGGGAATCGGAACCCGCAACGCAAATACTCCTCAAAAACCACCAACTCGCCTTCTTGGACAATTGGGGTTTCTTGGTCCTTCTCCGCAGGTCGCCAGTTAATGAGCAGCCGCGGAGAAAGGATCTCCTCCTTCTCTAGCGCCATCAGGCTCTCCTCAGAATGATGAATGGATCTGCTCCAGGACGCCATCTTTGGTGTAGAATCAAAGGGGAAGCTAGCGATTTGGGGAAGATAAAGTCTGAAGAAAATGAGGGTTTTGAGCGGCGGGAATAATGAGGGTTTTTAGCTGTGTGGCTTCTTTGAGAAGACATCTGCTCTTTTTATAGACCCAAGGCGACGCATTAATGAGTAAACGGCTCATTTCAAACGTTCCATTGAATGCTTTATTCATTTCCCATAATGGATACTGTCTCTAATGGACCCGATATAGTACTCAGGCGTCGGATCTGAAACAAAAAGACTTCTTTGTTTTGGAAACTGAAAGCGTAAAAGGACTGAAAAATTTTCAGTACTTTTCAGAGGACGTTTTTCCTTTTTATACTTTGAACATTTTATTCGAAAAAATCATGTAACCCAATTTTTAACGTACTGAAGTGTTTTTAATTGGGTTATGGTTTTATCGAAATCGTGTTTTAGGCTAAAACTTCGATTCTAATCGAAGTGACATCCTGACCGAGTCCCAACTCTGGTCGAACCTTAGTTCTGACCGCGGCTTTGAAACTGATCACGGAATCAGGGCAGGTCGCGGTGCTTTTTTTTCTTAAAAGTGATTTTGATCGCAGAACTAAAATTTCCTGTGTATGAATGGTCACGAACGTAAAGTTCATGGCTATATTTTCGCACAGAAGATGTGGAGAACATTTCATGAGAAATAAAGAACTTTTATTTCTTACATTCTTTACATACAAAAGGGATGCAGTCGATCAAAACATCGACTTGCTCCGAAAGAAGTTTACAAAGTTCCCCAAGGGACATGTTGTTGTCAGTAGGATCTACACTGACAACCCCCAGGGAACTAGCAACTACCCTAAGTCTATCTATATCGTCCCTAACAATAGACGCACTATTGTCCCTAATCAAGTCAGAGAGTTCTCGCTGTTGCTGAGCGAAGTCCCTCTCTCGACGGAAATGGTGCGCCTCTTCTGGGATCGATCAAGACATTCTGCTAAACGCAGAATCTTCGAGGCCATCTCCTCGGTCTTCTTCTCCAGGGCATTCTTCTCTTCCAGAAGGGTCTGTCCGGAAGGAAGAGATGGAACAGCAGAAGGCTGATCGCTGGGGCCTCCTACCTCCTACATTTTTGCAAAAGTTAGTCATACTAACTAAAATTATCAGCAAAAAAGGGAGAAGAATTGTTACCTGTCCCGGTGCATAACCCGTTGATACACCCATCTTGGGAGGAAGATCATCATATGGTGGAAGAGCAACCTCCCCAGAAGAAGATTGCTTCGCCAACCCAATATGGCAATCATCTGATCGAGGGATAGTCACCGCTTGCCGACCAGGATGTTGATCACCCAAAAGGATGGGGGAATTGGATGTGAAGGGATCTTTTCCTAAGGATAAAGGCCTAACTTGCCGAGAGGCATGAACGGGGAGGGTCAAAGGAACTGAAGGAAGAAAGAAACTCGCTACGTTCTTTACCTTTGTTCCACTGGAAGATCCTTCGTCAACCTTGGGTTTCTTCCTTAAGGGAGACAGAACCTCATTCGTTTGAGACTCTTGTTCAACAATTTCCCCTTCATCGCTCTCAATCTCGATGATTTCATGATCTACCATTGGGAGGGGTATGTGAAAAGGAAGGAGGCAGGATAACAAGAAAAGGACTTAGGCGTGGAGGGAAATTATGAAGCTTTACAAACTCAAGAACCTGGTATTTATAGCCGCCTGGGTGACGGTTTGCATTCCAGGCGCCTCGGGTTTCGTCAAAGCATTTATAATTTTACCTCGAGATAAAAACAATTCTACGGCGCTATCATTGCCCGTCACGTAATGTCAGAACCCGTCTTGAAAAACCAACCGTTTTCACTTAGTGCGCCACTAAGTGGAGAAGTTAAAGGGCCGGGTTAAAAATCCCATGCACGGTTTTTAAATTCGAAATAAACACGTCTCTTCGTTTTCTTCGAATTTGGGGGCTAGCTGACGAGGATTGACACCTGGGTCATTTCTAATAAACTTTTGGTTCAAGACAAGTTCGAACCAGACATGTACCTGGTGATGCGAACTCAAGCTATCTTGAGGGGCATCACTATGAGGTCGCAAGCTTTACGCGATCAGGTCACTGTTTTACACGGTCAGACCGTAAGCCTTGCGCGGTCAGAAGTCCGTAAGCCTTCCGCGGTCAGAAGTTCGTAGGCTATACGCGAACTACACATTCGGGATATTGCGCGGTCAGCCAATATCCCGCGGTCAGAACATCTGCCGATCAGGATACTTGGGATCCATCTATTCGGTTGCCCATACAATAGGATATTCTGAGTATCCCGAAGATTCCTACACATGGAGGATCAACCGTCAGGAGGTTAACACGTACAGTTATCCGTGAATAACACGTGTTTAACCTGCGTGGAGGTTAAGAGCAGTTCCAAAAAACCGCATCCAACCGTCCGTGCAACCGCATCCAACCGTCCATGCAACCGTTTGATGCAGTTTCCTCTACATGGCACCCTTTCAAACAGTATAAAAGGATGGCATGGAACATCAAAAAGGAGGGAGATGATCCGAAACATCAACCGAGGGATCGGAAGATCAAGAAACCCAAAATCATCTAAGTTAGCCAAGTCTACGGCCCACCTGATATAACATTTTAGTAAGCCTTCTTTGGCTTATCCTTGTACACTTTTACAGGGAAAATCCTCGCCTGTGAGGACTTTTCCCTCCATTTGTAAACCTTTTACCACACTTAGTGAAATCTCAACAGGACGTAGGGCTTTTACTCCCACCATCGAGGGCCCGAACCTGTCTAAACTCTCTGTGCTCCTGTTCACCATTGTTCAGCATACCTTCCCGAAGGGTCATCTTGAAAGGTCTCACAATTACAAATTTTGCATAAGTTCGGCTGAGGACTCCGAGTCCGAATCGTCGACAAGTACAATATGACCAATAAGAGTGTACGAATGACCAGTAATTATCCCAAAAAATGGGTGAACCACAGTTTCAATCCTTGAATGAGAGATTTGCATCTCGTCAAGGGCTTTTGCAAAGAGCAAGTCGAGGGAACTACCTCCATCGACCAGAGGGAGTCACCGTGGTCCCGATAGTCCTCTAGGACAATCTTTTTGGCTGAAGGTCAAGGATGTCTCCAACCAGCGGGGGTATTGAGGTTCTCCTGGGGAAGCTTCAACATTATTCACCTCTCGTCAAATAGACTTAAAATGATGCTTAGAAAAGTAGGACGAAGAACCACCAAAGATAACATTAACATGATTATTTGGCACCTGGTATGGCATGTCCTCATCTCCATTGACATCTTAATTCCCAGTGGGCTGTCCTTTTTCTGGTATTGTAGGCATAGGTGTTTTACCTTGGTAAAATTCCTCCATGCGCTTTAACCAGTTTTGACAATTCTTGAGGTCGTGACTTGGAACCTCATGCAACGAACACCACTTCTTGCTTCCTTGTGGGTAGTCTGCTTTTCTGTGTGGTTTCTATTGCGCCCATCAGAGGAAGTTTTAGTATTTTTGTATGGAATTTTGTTACCTTTGTCTTGTGGTCGCTTATCCATGTTCGCGACCTCTCAGGAATGGCTAACTCCATCCTTTTTTGACTTCTTGAACTTCCCACCTGTGGATGGCCTAGACTTCTTGTTCGAATTTTCTTTCCTTTCTGAGTCAACCAGGTTGTGGTGATAAATCACCCTTATGAACCATCCTATTCCATTCTAGTGCCTCAGCAGCATTAGAATAATGATCAGCCATGTCAAAGAGCTCTGACACTGATCTCAGCGGGTGGATGCTGAGGTCCTCTGTGAATCTTTGGTATCGAACACCATGTTTGAAGCCTCTGATCACCGAATTGTCAGAGATGTTGGGGATAGTATTTCTTACCCCCACAAATCTCTTCACAAACTATCAGAGGGTCTCGTTTGAGGTTTGCATAAACGATGGAGATCATCTTCCTTGCCAGGTTTCTCATAGCAATATTGGAAATTGCTAAGGATAGCATCACATAGCATTTTCCAATTACAAATGGATCCTTCTGGCTGGTTGAAAAGCCAGGTCCGGCCAAGCCTTCAAGGACCATTGACAAATAATTCGCAATTACTTTGTCATTTCCGCCTGCCGCCGGGATAGCAGTGACTTAAATATGGAGGAATTCAGATGGATTCTGCATCCATTGAATCGCTCGATCATGCCTGGCTTGAATTTCTCAAGCCAGACCACTGCTCTTAATTTTGGCGAACAAGCTTTGCAACCAACATATGTAGTATGCGGTTGTCGATTATCCTGACTATCCTCCTGGTCGCGGGAAAGCTTGGTACGTAGGTGGAACACCACGGTGTGATCCCAAACATGAGTGTACTGGCTCACGGTCGCGATCACAGGAATGGCCAATTCTTCGGATCTCATCTTGACCATGTCGAGTTGGTGTGACTCGAGCACAATCGTGTCTTCTCTGGATATGTTGAGCACCATCTTGTTCCTGAGAGTTGGTTACTGAACATGATGAGGCAATCAAAGTTACATCTGATCCAACTCCGTCAAAATTTTTTGCAAGATCTCTTGCAAATGTTACCCCATCGTCATTAGTAAAACCGGCAGGAGGGTTATGGAGAGCTTCTGCGATCACGTGAATGCGCTCCTGAGTGCTTCTTCTAGGAGCCAGAGGAGTTTTTACCAGCATCGCCTCAACTGCCGGGGAATACTACAGATATGTGACAGGTGCTTGGCCGAAGTTCGCAATGTCATGGCAAAGTTACACACGGCACAAGGTTTCCTCTGGGGTCTTACGAACCTCATCCTCTCGACGCACACGAGCTTCATCCTCCAACTATTTAGAGTCTTCTTCCTCCCTGGCAAGCTATTGCTCAGGAGTCTCCTCAAAAAGTCTTGCAACTTCTCGTGGAGCTGAGACCATAGACGGGGAGAACATCTCCTCTTTTTCTAAGTCACACTAGAAGTCAAAGAGGGAATTCAAATTGTCTGGAGTAGGCTCTTCCAGACAAAATGAACGATGATCACTGGGATCATCCATAGTTGACGTGGATGCATCAGGATCCTCATTGTCCTCATTGATCAAAGCAATGGGTTGTGCTACATACTTGCCTTCGGATGTGGTAGTGCTCACATATGGCAAATGAACCGCTTTCTCAGGTTCTTGGTCGATGGTCATGACCAAAGCCAGAGAAGAAATCTCCTCGGCACAGGGCTCAAGAGTGACATCGATCTCTTCCACAGGAACATCGTCTTCATCCATGACATCGACGTAGTCAGCAAGATCAAAGTTGTTCTTGGAGTTGTATGCACAAGGCAAAGGATCCACAAATACAACTAACTCTGGTGAAGAAGCAAAATACCTTGTTGGATCCCCACGGTCGGCGTTAGCTGTTGACAATTGGGACAATATCCCAAGCCGAACTTACAAAAATTTATTTTGTTGAACAGGGAAGTATTATCTAACAATCACCAAAGAGAAAATAGTGTGAATATGGACACGTGAACACGCTGTGTTTATACAGGTTCGGGCCTTCGTAATTTGAGCAATAGCCCTACTCCTGTTATATTCTCACTATAAGAATAATGGAATGACAAGGTCTGTATTGTTGATTCTAATCCCCTAGTCTTGTCTTAGACTTCATGGATCGATACCCTTTCTTCAAGCCCTAAACTCCTTTTTATACTTGCTGAACAGGACGTCAGTTGCTTGACTGAAGGGACTCTTTGGCGATTAGCACACAACGGTTGTAAGCAGTTGCTGTCCGCCGATTAGAAGGTGCAGTTATGGGTAACTGCACATTCATCCTTATCTTATTGACGGTTTATGGATAATTGCATGATTATCCTTATCCTATCAATAAAGAGAATACTATCCTTGGAATATTGGCCGAAGCGAGGTTAGGATGCAACCGTACAACTCTTAGACCGTGATCGGTAAGACTCGACCAGACCGTCTTGATTCAAAAGTTCTTCTAGTTCTAATAACTCTTTTATTCTATGGTCACGCACAGACTGTGCTGACCACGTATTTGGTATTATCATCTCTCCGCGACCTATGTGACTACAAATGATTGTGACCACGGAGGTCTGTGGCCACAATCTATAAACACCACATGTAATAATCAGCCGTGATGGGCCTTTGTATTTAATTGACAAGAAAAGCCAGATTATTTCCAAAATGTCTTGGACTATCCCATTATCCCTTTCTGTGATCTCCTGCGATTATGGAAAGGCATAAACGAATAACTTGGTTCTCTTTCTATGGTTTCCTACGACCTCTAAAGGCATAGGCAAATAACTCAGATTTCTCTCTGTGGTCTCCAGCGATCACAGAAAGGCATAGACAAAGGACTTGAGTAATAATCCTCATCAGTGACCATATTGGGACTAAAGTCTATTTTGCATCCATTGCTCATCCACAGAGTAATGGTGAGTAGAACATGCCAATGGGCAGATAATACAAGAGGTTAAGAAACATGTTTTCGACCACCTTAAGTTACGCTCGGGGGCTTGGGTAGAAGAACTCTACTTTGTTATATGGGCATTACTCACTACATCTAGTAAAGCCACAGGCGAAATGCCTTTCCAACTGGTTTATGGTGCGGAAGCTATGTTGCCGATTGAAATCAAAATTGGTTCTGCTCGCGTAGATCACTTAGATATCATAATTCGAAGTAAAAAAACGTGAAGATGAGATTATTTTTCTTGAAGAAAAATGTGATCGAGCATTGATCCGTTCAGCGGCATATTTATAAGCTCTACATAAATATCATAGTAAAAGGGTGTGACCACATACGCTAAATGTGGGGACTTTGTTTTAAGAATAATTTAAAACCAATCTGGTCACAATAAATTCTCTCCTCAGTGGGAAGGCCCTACACTGTGGTCTCTATACCGCGACTAGGATCGGCTCCGTTGGCTATCCAAGATGGAAGAATATTATGAAATGCCTGGAACATAGATGAGCTATGTAAATTTCATGTGTAATTTCTTTTCCATTCCCATTATAAATTTCCTATTAATAAGTACATTCCTTACTCTATGTTATGGTTGCATTCCTTTTATTAGTTTTACTGGGTCATGCCCGAGGGCTGGTCGCGATAAGTGCTTTAGTGTAATGTATAAGTGGATTCGCTGGCCAAGCTCATGGTCGCATCTAGTTAAGACATCTCTTTCTAAGCCAGTCCTTACCGCATAAGGGACTTACTAGTATGTTCTGATCATCCGAGTGGCTATCAGTTAGCAAAAAACTTACGCATTTGTACTAAGTGAGTTATCATTGTGACCTCATGATCGCATCTAGCTAAGACTTCTCTTTCTAAGCCGGTTCTTACCGCATATGGGATTTACTAGCGTGTTCTGATCATTCAAGACGTGGTCTTCTTAGTCCAAATAAATTATCCTCTGATCACTGTACTATGTCTCCGGTATCACTGGTCGCAGCAGGGGGTTAGGGGAATATAACTATAGCATTTGGTCAGAAAACTAAGTACTTTGACATTTAATTATCCATTTTTTTCTACTAATCATTCACAATGTATTACTAAGTAATAAAACAAAGACTCAAATAACAAGGTAAATGTTTCCATGTCATTTCCATTCCATTGTTACAAAAATTACAATGAGAGGAGATACATCAAGAAAGGCCGAGGTCGCACAATAGTTTCCGTATCAAAGGCCTTACCTCGGCCATGATCGTGCTTAACTGGTCTTGGTTGTCAAATCTCGCATCTTCCACCACTAGATTCAAATCTAAATTAGGACCGTGCCGAAGCCTAAGTTTGCAGTGGATGGCAGGGGATATGGTTGCGACAACGCTCTTCAGTGCCTCTTTGTGCCTCCTTGCAATTTCAGGGATACTACCGACCAGAAGATCAACTTGAGCTGCGACCAACTTGCAGGACTCACCAAGGGAAGAATCATCCTTCTTAGGATTGATAATGTCCACCTCTCATGAGTTCGTGGCCTCCCGCAGCTTTGTGAAGGTATCTTTTTCTACGAGACCGCAGCTCTTGATGATTTCTTCCAAGGCCGCCTTTTCATTAAGGGTGAGCTTGGCGGTCTCTTTGGCCTTCTCTTTCACCATCGAGAAAGGGCAGATGATATTTTGAAGTTTATCGAGATCATTTCCACGCTCACTAAACTTCTGTTCGAAGTGATTTTTCTCCTCAGCCAGCTTGCTGTTCTCCTCTCTTTGCTCTGAGAAGAGGAAGAAACAAACTCGATTGAGTTCATAAAATTCATAAAGTTCATAAAGGCAATGAAATTTTCTACTCAAACGAACTTACCATTAACCCTGGTCTGTAGTTAGTTGCAAACCATTTGAAGGCGCTCAAGTTTTCCTTGGACGGAGTCAGATAGCATTGCAATCTGCTCCAACATCGCAGTTTTCTCCTCAGCGTCCTTCAGTTTGGCCTCAAACACCAGAGTTTCGGCAAGCCTTTCACTGCATACCTTCTGGGCTTCAGCCAATTTCTTTTCCAAAGACGAACGCTCAATGGTCACAACCTCCTTGTTGTTGCACTCATTGGCGACCTCCTCTAGTAAAGCAGAGTTTTCCCTGTGATAACAAAAATTATTATTGTAGTTCATAAGGGACTGAGTGTAAAGCAAGGTACTTACTACTTTAACTCATCACACTCAGCTTGTGCAACCTTGAACTGCTCCACTAGCAGGCCAAACGTGGCCACGTTGCGAGCAGTGCTCTAAATAGAACAAAAGAAGCAGTGTTTTGAGAAAATCCTCGAAGAAACACATGAAGTTGTAAGGTAAAGATTCTTTTTTTATCTCCAAAACTCCTCAAGGTACCTTCAGGGAGGTCTCCGAGTTCAGCTAATTGGCTAGTAGAGGCCAAATTGTCCCGCGCCTGCCCAAATTTATCGAAAAATTGGAATTGAAGATTCAAGACTGGGGCAGGATACTGAACTTTGATGGGTTGGACCACCATTTTGTTGTGTCCTCTCTTATCCTTGTTCTCCCACACAGGAGGGAGGCACAGTTTCTTCGACCAGAGAGGGAGCAATGTGCTTGCCTGGTCATTCATCCCCATGGTCATGGTCGCATCTGCGAACTCAGCTTCTTCATCATTGGCGGGTTCACTTGATTGCATATCTTGAACCACCTCGCCAATGATGGTCGCAGGATCCTCTTCGACATCCTATGGAGGTGCAACTTCAGTCAAACTGGTAGCAGTGGACTCTTCAGCAGCCACTGGTTCTGCTACCGCCTCATTTGTGGTAGGAACTTCCACCATAATAGTCTCCACCACCTCTTCGGGTGCGGCAACAGATGGTTCAACTGCGACCATTGGAGCAGGCGTTGTAGTGGTCAGAGGAGCCCTGCATATTCAGTTCTTAGATTGGTAAATAATTTCTAACTGCGTATCGAGACTCGGTTAAGACAAATGATTACCTGATACTGAGTCCCAAGAGGCTTTGGGAACTCAAAGCTTCTCCTCTTGGAGACAAGAGTGAAGAAAGTGCCATGGGAGAAGACTCATCAGAGCCACTTATGATCTCCACCTCATGGAGAACAAAGAAGTTCCCTATTCCTCTTCCACGTCGCTCCGCTCTCCCTATACGACCATGAGATGATTTCTAGTCATGTTTGGTAAAGTGTGAGGGGTGAGAACTTTTACCGTAACAACCCACATGGTCGCGACTAGAGGGTCAGTTGTGGTCATGACCGCAGTAGGGCTTGGTTGCCTCACCACTGCGGTCACCCCCGCAGTTGCAGGAATTTCCATGGCCACGACAATAGTCATAGCCGAGGGGATACTTGGCGCCACAGTTGACATTAGTACAGAAAAACTTTCTTCTATCGGTAAAAAAAACCCTTCTACTATCGGTTTTCGTACCGATAGAGATAGACACGATAGAACAAGACAGAACATTTTCCATCGGTAAATAACTGACAGAAGAAATTAACAATTCTATCGGCATATTAGGAGTGTACCGATAGAAAACCCGTCGTAGTCTGACGATTAACGGTGGGAAAAGTACCACTATTCTAACGGTTAATTACATGATTACCGATAGGAAAATATTACTATTCTATCGGCACCTTATGATTGTACCGATAGAAAACCCGTCGTCGTCTGACGTTTAGCGTTGGGAAAAATACCCATATTCTAACGGTTAATTATAAGTTTACCGACAGAAAAAAGTGTATCACTCTCTCGGTTGGAAATGACATTATCGATAGAAAAAATCTTAGTACTCTCTCGGTTGTGTATGAGTTCACCGGCAGGAAAAATCACACTCTTCTAACGGTTAATTATACGTTTACCGATAGAAAAAACCACAGTAGTCTCTCGGTTGTGGATGAGTTCACCGGCAGGAAAAGTCACTCTATTCTGACGGTTAATTTCAAGTTTACCGATAGAAAAATGGGTAGTAGTCTCTCGATTGTTGATGAGTTTACCGATAGAAAAAACCACAGTAGTCTCTCGGTTGTGGATGAGTTCACCGGCAAGAAAAGTCACACTATTCTGACGGTTAATTTCAAGTTTACCGATAGAAAAAACTACAGTAGTCTCTCGGTTGTGGATGAGTTTACCGATAGAAAATTTGTAGTGGTCTGTCGGCTGTGAATGAATTTACCGATAGAACATTCACATATACAGTACATTATTTGCATTCACAATACAGTACATTCACATATACAGTACAGATGCAATACATTATAGATTGGATACACAATACAGTACAGATGCAAAGAAGGGTAAATTCACAGAACAGATTGACACATTAGACAGTTATTCACATTTATTCACATATATATGGACAAATACAAATTGCAATCCAATGTGGACATTTATTGACATATATATTTATTCACATGTATATAAACAGTCTATGCACAAAGTACACGAAAAAGAGAAAATTATCATGGCGGATGGTTGGGCACAACTTCCTCCATGACATATTGAGCCCAGATTTGTCGAAGATCTCTAATCTTTGCATTTTCGTATGAGTCTTTCGACATGGCGATCTGCAAGCATGTGTGAATACTTAGTAACTAACTTCCTAATTTAGAACGTGACACCCAATTTTCAAATTTGAGTTAGCTATCGATGCTTACCTGGGGGAATTGGGCAAAGTTTGTCTGCACTAGGTCGTACAAGTAGCGCAACACATAAAACCCGCATTCCCACGATTGCGACTGCTAATGGCACTGAGATAATTGCATATGCGAAGACATGTTAGCTATTGTTTCCATAAAATAATTAAGCATAAACAAAAAGTCTCGTGAGTACCTCATATTCTTTCCAAGCTAGTAGGGAGCCCTGCGGTGCGGCATGCCTCCCTCCAGCGGACGTATATTTATCAAAAGCCCTGCATTTCAGTTAGTATTGCCCGTTAATGTATTATCATTAGCTAGTGAGCTGAAAATTTAAATCAAACATATAAGTTACTTACGCCTCCATATTCCCCTTGACCACATATTCGATCGATAATCTGTCACGCATCGAATCGAGGTAGTACACCTCGTTCCTCGGCGGACAGATCACGATGAGGATCCAGTGGCCCCTGCATTGTACGTAAAAGAGGACCGCTAGCTCAAAGTATATCTCAAGTGTAACATACAAGATCAAGTTAAATGAGTACGAAATGCACTAACCTTTGGTGGTACGGCACCAAAATGAACTCCTTGTTCTGCTGCGCCATCAGCGCCTTGGATATGTACAGCTCAGCGTACGCGGCGTCGTGCTCTAGCATCGTGAGGCTTATTTTCTCTGGGTCGAGGAAACCCACCTTGTCACACGCAGCCTCCGATGCTAGCCTGTACATGCACCTGCATGCAAAGGACGACATTAGTATTGCACAGAAAGTTACTACATTTCAAATGAACTGCAACAATGCAGAGTTAGCAAACAGAGTTAGAAAACAGCAATACATAGCATCAGCAAACTCACAGGACTCCAGTCCGTATGATGGACATATCGAGCTCCCGCCAGTTGTAGAGGTCGAACAGATCCTCGTGTGCCACGGATATACTCCCGGGCTCACGGTGGAACTGCCCAGGCCTGTAGGGAACTAAGAAGTTCAGATTGCGCCGAGCTCGGTGTAGGTACCACTCGTGGAGGTCTCTGGTTGATCGATCCAATTTGGGCAAAGCTGCCTCCGACATGAGTGGGAACCCGTTCGTGAACCTCTCCGGCTGTCCCTGTCGCCCTTTTCCCTTGCCTTTGCCCTTGCCTTTTGCCTGGGACTGAGCGCGTACCTTCGAAGGCAAGGGCGAGGTGATGGCAGCTTTCTTCTGAGGTGAAGGTGTGGATGCGCTTGGTGGGGTCGAGGCCGTCTTTGATGTGTCCAGGGTCGCACGAGATCGGGCCTCATGCCCCAATCTGGGGGCGCAGTCCCCTGGTAGCCCAACGGCAGGTCACTTCAATTAATGAGCACGTATGTTAGATTATGCAAGTTGAGTGTACTGAGTAGGATGTAATCTAAAATGTGTAGGATTTACCGGTTGTATTACAAGACACTTCTTGGGCCACTATACGTAGGAGCCCACTGCCTCAGCAAGTGTCTGTAGTTCGTCTGTTGGGACTGGCAACGGAGAATCGTTGTATCCCGGCATGACCATGTCCACCTGTACCTTTGCGAAACCCAACCGCAGCGGTACACAGTGGACCCGGACATCCGGCCCAGACGGATATACGAAGCCGTGTCCAACCACTTCCTGCCCGGCGCCTACGTGATTCTGTAGGATGCAGCCCTCCAGCCCCTGCAAATTTGTAACAATTAAAATAGGTTAGCGAAACAACTCTAACAGAATGGGAGTGGCATCAACTTAAGTGCACAGATGAAGGCTTGCAGTACCTCAAGTAGATCCACTGGATCCGTGAGTACCTTCGAAGCGCAACTGCTTATCCGACCCCGCGGGGTACCGTCGTCCTGGGGATCCGCATCTGCACTCTTGGCCAGCAATGCTGCTCTCAACCGTGCAAACTCTTCCCTCATTTGTGCGACCTCGGACTGCACCTCAGACTGTACCTCAGCCCGTATCTCAGCCCGCATCTCCGCCCGTATCTCCTCCCGTACGTCAGCCCGTATCTTATCGGAGAGGTCAGCTTCCTGTTCCTTCTAGGAGCGGGCCTTCTTCCTCGGTGGAGCCGGATCTACGAAACCGGCCTTCCACGACACAATGGCTCCCACGGCCCGTGTCCGCCCGGGATGCTCCTTATTTCCTAGAGCCCGGTTGGGGATGTCATTCTCCCTCTGCGGGGTAAACAATCCCTCCGCTGCCTCCTTCTCAAAAGATATCTGTTACATTTAAAGGTACCTTGTGAGACAAATTGCCTTATATACACTTGTGCGCACACAGTTTACGAGGTTAGCCAACTTACCATTCGCCTCACAACGTCGGCGTCCCCAGGGGTTGCGAACTGCACAGACCCCGTGGACGACACGGACCCCCTCCCCCTCCACCATCGCTTGCACCTCTCATCCCGGATCTCGGAGAGCGGCAACTCAGGGGTGTCGATGACAGGATTTTGCTCGTCTTCCTTCTTCCACTGCTCCTCCTTCCCCGCATAGCCCCGGGATCCGAGCCGATGCAGGTGGTCGTTCCTCTGCTGGATCGCCCTATTCTGCTCGCTAAGGGCCTTGAACTCCTCAGTCCCCTTCTGCTTGGTGAATTCCTCCCATACCTCCTCCGATATGAAGGGGTACTTCTCGCAAGGAGATTTCCCCGCAGCGAGGAAGTTACTGACGAGCCAGCTCTTAAAGGTTTTCCAAGTTCCGTTCATGTCCTTCAAGCAGGCAGTCCTAGGTGTATCGTCGGGGATGTTCCACTTAGCCTGTTTCCGAAAAATGCATACAATTAATCACGAGTTAGTTAAACTTTAGTATAAGCCAAGAGAATGTGATTACGAAAGAGTTCAGCGATTTCAGTTAATTTAACCTTCACTTCCGCCCACAACCTATCCCTCTCATCCGCCGTCACGTCCTTCCAGCTCTGGACGGTGATCTTCACCCTTTCTTTCGCCAACAGCCCAACGTAGGCCGCATACCTCCCAGCATTCTTTCCAATCGGCCTCCCAAATTGGTTGAACTCACAAGAAAGATCCGTGCGTTTGGCCAAACGCCCCAACGTCGTCGCGCCTCGCCCCACCCTCTTGCGCTGGGATGTAGCAGCTGCATCTTCAGTAGTTACGATGGGGTTGGCCCTAGTCGAACCACTAGTACCATCCGATGAAGACGACGACATGTCTTCCCCTACAAAACCTTCAACAAACCATATATATGGCAATTAATTCGTCTTGGAGTTCCATAACTCAGCCCAGGACTGGAGACTAACTAGGGCGGCAAAAGGGAAAATAATACAAAAAGAAAGACATGCATAAATTACTTCCTGAACTCTTCAGAAATATTTTCTATCAGTAAACACATGAGCTGCCGATAGACCATAACCTCCACAGAAGACAATTTTTCTATCGGCAAACCCGTGAGATACTGATAGAACATAACAATGTTCTCTACATATGGAATTTTGTTGACAAGCCACCATTCACTATCATCACATAACATTCTCGATGATTTGCTATACTAATATTCATGGGCCAGCATTATTATTTCACACGTAAATATGCACACAAGCATCTAAGTGCCACTGTGCATAATCTTTAGCCTAGCCTGTATGTGAGTCATCAGGACTTCACATCTATTAGGTTGGGAAAAGTCATGTATAGGCATTTGAAACATATACATCGAAGACCCATCCACATTGCCATATATTCATGCGAAGTGAGTAAAAATTCCCAACCAAACTAGTACATTGCATGGCTCATGTCCTTCTAGATCCAAATTAAGTTTTACTACTTGTGCAGAAATATTTTCTATCAGTAAACACATGAGCTGCCGATAGAATATGTGTCAGAACACCTCCAACATATAATGTGCATTACATGGCAGTTGGATACAATTGATCACACATACAGCAGTATAGATAAGTTAAAGTCTCAAAACAGGTTCATTACAGCACTGGAACATATTATGTAAACCCTAATTTAAATCAACATTGCCTGCGGAATGTACATAAGCCAACACAATAGGGAACCCTAGTGTAATTGCAAAACTCAAACAATTAGTACGTGCAAAACACTAGGATCAAATAAAAAAGATGCTGGAAATAGAACGACGAATTAGGGTATTTACGGCGGCGATCAGTTCTGGTGATGGAGAGGCGGTGTAGAACGCAGTGGCGGCCGGCGAAGGACGAAAATAAGAACCGGTGGCAGTGGCGAACCAGTGTCCAGCCGGCGATCGTCGTGTGGGAGAGAGGAAGTGAGTGGTCATGGCGGAGGTTGTGGTTTTCTTCGCTCTCGAAGAGACGCAGTGCTCTAAGGTGGAACTGTTCGAGTGGAGGGAAACTAAAGGGCTGTGTACGAGTAATAAAGTAGTGGAGGAACTTTTCTATCGGTACGACAAAATGATACCGATAGAATTATGTACTTTTCTATCGGTACAACAAAATAGTACCGATAGAAAAAGTAAATTTCCCGGAAAAATATTTGAAGTAGTGGATGCCTTTTTCTATCTGTATAAACAATAAAATCCCGTGAGACCAATTTTCCCCAGAAAAATTTTTTAATTAAGTGCTTGAGATTATAGTATTGGGTGCCCTTTTTCTATCGGTAAAAACAACAAAATACCGTCAGAGTAATGAAAAGGTGCCTTTTTCTATCGGTATAAACAATAAAATCCTGTGAGACCAATTTTCCCGAGAAAATTTTTTTAATTAAGTGCTTGAGATTATAGTATTGGGTGCCCTTTTTCTATTGGTAAAAACAACAAAATACCGTCAGAGTAATGAAAAGGTACACACAATTTAACATCAAACAGACCGTGGTTGAAAGCTGCAGGATGATAAAGAAAGAGGGAAGATAGCCGGAAAATTGGAAAATTGACATAAAAAGAAATTGTTCATTCATTGTTGTTTTATCACTTACAAAAAAAAAAATAAAACCCAAAATGCTAGGTCAAGGGGTGGTCTTAGTCCTGGCTGCATGTAGAATAGAGTCAGTTAGACTTGCAGCCAGGACGCAGGACTCCTCTAGCGACAAGTTATCCCTATGATCAACTACTACCGCGTCGAGAAGGCCTGCGACCTCCCTCAGCTTCGCTATGGTATCCTTCATAGTCAAACCGCAGCCAGCGATGGTCATATCCGCGGCTTTCTTCTCCTCGCGAGGACGCCTCGTCCTCGCCCTAGCATTGTCACCATCCGTCTTCATGCGCTTAATGCGCTGGAAGAGATCGTCAAGGTCAAGCCGTAGCTGAGTGTGCTTGTCTGTAAGGAGCTTGTGCTCCTCCTGGAGGGCCCTCAGGTCGGCCTTCACTTTGGCAGTGTCTTCCACGGCTACCATTCCCTGTGCAAATCAACAGGTCAAGAATGAACTGAACATGGATTAACAATACAGGGGTAAACCGAGGAGATTTAGAGTTCTTACCGGGGAGGGTGTGGCTGACGATCCCATGGAGGTTGCCATTGTGAAAGAGAAGATGAGGAGTCGAACCGTTCGAGAATTAGAAAAACAACAAAATACCGCGACGCATGGCGAGGTACTTATAGAGTTTCCAAGGCGACGCATGGCGACACGGTTGAGAATTCGAAGCGGCAGAGTATTCTTCTATCGGTAAAAACAGGAAAAAACCGTCAGACAACAAATACCGTGAGACTAACGAATTTATTCTAACGGTAAAATAGAACAATACCGATAGAAAACGTTTTGAAGTGCCTGAGAGAAGTGTGAAAGTAGCGGATGTCCTTTTCTATCGATATAAATAACAAAATACCGTCAGAAAAAAGGGATTTTTGCAGAACTTAATTTGAAGAAGCAAGAGGCTGCGATGAGATTTTTGCAAGTGCTATTTGAAGGGAAGAATTAAGTATTTACAGGATAAAGGTACTGTTCATGTTAGAACTCATGCTGTGGAGTAAAATTGAGATGTATTAATTCTGTGAACTAGCTTAGCATTAAGTTCTAAAGAAAAATGTACTGCCTGATGTATTAATGATAAGTTCCTCACCTTGCTGCAGAACTTGTGGGCTATTTGCTTGGCATTTATCCCTGAAATAGAAATTAATCATCAATGGTTCTGAACCCATAATCCTTCTTCGTGGTCATCTCGCAGATACGTTGCTTCGTCGATATCTTCAGTACGGATAGATTGAATGTCCTCTAAAAATGGAGGTATTTCATCGAATTGGTTATACTCCTCTTCGTCGACAACATCTTCGACCCCAACAATACGTCTCTTGCTGTGGAGGACAACATGCAAGTTTGGATTGGCCGGGTCAACGATGTAGAATACCTGTGTGGCTTGCTTTACAAATATGAATGGATCGTCTTGGTGGCCGACTCTACCAAGATCGACGAGAGTAAACCCGTAACTGTCAACTTGAACACCTCGAGGGATTTCGACCCATTGGCATCGAAACAGGGGAATCTTAAGTAATCCGTAATCGAGCTCCCATATTTCGTCAATAGCACCGTAATATGAGTTCAGCGCCCTTACTGACCTGGCATCCTCGGAAATAGCAAACAGTGTCACTCCGCTACATTGCGTGCTACTCTTGGCGTCTTGAGCTCTTATGTAAAATGAATACCCATTGATGTCATACCCCTGCCAAGTCCCTACAGTGAATCTTGGGCCTCTAGCCAACCATGTCACAGTTTCACTTACGGAGCCCTCGGCAGCTCGCGTGACTCTTTCTTGGATCCACTCAGCAAATTTCCTGTTATGTTATCTGCTAACCCAAACAACTGACTTCGAAGGATTCTGTGACCGTAACATTACCTTGTGCTCGTGTATCTATGGCTCGACCTCCGTCATGTGTTGTAAGACTCAAAAATGTGATTTTGCGTACACATCACGAGCGGGGACAATAGCTTTGAATCCAATCGTTCCGATTCCCTGAAGCCTACCCTCGTGTCGGGAGGAACGCCAATTGGGTCAACCCCGGCCATATAATCTGTGCAAAATTCAATCACCTCCTCGGCGGCATAACCTTCCATGATACTCCCCTCGGGTCGACAACGAGTCCTTACGTATCCCTTCAATACACCCATAAATCTCTCAAATGGATACATGTAGCGCAGGCACACGAGTCCACAAAACTTAATTTCTCTGATAAGGTGAACAATCAGATGGACCATAACATCAAAAAAGGATGGAGGGAAATACATCTCGAGCTGACAAAGAGTTGTAACCACGTCGCGTTGCAAAGCGTCCAGTCCATCGGGATCAATTACCTACGAGGACACAGTTGCGCCAAATATTCATATCAGAAAAATCTTCTAATTAAGCTCCACAAATGGAGGTAATGAACTTATAGTACGAGTGTACGTACTTACCTTGCAAGATATTGCGTTGAAGAAATAACATAGGTTTGTGATTGTCTCTCTGACTTTAACTGGGAGAATGCCTCTGATAGCAATGGGAAGCATCTGTGACATCAAGACATGACAGTCGTGGGACTTCATGCCAACCAGTCTTAGGTCCTTCATAGACACAAGTTTTTTCAAGTTCGCGGAGTACCCACATGGAACTTTAACACCGTGCAGGCACCGACAGAGTTCTGTTTTTTCGCTCTTGGACAACGTATAGCAGGCCGGGGGGAGGTATGTACGCTTTCCATTCTCTAAAGGTGCAAGCTCAGTCCTTATCCCCATTTCCACCATGTCACGACGAGCTTTCACACCATCCTTTGTCTTTCCCGGAATGTTCAACAACAAACCAATCAAACTGTCACAGACATTTTTCTCTACATCCATGACGTCAATGCAATGTCGAACTTGTAAGTGCTCCCAGTACGGTAGATCCCAGAGAATCGATCTCTTCTTCCAAACATTTTTTCCTCGAGGTTTAGAATGCTTACCGAACTCAACTTTGATGTCGTTCACGCGCGAGTAAATCTCCTTACCGGTCAGAAACACTGGAGCTGATCCCTTCTCAGGCTTCCCGTTAAATGATTTCCTCTTCTTACGGTACGTGTAATGCACCGGAAGAAACCTGTGGTGACCCATGTACACTGTTTTCCGGCAGTTTCGCAGCCACATGCTCTCAGTTTCATCTAGGCAAATAGGGCAAGCCTTGGCTCCTTTCGTACTATACCCCGACAAATTGCCGTAGGCCGGAAAATCATTTATGGTGCAAAATATCAGGGCCCGCAAGATGAAATTCTCTTTCTTGTATGCATCCCACACCTGTACACCCTCGCTCCACAATTTCTGTAAGTCCTCGATTAAAGGCGCTAGAAACACGTCAATATCATTTCCGGGTTGTCTGGGTCCTGAGATTAGTAACGCCATCATGATGTACTTGCGCTTCATGCATAACCAAGGAAGAAGATTGTAGATGCATAAAAGAACCGGCCAAGTGCTGTGTCGGCTGCTCATATTACCATGTGGGTTCATACCATCTGTACTCAGCCCGAACCTTACATTCCTAAGTTCGCCGCCGAACTCAGCAAATGTTCTGTTGATGTTTCTCCATTGAATAGAATCAGCTGGGTGTCTCAGTTTTCCGTCTTGTTTCTGGGCTTCAGCATGCCAACGCAAGTGCTTCGCGACTTTCGGATTTGCAAACAGCCACTTCAATCTAGGTATCACAGGCAAGTACCACACAGTTTTTGCCAGGCGTCCTTTCCTTACCTCGTGACGTTCACTGTCAATCCGGTCCCTACGCGTATACCTCGATGCGCCGCATCTTGGACAAACATGCAAACTGGAGTACTCGTTACGGTACAACACACAATCATTTGGGCATGCGTGTATTCTTTCGATTTCCATTCCCAACGGACACAACAGTTTTTTCGCTTGGTAAGTAGATCTTGGCAACTCATTTCCCTCTGGAAGCATGTCCGCTAGAAGATCTAATAGTGCCGTGAAACTCTTATCACTCCAACCGTTTCCTGCCTTCAAGTTATATAATCTCAGCACAGAAGACAGTTTTGTAAATGTTGCACATCCAGGGAACAGAGGCTTCTCAGAGTCCGCAATCAGTTTCTCAAATTCACAGAAGTCATTTTCGTTGTAATCTTCCTCTACATCACGTAACATCTCATCTAGATTGTCATCATCATCATCTACGTGCGCATCGGAATGAACATTACCAAAATTGGGATGATCATCGATATTATTGCAATCCACATCCGAGTCGTGCTGATTGGTAGTAGTGGTGCTTGTTTCCTCAAGATCTTCGCCATGCCATATCCAACGGGTGTATCGCGCGTTAAAACCACGACGAATCAAATGACTCTTAATTTGATCAGAGTTGCTAAACCTCTTCAAGTTCATACAATCTGTACAAGGACAGAGCATATTTTTCTCTCCCTTCCTCTCCTTTTGTTACTCAGCAAATTTAATAAACTCATTCACACCATCCAAATATTCAAGAGTAGTACGTTTTATTCCATACATCCAATATTTCCTGTCCATCTACAATTAACAAAATTTAACGAGTAAGCCATGCATGAAACCTGCCCGATTAAGTTATGTATATGTACATGTACAGCCTCTTACAACAGATACATGTGTTGAACCCTAGCCTGACGAAATTAACACTAATTAACCTAGCTAACTACACAATACAAGCTAGTTAGCTCCTAAAACATGACGCATTTCCAGCTACCAAGCTCCCAAGCTTAGAGCTACAAACTTGGAACTACACAATACAGCTAGCTTGCAAGTAGAGAGGAAGGGAGATCTAGAGGGAAAGAGAGATAAGTGTCGACGATTAAGCGTACCTTAAAGAGAGGGGCGCAATCAACTTCCCTCCAGCCTGCGCTGATCACCCTAGCAGTGTAGCTGGAACTTGCGTCACAAACAGAGGGACACAGAGTGCAACAGAACAAATTAAAGAGCAGCTCAGCAATGGTCGAGTGGGATTTTCCTTATAATGGACATTTTTCTAACGGTAAATACATGAAATAACCGTCAGACTAACTTAGGTAATTTGCCGCTCACATATTCTATCGATAAAAACACACACATACTGTTAGAGAATGTGCATTACCGAGCAAGTACAGGACTTCTTCTTTTGGTAAATATGTGTATTGACCGTTAGATCATGCATGACACAGCACGCACATGAGTTTTTCTATCGGTAGATATGTGTACGAACCGTTATATGATGCATGACACACGAGCAAGAGTTTTTCTATCGGTAAATATGTGTATTTACCGTTAGAATATGCATGACTGAGAAAATATATGTGTTTTCCTATCGGTAAATATGTGTACTTACCGTTAGAGGAGGTACTGGTACCAAACTGGGACAAACATGCACATGCCATTTCTCACATTCAAGGAATCATATCAATGTAACATCAAACAGATCTTACATCAAACAGATCTTAACTAGAAGATAAAGCAATATATTTCAAGAAATGCTAATTTGTGGATTAACTAGGAGACACAAAAATACTTTTCTTAGGTACTTGGGACTTCATCTTGCCAAAGAAATTACACATGCCAGTTCACAAATTCAGGTACAAACATACACATGCCAGTTCACCAATACAAATTCAGGTACAAACATACACATGCCAGTTCACAAATTCAAGTGCATGTCTGAAACAGCAGTACAAATACACACCTACCTACCAATACAATTAAATACACAAATACTCCCTACACATTCAAGTTCATGTCCCAATTAGCAATACATGATACACAAATATACAACAATATACAAATACAACAATTCACACATTAGATGTATATTAGAAAAGCCACGTCTGAAATTAACAACAGATCACGACGAGGACCCAGTGGCCCATACATGCATTTTACATAAAAGGGAACCTTTGCAGGTTGCCACAATGCAACTACCGACTACAAGTTAGACCTGATACATCACAAATCCATTCATCCAAAACAGCAAATGTCTGAACCACATTGGACTTAACCATAGGAGTTCAGTTCGAAGACGCCCGAGGAGCTGGAACTGCCGTCGACATACATTTGTACGTATTGGTGATTTCCTCGGACTCAAACTCGATCAACTCAACTCAACTCAACTCAACTCCATTAACAAAAAGAACCTACCTTCCAAGATGTTGTTCTGTGTAGTGATGGTGTAGAATGGCTGTGCAAATAACAACAATTCTTCTTCTCCAAGCAGGTAAGCATCTGGCCACAAGCTGGTGCATGCAAAAAAATGTAAGATGCTTTCTATAGGTCCTGATTTGAGAAACATGCCGGGCTTAAGCATCTTCTCGACCGAGCCAACCAAGATCTCGCCCTTCACGTCCTTCCAGCTCTCGATAGTGATCTTCACCATTTCTTTCACCAACAAGCCAACGTAGGCAGCGTACTGCGATGAAGAACTGTGAAATACGTTGCCCCTCACGAGCATCATCCAAGGACCTGAACAGATCATAATCATATTGAAAAGAAGACACATCAAAATGAAGGATACAAAAAAAGCAGAATTATTGCCATAATCGGATTAGAATAATCTAACAATATTGCAGAAATTTTACGTACCTTCCTTGGGATGCCGACGTCTAGAGGGCGTCGATGGAGGTGCGGAGGTGCAGCGGTCCCCTGTAGAGGTGCGCCGGCCGTCCATGGAGCTTACGGGTTAGGACTACGAGCCCCAGATGAACTGTGAGAATGAAAGAGACATACCCGTGTATTTATACAAATATATATTTTCTATCGGTACGAAAACAGAATACCGTTAGTAATAAAAACATCTGTAGAAGGCGAATGGTTCTATCGGCACAATAAATATTACCGATAGGATTTTTTGTACATACTCTATCGGTGTGTACGTACATTGCCGATAGAATATTACTAGTTGTAGAAGGCCAACAGTTCTAAGATATTTTTTGCAATATTCTACCGGTATAAACATTCATTACCGATAGAATAAAACTATTTGAAGACGAACAGTTCTAAGCAATTTTCTATATATTCTAACGGTAAAAGAATCCATTACCGATAGAATAAAAATATTTGTAGAAGGCCAACTATTCTATCGGCGCACTACATATTGCCGATAGGAATTTTTAATATACTCTGTCGGTATATTCATACAGTACCGATAGAATAAGTCTAGTTGTAGAAGTCGACCAATCCTATCGGCACACAACATTCTCCTGTCAGTACTTATGTATCTCTTCTAACGGCAAATATGTTCATCACCGCTAGAGTAAATCATACTATTTATTCTATCGGTAAGTTTCTTACAAACTGATAGGAAAAATACACCCATCGCCCTTTCATGACCGCGAGGCACATTTTCTATCGGTTTTCAACTAAATCGCTAATAACCGATAGAAGATAGGGGTTAGTAGACTGCATTTCTGTACTAGTGTGATGTCATGGTCGCCATAGTAGTCACCACCACTTTTGCAGGAATGGTGATGGGCTGAATTTGTAAGGCCCTACTCTTGGCCAAACCTTTGGCACAGGACAGGCCTTCTTGAGTTTCTTCGATGTAGAACCACTCAAGGGTCCTACTTCATCGCCGGTTCACCTTTTCTAGGCCTCCTGAAGCTCGAATATCTACCCAAATCAAGATGAACTACTTTGGTGACTTATGTTCAAAATTAAACATGTACAGGTTTTTCGAAAAAGAAATACCCTTCAACACCCCTGTGCAAAGTCGTTGGTGTTGCCAACGATGCTCTACAGCCTTGGTGCATTGATATCGCTTTCTATGGCCACGTTATAGGCCTTCAAGAGATAATTTTTCCTCATATCAACCTCAGAAGCACACAACACTGTTGAAAAGAAAATACAGTCGAAATTAGCTAACAGAAATCAATTCAAGTGAATGAGAACAGATTGAAAAGGATGTACCAATCAGCAAGACGTTGCAATTACTCGGATGATAATCCCTGGTGTTGTCTTTCATAGCCCTAAACTCCCAGGCAGGATGTTCCCTTTTCTTCAATGGGCTGATCCAGTTCTTCCCAAGTCTCGGATCACGTCGCGAGTGGTCAAGCCTTCATTTACCAGGTATCGAATTACTTGGGCTTGCCTCTTCTGCTCGACGTTGAGGGGAGGAGCAATATCCTTCTCCCCGCTCTTCTCTGGTCGACAATTCTCGAACCAGAGATGGCTCTCTTCAGGAGCCAAGCAGTAGAACCACCGTTGATACCATCCATGGATGGAATCGTGGAAGGGAAAATTCGGGTAGTCCTTCTTCTCCCGCAGTCAGAAGTAGACGCACCCAGGAGAACTGGAGCTTTTCGACCATGCCCAGAAATAGAACTGGCCGAAGAGAGGTATGTTGGGCAAAACCCCAACATATGCCTCGCACATTTGCTGAAAATCAGCAAGAATCAAAACAGAGTTGGGGTTGAGATTTACGAACTCCTAATCATAATGTGCAAGGATGCTCAGGAAGAATTCGCTATCCGGGAGGCGAAACCCGCAGTGTGAAAAATCTTTGAAGACCACCAACTCGCCCGGTTGCACAACTAGGGTTTCTTCCTCGTCTCCGGCAAGCCACCACGAGATCAGCCACCTTGAGGAGAGGTATGCCTCCTTTTCCAAGGCCAACAGATTCTCAACCGTGCGATGGTGAGAACGGGTCCAGACTGCCATTGAGACGAGAATAAAAAAGAAAGGAAAAGCTTGAAGGTGAAAAGCTTAGAACTTGGAGACTCTAAGAAAAACTTGGAGATTAAAGAAACTTGAAAGTGGAAAATGTTAAGTCTCAAGTGAGGGTTTCTTGAGTTTTAACCGTGGGTTATATTCAATAAAAAATGACTTCTCAACTACGACAGAAATACTCATTAAATGCCTGGCATGATGGGTCTAACAAGCGCACTCAAAGGCTTTCTTGGGTCCTAAAAGTCACTTTTTTGAGAAGCTGAAATGACACTTTGGTTAAAATAACCTTTTTGTTTCACATTCGGGGGCTAGCTGATGAGGATTATTTCCCCAATTATTTGCTTATGCCTTTCCGTGATCACAGGAGACCATAGAGAGAGAGCCAAGTTATTTGTTTATGTCTTTCCATGGTCGTAAGAGACCACGGAGAGAGATCATGGGATAGTCCAAGATATTCTAGGCATAACCCATCTCATCTTGTCAACTAGACACAAAGGCCCATCACGGATGACTATTACCCATGGTTTTGATAGGTTGTGGTCATGAACCTCTGTGGTCACAATGTCAATTGTCATAGGGTCTGTGATTTCACATATTACACTGACCACGATCATTCTGGTCGCGGAGATATGATAATCCCCAATAGGAGAGTTATTAAAACTGGAAGTGCCTTCGAATCAAGAAGGTTTGGTTGAGACTTATCTTACCGACCATGATCTAAGAGTTATACGGTTGTACCGTAACCGCACTCTGGCCAATATTCCCAGGATAATATACAACTCTCTTCACTAACAAGATAAGGTTGATTGTGTGTTGCCCATGGCTGTGCAGTTATCCATAAACCATCACAAGATAAAGATGAGTGTGTAGTTACTCCTAACCACACATCATAACCAGCAAGCAGCAACCACTGACAACTACTGGAAACCACAGGCAACTGCCAAGTGTCTCTCTGATGAAGCAACCAAAGGGCTAAGAGAGACAAAGGATAGATGAATCGATTGAGAGAAAATACACAAACAGAGATTGTAAAACTTGAATACATTCTCTTTGTAATCCATTATTCTAATAGTGAAAATCTAACAGGAGTAGGCTATTACTCAGTCTACAAGGGCCCAAACTTGTATAAACACAGCGCATCTTTGGTTTCAAATTTACAATAATTCTCTTTGGTGATCGTAGACATTGTCTCCCTGCTAAACAAAAAAAATTTTGCACGTTCGGCTTGGGACATTGTTCCAATCGTCGACACGACCCACTGGGGGGAAGCAATGATGAATCGTCAACCAGCTAGTGAAGGTAAGTTATACGAAACAACGCGATTGCTTACAGGGGCTCGGGAAACCGACAAAACTGCCTAGTTGTAAGTGTACTGAAGTAAACATCTTTGGTTGTGTCTCCTCTAGCCGCGGCAGAATGACCTAGTTCAAAACATTCTGGCTAAGAGCACAAATAAGTTGAAGAATAAAATTAAAAAATAGACAAAAAAATAACAATAAAATTTTTTAAGTTTTTCTCTCTAAATAGGGCAATCTAGAAAACTTAGTACAAATTGTGATATTGTGATTGCTTGATTTAGCGATTATTTATTCTAAGTCTTTTATGAAAGAAGTTGTCAGAATTAATTTAGTTGATTAAGCCCTCTCTTTTCAAAGGATGAGATATAATGAGCCGGATGCTTGCATTTGAAAATTTTAAAAGTGCTTAGATCAATTGTTTCATACGCTTTTATGTCATGTGAATTGCCAAAAATTGGTTTATTGAAAATATGATTAACCTAGGCATGCCAAATTTGATAACTTTTGAAAATTTCACTCTCATCCTTTGCTTGAGGACAAGCAAGATGCTAGCTTAGGGAGATTTCATAAGTGCTTAACTGGTACGAATTTCACTCTAAGTTTGCGTCTCAATATGTGTTGAAAATTCTTTCAATGTGACATTTTATGTGACTTTTTGTATCATTTTTACAATTCGCTATCATGGTTGTATTCATTATGTTCCAGGGATCATGTCTACAAAATTTGGGAGCGTTTCGAGCTCATTTGGACAAGATACAGTGAAACACACAAAAACCGAACGAAAAAGGGGCCACGGGGGGCCAAACCCTAGCCTAGCCGAGAGTGCCATGGGCTAGGGCACGGCCCATGCTCGGCTGTGCGCATGGCCCATGCCAGGGTCCGTACTCAGCTTGGTTCCAGCTATTTTGGGGTTGTTTTATCTCCGTCTCGTACGATTCGCATGTGTTCGAATTCGAGTTCCGTCGCCTGCATGTTAAGAGTTTTATTTGGTCACGTTATCTTATTATACTATAAATAGAGAAACTTTTGGATTAATTAGGTGTGCTTTTTTAATGTTTTTTCAAAGTTGATTTAAGTTTAGAAGTTAGGTTTAGATGAGCCCCCTTCTGTATTTAATTCTAGTTTTCGCATCTGTAAGCCAGCGTGGACGACAGACCAAATTCTTGGATGTAATTGAGTAACTTTTTATTCAATTCTTGTTATTTCTTTGTTTTTATGGCTTTTTGTGAGTAATTCCCTTCTAGGGTGAAGGATGACCTATTCTGAAAGGCATAATTCTTTTTCGGTCTCAATTTGAAGTTTTGCGACTTAGTTTCTCCCGTTTTCTTCCTCTAAACATTAAATTCTTGCCCTAGCAACAAACGTAATAGGTGAGTCTAAGCAAGAATTTAGGAGAGTTCTGGAGTCCTTTCGCACCTTGACGCAGAACTCTGAACAAGAGAGAGGCTCTCGCCAGACTTAACCATCAAAGCGATCCTCTGACCGTACCAACAACTTAATTTGTTTTGGAAAACATTTGAAACTGATTTGCAATTCTCAGGTCTTGGTTAGAATTACGTCTGATGGTTATGGAATTCCCGAAACCTAGGTTTTCTCCCTCGATTCTAAAACCCTAATTAGTTGCTTCTTATTGCTATCTAAAACCCTAGTTTTCATAGTTTGTAATCTTTACTACTTTTAAACCCTAAATTGATAGCTTTTAGTGATAGAATTTAGTCGTAGATAAACAAACCACCAAATTTGCTTCGACTTAATCGGCAATCCTTTAACCTAAGTGACAAATATGCTTTTCCCTCGTGGAATTCGACCCTGAAGTGCTCAATGTCAACTGTTTGCTTGCGGTATTACTAAAACACATCCCTTGGGTAAGTGTTTGCCCTCACCCAATGTAGATGCAGGTTGTTTTCCCTTACCTTCCATGGTTAGTGAAGCAAAGAAAACAATATATGTGGATCAGGCAAATTATGTGGAATTCTCACAATCTCACCTTCTCTTACCAACCAAAGCTCTTGTGCTTCCTTGTGGGATGTAGTTGTGTGAGCTTGTGGTGTCG
Organism: Pharus latifolius; assembly: GCA_019359835.1. Lineage (NCBI taxonomy): Eukaryota > Viridiplantae > Streptophyta > Magnoliopsida > Poales > Poaceae > Pharus > Pharus latifolius. Next base: position 50,791,720 of record CM033326.1, on the reverse strand, counting down.
GTTGTGGTATAATAGGTGCTGGTGTAATGATTACACAATGAGACTTGCACTAACCGAGGGTTCTCTATGGAGCTTGGTTAAGGAAAACAAACAAGAAATATAATCTGAAACTTAGTAGTAAAAAAATCGAATAACAATCCAATGGTAACAATAGTCCTAAGTTGCTGATTACTAAAGATAAGAATAGCACGAGATTATGCAACTAGGTAAACTATGCCAAAGAATGATAACCAACCATTTCACCACAAAAACCCAAAACAGCAAGTTCACATCACAGTCTCTCTTCTTTTCCTCTCATTACTTTCTCCTATTTTTTCTTTTTTTTGGATTATTTTTTATTTTATATTTTTTTTGAACTTCTGAAGAGGAAATCCCAATAACACCTCAATTTGGAGGGCCATTAGCTAGAAGCAATGCTAGAGAATTACAAACCCAAGTACAAGCTTTCCTCGCTAATTTCCATTGTGATTTAATTGGCTCAACTATACTACCCATTTGAGAATTCTTTGATTGTTCTTAGGTATGAGAGCATGGACATGCATGAGGAGTATTCATAACACATCAAGGACAGCCAAGGAAGTCAAGACAAAGAGCCATTGTTAGTTCTACTAGCTGCAGCTATAAGCTGCGCTCAGACCAATACAAAGCAGGTTGGTTTAAGTGTAGAAGAGAGCTCCAAACATAACAAAGCAGTTTGGTTCAAGATCTTTCCAACAAGCCCAACAACCCTGATTTTGTTGTTCATTTGCACCTTGTGTGAACAAAACAAATAAGTGAGAAAATCTAGAATTCCGCAGCAAGCTGTTAAGTTGAATTTGGTCAAATCTGAGTCAAATTTTGATCAAATTCCTTCCAAACCATGTGGAGCACATTGGGACAAGTCAAATTTGAGTCCACATGTTTTTGGAATGCTACAAAACAAAAAGAGACACAGCCGTCCATGTTTAGAAAGGATTCTACACGGTTTTAGTCATATGTAACAGATTAGGTATCCTATTTGAACTCTATTTGCTCTGTTGCTTTCCATACATAGAATATAGAATCTTTTCTGTTTAGAACAAGGAATTCTTGTACATTTAAAAGTCTCCAACGTTCAAAGGATGTAAGGGGTATTCCCCATCTATTTAATAAATGTAAGGGCTTCTATTTTGTTCCCCCAAATTTTATTACAATCAATTCTGCTTATTGCTTCGGCTAAGATTTTGCAAGTGTTCTTCTAAGTTCTTTGCTCTTGTTCTTGCTCATCCCCACGGGAAGGTAAGGTAAGAGTGGATCTGTTGATCCCACCTTTAAGTTCTCTTGAGGATTGTTTTTTATTGGGTTTAAAGGATCATTACAAGCTGTGGTTTAGTATATTGATGCTTGGCTGAGTTTGTGATCATCTTGATACAAGTTTAGTTGATCCCTTTTGCTAGGTTGTAAGCTTATTTATCTTGTTCTTTGTTTTTTTTTTTGTTTTTTGAGCTGCCACAGTTTTAATCCTATTCTTTGCAAGATTGTTGCCTTTAAAGATGAGGGACATCACTACATCCCTTGCTGGTCAAGTAGAATCAATCTATTCCCCACTAAGTTTCATCAAGGTTAGATATATCTTGCTTTCTTGTTACATATTGTCCACTTAAAACAAAAAAAAACAACAACAAAAAATATCAAACCCTTTACTGCTTTCTACTTGATTTTTAGGTATTATCAAGTGTTGAATCAATAGATTGCCAATCTAGTTGTTGATCATATTAGATCTTGCTAAATTGATAAGTGGTAGGTAGATCTTTTGATTTGATCTTGCTTATCTTATCCTTTGTTTAGATTAGGTTTCCTATTATCTTTCCAACCTACCAAAAAGATTCAATCTTTGCTATTCTAATTGCCAACAACTATCAAGGTTTCATTGCAACTAGCAAAACAAAGTTTGATAAAAAAAAAAGTGTTCAAAGAAAAAGAAGGGTGCAAAATAAAAAACCCTAATTCTTACTGTTGCTCCAGAGATCAAAATCAACTAGGTTGATCTCTCTTCTCCTTTGATCTTCATTTAGCAAGTATTATTCAATTTATCTTCTATGCACTTTGGAATTTTCTTAACTAGCAAGATCATCAACTTAAGGTGCATCTAATTGGCTCAATTTTTGATCTAATTGACAAGATTGCTAGGTTAGCTCCTCGCTACAAAGAAACCCTTCAAGCTACACTTCAAAATAACTTGTGTTGATCACTACCCGCAGCAACCATATACTATTCCAATCACTGATGATCTTTTTTCTTAATCTTGCAATCTGAGAGCTAACCCAATTTTCCCCAAGGTGGATAAGAACTTGTTGCAAGAATTTGTGAGTTGTGAGAGCAAACCATAATTCCTCAAATCAACCACAAATCAACTTTGTTTTATGTTTTTCTGTTTGATCTAACAATAGCAAGAAACACAAACCCTAATAGAGATGAACACACTCAGGAGTTTGCTGGACAAGCCTCTAGGATTCCATGTTTGTTGACCTAGCTAATTAAACAACAGTTTTCAGGTCAAACTAATTGACAAGCCTCTGGAAATCAAAACACAACACCACAAGTGTTGCATACTGATTTGAATGCATCCACTCAACATGACACAAGGCTTCATACCAGGGCACAAAGGAGTCATTGATGATGATCATAGCACATTGGAGGTGACAATTCCATCTTTTAATGGTAAGACAGATCCTGAAGCTTACTTAGCTTGGGAAGCAAAGGTAGAACAAATCTTCTCTTGTTCTAATTTTTCTGAGACTAAGAAAGTAAAAAGTGCAGCACTTGAATTTACTGGTTATGCTTTGATATGGTGCAATCAAATCAATAGAGATAGAAGGAATGTAGGATTGCAAGTTATCTCAGAATGGGAAACCATGAAAGCTGAGCTAAGAAAAAGATTTCTACCATCTTTTTACATGAGAGAAGTTTATAACAAGCTGTAAAGAATTGTGTAAGGCAATAGAAGTGTAGAAGATTACTATACTAAATTAGAAATTGCCATTATTAGAGCTCAAATTAATGAAGAACCAGAAGCTACTATGTCTAGATTTTTGAGAGGTTTAAATCATGACATTGCAGATGCTGTTGAGTTTTTGTCTTATAATGATTTGCATGAGTTGTTGCACCAAGCAATCAAGGTGGAGCAACAATTAAAAATTAAGGAGGCAGCAAAGAGGTAAGCAAATCGGCTCAAACACACCATGGAAGAAGCCCCAACAAGGTGTAAGTTCTGCCCGTACAATTGGTAAGCAATTCGGCAAACCTAATGCACCCTCCTATGCTAGGTAAGCCCCAGGGTAATGTATCTAAGCCTAGTGTCAATTCTAAGCCTTCTAACAACACTAATCCTTCATTTAGTGCAAGTATTGTTTGCTTTAAGTGTAATGGCAGCGAACACAAGGCAAATGAATGCCCTAACCATAGAGTGATGCTCATCAATGATCAAGGTGAATACTGTTCAGCAAGTGAAGATGAAGATGACACAGAAAACTAGGAGGAAGAACTATCGGCAAACACACCTTCAATCTATGAAGAAGAACCAGAATATGGATGTGAGTGTTTGGTTGTGAAACCTGTCCTAAGTGCACACATGGTGGAGGCTGAGAAAGGACAAAGACAACTTGTTCCAATCAAGGTGCAAGGTAAGTAATAAGATTTGCAACTGATCATAGATGGTGGTAGTTGCAATAACATTACTAGCACTGAGATGTTTACTAAGCTTGGTTTAAAGACATGGAGACACCACCTCATCCCTACAAGATGCAATGGCTAAGTGATTGCGGTGAGTTAAAGGTAAATCAAATAGTCAGAATTCCCTTGCAAATTGGTAGGTACATTGATGAAAGTGTGTGTGATGCTGTGCCTATGCAAGCATGTCACTTGCTGTTAGGTAAGCCTTGGCAATTTGATCACAACACAATGCACAATGGTAGGACTAACAAGTATACATTTGAACACAAGAGCAACACTTTTGTTTTAAACCCTTTATCACCTCAGGAAATTGCTGCATGAGTTAAAAAAAAAAGAACTAGAGAGCACCAAATTGCTGCCCCAAGGAGGACAGCTCCCAATTCCACCTAAAAAGGAAGGTACAACCAACCAACAAACAAAAAGGAGGAAGGATGGACAAGTCTTGCTGTCCAAATAAATAAGTTTAAAAGATCTAGAACAAGCTTTCTTTGTTCTTTTTGATAAAGAGTGTTTAAATGCATCCATTCAATTTGATTCACTGCCAAACCAGTTACTAATGTTTTGCAGGCATTCAAGGATGTTTTCTCAGAAGAGATACTTGCTGGTTTGCCCCCCTTTGAGAGGGATTGAGCACCAAATTGATCTCATACCATGTGCTAACTTCTCAACAGACCAGCTTATAGAACCAATTCAGAAGAAACTAAAGAGATATAAAATCAGGTATAAGAACTTCTTAACAAAGGCTATGTTAGGGAGAGTTTAAGACCATGTGATGTTCCGGTTTTGTTAGTGCCTAAAAAAGATGGTTCGTGTAGAATGTGTGTTGATTATAGTGCCATTAATAACATAACAGTAAGGTATAGGCATCAAATTTCTAGACTTGATGATGTGTTAGATGAACTAAGTAGATCTATTATATTCTCTAAAATTGATCTAAGTTGCTACCATCAAATAAGAATAAAACCTGGAGATGAATAGAAAACTGTTTTCAAAACTACTTTCAAAACAAAACAAGGTTTACATAAGTGGTTAGTTATGCCATTTGATCTAACAAATGCACCCAGTACTTTCTTGAGATTAATGAACCATGTTTTGAGAGCATACATTGGTAAATTTGTGATAGTTTACTTTGATGACATCTTGATTTATAGCAAAATACTTTCTGATCATGTTGAACATCTTAGAATTGTGCTTGTTGTTTTGAGAGATAACAAGTATTTGGAAACCTTGATAAGGGCACTTTTTACAAAGAAAGTGTTGTTTTTCTTGGTTTTGTTGTGAGTAATAAGGAGTTGCTATTGATGAGTCAAAAATTGGAGCAATTAAATCACACAACTACAAAAATGTTGAGTATTAACGGTTCCAAAACATCTGTACTAATGATTCTCTAACTGCTAGTGATTGACACGATAGAAGAAATCTAACACTACTCTAACAGTTCGAAACCGTTAATAAAACAACTTATTCTAAATATTTCTTTTAATGAACTTTTAGAATATAGTAATCTATGCTAACTGTTTTTATTAGTGAATCATTAAAATAACTTACTATATTCTAACGGTTACTATATTCTAACGGTTCTTAATGAACCATTAGAATACGATAAATTATTCTAACGATTCACTAATATTCAGTATTATGTATCTTCATTACCTTGCCAATGTGCATTTATTGTAGAATTATGAAGAACAGTTTATCCTAGTAAGATTTTGCCGCAAACAGAAAACTGAAATTACCATGGCTCTCCCCCAAAATGCTTTATCAATGTTGACATTACAATTCACAAGGGGAGAGAATTCTGAAGCTCCTCGAGAAAATTGAATCTAATCTAAAACAAATGAATCATTTACACACGGATATAACGCAAATCGCTCGATGTGGAAATTTGACAACCAGAACACCCTTACTAGTTAGTATATCTATTATAATCCTATGTTATAGAATGTATATGTATACGCCTATGTAAAAGAAAGGAGAAAACTCAGCCGTAGGATGGTCAAGATGGCGCCGTGCTGGAAACACCCATCATTTGAACATAATTTTTGCAGCTAAACATTCCTGTCGCTCATCAAGTGGCCAATAAGGATAGATGACGTAAAGACAAACAGCACAAACACGACTGAGAAACCATGGTGAGATGATTTTTTTTTTCCCTAAGCAGTTCCTGAAAAAATATTAAATTAGGTAAGACCAGAAAGCATAAAACCAGCAACACAGTATTTGAATTTTGGTATAAGCTACTATTAGGGTGATAACTGAAAAGTTTATAGCTCTTAAGATGAGGAAGTTCAGCTAAACATGCATTAAGTGTTTGATCTTGAGGTCCCCGAGTCTGCAAATAATAAATGTAAAGCGCATATGGGTCTAACTGAAGTTTGCTATACTTGTAGCATTCTACTCCAGCACTACTTCCAGGAGCTAAAAATTTCCTCTGTGGAGCCTAATTAATTAGGCCTCACAAAAAGATCAGTTAGAATTGTTTTGCAAAACTTAGCAGCATCGCTTTCGATCTTAAGTGGAGAACTAATTTCTTCATCAAAACTCTCATTTTGCATGTCTATCTTGAGTAAATTTAATGGCTCCTATTAATGATCTCATGTCTATCTTCTGCATGTCGCGTCAACTTTGAAGGTTTCCTGTTGCATTGACCAGAACCTATCCAATCCAACAACATTCATTGCATTTATTTGTCACTGGTTTCTGTACATCATCAGCCCAAAAAGCAATCCTATTTCATTCACGTTTTTAAAGGAAAAAACATGATTTGAAGAAAATGATGTTAGAAGATACTTCAACATACCAATACGAAAGACCATAACTGAACACAACAATACAGTGTAGAAAAATAACTACTGATGGTGTTAGGTTATTTCAGCAAGAGCACAAACAATTGCAAAAAAAAAAAAAACAAAGAAAGCTATTGCTCTGGTAAGGGAAAAAGGGTCTTACCAGCTCTTGCTGAAGCTTCAGATGTTCATCTACTGCGTATTGTCGTTCTCCTACCAATTTTGATATTACAGAGACTCCCTAAACAGGCACAAACAACAAAAAATGTTAAAATTGCTGGATAAGTGTCTGTTTGTTGCACACAGTTTCACATAATGGACTAGTACTTGATTAACATAAAAAAGTGAGGTTATACACTGAGTAAAGAATCTGAATTCTCAATTTTTTGCTATGGTTCTGTTATACTGACAATGGCACAGTAGCACAAAGAAGTCCTTAACTATCCAGATAGAATAATCTGAAGAAGAAATTGATTGCTATTTTTGTTAGTGGCACTGAGAGATTAGTGCAGAAGAAAGGCAATATGCTAGATTTGCATAATACTGGAGGAAGGAAAAGAAGTTAGGAATATAGCAGAAAGTCCAAAATCCATTTCTATTTTAATAGGAGCTCAAGAATATGTCAAACAAGTCTTGTTCCATCCATTCTGCAGATATGTTAAGGGTATACCTATGTAACAAACTCCGAGCAAACTCAGGCTGAGTCTGCACACGAACACACAAAGAATCACAGAAATGTATTGAGAAGAACAAAGATACTGACGCAACACTCTTGTTGTAAGGATGGGCCGCCTTATACTCCTTCCTCAGGTCATCCCTGCAAACACAAGAAAACACCATTAATTGAACTACTCATGCACACAATTGCAAATCAAATTCGGATAGACAGTAGAAGCAAACTGACATGAAGACGAAGAATGCAGTTGGTGGGCGCTTGCGCTTGTCAGAGCCCCCAGCATCTTTCTTCTTCTTCGAGCTCCTCTCCTTTGGGCCAGAGGATGCCGATCTCTTCCTGCAATAACCAAACAATCAGCACCAAGAACTACAATCTACAAACATTGAACCAAAAGAGAGAGAATAAGAAAGCAGATCTAAATCTGACCTCTCGGTCTTCTTGATCTCCACTGCTTTCTCAACAACCTGCGCCTCTGATCCAACCAGCAAGGCAGAAACGAGTGAAAAAAAGCATGAGCACAAGAACAGCAGAGAAAGTGCAATCCCAAATCCAAAATCAAGAGCAAGAAAAGAAGCAGTACCAAGGCTCAAGCGGATCTTGGAGTCAAGGATGCAGCTGTGCATGTCGATGAGCACGACGGGAACGTCCTGGTTGCAAGCCTCACTGCGGCAAAAACAAAAATCCCTCGTAAGTTGTAAGCCAACACAAGAAACTACAAGGTTGGGACCAAAGGAAAAGAGAGCGCAAAGAAACGAACCATTGGGTGAAGGCGCTGCCGTCGCGCGCGCGCTTGAGGACGGCGGCGTCGGCCTCGACGCGCTTCCGCACACGCGATGCGTTAGCCGTGGACTTGGCCGACGAGTATCGAACACAACAGCGGTGCAATCTAAGCCGTCAATGGTCTAGATCTAGGGTTTGGAGGATTGGAGAAGAGAGCTGAGAGATAGAGAGGGAAAGAGGAGGCGGCGGCTCACCGACCGTTGCCACGCCGGCGGTGAGGTGCGCTGACAGAGGGAGGGGAGAGGAAAAAGCGGCGGTGCCAGCTGTGGAGCTAGAAAACAGAGGCAAGAAATACGGCGGGAGAGACAAATCTAAGCACATCTGATGGTGGCAGTACGAGTGCGCGATGTAGGAGGTGATCAGCAGCAAGAATTTAGAGTAGTGGCGGCTCCGAGTGGATTTGGTTGGTGGCGGCTCGACCGAGAAGAAGGGAGAGAGAGAGATAGGAGACGTTGACGAGGGTATTTATTAAATAATGTGGTTTCTTTTAACGGTTTTAAAAATATAATCGTTAGAATAAAATTAAATATATTTTAATAGTTCTAAAAATAAAACAGTTAGTATAAATATAAGTATATTTCTTCTAACTGTTAATAAGAACCGTTAGAATAAAATCAAATCTATTCTAACGGCTCCAAAAATATAATCATTAGTATAAGTATATTTCTTCTAATAGTTAATATATTAAAAATTGTTAGAATAAATTATGTGATTTTTACTAACAGTTTCTCACAACCAACTGTTAGTACAAATATCCTTCTCCACGCGCACCATGTACATTAACAGTTTTTTTCCGGATTGCCTAAAATCGTTAGAAAATAGGGATTAGTAGACTACATTTCTGTGGTAGTGTCATGGACGACTCCTACAAATATAAGTCAAGTGAGAAGTTTCCATGGTGTTACTAGTTTCTATATAAGGATTGTCAAAAACTTTAGCACCCTTACTGCCCCTCTCAATGAGCTCACAAACAAGTTCCAATGGGGAGAAGCATAAGAGAAGGCGTTCCAGCAACTTAAACAAATGGCACATTGCTGCAATTACTAGATTTTGATAAGACTTTTGAAATTCAATGTGATGTTAGTGGAATAAGCATAGGTGGGGTATTGCTGCAAGAAGGTAAGCCCATCGCTTATTTTAGTGAAAAACTTTTTGCTCCAGTGCTTAATTATTTCACATATGATAAAGAATTGTGTGCATTAGTAAGAGTACTTGAAATATGGCAGACTACTTATGGCCATGAAGTTTTAAAGCATTTGAAATCACAGAATAAACTTAACAGCAGACATGCTAAATAGTTAGAATTTTTAGAAACTTTTCCGTATGTAATCAAGCATAAAAAGAGAAAATAAAACCTAGTTGCACATGCATTATCTAGGAGCCATGTGCTGTTATCTTGTTTAGATGCAAAGCATCTTGGATTTGAGAAATTGAAAGAATTATATAAATCTGATTTAGACTTTGCTGATGCTTATAAACTTGATACAGAAGATAAAGCTTTTGATAAGTATCATAAAGATGGATTCCTGTTTAGAGCAAATAAACATTGTATACCACAATGCTCTGTTAGATTGTTATTGTTGCAGGAAGCGCACTCAGGAAGATTAATGGGTATTTTGGAAGTTCCAAAACATTTGAGATGCATGCTAAACATTTTTATTGGCCAAAGATGTAAAGGGATGTGGAGAAGTTTGTGAGCAGATGTGGAACATGTCACAATGCTAAATCTAAACTCAATCCTTATTGTTTATACTCTCCATTACCTATTCCGAATGCTCCTTGAGAAAATATTTCAATAGATTTTATTTTGGGATTACCAAAAACAAAGATGGGGAGGGATTGTATCTTCATTGTAGTAGATAGGTTTTTTAAGATGACACACTTTATTCCTTATCATAAGAGTGATGATGCTTCTCATGTTGCTCAATTATTTTTCAGGGATATTGTAAAGTTGCATGGAGTTCCAAGAACAATTGTATCAGATAGGGAAACCAAGTTCCTCAGTCACTTTTGGAGAACTTTGTGGGCAAAGCTAGGCACCAAGCTGCTCTTTTCAACCACTTGTCACCCACAAACAGGTGGCCAAATTGAAGTAGTTAACAGAACACTTGGAACCATGTTGATAGAAATCATCAAAAAGAATTTGAAGACTTGGGAAGATTGTTTGCCACATATTGAGTTTGCATATAACAGGGATATGCAGTCAACTACTAAACTTTGTCCCTTTGAAATTGTTTTTGGATTTAAACCTAATGCACCTCTTGGTTTAATTCCCTTGCCACCTTAGGACAGAACCAACATGGATGCAGCCAAGAGGGCAGAAAACATCAAGAAGTTGCATGAACAGACCAAGGGAAACATTGAGAAGGCTATTGAATAGATTCAAAGGAGAATGAACAAGAAAACGAAGGGGCTGAGCTTAGAACTAGGAGATTTGGTGTGGATGCACCTAAGGAAGGAAAGATTTCCAAAGCAAAGGAAATCTAAGTTGCTACCAAGAGGAGATGGACCTTTTAGAGTGCTTGAAAAGATCAATGACATTACTTACAAGATTGATTTACCAGGTGAGTATAGTGTTAGTGCATCATTCAATGTCTCAGATTTATCTTCTTATTTTGGTCCAGATCTACATTTGAGGACAAATGCTTTTCAAGAGGGGGAGGGTGATAAGGATATCCCAATAACACCTCAATTTGGTGGGCCATCAACTAGAAGCAAATCTAGAGAATTACAAACTCAGGTAAAAGCTTTCCTCACTGATTTCCATTTTGATTTAATTGGCTCAACTATACTGCCCATTGGGAATTCAAAGATTGTTCTTAGGTATGAGGGCATGGAGATGCATGAGGAGTATTTATAACACATCAAGGGTAGCCAAGGAAGTCAAGAAAAAGAGCTATTGTTAGTTCTACTTGCTACAGCTACAAGTTACAGTGAGACCAGTACAAAGAAGTTTGGTTTAAGTGCAGACAAGAGCTCCAAACATAATTAACTTTATACTCATTGGAACGAGGACTTCAACATATTTCCATCAAGCCCAACATCCCTGATTTTGAAGTTCATTTTCACCCTGGGTGAAGAAAACAACCAAGTGAGAAAATCTGGAATTCCACAGCGAGCTGTTAAGTTGAATTTGGTCAAATCTAAGTCAAATATTGGTCAAATTCCTTCCAAACCGTGTGCAGCACGTAGGGACAAGTCAAATTTGAGTCCACGCATTTTGGAATGCTACAAAAAAAGCCATAGCCATCCATGTTTAGAAAGGATTCTACACGGTTTAAGTCATATGTAATAGATTAGGTGTCCTGTTTGAACTATGTTTTGTCTATTGCTTTCCATACTTAGAATATAGCATCTTTTCTATTTAGAAGAAGGAATTCTTGTAGGTTTCGAAGTCTCCCACATTCAGAGGATCTAAGGGATATTACCGATCTATTTAAACCAAGTAAGGGCTTGTATTCTATTCCGCAAAATTTTATTACAATCAATTCTGCTCATTGCTTCAGCTGAGATTTTGCAACTATTCTTGCTAAGTTCTTTGCTCTTGTTCTTGCTCAACCCTACGGGTAGGTATTGTAAGAGTGGATATGTTGATCCCACCTTTAAGTTCTCTTAAGGATTGTTCTTGATTGGTTTTAATGGATCTTTACAAGCTGTGGTTTAGTATATTGATGCTCTGCTAGGTTTGCGATCATCTTGACACAAGTTTAGCTGATCCCTTTTGCTAGATTGCAAGCTTATTTATCTTGTTCTTTTTTTTCTTTGATTTTCCATGGTTTTAATCTTGTTCTTTGCAAGATTGCCACCTTGAAAGATCAAGGACAACACTAGATCCCTTGTTGGTCAAGTAGAATCAATCTATTCCCCATTAGGGTTCATATCAGTCTCAACTAAGACTTTGAGATGATCAGAGTGTCTGAAACTCTTGAAAACCAAGTCATCGACATAGATGGATAGACTGCGACGACGTTGCTCTTGGAGTGTTTTGGTCATTGCTTATTCATAGGTTGGGAACCATTGGCTATGGATAGCCTATGCTCGACCACCACTCGTGGTATGCCGGTCATGTATGATGGGCTTCAAGCAAAGACATCAAATTTCTCCCTGAATAATTCTGTCAACGCTTGGACCTTCTCTACTAGGAGGTCAGCACTTATTTTTACCACTTTGTCAGGATCAACGCTAAGTGATATGAGCATGGTATGCGGGCTCCAGTGGTTGTGCTTTGGTGGTTTTACTGGGCTTGGAGCCAAGTGACACAAGAATGGCATAATTGCTGGGCTCCAATGGAGTTTTGGGGGTTTTCTTGGGCGCTGTTGCCTAAATGGTGTTGACCTCCCTAGCGGGCAAGGCCTTGACCAATTCTAGTGATTGAGCAAAACTCCTCTGCAAAGCATCTTGGTCCCCTTTGACAATGATGGTGCCATTGGGGCATGAAATTTTGATGGGGTGGTATGTGTCGACGATTTGGAGAATATCTCAAGCTGAACTTACAAGAATTTGTGTTATTTAGAAGGGGGAAAATATTTGTGAATCACCAAAGAACATCACTGTAAACATGAAACCAAACACGCTGTGTTTATACAGGCTCAGGTCCTCGTAGTCTGAATAATAGCCCTACTCCTGTTGGATTTTCACTATTAGAATGATGGATTACAAAGTGTATATATTAGAGTTTAACAATCTTTGTATTATCTCCCTTATCTTCTCTCCTATACAAACCCTTTTTATACTCGTCAAAAGGCGTCGGTTGCTTTATCAGAGGGACGCTTCGTGGTTGCAAGCGGTTGCTGTCCGCCATTTATGATGTGACGGTTATGGATAACTCCACGTTCATACTTCTAGACAGTTATCTTGTTGGTGCAGAGAGACTCATATTACCCTGGGAATAACGGAACGTATTGGTCATAGAGCGGTTATGGTTTATCAAACATGATAGCATAGCCGCATAACCTTTAGACCGTGGTCGGTAAGATAAGTCTCGACCAAACCTTCCTTTCTTGATTCAAAGGCACTTCCAGGCTCAATATTTGTCTTAATTTAATAAGATGGCAAGGATGAAGAAACCACTATCGATCCCCTCATAAAAAAGTTTAAAGATAACTCTCTTATTGCTTGGTCGCGTACTGGCTGCGACCATGTATTTGGGATTACCATGTCTCTGCGACTATAGTGACCGTGGGTAGTGTAATGCATTAGACCACGGACTCTACGACCATAGATATTGAGACCACAAAGATCATTGCCACAAATATTGAAACCACGGATACTATGCTAGCATAATGGTCACCCGTAATGGGCCTTCGTGCTTGGTCATGGGCCGGATTATGTCAAGAAGATATTGAACTATCACATGATCTATCTCCGTGGTCTTGAGTAACCATGAAAAGGCACAAGCAGATAACTTGGGTAATAATCTCCGTCAATTTGCGTAGTGGTTAGTTGCCATGAATTTGATTAGTGATGGTCGTCCCAATATTGTATTATGGGTGGATGGTACATCTGCAACGTTAAAACTGATCACTTCTATTTTGTACTTGCAGACATCGCCAAAGGGCTCCACGAAATTGATCTGCCCTCAGGGCTCAATTGCGATGCCAAGTGCAAGTGTTCGGAAGAGGTTGTTCACCAGTCGAAGCATATCATGAGTGATTTGCATCGACTGGAGGGCAGTAGTGAACAAAATGTCCAGTGAGCTATCCTCGTCCACGAGAACTCTTTTTAGCTTATAGATGTGGATTGTGGGTTCCACAACTAAAGGATCTGTGTGCAAATATGCCAGTCTTGAGGGCTGATCCAGCGGTCCAAAGGACAACAACTAGTCGGACCACTTTGGCGGTGCCCAAACTTGGAGGGATACTACACAAACTTCTCAAAGAGCAGCTTTGCACCATCGACGGGACTTGTATGTAGAAGAACCACAAATGACGACGTTAACCTCTTGGTTTACTTCCTGAAATGAAATTTCATCATCCTCCTGGTCTCCAGGGGTTGGGAGATGAGAATCTTCACCTTTCCTGGGCGGTACAGGAAGATCATCAACACTTTTGCAGTACTGCTTCAGCTTATATTACAAAACTTGGCAGTCCTTGGTGTTGTGGGATGATGCCTGATGGTACCGACAAAAGTTTTTGCCACTCATTCCTCCTGCAACAAGTTTGAGGTCTCTAGGACCCTGCCGCAATTGCAGAGGAATATGAGGAGCATTTTTCCGCGGCCTCAACCTCGGCCACGACCGCTGGAAGTGAGACTAGAGAACTCATAGTAGCCCTTTGCGAGCACTTCCCCAGCATTCTTCTTCTTGGCCCTTTCCTTGTGATCGTCCTTCTTTTTCAAAGATTTGGGCTTTCTAGCTTTTTCTCCACCGTCACTGAAGTTCTTTTTCTTCCATTAGATGGCTTCTTTACCCGTGGCATGCTTTTCAATGATGCTAAAAAGCTCACACACAGTCAATGGACGAGCTGTGGAAAACTTGTGGTAAGGTGCTCATCTTGGATGCTAGCAATAGCAACATCGATGACAATACTTTCCTCAATATCTGGAATTGAGGCACGGTCATCGGAGAAGTGACGAAGAAATTTGCAAAGGGACTCCTTGCTTTGTTGCACATGAGACAACTCATTCACATGTTTTGGGCTTTGGTAGCTACCTTGGAAATTAGCACAGAATTCCTTGTATAACTATGCCCACAAACTGATTGAGTCAAGTTGAAGGTTGAATATCCAAAATCTTACAGTGCCCTCTAGCACCATAGGCAAGAAATGAGCCATGGTTGTTTCATCCTTGTCCAGCTGTGAGTATAGCAATGGTGTAGACTTGTAAGAACTCTTTAGTGTTGGCTTTCCCATTGTACCTTTCGTTAAGGGAAAGGCAAAACCCCTAAGGCTAGCACACCTCTTGCCGGTGGGGTTAAGCTAGCACTCGATAGCCACCAGAGGTTCGTCAAGCAGCTTTGTGGCCCTTTCTCTTATGTCGATGCTCGTGATGACCGCTACACCCATCGAAGGAGCCTAAACTCCTCAATGATGAGCATGTAAATGACTCACGCGAGTGCTCGGAAGATGGAACCAGAGTCCTAACCACCTAGAAAACACTAGTATGTCCCCTTGCTCGCCACGGCTAGCTCTTTTCTTGGCCACTGGCACCACCTTTCACCAGTGGTTGTGATAGCTCTACAAGTGCTCGGGGAAGAGTTTGGATCTCCTGTTGCACTATTTGCACTATGGCTATCATGTTTTGCACCATCTGGGCTAATGCTGCTACATCGAGAACCTCCTGCACCCCAGATGGCATAGGTCTATACTCCTCTTGGCCACGTTCATTCTCTCCAGTCAAAGGACTAGGAGGAACTTTAGCATCCTGAGAACTGGTTCTCTTTGGCATCCTTGGTAGATCAGCATGTAGATCAGCACGTCCTCACGGACGGCACCAGCTGTCAAGGGATCGCCTCAGTACATGAATTTATTTGTTTAGTGGGAGAATATGCGCATGTTGATCAGAGCATTTGGGAGCCAAGAAAAGGGTAAATGTAACACATGGTGTTTTTACAGATTCTGGTGGGTATTTTTCAAGGCCAGCCATGTGATTTTATAGACCTGAGCACGGTTCACAGTTTTGATGCACGATTCTAGAAAACGTGTGTCCAAACCATGCTCGAATTTTGCCCCTCTCTGGTGTGCACGGTTTCGTGAAACCGTGTGTCAAACTGTGTCTGATGGAAAACCCATGCTCCTCTCCCTCTTTTGCGTGCACAATTGAGTATGCAAGCTAGTATTTGTTTGGAGCTATTGTGGATGCCCTCTTGCATCTTCCATATTTTTCGGCCAAAGTTTGGTCAATTTTTCCTTTTTCCCACGTATGTGCAATATGGAGAGTGGGTAGATCGGTGACTAAAAATTTGAGATAAATTCGACTCAACTTTAAATAGAGTGGGCAAGAATGGTTTAAAACAAATGGAAATTAAGAGTAAAAAGTTATGGAAATCAGGTGTTAACACTCATAAAGCACGACTAACAATTTCCTAAACTAACTCCTATTTGTAAGCTAAAGAATGGCTCTCATTGCAGAGTATGATCTGAACTAGAATCTTTAGCAACTAAGACATTTGACATGCCCTCACAATATCGACATTCCAAAGAAAATGTAGAGATTGTTACAAAACTAATTCAATAGTTGTGTCAACAATTATTTTGTGAAAATATCTTCGACTTGATCTTGTGATGATATAAGTCCAATGTCTAGAGCTTGTCGAACTTGATGTTCGAGGACAAAATGAAAGCCAACTTTGATATGTTTAGTGTGGCATGGAAAACAGGATAAGCAATTACATAATTACTTCCCATTTGGTCACACCACCAAACATGGTGGTCTTGATTGAAAACAAACAAACGCTGTAATCAATGATTGAATCCACATAACCTTAGCAGTGGCATTGGCTAAAGACTTGTATTCAGCTTCAGTGCTAGATTTGATGAGGACATAACAACCTTGGATACATGCACGACTACTTTTCTAGATGAAGCTGAACCGGAACAATTACTTGGACCTATAACTAGAGCTCGGGCACGACAACTAAACTATCAGGGTGACTCTTTCCTCGGGTTTAATACTTTGAATTTTCAAAATGGATTACTACCTAAATCTTGTGATCTACTTGTGATCAGCAATGCGGGAGTAGGGGAAGAGAGGAACTCGACAAGTGCTGCCTCAAGACATCACCTTTCGGTTGATCAAGGAGGGATGCATGGCGCCACAAGTGAAGCCGGACATGGGCTTTAGACCTGCAACCACCTGCCCCATACTTTCATCAACGTTTCCACAAGATCCCCGCGTCACTTTGGGCCCAAGGGAAGCTAGAGTTTGAGTTGGGTTCACGCTGGATTCGGATTTGGACTACTACAATAGTACTAAATTCGAATGGCCGTTTAGGATGTTCTTGGACTTCATGGAAATCTTATCAGGTCTACTTTTTAAAAGATCTAGCCTCATCTCCAAATTCTACCTGCACTAGTACAGAAAAGCTTTCTTCTATCGGTAAAAAACACCCTTCTACTATCGGTTTTTGTACCGTTAGAAATAGAAACGATAGAACAAGACAGGTCATTTTCTATCGATAAATAACCGATATAAGAACTTCACTATTCTAACGGCATCTTAGGCGAACACCGGTAGAAAACCCGTTGTAGTCTGACGTTTGTGAAAGAGTTTACCGATAGAAAAAATATAGTACTCTCTCGGTTGTGAATGAGTTTAACGGCAGGAAAAGTAACACTCTTCTAACGGTTAATTTAGAGTATACCGATAGAAAAAACCTTAGTACTCTTTCGGTTGGAAATGAGTTTACTGATAGAAAAACGATTGTACTCTCTCGGTTGTGTATGAGTTTACCGGCAGGAAAAGTTAAACTCTTCTAACGGTGAATTACGTGTGTACCGATAGAATAAAGTATAGTACTCTCTCGGTTGTGAAAGAGATAATCAATAGAAAAAATCATAGTACTCTCTCGGTTGTGTATGAGTTAACCGGCAGGAAAAGTCACACTTTTCTAACAGGTAATTACGAGTGTACCGATAGAAAAAATGATAGTAGTCTCTCGGTTGTAGATGAGTTTACCGATAGAAAAAATGATAGTAGCCTCTCGGTTGTGAATGAATTTACCGATAGAAATATAGTACAGATGCAATACAGTACATTCACATATACAGTACATTCTTTACATTCACAATACTGTACATTCACATATACAGTACATTCTTTACATTCACAATACAGTACATTCACATATATAGTACAGATGTAATACAGTATAGATTGGATACACAATACAGTACAGATGCAAAGAAGGGTAAATTCACATATACATTGAACAGATTGACACATTAGACAGTTATTCAAATTTATTCACATATATATGGACAAATACAAAGTGCAATCCAATGTGGACATTTATTCACATATATATAAACAGTCTATGCACAAAGTACACAAAAAAAGAGAAAATTGTCATGGCAGTTGGTTGGGCGCAACTTCCTCCATGACATATTGAGCCCAGATTTGTCGAAGATCTCTAATATTTGCATTTTTGTATTGGTCTTTCGACATGGCGATCTGTAAGCATGTGTGAATACTGAGTAACTAACTTCCTAATTTTGAACGTGACACCCAATTTTCAAATTTGAGTTAGCTATCGATGCTTACCTGGGGGAATTGGGAAAAGTTTGTCTGCACTAGCTAGGTCGTACATGTAGGGCAGCACATAAAACCCTCATTCCCACGATTGCGGCTACTGATGGCACTGAGATAATTGCATATGCGAAGACATGTTAGCTATTGTTTCCATAAACTAATTAAGCATAAACCAAAAGTCTCGTGAGTACCTCATATTCTTTCCAAGCTAGTAGGGAGCCCTGCGGTGCGGCATGCCTCCCTCTAGCGACACATATTTATCAAAAGCCCTGCATTTCAGTTAGCATTGCCGGTTAATGTATTATCATTAGCTAGTGAGGTCAAAATTTAAATCAAACATATAAGTTACTTACGCCTCCATATTCCTCTTGACCACATATTCGTTCGATAATCTGTCACGCATCGAATCGAGGTAGTACACCTCGTTCCTCGGCGGACAGATCACGATGAGGATCCAGTGGCCCCTACATTATACGTAAAAGAGGACCGCTAGCTCAAAGTATATCTCAGGTGTAACATACAAGATTGAGTTAAATTAGTATGAAATGCACTAAACTTTGGTGGTACGGCACCAGAATGAACTCCTTGTCCTGCTGCGCCATCAGCGCCTTGGATATGTACTGCTCAGCGTGCGTGGCATCGTGCTCTAGCATCGTGAGGCTTATTTTCTCTGGGTCGAGGAAACCCACCTTGTCACACGCAGCCTCCGATGCTATCCTGTACATGCACCTGCATGCAAAGGACGACATTAGTATTGCACAGAAAGTTACTACATTTCAAATGAACTACAACAATGCAGAGTTAGCAAACAGAGTTAGAAAACAGCAATACATAGGATCAGCAAGCTCACAGGACTCCAGTCCGTATGATGGACATATCGAGCTCCTGCCAGTTGGAGAGGTCGAACAGATCCTCGTGTGCCACGGATATACTCCCGGGCTCACGGTGGAACTGCCCAGGCCTGTAGGGAACTAAGAAGTTCAGATTGCGCCGAGCTCGGTGTAAATACCACTAGTGGAGGTCTCTGGTTGATCGATCCAATTTGCGCAAACCTGCTTCCGACACGAGTGGGAACCCGTTCGTGAACCTCTCCGGCTGTCCCTTTCGCCCTTTGCCCTTGCCTTTGCCCTTGCCTTTGCCCTTGCCTTTTGCCGGGGACTAAGCGCGTACCTTCGAAGGCAAGGGCGAGGTGATGGCGGCTTTCTTCCGAGGTGTAGGCGTGGATGCGCTGGCTGGGGTCGAGGCCGTCTTTGCTGTGTTCAGGTTCCCACGAGATCCGGCCTCATGCCCCGAGCTGGGGGCGCAGTCCCTTAGTAGCCCGCCGGCAGGCCACTTCAATTAATGAGCACGTATGTTGATTTTGCAAGTTGAGTGTACTGAGTAGGATGTAATCTAAACTGTGTAGGATTTACCTGTTGTATTAGAACACACTTCTTGGGCCACTGTACGTAGGAGCCCACTGCCTCAGCAAGTGTCTGAATTTCCTCTGTTGGGACTGGCAATGGAGAATCGTTGTAGCCCGGCATGGCCATGTCCACCTGTACCTTTGCGAACCCCAACTGCAGAGGTACGCAGTGGATCCGGACATCCTGCCCAGACGGATATACGAAGCCATGTCCAACCACTTCCTGCCCGTCGCCTAGGTGAGTCAGTAGGATGCAGCCCTCCGGCTTCTGCAAATTTGTAACAATTAAAATAGGTTAGCGAAACAACTCTAACAGAATGGGAGTGGCATCAACTTAAGTGCACAGATGAAGGCTTGCAATACCTCAAGTAGATCCACTGGATCCGCGAGGACCTTCAAAGCGCAACTGCTTATCTGACCCCGTGGGGTACCGTCGCCCTGGGGATCCGCATCTGCACTCTTGGCCAGCAATGCTTCTCTCAACCGTGCAAACTCTTCCCTCATTTGTGCGACCTCAGACTGTACCTCAGCCCGTATCTCCGCCAGTACCTCAGCTCGTATCTTATCGGAGAGCTCTGCTTCCTTTTCCTTCCAGGAGCGGGCCTTCTTCCTCGGTGGAGCCGGATCTGCAAAACCGGCCTTCCACGACACAATGGCTCCCACAGCCCGTGTCCGCCCGGGATGCTCCTTATTTCCTAGAGCCCGGGTGAGGATGTCATTCTCCCTCTGTGGGGTAAACAATCCCTCCATTGCCTCCTTCTCAAAAGAGATATGTTACATTTAAAGGTACCTTGTGAGACAAATTACCTTATATACACTTGTGCGCACACATTTTACGAGGTTAGCCAACTTATCATTCGCCTCACAACGTCGGCGTCCCCAGGGTTTGCGAACTGCACAGACTCCGTGGACGACACGGACCCTCTCCCCCTCCACCATCGCTTGCACCTCTCATCCCGGATCTCGGAGAGTGGCAACTCAGGGGAGTCGATGACAGAATTTTGCTCGTCTTCCTTCTTCCACTGCTCCTCCTTCCCCGCATAGCCCTGGGATCCGAGCCGATGCGGGTGGTCGTTCCTCTTCTGGATCGCCTTATTCTTCTCGCTAAGGGCCTTGAACTCCTCGGTCCCCTTCTGCTTGGTGAATTCCTCCCATACCTCCTCCGATATGAAGGGGTACTTCTCGTAAGGAGATTCCCCACAGCGAGGAAGTTACTAACGAGCCAACTCTTAAAGGTTTTCCATGTTCCGTTCATGTCCTTCAAGCAGGCCGTCCTAGGTGTATCGTCAGGGATGTTCTACTTAGCCTGTTTTCAAACAATGCATACAATTAATCATGAGTTAGTTAAACTTTAGATAAGCCAAGAGAACGTGATTACGAAAGAGTTCAGCGATTTCAGTTAATTTAACCTTCACTTCTGCCCACAACCTATCCCTCTCGTCCGCCGTCACGTCCTTCCAGCTCTGGACGGTGATCTTCACCCTTTCTTTCGCCAACAGCCCAACGTAGGCAGCGTACTTCCTAACATTCTTTCCGATCGGCCTCCCAAATTGGTTGAACTCACAAGAAAGATCCGTGCGTTTGGCCAAACGGCCCAATGTCATCACCCTCTTGCGTTGGGATGAACCAACTACATCTTCAGTTATGTTCGGGTTGGCCCTAGTCAAACCACTAGTACCATCCGATGAAGACGACGACATGTCTTTCCCTACAAAACCATCAACAAACCATCAAAAATTTAATGGAAACACAAACCAAATCATTTTACAAAGCAAAAGGACCAATTTTAAATATTTTTTCTATCGGTAAACACAGAAACTACCAATAGAAGATAAGATTCTATTTCTGAGCATTTTCATCTACACATTTTCATATAGGAAGTAGGTAACATATGGCAATTAATTCTTCTTGGAGTTCCATAACTCAGCTCAGGACTGGAGACTAATTAGGGCTGCAAAAGGGATGTCCGAAGAAAATAATACTAAAAGACATGCAAAAATTAATTGCTGAACTGTTCAGAAATCTTTTCTATCGGTAAACACATAAGCTGCCGATAGACCATAACAATATTTTCTATTGGCAAAGATATGAGATATCGATAGAACATAACAATGTTCCCTGTGTTATGGAATATTGTTGATAAGCCGCCATTCACTGGCATCACATAGTCTTGGTTTAAGTCAACATTCTCCATGATTTGCTATACTAATATTCATGGGCCAGCATTATTATTTCACACATAACAATGTTTTCTATTGGTAAACACATGAGCTGCCGATAGAACATAACAATTTTTCAATCGGCAAACACGTGAGATACCGATAGAACATAACAATGTTCTCTATATATGGAATTTTGTTGATAAGACGCCATTCACAGTCATCACATAACATTCTCCATGATTTGCTATTCTAATATTCATGGGCCAGCATTATTATTTCACACGTAAATATGCACACAATCATCTAAGTGCCACTGTGCATAATCTGACAAACCTAATGCTAATGGAATATAAAGATATTGATGTAGCACAGAAAGTAGGTCACAACCAAAAAAGGAATAACATGGTTTATAGCACCCTCTCTTGGTTATCTTTAGCATTACCTGTATGCAAATCATCAGGACTTCACATCTATTAGGTTGGGAAAAGTCAAGTATAAGCATTTGAAACATATATATACATTGAAGACCCATCCACATTGCCATATATTCATACCAAGTGAGTAAAAATTCCCAACCAAACTAGTACATTGCATGGCTCATGTCCTTCCAGATCCAAAGTTTTAATACTTGTTCAGAAATATTTCCTATCGGTAAACACATGAGCTGCCGATAGAACAGAACAATTTTTTCTATCGGCAAATACAGGAGATACCGATAGAAGATGTGTAAGAACACCTCAAACGTATAATGTGTATTACATGGCAGTTGGATACAATTGATCACACATATAGTAGTATATATAAGTTAAAATCTCAAAATAGGTTTATTACAGCACTGGAATATATTATGTCAACCCTAATTTAAATCAACATTGCCTACGGAATGTAAATAATCCAACACAATAGGGAACCCTAGTGTAATTGTAAAACTCGAAGAATTAGTACGTACAAAACACAAAGATCAAATAAGGAAGATGCTGGAAAAAGAACGACGAATTAGGGTATTTACGGCGATCAGTTGTGGTGATGGAGAGGCGGTGTAGA
This sequence comes from Pharus latifolius, assembly GCA_019359835.1. Classification (NCBI taxonomy): domain Eukaryota; kingdom Viridiplantae; phylum Streptophyta; class Magnoliopsida; order Poales; family Poaceae; genus Pharus; species Pharus latifolius. Next base: position 50,768,992 of record CM033326.1, on the reverse strand, counting down.
ACACAGCGACGGCCAGCGAAGGATGAAAATATGAACCGGTGGGAGAGAGGAAGTGAGTGGTCACTGCGGAGGTTGTGGTTTTCTTCGCTCTCGAAGAGACGCAGTGCTATAAGTTGGAACTGTTCGACTGGAGGGAAACTCAAGAGCCATGTACGTGTAATAAAGTAGTGGATGCCCTTTTCTATCGGTACAAACAACAAAATAACGTTAGACCAATTCATTTATTCTAACGGTACAACAAAATAATACTGATAGAACAAGTAAATTTTTCCCAGAGCAATATTTGAAGTAGTGGATGCCCTTTTCTATCGGTACAAACAATAAAATACCGTGAGACCAATTTTTCCCAGAGTAATTTTTGAAGTGCCTGAGATTAAAGTAGTGGATGCCCTTTTGCTATCAGTACAAACAACAAAATACCGTCAGACTAATGAATTTATTCTAACGGTAGAACATAATAATACCGATAGAATAAGTAAATTTTTCGCAGGGAAATTTTTGAAGTGCCTGAGACACATAAAGTAGTGGACACACATGACACATCTGTATTTACCGTTAGAACATGTGATGTTACGTGGCTGAAACAAATCAAACTGGGTAATGCATGACACACATGACAACAGTTCTCACCTTCAAAGAATCATATGTACACACAATGTAACATCAAACAGACTATGCTTGAAAGCTGCAGAATGATAAAGAAAGAGGGAAGATAGCCGGAAAATTAGAAAATTGACATAAAAACAAATTGTTCATTCATTGTTGTTTTATCACTTATAAAAAAAATAAAAATCCAAAATGCTAGGTCAAGGGGTGGTCTTAGCCCTGGCTGCATGTAGAATAAAGTCAGTTTGACTTGCAGCGAGGATGCAGGACTCCTCTAGAGACAAGTTGTCCTTAAGTTCAACTACTACTGCGTCGAGAAGGCCTGCGACCTCCCTCAGCTTCGCTATGGTATCCTTCATAGTCAAACCGCAGCCAGCGATGGTAACATCTACGGCTTGCTTCTCCTCGTGAAGACGTCTCGTCCTCGCCCTGGAATTGTCACCATCTGTCTTCATGCATTGAATGCGCCGGAGGAGATCGTCCAGTTCAAGCCGTAGCTGAGTGTGCTTGTCCGTAAGGAGCTTGTGCTCCTCCTGGAGGGCCCTCAGCTCGACCTTGACTTTGCCAGTGTCTTCCATGGCTCCCCTTCCCTGTGCAAATAAACAGGTCAAGAATGTACTGAACATGGATTAACAATACAGGGGTAAACCCAGGAGATTTAGAGTTCTTACTGGGGAGGGCGAGGATGACGATCCCATTGAGGATGCCATTGTCAAAGAGAAGATAAGGAGTCGAAGAGTTTGAGAATTAGAAAAATATGTAAAGTAGTTGGCAATTTCACTGCTGAGGTACTTATAGAATTTCCAAGGCGACGCATGACGACACAGTTGAGAATTCAAAGCGCCAGAGTATTGTTCTATCGGTACAAACAATAAAATACCGTGAGACCAATTTTTCCCAGAGTAATTTTTGAAGTGCCTGAGATTAAAGTAGTGGATGCCCTTTTGCTATCGGTACAAACAACAAAAATACCGTCAGACTAATGAATTTATTCTAACGGTAGAACATAATAATACCGATAGAATAAGTAAATTTTTCGCAGGGAAATTTTTGAAGTGCCTGAGACACATTAAAGTAGTGGATGCCCTTTTCTATCGGTACAAACAACAAAATACCGTCAGACAAATGGATTTTTGGAGAGCTTAATTTGAAGAAGCAAGAGGCTGCAATGAGATTTTGGCAAGAAAATTTGAAGGGAAGAATTAAGTACTTACAGGATAAAGGTACTGTACATGTTAGAACTCATGCTGTGGAGTAAAATTGAGATATATTAATGCTGTGAACTAGCTTATCATTCTAAAGAAAAATGTATTGCCTGATGTATTAATGATAAGTTCCTCACCTTGATGCAGAACTTGTGGGCTGTTTGCTTAGCATTTTTCCCTGAAATAGAAAATAATCATCAATGGTTCTCAACCCATAATCCTTCTTCGTGATCATCTCGCAGATACGTTGTTTCGTCGATATCTTCAGTAGGGATAGATTGAATGTCTTCTAAAAATGGAGGTATTTCGTCGAATTGGTTATACTCCTCTTCGTCGACAACGTCTTCGACCCCAACAATACGTCTCTTGCTGTGGAGGACAACGTGCAAGTTTGGATTGACCGGGTCAACTATGTAGAATACCTGTGTGTCTTGGTTTGCAAGTATGAATGGATCGTCTTGGTGTCCGACTCTATCAAGATCGACGAGAGTAAACCCATAACTGTCAACTTGAACACCTCGAGGACTTTCGACCCATTGGCATCGAAACAGGGGAATTTTAAGTAATCCGTAATTGAGCTCCCATATTTTGTCAATAGCACCGCAATAAGAGTTCAGCGCCCTTACTGACCTGGCATCCTCGGAAATAGCAAACAGTGTCACTCCGCTACATTGCGTGCTACTCTTGGCGTCTTGAGCTCTTGTGTAAAATGAATACTAATTGATATCGTACCCCTGCCAAGTCCCTACAGTGAATCTTGGGCCTCTAGCCAATCATGTCACAGTTTCACTTATGGAGCCCTCGGCAACTCGCGTGACTCTTTCTTGGATCCACCCAGCAAATTTCCTGTTATGTTCTCTGGTGACCCAAATCTCTGACTTCAAAGGATTCTATGACCGTAACATTACCTTGTGCTCGTGTATGTATGGCTCGACCTCCGTCATGTGTTGTAAGACCCAAAAATGTGATTTTGCGTACACATCACGAGCGGGGACGATAGCTTTGAATCCAATCGTTCTGATGCCCTAAAGCCTACCCTCGTGCCGGGACCTAGGAACCCCAATTGGGTCAACCCCGGCCATATAATATGTGCAAAATTCAATCACCTCCTCGACGGCATAACCTTCCATGATACTCCTCTTGGGTCGACGACGAGTCCTTACGTATCCCTTCAATACACCCATAAATCTCTCAAATGGATACATGTAGCGCATGCATACGGGTTCACAAAACTTAATTTCTCTGATAAGGTGAACAATCAGATGGACCATAACATCAAAAAAGGATGGAGGGAAATACATCTCAAGCTGACAAAGAGTTGTAACCACGTCATGTTGCAAAGCGTCCAGTCCATCTGGATCAATTACCTACGAGGACACAATTGCGCCAAATATTCATATCAGAAAAATCTTTTAATTAAGCTCCACAAATGGAGGTAATGAACTTATAGTACGAGTGCACGTACTTACCTTGGAAGATATTGCGTTGAAGCATTAACAAAGGTTTGTGATTGTCTCTCTGACTTTAACTAGGAGAATGCCTCTGATAGCAATGGGAAGCATTTGTGACATCAGCACATGATAGTTGTGGGACTTCGTGCCAACCAGTCTTAAGTCGTTCATGGACACAAGTTTTTTCAAGTTCGCGGAATACCCACATGGAACTTTAACACCGTGCAGGCACCGACAGAGTTCTGTTTTTTCGATCTTGAACAACGTATAGCAGGCCGAGAGGAGGTATGTACGCTTTCCCTTCTCCAAAGGTGCAATCTCAGTCCTTATCCCCATTTCTACCATGTCACGACGAGCTTTCACACCATCTTTTGTCTTTCCCGGAATGTTCAACAACAAACTAATCAAACTATCACAGACATTTTTATCTACATGCATGACGTCAATGCAATGTCAAACTTGTAAGTGCTCCCAGTACGGTAGATCCCAAAGAATTGATCTCTTCTTCCAAACATTTTTTTATCAAGGTTTAGAATACTAACCGAACTCAGCTTTGATGTCCTTCACGAGCGAGTAAATCTCCTTACCGGTCAAAAACACTGGAGCTGATCCCTTCTCAGGCTTCCCGTTAAATGATTTCCTCTTCTTACGGTACATGTGATGCATCGGAAGAAACATGCGGTGACCCATGTACACTGTTTTCCGGCAGTTTCGCAACCACATGCTCTCAGTTTCATCTAGGCAAATAGGGCAAGCCTTGGCTCCTTTCGTACTATACCTCGACAAATTGCTGTAGGCCGAAAAATCATTTATGGTGCAAAATATCAGGGCCCGCAGATGAAATCCTCTTTCTTGTATGCATCCCACACCTGCACCCCCTCGCTCCACAATTTCTGTAAGTCCTCGATTAAAGGTGCTAGAAACACGTCAATATCATTTCCGGGTTGTCTGGGTCCTGAGATTAGTAACGCCATCATGATGTACTTGCGCTTCATGCATAACCAAGGAAGAAGATTGTAGATGCATAAAAGAACCGGCCAAGTGCTATGCCGACTGCTCATATTACCATGTGGGTTCATACCATCTGTACTAAGCCCGAACCTTATATTCCTAAGTTCACCGCCGAACTCAGCAAATGTTCTGTTGATGTTTCTCCATTGAATAGAATCCGCTGGGTGTCTCAGTTTTTCGTCTTGTTTCCGGGCTTCAGCATGCCAACGCAAGTGCTTCGTGACTTTCGGATTTGCAAACAGCCGCTTCAATCTAGGTATCACAGGCAAGTACCACACAGTTTTCACCGGAGGTCCTTTCTTTACCTCGTGACGTTCACTGTCAATCCGATCCCTACGCGTATACCTCGATGCGCCGCATCTTGGACAAACATGCAAACTGGAGTACTCGTTACAGTACAACACACAATCATTTGGGCATGCATGTATTCTTTCGATTTCCATTCCCAACGGACACAACAGTTTTTTGGCTTGGTAAGTAGACCTTGGCAACTCATTTCCCTCTGGAAGCATGTCCGATAGAACATCTAATAGTGCCGTGAAACTCTTTTCGCTCCAACCGTTGCCTGCCTTCAAGTTATATAATCTCAACACAGAAGACAGTTTTGTAAATGTTGCACATCCAGGAAACAGAGGCTTCTCAGAGTCAGCAATCAGTTTCTCAAATTCACAGAAGTCATTTTTGTTGTAATCTTCCTCTATATCACGTAACATCTCATCTAGATTGCCATCATCACCATCTACGTGCACATCGGAATGAACATTATCAAAATTCGAATGATCATCGATATTATTGCAATCCACATCCGAGTCCTGCTGATTGGTAGTAGTGGTGCTTGTTTCCTTAAGATCTTCTCCATGCCATATCCAACTGGTGTATCGAGCGTTAAAACCACGACGAATCAAATGACTCTTAATTTGATCAGAGTTGCTAAACCTCTTCAAGTTCATACAATCTATACAAGGACAAAGCATATTTTTCTCTCCCTTCCTCTTCTTTTGTTGCTCAGCAAATTTAATAAACTCATTCACACCATCCAAATATTCAAGAGTAGTACGTTTTATTCCATACATCCAATATTTTCTGTCCATCTATAATTAACAAAATTTAACGAGTCAGCCATACATGAAACCTGCCCGATTAAGTTATGTATATGTACGTATACAACCTCTTACAACTGATGTGTTAAACCCTAGCCTGATGAAATTAACACTAATTAACCTAGCTAACTACACAATACAAACTAGTGAGCTCCTAAAACATGAGGTATTTCCAGCTAGCTAGCTCCCAAGCTTGGAGCTACAAGCTTGGAACTACACAATACAGTTAGTTTGCAAGTAGAGAGGGAGGGAGATCTAGAGGGAGAGAGAGATAAGTGATGACAATTAAGCTTACCTTAAAGAGAGGGAAGCAATCAACTTCCTTCCAGCTTGCCCTGATCACCCTAGCAGTGTAGCTGCGAGCTTGGAACTCTCATCGCAAACAGAGGGAGACAGAGTGCAACAGAACAAAACAGTAGCTCAACAATGGTCAAGTGGGGTTTTACTTATACTGGACCTGTTTCTAACGGTAAATACATGAAATGCCCGTTAGACTAAGTGCGGGTAATTTTGTACTCACATATTCTATCGGTAAAAACACACTTATACCGTTAGAAAAGGTACTGGGTAATGCATGACACAGCAAATATTGTGATGTTCTATCGGAAAATATGTGTATTTACTGTTAGATGATGCATGACACAGCAAATACATGCGTTGTCCTATCGGAAATATGTGTATTTACCATAAGAAAAGGTACTGATACATGGCTGAAACAAAACCAAACTGGGTAATGCATGACACAGCAATCTGGGTAATGCATGACACAGCAAATTTTGTGTTGTTCTATCGGTAAATATGTGTATTTACCGTTAGATGATGCATGACATAGAAAATACATGCGTTGTTCTATCGGAAATATGTGTATTTACCGTAAGAAAAGGTACTGGTACATGGCTGAAACAAAACCAAACTAGGTAATGCATGACACAACAATCTGGGGAATGCATGACACAGCACAGCAAATATTGTGTTGTTCTATCGGTAAATATGTGTATTTACTGTTAGATGATGCATGACACAGCAAATACATGCGGTGTTCTATCGGAAATATGTGTTGTTGGGGGAAATCTCCCCGCGGTCAAGTCCAGGTAAGTTCATGATTGCCCGGGGACATTGGCCTCCGGTGCCTGCCCCGGGCGCCGCCATTTGGCCCCCGGGACCGTGCCTCCCGGGCATGTCCCGGGCGCCACCCTTTTAGACCCCCGGGACCGTGCCCCCCGGGCATGTCCCAGGCGCCGCCATTTGCCCGGGGACAGTGGCCGCCGGTGCCTACCCCGGGCGCCGCCATTTGGCCCCCGGGACCGTGCCCCCCGGGCATGTCCCGGGCGGCACCCTTTTAGACCCCCGGGACCGTGCCCCCCGGGCATGTCCCGGGCGCCGCCATTTGCCCGGGGACAGTGGCCTCCGGTGCCTGCCCCGGGCGCCGCCATTTGGCCCCCGGGACCGTGCCCCCCGGGCATGTCCCGGGCGCCACCCTTTGGCCCCCGGGACCGTGCCCCCCGGGCATGTCCCGGGCGCCGCCATTTGCCCGGGGACAGTGCCTCCGGTGCATGTCCCGGGCGCCGCCATTTGCCCGGGGACAGTGGCCTCCGGTGCCTGCCTCGGGCGCCGCCATTTGGCCCCCGGGACCGTGCCCCCCGGGCATGTCCCGGGCGCCACCCTTTTAGACCCCCGGGACCGTGCCCCCCGGGCATGTCCCGGGCGCCGCCATTTGCCCGGGGACAGTGGCCTCCGGTGCCTGCCCCGGGCGCCGCCATTTGGCCCCCGGGACCGTGCCCCCCGGGCATGTCCCGGGCGCCACCCTTTGGCCCCCGGGATCGTGCCCCCCGGGCATGTCCCGGGCGCCGCCATTTGCCCGGGGATAGTGCCTCCGGTGCATGTCCCGGGCGCCGCCATTTGCCCGGGGACAGTGGCCTCCGGTATCTGCCCCGGGCGCCGCCATTTGGCCCCCGGGACCGTGCCCCCCGGGCATGTCCCGGGCGCCACCCTTTTAGACCCCCGGGACCGTGCCCCCCGGGCATGTCCCGGGCGCCGCCATTTGCCCGGGGACAATGGCCTCCGGTGCCTGCCCCGGGCGCCGCCATTTGGCCCCTGGGACCGTGCCCCCCGGGCATGTCCCGGGCGCCGCCCTTTGGCCCCCGGGACCGTGCCCCCCGGGCATGTCCCGGGCGCCGCCATTTGCCCGGGGACAGTGCCTCCGGTGCCTGCCCCGGGCGCCGCCATTTGGCCCCCGGGACCGTGCCCCCCGGGCATGTCCCGGGCGCCGCCCTTTGGCCCCCGGGACCGTGCCCCCCGGGCATGTCCCGGGCGCCGCCTTTTGGGTCCCCGGGACCCTGCTCTCCGGAAGGGGTCCCGGACGTCATCGCCCTCCTAAAAGGTAAAACCCCTGTTTGTTTATCACGTGCAGGTCACGCGAGGGACGCCTCGGGAATCGGCGACCACCTGTCAAGCATCCAAGACGTTTGACCGGGAGGACGGTCCTACCCTTCAATCCGACGGTGGCTTCCGGGGTAGTTTAGGCTTTTTGCTTCTTTTTGGGGCTATAAATAGCCCTTGTACCCCTCTGTTGTAAAGGATCAGTTCATTATTATTTGGAATAGCTAATCTCACAGACGTGCTCCGGAAGCCTCTCCCTCGGAGAGAGCCTCCCCAGCCGACTCCGGTCGGGAGCGCGTCGACAGGACTAGGGCCCCCACCGGGACCCGAACCTGTATGAATCCTCGTGTCTTTTCTTGTGTTTGTCCGGCGGGGGAGGACCGGTCACCCGGTCAACCCGCGCTGCGTAATCTCCGCTAGGATCGTCTTCAAAACCTGCCAGGGTATTCTTAATACCACGACAGTTGGCGCCGTCCGTGGGGACTCATGACAAGACGCCATGGCTCCCCCAAGAACAAGGGCTCGCACCCTTCCCGGTGACCCGGGTCTCGGGGACCCGGCGCCGTCCGCCCGGGACACTGCTGTCCCGGCGGCCCCTTCCGGAGGCGACCTGGCCCAGGTACCGCCTCCCCCCTTTCCTCTTAACTTAGGTGCTTCCACCTCCAGGTCGTTCCCGGTGACCGCGGGGACCTCGGCCGGGACAAGCGTCCCCCCGACGGCTCCCCCGGCTCCCCGGGACGCCCTGCTCGAAGCTCTCGTAGAGGGCCAGCTCCGCGCCCAGCGCTCTATGGACGAGCTCCTTAGTGTGTTGGCGCGGCCCTCGGCCCCCACATTTGCGTCGCACCCATATCCGGGGAACATGCCCCCGTTTATGGGTTACCCGGCGGCCTCTCCGGCCTCGGGGGGGTTGTCTGCCCCGTATGATCCTGCCGGGGGGTTCCCTCCCCCTGCGGGATACACGCCCGGGCCCTTCCCGGCACCCGGGCCCGTCCCGGTGCCGGGAGGTTATTTCATACCAAGGCCCTTCGTGGCACCAGGGGGGTACCCTGTCCCCGGCCTGATCCCGGGGCCGGGAGCCCACTTCTTGCCGGGGGTTTACCCTGCGCAGGGAGCTAGTCCCGCCCCCCACGTTGCGTTTACCGCACCGGGGGCGGTCGATAGAGCAGCCCCCGTGCCGCAGCGGACTTCCCCTCGCACGGGCTCCCCGGTTCCGGACGCCGCCACTGGGGCTCCCCCCTCGCCGGTTCTGGATGTTACAGGGCCTGCCCCCTTCCCGGTTCCGGTCGTGGCCACTGGGGCCCCCTCCACTTCGATTCCAGGCGTCGCCGCGGGCGCCCCCTCCCCGGTTCCGGACGATACAGGGGCTTCCCCCTTTCCGGTCCAGGGGGTCGTCGCAGGGGGCTCGCCCCAACCGGCTCCGGAAGCTACAGCGCACGAGCTCCCCCCTCGGCAGGACAGGTCCGTTTCGCCTCAGGGGAGGTCGAGCGAATGCGTTCACCAGAGCGCGGGGAAGAACTTCCCCCCGGCCGCGGGCGCGGGGAGCCTCGCTCTCACACGGGCCGGGGGAAGAGACCCGCTGAAGAGCCAACCTCTCCGGTGGAGAGCCCAAACGTCCGGGAACTCAGTCCCGGTCCGGAGGAAAAGCGTCACCACTGCCATTCTGGCGGACCTCTCGGACCGCTTCCAGACTCAGACAACGAAGGTCCCGTGAAAGAAGACAGCGACCGGGGCTCTCCCCGGGAAGTGCGGGGGGCTAACCAGCCTCTGTGTCGAAGACTTCGCAGCATCCGGTGGCCGCGGCCCTACCGCCCGCCGCACATCGAACATTATAATGGCGAGGCGGACCCTTACGAGTTCGTGCAGATCTACTCCACAGCCATCTCCGCGGCGGGGGGGACGAGAGCGTCCAATGCAACGTCTTCCCCCTCTACCTCACCGGCATTGCCCGCTCCTGGTTTTACAATCTGAAGGCGGGCTCCATCAGGTCCTTCTCGCAGCTGAAGCGGGAGTTTTGCGCCAACTTCCAGGGGAACTACGTGCGTCCCCTGGATTCTTCACAGCTATACACAGTGCGCCAGAGGACCGGGGAGACCATCAGAAGCTTCTTCAAGCGCTTTGCCCAAGTAAAAAGCAAAGTGGCCCACGTCCCGGACTCCACAGTGATCGAAGCCTGCAAAAGCGGGATCCTCCCGGGGGAGCTCCACCGGAGGCTCTCCCGGAGCTGCCCTTCTTCCGCCGACGAGCTCTTCAACGTGCTCGAAAAGTACGCTCGGGCGGAGGAAGACGATATCTGGAAGAAGACCCAGGGGGCTCCTGCCCCCGTCGACCGGGGGGCCAGGGATCCCCCCAAACGCCCCAGACAGGGGGGGCATAACGAGTCACGGCCTCGGGACACTTTTGTCCTCGAGGGCGGAGGCGGCTCGCGCGACCCCCCGAGGGGCAACCGCCCCTTCCCCAAGCCGAAAGGCCATGGGGGAGGACAGTCTTCGCACGGCCGGGAAGGCCCCGCGGGGAAAAGGCGGGAAAGACCGTGGTGCAGCTTCCACGGGTCCAGTACCCACGCTACCCGAGACTGCGACCAACAATTGCAGCACTTCACGGCATTCCTCGACCAGCGCGGGCAGGGGGGGGAGACTCCGGCCTCCTTGCTCCCTCGGCCAGTTATTCCGGCCCTTCCCGCTCCCGCGGGGGGTGAGCAGGCACAGGAGGGGGAGCCTTCAGAAGCTCTCCCCTTCCAGACCTCTCAGCGCCGCATCAACGTCATCGTGGGAGGGTCTGCCTCCGGGCGGGACTCCAAGCGCCAGCGTAAGGAGTACGCGCGTGAAGTTAAGGTTGTGGGGGTGCTACACACGTCCCCGCCACCAAAGTGGTCAGACGTCCCCCTCACCTTCACGGCAGAAGACGCGCGGGGGGTTCGCTTCCCCCACGACGACGCGCTCATTGTCTCCGCGACAATCTACAACTGTCACCTGGCACGCATCCTTGTGGACAGTGGGAGCTCCGCCGACGTCCTATTCCTGAAGGCTTTCAAAGAGATGCAGGTGGATGAGAAGCTCCTGTAGCCCGCAGCCGGGCCCCTACAAGGTTTTGTCCCGGGGAAGGCGATCCACCCCGTGGGCAAGGTAGATCTTCCTGTGACCTTCGGCGCCCCGGAGAACTACCAGACCGAGCTGGTCCGCTTCGACGTAGTGGACCTCCCCTCCTCCTACAACGTGATTATGGGGAGGACCACCATCAACCGGCTGGGGGCTGCCACCCATCAAAACTACCTCTGCATGAAGATCCCCAGGCCGCATGGCGTGATCAACGTCCGGGGAGACCAAGACATGGCCCGTGCTCTGTATGAGCGCGCAGCCGCCACGATCGGAAGCGTCAACATTATTGAGGCGCCCAGGGGGGAGGCCTCCCCCCTGGAACCAGACGTCGCGGCAGTATCCCCCGGGAGGCCCCCCCCCTCAAACCGCGTCCGGAAGGGGGCCTCCGGAAGGACCTGCTGTCCCCGGGGCCAGCAGTGCCGCCAAGTACGAGGCTTTGCTCCTCAGGTCGCACCACGTGCGTTTCCCGGGGATCCGACGCCTCCAACTGAAGATGCAAAAGGTGCAGAGGCACTTCGATGGCACCAAGGGGGGTACCCCGTCCCCGGCCTGATCCCGGGGCCGGGAGCCCACTTCTTGCCGGGGGTTTACCCTGCGCCGGGAGCCAGTCCCGCCCCCCGCGTTGCGTTTACCGCACCGGGGGCGGTCGACAGAGCAGCCCCCGTGCCGCAGCGGACTTCCCCTCACATGGGCTCCCCGGTTCCGGACGCCGCCACCGGGGCTCCCCCCTCGCCGGTTCCGGGTGTTACAGGGCCTGCCCCCTTCCCGGTTCCGGTCGAGGCCACTGGGGCCCCCTCCACTTCGATTCCGGTCTTCGCCACAGGGGCTTCCCCCTTCCCGGTCCCGGTCGTCGCCTCGGGGGCTCCCCCCTCGCCGGTTCCGGGTGTTACAGGGCCTGCCCCCTTCCCGGTTCCGGTCGTGGTCATCAGGGCTCCCCCCTTTCAGGGACCCCTTACAAGCTCTCCGACCTTCAAGAGCAGGAGCTGAAGCACACGTGGAACTTGCGTTTACTTCGCAAGTTCTATGTTTAGCCTTACGGGCATGTCCCCTCCCCCGGGGCGTTCACGCCAGAGGGGGAGGAGGGACGCTGTATTTTCCTCCCCTTTCGTGGCTTCGCAGGGGGAGGCCCTGTACTTCATTTCATTAGCAATGCATAGGTCTTGCTTTGCAAACTGTCTCATTGCAGGTCTTTCTCTTTACCGCCCTTAGCGGCGATGCCCTCCTTGTGAGGATGCCCTCCCCGCGAGGAAGTGGGCTAGCCCCAACAAGTCCCTACAACGGAGCCTGCACTCCCGTAGGGCGCCCTCCCCGCGAGGATGCCCTCCCCGCGAGGAAGTGGGCCAGCCCCAACAAGTCCCTACAACGGAGCCTGCACTCCCGTAGGGCGGCTTACGATTAACCCTCGTGGACTGAGGGTGTAAGCGGCAACCCGGTCACAGTGGCCGTGGTAACGAGTCACTTTGGGAGATTAGTCCCCTACCCAAACACTCAAGACCCGTCTTCGGGCACTTCCTCCTCCGGGAGTAGACGCTCTCCTCAGCGGGACGTCTAATGGCTTTCTGGATTTTCTTCCTCCTCCGGGAGTCGACGTTATTCCCGGCTCCCCGTTCTCACGGCGACCGGATGATTGGTCCCCCGCGACCTTATTCCCGGCTCCCCGTTGTCACGGCGACCGGATGAATGTCTCTTGAAGACCTTATTCCCGGCTCCCCGTTCTCACAGCGACCGGACAATTGCTTTACGAAGATATGGGTTTCTCAGATATATTTTCCCCCGGAAACATTATTCCCGGTGCCCCGTTCTCACGGCGACCGGACGAAGTCTCCCGGGAAGCTCCCTTCCGGAGGTCTTATTGGCTTTTCATGAGCCCCTTCCGCGCCTTGTTCCCGGTTCCCCGCTCCCCCGGCGGCCGGATGAACCTCCCGGTGCCCCCGGGCACCCCGGAAGGTCCCTCCCTCAGAAATCCTGTTTTCACAATTTTCTAACTTAGAAAATATTTCTACAGGTTATGCTCCCCCCGGGGACCCTGTTACCCCCACAGCACGCAGAGGCCTCCTCCAGCCCGCTGTGGGCGGGGGGGGGACAGGGGGCCCCCGGGTCACCCACGAAGAAACTTAGCTCATCCTTGTTAAGATGAGTCGTCCAAACCATCCAAGAAGAAGAAAATAAAGAGGCGCAATAAAAGGAAACAATGCACTTTATTGATCAGCAAACCCGGAGGACATCTTCCCCCTCCGGTGGGCTTCGGAAATGATACAACCCGGGTCCTAACCCGGGGGATTTTCTACGAGCCTAAGGCCCCTACGCCTAAAGCTCCCGGAGGCGCTCCCTCAGCTCCCGGGCCAAGTCCCGGTACAGCGCCCGGACGCGATGCTGAGAGTCCCGAAGTACGTCATCGGGCCAAAACTCGTACCCAGCCGGCGGAAGTATCCGGAGAGGAGATATCATCTGGGTCTTCGGGCGCGGGGGAGTTAATTCAGCACGGCTGTTGTCAAAATTATCCAAGTGCCATTCCGGGCGCCACCTCAACCGGACAGGCTCCCGGGCAGTACCGCCGTCGCGCCTCCCGGAGACAAGGCTCAGCAAAATCAAAGCCGCTTGGGCGTCCCTCGGAGAGCCTCTCCCGGACCGTTGCTCGGGAGCAACCCCCCGGGAACCCTGGTAACATTTCATTGCAAAGACTTAGAAAAATTATATTTCATTGCAAAATGTTTTTGTACAAGTGCCCGGGGCTTCTCCTAAGAAGCTACCGGAATCAAAATGTCTAACAAAATAAAAAGGGGTCCTAGCTAAAGACCCGGGGGAGGCTCATACTTTGGCATTGGGGTCCTCCCCCCGGGGAGCTTCCTCCGTGGCCGGGGCAGGGACATCCGCGGCTGGAGGCGCCGGTGTCGGGAGCCACGTCCGGATGATCCGGTCGTAGAACCCCTCCGCCAGCAGCTCCACCTCCGGGCGCGTTGGCTCGAAGGCCTCCGGGAAGCCCCGGGGGATGCGCCCCCCGATCGCCCGGGCGCCGACCCCAGGGTAGTCAACGAGCCCCGCGGCGGCCGCGATGACGGGGATCGCCCGGCCCCGTGCCCGGACGTCCGCAGCCTCCGGGATGGCGGAGACTTGCGCGTTAAGAAAACGCACAGCCTCCGCGAGGGTCGCCGGGGGCACCTCCGGGCCGCTCCCGGAGCCCAGGCTAACGCCAAGGCTTTCCAGGGCCGAGCAGACGGAGCGGCCCGCGTCCGACAGCGCCCGGACGCTGGAGCTCTCGAGCTCCCGGAGCGCCTTCTCCCGCACCTTGGCCTCCTCTCGGAGGCGGATGTAGGCGCCCTCCGAAAGGTGCACCTGCGCCCGGGCCCGGGACAGCTCATCAAGAGCTTCGTCCCGCTCCCGGAGGGCCGCCTCCCGCTGCTCGACGCAGGCCGCGGCCCGGCTCTCCGCCTCCTTGAGCAGCCGGGTGACCCGCTGCTCAAGGCCCCAGGTAACAGTCGCTACCTACAAGATGCATAAAGAGTTAGAAAAATCTTAAGTGCAGGAAAAAAGCCGAAGTGTTGAGAGCTCGAGTTACTTGGGCTCCGAGGGACTCGAGCCCCTCAAAACGCTCGTGGAGCGTTCCTCCTGCTACGAAGGCCTGCACCTTCCGGTTGTGCAGGCCCTCCGCGTAGCGGGCTACCTCCCCCGCGGGAAGTAGGGAGGTATCTTGCCCGGCCCTCCTGTCGCGGCCGGGAGAGGGCCCCCGGATCTCCGAATCCGGGAGCACGGCCGGCGTCGCCGGCGTCTTCGTCGACGAAGTTTCCTCCGAAGACGAAGACGAAGATTGGGCGGGGATCTCCGCCCGGGGGGGGATCATCGGGCCTTTCCCCGCCCCAGGCCGGAGGGCCCTCGGAGCCTCCTGCTCCGGGGGGACCTCGAAGACTGAGGGGCTCCCCCCCTCTTCATCAACCGGCCAGAGGCGCGGGGGCGCCGCCCCCGAAAACCTCACCTCTAGCCTCTCCGGCGCCAATGCCGCCGGGAGAGGCGAGAGGAGCGTCACGCGAATTGGCGACGGGGCGTAGTCCGCCGAATCGGACCCCGCCCCATCGATAACAACCTCCTTCCCCCGGGCCTCGACGGGGGCCTCCGGGGGCGGGGGCGTCGCCGCTGCCCGGGGCGCCGCCCGGGCATGTTCGGCTCCGGGAGCCGCGTCCCGGGCCCTCACCGGCGTCGTCGCCGGCGCCGTCGTCGGAGCTGGGGTCTTTTGGACCCGGGGTTTTTTGGGCTCCGAGCCCCCGGCAGCATCCTTCCCCCGTTTATGAGACCCGGGGGTGGGAAGGGGCTTCCTCTCCGAAAGCCTGAGCCCGTAGGCCTCGGCCACCAAGTTCCGGGGAGGCCCCTCCCCCACGAGGCGCACGATGCGCTCGTGTTCGTCGGCGAAGTACCTCCCCAGGAGGTGCTCCGCCTTGTCCCTCGCCGCCGGGTACGGGCGCACTGTATGAGGTAAAAAGTTAGTCAATTTCCCGTAAAAAACTGCAAGTACAAAAATGCAGGGGACTTACGCCGCGTCACCGGCTTGACCGGAGGCCGCTGCTCCGGGCCCATGCCGATCCCCCTCCCCCCGCGTGAGAAGGGGGAAAGCCGCAGGAGCGCCAGCTCCTCCGCGGCGTCCCGCATCGAGCGGGCCTTCTTCGCCAGCACCACCTTCCCGAGGAGCTCGAACTCCTCGTCCGTCCACACCGGCGGCTTCGGTGCGGATGACCGGCTGTAGGTGGGAGGCTCCGGGGCGTAGACCACCGCCTCGTCCCGGACCCGGAGGTAGAACCACCTCCGGAGCCAGTCCCCCCAGTGGTCCCGGGAGGCCGCCGCCGGGTAGTCCGCCACCCGGGAGGGCAGCATATGGACCATCACCGAGCCGAAGGGGGACTTCGGTCCTCCCTTCACCAGGTGGGAGCTCCGCGCTGCCGGCTCGTAAAAGTACCGGAAGACTCGGAGGGTGGGCTCCCGCCCGGTCGCCGTCTCGTACAGCCAGATGAAGAGACCCATCCGGACGAGGGCGTTGGGGGTGAGGTGGTTGAGCGCCACCCCGTACTCCTTTAGGAACTCCCGGAGCATCGGGTGCACCGGGAGCCGGAGCCCTGCCTCGAGGAAGGCCTCAAAGGCCACAACCTCTCCGGGCCTGGGACGGGGGGCTCCGTCCTTCTTTAGGGGGACCCGGATGTCCCCCTCTTCGACGACGCCCTTCTTGACCAGGGACTCCGCGTCCGAGGCCGAGAACTCGGAGACCCAGAGGAAATCCACGGGGATTTCCTCCGGGGGCACCTCCGTGGTCTTCGCTCGACCTTTGGGCGCCATTAGGTCAGTTCTTTCTTTTTTGGGTGGCTAAGTTTTCAGGTGGCTAAGTCAACAACTCCCGGACGCTCGCTACCGGAGAAGGTTACCGGAGAAGCTACCGGAAGAGCGCTACCGGGAGAGCTGAAGCTGGAGTTGAAGATTTGGAATGAGCTTCCGGGGCCCCCTAAGGCCCTATTTATAGAGGCTGGCCGAGATCTAGATGCGCGCCACGTGGCCCCCTCGGAGCAATCTGGACCACTGAAATTCAAACCGTGCGCGGGAAACGAAGGGACAGGAGCGCAAATCAAGACGCCGGTTCGAACCGCGCGTGCATTTATTGCGAAAACGGCGCGGCCATAAAGCGCCCGGCACGGAAACCGAAGCGCCGCCGGGGCTACAGTGACTTTCGTCCGGAGTTTTCGTCCGGAGATTTTCCCGGTACCGTAACCATTCCCTCCGGGGGCTCAAGCTTCGTCCCCGGAGGGCATGGGGGGCTGCTGTTGGGGGAAATCTCCCCGCGGTCAAGTCCAGGTAAGTTCATGATTGCCCGGGGACAGTGGCCTCCGGTGCCTGCCCCGGGCGCCGCCATTTGGCCCCCGGGACCGTGCCCCCCGGGCATGTCCCGGGCGCCACCCTTTGGCCCCCGGGACCGTGCCCCCCGGGCATGTCCCGGGCGCCGCCATTTGCCCGGGGACAGTGCCTCCGGTGCATGTCCCGGGCGCCGCCATTTGCCCGGGGACAGTGGCCTCCGGTATCTGCCCCGGGTGCCGCCATTTGGCCCCCGGGACCGTGCCCCCGGGCATGTCCCGGGCGCCACCCTTTGGCCCCCGGGACCGTGTCCCCCGGGCATGTCACGGGCGCCGCCATTTGCCCGGGGACAGTGGCCTCCGGTGCCTGCCCCGGGCGCCGCCATTTGGCCCCCGGGACCGTGCCCCCCGGGCATGTCCCGGGCACCACCCTTTTAGACCCCCGGGACCGTGCCCCCCGGGTATGTCCCGGGCGCCGCCATTTGCCCGGGGACAGTGGCCTCCGGTGCCTGCCCCGGGCGCCGCCATTTGGCCCCCGGGACCGTGCCCCCCGGGCATGTCCCGGGCGCCGCCATTTGCCCGGGGACAGTGCCTCCGGTGCCTGCCCCGGGCGCCGCCATTTGGCCCCCGGGACCGTGCCCCCCGGGCATGTCCCGGGCGCCGCCCTTAGGCCCCCGGGACCGTGCCCCCCGGGCATGTCCCGGGCGCCGCCTTTTGGGTCCCTGGGACCCTGCTCTCCGGAAGGGGTCCCGGACGTCATCGCCCTCCTAAAAGGTAAAACCCCTGTTTGTTTATCACGTGCAGGTCACACGAGGGACGCCTCGGGAATCGGCGACCACCTGTCAAGCATCCAAGACGTTTGACCGGGAGAAGGACGGTCCTACCCTTCAATCCGACGGTGGCTTCCGGGGTAGTTTAGGCTTTTTGCTTCTTTTTGGGGCTATAAATAGCCCTTGTACCCCTCTGTTGTAAAGGATCAGTTCATTATTATTTGGAATAGCTAATCTCACAGACGTGCTCCGGAAGCCTCTCCCCCGGAGAGAGCCTCCCCAGCCGACTCTGGTCGGGAGCGCGTCGACAGGACTAGGGCCCCCACCGGGACCCGAACCTGTATAAATCCTCGTGTCTTTTCTTGTGTTTGTCCGGCGGGGGAGGACCGGTCACCCGGTCAACCTGCGCTGCGTAATCTCCGCTAGGATCGTCTTCAAAACCTGCCGGGGTATTCTTAATACTACGACATGTGTATTTACCGTAAGAAAAGGTACTGGTGCATGGCTGAAACAAAACCAAACTGGGTAATGCATGACACAGCAAATATTGTGTTGTTCTATCGGTAAATATGTGTATTTACCGTTAGAGGATGTACTGGTACCAAACTGGGTAATGCATGACACACATGACACCAGTTCTCACATCCAAAGAATCATATCTAAATACAATGTAACAACAAACAGATCTTACATCAAACAGATCTTAACTGGAAGATAAAGAAATATTTGAAGAAATGCTAATTTGTAGATTAACTAGGAGACACAAAAATACTTTTCTTAGGTACTTGGTATTTCATCTTGCCATACTTGGTACTTCATCTTGCCAAAGAAATTACAAATCTCTACTTACATGAGATCTTGGTTTGCCTCTATTCCTTTAAGAAAATGCAAGAGGAAACATAAAAAATGAGTACTATTTAAACTCATTCTAGTTAATGGCTGAAAACAAAAACAAGCTGAGTCATGTATGACACAACAATTCAGGTACAAACATACACATGCCAGTTCACAAATTCAAGTGCATGTCTGAAACAGCAGTACAAATACACACCTACCTGCCAATACAATTAAATACACAAATACTCCCTACACATTCAAGTTCATGTCCCAAATAGCAATACATGATACACAAATATACAACAATATACAAATACAACAATTCACTCATTCGATGTATATTAGAAAAGCCACGTCTGAAATTAATAACAGATCACGACGAGAACCCAGTGGCCCATACATTTTACATAAAAGAGAACCTTTGCAAGTTGCGACAATGCAACTACTGACTACAAGTTAGACCTGATACATCACAAATCCATTCATCCAAAACAGCAAATGTCTGAACCACATTGAACCTAACCATAGGAGTTCAGTTCAAAGACGCCCGAGGAGCTGGAACTGCCGTCGAGTTACATTTGTATTGGTGATTTCGTCGGACTCAAACTCGATCAACTCTACACAACTCAATTCAACTCAACTCAACTCTACTCAACTCAACTCAACTCAACTCCATTAACAAAAAGAACCTACCTTCCAAGATGTTGTTCTGTGTAATGATGGTGTACAATGGCTATGCAAATGACAATAATTCTTCTTCTCCAAGCAGGTAAGCATCTGGCCACAAGCTGGTGCATGCAAAAAAATGGCTGAAACACCGATACAAATGTAAGATGCTTTCTATAGGTCCTGATTTGAGAAACACGCCGGGCTTAAGGATCTTCTCGACCGAGCCAACCAAGATCTCGCCCTTCACGTCCTTCCAGCTCTCGACGGTGATCTTCACTGTTTCTTTCCAGCTCTCGACGATGATCTTCACCGTTTCTTTCCAGCTCTCGATGGTGATCTTCACCGTTTCTTTTGCCAACAAGCCAACGTAGGCAGCGTACTGCGATGAAGAACCGTGAAATACGTTGCCCCTCATGAGCATCATCCAAGGACTTGCACAGATCATAAATAGGCATTGTAGACCAAATTAAGATTGTTTACTGTTTCCTACATGACTCTCTATCCGAGAAAGACTACCAACTGAAGGTTAGGTTGTGCTTCGTCATAGTAACATCAACTTGCAACTGGAGATCAAGATAATACATTTCTACTCTATTTCATCAGAAGAAATTACCTTGCCAATATATATATATTAATTATTTAATGAACTTTTTACATGTACTTGATCATTGAGCAAGCTAGGTGGCATTTGACTATGTTATTGGCATTAAACAACCTACAGAGAAGGTCAAGATATTTGTAAATATATTGACATTAATGATCTTTCAATTTCAACTTCAATTTCAATTTCAATTTCATGATCTTTTAATTTCAATTTCAATTACAAATATCTTTCAATTTCAATTTCAATTACAAATATATTTCAATTTCAATTTCAATTTCAATTTCATGATCTTTCAATTTCAATTATTACTAAGTCCAAGTTGGCATTGAGCAACCTACTGAGAAATGAAGATATTACATTTATACTCTTATTAGTATTTCACTATGTTAGATAGAGTTTGTATTGCAAATATATCCTGATAATTTTCTTCATTTGACAGGATCAGCAAGCAATTGAACATTATCTATCCCACAGTGATATTATGTAGTTGTTTTAATAAAAACAGGAACAAGACACTGTACATAATCATATTGAAAAAAAGACACATCAAAATGAAGGATACAAAAATTGCAGAATAATTGCCATAATCGGATTAGAATAATCTAACAATATTGCCGAAATTTTACGTACCTTGCTTGAGATGCCGAAATCTAGTGGGCGTCGATGGAGGTGCGGAGGTGCAGCGGTCGCCGATAGAGGTGCGCCGGCCGTCCATGGAGCTTACGGGTTAGGGCTACGAGCGCCCGATGAACTGTGAGAATGAAAGAGAAACAATCGGGTATTTATAGTACTAGATAAGTTCTATCGGTACACAACCTCATACCGTTAGTAATTTAAGATATATTCTAACGGTATAAACATAAATTATCGATAGAATAAGACTAGTTGTAGAACGCGAATAGTTCTAAGATATTTGCGCTATCTTCTAACAGTATAGACATACATTACTGATAGAATAAAGCTATTTGAAGACGAACAGTTCTAAGCAATTTTCGATATCTTCTAACGGTACAAACATCCAATACCGATAGAATAAAAATATTTGTAGAAGGCGAACGGTTCTATCGGCACACTACATATTGCTGATAGGAATTTTTGAGATATTCTATCGGTATAAACATAGTTCACCGATAGAATAAAACTATTTGTACAAGGAGAACAGTTCTATCGGCACACTGCATACTACCGATAGGAATTTTTGTACATATTCTGTCGGTATAGACATACATTACCGATAGAATAAGGCTAGTTATAGAAGTCGACCAGTCCTATCGGCGCACAACATTATCCCGTTAGTACTTATGCATCTCTTCTAACGGTAAATATGTTCATTACCGCTAGAGTAAATCATACTGCTTCTTCTAACGGTAAGTTTCTTACAAACCGATAGGAAAAATACATCCCATATGCCTTTTATGACCGCGAGGCACATTTTCTAACAGTTTTCTACTAAATCGCTAATAACAGATAGAAGATAGGGGTTAGTAGACTGCACTTCTGTACTAGTGCTGAGCCGGCCACAATCGTCGAAAGAGTCCACGTTCCTTCCTGGAAACAGTGTTGCGCCACCTTAACTTGGGCCGATGGGCCTTGTATCAAGTAGAGCCCATTAGGGGCGCGTCCCTAGGGTTGTGTACCCCTCAAATATTCTCCTTAGTCATCGCAAACAAACGGTTTTTGCTTAGATTGCATCTACACGACATTTTGTAGATTCTTTTCGCCTCTGCAGCGGACCGACTAGGCCGCTGCGTTGGTTTGTGAAACCCCAATTCGTGTGCTTTATTTTTATTTGCAATTCCATATTACTTCTTCCTTGCTCTTGTGAATTTCTCGATTGTTGCAGGAACAATTACCTTCGTGGTAAGGTCGGCCGTATACGAGCGTGATCGATAACGACGAGACATGCGGGTGTAGCGATTGCGAGGTGATGATCCGCTGATTGGAAGCCTCAAAACACCAACGTCCACAAGTCGATTAATCGAACCTATCGGTAGATCGGGCCGCTGTCTCATCAAGATTGGAACAGTAGGCTGTTTTCTTGAGCTCCATGACAGCAGATTCGGAGCAAAGAAAATAGATTATCCTCTAGTAGAACAATGATCATTAGGATAACCAGCCCAATTGTCATCTGAAGAATTTTCATATCAACTGCCCAATGAATATTTGACTATCTATAGGTGCTTGCACGAATTAACAAACTGTGTCAGCATACGATATGCTAGGTCTGGTAAGACATAAGTATTAGAGAGCACCAACCACAATTCCGTAGTGGAAAACTTCATGGTCAAGCAGGGGACAACCTGAATCCTTTCACATCTTTTCAGTGGATGCCATAAGAGTGGAGACCGGTTTGCATTGGAGCATCGTTGTCTTATGAAGCAAGTCAGTTTTGTACTTCTCTTGTATTAGGAGTACACCATCTTGTGTAGAGTGCACTTGAATTGCCAAGAAATGGGGCAACTCACCAAAATCCTTGACCAAAAAATCTTGTTGCAACAGTTGCATAAGTGTATTGGGGGCCACTATTGATTTGCAGAGTATAATAATATCATCAATACAAAAAAGTAGATAGATATGAGTCCCTTGAAGATTACAGACAAAAAGTGAAATGTCAGTCAGGTAACCCATTCTTGTAGCTTGGAGCTTGAGCAACAGTACCATCTTCATGGAGCTTCCTTGAGTCCATATAATGCCTTATTCAATTTGCGGACATAGTGAATGAGTATCTACATATCCTGGTGGCTACTTCATATATACATCTTCAGATAAAAGGCCACGGAGAAATGCAATTTGCGTATCAATTTTCTTTAGATAGTGAATCTTCAGACAAAACTCATGTATTCTTATGGGTCAACACCACTAAGAAATGTCATCATGTTGTTAATTGATACTTAATCCAATATTTCATTCAAAATATTGTAGACAGCGAATTAGTCATCCTACTAAACCTTTACAGAAATAATTAGGCAAGATGTGTTTGAGCATTTTTAAAAAAATACACAACAAAACACATTTTGTATGTTCGAAGATTCCCAGAGCAATGATACCTATACATGTATCCTTTCATTTTCTAAGATGTAGTTTAAGGAACAGAGCTTGGAGAGGTGATCACCTGCCCTCGGCCTTATTATTGGTTTTTTTTCTTTCAACCCTCAAAACACACCCAAAAAAAAATATATGACCTAGTTAGTCATAACTATAATAGTTTAACCATTATGGGGTTGACTCATAAGAATACATGGGTTAAATGCAAACAATTATATATTTGAAGTGCGAACACATATAATGACAAGAAATACTGTAAGAGATCTCAATTATTATGTCATGAACAAAATGTCACAAATACAATAATAAATAAAAGAGTACAACACTTTAAACAAAAAGTTAGAAGGCCACAATAAGACTTTTTCTCTTTATTATAAATAAATAGTATTATTTAAAATTTAGATCCGACACTTTTTGTATGCCTTGTCGTCGTCGTTGCCACCACCATCAATATAACTTCTTTCATCAATAGGTTCTTCAAAAATCACATCTTTAGCATGAGAATAACAAAAAAATTGTAAGTAAGCATATACCCTTTAAACAACGATTTAAGGTATTCAAAAAATAAGCTTCTGCTCCTAAATCAAATGCAGATCACATGGACTTTTCGAGTCATTTATTTTTAGAAGAAATCAACTTTTAAATTAGAATACTATTAGTGAATTAATACATCTTAGTACTCCCATTTGGATGCTCTGCAAAGGTAAACACTTTTTACCATAGTTTTTTTCCATGTTCAATTGTCAGGCAAGATTTGTAGGAATACTAACTCTTCCTTGTATAAGTTCCAATAGAGCACCGACTCTTATTAGTTATGCTCAAGCCATTTGTAAAAACCACCAAAAATTATGTTAAATTATGTCATTATGTAATGTTCTCAATAGGTAGTTTAATATGAAATTATAACTGGATGTCAATGTTTGTTCATGCATTTTGCATTAGAATCCTAGTTCTATCGGGAAATTTTGACTTGAATGTAGAAAATTCTTGTATTTATCTTCAGTTTCTACCTTTTATCTACCTCTACTATGGGGCACGTAAACTATGCACACCACCTTCACATGCACACCTGTGCATGCACTTCAATTTAGATATCAAACTTGTATAAAAAGCTAGTCTCTTGAGGGTCTACCATATTGTGGAATTTGAAAACTTAATGCAATTGTTGCATGGAGAAAAAAAAAACGGGGCAACGTAACCGTCATTTATGGTAAATACAAAAAAGGCATTCACTTACAACAATAATTGTATGTTCTACCGTGTTGGCCCTTGGAGTATATAAACCTCTAGGTAAAAATGAAAAGCAGAAGAAGCATGATAATGTATAGGTTAACGCATGGCTAATATATTGCTGAAACTATTGGCTGTCATGCATGCACATAAAGGAAAGGAAACACTAGCTATGACACCCATATTTTTGCAAAACATTTATTAGCTTTAAAGTGTAAGTGAACAACTTCACGTTGGTGTAAAGATAAATCTTCAGATACCACAGATTGTTTGTGCTTCCCATGAATCGCACCTAGTTTGTGCTTCTACGCCCTCGAGCGTAATTGTGTGGATTAGTAATCAGATTTTGTGGACTAACGATTGTCTTGGATAGCAAGTTACAGTTAGCTTCCTCATCATTGGGTTACAATTCCCCAAGTTATCTTTGATCCTATGCCGTAAAGATTGGGCCAACAAATGTGCATTAGCTCTCCCCGAGTTGGTGCATATCACATCCTGAGTTTCGACCAAAGAAAAATAGACCAGAGAAAAGAACAGCTACAGCTACTATGGCTCCACCAGAAGAACTTGTCCGAGTGAATTTAGTCGATAAGGCAGATACGACCTTGTCTCTTATGGAAATGCCAAAGGAGAAAGGTTCGGATTCTGTTGACGACCATCATCCGATGGAGGATTTGTTCACTATCAACTTCCAGTGAAGCACGAAGTGGTCGCAGCAATATTCGATCCCAGAAGTCACAAGAATCTGGTTTCCGCTGGACTAGTTCGACAACTTGGGTTGAAGATGACCACACACTCACAACCGTATCTGTTGGGATGGGTCACATCCGATGTGAGCTAACAGATTATGAGTCAGTTTGTGTTGAAGTTTGCGATCTCTACCCGTTATATCGATGTGACGTTGTTTCTATCGATATCTGCCAAGTGATTTTTGAGAGTCCGTTCTTGTATGATCGAGACGCTCATTTTCCACCGAAGAGTGCAAGAGTATGAACTCAGGAAAACGGGGTTAAGTTGGTTATCAGTAGAGACGACCACGTCAACACTTAGAATTTGATCACCGCAAATCAGGCCAAGCATCAATGCATGTAAAAAATGTGTGCTTGTTATGATTTGGCCAGTTGGTCAGGATGATAGTACTCGGACATCGCTGTATTTGGCTTTCCAAAAGGATTCTGGTTGTTTGTCAGGACTGCTAGAAAAATACAGTGATACGTTCGAAAATACTCTAGGTCGTCTGCCAAAGAGACCAGTCAAGCACGATATTCAACTCGTGTTGGATGCGACATTTCCCAATTTGAGTATGTATCGCAACTCAGTGTTGGAGAACGAAGAGATCGAAAGACAACTTGGTGAATTGTTGAATGATGGGGTAATTCAACCAAGTAATTTGTCTTGTGGATTTCCTGTGGTGCTCGTATCGAAGAAAGATGGAACTTAGCGGATGTGCATCGACTATCGAGCACTAAACAAGATCACCATCAAGAATCGGTACCTTCTTCCTTGTATCAATGACCTATTAGACCAATGGAAGCATGCTGCTATCTTCTCGAAATTGGATCTAAAATCAGGGTATCATCAGGTTAGCATCCGAGAGGAGGACACTTGGAAGACTGCGTTCCAAACTAGACAAGGTTTGTTCAAATAGCTGATCATGTCCTTCGGGCTCTGTAACGCCCCGGCCACATTCATGCATCTCATGAATGATGTGCTATGACTATTCATCGACGACTTTGTGATCGTTTATCTCAACGACATACTGGTCTATAATTGCTCATGGGATTTGCACTTAGTTCATGTAGAAAAGGTGTTCGAGCAGCTGTGATAACATTAACTTCGTCTCAACCGTAAAAAGTGCGAGTTCGGCCAGCAAACTCTACTTTACCTGGGGTTCGTGGTCGGCAAGGGTACATTGCAAATCAGCCCCAATAAGGTAAAAGTGATCTGAGAGTGATCACGACCACGAACAATAATGGAAGTGCGTAGTTTTGTGGGAGCATGTTAGTACCTTCGAAAGTTTATTTGACACTTCTCAATATTGGCTTGTTGTTGCATACACTAACCATGATCAACTAGATGTTCGAGTGGAATAGACAACATGAGGACATTCCTCCTTTTGAAAAGAAAGATCAACGAAACTCCTGTTCTAGCTCTACGGAATCTACAAAAGCCATTCGAGCTAGAAATAGATGCTTCGGGTTATGCAATGGGTATAGTGCTCATGCAAGAAGGTCGACCAGTAGCATATCACTCCGAGCTATTTTAAGGAGCTCAGAAGAACTATTTGACCTATGACAAGGAGTTATGTGCACTGCATCAGGCCGTGAAACATTAGTGGTGTTATCTTTTAGGTAAAGAGACCGTTGTACAGACCGACCACCAGCCATTGCAATATTTGCACACTCAATCCAAGTGACATCAAGCCCGGCACATGAAGTGGATGTCGTATCTGCAGTAGTTCAATTTGGTGATTAAGTGCAAAAAGGGCATACACAATAAACTGGCTGACATGTTGTTACGACTACCAGTTACTGTCCTTTGCTTAGCAGTATTTATACAGATCGAGCCTTCATGTCACGAGTACTATGCCACAATGTACATAGAGGATCCTGATTTTCGATCAGCATTGGCTGATCTTAAAACGGGACAACCATCTGAGTTTGAGTTGCAAGAAGGTCTCCTGTATAAAGGCAATTTGCTTTGTATACCACGAGGAGTACCTTGAGTATACTGGCTCTGGGAGGCACATACATCGAAGGTTGATGGTCACTTCGGGGTAACGAAGACCTTGCAAAATATTCATCAGCATGTATTCTGGCCGCGAATGCAGTAGGATGTGGCTAGTTTGTTCGAGGTTGCGATCTCTGTAGCATCTCCAAACCGGCAAACTAAAAATTGGGGTTGTATACTCTTTTGTCAGTTCCAACACGACCATGAGAAAGTATATCCATTGATTTCTTAGGAGGATTGCCCAAGACCCAATGTGGCAACGACTATCTCTTTGTGGTCGTTGTCGGTTCTCCAAGTTGGTGGTGTTTATACCTTGTCAAAAGACTATCAAGGGAGAACAAGCGGCTTGGGCATTCTTCAGCACGTTTGGATACATTTTGGATTGCCAAATTCCATTGTGTCTGATCGTGATACCTGGTTCCTTAGTTATTTTTGGCGATCGTTTTGGTCAATGATGGATACAAAGCTGAAGAGGAATACTACATTTCATCCTCAAACTGACAGTCAAACTAAGGTGGTAAATCGAACAATCATTCATCTCTTGAGGGGGTTATAACTCCAAGCATCCGAAGACTTGGGATGAAAGTATACCATACCTGCAGTTTACTATTAATCCAACAATGCATGGTTCGACTTGGAAGTCTCTTTTTGAAGTCTGTTTAGAATTTCTACCACAAAGTCCATTCGACCTAGAGTTTGTGATCTCTACATCAACACAGAACAACAAGGAGGAATCTGATTAGGATAGAGCACAACAATTCTTAGAAGGTATTCGACGATTACATGGTGAAGTCAAACAGAACTTAGTTAAGGCTCAGCTCAAGTACAAGGCACGATATGATCGACACAGTGTAGATGCTCAATTCCAAGAAGGTGATCTAGTCTAGTTACATTTGAGCAAGGAGAGGCTCAAAGGTGAAGGTAAAAAATTTAAACCAATTCGTTAGGGTCCTTTTGGGGTTTTGCGGAAAATTGGTAATAATTTTTGTCAGCTCAAGTTATCTCTGTATATGGATATTTACTTGGTTGTTAATGTTGAGTACCTTAAACTCTTCGAACCTTCGATGCTGGATGATGAGTCCGATACCATCGTCCCATCTATTGAAGATTTGGTTTATCATCGAGAAACACCTCTTTTTGAAGATGTGATCTTGTAGAAGAAGGAGACGACTACTCGAAGCGGCACACGCAAAACTTTTCGAGTAGGACGAAAAGATCAACGAGCACATGTGGCAAAGTGATACACCCGTGGAGATGGTCAGTCCCAATTTTCACATCTTCAATTTTGATTGAATCGGTCACCAATGAGAGTTGCTCCTTTTCAACAGGGGAGTCATGATCCAGAAGGATCTCCGGTCAAATGCATAACATATTCGAACTCTATTTGATCGGGTGAAGTTCGATACAAATTAGATAGCCGAGTCTGATACGACTAGATTTAGTCGGTTGTCAAGTCTGATACGTTTTCAAGCGATCGGACTATAAATACCCTGTAATAGTTCTAGTTTAATTTCGAATCAGATATAAAACTCATAGACAGATATCTACATAGATCTAGTTCGATCAACATTCGACGTGTACAAGTTCTTTATAATAAACGATCTTGTTCGTTTTCTTTGCTGTGTTCGAGCACATGGTTTCGTTAATTTTGAGTAAGATCTTATATTTTATATATGATCGAATATAGTCGAATCTGATCTAATACTCAATCAGATAATCTTTGAAAACGCTACGAACACACCTCTTGCGTGTCCCGTCTATTTAGTTACACTATTTGTAAACTTTACCACATATGATAAAGAATTACGCATCCACAACACACAGGTGGATAGTGACTTCTCAACATCTAACCTAGCCTATAGGTCTCTACATCGGGGAACAAAACTCATTAGGTTGCGTGACGTGTGTGATGATGATTCCTTTGTTCTTTATTGATCTTTGGCAAATACCTCAACAAATCGCGCGCTTGTCTCTCGTTTGGACACTACCAGACAACGGCTTCTTAAATGTAAATTCCTTTTTTAAAGTACAAATGCTTCAGCAATACTAATGCAATATCTATAAGGTTTGTCTACTTGTACTGGTGAATTGCTTCTACCTTATTGAGATAATAATATAGAGAAATATTATACCTGCTTTTTTTCCCTTCGTATTGATGGAGCATTGATTGCTACTACTGCCACCTTCGTTCAGGGCTGCCTCTGCAAAAGAAACTTTTGATTGCCAATTTGTGGACATACTTATTTTTGTTCAAAACTTTACATCGATAATTATTTTAACAGCTCCTTGCAATGTAACATCTACAAAACTTACTATTGTCGTATCAATTGCATGTGACTATGCCTGTTTTAGCAAATGTACTAATAATTGGATCATTGCAAGATAACTACTACACCTATTTTGTTTGCATTGCATTGTAGCTGCCTGGGGTGCCTTAACAGTTATTGTGCATCAATAAATATCCTGTTGTTGAATAAATTTAATATGAGGGCTTAAGTTGCCAAATAGTCTATACTAAAGTAATAGTTGCTTTGACTGGATATACCTAGCATTTGGTTTGTGACCTTCTAGTTTATTTTCTAATTAATTTGCTGTCATATATGGATAAGCAAAACAAGTGCCCAATGATTTGGTCACAATAATTTTTGATTGTGTGAACTGGAATAAAGTTGGCATGAAGTAAATATACTCTTATGATTACCATGCGATGGTGGCATGCCCGTTGTTCCTGGTAGCTCGACACCCATAGCATCCAAAAATTTCTTTGTTCCAACGATACGGTCACCGACCCGGTACCCTCTTGAACTTGTTTTTGAATCTTTAGGTCGGTAGATTTTCACAGGTGTTACTGCATCATTGATGCGGTAGAGTCCTGAAGTTGTGTCCTTTTTGTTTGCCTTTTTGATTGTTGGATTGTCAGTGTCCATTACACTACTTCTCAATTAGTATAACACGCTACTTGCAATAGCTGTGACAAAAAATAAAAACAGCATAGGGCATGAGATGCTAGAAGAATGATCATGTTTATTGTCATCACACATATGAACAAACACTATTAAAATCTTGATTGTTGTCGAGTGTTTTATTTGTGCATAGTGTTTTAAGTCATACTCAGGACGTTTGCTCAAAAAACACTCGAAAAATATCATTTTTCTGAGTGTTACTAAATATTCACGGGTGTTCTGATAAAAACACTCCACACAGTGCACAACTTAAAATTTTCCACGCCTATCTTTTCCCCTTCTACCCACTGTCTTTTCACTTCCACCTTGAGGCACTGTGGACGGTGCTTTGATTTTGCACGATGTGGGCGGTGGCCAATGGCGGTGCACAGGCGGCTGGGCGCGAGGCAGTTGGGCATGAGGTGGTGGTCAAGGGCGACATGCGAGGGCGTCGAATAGCGGCACCCTTGGCTCAAATCTGCGGCCACCGACTCAGATATGCGGTGCACAAGGCGGCGGTCGACAGTGACAGGCGGTGGCGCATGATGGCAACGCATGGGGGCAGCAGTCGACGGCGATGCCCGAGGCGGTGCATGGGGGCGGCGGTCGATAGTGACGCTCAATGGCAACGTGCGAGGCGGCGAACAGTGGTGGCAGTCGATGATCGATTTTGCTTAGATATGTGGGCACAAGGCGAAAGGCACACCGTGATTATCGACAGCAACTTCGATTTTGCTCAGATTTGGTGATGACGGCTTCAATTTTTCTTAGGATGGCGACGGGCAAGGACGACGATGGCCCGAGGCGAGGATGGCGACGAGTGAGGGCAACGGCGATGACGCGAGGATAGCGGTGGCCGCATGACGACAGATCTGCAGCTGCAGACGGGCTGGATGGCAGCCAGCAAAGCAACGACGGCGAGAACCAATGGCATCAACGGCCGAGTGTTGCCAATTTTTTTTTAAAAAAACATGTACATTTTGCCGAGTGTTTGATGTGCTCTCGAGAATGTTATAACTCTACTGAGCAATCTCTTTATCGTGTGTTTTAGTAAAAACACTCGACAAAGGCCGAGTTTCTCTAATCTAATTCTCTGAGACGTTTACTAGTGTTTGCACTCAGTAAATGTTTTGCCGAAGATTTTTTAGTTTTTCTTAATTGTTTTTGGCCCTCGTCAACAACCGAGATGTTGGTAGTGAAATAAACCTTTCTTGTGATTTTATCAACATGAAAATACATGCAAACATAAGGGGTGAATGTCTAATTTTTATATTTTTTGAAGGAACAACTATAATACAGGAAATAAAGAATAAGAGATTGTGAAGCACAAATAAGGGCACAATTTGAACTAGATGACAAATTAAATTAAGCACATGTAGCCAAGAAAATGAGCCTTCAAAAGTAGTTAATAAGATGCTAAACATGAACAAAAGGATATACTTTAGGCTATGAGACATATATGTTTTGATGGTTTTTAGATACTTAAACAATGAGAAAATCTTACCTTCAAGTGTACTTTTCACAAGTTTTTTGTATTAGAATATGCTTCAGCAAGAATGACTCAAACAATGTAGGTGAAAGAATAGGATAGTTTCTTACTTCTTTGTAGAAGAGGGCAGATCTTTTAACTTTGGAGAATAAGATAGGGTAGAATTTCTGAAGATATATATGCCCTTATATAGCAATGACCTTGAAATAAATGGATGGAAAACTGAAATCTTTATGTTTTTTTGGAAATACTTAATGTCCACATCTCTGAATTTAATGCTATCAATGTACATGTGAATGCAAGTTGAGTTTCTAGTAGTCCATCATCTAAAATCGAATTTTGAAATATTTCTAACAAAGTCCATAGGGACAAATGCTATAGCAGTTGAATAAATCAATGAACGACAAGAAAAGAACAAATAAAATTAAACCAATGAAGTTCGTGGGAGAACAATAATTTTAAATGAGTGTTATTTTTGTGCACGCTCATGATTTTTGTTGCTATTAATGACAATATGTCCGACGTAGCATCACATAAGACTATAAACTTATTTTAAACAGAACATGATACTTTTCATAACACCAAATTTTTTGGAAAGTATTTGTCCAAATGTGTGATATTATAGTCACATTTTATTGGAAAGTATGCACACTTAATGTCGGAACCAACTTTATTATTTCTAATTCCTTTTCATTCAACATGTTCTATGCATAATTATTTAATCATTACAATGTAAAAGTACATCTAAGAATACCATCATTTTTTAGTTCTAAAATTCCATGACATGTTCAACATATCCATAAACGGATGCATAGAATATGCAGTATTACTTTCCATTTATAGTATTCATTTAAAAAAAGACATTCTTGAATACTATACATCTATCCAAGAGTAAGATTTAAGCGGATCTTTCCATTCGTCTGTTCTTCATCTTTTGTTTGAACCAAATTAAAAAAAAATTAAATTTCTAGTTTCACATCCAATTTAAGCACTATGTTTATATATTGTATTTAGTTGTCATTTTTGTTATTATTTCCATATATTGGAATTTTTATTTGGTGATTCTACGCAATGGACAATGCTAAAACTTAAAGTTAGATTGATTTAAGTACATTATCATCAACCATACTAAAAAGGAAGTTTTAATTTTTATCGTCTCCATTGATGATTAGATATGCATCAAATCACAATGAATAGAAAGTTTTGTTTAGAAGATATATTAGTGTGGAAGAGCTTACATTTCAAGAACAAAAATTGGAATGTTATTGTATTTTTTATTGTATTAGTCAACAAAATAAAATGTATATAGTCGCAATAACTAGGTATGTGTTTCTCACGCCAACCTAGTTGATGCATTAGTTTGGTCGTGAAATTTTAGACTGTTCGGATATATAGTGTTTTCCGAATTTTTTTACAATACCATTTTTTTAAAAAAGAAAAAACTACACCATGGCATGCTAGAAGGTGGTTGGGTCTAAAAAAAATTTACTTTTAAAAGCCATAATTTTACCCAGTGCCATATATATATATATATATATATATATATATATATATATTCTTTTTTCCGGTTTTGAAAAATCCACTCTCAACCATATATTTTCCAAACCACACGCTCGCTCCTCCCATCTACTTCATCAATAAAGATTTTGGTGATCACCATGCAATGCGTCTGGATGGAAGTTTTGTTAACATATGTCATCTTGGCACTGTGTAGAGTTGTGATCACTAAATAATTTGCATCGTCTTGACTAGCAGCAAGAGCATTGATAGTGAATTTTTTTCTAATACTGGATTGACTTTCTTTGCTCCTCCACGCTGGTGTAGCCATTCTTTGCTTGTACATGATTTGCCACCTTTTCAAATTAAATAGTATTTTGCTTCATTTTCACAAAAGCAAGCATATAAGAACTTGCAAGGTTAGAAAGTTGATGAAAAAAATTAAAATATCCTATTATCAGACACGCAGTAATAAAATTTTCGTTTGGCCAGCTAGCTGCTAGTAAGAAACATTAACTATTATGCAAACTATGTTGGCTAGACACATTATTTGGATGTCTTTATCTTTAATTCTCCACAATCATTAAGCCATTACATTTTATAGGAGTTGTGATGTCTCCATGTTTTCAATCATAACTCTGTGACCATCCCAATACTAGTTATATTGTTACAACTACCACCATTAATAATCATCTTACAAATCTTATTATTTACTTTGCATCTAGATTGAAACAAATTATGTCTTTGATTCTTCATTTGTGCACTCAACACAAGTTTAACCACTAGGCACTCACCTCCATACTCAGATTGTTCTTCAAATAATGAAGTGTCATGGGCTATTACCCCAACATCTTGCTCACCTTGCAGATCTTCTTCCTCCTCATCTAGCATTCTTCGTCTGTTGGGGCATTCATTAGCCTTGTGTCCTCTGCCTTGACACTTAAAACAAACAATTTGAGAGCTAGAGGAAGTGTTAGGGCTGTTAGAACTCTTAGAAACTTTGTTAAACTTTATAAAATTGTTTTCAGGCTTGCTGGAAGTATTGGGTTAGCTATTAAACTTACCAATTACCTTACCTTGTTGCTGGACAGATTGAACACTTCGTGTAAGTCTTTTCCATGAGGTGCTCGAGTGGTTTACTTTGCTCCTTTGATACCTCCTCTTGATTTGTTGCTCCATCTTGATTGCTTGGTGCAACAACTCATGCATATCATTGTACACTAACAACTCTACAGCATCAGATATGTCATGATCTAAACTCTAATAAATCTAGCCATGGTGGCGTCTGGTTCTTCTTGAATTTGAGTTCTAATCATTGCAATTTCAAACTCAGTATAGTAATCTTCTACACTCCCATTACCTTGGACAATTCTTTGAAACTTGTTATGTAATTCACTCATGTAATAAGATGGTAGAAATCTTTTTCTTAATCCAGTTTTCATTGCATCCCAATCTGAGATTAGTTGTAAACCTATAGCTCTTCTTTCTCTTTATAATTGCTTCCACCAAGTCAATACATAATCAGTAAACTCTAAGATAAGCCATCTTAACTTGTTTTGTATCTGAATAGTTATGACAAGAGAAAATTTACTCTTCCTTTACTTCCCACTCTAGGTAAACTTCTGGATCATATTTACCTTTGAAGTTTGGAATAGACATCTTGAGTGTGCTTAAGTCATCATCAACAGCCACCCTTTGTGCTCTCCTAGGTTGTCTTTTTTTTGTTTCATAGGTAGCATTGAAATCAGTGTGTAAATTAATTAGGATTGGTATTACCTGAGGTCTGACCATCTTCTTGAGTTGAAGAGTGTTGGCTAACCATCTCAGCAAACATGGCTTTCATATTCTTGTTTAACTCAGCCATGATAGCTTTGAGCATGAGGGCATCTATTGTGTGCTCCTCATTGCCATTACACACATTCTTTCCCTTGGGATCCCCTACCATTGTTAGTAGCAAACAAAGAACAAAGCAAACAGCAAGTTAAGTGACTTTGTGGATGTTTGTGGCACTCACAACTCATTCAAGCTCAAGATTAGGCTCTTATAATCCCTGGACATATCTAAATTGATTCAAAGATTCAATTGAAAGGTGACAGATCACACAAGATGACGAGTAAACTATATTGCAATGTGGTTGCAGATCTAACACAAGTTTTTATGGTGTAGCTTGGTAGGGCTTATGAGTAGGAAGGAGCTAATGTAGTTATCTTTGAGTTAAATCAAATAATAAACCAGAAAAGAATACCTTAAGTGATGAGGAAATCCCTAACACTAGCTCATCTTCTACTTCACATGGTGCTGTCCATAATGTTCCAAATAAAGTAAATCCTCCAATGACAAGAGCTAGAGGAAAACAACTTAACCAACAGGTGAATCTGCTCCTTAATGAGCTATTGTTTGATGTTCATGAGAATTGGCTGCTACCTAATAATATTATTTTGTGTGTTCTCGAGTTTACATGTGTAGATGATAGAGTGATCGAGAGCAATCAATGGAAGAGTAGTTGTCATATTTCGGAGTAAGGAAGTTAACTAGTTGGCCATGAGTTGTCATGCCCGAATCAAAGAAAGAGACGTGAAGAATTGGGCCTACATGCTTCTTTTCTAGCCGAATTCAAGTTAGAATTGGTTTGTATCTTAGTAAAAATATGTTGTTCTTTTTCTATTGAGTGCGAATTATAGTTTGTTTCGTAGATGAGTTCAGGTTGGTTTCCAAGGCTGAACCACAAATTAGAGAGTCGGCCATGATGGAGAATAGGTTGCTACTCTAGCAATAATTTCAAAAATTTACTTGAAATCCCAAGAATCATGCAAGCAAGAAATCATAGATCAGAGGTTTACTACTAGACGTGCGAATGCGACTATGCAACAATGGAAGAAGGATTGATGTCGCGATCGGATGGTGACTAGCAGTACAGTAGTAGCAGCCACACCTCTACAGAAGTTCACACATCCGGGAAAGGAGCACCACGTGTTCGTGTGGTAGCACTAGCACATGCGCTAGGGTTTTTCGAAGGTTATCTCATGGATGATGGTGCTGGCGGCCAGAATAGATCAGATATCTTTTGCATGCCCACCTCACCTTCTTTTATAAGGCTTCGCAAATAAGTCCTACTCCAATGCGAACTCTAGTCCCAATGGTAAACCCATTACCACTAGGGGACCCGTTTTGGATGTCATCCGAATTAATGCTCCAATCCGTTAAGTGTATGACCTTGAAGGTTTGTGTATATTTGGCTGCGATCGGAAACAACTTCCCAAATCACAAGTTATAAGCGGTCCCTAGCAAGACATTATGACTACCCGCATGTACACGAAGATCATATCTGACGAAATCTCATTGCCTCACAATACTAGATCGAACTCAAGGTGAGAAATGTGTCATCCTTGAATAGCTCGGGCCTTTCCATAGTTGACTCTCAACTATATTCGGCATGGCCATGCACTTTTTTAGTCCAATTACATCAAGGGACCCAGAGATATCTCTCTCAAGATATGAGAGGTGCAAATTCCATCTCTACCATTTACTTTCAACTACATGGTTCATAACATATTTGTATGTCACCTTTATGACTACTTAGTTTAAAGCAACAGTTGACGACACCAAGGTATGTTACTAAACATGTATGAAATTGTGATGATCTCAGGTCTAAATATAAACCAAAATAACTGTTAGAAAGAAACTGATGACGCATAATAATCTCAATAGTGTCTCAAGATGGGTCAATCCAACCAACATGTGTCCACGACATTGACTTGATATCTTATATCCATAGTTCATGAAACATGATTATCAATCAATGATTATATGGACTTATCTTGCATTATTATTCCATGTAATACTAAAAATTAGGGATGTCTAGAATAAGTATCACTGATAATGCCGTCAATAAATTGAGACAATGCATGTACCATTATAAAGAGTTCCATGAACAAGTCACATACTTGTTGATTGATAAAAATGATACTTTATTTAGGGAATGCAATAAGAATTCATAAACATGTCATGATACAATCATCTCTATGATTGCCTCTAGGGCATATCTCTATCTGGCCATAGACCTTTAAATAGGAACGGTGAGTCCTTTGTATCGGGGGAATCACGAATTAAATACATAAATATTTCAGAGAAGCTGTTGTTTTTGTTTTAGGGTTTGTGCTTATAAGCTTGATACCGGCCTAGACCATCTTGCAAGAGGACTAGATCAGAGTAGTAAGGCGAGTATTCTATATCGTTCTTTCCACAAGGACTAGAGAAAATGAATCGTGATGAACTAAACTAAATCGATGGCAAATAAAAATAAATCAGATGAAAGAAAGAGAGATGTCAGAAGAATGCAAAGAAAGAGAGAGGTTCGCGACCTAACTAGTGTTTGATCTGGACTAGCGTTTCATAGATACGAGCAGTAGAGAGGAATCGTGTAGTGGTAGCACGCGAGACAACGCAAACAACTAACATCGATCACAACCTACGACGAGTATCATTGATCAACAAGTACCAAATAAACACTAATTAGTCCCCAATTCCTCAGGACCATAGCTCGAAAGCAAACACAACTACACCTCACTTGAGACTACTATACGCTTCAACACTTCTTCAATAACATGCTAGATTTCCGAGCATCAGCTCAGAGAAATAGTAAAGCATGGCAATTAACTAATGCATTCAAAAACATAAAGTGTCATCAATTGAGAAGGCTGAGATTTAAATAAAACTCACAAACAGTAGACATTGCATTCACAAGATTGTAGGAGTACTGAATTGAATCTCTAATCTCCTGCTCATCTAATCACCAAATGGAAATTACTTGAATTCTCCATATTCAACATTCAAAGGGACATTCAGTTCAACAGTTAATCATGCACTCAAATCAGTTTCACCACACAAAATTGCAAGTTAATTGTCAGCTCCAGTTCATGTAGTCTCACAAAGAAAGCTAGAGGTGCAAACAAAATCAAGAACTTGTCTGAGTATGCAATCAATCCATCCTACTACAAAGTTCTCCATCTCATACATTACAGTTCATCCAAAATTGAAGAACAGAGGAGAGGAGGGGAGTAGAGAGGAGAATTGATCACCAAATCATGCTGTTGAGACTGGTTGTAGAGATGCTAAAGTTGTCAAGGATCACTGGTGAGGGGGACTAACACTGGGCTGCCACCGAATCTAGAGAAGACGCCGAGGTCGAGGTTGAGGAAGCCTGCCAGAGTTGCAATGAACCATAGCCAGTCGGGGAGGATGCTCGAGGTCGTAGAAGGCTTCGGAGTTGGTGATGAAGATGGTCGTAGTTAGAGAAGAAAAGGCACCGGCGTTGAGGTCGTGGTCGCCAGCGATTGGAGCTCGGCCGAGGAAGCTGAGCTTACACTAGAGGAAGAAGTCAAGGTCATCAGTGTTGGAGAAGAGGGAAATAAACCGTCAGATTTGGGGGTAGAGGCGAGGGAGAAGTTGAGCAGTGGCGGCGGCGGTGGCTGTGGTGGTGCTGGCGCGGGCGAGCGGATTTGGTGGAGGTGTTTGGGAAGTGGAGCGTCGAGGACGATGAGCGCGACGCCGGAGTTGGGGAAGATGGCGGCGCTGGTGCAAATCTAGGGTTTGTGGGCTGTTTTAGGTGAAAGAGAGGTAGCGGTGCGGAGGACTGAGGTGTTGCATCTAGGCCATTATGCCTAACCTAATTTTGACGATGAATGAAAACAAAGTATTTTAGACTAACTGTGTGCGGCGAACTGGCATACCACTCACGTGGTAGTACACCCGATCTTTGAACATTTCCTGAATAAAGTTATATTATCCGACAAATGTTCGTTACAGAGTAGCAAAGCAGAAACATGGTTTACTATAACAAGGTGCTTAATTACAATTACATACATACGCTTATTCCTCAAAGGAATAATTCCGAGATGGTCGCAACCGTCACTCTCCATCACCAATGCTGAAGTAGGTGGGATCGAAATGTAGTTGCCTTCCTCTGAATAAACCTCCTCAGCTGCACCGGTCAGCATCACATCGTCGAAGGAGTACTTAAGGTCTAACAAGGATATACATATAGCAAGGATGAGTGCCGAGGCACTCAGCAAGTAATTTGAGAATATAAATGCGTCATGCATACCTAAACTATTCTAAAGATATTGTTATGTTATATCACATTAACCCGAATAAGTTTTCCACTCCAAGTTCATTTGTGATTATAAAAGACTCCATTTTAAGCAAACTCTACTGAACACTTGTACCACAGGGTCAGACCACCTGTAGGTCTGCTTTCCTGCCGCGACACAACTTCCAACCTGGAAGTAAGGAGTGAATATGCACATTTTACTCTGCAGAGGGGTATCACTTTACCCACAGAATCTCTTGATTACCATGTCGGTGTTCGTCAACAGTGCTCCGCATTTCTGATAATGCGTGACATCATCAAGAGAACAAAGCCTTTTTCAAACCCATCCACTAGTTCCCTCCACTGGTATGGTACCACCATACCTGTGTAGTCGGACGCATCCGCTACACCCACCGGTTGAGCCTATAGCTCCAGAACCCTCAACAGGGCAGTCTCCCTTCATGCCACCACATACATACACATATACGTTCCCATTGTGGAGGTATACCAGCTTTCGGATAAGATACTTGACTAGGCCCGTCCTATATCAGGTCTGTGGTTGATACGAGTATTACGGCACTGGATAGAAATGACAGTTGGTTGCGTCCTTATCTTTATAATCAAGCTTTATACAACTATCATCAAAATATTCC
This sequence comes from Pharus latifolius, assembly GCA_019359835.1. Taxonomy (NCBI): domain Eukaryota; kingdom Viridiplantae; phylum Streptophyta; class Magnoliopsida; order Poales; family Poaceae; genus Pharus; species Pharus latifolius. The sequence goes on along the minus strand of CM033326.1, from coordinate 50,729,769 downwards.
ATCTCTATTCACAACGCTTTTCTCAAGATTAACTCATTTTCATCTATCACATTTTCATCAAGTTATTTAACTTCCATTCTCAACACTTTCATCAGGGTTACCCAAATCCATTTACAATATCTTCATCAAGACCAACCTTTATCTTTTTATAAAATATTCTTTTTATACAAGATGGTAAAACTATATAGATTATCAAATAGAGGATAATAACATAAAATTAACCAAACATGTTCGATATGGTCAAGAATAATACTTGCCTTGCTTTCGTAAAATCCAGTTGAAGGAGATACCAGGGTATTGACGTTCTTGTGCTCGCCTCTCTTGGTATCTAGTTCGACGTCAATCAATAAGCAAGCAAAAATAATAATTAGTATATTTGTTTATATAAATACATATTTAGGTTTGATAGGGTTCAAGTGGTCGAATACTGAGATAAGATTAAAAGAATAGTCGAAAGGGGATTGATAAGTTTGGTCTAAGCTAGATTGACTTAGAGAACAAGGAAAACTTTATCTGAGGTTTGGATGGACGATCAGATTATATATATGTGAGGTTGAAGACAAGGTGGACAAGGTGACGCGAACGGATTTTCAATCTGAGGTTCCTAAGGTTGCAAACGACACAGGCATGTCGATGAGAATGGCATTGAACATGAACTGATAAGGCATAGGTTGACCTGCTAGGGTTTCCTTTGAGGCTGGGGTCAATAAACAAGTGGAACATTGACGAGGATTGATACCCGAGCTAGATCAAATAAATGCACGACTGGTTTTAGACAGATTCAAGACAGACGAGTATCTATTAATACGAACTCAAGTTACTCCGAGAAGCACAGGCATGAGGTCGCAGGCTTTACGCGATCAGACCGTAGCCAGTGTGCGGTCAGGAGTTCATATGCCATACACGAACAGAAGACTGCAGATGGTGCGCGGTCAGCGAACAACGCTCGGTCAGAACACCTTCGACCAGGGGACGCGGGATTGTTCTGTCCCTACAACAGGGATATCCCGAGTATCCCGAAGATCCTTCCACGCGTGGAGACAACCGTCAGGAGGTTAATACGTGCGGTTATCCATGAATAACACGTGTTAAACCTGCGTGGAGGTTAAAGGCAGTTGCTAAAACTGTATCCAAGCAATTGTTTGATGCCGTTATGACTTGGCACCCTTTCAACCAGTATAAAGGGGTAACCTAATGCATCAAACAGGGGAGAGGGCATCAGATAAGAGATCAACTAATCAGATGATCAGATCATCGAATCAAGCAATCAGAAGACAGTAGTCTAAGTTAGATAGCTTTCACAAGCCTTCTAGACATTGTCTTGTACAAACACATAGGAAAAATCTTCGCCTGTGAAGATCTTTTCCATAACTCTGTAACTCTTTTTACTACATATAGTGAAATCCCAACATGATGTAGGGCTATTACTCCCACCATCGAGGGCCCGAACCTGTATAAACCTCTCTGTGCTCTAGTTATCTTTGATTCATCATACCTTCCCGGAGGGACACCCTGAAAGGTCTCACAACCTACAAATTCTGCATAAGTTCAACTAAGGACCCCGAGTCCGAATCGTCGACAGCTGGTGCCCACCGTGGGGCCTTTCTCAAGGCGTTCTAATTTTCATTCGGAGGTTCACTGAATCATGGCTGGAGCATATGATTCCGAGAACGATTTCGATCTCGAGGATTATGCTCACATTCTGATGCCTTCTCCTAGCGATCCCGTCCTGATGGAGGAAATTGGAGTCGAGGACGTCCCAAAGGTCGAATCAACCCTTCAGGTCATGTCCATCGACCAGGAGGCCACTAACGCAAGGTCAGAACCCACTGAGGTTCTCAATGCGTTAGAAGGTGAATTCGGTCCGTCATACGACCCTGCTGAGGGGAAGGATGATGTCGACCAGGAAATCAGCCTGGGGAGGTTTGACCTTGATAACCTTCATCGTCTCTTTGATTTCGAGTCTGACTCGGAACAGACCGAGATGTTTTCTCCCTCGGCAACCTCTCTCCCTAGACAGTTAGCTGCCTTGTCGGAGAAAACTCCTGATCAACAAGCTGCTAGGGAGGAACAGGAACGCAAATAAAAGGAAGATCAAGATATCGAGCAACAAGACAACGAACTACGCAGAACTGCCCTAGAGGCTCTTCAAGATGCGCAGGCTCGTTACGATGCTGCTCCGAGTTCTTCCTGATGATCACGTGCTCGAAAACGCGACCAGACACCCTCTTTGCCTCCGGAGCGTTTCCCGGTGGACGAAGAAATGGTAACACCTGGTGCCCCTAGGAGAAGTACGCATGGCCGGCTTTGATCTATCGCGGAGGTCGTGCGTAACTTCCCTCCTACGGTCACGGATGTGCAGAAACCGGCCTTCACCAGAATCCTGGCGGAGAGGTTAGATGAGGTCGCATCTGACGCGACCCCTACGGCTTCTTACCGGTCGGTGACACGTTCCTACAACCGAGAGCACTCTCACTCTGGTTTTGGTCGACGGAGTCACCCGCCACCTGTACCATCCCGGTAGGACAAGTCCAGGTGCGCGCAGGATTCTCATGATAGGAATCGAGTCCCTGTCCACTCTCGTTTAGGGCCACGCGTAGCCTCTCCATTGCGTGAGGTTGCCCGCGATCTGATCGAGAGTCGCAGGACAGTTCACGGTCCCTACGTTGGTTGTAAAGCTTTCTCGCCCGTCCTTCGTGCGGTCGTTTGGCCAGACAAGTTTAGACCAGGGGCCATAGAGAGGTTCGATGGAACTCAGAACCCATCCGAGTTCCTTCAAATCTACATTACTGCCATCTAAGCGGCAGGTGGTGATGACTGGGTCATGGCTAACTACCTGCCAACAGTCCTCGAAGGACGGGCCAGAACATGGTTGTTTAACCAACTCGAAGGTTCGATCTATAACTGAGAAATGCTGTGTGATGCCATCCTCAATAATTTCCAAAATTGTTATCAGAAGCCGGGTAAAGAGGACGACCTCCATCGATTACGGCAAACTTCGACCGAAATCCTTCGTCAGTTTGTCAAGAGATTTGTCGGGGTGAGGAATACCATCCCAAACATATCTGATAGCTCCGTTATTAGGGCATTTAAACATATCGTTCGATATCAGAGATTCACCGAAGACTTGCTCATCCATCCTCCTCGATCAGTAGCCGATCTCTTTGATATGGCTGATCGATACTTTGATGCAGCCGAGGCTGTCGAATGGAACCGGATGGTCGACAAAGGTAACCTACCGCCTCAACCAGGTCTCAAGGATGCTAGGAAGGAAGATTCAAGCAAGAAGCCGGAATCTTCGTCAGGCGGGAAGTCGAAGAAGTCGAAAAGGAACCGCTCTGGACAATACCGCAAGGTCGCAGTTGCAGAGAAGCCTCCTACGACCATAGGTAACAAGCCTTCGCTTAAAAATAAAACTGCTTCTGGTGGTCGTAGTGCCGACCAGCCAGAGAAGTCGACTAACCCGCAGGAAGGCAAGAAATGGTGTCCGCTCCACAACTCCACAGGCCACGATCTCAAGAACTGCAGGAGTTGGTTGAAGCAGTTAGACGACTTCTACCAAGGGGTTGGACCGATTCCGACCTTACCAACTAAGGAACAAGCATGCGGGTTAAGAGGCGCCAACGGGGATGAAGAGATGTCTTACCAGGTACCTCATAATCATGTTAATGTTATTTTCGGAGGTTCTTCCTCTTTTGTTTCCAAAAGGCAATTTAAAGCCTTTTATCGAGAGGTTAACCAAATGGAGACATCCCTTGGTGAACCTCAGTACCCCCGTTGGTCGGATACACCTTAGACATTTGATCGCTCTGACTGTCCTGCGGGGCTTACTCGACCATTGAGGCTTCCTCTGGTCATTACCCCTATTATCAGTAATGCGAGAGTCGAAAGGGTCCTGATCGACGGAGGAAGCTCCTTGGACATCCTATTGGTCAAGGCGCTCGACGAGATGCAGATTCCTCGTTCGAAAATTAAGCCCATAATCCACCCGTTTTATGGGATAATTCCTGGTCCCTTCATGATGCCGTTGGGACAGGTGGTCCTCCCAGTCACACTAGGAGAACCGGATAATTTCTGAACAGAATTGGTTACTTTTGATGTAATTGATTGTGATTTGGCTTACAATGCAATCTTTGGCAGGCCAACTCTTGCTAAGTTCATGATGGCAACGCACTATGCTTATCAGTGCGGCAAGTTGCCTGGCCCCGAAGGTGTCATCTTGATCCGAGGCAGTCGCAATGTAGCACTGACGTGTGACCGGCTATCTTTGGAGATGGTGGACCAACTTCCCCTCCGGGACGCTCAGGTCGCCACAGTCGCCGTTGACGCGATCAAGGCTGTTCCTCGATCAGATGAGAAACTCAAACTAGTTCCTTTGTACCCAGATGATCCATCCAAGACAATTTGGGTCGGATCAGGCCTGGATGACAAATAGGAACTCGAGCTCATTACTTTCCTCCGGGCTAATGCAGATGTGTTTGCATGGAAACCATCCGACATGCCCGGTGTCCCAAGGGAGGTAATCGAGCACAGGTTAGCGATTCGACCTGGACAGCGACCAATAAAGCAAAAGCTCAGGCATTTTGCTATTGACCGGCAGGAGGCCATCCGAGAGGAGTTGGATAAACTCCTAAAGGCCGGGTTTATCCGCAAGGTTGATCACCCGGAATGGCTTGCAAATCCGGTCATGGTCCGCAAGTCAAATGGTAAGTGGCGCATGTGCGTTGACTACACCAGCCTCAACAGTGCCTGTCCGAAGGATGACTCTCCCCTTCCCCGCATCGACCAGCTAGTTGACTCAACCGTGGGTTGCGAACTGATGAGTTTCCTAGACGCTAACTCAGGTTATCATCAAATTAGCATGGCAGAAGAAGATGAAGAGAAGACTGCCTTCATCACCCTATTTGGCACCTACTGCTATGTCAGAATGCCATTCGGTCTCAAGAACGCAGGTTCCATGTACCAGCGCTTGATGCAAAAGACCTTTCTTTCCCAGATAGGGCGTAATCTCGAAGCATATGTAGACGACTTGGTTGTAAAAAGCACTAAGAGATTGTCTCATTTGGACGATCTCGCTGAAACCCTCTGTAATTTGAATCGCTTTGGAATAAAATTGAACCCGGAGAAATGTTCTTTCGGAGTTTCTTCAGGAAAACTTCTGGGTTTTCTTGTTTGTTCCAGAGGAATTGAAGTCAATGCTGAAAAAATCAGGGCTATCGAATAGATGAGGTCTCCCTCGACCATGAAAGATGTTCATATCGCGACTAGGCGAGAGGGGACTACCTTTCTTCAAAGCCCTGCAAAAACATCACAATTTTGCATGGTCCGATGAGGCCGAAAAAGCATTTCAGAAGGTGAAGGCATATTTATCCAGTCCATCAGTCTTGGTGTCTCCCGACAAAGGAGAACCATTACTCCTCTATTTGGCAGCCACACCGCACGCGGTCAGCACTGTCCTGATCGCGGATAGAGAAGGAATACACAGACCCGTCTACTATGTAAGCGAGTTACTTCATGGCCCTAAGGAGCGATACCCTGAGGTCCAGAAGATACTTTACACACTGCTGATGGCTTCCCGTAAGGTGCGACATTAATTTCAAGCACATAAGATCACAGTACCCTCATCTTTTCCATTGGTGGATATTGTCCGCAATCCGGAGAAATCTGGTCGGATCGCCAAATGGGCTGTCGAGCTCGGTACCTTCGATATCCATTTCACACCCCGCACTGCGGTTAAGTCTCAAGTCTTGGCCAACTTTGTGGTCGAATGGACCAATCCTGAGCCACCCGTGCGGGTACCCGAGGAATTGGAATGCCTCGATCACTGGACAGTGTACTTCGACGGCTCTCGTAGTTTTCAATACTCGGCGGCTGGAGTGGTCTTAGTTATGCCTCAGGGCGAACAGCTTAAGTTTGTCTTTCAACTACACTTTGTTGCGACCAATAACGCAGCAGAGTATGAAGGTCTTCTTGCAGGGCTCCGGGCAGCAAAATTCCTCGGAGTCAGTCGATTAGTGGCGAGGGGAGACTCACAGCTGGTTGTAAACCAGGTAAACAAGGAGTACAGCACCTCTGATGAGACAATGGCTCATTACCTGGGGGAAGTGAGGAGATTGGAAAAACACTTCAGTCATTTCGAAGTCCAATACATCCCGCGAAAGGACAATACTCTCGCAGACCAATTATCCAAAATTGGGTCCTCACACACATCCGCTCTGGCAGGAGTGTTCGTCGAACACTTGGAACATCCTTCGATTATGACTTCGGTCGAGGATGATCCGGTAACAGTCTGCGTTACCAACCTCGGCCAGGAACAGGATTGGACTCATCCATTGCGAGTCTATCTTGAACATGGGACCTTGCCCGAGGACAAAACCGAAAGTGATCGGTTCATTCGAAAAGCGCGTTTATACAAACTCATAGAAGGAGTTTTGTATAGAAAGGGTACTCAGGGAGTATTCATGCGCTGTGTATCTCAAGAGGAAGGTAAATCCCTCTTTAGAGAAATACATGACGGTGTATGCGGTGCGCACGCGTCATATCGGACACTGGTCGGAAAAGCTTTTCGACAAGGATTCTACTGGCCTTCGGCACTCGATGATGCCAAGAATATGGTCAAGATGTGTCCTCAGTGTCAGTTTCACGCGAGACAGGTTCATCAACCTGCTTACACGTTACAAACCATCCCCCTCGCATGGCCCTTTGCGGTCTAGGGGATGGATATCGTTGGTCCTATGCCACAAGCGGTCAATGGATATAAGTTTCTGTTCGTGGCCATTGACACGTTTACAAAGTGGATTGAGGCCGAACCGGTACGAAATATTACCGCATCAGCAGCATAGAAGTTCTTCCACAAGAACATTGTTGCTCGATTCGGTGTTCCAAATCGTCTCATCACAGACAATGGTTCTCAGTTTGCTAGTGGTCTTTTTCTGGACTACTGCGATCAAATTGGGACCAAGGTGTGCTTTGCTTCTGTGGCACACCCACAGAGCAATGGTGCTGTGGAACGGGCCAATGGGCAGGTACTGCAAGGCATCAAAAAACGAGTTTTTGATCACCTTAAGACTCGCTCGGGGGCTTGGGCAGATGAGCTTTACACCGTTCTATGGGCACTACGAACTACCTCTAGTCAAGCCACCGGTGAGACGCCTTTCCATCTGGTCTACGGGGCTAAGGCCGTGTTACCTATGGAAGTTAGTATTGGATCTATTTGGCCGAACAGCGATCGCAAGATCTCATCCTCCTAGAAGAAAAGCGTGATCGTGCTTTGATCAAGTCCGCTGTGTATTTCCAAGCTTTGCGCAAGTACCATAACAAAAGGGTGTGACCACGTAGTCTTCACGTGGGCGATTTGGTTTTACGTAAAATACAGGACCAATCCCATCGCAACAAATTCTCCCCGAAATGGGAAGGCCCTTATACTGTTGTTTCGGTGCCGCGACCAGGATCAACTCAGTTAGCAATGGGGGATGGTCAAATCTTGTCCAATACTTGAAACATCGATCAACTACGCAAGTTTTACGTGTAAGTATCCAAATCCCTTTTCCTTTTCAATTAGCATGGTTTAATAAAACAAATGCTTTTTTGTTGTTTCATATGTCGAATATTTCCTTTTATGCCCATGTGTTACGAATTTGGCTCGGGGGCTAATCACCAGCGGCTATATCGCCACAATTCCCTGATCGGATTCGTTGGCCGATCTCATGACGACTTCCAGATAAGACACTCCTCAATAAGCCGTTTCTCAACGCACACGGGGCTTAATGGCATGTCCTTGGTCATCAGAGTGGCTGCCGGTTTGCAACAAGGTTAGGCATTGCATCGAATATAATTGCCGACCTGGTCGAACATCCCTGGTCGTTACACCCATATTTTTCCTGTGCTTATAATACTAAGTCTTCAGTATATATAATCACAGGCGGGGGCTAGGGGAATATGGTTATAATATGAAACAACAAAAAGTGCTTTCTTTTGAAACAAAATCAAAAAATGCATGCATTGCATTCTATAAATTGTATCTGTACGGGCACAAGGTTTACATAATGCCGAGCTTGGTCAAGAGTTTATCTACGAGAGGTCTAACTTCCTCCATGATAGCCTCAAGTTGGTCTTCACTCTCGATCTCTGCCTCTCCTACCAGTGGATTCAGATCCAGATCTGGGCCATGGTGAAGACGAAACCGGCAGAGAATGGCGGAGGTTGCTGATCGGACTCTAGTTCTGATCGCCTCTTGTTGTCGCCTAGTATCTTCAGGAAGATACTCGAGGAGTGATTCCGCTTGGGCTACGACCAATTTAGACCAGTCGCTAGGGCTAAGGTCGTCTGTTGTGGTTTTGACCACATCAGCCCTTAGAAGACCGGCTACCATTTTCAGCTTTTCGAAGATGGATATGCTCAAGTCTTTGTTCTCCCTGTGGACAGAGTTGATGGTCATCTAGAGGTCTACTTTCTCTTGACCAAGCTGGTTTATTTGATCTGCTTGTGCTGCAGTAAGAAGGTCGTTATGAACAATCCAAACGACAAAGTTAATTCGTTCTGGTCGGAAGTTGACTTACATGACAGCTGCGATTGCAGTTTTTTGAGCTCGGCCTCTAAATGTGAAATCATGGTGGCCGCCCTCAGCTCATCATTTTCCCGATCAACAAGGCTCTTCTTCAGGGAGGCGTTTTCTCTACAACAAAAAAGACGATTGTCATGACAAGTTTGTATTCAGGCAAACTAAAGTACTTTCTTCTTATTCCTGCAAGCGATCCTTTTCCTCTTGTTTGGCCTCGATGCTATCTGCCATAGCCATCGATCTGGTCGCCATACGGGTCAGTTCCTATGGCATAGAGGAAAGTCAGTTGCAAATCTGAGTGCTCTATGCAAAACTCAGATACCATGAGGGGTGTTCGACATACCTCAGTGTATTCCCGAAGAAACTTGTCCTTCGGGATGGTTGGAGGCCGAGTCGATGGACTCGCCTCATCCTTGCGAGAGCAGCAGATGAATGTCCCTGCTGAGCCTCGGTCGCAGATTTCAACACCTGCGATTGGGCCTCCGCATCCAACTCATCCATAATGGCCCGGATGACTTCCTGGACCGGAGGGACAGATCTTTCTTCACTGGAGGCTTCAGCGCCAGAAGGAACTTCAACCCTTGTCGAGGCTATTGGAGGGTTTGGCGCTGAATCTTTACGCCTAAGCAAGAAAAGAAACCATCAGCTTCACGGATGGTTGCTACAACCTAATCTGATACAAACAGAAGGGAATTCTTACCTTAACTGAAATCCCATCAGCTTCTGGGATTTTGAAGATGGCTCCCCGAGGGAAAGAGGACAATCATTCTCTGTCCTGGTCTTTCTCTTCGTGAACAGGACCTTCTCCTTTTCTCCCTATGTATATCAGCCTGTAAGCATATACATGAGGAAGGGTGAAGTTCTGGATGGTAAGAATCCTTATCGGGGTAACCTGCTCTGTTGGCAGGGATGCACCCGATGGTCTGCGTGTCTCGGGAACCACCGGTGCTGGCACTTCGTCCGTGACCCTGAGGTTGGAACTGGTCGCGGGATCTTGCTCCGTTATTTCCGCCCCTGTCGCCAGGAGCGGGGTACTCGCCCCCCTAGGACTCACAAGAGTCGTAGGAGGAATTTCTTCTCCCTGTATAAGTGTGGCTCAATGAACACGCATGCAGATGAAGTTGTAAATTCAAAACCATGAAGAATCTTACCGTGGTCGCCCCTTCGACAAAGGAGGGAGAAGTTACAGACCCTGAAACCTCCCGGGCTTCAGGAGCAGATGTCTCACCTGCGACCACAAGGTTCTCGGTGGCCGCGGGGTCTGCAGTAGCTATCTCTGCGGACAAAGGTAGCTCTTCGCCGGCTTGAGGAGTGATCGCCGTCCTCTTCCGGCGAACCAGAGGAATGTCGTCTTCCTCCTCCTCGCTTCCTTCACCCTGTACGACGAACGAGTAATTCCAGTTCGCACCTGGGGTAACAGGAGGCACATGACATCTTACGGCAGTCTTCTTCGTGGTAGGGGGCGTCCTATGCGAGGAGCCTTCCCCAAGAAGTTTCTTGGATTTCTTGGGGGCGGGATCCCTCTTCACTCTCTTCATTGTCGGTTTTCCCAGGAAACCGACGCTTTCACCTAGACAGGTTGACTCGGCAAATTCCCCAAAAGCTGTGCCGTTCCAGTGCCCTTGTTAGTACAATACATACATATGACAGACAGAACATAACGAGAGATGATATACCTTTCGACGTTCCTGTCTAAGGTCGTCGCCGGCATGGATCAAGCTTTGGGGCCGAGGCGATCCTTTGATTCCCTCCACTTCGGCACTATATGCCTTGAGGAGGTAGTTCGTCCGCTTCTCGACTTCGGACGAAGGCAAAACTGCGTCACTAGCAGACCAGTTAGCAAATTATGACAAGAAAAGTGTAAGAGTTCGTTGGCTAAGTCTCATACCATTATTATAGTCCAAGGTGCTGTCTGCCATGGACTGTATCTCCCAAGCTGGATGAGCCCTTTCGCGTAGGGGGCTCACCCGATTCTTCACGATGTCACGAATGACATTGCGAGCTGTTAGTCCCTGCTGAACTAATTGAAGAATCACCTTGGCTTGCTTCTTTTGCTCTGCCTTCAGAGCAGGGAGGGAGTCCAACTCGCTGGACTTCTTTGGTTGTGAGTTTACAAACCACAACCCGCTCTCGGATGGAAGGATGCAGTAAAACCATTTCTGGTACCACCCGTGCATGGAGTCTCGCAGGGGTGGGAAGGCATACTCTTTCTTCTCCCTTATCCAGAAGTAAATGCATCCGGCGGCGTTGGCGCTCTTCGACCACGCCGAGTAGTAGAAGCATCGAAAGAGATTCACGCTGGGATACACTCCGATGAATGCTTCGCACAGGTGCTGGAAGATCGCCAGGATCAGGACCGCATTTGGGTGGAGATTCACCAACTCCAACCCGTAGTGCCCCAAGATCCCCTTTAAGAACCGACTCTCAGGAAATCGGAACCCGCACCTCAGGTATTCTTCGAAAACTACCAACTCACCCTCTTGGACGATTGGGGTTTCTTGATCCTTCCCCGTAGGTCTCCAGTTGATTAGCAATCTTGGGGGTAGGATCTCTTCCTTCTCCAGCGCTATTAAGCTCTCCTCCGAATGATGAACTGATCGGCTCCAAGATGTCATTTTTGGAAGAGATTGTGGGAGAAAGCTGGCGGCTTTGGAGGCAATGGAAGATGAGGAACGAGGGTTTTTGTGTGGCGGAAGTTCTAAGGCTGGGGGCTGGGTGCGTGGCTTCCTCAAGAAGCTACCTACTCCTTTTATAGGCCCGAGGAGACGCACCACTGAGGGTAACGTTCCATTGAATATTCTATTCATTTCCCATAATAGATGTTTTCTCTGGTAAACCCGTTATGCGCTTCCTGCACCGAATCCGAAACGAAAGGCCTTCTTTGTTTCGAATTTGAGGATTACAAATGGGCACAAAAACGTGAAAAGTTCTACAAAGGTTTTCGGAGGACATTTTCCTTCATGTTTCTTGTAAACTTTCACGAATCGATCGTAAAGATATTCTATGGTCCAATTGTTGGATGTACGGATGTTTTTTGATCAGATTGCTGTGTTATCAGAACTATGTTTTCGATTGGGCTCCGATTCTAGTCGAAGTGATAGTCTGATCGAATTTCGGTTCTGACCGCGGTAATCTTCCAGATCGAACTTCAGTTCTAATTGCGGCTTTGAGTCTGATCGCAGTATCAGCACTACTCGCGGTATGACATTTAAAATGTGTTTCTGGTCACAGTACTGGAATTTACCTGTGTATGAGTGGTCGTAAATACATTGCTTGTGGCCATGCTTTCACACAGAAGTTGTGAAGAATCTTCATGTTATGTAAGGTGAAAGAAATCTTTATTTCTGACAATCTTTACATACAAAAGGGATACCGGCGACCAGAGCGTCGACCTGATCCGAGAGGAGTTTACAAAGTTCTCCTAGGGACATGTTGTCGTCAGTAGGATCTACACTGACAACCCCCAGGGAACTAGCAACTACTCTAAGCCTATCTACATTATCCCTAACAAGAGATGCGCTACTATTCCTAATCAAATCAGAGAGTTCTCGCTGTTTTTGAGCGTGGTCCCTCTCCCCATGGAATTGGCGCGCCTCTTCACGGGATCTTTCAAAACATTCTGCCAGATGTAGAATCGCCGAAGACATCTCTTCGGTCTTCTTCTCCAGAGCCTCTTTTTCCCCTTGGAGAGTCTGACCGAGGGGGGAGGTAGGATCTCAGTAGGCTGATCGCTGGGGGCTCCAATCTCCTACATTTACAAATGTTAGTTGCACTAATTGTAGCAACGAGCAAAAAGAGATAGAAATAATTACCTGTCCTCGCAAATGACAAGTTGATATAGTTCCCCCAGAAAGTAAATCACCCGATAAAGGTCGAGGATCATCAGATGGTGGAAGTGCAACCTTCCCACCAGAAGATTGCCTCCCCAACACAAGTTGAGGATCATCTGGTCGAGGAGGAACAGCTTGCCAACTAGAAAATTGATCACTCGAACAAAAATGGGAATCATTGAGATGAAATGGAGAAAGCTGAGAAGAACGAACCTCCAAAGGTGGAGATGAAGGTTCGACTTGCCGAGGTGCATGAACAGGAAGAACTACGGGAACCAAAGGAAGAGAGAACAATGATGCATCTTTCACCTTTGTTCTGCTGGAGGATCCCTCGTCAATCTTGGGTTTCTTCCTTGAAGGGGACAGATCTTTTGACATCTGTAAATCCTGCTCGAAAACTTCTTCTTCATCGCTCTCAATCTCGATGATGTTTTGGTCTGCCATCGAGAAGTGTATGGAAGAGAAGGGAAGATGGCTTTGAAAGAGACTTAGCCGGGAAAAAGAATTGTGGAGCTTTGAAAGTCCAGAGGCTTCTGTATTTATAGCCGCCGGGGTAACGGTTCGGTTGCCGAACGCCTCGAGTTTTTAAAGCATTTATAATTTTACCGCGGGTTAAAAAATGTTTCAACGGCGCCATCATTACCCGTCACGTATTACCCAGAGTTTGTCTTGGGAAACCAACCGCCGCACTTAGTGCGCCACTAAGTGAAGGATTTGAAGCGTCGGGTTAAATGTCCGATGTAAGTCTTGAAATTTGAAGCAAACACGTCCCTTCGTTCTCTTCAAATTTGGGGACTAGCTGATGAGGATTTATACCCGAGCTAGATCAAATAAATGCACGACTGGTTTTAGACAGATTCAAGCCAGACGAGTATCTCTTAATACGAACTCAAGTTACTCCGAGAAGCACAGGCATGAGGTCGCAGGCTTTACGCGATCAGACCATAGCTAGTGCGCGGTCAGGAGTTCATATACCATACGCGAACAGAAGACTGCAGATGGTGCGCGGTCAGTGAACAACGCGCGGTCAGAACACCTTCGACCAGGGGACGCGGGATTGTTCTGTCACTACAACAGGGATATCCCGAGTATCCCGAAGATCCTTCCACGCGTGGAGACAACCGTCAGAAGGTTAATACGTGCGGTTATCCATGAATAACACGTGTTAAACTTGCGTGGAGGTTAAAGGCAGTTGCCAAAACTGCATCCAAACAACTGTTTGATGCCGTTATGACTTGGCACCCTTTCAACTAGTATAATGGAGTAACCTAATGCATCAAACAGGGGAGAGGGCATCAGATAAGAGATCAAATAATCAGATGATCAGATCATCGAATCAAGCAATCAGAAGACAGTAGTCTAAGTTAGATAGCTTTCACAAGCCTTCTAGGCATTGTCTTGTACAAACACATAGGAAAAATCTTCTCCTGTGAAAATCTTTTCCATAACTCTGTAACTCTTTTTACTACATATAGTGAAATCCCAACAGGACATAAGGCTATTACTCCCACCATCGAGGGCCTGAACCTGTATAAACCTCTCTGTGCTCTAGTTATCTTTGATTCATCATACCTTCCCAGAGGGACACCCTGAAAGGTCTCACAACCTATAAATTTTGAATAAGTTTGACTAAGGACCCCGGGTCTGAATCATCAACAAACATGTCTGGGGCCTTAGTTGGATGGTCAAAATACTAGGGCAAAGTTGATTTCTAGATTGGACGCGAACGTGGTGACGTTTGGACGTCGACGGACTACATAGATGAAAATTGGTCAAGATGGAGTTTTCTCGCAAAGGGATAGTAGAAGAAAATGTAGAGCATGAGATCATGAACTTGGTAGACAAAGTGGATTTCAATTTGTATGCACAAAAGTGGCTAAATAGGGCTAATGCTACTGGCTGACATGGGCTGGCTTGCACTGACATTGGCTGGTATGGGTTTGGCATTGTTCGACCTAAGTTTCAGTGTCTAAATGGCTGTGGATGCACATTGGCATTGTTTGGCATTGCCTGGGTATGGGTTTTGACAAGGCTGGACATGGGCTGACATTGCACGACAATGTCTGGACAAAGCCGGTGCACTGCTGAGTTCTAGGGCAAGATCGTTTGAACGCATGAGACTTCGATCGCTACGCCAATTATGTCTAGGAGGTAGGCGAGGATGGCAGGAACTCAATGAGGGTGGTCTCGAGTGCTGGGGTGGACAGACGGCGACGAACGGTGGCGAGGAAGGACAGTGGCGACGATGTGATGCCGACCGGTGCAGCTGAGGAGGTTTATTCAGAGGAAGGCAACTACATTCGATCCCACCTACTTCAGCATTGGTGATGGAGAGTGACGGTTGTGACCATCTCGGAACTATTCCTTTGAGGAATAAGCATATGTATGTAATTGTAATTAAGCACCTTGTTATAGTAAATCATGTTTCTGCTTCGCTACTCTGTAATGAACATTTGTCGGATAATATAACTTTATTCGGGAAATGTTCAAAGATCGGGTGTACTACCACGTGGGTGGCATAGTTCTTACTAAATTATTGTTGAATGAAACGTGTAGAAGGTAGTTATGGACTTAGTTGACAAGCCGGTTTAGGGTTTCGAGTTCATGTGGGGTTATATAGGGCATATGTCAGACATAGGCTGGACGCGAGCAGCATTGTCTTGACATTGTCCTGGCAATGTCGGCCGAAGACATCGATGACGGCTATGGTGTTTCAGTGGCCGGAGTAATGTTCCCGTCATTTGATAGGCGGAGATGAGACAAACCTATCGGACAAGGTCTCGGGGTTTGGAACGATCGGAGACGGTGAGACGGCGACGAAGAAGGAAGGTGGCGACATGGCGAGGCTACTGCCACTGGATAGATCTTGGCATCGGCTTTGGTGTTGTTTTCGTGTGATACCAGGGAGTGATGAAGATGGGAATATATTCAGCGGTTTAATGCGCACCTGGGGGACAAGGTGGCACAGTCAAGGACGGCCGGCGGCGACGGCGCGGCATGGTGGCGGCACGCCAGAGCCACAGCAAAAAGGGTCTTTGTCATTGGGGCTTTGGCACGAGGATCCAGGGCATCTAGGAGATGCGCAGCATCATTCTCCACGTGCTCGAGTGGATGCGTTGGCCGGCGGCTGGTCGACGGTGGGTTGCGCCAGAGCAATGGACGAGGACGACAGTGTTGACGGTGCCAAGGCAATGGGACACTAAAGCTTCAAAATTAAGGCCACGGCTAAGCTCCCAGGGTATTCCAGATGGTACAGCCACGGGGAATTTGGAAGTGGCGGCGCCGACGAGGGGTTTGGCGACGCGGCCGGAGGCGAAGAAGATGAGAGTTGGGCTTTTGTGTTGTGGTGCTTTGGAATCCAATTCTTTGCTACGGGAGTGAGAGAGGCATGTGAAGAGGCCAATGGTATGATCAGTTTGGCCGGAGGTTCGCTGAACGGAGCTGGCGACGGTGGAGCGGCGCCGTGAAACAGGACAATGCTGGATTCATCAAACTGCTAGGTTTCTCGGGAATTTTCTTGGAGGGGATTGTTCCTAGATTCGGAATGGTCATTTCATCCTACTAGCTCGACTCGATTTAAGGACCGGAGGAGGGTCCGATAAGGGAACTGGGGCGGTGGCCGGTGGCAACCAAAATGGGAAATTCCGGCGCCGTGGTTTACTGGAACTTGTGTGGATGCTCAAGGTGACAGAAGGGAGTGAGAGAAGCAAAATTCTCACCTTGGGGAGTTGACTGGAGTGTTAGCGGCTCGTAGCGGCTTCGTCTCCTTCACGCGGCCGAGGAAGAAGAAGATGAACAGGAGTAAAGATTGGTGGGTGTGCTGAATTATGTTGTAAGGCTGGCTTATTTGGTGTGTTGAGCATGCAACCGACTTACCTCGGGGTTGAGGTGGCGGATTTCACTGTTCCGGCGAACAGGTGGCATTGTTTTGCGCCTGATTGGTGAAATGTGGACTGATTTGCAAAATCAGAGAATCTGAGGGGGTGTTGTGCAAGATTTACAATGTGGTTGCAATATGAAAATTCCCATGGGCTAGATCGCAAAGCTGAGGATAGTTGGAATATGGACTGAAATGCAACTTAGGAAATTATCTGGACTAAATTGCAATTTCAGTGAAATACTCAGATAGAGATGGATTTTGATTTTTGCTGCTGAAGATCAATTAATTTAACAAATAGTTTGGCAGAGACATAAGATGAGATTTAGGGTTTCTGATCAACTTTTGAACGAAAATGAAAATAGGGTAATTAAGGTATTTAGAACCTGGATTTTGTCGAAACTCAAATTCTGGGATTTCGGATAAGATTTTGAGATCCTCACAGAAGAAGATTTTGTATTGAATAGCATTTGGGAGGTATTCCCTGAATCAGATTTGGATTTGGAGTTGAGTTGAGGTTTTTAGCCTTTTTAGGTTTATGGAAAATCAAGAAATGA
Organism: Pharus latifolius; assembly: GCA_019359835.1. Taxonomy (NCBI): domain Eukaryota; kingdom Viridiplantae; phylum Streptophyta; class Magnoliopsida; order Poales; family Poaceae; genus Pharus; species Pharus latifolius. The sequence continues at coordinate 50,712,945 of CM033326.1, read as the reverse complement.
GCTAATCTGCAATACTCCTTGGACTGTTTTGTGAAAATGGTCTTAATGGTAGAATCTGGCTGTCAACTTTTTGGATTAAGGTATTGGCATACCCTTGATCATATTCCAAGAATAATCTGGTCTAGATTAGGTGTATGAGTATATGCGTGTATATGTATCAGTCTTGTGTGGTCTGAATATATACACAACTGTGGGGCTAAGAAGATCTGTGTATGTGTTTGCATATGCATCTGTATACGTGTGTATTGTATTATGTATGTATATATATATATATATATATATATATATATATATATATATATATATATATAGTATGGCTGGGTGTGTGCACATCTATGTATATGTAGGTGTGTAAGGCAAGGCTTGAAGGAGGAATGGATTCAGAAGTCAAAGTTTTAAACTGGGCTGAATAATGAATTTGCAAAGAGGATTTAATTGTAAATATGGAAGCTGATTGGACTAAATTGCAACATTCACAATCTGGAAGCAAGTTTGAATTTAGTCCAATAGAAATAGTTCACACGAGAGGCAGTTTAAAGAAATCCAGAGTAAAAATGAGACTGAATCGAAGACGAAAACGAAAATAGAATTAGGGTAAAAGTGAATAGTACTTTTACTTAAAATGGCTGAAAACACGAATAGCTAAGTATCGGGGCTGAATCTGAACTTGTTGCATAAGGAAAACTTGTATAAAATAGTAGAAGAAATATAGTTGTTCAGTTGGATTGGAGTTTGGAGGTGATTCAAAGATTTTGGCCCATTTTGATTCTTCGAGAGCTAAAAAGGATTGATCCGCTATGAAATTCGGACTGAATCGTGAAAAGTGGTCAAATGAATTTGTTTGGCTGAGAAGTTTTAGAACTGGTATGCAAGCTTATTAAGATTTAGGATTCCAGAGAAATCCAGAAGAAATCTACTCTGGAATCAATCGAACTGAAGGCTGAAAGGTTAAGAAGGGTAATTAGGAATTCTAGTTTTCTAAAATAGAACTGGGTTTAGTTTATGGGCTTTTGGGTCTGAGTTTGATTTGGCAGCTGAAGACAAATCAGTATAAGATAGGTAAAAGGTCCTATCTGTTCAGTCTGATTACAATTCTTGGCTGTCTGGGGAATTTTCCTGATTCTGTGTCTGAAGAGACTGAACTATGATTAAGAGAATCAGGAGATTGGACTAGTTTGTAGTTATTTTAAAATAACTTAATAATCTAGCTTTTTGATAAAGTATGTTTAAAGTAAAGAAGTATTGTAGACTATTTTACAAGTTAGGGCTTAGTTTATAACTAATTAGAGTTTTTGAATCATAGTAGAACTATTACTTAAAAGAAATAGTTTTACACTTAGATTTCATAAATAATTATCATTAGATGATAAATGGTATTTTACAAGAAACAGAAAATAGTGTTTTTAGTGAAATAGGTACACATGCATACATACACTTGATTGTGCACATATGCACAAGTACATTTAAGGAAGATATCTTTAACTAGTTGCCAATTAATTTTATATCTTAGTTAAAACTTCTTAGAGAGTACTCTTAAAAGTAGCTTTGCAGTTAAAACAAAAATAAAAATTTCAAGTTCAGGTTTTTGTAAAGAAAAATTTTCAGGCCCTATTTTTGGGGTGTTACACTGTGCTTCTGAGATATTTGATACAGAGTTTGTTCGGGAAAACACGCAAGATGATCAAGATAAACCCGACATGAAATGAGAAAAAGCTCAAGTCGTAAATGAACAAAGACAAGGCGCAAGTCACGAAATGCAAAGGACCTAAGGTAATTTGTTTTTATTTTTTGACCGATCTCGGAGTGTGGAGGTTGATCGGTTTAGGAAATTCTTTCTAGATTTAACCGTACTATAAAGAGGGGTTGCAAAGTCCTCTCTACATTTCCAGTATAAACCGAGAAACCTAGGTCACTACATTGCATCATTTCAGTTGGATTTGGTTTTGAAAGATTTGGATTTTCAGTTGCGTTTTTGACAGCAGAATAGTTTTTGTATTTTATAGAAAGGTCTAGGAAGATCTAGCTTTTGCTTCTGTTGACAAAAAGATAGCCCTTTTAATTATCTTTTAAACGAGATAGTAAACATTAAATTTGGATTTTTGGATTTAAAGTTATAACTGTTTTTATTCATGCTGACTGTCAGTTTGAATGTTAGTTTGTTTATATTGATAGTTGTCCAGAGAGTGTGTTTTTTGAGCCAAAAATTTTTGTGCTATACTGACAGTCAGCATGATTTCGACCTCGAGTTGATTTATTTGAGATACTGTTGTATCTGGTCGTTTTTGTGGTCCTTACTAACTGTCAGTGTGTGATACTGACTGTCACTATGAGGTATCAGTTTCCTTATACAACCACAAACGGCTAGCTATTTTTTATCTGTAAATTTTGTCAGCCGTTGAGTTTGAGACTGACTGTCTGACTGTCAGTTTGCACTATTTTGTTTCCATTTTTGAGCTCAAACGGCTAGCTGATTTATCTCCGGATTTTACTTGTTTCTGGTCGTGACCCAAACTGATTGTCAGTATGGTAAACTGACTGTCAGTTTGAGCTGCCGATTTTCAGGTCGAGCTCCAACAGTTCTTTTGATTCTTGAAGCTATAAATAGAGGCTTTGAGCATTTGTTTTCATCATCCAGCAGCCTTGCATTCTTATACACTCTTGAGCTTTAGTCTTTTACACAAAATCTTGATCTTTTGATCAAGTCGAGTGTTTCTGAGATCCACCAAGTTTTTAAGTTCATAGCATTTGCATACTTAGAGTTTCTCGGTGCGTGTTGGAGGTCTAGGAGAGACCCTGCAACTTGTTACTCTTGGTGAACGCCCTCACGTAGACGGTTAGGTGGCGTGGCTGTTGATCTCTCTATTCGGAGATTGTCAGAGAGGCTCGGCGTGTTTGTAAAAGGCATCGGTGCTCGCCTTTCTGGAGTGGACAAGGAGCAACCACCAGTGAGAAATATCCTTCGTGGATATTGAAGCAAGACGCAATTCACTTGAGTGCTTCAACGAGGATTAGGGGAGACCGGGCGAGTCTCTGAGACTTCGAGAAAAATCTTGTGTTTGTTTTCTTTGTCTTTTCCTTTTAATATATTGAATTGCATTTGGTTCTTCTTGTTGCAAAAAAATTGGTCTTTTATTAAAAATTTTTTAAGCCTCCTATTCACCCCCCTCTAGTCGGCATCCTTGATCCTACATGAGGAAGTAGAGAAAGAGGGAGGAGAGGTGAGGATGGAGCACAGAGAAGATGACGCGAGGCGGTGGCGAGATCTAAGAGAGGGGAGAGAGAGAAAGAGGGGGCCACCTTTCATCACCGCTGTCACTACGGCAGCAAATAGAGCCGGAGAGGAAGGAAAGAAACTGGCTAGGGTCGGGGGTGGTAGGAGGTGTGGATCATTTTGGGAGAGGTAGAAGAAGAAGCTACAGGTGAGGAGCAGAGGAGGAGATGACAGCCATCACCACCGCTGTCACTACGGTGGCGAACGACGTCGGGGAGGAACAAGAATTAGTGGCGGTGCTGAGGTGGCTCGAGGAAGAGGAAGAAGAGAGAAAAAGAAGAAAGGAAGGAGGAAGTAGAAGAAGGAGATGCCAAGATGAGGGCACCGACGGTCTACAGCTTGGCTGCCGTTGGTGAGGTGGTAGGAGGTGTGGAAGTAGGGGGTTGAAGGCAGATGAATATATAAGTTATAAAAAACCAGGCTCAAAGAGAAACAATGGCTGGCGGCTGTGTTTAGAGAAGAAAGGCGATTTGCAAAAAGGCCCTCGGGGTTTTAGATATCACTAATTGGACCTGGTAGCTAGGGTTTTTGGGATTTCTGTGCCTTGGCTATTTGGCAGAGGGGGTTCTAAGTTTCTAGAAATTACAAACTAGCCCTTGGCTGCTAGGTGATGAGGATTATAACCCGAGTTAGTAACCTTTGTCATTCTATAGTCGCAAGGGCTATAGAATGAGATTTTTACCTTTCTATGGTCTCAGGTACCCAACAGAGAGACAATAGAATAGCCAAGATGTTCTGGACATAGCCCATTCCATGGTCTCATTCTGTGATGTTGCGGGGATTGTGGTCTCCAGATATCCACAATACCGAAGTCGCAGAAACATGGTCTCACATACCCACGAATACTGTGCACGTGGAGATATTTTCCCGTGATCGCCCAGGTCGTGGAGGACACAAAGATAGCCATGTATTGTTGTAGTTAATATGCGACCTTGGCTTACTAAAGAGTTAAAACATCTAGCAGTTATATGATTAGCCTCATTCAATCATATATAGTAGTTGAGCCTATTTTACCACTACCGCCGCCTGGACGTTTCAACTCCTTAAGTTCCTTGTAACTGACAAGAAGGTGAAAATGCAATCATAAACGGGCAAAATTGCACATTATGGCCGAAACACGTCTGCCTCTCAGTGACTCTTCAAATTCCGTAACCAACGACTGGCAACGAGCTATAAAAGGAGGATCACCGGGAGAGATCAGGGGACCAAGCAAGAGATTCAAGACACAATACTTTAGAACTAAACATAGTAGATCAATATTGACTCTAAGTTAAAGAGTACAAGATTGTTCTTAGTCCATATAAGAACATCCTTGGTTCTCTTCTTGTAATCCTCAATTTACATAGTAAAATCTCAACAGAAAGTAAGAATATTACTCACCATCAGAGGGCTCGAACCTGTATAAATTCATTTCTTCCTTTGACATATATACTGTAATTTACCTGAACTTCACCTTAGATTGGCTTCACATTCCCTCATAATATTTACGTAAGTTCGACTAAGGACCAAAGTCCCAATCGTTGATACTAGGTTTAGGAATTTCAGGCCCCCGGAGACTTTGATTTCAACACAGTCAGTTCCTACGCATCCGTAGTGTCGTGGTATTGTGAATACCTTGACAGGTTTTGTTGAGGTCCCTAGTGAAGAAAAGACGACGCGAGATGCACGCGTGACCGGTCCTCTCTCGTTGGGCAAACACAGCAAATGACATGAGGATTTATACAGGTTCGGGCCTCTGTGGAGGTCCTAGTTCTGTCGACGTGCTCCCAACTGAGGTTGGCTAGGGGAGCTCTCTGGGGGGAGGGATGGCTCCGAAGCACACCTGTTTGATTGTCTATTAGAGTAAAAATGAATTGTCCTCCTTACATGAGGGGTTACAAGGGCTTATATAGGCCCAAAAGATGTGAAAAGACTAAACTACCCCGCTTGCCATAGTTGGATCGAGGGGCACCAGTGTCCTTCTTCCGATCAGGAGCCTTGGATGCTTGACAGGTGTCCGCCATTTCCCGAGGCACTTCTCGCGTGATCCTCGCGTGACCTGGGACCGGGGACCCTTGTCCTTGGGCAAAAAGCGGCGCTCGGGACAAGCCACCGGGGGGCCTTGTCCTCGGGAAAATGGCGGCACCCGGGACAAGCCACCGGGCGGCCTTGTCCCCGGGCAAATTGGTGGCCTCTTACCTGGACTTGATCCCGCGGAGATTTCCCCCAACAGCAGCCCCCCATGCCCTCCGGGGGTGATGCTCGAGTCCCCGGAGGGGATGGTTCATGTTACCGGGAACATCTCCTCTGGGATGGATCTCCGGAGCCGTGACGCTTCGATCTTCATGCCAAGCGTTTATGACCGCGCCATTTTTCATTAAGGCCTCGTCTCGATTGGAGCGCGCCGTTCGACCATAATGGTCGCTCGTGGTTCGAACCGGCGACGCATCGTTTCGCGCGCCCGTCCCTTCGGTTCCCCCACACTGTTTAAATTGGGCGGCACGGATGCACCGCGGGGAGCCACGTGGCGCCCATCGGGGCCACGCTTGAACCCTATAAATCAGGCCTCGAGGGACCCAGAGAAGTCACTCGAGCCTTCAACCCTAAAACACCACCGGCGCTCTTAGCTCTCCCGGAAGCCGTGTCACCGGAAACTCAAGCCCCTTTCCTTAGAGCCCAAACCACCGGAGAAATCAATGGGACCCAAGGGCCGCGCTATGGCTGCTGAGGTACCTCCGGAGGAAGTCACTGCGGACTTCCTCTGGGCCTCCGAGTTCACATCGGGGGACTTGGAGTCCCTCGTGGACCGGGGGGTTGTTGCGGACGGGGATGTCCGGATCCCCTCCAAGAAGGATGGTGCCCCCCCGCCCTAGGCCCGGGGAAGTGGTGGTCTTCGAGGCTTTCCTCGAGGCCGGACTCTGGCTCCCGGTGCATCCGTTGCTCCGGGAGTACAGGGTGGCGATCAACCACCTGACGCCGAACGCCTTCGTTCGGATGGGCATCTTCACTTGGCTGTTTGAGACAGCCACCGGACGGGAGCCGATGCTCCTGCTGTTCCGGTACTTCTATGAGCCGGCCGCGAGGAGCTCCTACCTGGTGAAGGGAGGGCCGAAATCCCCGTTCCGCTTCATCATGATCTAGCTCTTGCCTTCCCGGGTGGCGGAGTACTCGGTGGCAGCCTCCCGGGATCATTGGGGGGACTGGGTCCAGTGGTGGTTCTACCTCCGAGTTCGGGACGCCGAGGTGACGTACTCACCAAGCCCCCGGTGTGGACCGAGGAGGAGCTGAAGCTCCTCAGCAAAGTGGTGGGCTCCCGGGGCGTCCATTCCATGAGGGACGCCGCCGAGGAGCTGACACTGCTGAAGGTCTCCCCCTTCTCGCACAGGAGGAGGGGGATCGGGATGTGTCTGGCCTAGCGGCCCCCGCAAAAGCCGGTGACCCAACATAAGTTCCCGGTTACTTTGCTCACTTCTTCGTTAATTTCTCTAACTTAGTTTTTGCAGTCCGGCCGTATCCGGCCACCCGGGAGAAGGCGAAGAACCTCCTCGGGTATTACGCCGATGAGCAGGAGCGCATCGTGCGAGTTATCGGGGAGGGTCCTCCTCGGAACTTGGTAGTTGAGGCCTTCGGGCTGAGGCTACCAGAGAGGACACCTCTCCCCACCCCCGGCTATCACAAGCGGGGAAAGGAGATCGCCGGGGGCTCTGAGCCAAAGCGGGCCAAGGCTCGGAAGGCCCCCGGTCTGGTGACGACGCCGGGCTCTACGCCCGTAAAGGCCCGAGACGCCGTCCCCGGGTTAGGGTGCGTGCGGGCGCCTCAGCGTGAAGTGACGCCGCCCTCCCGGAGAACTCTGGGGGGGCGATGCAGGCACAGGAGCTCGCGCGCCTCCCCAAGGCCTCCGGAGAGGCCCGGGGGAAGGAGCCAGCCGGTGACAGGGGTGCATCCGACTCAGCGGATTACGCCCCCTCACCGCCTTCGGAGATAGCTCTCCCCGCGGCTCCTGGGGAGAGTCCCGGTCACTGTCCCCTTTGACAGGGGACGCGTGCTCGTTGTCGGAGTCGGGAAGGGGCCCAAGGGGTCCGCCGTCATGGCGGTAGGGCCGCTTTTCCTCCGGGTTGGTGGAGCTGACCTCCAGGACGTCCAGACACCTCCCTGGGGCGGTTGGTTCTTCGGCGAGTCTCTTTTCCTGGCCAGGGCGAGAGCGGGACTCCTCGCTTCCACGACCCGGGGGAGGCTCCTCCCCAGACTTGGTGGTACGCATTTGCTCAACCTCCTCCCGGGTGAAGTGGACTTGATCCGCCGGGGGAGCCCTCGGGGGCGGCCCCGGGGGAGGAGGGAGCTCATGCATGTCGATTGCGGGTATGGGAGGCGCAGCCGGGGCGTGGGTGGAATTCATTACCGGGCGGTCCCTGATAGTACCGTCTAGAACCAGAGAGTGGGGGCCCTGCCGAGGGAGGTCCGGGGACGGCGCGGGAGTCGCCCGGCGGGCCACCTCCGAAACGACGGGCATAACCGGCGGGGAGAGGCTGGTGTCCGGTCCCGGGAATGCCCCTGGCGCGGAGTGAACCATTGGCATAGGGAAGACCCCGGGGATGGGGTAAGTCCCCAGCCCCGGGAATGCCCCTGAGGTTGGGAAGGCTTCGGATGACGGGCCCACCAGAGCGTAACCCCCACTAGGACCACAAGTCCCGGGAGCGACCTGACCTCCGAGGAGCGGAGGGGCCAACGGATGTCCCATAAACGGGGGCATTGCCCCCATGAACGGGAACTGTGGGTAGATGGGGGCCGGTGGCCGCGCCAGAACACGGAGGAGCTCGTCCATCAAGCGCTGGGCGTGGAGTTGGCCCTCCACCAAAGCTTCGAGCAGTGCGTCTCGGGAAGCCGGCGGAGCCACCGGGGGAAGCCAGTGCCCCCGGGAGTGCCCGAGGTCATCGGGTTGGACCCGGAGCCCTATCCGCCAGAAATTACGGGAGAGTTAGAGGTGGTACCTGAGTTTGGCCGTGTCCGGGCGGTAGCGCCGGGACGGCCGTGCTTTGGAGTGGTGGAGCCGGGTCACCAGGACCGGCGTCACCGGGAAGGGTGCGATCCCTCATTCTTGGGGGAGCCATGGCGATTCGTCACGAGTCCCCACGGATGGCGCCAACTGTCGTGGTATTGCGAATACCCCGACAGGTTTTGTTGAGGTCCCTAGCGAAGAAAAGACGACGTGAGCTGACCGCGTGACCGGTCCTCTCCCGTCGGGCAAACAGAGCAAATGACATGAGGATTTATACAGGTTCGGGCTTCTGTGGAGGCCCTAGTCCTGTTGACGTGCTCCCATCTGAGGTTGGCTAGGGGAGCTCTCTCGGGGGAGAGATGGCTTCGAAGCACGCCTGTTTGATTGTCTATTAGAGTAAAAATGAATTGTCCTCCTTACATGAGGGGTTACAAGGGCTTATATAGGCCCAAAAGACGCGAAAAGACTAAACTACCCTACTTGCCACCGTTGGATCGAGGGGCACCTGTGTCCTTCTTCCAATCAGGAGCCTTGGATGCTTGACAGGTGTCCGCCAGTTCCCGAGGCGCTTCTTGTGTGACCCGGGACCGGGGACCCTTGTCCCCGGGCAAAAAGCGGCGCCTGGGACAAGCCACCGGGGGGGCCTTATCCCCTGGCAAATGGCGGCGCCCGGGACAAGCCACCGGGGGGCCTTGTCCCCGGGCAAATGGCGGCGCCAGCGACAAGCCACCGGGGGGGCCTTGTCCCCGGCAAACGGCGGCGCCCGGGACAAGCCACCTGGGGGCCATGTTCCTGGGCAAATTGGTGGCCTCTTACCTGGACTTGATCCGGCGGAGATTTCCCCCAACATGTAGAAACACGTTCTTCTATCCAAAATCGACCGAGGATCAGGTTTGGTCGATGAGACGCAATCCATAAGGCAAAATCCACCCAAATCACGTCGACCTACAATAAAATCACAAAATGAATAATACAGTCAATTTGACGATAAAGATATGTATGATTAAAAAAGAGAAGTAAAAATGTTCTGATAAAGACGTTCCTCAGTAATATCATCATGACTTTCGAAATCATGTGCGGTAGCAATACCAAAATGCAAATGCCGCCTTATATGACTAAATGTGTATGATCGGGGTGTTAAAATATATGAAAAATATGCACAGATATGACAATTATCAAAGCTACCAGCTAGAATTGGGAGTTATTCTCTTCACCGTTATTCTTGTGAATCCTAGTGATTTGGAGGAGCAATTGCCATCTACTTTTGCGTGGTTGAGTAGACAACAATTAAAGCATGTGGTTGGGTGAATTCTTTTGTCATAGGTTGCTGTTTTGGCAGTGCAGTACTACAAAAATGTAGTCTACTAACGGTTCGAAAACATCTTTACTAACGTTTCTCATACCGCTAGTGATTGGCATGATAGAACAAGTGTAACACTATAATGGTTTCGAATCGTTAGAATAGCTTACTATATTCTAACGGTTCTTCTTAGTGAACTGTTAGAATATATTACAATATTTTTACGATTCTTTTAAGTGGAGCATTAGAATAGTTTACTATAGTCTAACGATTGATTCTTAATAACCATTAGAACATTACATTATATTCTAACGTTGTTTCGTAGTGTACCGTTAGAATAGCTGACTATATTCTAACGGCCAATATTAGTAAACAATTAGAATATCTTACTATATTCTAACAGATATTACTAGTGAACCGTTAGAATATGTTATATTATTCTATCGGATAGTACTAGTGAACCATTAGAATATCTTACTATATTCTAACGGATAGTGCTAGTGAACCGTTATAAGTTGTTGTTCTCTTCTAATGTCCTATGTTGTTCAACCGTTAGAAGCTGTGATACACAATATAGTACAGATACAAAAAAGTTGTGGGACCCTCATTTGAGGAATCCGATGGCAACCGCCCAGGTGGGTTGCACTCAGAAAGGTACATCACAAGCTCACAACAACAGGATTTACTTTTAAACAGTAAAGCAGGTAGATAAAACAAGTACAAGGTCACGAGGACCACTATTACATTATCATAATTCCAAGAATGGCATTAATTAAAGTTGATACAAAAGTAGGGAGTTTTTCAAGATCAAGAATCGGTATTGAAGTACTGAACACAGAAAATAACACAAAAAGCAACCACAAGGGTCTTCACTTCAATCGGTAGCGGCTCTGGAAGGGCTTCCACCACATCGGACTCAACTTGGCTCATGACCCTCCTAGAAGCTCAAATCTTCTAGAAAGGTTCCTTCCTCTTCTTGGTGCTCAAGGCCAAAAGAATCAGGATCCTCGAATCCTTTCTTTTCTGAATTTGTGTGCAAAGGCAAGGATGAGCATGTTTTTACACGATGCTCAGCAAGTCTCGTTATGAGAATGCAGGTATATAGATGAGGGGATTCTCAAGGAAAGAGGTCTTGGCTTTATATGTAGGAATAGAATAGATTTTCACTCCAAAGATATTAAGAAAAGCTTTTAGTTTCAAAAGCAATACTTTGAAAACTTAAGTTATACTTTTATAAATCATTATGTTTGATGGTCTTCCATGAGTCATCACTTTTATCAACCCACTTTATGAAAACATTTCAAATATTACTTGTGCTGAACCACATGGATAAATCCACCGTGAACATACTCCATGACCTGGGAGTACAGAGTATCTGATACTTTTGTTACACTTTGCAAAGGGGTACCTCTTTTTAAATCCACTTCTTTACTCGGCTTTCAAGTCGGATCAGCTCCATGCGACTTTTACGCATGTGACAAGGCCGAGCTCACACAACGCTTTTGCAGTCTAGTATTAACAATATCCCCACCTGGTAAATAGACAGTTAAGTCTCAAGTACCGTTGTGGGTCCTCTCCACTGCCTTACTTCCTAGCCTTGGTCTGTGTCCTCGCAAGACATATGACCTCTTGATTACAGCCGCGCACGACTTAATCAGGCGTAGGGCGACTTCCTTCTTTCCACCTTTTCCTCTCATAATTTTTCTGATCTCACACCACTCATGGCCCTCTGTGGCCCACAAGTTTCCTCTCGAGAAACCGGACCGACAAACCATGCAGGGAACTGATAATACCGAGAAAGCTACTAAGTTGTGCCTGTCCCATACCAGGCAAGTGGTTGGTATGTTTTTCATGCCGCGTAGAGGCACAACACAAGGTTCTTGTCCTTATGAATCTTTAGTGAGGAGACATTCACAAACCAAATGCGCACATAGCACCAACCAATCAAACCATCCTCACTATCGATTCCAATCACATTTTCTTTCACAAACGGGTTTTGAACATACTTTTCACACATGTGACCATTTAGCATTTAACATATAATCTTGAGCATAAGCATAGCCTAAGCATGATGTCCTAGGTGACAAGGTGCATGGATATTCAATGACAAAAGGGGCTTCACAATTATTTAGGTCATATCTAATCTCTTTATTTGAACATAACTCTCATTTGAATATAAGGCATGCATATACTTGAAAACAACCAACATACTTCATTTCAAAATAATAGGCGAGACATGATCAAGGGATTGAGACTTGCCTTGCAGTGAGGGGTCTAGTTGCTCAGATGATTCTTCGAAGATCTCTTCCACTCCTTCAACCTCTGGTTCCACGGCGGATACAAATAACACACACACACACTATATAAGCATACAGAAGATAGTCTTTATGGGAAATGATACGTAAAATATATCATGAATGCAAGGGGAAAGGTTTGGACAAAGCCACTTGAGTGCTGATTGAAGAGATGGGCTCAAAAGGACTTGAACGTCGAAAGGCCGACATTCGGTCCACGGCTAGACATAGCCTTAAGTTGGTTTTAGGTAGGTTTTCTGGAGAAGTGTCAGTAGAGAAAGTTGTAGAGCACAACTCCAGGAATCTAAGGGACAAAGTGGAATTTCAATTGCTCAACCAGAAGATGATAAACAAGGCTAATGCCAGTGATTGACATGCTCTGACATGGACTGACAATGTCAAAAACTAGGGCAAAGCATTAGATTTGATTCTGGACTTCGGACACTTCACCAACTATGTCTAGGAGATAGGCGAAGATGCCAGGAACACAATGCAAGTGGTTTCAAGGCAAAAGATGGCCGGACGGCGATGAACGACGACGATGAACTGCGGTGGCGACACGGCACAGACACAGTTCTGGACAGAAACTTGGCAAGGGCATATCTCACGATCTGGGTAGATTCAGATGTCGAGCTAGTGGAAGGAAATTCTTAGGGGATTGAGGCCAGGCTAAGAGACAAGGTGTCCTTGGTTGGATCGGCCGGGAAGCAAACTTCGGTGAACTGTGCCGGAGACGAAGACACAAAAATTGGGCGTTTTTTATTTAAAGCATCTGGGCTCGATTCCAAGCTTGTGGAGTAGCTGAGGGATATCAGGAAGCTGCTGGAGGAGTTAAATAAGCTAGAGGATCACCAGAGAAGCTCGGCGACGAGCACCAGTGAACAGATGAAATTCCAATTTGGGGGTTCTTGATTTAGAAGGTTTGAACCTCTTTCCTTGTTCGTGGAGTAAAAGAGAGGTATGTAGAAGCTATAGGTACAGCCAATTTGGCCGGAGCATCACTGGAGAAGTCCGACGACATGAACCAGCGGCTGCCTGAGTTCAAAATTGGGGAAAAACTTGATTTGAGCTTAAATGATGGATCTTGGCTTACAGGCTTGCTAGGTTTGGCTTACTGACCACATTACTCTACAGATTCGAGGGCTAATTCGAGCTAAATCAAAGTGCATTGTTGAAACAGAGAAAAAGGGGATTCTGGCGATGACCGGTGATGAGGTGCAAGAGAACTCAATTAAGTGCTACAGCATGTAAAAGGGAGATGAGGGCTACTCACGGGTGTGGTCAGTTTGGAAGAAGATGTAGTGGAGAGCGCTGTCACCGTGCTCCCCGAACTGGGCTCGCCGGAGACGAAGAAGAAATGCGAGATGAACAGGAACTTTGGTTGCTACTGGAGTGGTGTGAAGAAACTCTGGGTGAGGGGGAGCTTATATAGGTAGTGGCTGGGCTCTCGAGAGTTGAAGCGGATCGAATAGGATACGCATGACTGGCACCGGAGGCAGGATCGAGACAGCGTGCACGGAGTTGGCACGCGGCAGCGACTTTGCCAGAGGAGAGGATCATGCCAAATCCGGCTAGAGCAGGGCGACGGGGTGGCTGGCTTCAGCATGGCCGCAACGTGGCACTATTTTGTTGCTGCTGGAGCACGCGCGAGTGCAAGGAAATCGCGGCACAGGCGCGGCTGAGGTGGCTCTACGGTGGCGGCACGGGTGCGCACATGTGGTGGCTATGTGGCGGTGGCGGTGGCAGCGTGGGAGCTTCGCCAGCGGCGAGTTCTGCGGTGAGGCGAAGTGGCGGGGCGCGGTCGAACGGGCCTGGTCATGGTCGAAAATGGCACAGGGGCCTGGTTGCAAGATTTGGACTGATTCGTGAAGGTTTTGGACTGATCTGCAAGGATTTAGTTCAGGAACTTGGACCTGTTTGCAAATCTGGGGATCTGGAGGGCTGATCTGAGATCTGATTTTGCAAATGAGTGTTACTAAATCACTTGGACTCATCTAGAAATAAAAATGGTAAGATCCGATAAGATTTGGTGGTTTTGACAAAAATCGAAAACAGAGTAATTAGGGTAAACAGGGTAATTAGGGTTTTGAAAACTTTGGCGAGGCTGAAACTTGGGTTTCGGTTGAGATTTTGAAATTCTTCCAAAAGGGAAAAATGTTCAGAAAAGTAAAGGGGAGATATTCACTGAATCAGATCAGAATTTGGAGGTGGTCTGAGACTTTTAGTCTTTTTGGGCTTCTGACAAATCTAAAAAGAATTGATGTGCGATACTTTTGGACTAAAAAGCGAAAATGGTCTGAAAGGTGGAGTTTAGCTGCCAACATTTTAAATTAAGGTAGTGGCATACCTAAGATCATAATTCTGAGATAAGAGATCAAAAATGGGGTTGAGACATCCGAGAATCCAATGAAGATATGCTGACTGGCAAGCTAAAAAGGGTAGCCAAATTGGGATGTTACAAAAGTTACATTCACAAATACACATTCAATATTCAGAAGACTGAATTTATCCACATTCAACAGATTGAATTTGTAACACCCTGGGTTTGGGGTGAAAATTCTTTTTCATAAAAAGTCATGCATACATATGTCTCACCAAGATCAGCAAAATCAACCCAGACTCATTCTATCGTAAGCCCAAAAAATCTCAAAAATCTTCTCTGTGGAATCTAAATCAAGATCTGACTATCCAGATATGATCTACTTTTTATCCTGAGTAGGAAAGCTTTCAAAAGTGAGATCATATTCGATCTCTAACTCCCAGAATCATCAGTCTTAATCTATTTTCGAAAACAGAATTAATTGAATATCCAGATTACCCTAAAATACCCTGAGATTCAAAACTCCGATTTAAACAAATCTTGACCTAATCCAAACCAAATTATTCTTGGATTATGATCAAGGGTATGTCAATACCTTAATCCAAAAATTTGGCAGCCAGATTCCACCATTGAGACCATTTTCACAAATCAGTTCATGAGGTATTGCAGATTGGTCCTTTCTTGATTTTCCAGAAGCCTGAAAAGGCTAAAAGCCACAAATCAACTCCAAATCCTAATCTGATTTAGGGAATACCTCCCAAATGCTATTCAATACAAAATTTTCTTCTATGAGGATCTCAAAATCTTATCCTAAATCCCAGATTTTCAGTTTCGAGAAAACTCCGATTCTAAATACCCTAAATTACCCTATTTTGGTTTTCATTTGAAATCTGATCAAAAGTTCCAAATTTTGCCAAATGTCTTTCCCAAACTGTTTGTTGAATTATTTGAACCACATCAGTGAAATCAGATTCAGCCTTAACCATCTATTTCTCAGAAATTGCAAATCGGTCCAAACCAATTTTCAGAAATTGCAATTTGGTCCAAATTCCTGTTTCGACCACACCCGCGGCACGCCTTCGACCAGTGCCAGGCCTCGCCGCGATCTTCGCCGCCGGTCCTCGCCTGTGCCCGTGTTTGATTGCACCTGCATAGGTGCACGTGTTCGCGCCAAAGTCATCACTGTGGAAGCACCAGCGACCAGCAGCAACCGCGCCCGCGCGACCAGTAGCGACTGCGCTGCAGCAACAGTGACTTTGTTAGAATTTTTGCGCCACGTTGCCATGCTGGGCCAGCTTTGTCGCCTCCGCTTTGCACCGGCCAGCGCCAAGTCCCAATGAGTTGACCAGTTTGGCAGTTGCAGAGCCGCTGTCACCGTCTCGTCGCTGCCGCTATTTGCTTTGACCAGCCGCTTTTCCGGCACAATTTTCATTGCCTCCAACCTCGCCAACTCCATCGTGTGACTATAAATAGCAGCCCCCAACCAGCTTTGTCTTCACCAATTCTCTCCAGAGCTCCCTTAGCCATTAAATCCACCTTTTTCTTCGTCTTCGTCTTGTTCTCCAGCGAGCCGCCGAGGAGGAGCACGATGCCAGATCAATCTATTGCACCAAGTCCCAAATTGACTCGACCAGTAAGTTCCTCCTGTTCACCTCATCATGTTGTAGCTCCTAATCGAACTCTAGTGGACCTCAACGCCAGTGATCGCCGTAAATTGTAAATGCCCTGTTCCAGCAATTGAACTCACTCTCATCCAAATTAGCCTTCTCTGTAATAGAACCAAATGATCACCAGAGCTTTTTGAGCAAACCTATCTAGCCAGAATTTGAATTGGAGCCCTAATTGAAGTTTTTCGTTTCTTTGCACACCGTCGAGGATAGCTCACGTCGCCGGCCCGCTCCACCCTATCTTCGGCCATACTAGCTGCACCAACTTATTCCTTGTATCCCATAGATGGTGTAGCCAAGCCCGATCGTCCTGCATTTCCCTAAACCATCATCGTCTCCTTCCACCGTCGTCTTCAAGTTCGGTGTCAACGCCGGTGAGCTCCAAACCTCAACCACAACGAGATTCCTCGCTCCAGCACCATCAGCACTTCCTCAGGATCAAAAGCCCTCGATCAATTTCATGTTTTATCATCTGTAGCTCACTGTCACCGTAGCCCGCTTCTGGTCCTCAAAGCCGACGACTTCGACCTCGCCGTTCACCATCATCCGACCATCATCTCCAAATTAACTTTGCCAGCAGCTTCACCTTGACCTTGCCTACCCATTTGACAAAGTTGGTGAAGCAACGGTTGAGCAAATCGATCAAATGCTTAAACCCTACAAAATGGTAGTGCGCAGACACTCAGTTCACTGTGCACAGGGTTCTTTTTGCAAATTCCTTGAACTTCTGGACTTTTCTACAAAAACCAGTATGTCAATTAGTTTTCTTGCTTCAATTGCGCACCCAATGCCTTAAGCCCAACTTGTTTTGTCCATAGGAAACCCTCTAAACCACTCCTATGCCATTCTTGACTTTGTCAGGCCACGAACTGAATGTCAATCGGTTGACATTCGCTATTTTTGAGAAAACCAGCTGTGAACTCAATGTCAATATTGATGCCTTGAAACCCTAATAACCTCCAGTACTCAATCTTAGCCAGATTCTTCAAACTGTAGAATTTCGACTCAGTTCAGCCTGCAGCCTCAATCAACTTCAGCATCGTTCAGTTATTCTTTTAAAGCCTATCTGCATATAGATCATAAAACATTTTAATATAATTAGTAATCATTGTGTGTGTGATTTTTTGCTGAGTAGATCCAGAAGTAGAGTTCGAAGACTTCACTGCTGTCCTGATACCAACTGCTGATTTTTACGACACGGAAGACAAGTCATATTTTTGAACATCTTGAAGCTATATTTTATGAGTTGCTATGATATGACCTTGAATATAAGTAGTATTGCATGTGAAAGAATGGTTGAGATATGATTTGGTAGTACTGATGTGGACATCACAAGCTCCAACGACCAAGATGTTCGCCCCGATGACCAAGATGTTGCATACAAGACTCTTCGACCAAATTTCAAGGACCGATCACTTGATCTCGTGCCAAGAATATTCGTGACCACGTGAATGCTAACTTGAGTCTCATTTCAGATTTAAACAACTTAATGGTGCTTCCAACGTCCACTTCTTTGGTTGAACTTAGGTGCATTGGAAGGGACGACGAAGATTGGTCGCACGAATGAGGGTGGTGCAAGGCACACACTGTCTGTCCTTTTGCGAGCAATTCTGGAGACAATTTGAGTGTGCAACATGGTCATGGGCCACATCATTAGAAAGATAATGAAGTCTAGTTTCCAACACATCAAACCATGCATCATTTCAACTTCCAAGTCAAAAGTTATGGTCATTTTAGTGGAACCTGCACAACCAGTCCAACCTGCGCAAAAATTGAAGCAACTCTTTTCCAAACGAATTGGTCTCTTGGATATCCAAGGAAACTCTTCATCTAATGGGTGCCTTCACACCTTAATTAGTAGGGTTGGTTGTTCAAGAAAACCTTTCATCTAATGGTTGCTTTCACATCTAAACTAGGAAGGTTGTTACTAGTATAAATACCCCATGTATTCCAACTATTGGAAGCACTTTTGATCAAACCATTTCAGCTATATGCTAGTGCAGCAAGACTGCTTGAGTGTTACTCTACCTTTGCTCTTGTGAGTTCTCTTGGATTCGTGAGAAGGATCTTTACGGGTCCCCCTAGTTCGTGCTCTACGGTTCCGGCCGTTTTGTGTGGAGTAGTCCCGGTTTGTAGTTCTGTGATTGTTCGGACAGCAGGTCGGAGTTCTTGTAGCTTCAGATCGTCTTCCCCATCGTACGGGTTGCAACCAACCTTGGCAGGTATAAAGCTAGTTACCCCGGCTGTTCGCAGCTAGTTATCTTGTTTCTATCCTACGCCGTGAAGATCGGGCCACCCCCTTGTTGAGAAACTGATATGCGTTGGCGCAGCAGTAATCCACCCCCACACCAAGTACTAGGCTGGATGACTGTGAAATGTGAAATGATCTAGTAGTGAGCCATAAACTAATATATATGTATACATGTATATTCATGAAATAGAACCTTAGCCGTGACCAGAGTCTGGTATGGAATGTGGGTGGCACTGGATGTGCAGGGTTGTAGATGGTCTGTCACTGGCATATAAGGACTAGAACCTTGTGTTGTGCTTCTAGTGGCATGAAAAACGTACTAACCGCAAGCCTGGTATGGGACAAGCCTGGACAAGTAAGTATGCGGATCTCACATGAAACCCTTGCATGAGATAGAAAGTGGTGCACGATTTGACATGGAGTGCGGCTCCAACACATATCATTGGATGTGATGCACGCTGATCCAGTGATGGGAAGATGCAGTTAGGGTGGGGGTATAGCCCACCACAACTGTGGTTTGTCCGACCACAGGATCAGGGGTGAATTGTGAGTGAACCATAACAAAATTTCTTGTTATCTCCACCTTGCCACTCACACTATGCAGTGAGGAAGGGTCTAATCATATTGATAGGATGGGCATGAAAGTGGAATATCTTGCGGGTAAATTGGTACCCCTCTGCAGAGTTAAAAACGTATTCGAATACTCCGAGCTCCCGGGTTTATAGGAGTCTGCTGCGGTGGATTAAATCGACGTCGATGTGACACAAGTATGTTTTCTAAATAAAATTTGATAAGTCAAGATTACCCAAATGACATGTGTTGTCATGATAAGGGGTGCTGCCGTGGGCTATCGTGTGTCGATGTGTCGCGGTAGTACTATAAATAGTGGAACATGAATAGCGATACTATGTTATGAAAAGTACTGCCATAAGCATAAGTTGTAAAGAGAAAAAGTATTTTGCAACCTTTCCCTCTTTCCCTACTAGCATAGGTTCATATCATCACTATTATATGTATATACTCTTACCTATGACTTGCTGAGTATGTAAGTACTCACCCTTGCAATCTATAATCCAATAGATGGAGTGTTCCATGATCAAGATGAATGCTTGGAGAACTTCTTGGATCCTGAAGGAGGAGAGCTAGTTCCACCGGAGCCCTGATATGTGTTGTTTTGCTGTCAACTTCTTGCTGTGGGGGTTCACCTAGCTTCCGACGTGTAGTTATTATTTTGCTTTAGTCAAGCTATTTATACCGTGATGGCATTGTAACTCCTTATGCTGTACTAAGGCTAGCAGGCCACACTGCTTAAAATATTTTATAAGTTACTCTGCTGTAATGTAAATGTACTCCTGTGCTTGACTTATCCTGGGAAGTCAATGGTATGCATGTATGGGACTAGCTTCAGTGAGCGGGGTCCGCACGGGAGTAGTCGTAGTCCCCAGGGCGGGGCGGGGCGCGACAGAATTTATTCACATATAGACCAATAAAAATACAAAAAATACCAATTCACAGAGAGTAGAAGAAAGCAAAGAAAAAAATTACAACATTTGAAATAAGCCAGTCATGGCGGCTGGTTGACAACCACTTTGTCCATCACGTATTGAGCCCAAATTTATTGCAGCTACCTAATCTTTGCAGTCTTGTATTTGTCTTTGGACATGGTGCTCTGCATGCATGTGTGAAGTGTCAGTAATTAACTTTCTAGTTTTGAATGTCACATCCAATTTTCAAATTTGAGTTAGGTAAAATGCTTACCTAAGGGAATTGGGCAAAATTTGTCCTGACTAGGTCATACATAAACCGCAACAGATAAAACCCACATTCGCATGATTCTGGTTGCTTATGGAATTGAGATAATTGCATATGCGAAGACATGTTAGTTATTCTTTCCATAAACTAATTAAGCATAAACTAAAAGACTCATGAGTAGTTCGATCCTTATTAATTATCTCATATTCTTTCCAATAAATTTGGTGGCCCTCTGATGCGTTATGCTTCCCTCCAGTGGACACATAATTTTTGAAGGCCCTGCATT
Organism: Pharus latifolius; assembly: GCA_019359835.1. Lineage (NCBI taxonomy): Eukaryota > Viridiplantae > Streptophyta > Magnoliopsida > Poales > Poaceae > Pharus > Pharus latifolius. The sequence goes on along the minus strand of CM033326.1, from coordinate 50,692,829 downwards.
TAATTTAGCATTGCTGGTTAATATGTTATCATTAGCTAGTGAGATCAAAATTTAAATCAAACATGTTACTTACGCGTCCATATTCCACGAGATCACGTATTCCTTCGGTAACCTATCGCGCATCAAATCGAGGTAGTGCACCTCATTCCTCCACAGACAGATCACGAGGAGGATCCAATGCCCCCTACATTGTACATAAAAGAGAGCCGCTTAAAGCATATGTCAGGTGTAACATACAAGAATGAGTTAAATTAGTAGGAAAAGCACTAACGTTTGGTGGTACGGCGCTAGAATGAACTCACTGTTTTGCTGCGCCAGCAGTGCCCTTGATATGTATTGCTCTGCTTGTCTTGGGTCCTACTCTAGCATCATGAGGCTTATTTTCTCTGGGTCAAGGAAACCCACCTTGTCACACACCCTCATTGACGCCAGTCTGTACATGCACCTACATGCAAAGGATGACATTAGTATTGCATAGAAACTTATTAGATTTATTAAATCAACTACAACAATATATAGGATTAGCAAACTCACAGGACTCCAGTCCGTAGGATGGACATATCAAGTTTCCTCCAGTTAAAGAGGTTGAACAATCCTCGTGCGCCACGGATATACTCTCGGCCTCATGGTGGAAGTGTCTAGGCCTGAAGGGAACTAGAAAGTTCAAGTTGTGCCGGGCTCGAGAAAGGTACCACTTATGGAGGTCTCTAGTTGTCTGATCCAATTTATGCAAAATTTCCTCTGACACGAGTAGGAACCCGTTCTTGAACTTATCCGGCTGTCCCTTTGTCCCTTTGTCCCTTTGCCTTTGCCCTTTCCTTTGCCCTTGCCTTTTGTCGGGGAGTGAGTGTGTACCTTCGAAGCTCAGGGCGGGGTGCTGATGGCTTTCTTTGGAGGTGAAGGGGTTTTCCGAGGAGACGTTGATCCTTTGGCTGGGGTCGAGGTCATCTTTCAAGGGTTGAGGGCCGGAGGAGATCCCTCAGGCCTTGCGCTAGGGGTGGGGTCCTCAGGTAGTACGCTGGCATCCATTGCCTACTTCAATTTATGAACATGCATGTTAGATTTTGTAAGTTGAGTATATTTAAGTAGGTTGTAAACTAAAATGGGTAGGATTTACCTCTTGTATTATAACACACTTCTTGGGCCACTGTACGTAGGAGCCCACTGCCTCAGCAATTGTTCACATTTCCTCTATTGGGACGGGCAATGGAAAAGTGGTGTAGCCCGGGAGGGCCATGTCCACTCGTACCTTTGCGAACCCCAACTTCATAGGTATGCAGTGGATCCGAACATCCTCCCTAGACGGATATACGATCCCGCGTGCAACCACTACATGCTTGTCTCCTAGGTGAACCACTAGGCTACAGCTCTCCGGCTTCTGCAAATTTGCAACAATTAAAACAAGTTTATGAAACAATTCTAACAGAATGGGAGTGGCATCAACTTAAGTACATAGTTCACGGCTTGCAATACCTCAAGTAGATCCACCAGATCCACATTGACCTTCGAAGAGCAACAGCTCGGCCGACCCCGCGGGGTACCGTCACTCTCGGGAGCTGGATTTACAGCCTTGGACTGCACAATTCTGCTCAGCCGTCCTAACTGTTTGCTCATTTTGGCGAACCTGGCCTCGAATTCTGTGGTCATGTCTGCCCGTACCTCTGCCCGTATCTTCTCGGCAAGCACCAATTCCTTATCCTTCCAGCAGCGGGCCTTCTTCCTCGGTGGCCCACTATCATCGAAGCTGTCCTTCCACGGCATGATGACTCCTATGGTCCGCTTCCGCTCGGGATACTCCTTATCTCCTAGAGCCAGGGTGAGGATGTTGTTCTCCCTCTGTGGAGTAAACAATCCCTGCGTTGCCTCCTTCTTGACAAAGATCTGTTACATTCAAAGCTACATTGTGAGACAAATATATATATATATATATATATATATATATATATATATATATATATATATAAACTTGTGCAAACATAGTTACTGTGTTAGCGAACCTACCATTCGCTGCATGACCTCGGCATCCTTAGGGTTTGCAAACTATACAAACCCCGTAGATGACACGGTCCCTCTGCCCTGCCACCATCGCTTGCACCTCGCGTCGCGGATCTCAGAGATCGGCAAGTCAGGGGAGTCGACGAGAGCATTTTCCTCGTCTTCCTTTGATGAGGACATCACTACGATGGATACACACACTACTTCCATTCCATCACCTCCTATGCAAGGACCAATCATAAGGACATGTGCACGACAGTTAAATTACCAGGTGAGTTCGTTCCTAGGGTTACATACTTATGCTTTAGAGCATAGGTTACTACCTAATGATGATGTTCTTGTACTTAGGAATCATGGGATGTACCAGCAAGAATGTAATTCTTCACCAAGACAAGCTTCGGCCCCAGTTGTACACGAGATGGAGTCCAGTTCAGCCACTAGGGAGCAACTCACCTTCAAACGAACATAAAAGCTGCATACGGAGTCCGTTTGGAATGTTCGAGCACTTTATGGAGAAGCCCACAACATCATCTTTCCAATGGATCTGTCCCCACTTCAGAATTCCTTCTGAGTCAGTCGCAATCATCAAAACATTTCACGGCTAGAATCTGTTTTGGGCTACTTGGTGCTGCATCACCTCTTTTTTTGGGCCACGGCCCATGTACCCTGCCTAGGTTTGTGAGCCAACCCTAGCCGCCACCCCTCTCTCCTTTATATGGCTGAACTCCTCATGTTCTTCCTTAGGTTATTTTCTACATTGTTTCTCGCTGCGTGAAATACAATTGTTCATCGGAGTAGTGTTGAAAGACCTGGTTTGGTGAAAGATAACCTCAATTCTTCGTTCTGAAATTATCAGATTGTTTTGCATCTTGTTCTTGCTTGTTTCTTCTACTGCGTGCAGGAATTAACCTTCATAGTAAAATCATCCAGGCGTGAGCACGGTTGATAATGATAGGTACATGGGTGTAGCGATTGCAAGGACTCAATCCCTGCTGATTGGAAGCCTTGAAACGCGAACGTCTCCATTCCGCAAAGTAGAACCTACTGGAAGATCGGGCCGCTGTCGCATCAATTGGTATCAGAACCACAGTTGCCCGTTAGGTATCACCACTTTTTCCCTTTGTTTTGTCGCTGTTTTCCATCACCTATAATCCAAAAAAAAAGCTTCAAAAAAATATTTGTTTCCCCCTATCCAAACCCGTTTGTGCCTTTTGATTTGTTAATTTTGGTTTGTTAAATTTAGTTTGTGTCCGTTCTAGTGTTGTCTAGTTGCTGATCATAACTTTGATCCTTTTTCATTAAAAAAAATCTTCACACCAACAACCCATCCAACAAAAAAATCCCCATGCCAACAACCCGTCCAACAACCCATCCAACAACCCAAACCCTAATTTCCAATCTCGGCCAGAAAAACCCCTTTCCTACTTCCACCACCAAAAATGCAAGAACTTTTGATTCTGTGATCCTTTTTGAGTGAAACCAAAGATACAAGATTCATAACTCAATTTTCCATCTTTCTGTAAATTTTCACGTCCATCCATTCTGGGAGTAAAAAGTTATGTACTTCGCAATCTGAGGTGTTTGCTGTTTTCAGATCCGCAACTGCGCGCACTTGTGAATTTTGTGTGAATTTTTCTGTCGGTTTTCAGAACGTTGTCCTAGAAGAAAAGTTGTGGGAAAAGCCATCAGAAAACAGAGAAAAAACGAATCATTGAAAAATAGGCATATGAAAAAAAGATATGGCCAAAATACTGACGTGCTGTCACGCGGACAGAAATCTGCAGTTTCCAAATTTGGTGTAATCTCATGTTTTTCAATTTCCATATTCCATATTCTGAGTTTTTTTTCATGTCTACCACTTGTATTCATTGCCATATACTTCCGTTAGCCTATTCTCCATCCTTGGTTGATTAGCAACTTAGGCTAAGTGCTCGATACGAACAAAAATTCAATTCTATACAATTCTGAGATTAATTGATTGTTTAATCCTTACTACTCATACCTAGCCTTCCGAACTCCACTTTCTTCCAACTCAGTTACAAATTTACTTTGCAATCGCGAGCTCCATCACTATCACAAGTTGTCACAAACCAGCCCACCGGATTGCCTCGCCTGTCGCAGTTGGTAAGAAACTTGCAAGAGCTTGGTAAGAAGCTTGAGCGAGAGTGACTTTTACTCCTTGTCCACCACCTAGTAGTTGATAGGAAGAATAAATACACTATGCTTTCTCTTGTCTTCTACTAACAATGACAAGATCGGGGACTGAAAATACAGATGGAGATGAGTGTGTTACAAGAATTGAGCTCATGAAGTATGTGGAGGACATCAAAGCGCGTTGAGAGGCATCGATAAAAACCTCACCAAGCTTACTCAAGACAATGAGCATAGGATGGAGCGAATCGAGCGGAGCATCGCCAACCTCGTCACAAGAATGGAGCACCTTGAGATGCAGCTACTGATGAGACCATGTACATCATGGTTATGACCAAGACGACATCAACATGGTGGTCATCAAGATGTCATCGTCCGCCACCTTGGCCAGGACGCGAAAGCTGGCAGCACGTATGTCGTCTGGATTTTGTGCTGTCGCCGCCACAAGTTCGGCCTCCACCTTGGCCACCTCCCCAAACACAAGATGTGCTCAAGAAAGGCGCCTCTACACCTGTAAGGTCGCACAAGCCATGTCGCTCCAAGGCCAGCCCACAAGTGAGCTCAATTCATCCGCGAGTCTGGTTCGGCTATCTGCGCGTAGTCCAACTTCAAAAGGACGTACAGGCCACATACGAAGTCCGTTTTCGACGTTCTTGGACTCTACGGACAAGAGAACGACGAGAGCTTTCCAACGGATCCAGTCCCATGTCCAAATTCCTTACGAATCAACAGAAATCGTCAAAACAAGATTACGACCAGAATCTGACGTGCGCTGCGACGCTCCACTTTGGGCCCAAGGCCCATGTACCCCTAGGGTTTCCTCCTCCACCCCATGGCCGCCCCATACAGTATATATATGGCCGCCATGGCTGCCGTTTAGACTTGGGTTTTGCTTAGATCAATTCTGTCTTTGAACAGTGTCGCCGTTCATCGGTTTGTGAGACCCCAACTCGTGAGTTTCATCCTCAATTGCAAATTCAGTTGCATCTTTCTTGTTCTTGCTTGTGTTCTCGATTCACTGGCACGGATTAGCCTTCGTGGCGAGGTCAACCGGGCAGCGCACGGTTGATAACCAGAGGACGCGTGGTGCTGCGATTGCAGGGGTTTTGATCGTGCCGATCAAGAAGCCGGATCGTGTGTGTCTCGCGCCGCCTAATCGACTTATCCTCCACCGGACGGAAGTTCGGGCATCCCCGTTCCCATTAGCTACCTCCACCTGCGGCTCTTGGCCCTCTCAATGGAGGTTGAAGGGTGGGAAACCTTGCTGCCTATGGAGATGAAGAAGCATCCCTCGCCGACGACATAGAGGATTTGAAGGTGAAGAGAGTGTCTGCATTCCGGATGATCATGCTTCTGAACAGGATGCAGGGCTACGCCATCGTCTTCGCCGCAATCATCATGCTATGGGAGGTAACAATGGTAATGTTAATCGACATCATGGTAATGTTAATGACGCATTTTCTAAAGTTAAATTTACCATTCCATCTTTTGCGGGTCGTTATATCTGGATGAATATTTAGATTGGGAGTTAACCGCGGATCAAAAATTCTCATGTTTTGAAGTGCTGGAAGAAAATAGAATTAGACTTGCCACTAGTGAATTTACTAACTTTGCATCATATTGGTGGCATGAAATTAAACAAACGGATAGTGTCTCTACCACTTGGAGTGCTTTGAAAGAATTAATGCGAGCTAGATTTGTACCCTCATATTATGCTAGAGATTTATTGAATAACTTGTAGTGCTTGAACCAAGGTAATAAGTCCCTAGAAGAGTATTATCGGGAGTTACAAATTGGTATGTTATGTTGTAAAGTGCAAGACGATGAGGATGCAAAAATATCTAGATTTTTCTAGGGGTTTAAACCACGAAATCCAGGACATATTAGAGTATAAGGATTATCATAATATCACTCGTTTGTTTCATCTTGCTTGCAAAGTTGAAAGGGAAGTACAGGGATGACAAGCTCGATCACGGGGAGGTCTTTTTGGAGGATATACTTCAGCTCGGCCCACACCTACACCCAGGGCGCCACCTGCACCCTCTGCTGGTCGTTCTACTTCATCTACTTCCCATGCACATCTCGCTGATTCTACACTATCGTCACGTGCTCCCGCAGCGGGCAATTCGGTGACGGTGCAAGCACCGGCGAAGAGCGCTTCATCGGTGGCTTCCACGGGCAGGACCCGTGACATGCATTGCTACCGTTGCAAGGGATGGGGCCATGTCATGAAGGATTGTCCAAATCAGCGAGCCCTCATTGCAAAAGACGATGGTGAGTATACTAGTGCTATTGATATTGAGGAGGAAGATTTGGCTCTTGTTGCGGCTAACCCTGCAGGTGACAAACATGAGACAGATAGGGATGACGTTGGAGTGGACAGATTTGGAGCTGAAGCGTCCGAGAGGTATATGAGCATTGTAGCGCAGCAAGTACTTAGTGCTCAAATGGAGAGAGCGGAGAAAAATCAGCGCCACATCTTGTTCCAATTGAAGTTCATTGTGAAGGAAAGATCGTGTCGCGTCATCATAGATGGAGGGAGTTGCAACAACCTTGCTAGCACTGAGTTGGTCGAGAAGCTTGGCTTGACCACGCAGCAGCACCCACGGCCATATTACATGCAATGGTTCAACGCTTGCGGTAAGTTGAAGGTAAATAAAATTGTGGGAGTGCATTTTTTGATTGGCACCTACCATGATCATGTAGATTTTGATATAGTGCCTATGCAAGTTTGTTCTTTGCTTTTTGGTAGGCCTTGACAATATGATACTGATACTTTATACCGTGGTAGAAGCAATAAATACACTTTTACACATAAGGGAAGAACCGTTGAATTAACTCCGACGACCCTTGCTTCAATTTTGAAAGATGAATTAGAAAGAGTTGAAAAAGAACGTAAGGAAAAGGGTACTAAAACTGAAAATCAGATTCTAGCTTATAGGATCGAGGATGCCGACTAGGGAGGGGGTGAATAGGAGGCTTTTTAAAAACCTCAATTTAAAACAACTTTCACAAAGAAAGAATAAAAGAATATATATATATATATATATATGTATATATATTGCAAAATAAAAGAGAGTAGAAGACAAACACAAGATTTTTCCCAAGGTCTCAGAGACTCGCCCGGTCTCCCCTAATCCTCGTTGAAGCACTCAAATGAATGAGTCTTGCTTAAATATCCACGAAAGATATTTCTCACTAGTGGATGCTCCTTGTCCACTCCGGAAAGGCGAGCACCGATGCCTTTTACAATCACGCCAAGCCGCTCCAACAATCTCCGAACGGGAGAGGTCAATGGCCACGTCACCAAACCGTCTAGGTGAGGACGTTCACCAAGAGTAACAAGCTGCAAGGTCTCTTCTAGACCTTCAACACGCACCGAGAAACACTAAGTATGCAAAGATGATGTGAACTGAAAACTCACGACTTGATCAAAAGATCAAGATTTTAACTCCAAAACAAATATCAAATGTATGTATGAGAAGAGGGCTGCTTAGTGTATAAAACAACTGCACAATGCCTCTATTTATAGCCCAAAAACATCAAAAGAACCGTTGTGCATGAGCTGTAAAATCAATAGTACAAACTGACAGTCAGTGTGTCAAACTGACAATCAGTTTGGGTCATGACCAGAAAGAAGTAAAATCCGAAGAAAACTCAGCTAGCCGTTTGAGGTCGTATATGGAAATAAAATAGCACAAATTGACAGTCAGTGTGTCAAACTGATAGCCAGTGTCTACCTCAACGACTGACAAAAACCACGGATAAAACTTTGCTGGTCGTATAAGGAAACTGATATCTCATACTGACAGTCAGTGTCGACCACAAAATCGACCAGTTAAAACACAATCTCAAAACAAATAGCTCGAGGTCAAAATGCATACTGACAGTCAGTATTGGTAAACTGACTGTCAGTATAGGTCAAAAGACTTTTGGCACAAAAAACACACTCTCTGGACAATTGTCAGTTTAAATAGACTGACATTCAAACTGACAGTCAGTATAGCACACTGGCAGTCAGTATGAATAAAAATAATCATAACTTTTAATCCAGAGATTCGATTGAAGTGTTTGATATATCGTTTGAAAGATAATTTAAAGAGCTATCTTTTTGTCAACAGAAGAAAAAGTCAGATCGGCCTAGATCATTCTATAAAAAGCAAAAACTCTTCTGCTGTCAAAAACTCAACTGAAAAACCAAATCAAATCCAACCGAAACAGATGAGATGCAATGACCTAGTAGTTTCTCGGTTTATGCTGGAAATGTAGAGAGCACTTGCAATCCCTCTTCATAGTACGGTTAAAACTAAGAAATAATTTCCTAAACCGATCAAACTTCAAACACCAAGATAGGTCAAAATAAAAAACAAATAATACCTGAGGTCCTTTGCATCTTTAATCTTGTAATTTACGTCTCGTCTTTGTTTCTTGCTACTTGTGCTTTTTCTCTTTTACGTTGGGTTCATCTTGATCATCTTGAATGTCTTCCTAACCAAACTCTGTATCTCAAAACATAATTAGTCTGAACAGCTTATTTTCATTAATCATCAAAATCAGATCAGGCATAAAGGCCTAGATGCAAGAATCTCCCCCTTTTTGATGATTGATGACAACAAGTGTTCAATAATAATATTAATAAAAATGAATAACTCCCCCTGAGTGTATGCATGAGATCAAAATCATAATTCTTCCCTTGAGTATAAGTCATGTTGTCGTAAATCAAGATCATAAACACATATATCATCCACATCACATATGTATAAATGATAAGCCATCCACAATATATCCAAAGGCACATCATGTAAGATAAACATCAAAACATCCATAATATCATATAAGAAAAATATCCATGTCATACAAAATATCCAACCATAACCAAAACAAAAACATATCATATCATCCATCAAAATATATAGAGTCATACAAAATAATTCTCCCCCTTTGGCATCAAGCACAAAAAGACGGGAGCTATCCTAAGAGAGCTTAAGGCTCATCATCAGAAGAGAGGCCCAAAACGGCTGTATCTCCGGAGCCTGCTGGAGATCCAGTCGGGTCGACGGCTGGTGAAAGCTGGTGGAGTAGAGGCCGGAACTGGAGAGGCTGGTGCAATAGGAGCTGGAGCAGCAGGCCCTGAAGCTAGGCGGGCCCTCTTTCGAGGGACAGAGGCACCAGGTGAAGGTAGGCTAGCGAGAATTTGCTCCTGCTATGCAAGCAGTCGAAGCAAAATCTCGTGATGCTCCAACTGGGTGCTGAGGATTTGCTGCTGGGTCTGGATGAGCTGCTGGAGCTGAGAAGAGGAGGATCCGATGGCTGAGTCTTCAGTAGGTGTCGGATCTGCTGCCTGTCCTGTAGCCTCATCGCCCGACTCACCAGCTGCATTGGTCAGATGCAGAAGAGTCAGGTCCAACTGCAGCTGCAGGGCGGGCACCAAGACGTTGATCGGCCTAGCCCGAAGGGTAGAAGAGAAGAGGATGGTGGGGCCGTGAAAGCTCAGAGTCGACGGCCCGAATATGCAGAAGCATCGCCATGATGTATGGAGCATACAACAGCTGGCGACGCGGAGAAAGAATGACGTGCTGAATCTCACTGATGATGAGGTCAGCAACATTGAATGGCTCCTCCTAGAAGATGGAGATAAGAACGTGGAGGCCAAGGTAAGTGACTCTAGCCCTGTCTTCGGTCATGGGGACCAAAGTGAGATGGAGGATCCGTAGGGCCAAATAGACATCGCGGCACAGGCCAGTGATGTGACGAAGCTAGAAGGGGCCAGAATAAAGCATGGCCACCTCCCGATGCTCGAGGTCTGGGAGGGTATGGAGCTGGCGCCCAGAAGCGGGGCAAACCAGACCGATAGCGGCCTCAAGCTGCTCCTTCATGACAGAATGGACCTGGAGACCTGTCATGAAGGTCAGTGAGTCGCGCTGGGGGGAGATGAAGACAGTGGAGTAAAACTGGCGAATGGGCTCATCAGCCTAGTGAAGAGAAGAATCAGAGACAAGATCTTTGATCCCGATGGAGGCAAAGGAGTCTGCCAGGGAGATGATGCCTGTGCGAGAGGCAATCGTCTGCCAAGATAGAGAGTGGTGAGCGAAGATAGGGACGCGACTGTAGACACTGGTGAAGAGGTCAAGCTACAGCTTTGTGTAGAAGGTGAGAACGCTGCAGGTGTCGCGACCAGTGGGACGTGGTAGAAGATAAGGGCTTGTGGAGCGGACGGTGCGGAGGTGACTCGCGTGCCACCGGGAGTAATCCATGGGGACGCGCTCGGGCAGAGGTGAAGAGCGGGTCTCAGACGTTTGACCCGTTGAACGACTGTTGTTTGCAGTGTTCTTTCAACGGGCCACACGTCGAGAGGAAGACGGCTGATCCGACATGATCAGAAGAAAACAGAGGAGAGAAAAACAGATATACGAACAGAGGAAACCGGTGAATGACAAAGCACTCATTGAAGGTGAAGAAGGTCGGTGAAGGCAGGGGCATGGCGCCGGCAAGGAGAGGCACGACACTAATGAGGAGAGGCACTGCACTGATGAGGAGCAACTAAATGCCGACGAGGAGTGGTGCGGCGAAGCTACGGCATGGTGAGGCGGCGGCGTGGTGAGGTGGCTAAACGGTGGCATGGCACGGCGGCACACGGTGCGTCGGCGGTGAAGTGCGGCAAGGTGGTGGCGCGGCACGGCGAGGCTCAAAATGGCGAGAGGAGGCAACGGCGCAAAAGGCAGCGGCGGTGAGAGGTGAAGAGACGGGGAACAGAAAGTAGGGTTTTAGGCTCGGGGTACCCATACTGACAGTCAGTGTGATATACTAACTGATTGTCAGTATGGACAAAAAATTCGACCAGATAGAGAATAACATATATTTTAGTACAAATAGCACATCAACTAGCATTTGATATATCAATAATGTTTAGTTCACCTCTGGGAAAGCAAAATCTTATTTCATCTAGGGGTTTGGTGAAAATATCTGCTAGTTGCATGTCTGTTCTGATATAACTAACATCTATATCTTCTTTTGCCACATGATCTCTAATAAAGTGGTGCCGTATTTCAATATGCTTAGTTTTAGAATGTTGAACAGGATTATTAGCAATTTTAATGGCACTTACATTATCACACAAGAGTGGCACTTTTTCAAATTTAATTCCATAATCCAGAAATGTCTGCTTCATCCACAAAATTTGAGCACAACAACTACCAACAGACACATATTCCACTTCAGTGGTGGAGAGAGCCACAGAATTTTGTTTCTTAGATGATCACGACACTAATGATCTCCCCAATAATTGACAACTTCTAGATGTGCTTTTTCTATCAATCTTACAACCAGCATAATCTGAATCCGAATAACTAATTAATTCAAAATTTGCATTTTTTGGATACCAAAGACCTAGGTTGGGGTAGCATTTTAAGTACCTAAGGATTCTTTTAATAGCAATCAAATGGCATTCCTTAGGGTCTGATTGAAATTTAGCACATAAGCACACACTAAACATGATATCAGGCCTAGATGCACTAAGATATAGCAAGCTACCAATCATAGACCTGTAAAGTTTAGAATCGACTGATTTTCCATTGTTGTCCATATCCAGATGTCCATTTGTGGCCATGGGGGTTTTGATTGCTTTAGCATCTTCCATCCTAAAGCACTTGAGCAAGTCCTCCACGTACTTTGTTTGACTCATGAACGTACTGTTCTTGAGTTTCTTGATTTGAAGTCCAAGGAAGAAGTTTAGCTCACCGATCATTGACATCTCGAATTCCCTAGACATCATTTCTCCAAACTCATGACAAAAATGTTCGTTAGTAGATCCAAAGATAATATCATCAATATAAATCTGACAAATGAACAAATCTTTTTCAATCATTTTTGTAAAGAGAGTTGTATCAACCTTCCCAATTTTAAAACCTTTTGATAAAAGAAAGTCTCTAAGTCATTTATACCAAGCTCGAGGAGCTTGCTTGAGACCATAGAGAGCTTTAGACAGTTTAAACACATGGTTTGGAAATTTTGAATCTTCGAAACCAGGAGGTTGTTCAACAAAGACTAGTTTAGATATCTCACCATTTAAAAAGGAACTTTTTACATCCATTTGAAATAATTTAATATTAAAGCTAGATGCATAAGCAAGAAGTATCCGAATAGCTTCAAGTGGTGCCATAGGTGCAAAGGTTTCACCAAAGTCTAAACCTTCGACTTGAGAAAAACCTTGTGCAACAAGATGAGCTTTGTTTCTAATTACTACACCATTTTCATCTTGCTTATTTCTGAAAACCCATTTTGTTCCAATTACATTATGATCCTTGGGTCTTTCTACTAAAGTCCAAACTTCATTTCTAGAAAAATTATTAAGTTCATCAAGCATAGCATTAACCCAATCAGGATCACTAAGAGCTTCATCTACATGTTTAGGTTCTAGAGATGAAACAAAAGAATGATGTTCACAAAAAGAAGCAATACGAGAGCGAGTTTGAACACCCTTACTGACATCACCCAATATCTGATCTAGAGGGTGATCTTTGGTGATGGTTTGATGTTGCCTTGGTGCTTCTTCTTGATCTTGCTCTGGTGGATCAATATGAGGTGATGATACATGTCATCTTCTTGATCATCTTCTCTTGGTTTGATGTCTCCAATGGTAATGTTCTTCATAGCTTCTTGGAGATCTTCACCTGAAACTTCACAGGAAACTTGCTCCTTTTGCGACCCATTAGTTTCATCAAATTCTATATCACAAGATTCTTCAATACAGCTAGTATTTTTTTAAAACATGATAGGCTTTGCTAGTGGTGGAGTATCCGACTAGAAAGCCTTCATCTACTCTTCTCTGAAATTTACCACCAAAGTTTCTTTTCTTAAGAATGTAGCATTTGCAACCAAAAACTCAAAAATAAGAAACATTTGGCTTGCACCCAATAAGAAGTTCATAAGGAGTTAAATTCAGAAGAGGATCCAAATAAAGCAGATTAATAGAATAGCAAGCAGTATGCACGGCTACGGCCCAAAAGCGAGTAGGAGTATCATACTCACTTAGCATTGTTCTTGCCATTTCTATCAGTGTTCGATTTTTCCTTTCCACAACTCCATTTTGTTGTGGAGTGCAAGAAGTAGAAAATTCATGTTTAATGCCCAAAGAGTCACAAAAATAAACTAGAGTTGAATTAATGAATTCTCCACCATGATCACTACGGATTTTCTTGATGGAAAGTTCGAATTCATTAGAAACATGTTTTGCAGAGCTTTTGAAAACAGCAGGGGTTTTAGATTTTTGAGAAATAAAGAAGACCCAAGTGTCGCGAGTAAAATCATCAATAAAAACAAAACCATAGTTTTTACCCCCGATACTTTGGAACTCATAAGGTCCAAATAAATCCATATTCAGCAGTTCCAAAGGTTCGCAAGTTGAAAGAATGCGCTTAATCGAATGTGAAGTAGCTACTTGCTTGCTAGCTTGACAAGCGCTACAAGGTTTATCCTTTGCAAAATTCACATCTTTTAAGCCAACAACCAAATCACGTTTCAAAAGCTTTTTAAGTTGATGCATTCCAACATGTGCGAGTCTCCTATGTTATAGCCAACTTTTTGAGGTTTGAGAGACAAGACATGTTGAAAGAGATGCATCTTTTGAATTAAAATCAACCAGATAAAGATTTTCAAAATGAAAGCCTTTAAAGATCAAGGAATTATCTTTTAAACTTTCAACTAAAACTTCTTTCGGATAAAAGGTGCAACGAAATCCAAAATCGCAAATTTGTGCAAAGCAAATCAAAATTCAGAGATTCAACAAGTAAAACATTTGAAATAGAAAGATCATTGGATATTGCAATTTTACCCAAGCCTACCACATTTCCTTGATGATTGTCGCCAAAGGTGATCTTTTGGTTTTCGCTCGAGTTGTCTTTTAATGAGGTGAACAACTTCTTGTTATCGGTCATGTGTTTGGAGCATCCGCTATCTAGCACCCAATGTTTTCCACCGGTCTTGTAGTTCACCTACAAAAACAAAAGAATCAAGTCTTTTTGGGTACCCAAACCCTTTTGGGTCCTTCGATGTTAGCGATCAAAGCTTTGGGCAGCCAGATTGATTTCTTCTTTTTATTTAACATGGGTGCACCAACAAACTTTACTATTGCATATCCTTTCTTTGACCTTTGAAGCATATAGCAAGCATCAAAATAATTTGAAGTCATTAAAGGACAGGCATCATGTGAATGACCAGTTTCATGGCATTTAAAGCAAAATATGTTGCATGCTTTTACAAAAACGGTTTTTGTATTTGGTTTCTTTCCTTTCTTCGAAAAGTATCCAAGAACTTCTTTTCTAAATGAGCATTTTTGTTTACTAAGAATAAAATCAAGTGATACTTTACCTTTGTAGCAATTTTCTAAATCTTTTCCAAGTTTCTCAATTTGTGCCTTAAGTTCATTATTTTCATTTAAGATTGTTGCATTTGGAGCACACGGTATATCAAGAGAATTAAAAGGAGCATTATCTAGATCACATGAAATGGCTACATCGACCTTAGATGGAGCATTAGTAATATCTTTAGTAAGAAGACTTTCATATGAATCTTTTAATTCTGAGTATTGAGTGCGTAAAAAAGAGTGTTCTTCCTTAAGCGCTTTATACTTTTTCTTAGTAATTCCAAAAACTTCATTCAATTCAGTAATCATTTCAACAAGCTCATCATATGAAGGGTCAGAAGAATGCACCTTTTCATAACCTTTAGCCATAAGACAAAGGGATGAACTAGTCGAGATGTTGCCGAGAGCTAGTCCAGCTAGCTTCTTGGAGCAACCTTCTTCATCGTCGGAGTCGGAGTCGGAGCTTTCTCCTCTGGACATCCATTCTCCGAAGCAAGCTCCTTTGGTTGCGCCATTATTCTTCTTGAAGAATTTCTTCTTGTCCCAAGTCTTGTTCTTGTTTGGACATCTTGAGGCAATATGTCCCTTTTCGTGACATCTGTAGCATATGATGTCCTTGAAGTTCGATTGCTTTGGCCCCTTTGGTCGTGTGTCGATGTTGACTCCTTTCTTGTGTAACCTGCGAAGAAGTTTTCGAGTGTTCTTTACCATGAGAGCTAGATCTTCATCGGAGGAGCCGTCGCTTGAGTCCTTTATGGAGCCGGCTTTAAAAGCCAACGCCTTCTTTTTCGTCTCCGAAGGTTCGGCCGCTTCCTTCTTCTCCTTTCGATGCATCTCATGGGTGATGAGGTTCCCATAGAGATCTGTCGGTGTGGTGGTCGATAGGTCAGAGTTGGTTAGTACTGTCACCAGAGTGTCAAAACTTTCTGGAAGAGCCCTGAGCATTTTTCTTACAATATCGATGTCAGTAAAAGCAACTCCTAGCCCCTTGAGTTCATTTACAATGTTGTTCAATCGAGTAAACATGGAATCTGCGGACTCGGTTTATGATATTGCGAATGTCTCGTATAGTTGCCTTACCATGAGCAACTTTGCCTTTTTGACTTTAGTAGTTCCCTCATATATTTCTTTGAGGGTGGTTCAAACCTTGTGAGCGGTGGTGAGATTGCTTACACGGTTGACCTTATTTAAAGACAAGCCGGCAAAGAGAGCATTTTTTGCACGGGTGTTTAAGTGGAGTTTTCTCCTCTCGTCATCAGAGTGACTTGCAGGATCATCCGGAGGAGTAAACCCAAGCTTAACAATATCCCATACATCAAGCCCCATGGCCTTTAGAAATACCGACATGCGCACTTTCCAATAAAGATAGTTAGTCCCATCAAAGATAGGCGCATGGCCGGTATAATCGAGATGAAATCTCTCATTTGACGTCATCGTCTCTCTAGGTGGTAAAGCCTATTTAATTGAGAGACGAAACTTTGATACCACGTGTAGGATCGAGGTTGCCGACTAAAGGGGGGTGAATAGGTGGCTTTTTAAAAACTTCAATTTAAAACAACTTTCGCAAAGAAAGAACAAAAGAATATATATATTGCAAAATAAAAGAGAGTAGAAGACAAACACAAGATTTTTCCTGAGGTCTCGGAGACTCGCCCGATCTCCCCTAATCCTCGTTGAAGCATTCAAATGAATGAGTCTTACTTTAATATCCACGAAAGATATTTCTCACTAGTGGTTGCTCCTTGTCCACTTTGGAAAGGTGAGTACAGATGCCTTTTACAATCACGCCGAGCCTCTCCAACAATCTCCAAATGGGAGAGGTCAACGGCCACATCACCAAACCTTCTAGCTGAGGGCGTCCACCAAGAGTAACAAGCTGCAAGGTCTCTTCTAGACCTCCAACACGCACCGAGAAACTCTAAATATGCAAAGATGATGTGAACTAAAAACTCACGACTTGATCAAAAGATCAAGATTTTAACTCCAAAACAAATACTGAAATGTATGTATGAGAAGAGGGCTTCTTAGTGTATAAAACAACTGCACAATGCCTCTATTTATAGCCCAAAAACATCAAAAGAGCCATTGTGCACGAGCTGTAAAATCAACAGTGCAAACTGACAGTCAGTTTGGGTCACGACCAAAAAGAAGTAAAATCTGGAGAAAACTTAGCTAGCCGTTTCAGGTCGTATATGGAAATAAAATAGCACAAACTGACAGTCAGTGTATCAAACTGACAGTCAGTGTCTACCTCAACGGCTAACAAAAATCACGGATAAAACTTTGCTGGTCGTATAAGGAAACTGATATCTCATACTGACAGTCAGTATCGACCACAAAATCAACCAGTTAAAATACAATCTCAAAACAAACAGCTCGAGGTCGAAATGCGTACTGACAGTCAGTATTGGTAAACTGACAGTCAGTATAGGTCAAAAGACTTTTGGCACAAAAAACACACTCTCTGGACAACTGTCGGTTTAAACAGACTGACATTCAAACTGACAGTCAGTTTACACACTGACAGTCAACATGAATAAAATAGTCATAACGTTTAATCCAGAGATTCGATTGAAGTGTTTGATAGCTTGTTTGAAAGATAATTTAAAGTGCTATCGTTTTGTCAACAGAAGCAAAAGCCAGATCTACCTAGATCTTTGTATAAAGAGCAAAAAATCTTCTATTGTCAAAAACTCAACTGAAAAATCAAATCAAATCCAACCGAAACAGATGAGATGCAATGACCTAGTAGTTTCTCGGTTTATGCGGGAAATGTTGAGAGGACTTGCAACCCCTCTTTATAGTACGGTTAAAACTAAGAAATAATTTTCTAAACCGATCAAACTTCAAACACCGAGATCGGTCAAAATAAAAAACAAATAATACCTCAGGTCCTTTGCATCTTTAATCTTGTGATTTGAGTCTCGTCTTTGTTTTTTGCGACTTGTGCTTTTTCTCTTTTATGTTGGGTTCATCTTGATCATCTTGAATGTCTTTCCAACCGAACTCTGTATCTCAAAAACACAATTAGTCTGAACCGCTTGTTTTCATTAATCATCAAAATCAGATCAGGCATAAAGGCCTAGATGCAACATAGCTAAAGAAGTTTTCCCACCTAAAAAGGATAAGAAAGAACCTGGTGTTAAGAGGGTGGGAATTAAATTGAAAGGTGCTAACATGCTTGCTACGAAATCTGATTTACTTGAGCTTGATGTGTCTACTTTAGTATGTTATGCCCTGATTTGCAAATAGGCTTGTTTCTCCATTGAAAAATTGCCTAGCCCTTTGCCTCCTGTGGTCACTAACCTTTTGCAGGAGTATGAGGATGTATTTCCAGATGAGATTCCCCTGGGGTTTCCACCTATGAGAGGTATTGAGCATCAAATCCACTTGATTCTGGGAGCGACTTTGCCAAACCGTGCACCTTACTGAAGCAACCCCGAAGAGACTAAGGAAATTCAGTGCCAAGTCAAAGACTTATTGGACTGAGGGTACGTACGGGAAAACCTTAGTTCTTGTGTCGTTCCTGTTATTTTGGCTCCTAAGAAAGACAGTAGTTGGCAAATGTGTGTTGATTGTCGAGCCATTAATAATATCACAATAAGGTATCATCATCCTATTCCTAGGTTAGCCGACATGCTTGATGAGTTAAGTGGTTCTATAATTATTTCTAAGGTTGACTTGCGTAATGGTTACCACCAAATTAGAATGAAACTAGGAGATGAATGGAAAACCGCATTTAAAATTAAGTTCGGGTTATATGAGTGGTTAGTAATGCCTTTTGGTTTAACAATGCATCTAGCACTTTCATGCGATTAATGAACGAAGTTTTACGTGCTTTCATTGGTAGATTTGTGGTGGTATATTTTGATGATATTCTGATTTTAAGGCATTATGTGATGCACGAACATTTACGTGCTGTTTTTAAGGCATTATGTGATGCACATTTATTTGGTAACTTTGACTAGTGCACCTTTTGCACAGATCGAGTCTCTTTTCTTGGCTATGTTGTTACAGATAGGGAATTGAGGTAGATCAAGACAAGATTGAAGCGATCAAGAGCTAGCCGACCCCTGAGACAATCACACAAGGGAGGAGTTTTCACGGTCTTGAAGGGTTCTATTGGCATTTTGTGAAGGATTTGAGCACCATTGTGGCACCGCTGAATGAGTTGACAAAGAAAGCCATCCCTTTTCAATGGGGACCATCACAAGAATATGCTTTTAATGTGCTGAAAGAGAAGCTTACACTAGTAAAAAAAAAAAGCTTTCTTCTAACGGTTCAAAACATACTTCTACTAACAGTTTTCGTACCATCAGTGATAGGCATGATAGAACAAGATAATAACTATTCTAACGGTAAAAAACCGTTAGAAAAAATGATCTTTTCTAATGGTTCATTACTAAATAACCGAAAAAATGTTCTTTTCTAACGGTTCATAACTTAAAAACCGTTAGAAAAAGTCATTTTTTCTAACAGTTATTTAGTAATGAACTGTTAGAACAAGTGATCTTTTCTAATGGTTCATTACAAAAAACCATTAGAAAAGATCACTTTTTCTAACGGTTTTTCAGTAATGAACCGTTAGAACAAGTGATTTTTTCTAACGATTTTTCAGTAATGAACTTTTAGAACAAGTTATTTTTTCTAACAGTTTTTTAGTAATGAACCGTTAGAAAAGATCATTTTTTCTAACAGTTCTTTTAGTAATGAACCATTAGAAAAGATACCATTAGAAAAGAGTACCTTTTCTAACTGTTCATTACTAAAAGACCGTTAGAGAAGGTAACCATTAGAAAAAAAAATTTCTAACAGTTTCTTACTAAGAACCGTTAGAAAAGAATGCTCTTTTCTAACAGTTCTTAGAAAGAAACCATTAGAAGACAATATTTTTGTAGCAGTTTATCGATCTAATCATTCTTGTACTTAGGAATCATGGGATGTACCAGGAAGGATGTAATTCTTCACCAAGGCAAGCTTCGGCCCAAGTTGTACACAAGATGGAGTCCAGTTCAGCCACTAGGGAGCAACTCACCTTCAAACGAACATAAAAGCTGCATACGGAGTCCGTTTGGAATGTTTGAGTACTTTATGGAGAAGCCACGACTTCATCTTTCCAACAGATCTGTCGCCACTTCATAATTCCTTCTGAGTCGGTCACAATCGTCAAAACAAGTCACGGCCAGAATCTGTTTTGGGCTTCTCGGTGCTGCATCACCTCTTTTTTTGGGCCACGGCCCATGTACCCTGCCTAGGGTTGAGAGGCAACCCTAGCCGCCACCCCTTTCTCCTTTATATGACTGAACTCTCAAGTTCTTCCTTACGTTATTTGCTACATTATTTCTCGCTGCGTGAAATACAATTGTTCATCGGAGTAGTGTTGAAAGACCTGGTTTGGTGAAAGATAACCTCAATTCTTCATTCTGAAATTTTCAGATTGTTTTGCATCTTGTTCTTGCTCATTTCTTCTACTGCGTTTAGGAATTAACCTTCATGGTAAGGTCATCCGGGCGTGAGCACGGTTGATATTGACAGGTGTGTGGGTGTAGCGATTGCAAGGACTCAATCCCCGCTGATTGGAAGCCTTGGAACGCGAACGTCTCCATTCCACAAAGTAGAACCAATCAGAAGATTTAGTCGCTGTTGCATCATCCTTCCTCCATTGACCCTGCTTCCCCACATAGCCCCGAGATCCAAGCCGGTGCGGATGGTCCTTGCTCTTCTGGATCCCCTTGTTCTTCTCGCTAAGGGCCTTTAACTCAGGAGTTTCCTTCTGCTGCGTGAATTCCTCCCATACCTCCTGTGTTATGAAGGGGTACTTCTCGCAAGGAGATTTTCTCGCAGAGATGATGATACTGACGAGCCAACTCTTGAAGGTTTTTCTTGTGTTTTTTGATAAGTGTTAAACATGCAAAATCATGCTTAAAACTCCTTTGATGCGACATTTTATGTGTGAAATTTGGTTATTTTCACAAATTTCTTTCACGGTTGTGTTCATCATGTTTCAGGGATCAAACCCTCCAAACTTGAGACAACTTCGACAAGATTTGGGCCTTGAATGACCAAGAAACCTAACTAGAGAAGTAAAAATCCATGGTCGAAATTAAATTGGTGGGTAAAAATCCTAACCGTACAAATCTTGGGCTAAAAAGGATTTGTACTTGAAAAAGACTCCAGCACAAAAAGAAGACCTGGTTGAATACAACACGGTCGAAAAGGACTCCCGCTCGGTTTCGGTCAAGCCACGTGTCTAGCCGTAATTGCGCCACGTGTCCTAGTCATATTCGATTCGGTTTCGGCTACGACGTGTGTGTGGCTGTGATTGCGCCACGTGTCTCGGTCATGTTCTTATTGGATTCCTCGACTCGGTTTTGATCCAACTCAGATTTGACCAGTTGGTTGTAATTGGACCATTTTAAAGCGTGTTTGATCCAAACTGGTCGTTTGTGGGCCGTTTTGATCCAGTTTTGACTCAAACTGGTTGAGTTTGGTTGTTTTTAGCCAAATTTGTTCTGTTTTAGTCATATTGGGTCAGAATTGGTCGAATCTGGTCGGTTTTGACTTAGATTTATCCGTTTTCACACCAATTGAAGCCAAACTTCATCGCCGCACGTCAAGGTGTTATTTTTGGACACATTTATCAATGTACTACAAATAGAGAAGCTGTTGGCTCATTTAAACATGCTTTTCTTTACATACTAGCCATTAGGGCTTAGTTTTAGTTTAATAGAGCCCTCTTCTCTATTTTTATTACTTTTGTAAGCCAACAAGGACGGCAATTTCAATTCTCAAGCAATCAAGTAAGTTTTTATTTATTTCTTATTGTTATTTCTGCATTATTATGACTTTTAGTGAGTAGATCCCCTCTAGGGTTAGGGATGACTTAATTATGAAGGAGTGATTCTTCCTCGATCTTTATTTCATGTTTTGGAGTAATTTCATGATGTTTTCTTCCTCCAAACCCTAAATTCTTGTTTTGGCAATAGACGTAACAGTTGAGACTTAGCAAGAATTTAAGGGAGTTCTTGAGTTCTTAGTGCTTTGATGCGGGATGCTGAACAGGAGAGAGGCTCTCGCTAAATGTGACAGTGGAAATGATCCTCTGACTGTTGACCCAGTGCCCTGAACTGGAAACTTAATTTGTCTTGGAAAACAATTGAAATTAATTTACAATCCTCGGACCTTGGATAGAAGTACGATGGATGGTTATGGAATTCCAGCAGCCCTAGATTTTCATACCAGCTTGCAAACCCTAGATTGATAGTTTGGTTGTAGAAAAACACACCCACAACTCGTTTAGACTTACTCAGTGATCCATTAGGCTAGAAAGACGAATATGTTTGTTCCTCATGGAATTCGACCCTCAAGTGCTCAACGTTCAACCATTCACTTGCGGTTATTACACAATCACAACCCTTTCGGTTGCGATCAAGTTTTTTGGCGCCCTTGCCGGGGAACAGCGGTAATTCATCTTTTTAGATTAATTTTCGCTTCTCAATCTTGCTTATATTTTTCTTTTTCTTCTTTTCTTTGCACCACTAACCTTTCAGGGAAGTAGTGCAAAACTAGATAGCTTGGGTAAAGCTGTCAAAACTGCGTGCCAACTTCGATACGAGGCAAGACAAGTAAGATTGGAGGAAAATTTGCAAACTTTTGAAGAACTCAAAGAAAAACCTTGGGTTATAATCCTCATCAACTAGCCCCCGAATTTGTAATAACAAGTTATATACTTGGTCATTTCAAATTCTAAATCCTTTAATTTAATTATATAGGCATTTTGATGTTTCACCTTCTCATATTGCAATTTTGGAAAGAAACTCTTCGTTCCGAACCATGCGTCGCTACGTTTCCCAAGAAGAACTTTGGGTGCAATTGTCAGGCCATTATGAAATTGTTTGTTGCAACTCAAGGTTAAAATTATAAGGCGTCTTTTAAGAACTCAAGGCTGTGGATGTGAACCGTCGCTTCCAAATTCTATAAATACCTAGCCTTTTCGTTCTAAAATCTTCAAGCTTTCACTGATAAGTCTTAGAACCTTTTTTCATCTTCTAACTTTCTTCTTCTCTGCTCCTATTCCAATGGCAAGCCAAAGCTCTAAACAACCCATTGAAATTAAAGAAGAGGAATTAGCGATAGAAGACAATGATGTGCAGACATTCCAAAAGGTAATTCTCTTTTGAAGGATCTGCATAAATCTTTTCTCTTAAAAAAGAATGGTTTCCAAAGTAATGAATTTTGGTTTTTTCAGTCATTTGAAGATCGATCAACTTCAAAGAAGAGAATTGGTGATGATATAGGATCATCTAGTGGATCCTCATCAAAAAAATTGATGAGGTCCGATGTGTTAGTTGCCATTGCATCTGAGGTTGCAGTGTCTTTTTTACCATATCATTCTGATATTTCACTAGCTTCTCCTCGCTTGAGGTGAGTATTGATTATCTCTCTAACTAAGTTTAAATTACTTAGCTAGGAATGACTCATTTAAAACTGAAGTTGGATATGCAGGGGTGATAATACGATTCCGGCTCCAAGTTCTTTGGTGGCCCAATCAGCATCTGCTTCCAAGGTAAGTATTTTTACCTTTTTGAAGCTTTCTGTATGCGACTTGGATTGATCCCATGATCGTATATGCGGACAAGGCTTTTTTGTGTTCTCAGCGAACAACTTGCTGAGATCCAGGTTCTTCTGAAGCAGAAGACTGCTTTATGCAAGATTCTTAAGGACGAGAATGAAGAACTTGAAAAGCAGTATATCAGATGAGGACTCGACCTCGACTCTATGTTCAAGGTCGTTGATCGCAAAAAGGCAAATTGTGACAGGGCTCGTGAGGCCACAAGGCTTGCTTGTTTGGAGAGAGACCTTGCGCAAGACGAGAAAAAGCCTCTGATGTAATCATCGCAGGCTGTGGTCTCACAATAAAAAATGTCCTTGAAAAACTAAAGACAGTTGCAGACTCACTCGGGGCAGGTGTTATTGATCCCGAAAATAATAATCCTATGGTTTGGGTATGATGCAGGTAACATCTAGCTCCCGAATCCAAAACGAAATGGTCTTTTGGACCTCAAAAAAGGTGCCCTTTTTTGTTTTGGATTTCAACAGGTTCCAAGGAGAAACTTTGAGTGCACCTGTCAGACCCATCATGAAAAGAATTAAATGCGAGGGTTTTGTGTAGTGGTTGAAAAGCAACTTAAAGACCGAGAAGCTTCGAAAACCCTCTTCTTGGCAATCTCCGCCTCTCCAAGCAGTCTCAAAACCCTCTTTTCCTCTTTTTCTTAGATTGCAAGCAAATGGCGTCTTGGAACCGATCCATTCACTACGATATGGAGAACATGGATATTCTAGATAAGGAAGAGATCCTGCCATCGAGGTCGTTGATCCCGTGTCAACCCACTAGGAAAGAAGAAACACGAGTCATCAAGGAGAATGAACTAGTGATCTTTGAAGATTTCTTACGCTGTGGATTTTTCCTTCTAGAAAGCAAATTCTGACGAGGATTGACACCCGGATCACTTCTAATGAACTTTTGGTTCAAGACAGGTTTGAACCAGACATGTATCTGGTGATGCGAACTCAAGCTGTTCTGAGGGGCATCACCATGAGGTCGCAAGCTTTACGCGATCAGGTCGCAGCTTCACGCGGTCAGACCGTAAGCCTTGCACGGTCAGAAGTTCGTAGGCTATACGCGAACTACACATTCGGGATATTGCGCGGTCAGCCAATATCCCGCGGTCAGAACATCTGCCGATCAAGATACTTGGGATCTATCTATTCGGTTGCCCATACAACAGGATATTCTAAGTATCCCGAAGATTCCTGCACGTGGAGAATCGACCGTCAGAAGGTTAACACATGCAGTTATCCATGAATAACATGTGTTTAACCTGCGTGGAGGTTAAGAGCAGTTCCAAAAAACCGCATCCAACCGACCGTGCAACCGATTGATGCAGTTTCCCCCACATGGCACCCTTTCAAGCAGTACAAAAGGATGGCATGGAGCATCAATCAAGGGGGGGATTGAAACCAAGAGATCATCCGAAACATCAACAGAGAGATCGGAAGATCAAGAAATCCAAAATCATTTAAGTTAGCCAAGTCTACGGCCCACCTCATATAGCATTTTAGTAAGCCTTCTTTGGCTTATCCTTGTACACTTTTACAGGAAAAATCCTCGCCTGTGAGGATTTTTTCCTCCATTTGTAAACCCTTTACCACACTTAGTGAAATCTCAACAGGACGTAGGGCTTTTACTCTCACCATCGAGGGCCCGAACCTGTCTAAACTCTCTGTGTTCCTGTTCACCATTGTTCAGCATACCTTCCCGAAGGGTCATCTTGAAAGGTCTCACAATTACAAATTCTGCATAAGTTCGGCTGAGGACCCCGAGTTCGAATCGTCGACAGCTGGCGCCCACCGTGGGGCCTTTCTCAAGGCGTCCTAATTGAAATTCGGAGGTTCGCCGAAACATGGCTGGAGCATATGATTCCGAGAATGATTTCGATCTCGAGGATTATGCCCATATACCAATGCCTTCTCCAAGTGATCCTGTTCCGATGGAAGAGGTCGAAGGCCAGAATCTTCCACAGGTTGAATCATCTCCCCAAGTCATGTTAATCGACCAGGAGGTAACTGGCACAAGGTCAGAACCCACAGAGGTTCTTAATGTGCTAGGTGATGAATCCGGCCCGTCATACGATCCCGCTGGGGGAAAATATGATGGTGACCCTGAAGTTAGCCCAGGAAGGTTCGACCCTGATAACCTCCACCGTCTCTTTGATTTCGAGTCCGACTCGGAACAAACCGAGATGTTCTCCCCATCGGCGACCTCTCTCCCTAGGCAGTTTGCTGCGTTGTCGGAAGAAACTCCCGATCAACAGGCTGCCAGGGAAGAACAAGATCGCAAACAGAAGGAGGAGCAAGATCTCGAGCAACAGAACAACGAACTACGCAGAACTGCCCTAGAGGCTCTTCAAGATGCGCAGGCTCATTACGATGCTGCCCCGAGTTCTTCTCGACGGTCGCGTGGTCGTAGACATGACCAGACTCCTTCCTTACCACCGGAGTATTTCCCAGTGGACGAAGAAACAATAACACCTGGTGCCCCTAGGAGAAGTACCCATGGTCGACTGCGATCTATCGCGGAAGTCATGCGCAATTTTCCTCCTACGGTCACGGATGCGCAAAGACCGGCCTTTTTCAGGATCCTGGTGGAAAGACTGGACGAGGTCGCATCCGAGGCGACCCCAACAGCCTCTTCCCGCTCAGTGACACATTCCCGTGAACGAGAGGGTCCTCATTTTGGCTCTGGCCGACGGAGTTACCCGCCGCCTATACCGTCCCGACAGGACAAATACCGGCGAATGCAGGACTCTCGTAGTAGGGATCGAGTTCCCGTTCACTCTCGTTTGGGACCACAAGTAACCTCGCCATTACGTGAGTTTGCTCGAAACCCAACCGAAAGTCGCAGGACGGTTCACGGTCCTTACGTTGGTTGCAAAGCTTTCTCGCCTAGCCTACGAGCAGTCGTTTGGCCCGATAAGTTTCGACCAGGGGCCATTGAAAGGTTTGATGGAACTCAGAACCCATCCGAGTTCCTTCAGATCTATATTACTGCCATCCAAGCAGCAGGAGGCGATGACAAGGTCATGGCCAACTACCTGCCAACAGTCCTCGCAGGACCGGCTAGAACCTGGCTGTTCAATCAGCCTGAGGGTTCCATCTACAATTACGAAATGCTATGCGATGCCATCCTCAGCAATTTCCAAAACTGTTACCAAAAGCCGGGTAAGGAGGACGACCTGCACAGACTGCGGCAAACTTCGACCGAAACACTTCGGCAGTTTGTCAAGAGGTTTGTCGGGGTAAGAAATACCATCCCGAACATATCTGATGGCTCCGTAATCAGGGCATTTAAGCATGCCGTTCGATACCGGAGATTCACTGAAGACTTGCTTATCCACCCTCCTCGATCAGTGGCTGATCTGTTCGATATGGCTGATCGATACTCCGATGCTGCCGAGGCTGTCGAATGGAACCGAATGATTGACAAGGGGGACCTACCGCCCCAACCAGGCTTCAAGGACGCCAGGAAAGAAGATTCAAGCAAAAAGACGGAGTCTTCACCGGGTGGGAAGTCAAAAAAGTCAAAGAGGAACCGCTCTGGGCAGTACCGTGAGGTCGCAGTCGCCGAGAAACCACCTTCGACCAAAGGTAATAAGTCTTCTTTTAAAAGTAAAACTGCTTCTGGTGGCCGGGATTCCGACCAGCCAGAAAAATCAACTAATCCGCAGGAGGGCAAGAGGTGGTGTCCACTCCACAACTCCGCAGGCCACGACCTAAAAAACTGCAGGAGTTGGTTGAAACAGCTGGATGATTTCTACCAAGGAGCTGGGCCAATGCCAACCTTACTGCCTAAAGAGCAGGCGTGCGGGATTAGAGACGTCGACGGAGACGAAGAAATGGCTTACCAGGTACCTCAAAATCATGTTAATGTCATTTTCGGAGGTTCCTCCTCTTTCTTTTCCAAAAGACAGTTTAAAACCTTTTGCCGAGAGGTTAACCAAACGGAGACATCCCTTGGCGAACCTCAATATCCCCGTTGGTCGGATATGCCTTTGACGTTCGATCGCGCTGACTGTCCTGTGGGGCTAACTCGACCATTGAGGCTACCTCTGGTTATTACCCCAATCATCAGTAACGCGAGAGTCGAAAGGGTCCTGATTGATGGGGGAAGTTCCCTTGATCTTTTATTGGTCAGGACACTCGACGAGATGCAAATTCCTCGTTCGAAGATCAAGCCCATGATCCATCCGTTTTATGGGATAATCCCAGGCCCCTCCATGATGCCATTGGGACAAGTGGTCCTCCCGGTCACTCTGGGAGAACCAGATAACTTCCGAACAGAATTGGTTACTTTCGATGTAATCGATTGTGATTCAGCTTATAATGCAATCTTTGGCAGGCCGACTCTTGCTAAGTTCATGATGGCAACGCACTATGCTTATCAGTGCGGGAAATTGCCTGGCCCCAAAGGTGTCATTTCGGTCCGAGGAAGTCGCAACGTGGCGCTCACGTGCGACCGGCTATCTTTGGAGATGGTCGATCAACTTCCCCTCCGGGACGCTCAGGTCGCCACCGTTGCCACCGATGTGATCAGGGCTGCTCCTCGACCAGATGAGAAACTCAAACAAGTTCCTTTGTGCCCAGATAACCCATCCAAGACAATTCGGGTTGGGTCAGCCCTGGATGACAAATAGGAACTCGACCTCGTTGCTTTCCTCCGGGCTAACGCAGACGTGTTTGCGTGGAAACCGTCCGACATGCCCGGTGTCCCAAGGGAAGTAATTGAGCACAGGTTAGCAATTCGACCTGGACAACGACCAATAAAGCAAAAGCTCAGGCGTTTTGCCACTGACCGACAGGAAGCCATCCGAGAAGAGTTAGACAAACTCTTACAAGCCGGGTTTATCCGCGAAGTGAATCACCCGGACTGGCTCGCCAATCCGGTCATGGTCCGCAAGTCAAATGGCAAGTGGCGCATGTGCGTCGACTACACTAGCCTCAACAGTGCCTGTCCGAAGGATGACTTTCCCCTTCCCCGCATCGACCAGCTGGTTGATTCCACTGCGGGTTGCGAATTGATGAGTTTTCTGGATGCCTACTCAGGATATCATCAAATTAGCATGGCAGAAGACGATGAAGAGAAAACTGCCTTCATCACCCCGTTCGGCACATACTGCTACGTCAGAATGCCGTTCGGTCTCAAGAACGCAGGTTCCACGTACCAGCGCTTGATGCAAAAGACCTTTCTTTCCCAGATAGGGCGTAATCTCGAAGCATATGTAGACGACTTGGTTGTAAAGAGCACCAAAAGATTGTCTCATTTGGACGATCTTGCTGAAACTTTCTGTAACTTGAATCGCTTTGGAATAAAATTGAACCCGGAGAAATGCTCTTTCGGGGTTTCTTCAGGAAAGCTTCTTGGTTTTCTTGTGTGTTCCAGGGGCATTGAGGTTAATCCTGAGAAAATCAGAGCTATCGAACAAATGAGGTCGCCCTCGACCATGAAGGATGTTCAACGCCTGGCTGGTCGCATGGCGGCTTTAAGTCGCTTTATATCGCGATTAGGCGAAAGGGGACTACCTTTCTTTAAAGCCTTGCGGAAACATCATAACTTCACGTGGTCCGACGAGGCCGAAAAAGCGTTTCAGGAGGTAAAAACATATCTGTCCAGTCCGCCAGTATTGTTGTCTCCTGAAAAGGAAGAACCATTACTTCTGTATTTGGCGGCCACCCCACACGCGGTCAGCGCAGTTCTGATCGCGGAAAGGGAAGGAGTACACAGACCCGTCTACTATGTGAGCGAAGTACTTCATGGTCCTAAGGAGCGCTACCCAGAGGTCCAGAAGATACTTTACGCGCTACTGATGGCTTCCCGTAAGCTACGACATTACTTTCAAGCACACAAGATCACAGTACCCTCCTCTTTTCCTTTAGGGGATATTGTCCGAAATCCAGAAAAATCTGGTCGAATCGCCAAATGGGCGGTCGAATTCGGTGCCTTCGAGATCCATTTCATTCCTCGCACGGCGGTTAAGTCTCAGGTTTTGGCCGACTTTGTGGTCGAATGGACCAACCCTGAGCCACCCGTGCAGTTGGCAAAGGAGCTGGAGTGCCCCGATTATTGGACAATGTACTTTGACGGCTCCCGTAGTTTTCAACACTCAGGGGCTGGAATAGTCTTAGTTACGCCCCAGGGCGAACAGCTTAAGTATGTCATTCAACTACATTTTGTTGCAACCAACAACGCAGCAGAGTATGAAGGTCTTCTTGCGGGGCTCCGGGCAGCAAAATTCCTCGGAGTCCGTCGATTAGTGGTGAGGGGGGACTCACAGCTAGTCGTAAACCAGGTAAACAAGGAGTACAACACCTCCGATGAGACAAAGGCTCATTACCTAGGGGAAGTGAGGAGATTGGAAAAACACTTCAGTCACTTCGAAGTCCAATACATCCCGCGAAAGGACAATATTCTCGCAGACCAATTATCCAAAATTGGATCCTCACGCTCATCCGCTCCGGCAGGAGTGTTCATTGAACACTTGGACCATCCTTCGATCATGACTTCGGTCGAAGATGATCCGGCAATAGCCTTCGTTGCCAACCTCGGTCAGGAACAAGATTGGACTCAACCATTGAGGGTTTATCTTGAACATGGGACCCTACCCGAGGACGAAACCAAAAGTGATCGGTTAATTCGAAAGGCGCGTCTGTACAAACTCATAGATGGGTTATGTACAGAAAGGGTACTCAAGGAGTATTCATGCGCTGTATATCTCAGGAGGAAGGAAAATCCCTCTTGAAAGAAATACATGACGGTGTATGCGGTGCACACGCGTCATACCGAACACTGGTCGGAAAAGTTTTTCGGCAGGGATTCTACTGGCCTTCGGCACTCGATGATGCCAAGCTTATGGTCAAGATGTGTCCACAGTGTCAATGTCATGCAAGACAGGTTCATCAACCTGCTTATGCATTGCAAACTATTCCTCTCGCATGGCCCTTCGCGATCTGGGGAATGGACATCGTCGGTCCTATGCCACAAGCGGTCAATGGGTACAAGTTTCTGTTTGTATCCATTGACACGTTCACAAAGTGGATTGAGGCCGAACCAGTACGAAATATTACTGCATCAGCCGCACAAAAGTTCTTTCACAAGAACATTGTGGCACGATTTGGTGTTCCAAACCGTCTCATCACAGACAACGGTTCTCAGTTCACTAGCGGTCTCTTCCTAGACTACTGCGATCAGATTGGGACCAAGGTGTGCTTTGCTTCTGTGGCACATCCACAAAGCAATGGTGCCGTAGAACGGGCCAATGGGCAAGTATTGCAAGGCATCAAAAAACGTGTTTTTGATCGCCTCAAGACCCGCTCGGGGGCTTGGGCAGACGAGCTTTATACTGTTCTATGGGCACTACGGACTACTTCTAGTCGAGCCACCGGTGAGACACCCTTCCATTTGGTCTATGGGGCCGAGGCTGTGTTGCCTATGGAAGTTAGTATTGGATCTGTTCGCACGAATCAATTCGAACAGGTCAACCAATCCGAACAGCGATCGCAAGATCTCATCCTCCTGGAAGAACGGCGTGATCGCGCCCTGATCAAGTCCGCGGTATACTTGCAGGCTCTACGCAAGTATCACAGCAAAAATGTGCGACCACGTGATCTCAACGTTGGCGACTTGGTTTTACGAAAAATTCAAGACCAGTCTAACCGCAATAAATTCTCCCCAAAGTGGGAAGGGCCAAACACTGTCGTCTCAGTGCCGCGGCCAGGATCTGCGCGGTTAGCCATGGAGGATGGTCGGATTTTGTCCAATACTTGGAACATCGATCAACTTCGCAAGTTTTACGTGTAAGTATTCCAATCACTTTTTCCCTGTTCAATTAGCATCTTTTCATAAAAAGCATGTCTTGTTTTCATTCAATGAGTGTTTTCTTTAAGCCCAAATTATACAAATTCGACCTGGGGCTGATCGCCGGCGGTTAGGTTACTACAGCATTTTTTAACCGGATTCACTAGTCGATCTCATGATCACTTCCAGATAAGTCGCTCCTAAATAAGCCGTTTCTCAACGCACACGGGACTATCTGGCTAGTCTTCGGTCATCTGGGTGGCTACCAGTTTGCAATAAGGTTAAAATGTTACTTTAATCTTGACCATCGGCTTGAAGCACATATCCCTGGCCATCATACTTATGTTTTCCCCTCTGCTTAAAATACTAAGGCTTCAGTATTCATAAAACAGAGGCGGGGGCTAGAAGGATATACTTATAGTATGAAACTTATGATGTGAATATGCACTTTCTTTTAAAAAAAAAAATAGTTTTACATACATGGCATTGTAATTACAATTGTTTGGTTACAAAAATAAGGATCATTCGATCCCCAGCTCAGTCAGGAGTCTATCTACTAGGGGCTTGACTTCCTCTATGACTGCATCGAGCAGCTCTTCACTCTCGACCTCAACCGGACCCACCAATGCGCTCAGATCTGCATCTGGGCCATGGTGAAGTCGAACCCGGCTGAGTACGGCTGCTGCGGCTGATCGAACCCTGTTTCTGATCGCCTCTTCGCGTCGCCGTGTATCTCCAGGGAGATACTCAAGCAGTGAATCCGCCTGGGCAGTAAGTAGCGATGTCCAGTCACTTATGCTGAGGTTGTCTTGCCTCGGTTCTACCACATCGGTCTTCAAAAGATCAGCCACGGCCTTTAGTTTTTTGAAGATCCGGAGGCTCAGTTCTTTGATTGCCCGATCGGTGTGGCGAATCGAGGATTCAAGAATCTCCTTGTCTCGACTGAGCTGCGTAATTCGACCCGCTTGCGCTGTACAGAGAGAAGAGATTATTTGCATATTATGGATTCAAGTCTTCCTAATCAGGAATCGACTTACCAGCATTCTCTGATCGAAGTTTGTTGAGTTCAGTTTCTTGTTTCTTAAACATTGAAACTGATCCGGCCACCTCTTTCTTCAAAGATATGACCTCTCTACAGCAAAGTCAAGGCAATCACAACCAAGATGCGCCCATGCTAACCAAAGGGTAATGGTACTCACCTGCGCAAGCTGTCGCGTTCTTTTTGAATGGCTTCTGTACTAGCCATCACAACACGCGAATGGCTTATTAGCCAGGATAATCCCTGTGGTGCCAAAGAAGAAGATCAAAGGTGTCCTAAGTACAATTCAGGCACGAAAGCAGAAGTTTATTATACCTTCATAAACTTTTGTAAAACAGCATCATTCAGTTCAGAGGGAATCCTCGCTAGAGCCTCCGACGCGCTCACTACAGGGACAGTCGGTGGGAGTGCCGGCTGGACGCCACCCCCAGTAGTCATCAGTGATGACTGGGTCCCTACATTTATTCTTTCCCCTACGGTCTGGACGACTTCCTGGACCACAGGGGTGGAGCGTTCTTCGTTGGAAGCTCCTGCACCAGCTGCGACTTCAACCTCTCCAGAGGCGGTTGAAGAGCTGGGCGTCGTCTTTCTTTGCCTGACATGAAGGACAATTTGAGCAGTTTTTATTTAAGATTATTACCAAATTTAAGGTTCTCACCTTATTTGAAATCCCATTCGCTCCTGGGATTTCTGGGAAGGTTCCCCTTGGGAAGAAGAACTGTCGTCGGTTCTTGCCTTCCTTATGGTAAATAAGGCAGCACCCCCCTGGAAATGTCATGTTATAAGCATATTCTTAGGGAACAGGTAAAACCACATAGAAAGGTCTTTACCTGGGCCACCGGACTAATTGGTGGGGCTGCATCCGAAGGCCTTGGTGATTCCAGAGTTGCTGGGACCGTCACAGCCGGCCTTTGTTCATCTACCTCCTCCTCTGTCCGCGGAGGAGGAGGATTTTCCTCCCTAGAACCCCCAGTGGTCCCAGGGGGAAGCTCTCCTCCCTGTATGTACATTAACTTGTCAAATGTGCAGAAAGAATCATAGAAGGAACGGTCGAAAAGATTCCTTACCTTCGTCGTCCCTTCGACCAGGGAAGCAGAGGTAATTGACCCTGAAACCTCGGGGGCTTCAGGAATTGGAAGGTCACCTGCGACCACAAGATCTTCGGTGGTCGCAGGGTCAGCCACAGCCACCTCTTCGGCAGCTGTGGTCCCTACGGGACAGCTTGAGGCGTCACCAGCAGGGGACTCCCCGGTCCTCTTCCTTCTGATGACTAGAGGCACATCATCGTCCTCTTCCTCTTCGCTCCCCTCTCCCTGTACGACGAAGAAGTGATTCCATGTCGCGCCTGAAAAAGTAGCAGGAATGCGATATCTTACCGCAGCCTTTCTTGCGGGACGAGGAATGCTTCGTGAAGACCCCTCCCCAGGGTTCAGCTTGGTCTTCTTGGGGGCAGGACTCTTTGTCCTGGGCCTCTGAGAGACCTTCTTCACATTCTTCGCCGTCGGCTTCTGTAGAGAGCCGACATTTTCGCTTGGGAATGTCACATCAGCAAACTTCCCTAGGAGCTGGTTCACAATCCATTACAATGGATTAGCGCTGGACACACACAAGACCTGCAGAACCAAAGCCGGACAAGGAAATTACCTTTCGGCGCTCCTGTCTGAGGTCATCACCGGCATGAATCAAGCTCTGCGGGCGAGGTGATCCCTTAGGGCCCTCTACATCAGCATTGTAGGCCCTAAGGAGGGAATTAGTTCGCCTCTCAATTTCGGCTGAGGGCAGAACTGTTCCCAAATTCAAGTCAGAAAACATAAATTTCAGAAATGACAAAGCACAGTGCTAAAAGGTTGAGTACCTTCATTGTAGTCCAGGGTTCCATCCGCCATGGACTTGATTTCCCAAGCAGGATGAGCCCTTTCGCGCAGGGGGCTCACTCGGTTCTTCACGAAGTCTCGGATGACATCCCTCGCTGTCAATCCTTGACCCATCAAGTGAAGAATCACCTCGGCGTGCTTCAGGTGCTCCACGCCCAGCGTCGGAGGAGCATCCAACTCGCTTGACTTCTCTGGCCGCGAGTTCTCAAACCATAAACTACTCTCGGACGGCGGAGAGCAGTAAAACCACCTCTGGTGCCACCCGTGCACCAAATCCCGCAGAGGTGGGGAGGGATATTCCTTCTTGTCCCTCAGCCGGAAGTAAATGCATCCGGCGGCATTGGTGCTTTTCGACCATGCCGAGAAGTAGAACCGTCGGAAGAGTTCTACGTTAGGATATACTCCGACGAAGGCCTCGCAAAGATGCTGAAACACCGCCAGGATCAGCATCGCATTTGGGTGGAGGTTGATCAGTTCCCACCCATAATGTTCAAGGATGTCCTTTAGGAACCGACTCTCAGGGAATCGGAACCCGCAGCGCAGATACTCCTCGAAGATCACCAACTCGCCCTCTCTGACGGTTGGGGTTTCTTGGTCCTTCTCCGCAGGCCGCCAATTGATCAGCAGCCGCGATGGAAGGATCTCCTCTTTCTCCAACACCACCAGAGTCTCCACAGAATGGTGGTTGGATCTGCTCCAAGATGCCATTTTTTGAGGAAGATCGGTCGAAAAAGTTGATGATTTTGTGGAAGATGAAGGCAAGAAGATGAGGGTTTTCTGCGGCGGGAACTCTAAGGGTTTTTCGCAGCTGAATAGCTTCCTCAAGAAGCTACCTACTGCTTTTGTAGACTCGAGGAGTCACGCTTCTGTGAGTAACGTTCCACTCAAGCGTCCTCTCAAATATTTTTTTCATTTCCCATAATGGGTATTCTATGATAAACCCTTTAAAGCGTTTCGGGTATTGGATCTGAAATAAAAAGACTTCTTTATTTCGGAAGCTGAAAGGGCTAAAACTCGAGAAGTCTGCTAAGACTTTTTGAGGGTTATTTACCTTTCTTTTTACCTGAACATTTTTATGAAAAATATCATGTAACTCAAATTTTGACGTACGGATATATTCTAACTGGGTTATGGTTTGGTTAAAACCATGTTATTTAACTTCGTTTCTGGTCGAAGTAATGGTCTAACCGAACGTTCGACTCTAGTCGCAATTCAGTTTTAACCGCGGCCTTAAGTCTGATCGCGGCATCAGGGCAGGTCATGGTGATCTTTTAAAAGCGCGATTCTAATCGCAGAACTGAAATTTCCTGTGTATGAATGGTCTCGGACTAAGCTTTTGGCCATAATTTCACACAGAAGGAATGAAGAATGTTCATATCAATAAAAGAAACTTTATTTATTACATTCTTTACATATAAAAGGGATACGGTCGATAAAAGCATCGACCTGTTCCGAAAGAAGTTTGCAAAGTTCCCCAAGGGACATGTTGTTGTCAGTAGGATCTACACTGGCAACCCCCAGGGAACTAGCAACTACCCTAAGTCTATCTATATCGTCCCTAACAACAGACGCACTATTGTCCCTAATCAAGTCAGAGAGTTCTCGCTGTTGCTGAGCGAAGTCCCTCTCTTGACGGAAATGGTGCGCCTCTTCTCGGGATCGATCAAGACATTCTGCTAAACGCAGAATCTTCGAGGCCATCTCCTCGGTCTTCTTCTCCAGGGCATTCTTCTCTTCCAGAAGGATTAGTCCAGAAGGAAGAGATGGAGCAGCAGAAGGCTGATCGCTGGAGCCTCCTACCTCCTGCATTTTGCAAAAGTTAGTCATACTAACTAAAATTATCAACAAAAAGGGAGAAGAATTGTTACCTGTCCCGGTGCATAACCCGTTGATACACCCATCTTGGGAGGAAGATCATCATATGGTGGAAGAGCAACCTTCCCATAAGAAGATTGCTTCGCCAACCCAATATGGCAATCATCTGATCGAGGGATAGTCACCGCTTGCCGACCAGAATGTTGATCATCCAAAAGGATGGGAGAATTGGACGTGATGGGATCTTTCTCTAAGGATAAAGGTCTAATTTGCCGAGAGGCATGAACGGGGAGGGTCAAAGGAACTGAAGGAAGAAAGAAACTCGCTACGTTCTTCACCTTTGTTCCACTGGAAGATCCTTCGTCAACCTTGGGTTTCTTCTTTAAGGGCGACATGACTTCATTCGTTTGAGACCCTTGTTCGACAATTTCCCCTTCATCGCTCTCAATCTCGATGATTTCGTGATCTGCCATTGGGAGGAGTATGTGAAAAGGAAGGAGGCAGGATAACAAGAAAAGGACTTAGGCGTGGAGGGAAATTGTGAAATTTTACAAATCCAGCAGCCTGGTATTTATAGCCGCTTGGGTGACGGTTTGCATTCCAGGCGCCTCGGGTTTCGTCAAAGCATTTACAATTTTACCTCGAGATAAAAACAATTCTACGGCGCTATCATTGCCCGTCATGTAATGTCAGAACCCGTCTTGAAAAACCAATCATTTTCACTTAGTGCGCCACTAAGTGGAGAAGTTAAAGGGCCGGGTTAAAAATCCAATGCACGGTTTTTTAAATTCGAAATAAACACGTCTCTTCGTTTTCTTCGAATTTGGGGGCTAGCTGACGAGGATTGACACCCGGGTCACTTCTAATGAACTTTTGGTTCAAGACAGGTTTGAACCAGACATGTATCTGGTGATGCGAACTCAAGCTGTTCTGAGGGGCATCACCATGAGGTCGCAAGCTTTACGCGATCAGGTCGTAGCTTCACGCGGTCAGACCGTAAGCCTTGCGCGGTCAGAAGTTCGTAGGCTATACGCGAACTACACATTCGGGATATTGCGTGGTCAGCCAATATCCCGCGGTCAGAACATCTGCCGATCAAGATACTTGGGATCTATCTATTCGGTTGCCCATACAACAAGATATTCTAATTATCCCGAAGATTCCTGCACGTGGAGAATCGACCGTCAGAAGGTTAACACATGCAGTTATCCATGAATAACACGTGTTTAACCTGCGTGGAGGTTAAGAGCAGTTCCAAAAAACCGCATCCAACCAACCGTGCAACCGATTGATGCAGTTTCCCCCACATGGCACCCTTTCAAGCAGTACAAAAGGATGGCATGGAGCATCAATCAAGGGGGGGATTGAAACCAAGAGATCATCCGAAACATCAACAGAGAGATCGGAAGATCAAGAAATCCAAAATCATTTAAGTTAGCCAAGTCTACGGCCCACCTCATATAGCATTTTAGTAAGCCTTCTTTGGCTTATCCTTGTACACTTTTACAGGAAAAATCCTCGCCTGTGAGGATTTTTTCCTCCATTTGTAAACCCTTTACCACACTTAGTGAAATCTCAACAGGACGTAGGGCTTTTACTCTCACCATCGAGGGCCCGAACCTGTCTAAACTCTCTGTGTTCTAGTTCACCATTGTTCAGCATACCTTCCCGAAGGGTCATCTTGAAAGGTCTCACAATTACAAATTCTGCATAAGTTCGGCTGAGGACCCCGAGTCCGAATCGTCGACAAATTCTTTCTTAGTGTCCTCAACCATTTTAGGTTGGAACTGGTAAATTTGCACCCCAACTCTATGTTGAGTTTGGCCATTTTCTAGCATCTGTGCGAAGCATTTGTTGGAGTTCTACCAAGCATTTCTCTCTTTTGCTGATTTTATTTTTTGGTGTGGTCAAAGAGCTCAAATGCTGCTGGATGCATCTATTTTCGTTTAAGAGAGAAAAAAGTTTATCCAATTGTCCATCTCTGCGACTCCATTCATGGATGGAATCATCACTGGTTCTATTGCTTGGCTCCTGAGGAGAGCCATCTCTGGTTCAAAAATTGTCGACCAGAGAAAAGCAATGAAAAAGACTGCTCCTAAACTTGATGAGGAATTGCAGAGGCAAGCCCAGGCCATTCTCCATTTGCGCGTGAGGGCTTGATTGCGTGGGATGTGATTCGGAACTTCATAAAGAACCGGATTAGTCCGCTGAAGAGAAGGGTGCATCCAACCTGGTAGGTGCACTCTATGCAAGATGGAACCTTGGATTATAATCAAGGTAAAGATCCCTTCTTGTTGATTGGTATATTGTCTTCAATCTGTTTTAAGCTTACTGTGTTTCCCAAACAGGTTTGTTTTCTTCTGAGGTCGACAGGAGAATGGATGCTCTTTTAAAATTATATAATTTGACCACAGAAGATGAGATGGATGCGCCAAGACTGTAGAGCATGCTTGGCAACAGCAACAGTTTGATACAAGAGAGTTGAAAGGTAAACTCCTTTCGGAAAATCTTGCATATGTCTTCCCTTTGAACAACGATAATCGAAGAAAATCATTCCGATTTGTGTAGTTGCTCATGGGCCAAAAGGTTGTGTCGTGGTATTGCGAATACCCCGGTAGGTTTTGTGGACGATCCTAGAGAAGAAAATACGACGTGGGCTGACCAGGTGACCCGTCCTCCCCCATCGGCCAAGCACAACAAATGACACAAGGGTTTATACAGGTTCGGGTCCCAATGGAGGCCCTAGTCTTGTCGGCGTGCTCCCAACCAGAGTTGGTTAGGGGAGCTCTCTCGGGGGAGAGATGGCTCCAGAGCACACCTGTGAGATTGTCTATTCCAAGTAATAATGAGAACTTGTCCATTATATGAGGTGTACAAGGGCTTATATAGCCCCAAAAGATGCAAAAAGACTAGACTACCCCACCGGCCACCGTTGGATCGAGGGATAGCAACATCCTTTTTCCGGCCAGGCACCATGGATGCTTGACAAGTGTCCGCTGATTCCCGAGGTGCTTCTCGCGTGACCTTCACGTGACCCGGGACCGGAGACCGCTGTCTTCGGAAGGACGGCGGCGCCCGGGACAGCCACTGGGGGCTTTGTCCCCGGGCAAAAGGCGGCGCCCGGGACAGCCACAGGGGGCTTTGTTCTCGAGGAAAAGGCGGCGCCCGGAACAAGCACTGGGGGCCTTGTCCCCGGGAAAATGGTGGCGCCCGGGACAGCCACTGGGGGCTTTCTTCCCGGGCAAAAGGCGGCGCCCAGGACAAGCACCGGGGGCCTAGTCTCGGCGGCGCCCGGGACAGCCACCGGGGGCTTTGTCAGCGCCCAGGACAGCCACCTGGGGCTTTGTGCCCGGGCAAAAGGCGGCGCCCGGGACAAGCACCGGGGGCTTTGTCCCCGGGCAAATGGCGGCGCCCGGGACAAGCACCGGGGGCTTTGTGCCCGGGCAAAAGGCGGCGCCCGGGACAAGCACCAGGGGCCTTGTCCCCGGGCAAATGGCGGCGCCGGGACAAGCACCGGGGGCCTTGTCCCTGGGCAAATGGCTGTGCCCGAGACAGCCACCGGGGGCTTTGTCCCCGGGCAAATGGCGGCTCCCGGGACAACCACCGTGGGCCTTGTCCCCCGGCAAATGGCGGCTCCCGGGACAACCACCGGGGGCCTTGTCCCCTGGCAAATGGCGGCGCCCGGGACAAGTACCGGGAGCCTTGTCCCCGGGAAAAAGGCGGTGCCCGGGACAAGCACCGGCGGCCTTGTCCCCAGGAAAATGGCGACGCCCAGGATAGCCACCGGGGGCTTTGTCCCCGGGCAAATGGCGGCGTCTGGGACAGCCACTGGGGCCTTTGTTCCCGGGCAAAAGGCGGCGCCCAGGACAAGCACCGGGGACCTTGTCCCCAGGCAAATGGCGGCGCCCGGGACAGCCACCGGGGGCTTTGTCCCCGGGCAAATGGCGGCGCCAGGGACAAGCGCCTGGGGCCTTGTCCCCGGGCAAATGGTGGCGCCCAGGACAGCCACCGGGGGCTTTGTCCCCAGGCAAATGGCGGCGCCCGGGACAAGCGCCGGGGGCCTTGTCCCCGGGGAAATGGCACAGTCCCTTACCTGGACTTAGTCTTGTGGAGATTTCCCCCAACAGCAGCCCCCCATGCCCTCCGGGGACAATGCTCGAGTCCCCGGAGGGGATGGTTTGTGTTATCGGGAAAATCTCCGGGACAAGCTACCGGAGCCGTGATGCTTCGATTCCTGCACCACGTGTTCATTACCGCGCCGTCGTTTGTTAATGTCGTCTCAATGGGAGCACGCCGTTCGGCCATATTGGCGTCCCGCGGTTCAAACCGGTGACGCCTCGTTTCGCGCGCCCGTCCCTTCGTTTCCCGCGTGCTGTTTGAATTGAACGGCGCAGATGTTCCACAAAGAGCAACGTGGCACCCATCGGGGCCACGTTTGGCCCCTATAAATAGGTCCTTGGGGGGCCCAGATAGCTCATTCCAACCTTCAAACCTTTAAACTCTCTTAGCGCCCTTAGCTCTCTCGGTAGCTCTCTCCTGGAAGCCTAGCCCCGGAAGCTCAGCCACCGGAAACTTCGTCCCCTCCCCTTTTTCCAAAGGCTAAGCCACCGAATAAAACTAGATGGGGCCCAATGGCTGTGCCAAGGCCGCGGAGGTGCCCCCGGAGGAAGTCACCGCGGACTTCCTCTGGGCCTGTGAGTTCACAACCGGTGACCTGGAGTCCCTGGTGGACCGGGGAGTTGTTGCGGATGGGGACGTTCGGATCCCCGCGAAGAAGGAGGGAGCCCCCCCACCCCCAGCCCGGGGAAGTAGTGGCCTTCGAGGCCTCCCTCGAGGCCGGGCTCCGGCTCCCAGTGCATCCATTGCTCCGGGAGTTTCTGAAGGAGTATGGGGTGGCGCTGAACCACCTCACGCCTAACGCGTTCGTCAGGATGGGCCTATTCATTTGGCTCTTCGAGATGGCCACCGGACGGGAGCCCACGCTCCGGCTGTTCCGGTACTTCTACGAACCGGCTGCGAGGAGCTCCCACCTGGTGAAGGGAGGATCGAAGTCCCCCTTTGGATTTGTGATGGTCAAGCTGCTACCGTCTCGGGTGGCGGAGTACCCGGTGGCGGCCTCCCTGGACCACTGGGGGGACTGGATCCGGAGGTGGTTCTACCTCTTGGTCCGGGACGACGAGGTTGTACTCTCCAGACACCCCCTCCTACAGCCGGTCATGCGCCCCCAAGCCCCCGGTGTGGACCGAGGAGGAGCTGAGGCTCCTCAGCAAGGTCGTGGGCTCCCGGGGCATCCGCTGCATGAGGGACGCCACCGAGGAGCTGACGCTGCTGAAGATTTCCCCCTTCTAGCACGGGAGGAGGGGGAATGGGATGTGCCCGGCCCAGCGGCCTCTGTAGAAGCCGGTGACCCGACGTAAGCTCCTGGGTCACTTTGCTCATATTTTTTGTGAATTTTTCTAACTCTTACCTTTTGCAGTCCGACCGTACCTGGCCACCCGAGAGAAGGCGGAGAACCTCCTCGGGAGGTACTACGCTGACGAGCACGAGCGCGTCATGCGCATCATCGGGGAGGGCCCTCCCCAGAACCTGGTGGCCGAGGCCTTCGGGCTGAGGCTACCAGTGAGAACGCCCCTCCCCACCCCCGGTTCCCAGAAGAGGTGGAGGGAGGTTGCCGGCAGCTCTGGCCAAAGTGGGCCAAGGCTCAGAAAGCCCCCGGTCCATCGACGACACTGGGCTCCACGCTCGTGAAGGCCCGGGACACAGCCCCCGGGTCAGGGCACGCGCGGGCGCCGGCCCAGAAGGAAGCGACGCCCCCGCCCCCGGAGAGCCCCGGAGAGGCTCGGGGGAAGGGACCAGCTAACGACGGGGGGGCATTCGATTCTGCGGACTATGCCCCCTCGCCACCTTCGGCGATAGCTCTCCCGGTGTCTCCGGCGCTATTGGAGCCGGAGAGGCCGGAGGTTCGATTCACAGAGACTTCTCCTCCGCACGTCGAATGGCCGGTAGACGAGGGAGGGAGCCCCTCGGTCTATGAGGCTCCCCCGGAGACGGGGTCCCGGGGGCCCCACAGCCCAGAAAAGGGAAGGGGCTCTTGATCCCTCCCCGGGGGGGGACCCCCTCCGAGAGCTCTTCGGCCACTTCTTCGGCAGCCACTTCCTCGGCGGCAAAGACGCCAGCTGCCGCCACCCCGGCCCACATCACCCCGGTGACTCATGCGCGGGGGCCCGTCGTTGGCCTTGACGGGTCCGACGCCAGGAGGGAGATCCCCCTGCTATCCGCGAGGGAGGTCGACCGGTATGCGGAGAGCCGGCAGACCCGGAAGGTCCGGGACTACGTCTCGCAAGGGACATTCCGCGAGCGCTTCGGGGAGCTTCTATCTCTCTAGATCCAGGTACTTCCCCGAGCCGGTGGGCGTTTTCCTTCGGCACCCCCAACTTGAATTTTTTTCTAACTCATGAACTTGTAGGGGGCGGCCATTACCTGGGGGATCAAGATGCGGTTTGGCCGGGCGTTGAAGGAAGCGGAGGAGAGGGCCGCCACCTTCCAGGAGCAGTGGGACGATGCCCTCCGGGAGCTTGCCCGGGTCCGGGCCCAAATCCATGCCTCCGAGACCGCCAACGACCGGCTCCGGAGGGAGGCCAAGGCGAAGGAGGACGCCCTCCGGGAGCTCGAGGGCTCGAGCATCTGGGCGGTGACGGATGTGGGCCGCTCCATTCGCTCAGCCCTCGAGGGCCTTGGCATGAGCTTAGGCTCGGGGAGCAGCTCCGAGGCGCTCCCGGCGACGCTCGCGGAGGCTGTGCGTTTTCTCAACGCACAAGTCTCCGTGATCCCAGAGGCCATTGATGCCCGGGCGATCTCCATGGTGGCGGCTGCGGTCGGGCTCGTGGAGCACCGGGGGGTGGGCGCCCGGGCAATCGAGGGCTGAATCCCCCGGAGCTTCTGGGAGTTTTTCGAGCCCTCGCGGCGAGAGATGGAGCAGCTCACCGGGGGCTTCTACGACCGGATTATTCGGGCGCGTTTCCCGGCGCCGGCGCCTCTAGGAGCGGATACAGCGGCTCCGGCGGGAGCCCCCCGGGGGGAGGACGCCAACGAACAAGTATGAGCCTCCCCCCGGGCCTTTAGATAGGGTCCTTTTTGTTTCTAGCTTTTTGTTCCCAGTAGCTTCTTAGAGGAATCCCCGGACACTTGTACAAAGACATTTTGATGCAATAGAAATTGAAATTTTTTCTAATTCTAAATGAATGCAATGTACCAGGTTTCCCTGGAGGTTACTCCCAGGCGAAGGTTCTAGAGAGACTCCCCGGGGGCGAGTCCTTTGAGCCCCAACGGGTGCCCCCCGGGGGATGCCCAGGTCGCCTTAATTTTGTTAAGTCTTTTCTCTGGGGGACACAGCGGGGGCGTTGCCCGGGAGCCGATCCAGTTGCGGTGGCATCCGGAGTGGCACCTGGACAACTTCGATAATCATCACGCTGAACT
Source organism: Pharus latifolius (assembly GCA_019359835.1). Lineage (NCBI taxonomy): Eukaryota > Viridiplantae > Streptophyta > Magnoliopsida > Poales > Poaceae > Pharus > Pharus latifolius. Next base: position 50,649,708 of record CM033326.1, on the reverse strand, counting down.
ACCCCCTTCACGACCGGGGTCCCGGATGGTTCCCCCGCTTTGAATACTCCCACCGACGGGCTACAAGTATTGGCCCGAAGAAGTGCTCCGGGAGGCCCAGTGTCGTATACGAAGCTTGTACCGGGACTTGGCCCGGGAGATATCAGAGGGTCTCCGGGATTGTTAGACTTAGACTTTCCGGGTTATACCCCGGGTTGTATCGTGTCCATTGTAATGATGCCCACCGGAGGGGGAAGATGTCCTCCGGTTGAAAATCTCTTCAATGAAGCTAAGTGTTTGCTTGTGTACTCAGATTTCTTTGATAGAGCTAAGTTTGCTCGTGTTTATCTTAGATGGTCTGGAACAGTGTGATTCCCAGGTGCTCCTTATCCCCCCCCTCCACAGCGGGCCGGAGGGTAGCTTCGCGCGCTGTGGGGGTGACAAAGCTCCCGGGGTAAAGACCCGTTGCTTAAGAATTTTTCCAAGGTTGTAAAAATTTCCGGGGACGATTTTTCTGGGAGAGCTCTCCGGGAAAAAATAGAGTTCCGGAATTCCGAAGAATTCTCTCCGGGGCAAGAATCTTCCGGTCACCTAGAAAACGGGGAACCGGGTGTCTTCTGGGAGACCCAATATCTCTGAGAGTTTTTCCAGGAGAATACCCTCCGGCTACCATAGACGGAGAGTCGGGAATAAGATCTCCAAGAAAAAATATCCAAGAAAATCCAAGACGAAATTTCCGGAGGTAATTTTTCCGGGAGACAACTGTCCGGTCGCCGTGAACACGCGGAGCCGGGAATAATATCTCCGAGAAGGAAAATCCGAGAATTCTGTCTCGCTGAGGAGACCATCGACTCCCGGAGGTGGATGCGCCAGATGACGGGTCTAGTGTTTGGTAGGGGACTAGTTTCCCAAATTGACTCGTTACCGCGGTCCTTGAGGACCGGGTTGCCGCTTATACCCTCAGTCCACGAGGGGTGATCGTAAGCCGCCCTACGGGAGTGGGACTCCCGTTGTAGGGACTTGTTGGGTCGTGATAGCCCACTTCCTCATGGGGAGGGCATCCTCGTTGAGAGGGCATCCTCACGGGGAGGGCATCGCCGTGAGAGACGATAATGTAAAAAACCTGCATTGAGACAGTTGAAGAAAAGCTAGTTGTATTGATAATGAACCGAAGTACAACGCCTCCCCCCGTGAAATCGCGATAGGGGAGGGAACAGTGGTTACAAAGTCCCCCCTCCCCCTCCGGCGTAATCGCTCTGGGGGGGCAGTGAGTACAAGGTCCCCCTTCCCCCTCCGGCGTAATCGCTCCGGGGGAGGGGATGAGCCCGTAGGCTAGACGTAGAACTTGCGAAGTAAACGCACATTCCACGTGTGCTTCAGCTCCTGCTCTTGAAGGTTGGAGAGCTTGTAAGCCTCCGAGCCCAGGACTGCCGAGATCCTGTAGGGGCCCTCCCACTTGGGGGAGAGCTTGCCCTAGGCTTGGGGGTCCGTGACGCGCTTGAGGACAAGGCCCCCGAGCCGAAAAGCCCTCTCGCACACGCGTTGGTTGTGTGCGCGCACCATTTCACGCTCGTAGATGGCGTGGCAGAGGAGCGCTCGGTCGTGTTCCTCCTCCACGAGATCAACCTTCAGTCGTTGATTCACCTCGTTGGCTTGGTACGCCGCGATTGTATCTCCGTCTAGGAGCTTGACTCGCAGCGACAGAAAGCCAATCTCCGAGGAGAGGACTGCCTCCGCCCCGTATACCAGGGAGAAGGGAGTACGTCCCGTCGCCCGGCTCGGAGTCATGCGCATGGAGCAGAGGATGCTAGGGAGCTCCTCTGCCCGTGCACCCCACTTGGGAGCGGCTTGCTCGAGCCGTCGGCGTAACCCTTGTAGGATCACTCCGTTGACCCTTTCAACGGCCCCGTTGCTCTGGGGATGGGCCACTGAAGCGAAGTGGATGGTGAGCCCCAAGCTTCGCAGAAATCCCGGAAATGAGCCGAGTTGAATTGGGTCCCGTTATCGACAGTGATCTCTCGTGGGACGCCAAAACGACAGACGATGTTTTTCCAGAAAAACTGCTGTACCGCCCGGGACGTGATGCTGGCCAAAGGTTCAGCCTCTACCCATTTAGTAAAGTAGTTGACCGCGACCACTGCATACTTGTAGCCCCCGGGCGCTAGGGGAAAGGGCCCTAGGAGGTCCATCCCCCAATGAGCAAAGGGCCAAGTGATGGGGATAGCCTGCAGTGCTACGGGGGGGAGGTTCGAACCCTTGGCCATCTTCTGGCAGGCCTCGCACGCGGAGACAAGGTCTCATGCGTCACGGATCACTGTGGGCCAATAAAAGCCCTGGCAAAGGGCCTTGGCCGCGATGGCGCGTGGGGCTAGGTGAGACCCGCAGCTTCCTGCGTGGATGTCTTTGAGAAGCCGGAGTCCTTCCGGCCGTGGGAGGCAACGGAGCAGGGCGGAAGCCCCCTGCTTGTAGAGCTTCCCCTCCAACAAGAGGTATGCCCGTGCTTTGGCCCGGAGGCGCTCAGCCTCGGTCTCGTTGGGAGGGTTCCCCTCCCCCTTGATGAAGGAGATAAGGGGGTCCATCCAAGACGAAGTCCGAGTGATCTCGATGTTCCAAGACGCGGGGCTCGTTGCCCGAGTTCGGGGAGGTCACCGAGGGCTTCGCAATAATCTCCAAGAAAGCCCCTTTGGGGAGCGGTTCCCAGGCGCTGGCTACCCGGGCTAGGGCGTCGACCCGGTCATTGTCCCTTCGTGGGACGTGCCAGGCCTCTAGGCCGTCGAAGTGCTTCTCCATCTTGCGCACTTCCTGCAAGTAGAAGGTCAAGTTTGCGTCATAGCACAAGTAGGACTTGTCCATTTGGCAAACTACGAGCTGGGAGTTTCCTTTCACTTGGAGGCGTTGAATCCCCAGGGAGCGCGCAAGGGGCAACTCGAGGAGCAAAGCCTCATTGTCGGGGGAAATCTCCGCGGGACTAAGTCCAGGTAAGTTGCGTCACGATTGCCCGGGGACCTAGCCTCCGGAGCCTCCCCGGGTGCCGCCTTTTGGCCCTCGGGACCTGGCCTCCGGCGCCGTCCCGGGCGCCGACATTGGCCCGGGGACGTGGCCTCCGGCCCCTCCCCGGGCGCCGCCTTTTGGCCCCCGGGACCTGGCCTCCGGCGCCGTCCCAGGCGCCGCCATTGGCCCGGGGACGCGGCCTCCGTGGCCTCCCCGGGCGCCGCCTTTTGGCCCCCGGGACCTGGCCTCCGGTGCCCTCCCGGGCGCCGCCATTTGGTTCCCGGGACGTGGCCTCCGGTGCCCTCCCGGGCGCCGCCTTTTGGCCCCTGGGACCTGGCCTCCGGCGCCGTCCCGTGCGCCGCCATTGGCCCGGGGACGTGGCCTCCGGGGCTCCTCCCCCGGCGCCGCCTTTTGGCCCCCGAGACGTGGCCTCCGGCGCCGTCCCGGGCGCCGCCATTGGCCCGGGGACGTGGCCTCTGGCCCCTCGCCGGGCGCCGCCATTTGGCCCCCGGGACGTGGCCTCCGGTGCCCTCCCGGGCGCCGCCATTGGCCCGGGGACGTGGCTTCCGGCCCCTCCCCGGGCGCCGCCTTTTGGCCCCAGGGGCATGGCCTCCGGCACCGTCCTGGGCCTCATCGCCCTCCTAAAGGTAAAGTCTTGAATTGTTTGTCACGCGCAGGTCACGCGAGGAGCGCCTCGGGAACTAGCGACCACCTGTCAAGCATCCAAGGCGTTTGACCGGAAGAAGGACGGTCCTACCCTTCAATCCGACGGTGGCTTCCGGGTTAGTTTAGGTTTTTTGCTTCTTTATGGGGCTATAAATAGCCCTTGTACCCCTCTGTTGTAAAGGATCGGATCACTTTTATTGGAATAGCTAAACTCACAGACGTGCTCCGGAAGGCTCTCCCCCGGAGAGAGCCTCCCCAGCTGACTCCGGTCGGGAGCGCGTCGATAGGACTAGGGCCCCCACCGGGACCCGAACCTGTATAAATCCTTGTGTCATTTCTTGTGCTTGTCCGGCGGGGGAGGACCGGTCATCCGGTCAACCCGCGCCTCGTAATCTTCGCTAGGATCATTCTCAAAACCTGCCGGGGTATTCGCAATACCACGACACTCATATTCAGTGATGTTGTTTGTGGTGGGGAACTCGAGCCACGCCGCGTACTCAAGTTCCCTCCCCTCGAGGCTCCGGAGGACTACTCCCGCGCCAGCCCCGGTGAGACACAGGGAGCCATCGAACGTGAGTGTCCAATGGTCGCTGCGTCGAGGCAGCGCGGGGAGGTCTTCGTCCCCGGACCCAGAGGCAGGAGTCCACTCCGCCACGAAGTCGGCGAGGACCTGTGACTTGATGGCGGAGCGCCCTGTGAGGGAAAGGGAAAAAGGGGTGAGCTCGGCCCCCCACTTCCCAATCCGGCCGGTGGCTTCTTTGTTACGGAGCACCTCCCGCAGGAACGCCCGGATCTTCTCGGGATTTGCCTCTATGCCCCGCTGGGACACATGGAAACCCAAGAGTTTCCCCCCATGCACGCCGAAGGTGCATTTCTCCGGGTTGAGCTTCAATCCATATGCGCGGAGGTTGCGGAAGGTCTTCGCCAAATCGTCGACGTGGGCAGTTGCGCGGGGACTTTTGACGACCGCGTCGTCAACGTAGACTTTGACATTGCGACCGATCTGGTCCTTGAAGACCAGCGTCATGAGCCGCTAGAAGGTTGCTCCAGCGTTCTTCTGCCCGAAGGGAATGTGGACGTAGCAGAAGGTTCGGAGGGAAGTTATGAAACTCGTCTTTTCCTCGTCCCCTTCCGCCATCTGGACTTGATGATAGCCTGAGTAAGCGTCCAAGAAGCTCATCAACTCGTACCCCGTGGTCGAGTCGACCAACTGGTCAATTCGTGGGAGCGGGAAGTTGTCCTTGGGGTAGGCGCGGTTGAGGTCGGTGAAGTCCACGCACATCCGCCACTTGCCGTTCGACTTCTTCACGAGGATGGGGTTCGCAAGCCACTCGGAGTGCAAGATCTCCCGGATGAACCCCGCCTCTTAAAGTCAGGCAATCTCTACCTTGATTGCCTCTTGGCGTTCAAGAGAGTTTCCTCAGCCTCTGCTTGATCAGGGGGTGACCGGGGGTCACCGCGAGCTTGTGCTCAATGACATCCCGGGCGACACCCCGCATGTCGGACGGCTTCCAGGCGAAAACGTTGGAGTTTTCACGCAGGAAAACCGCGAGCCGCTCCGCGTGCTCTTCATGGAGATCAGCCCTGATTCTGATGGTCTTGTCCCCATCGTCCGGGGACAGTGGGATCTTTCGGAGGTCCCCCTTCGGGCGAGGCTTAGGGAGGAACCTCCCGGAGGGTATCGCTGCGGCGTCTGATTCCGGGGGAGATGCCTCCCCCCCGGGGTTTTGATGATGTTGACGCTCCCGATCATCACTGCGGCGCGCTCATACAAAGCGCGGGCCATATCTTGGTCTCCCTGGGCGGTGATCACGCCGTGAGGCTCAGGGATCTTCATGCAGAGGTAGTTCTGATGGATCGCGGCTCCCAAGCGGTTGATTGTGGTCCTCCCCATGATCGCGTTGTAGGAAGAGGGGAGGTCTACCACATCGAACCGGACCATCTCAGTCCGGTAGTTATCTGGGGTGCCGAACGTCATGGGGAGATCCACCTTCCCCACGGGGTGGATCGCCTTCTCCAGGACGAATCCCTGTAGAGGCCCTGCTGCGGGCTGCAAGAGCTTCTCATCCACCTACATCTCCCTGAATGCTTTTAGGTAAAGGACATCGGCGGAGCTCCTACCATCCACGAGGATGCGGGCCAGATGGCAGTTGTAGATGGTGGCAGACACGATGAGCACGTCGTCATGGGAGAAGTGAACCCCGCGCGTGTCTTCCACCGTGAAGGTGAGGGGGACGTCTGACCACTTGGGTGCCGGAGATGTGTGCAACACCCCCACCACCTTTACTTCGCGCGCGTACTCCTTGCGCTGGCGCTTAGAATCCCGCCCGGAAGCAGACCTTCCCATGATGACGTTAACACGCCTCTGGGAGGTTTGGAAGAGGAGAGTCTCTGACGTCTCCCCCTCCCGTGTCTGCCCCTGCTGTCCCCCCGCGGGGGCAGGAAGGGCTGGTAAGGCCTGCTGAGGGGGCAAGGAGTCCGGAGTCCAGAGTCCCCCCCTGCCCATGCTGGTCAAGGAACATGGCGAACTACTGCAACAGTTGATGGCATTCCCGGGGAGGATCCCGCTCTTGCACGCCTCAATGACTGTGGAGTCGGGGACGTGACCCACTTTGCTCTTGACTTGAGCGAAGCGCTTGAAAAAGCTGTGGATGGTCTCCCCCGTCCTCTGTCGGGCAGTATACAGCTGCGAGGAATCCAAGCGACGCACATAGTTCCCCTGGAAGTTCGCGTAGAACTCGCGCTTGAGCTGCGCGAAGGACTTGATGGAGCCGGCCTTCAAGTTGTAGAACCACGAGCGGGCAATCTCGGTCCAGTAGAGGGGGAAGACGTTCCACTGCACCGTCTCATCCCCCCCAGCCGCCGAGATGGCTGTGGAATACACCTACACAAACTCGTAAGGATCGGCCTCACCATTATAGTGTTCGATGTGCGGCGGGCGGTAAGGCCGCGGCCATCGAATGCTTCGTAATCTGCGGCATAGCGGCTGGTTGGCCCCCTCCACTTCTCGGGGAGAGTCCCGGTCATTGTCCCCTTTGACGGGGGACGCGCGCTAGTTGTCAGAGTCGGGAAGTGGTCCAAGAGGTCCGCCGGCATGGCGGTAACGGCGCTTTTCTTCCGGGTTGGAGCTGACCTCCAAGACGTCCAGGCTCTCCCCAAAGAGATTGGTTCTTCGGTGGGTCTCTTCCCCCGGCCGGAGCTAGAGCGAAGCTCCCCGCGTCCGCGACCCGGGGGAAGTTCCTTCCCGGACTTAGTTGCACGCATTTGCTCAATCTCCTCCCGGGCGAATCGGACTTGATACACCGGAGGCGCCCTCGGGGGCGCCCCCGGGGGAGGAGGGAGCTCATGCGCTGTAGCTAGCGGCCCGGGTGCTACCGGGGCCGGTGAGGGGGAGCCCCTCGCGGTGGTGCCCGGAACCGGAAAGGGGGAAACCCCTGTATTATCCGTAACCGGGGAGGGGATCCCCGCGGCGACGTTCAGAACCAGAAAGGGGGGAACCCCTGTATTATCCGGAACCGAGGAGGGAACCCCTGCGGCGACGCCCGGAACCGGAAAGGGGGGAACCGCTGTATCATTCGGAACAGGGGAAGGGGGACCCCCAGCGACGTCTGGGCCTAGGGCGCCATCGCGGGGGGAGATCCGTTGCGGCACGGGAGCTGCTCTGTCGACCGCCCCCGGCCTCCGGGAATGGGTCCGGAATGGGGTGTCCCCCCGGTACCGCGAAGGCCCCGGGCATGAATTAACCCCCCGGCATCGGGAGGGCTCCCAGCGCTGGGAAGGCTCCGGACGGATTGCTCGCCGGGGGAGGGTACCCTTCAGCACGATCGTACCGAGCGGCCGAGCCTCCGGGGGCCAGAGGGGCCACCGGCTCACCCATAACGTGGTCATAGCCCCCAGGAATGGGTACTGCACGTATGTGGGGGCCGGTGGCCGTGCCAAGACGCGGAGTAGCTCGTCCATAGAGCGCTGGGCGCGGAGCTGGCCCTCCACTAAAGCCTCAAGCAAGGCGTACCCGGGAGCCAGGGAAGCCGTCGGGGGGAGACTGGTCCCGGCCGAGGCGACCGCGGTCACTGGGACTGACCCGGAGGTCGAACCACAGAAATTAACTGGGAAGATGGGAGGTGGTACCTGTGTTGGGCCGCCTCCGGGCGGAAGCGCCGGGACGGTTGTGTCCCGGACGGGTGGCGCCGGGTCACCGGGAAGGGTGCGGGCCCTTGTTCTTGGGGGAGCCATGGCGTCACATCACGAGTCCCCACGGTCGGTGCCAGCTATCGTGGTATTGCGAAATACCCCGGCAAGTTTTGTGGACAATCCTAGAGAAGAAAATATGACACGGGATGACCGGGTGACCGGTCCTCCCCCGTCGGGCAAGCACAACAAATGACACAAGGGTTTATACAGGTTCGGGTCCCAGTAGGGGCCCTAGTCCTGTCGGCGTGCTCCCAACCAGAGTTGGTTAGGGGAGCTCTCTCGGGGGAGAGATGGCTCCGGAGCACACCTGTGAGATTGTCTATTCCAAGTAATAATGAGAACTTGTCCATTACATGAGGTGTACAAGGGCTTATATAGCCCCAAAAGACGCAAAAAGACTAGACTACCCCGCCGGCCACCGTTGGATCGAGGGGTAGCAACGTCCTTCTTGCTGCTAGGCACCATGGATGCTTGACAAGTGTCCGCTGATCCCGAGGTGCTTCTTGTGTGACCTTCACATGACCCGGGACCGGAGACCCCTGTCTTCGGAAGGACGGCAGTGCTCGGGACAAGTCACCGAGGGGCTTTGTCCCCGGGCAAAAGGTGGCACCCGGGACAAGCACTGGGGGCCTTGTCCCCGGGCAAAAGGCGGGGCCCGGGAGAAGCACCAGGGGCCATGTCCCCGGGCAAAAGGCGGCGCCCGGGACAGCCACCGGGGGCTTTGTTCCTGGGTAAAAGGCGGCGCCCGGGACAAGCATCGGGGGGCAGCGCCCGGGACAGCCACCGGGGGCCTTGTCCCCGGGCAAAAGACAGCGCCCGGGACAAGCACCGGGGACCTTGTCCCCGGGCAAATGGCGGCACCCGGGACAGCCACCGAGGGCTTTGTCCCCAAGCAAATGGCGGCGCCCAGCCGCCGGGGCCTTTGTTCCCGGGCAAAAGGCGGCGCCCGGGACAAGGCGCCCGGCACTGCCTCCGGGTGCTTTGTCCCCGGGCAAATGGCGGCGCCTGGGACAAGCACCGCGGGCCTTGTCCTCGGGCAAATGGCGGCGACCGGGACTGCTACCGGGGGCTTTGTCCCCAGGCAAATGGCGGCGCCCGGGACAAGTACCGCGGGCCTTGTCCCCGGGCAAATGGTGGTGCCCGGGACAGCCACCGGGGGCTTTGTCCCCGGGCAAATGGCGGTGCCCGGGACAAGTGCCGGGGGCCTTGTCCCCGGGCAAATGGCACAGTCCCTTACCTGGACTTAGTCTTGTGGAGATTTCCCCCAACAGGTTGGGATGAAGCGGGCTAGCGATGATGCTGGGACTTTTGGGGGTCTTGCATCTAAGAAGTTAAAGAAAACTCCCTCCAAACCCAAAGGCCAATCTTCATCCAAAATGAAGATTTCAGCCCCCAGTAAAATTAAGCTGAAAAAGACTGTAGGGGCGACTTCGTCTAAAGCCGATGAGCTTAAATCAGCGGCTAAAACGGTAAAGATTTTTAGCCCTCGCATTTCTCCAAGTACAACTGGAAATTATTCCTTGGTCGTACAGGGAGAGGGAAGAGAGGATGAGGAAGATGAAACTCCTCTCATTCTGCAGAGAAAAAGACTTGCATAACCGCTAAAGAGATGTTATCTTCCTTACTATCTCCCACAAGTGGGGCATTGAGTTCCCAAAGTCATATGGGATTCGGCTTCAGGTATCAACATGTTATTTCTCTAGCCAATTTTTGGAAATTAGCTAGGTATTTCCTAGACAATTACAAAAATGAATGTATGGGTCAAGCGTGACCCGTGCACAATCTGTTTCAATACCAGAAATTGAAACAACTATTGAAGAGGGTGTAGCAACTTCTATGGCAGAAACTCTTGCCATAGTGGTAACTACAGCTCCATCTAAAGTTATCATTGACGAAGTGGTTCAACAGATTCAATCATCGAACCTTGTCAATGATGAAGAAACTAAGGTCACGGCTGCAACCATGACCATGGGGACAAGAGATCAAGCAAGAACTTCTACTCCCCCTCTGGTCAAAGAAACCCTGCCTTCCCCTAATCAGGGAGAAGAAGATTTGGAAGCAGAGGTGCAACACGTTGATACTTCGAGATGTCATAGAGGTAAGTAAAAATCTTTACCCAATGAGTTTTATTGTTTTTCTGAGTAATGTCTTCAGATATTCACTTCCTCGTAGAATTCTGCACGCCATTCGACCTTGGTTAATTTGTTGATAGAACAATTCAAGGTCGTGCAAGCAAAATGCAACCGCTTAGAACAGTATCTTACTCTCATCCCAGTCATCTATGAATTAGAATAACATTTCTTGTTGTCTCAAAGAAAACTCTACTTTAACATGCGAGGTTGCTAAGGAGCGCTCTGGTAAGGAGACCGCGGTAGTAGAAACTCTTAAGGGAAAACAGTAGAAAACTTGCTGAAACCCTTTCATCCTTGGAGGAATCCAAAAGTTCATATGCCACTCTCCAAGGGGCAAAAGAAAAACTACAAATTGATTTAGATCGTAAGTTCATTCTCGCAGAATTTGTCATTGCGTTTATTATCTTTCATTAACTAATCAAACTGTCTTTGTTTCTTTATCTGACCAGGTCAAAGAGAAATAAACTCTAAGTTGGCCGAAGAAAAGAATAACTTGGAAGAAAAGTTTATTCGGTGAAGACATGATCTCAAAAAACTTCATAAGACCATCAATATCCTCCAGGTGGCAATGAAAAAGGCCAAAAATACTGCAAAACTTTCTCAAGAAGAAAAGAATGATTTGGAAAAAATCGTCAACAACTACAGCATTATGGAAGAGGCCACTCTCGCAAAGTTGAGGAAAGTCGTGGAGTCACTCGAGGCAACAGTTATTGATCCTGAGAATGATAACCTATCTCTTGGGGAGTCTTAGGCCTGCAACTTGGTTGTAGCTCAAACTGACTCTCTGATCGCTAATATCCCAGAGTTTGCAAAGAGGTATAAGGAGACAGTGAAGACCGATGTAGGTATTGCTGCTTCCTCTATCCGTTCCAAACCTAGGCATCGCCATGGACCGAACTTAGATCTGAATCCAACGGTGGAAAATATAATGTTTGACAATGAAGATCAAATAGCTGCGACCAAAGCTGAGGTTAAACCCATAGTTGATAAACTATTAGAAAACCTTAAGCTTGTATAAGATTTTCCTCTTATTGTAATCTCTTGTCAATGGAAATGGAAATTCATTGATGTACCGAACTTTATAACTTGCAAATACATATAACTGATAGAAAAATGCAAATGCATGATTAACAGAATTTGAAATAACAAGAAACATACTTAACTTCCAACAAAATGTTATATGTATATTCCCCTAGCCCCCTCCTGAGGTCACTAATGCTGAGAACACAGTATAGTAATCTCAGGATAAGAAATATGGACTAAAAAGGCCATGACTAGTGAGTCTCTTATGCGTTGAGGAATGGATTTGAGAAGAGACATCTCAACTAGAGTTTATCATGAAGTCACAAGAATAAATAACTTAATATAAATGCCAAAGCTTTTTGCGAACTGACAGCCACTCGAATGATCAGAAACATGCTAGTAAGTCTCGTATGCATTAAGAAACGGCTTATTTAGAGATATCTTATCTAGATGCCACCATGAGATCGGTCAGTGAATTCACTTTAAACATCATAGTAAGATGATTATTTGCGATCAGTTCCCGGGCTTAGACTCGAGAAAAAACCAAGGAAATAAATGGGAACACAGCCATAACATAAAGTGAAAAAAGCACTTTATTATTAAAGGAAATATGGTAATGGAAAAGGGAAACAAAAATGGGAAAACTTACACATAAAACTTGCGTAATTGATCTATATTCCAAGAATTGGATAAGATCCTTCCATCTTCCATAGCTAATCGAGCCGATCCTGGTTGCGGAATTGAGACTATAGTATAAGGACCTTCCCACTAAGGAGAGAACTTGTTGCGATTGGACTCGTTTTGGAGTTTTCTTAAAATCAAGTCGCCCACGTGAATACTACGTGGTCGCACCTTTCTACTATGATATTTACACAAAGCTTGTAAATATGCAACAGACCTAATCAATGCTCGATCACGCTTTTCTTCGAGAAGAGAAAGCTCGTCTTCTCAAGCATCACTTTGATTGTGAATATCTAAGTGATTTAGACATGTCGAACCAAGTTGTATTTCAACTGGTAAGATAGCTTCTGCACCAAAAACCAGTTGGAAAGGCATTTTGCCTGTAGCTTGATTGGATGTGGTACATAACACCAATAATACGGAGTAGAGTTCATCTACCCAAGCCCCTGAGCGTAGCTTAAGGCGATCAAAAAGAATTTTCTGAATGCCTTGTATTATTTGCCCATTGGCACGTTCAACTACTCCATTGCTCTTTGGATGAGCAACAGATGCGAAATAGACTTTGGTCCCAATGTCGTCGCAATAATCTAAGAAAAGACCACTAATGAACTGGCAACCATTGTCGGTAATGAGATGACTTGGAACACCAAATTGTGTCACTATGTTCTTATGAAAGAACTTCTTCGTCGTAGCGGCGGTAATATTTCAGATTGGTTCAGCCTCGATCCACTTGATGAATATATCAATGGCTATGAACAAAAACTTGTATCCATTGACTACTTGAGGCATTGGTCCTACAATATCGATCCCCCAAATGGCAAATGGTCAAGTTAAGGGAATAACTTGAAAGGCATGTGCTGGCTGATGAACTTGCCGAGCATGGAATTGACATTGTGGGCATGTCTTGACCAACTGCATGGCTTCATTAAGTGTCGTAGGCCAGTAATAACCCTGCCGAAAAGATTTTCTGACCAGCGTCCGATAAGAAGCATGTGTTCCACATATGCCCCCATGTATTTCTCTTAGAAGGGGTTTACCATGTTCTTGAGAAATACAACTCTTAAGTATTCCTTGAGTCCCTTTTATGTATAAGGTTCCCTCAACAAGTCTGTACATGCGTGCTTTTTTAACTAACCGATCACTATCGATTTCATCCTTAGGAAAGGTCTCATTCGCAAGATAGATCCTCAATGGATGGATCTAATCCGCTTCTTGCTCTAAGGTGGCGACGTTAGTCATCACCTCTGACCCTTCTTTGATAGAAGGCGATTTTAAGTGTTCGAGGAACACTTCTGCCGGAGCGGATGTACGTGAGGACCCAATTTTTGATAATTGGTCTGCAAGAATATTGTCTCTTCGCGGAACGAATTGGACTTCGAAATTACCGAAGTGTTTTTCCAATTTTCTCACCTTTGCCAGGTAATGACCCATTGTCTCATCGGAGATGCTGTACTCCTTGTTTACTTGGTTTACGACTAGCTGTGAGTCCCCCCAACCACTAATCGATGGACTCCAAGAGATTTGGCCTCTCAAAGCCATGCAAGACACTAGTACAGAAATGCAGTCTACTAACCCCTATCTTCTATCGGTTATTAGCGATTTAGATGAAAACTGATAGAAAATGTGCCTCGCGGTCATAAAAGGGCAACGGGTGTATTTTTCCTATCGGTTTATAAGAAACTTACCGATAGAATAAATAGTATGATTTACTCTAGCGGTGATGAACATATTTGCCGTTAGAAGAGATGCATAAGTACTGACGGGAGAATGTTGTGCGCCGATAGGACTGGTCGACTTCTACAACTAGACTTATTCTATCGGTACTGTATGAATATACCGACAGAGTATATTAAAAATTCCTGTCGGCAATATGTAGTGCGCCGATAGAATAGTTGGCCTTCTACAAATATTTTTATTCTATCGGTAATGGATTCTTTTACCGTTAGAATATATAGAAAATTGCTTAGAACTGTTCGTCTTCAAATAGTTTTATTCTATCGGTAATGAATGTTTATACCGGTAGAATATTGCAAAAAATATCTTAGAACTGTTGGCCTTCTACAACTAGTAATATTCTATCGGCAATGTACGTACACACCGATAGAGTATGTACAAAAATTCCTATCGGTAATATTTATTGTGCCGATAGAACCATTCGTCTTCTACAGATGTTTTTATTACTAACGGTATTCTATTTTCGTACCGATAGAAAATATATATTTGTATAAATACACGGGTATGTCTCTTTCATTCTCACAGTTCATCTGGGGCTCGTAGTCCTAACCCGTAAGCTCCATGGACGGCCGGCGCACCTCTACAAGGGACCGCTGCACCTCCGCACCTCCATCGACGCCCTCTAGACGTCGGCATCCCAAGGAAGGTACGTAAAATTTCTGCAATATTGTTAGATTATTCTAATCCGATTATGGCAATAATTCTGCTTTTTTTGTATCCTTCATTTTGATGTGTCTTCTTTTCAATATGATTATGATCTGTTCAGGTCCTTGGATGATGCTCATGAGGGGCAACGTATTTCATGGTTCTTCATCGCAGTACGCTGCCTACGTTGGCTTGTTGGCGAAAGAAATGGTGAAGATCACCGTCGAGAGCTGGAAGGACGTGAAGGGCGACATCTTGGTTGGCTCGGTCGAGAAGATGCTTAAGCCCGGCGTGTTTCTCAAATCAGGACCTATAGAAAGCATCTTACATTTTTTTGCATGCACCAGCTTGTGGCCAGATGCTTACCTGCTTGGAGAAGAAGAATTGTTGTTATTTGCACAGCCATTCTACACCATCACTACACAGAACAACATCTTGGAAGGTAGGTTCTTTTTGTTAATGGAGTTGAGTTGAGTTGAGTTGAGTTGATCGAGTTTGAGTCTGAGGAAATCACCAATACGTACAAATGTATGTCGACGGCAGTTCTAGCTCCTCGGGCGTCTTCGAACTGAACTCCTATGGTTAAGTCCAATGTGGTTCAGACATTTGCTGTTTTGGATGAATGGATTTGTGATGTATCAGGTCTAACTTGTAGTCGGTAGTTGCATTGTGGCAACCTGCAAAGGTTCACTTTTATGTAAAATGTATGGGCCACTGGGTCCTCGTCGTGATCTGTTGTTAATTTCAGACGTGGCTTTTCTAATATACATCGAATGTGTGAATTGTTGTATTTGTATATTGTTGTATATTTGTGTATCATGTATTGCTAATTGGGACATGAACTTGAATGTGCAGGGAGTATTTGTGTATTTAATTGTATTGGTAGGTAGGTGTGTATTTGTACTGCTGTTTCAAACATGCACTTGAATTTGTTAACTGGCATGTGTATGTTTGTACATGAATTTGTATTGGTGAACTGGCATGTGTATGTTTGTACCTGAATTTGTGAACTGGCATGTGTAATTTCTTTGGCAAGATGAAGTCCCAAGTACCTAAGAAAAGTATTTTTGTGTCTCCTAGTTAATCCACAAATTAGCATTTCTTGAAATATATTGCTTTATCTTCTAGTTAAGATCCGTTTGATGTAAGATTTGTTTGATGTAAGATCTGTTTGATGTTACATTGATATGATTCCTTGAATGTGAGAAATGGCATGTGCATGTTTGTCCCAGTTTGGTACCAGTACCTCCTCTACCGGTAAGTACACATATTTACCGATAGGAAAACACATATATTTGCTCAGTCATGCATATTCTAATGGTAAATACACATATTTACCGATAGAAAAACTCTTGCTCGTGTGTCATGCATCATCTAACGGTTTGTACACATATCTACCGATAGAAAAACTCATGTGCGTGCTGTGTCATGCATGATCTAACTGTCAATACACATATTTACCGAAAGAAGAAGTCCTGTACTTGCTCGGTAATGCACATTCTCTAACGGTATGTGTGTGTTTTTATGATAGAATATGTGAGCCCTTCAAAGGAAGGACCATTACTACGTGAGCTAGAAGAGAAGATTGAATGGACTAGTGGCAAATTACCTAAGTTAGTCTAACGGTTATTTGATGTATTTACCGTTAGAAAAATGTCCATTATAAGGAAAACCCCACTCGTGCATTGCTGTGCTGCTCTTTAATTTGTTCTGTTGCACTCTGTGTCCCTCTGTTTGTGACGAAAGTTCCAGCTACACTGCTTGGGTGATCAGCGCAGGCTGGAGGGAAGTTGATTGCGCCCCTCTCTTTAAGGTACTCTTAATCGTCGACACTTATCTCTCTCTCCCTCTAGATCTCCCTTCCTCTCTACTTGCAAGCTAGCTGTATTGTGTAGTTCCAAGTTTGTAGCTCTAAGCTTGAGAGCTTGGTAGCTGGAAATGCGTCATGTTTTAGGAGCTAACTAGCTTGTATTGTGTAGTTAGCTAGGTTAATTAGTGTTAATTTCGTCAGGCTAGGGTTCAACACATGTATCTGTTGTAAGAGGCTGTACATGTACATATACATAACTTAATCGGGCAGGTTTCATGCATGGCTTACTCGTTAAATTTTGTTAATTGTAGATGGACAGGAAATATTGGATGTATGGAATAAAACGTACTACTCTTGAATATTTGGATGGTGTGAATGAGTTTATTAAATTTGCTGAGCAACAAAAGGAGAGGAAGGGAGAGAAAAATATGCTCTGTCCTTGTACAGATTGTATGAACTTGAAGAGGTTTAGCAACTCTGATCAAATTAAGAGTCATTTGATTCGTCGTGGTTTTAACGCGCGATACACCCGTTGGATATGGCATGGCGAAGATCTTGAGGAAACAAGCACCACTACTACCAATCAGCACGACTCGGATGTGGATTGCAATAATATCGATGATCATCCCAATTTTGGTAATGTTCATTCCGATGTGCACGTAGATGATGATGATGACAATCTAGATGAGATGTTACGTGATGTAGAGGAAGATTACAACAAAAATGATTTCTGTGAATTTGAGAAACTGATTGCTGACTCTGAGAAGCCTCTGTTCCCTGGATGTGCAACATTTACAAAACTGTCTTCTGTGCTGAGATTATATAACTTGAAGGCAGGAAACGGTTGGAGTGATAAGAGTTTCACGGCACTATTAGATTTTCTAGCGGACATGCTTCCAGAGGGAAATGAGTTGCCAAGATCTACTTACCAAGCCAAAAAACTGTTGTGTCCGTTGGGAATGGAAATCAAAAGAATACATGCATGCCTAAATGATTGTGTGTTGTACCGTAAGGAGTACTCCAGTTTGCATGTTTATCCAAGATGCGGTGCATCGAGGTATACGGGTAGGGACCGGATTGACAGTGAACGTCACGAGGTAAGGAAAGGACCCCCGGCAAAAACTGTGTGGTACTTGCCTGTGATACCTAGATTGAAGCGGCTGTTTGCAAATCCGAAAGTCGCGAAGCACTTGCGTTGGCATGCTGAAGCCCGGAAACAAGACGGAAAACTGAGACACCCAGCTGATTCTATTCAATGGAGAAACATCAACAGAACATTTGCTGAGTTCGGCGGCGAACTTAGGAATGTAAGGTTCGGGCTGAGTACAGATGGTATGAACCCACATGGTAATATGAGCAGCCGGCACAGCACTTGGCCGGTTCTTTTATGCATCTACAATCTTCCTCCTTGGTTATGCATGAAGCGCAAGTACATCATGATGGCGTTACTAATCTCAGGACCCAGACAACCCGGAAATGATATTGACGTGTTTCTAGCGCCTTTAATCGAGGACTTACAGAAATTGTGGAGCGAGGGTGTGCAGGTGTGGGATGCATACAAGAAAGAGAATTTCATCTTGCGGGCCCTGATATTTTGCACCATAAATGATTTTCCGGCCTACGGCAATTTGTCGGGGTATAGTACGAAAGGAGCCAAGGCTTGCCCTATTTGCCTAGATGAAACTGAGAGCATGTGGCTGTGAAACTGCCGGAAAACAGTGTACATGGGTCACCGCAGGTTTCTTCCGGTGCATCACACGTACCGTAAGAAGAGGAAATCATTTAACGGGAAGTCTGAGAAGGGATCAGCTCCAGTGTTTCTGACCGGTAAGGAGATTTACTCGCGCGTGAACGACATCAAAGTTGAGTTCGGTAAGCATTCTAAACCTCGAGAAAAAAATGTTTGGAAGAAGAGATCGATTCTCTGGGATCTACCGTACTGGGAGCACTTACAAGTTCGACATTGCATTGACGTCATGCATGTAGAGAAAAATGTCTGTGACAGTTTGATTGGTTTGTTATTGAACATTCCGGGAAAGACAAAGGATGGTGTGAAAGCTCGTCGTGACATGGTGGAAATGGGGATAAGGACTGAGCTTGCACCTTTAGAGAATGGAAAGCGTACATACCTCCCCCCGGCCTGCTATACGTTGTCCAAGAGCAAAAAAACAGAACTCTATCGGTGCCTGCACGGTGTTAAAGTTCCATGTGGGTACTCCGCGAACTTGAAAAAACTTGTGTCTATGAAGGACCTAAGACTGGTTGGCATGAAGTCCCACGACTGTCATGTCTTGATGTCACAGATGCTTCCCATTGCTATCAGAGGCATTCTCCCAGTTAAAGTCAGAGAGACAATCACAAACCTATGTTATTTCTTCAACGCAATATCTTGCAAGGTAAGTACGTGCACTCGTACTATAAGTTCATTACCTCCATTTGTGGAGCTTAATTAGAAGATTTTTCTGATATGAATATTTGGCGCAACTGTGTCCTCGTAGGTAATTGATCCCGATGGACTGGACGTTTTGCAACGCGACGTGGTTACAACTCTTTGTCAGCTCGAGATGTATTTCCCTCCATCCTTTTTTGATGTTATGGTCCATCTGATTGTTCACCTTATCAGAGAAATTAAGTTTTGTGGACCCGTGTGCCTGCGCTACATGTATCCATTTGAGAGATTTATGGGTGTATTGAAGGGATACGTAAGGACTCGTCGTCGACCCGAGGGGAGTATCATGAAGGTTATGCCGCCGAGGAGGTGATTGAATTTTGCACAGATTATATGGCCGGGGTTGACCCAATTGGCGTTCCTAGGTCCCGACACGAGGGTAGGCTTCAGGGAATCGGAACGATTGGATTCAAAGCTATCGTCCTCGCTCGTGATGTGTACGCAAAATCACATTTTTGGGTCTTACAACACATGACGGAGGTCGAGCCATACATACACGAGCACAAGGTAATGTTACGGTCACAGAATCCTTCGAAGTCAGACGTTTGGGTCAGCAGAGAACATAACAGGAAATTTGCTGAGTAGATCCAAGAAAGAGTCACGCGAGCTGCCGAGGGCTCCGTAAGTGAAACTGTGACATGGTTGGCTAGAGGCCCAAGATTCACTGTAGGGACTTGGCAGGGGTACGACATCAATGGGTATTCATTTTACACAAGAGCTCAAGACGCCAAGAGTAGCACGCAATGTAGCGGAGTGACACTGTTTGCTATTTTCGAGGATGCCAGGTCAGTAAGTGCGCTGAACTCATATTACGGTGCTATTGACAAAATATGGGAGCTCGATTACGGATTACTTAAGATTCCCCTGTTTCGATGCCAATGGGTCGAAATCCCTCGAGGTGTTCAAGTTGACAGTTACGGGTTTACTCTCGTCGATCTTGGTAGAGTCGGACACCAAGACGATCCATTCATACTTGCAAAGCAAGCCACACAGGTATTCTACATCGTTGACCCGGGCAATCCAAACTTGCATGTTGTCCTCCACAGCAAGAGACGTATTGTTGGGGTCGAAGATGTTGTCGACGAAGAGGAGTATAACCAATTCGATGAAATACCTCCATTTTTAGAGGACATTCAATCTATCCGTACTGAAGATATCGACGAAACAACGTATCTGCGAGATGACCACGAAGAAGGATTATGGGTTGAGAACCATTGATGATTAATTTCTATTTCAGGGATAAATGCCAAGCAAATAGCCCACAAGTTCTGCAGCAAGGTGAGGAACTTATCATTAATACATCAGGCAGTACATTTTTCTTTAGAACTTAATGATAAGCTAGTTCACAGCATTAATACATCTCAATTTTACTCCACAGCATGAGTTCTAACATGTACAGTACCTTTATCCTGTAAATACTTAATTCTTCCCTTCAAATAGCACTTGCAAAAATCTCATCGCAGCCTCTTGCTTCTTCAAATTAAGTTCTGCAAAAATCCCTTTTTTCTGACGGTATTTTGTTATTTATACCGATAGAAAAGGACATCCGCTACTTTCATGTGTCTCAGGCACTTCTCTCAGGCACTTCAAAACGTTTTCTATCGGTATTGTTCTATTTTACCGTTAGAATAAATTCGTTAGTCTCACGGTATTTGTTGTCTGACGGTTTTTTCCTATTTTTACCGATAGAAGAATACTCTGCCGCTTTGAATTCTCAACCGTGTCGCCATGCGTCGCCTTGGAAACTCAATAAGTACCTCGCCATGCGTCATGGTATTTTGTTGTTTTTCTAATTCTCGAACGGTTCGACTCCTCATCTTCTCTTTCACAATGGCAACCTCCATGGGATCGTCAGCCACGCCCTCCCCGGTAAGAACTCTAAATCTCCTCGGTTTACCCCTGTATTGTTAATCCATGTTCAGTTCATTCTTGACCTGTTGATTTGCACAGGGAATGGCAGCCGTGGAAGACACTGCCAAAGTGAAGGCCGACCTGAGGGCCCTCCAGGAGGAGCACAAGCTCCTTACAGACAAGCACACTCAGCTACGGCTTGACCTTGACGATCTCTTCCAGCGCATTGAGCGCATGAAGACGGATGGTGACAATGCTAGGGCGAGGACGAGGCATCTTCGCGAGGAGAAGAAAGCCGCGGATATGACCATCGCTGGCTGCGGTTTGACTATGAAGGATACCATAGCGAAGCTGAGGGAGGTCGCAAGCCTTCTCGACGTGGTAGTAGTTGATCCTACGGAGAACTTGTCGCTAGAGGAGTCTTGCGTCCTGGCTGCAAGTCTAACTGACTCTATTCTACATGCAGCCAGGGCTAAGACCACCCCTTGACCTAGCATTTTGGGTTTTATTTTTTTTTGTAAGTGATAAAACAACAATGAATGAACAATTTCTTTTTATGTCAATTTTCTAATTTTCCGGCTATCTTCCCTCTTTCTTTATCATCCTGCAGCTTTCAACCACGGTCTGTTTGATGTTAAATTGTGTGTACCTTTTCATTACTCTGACGGTATTTTGTTGTTTTTACCGATAAAAAAGGGCACCCAATACTAGAATCTCAAGCACTTAATTAAAAAAATTTTCTGGGGAAAATTGGTCTCACGGGATTTTATTGTTTATACCGATAGAAAAAAGCATCCACTACTTCAAATATTTTTCCGGGAAATTTGATTGTTCTATCGGTACTATTTTGTTGTACCGATAGAAAAGTACATAATTCTATCGGTATCAATTTGTTGTACCGATAGAAAAGTTCCTCCACTACTTTATTACTTGTACACGGCCCTTTAGTTTCCCTCCACTCGAACAGTTCCACCTTAGAGCACTGCGTCTCTTCGAGAGCGAAGAAAACCACAACCTCCGCCGTGACCACTCACTTCCTCTCTCCCACACGACGATCGCCGGCTGGACACTGGTTCGCCACTGTCACCGGTTCTTATTTTCGTCCTTCGCCGGCCGCTGCTGCGTTCTACACCGCCTCTCCATCACCAGAACTGATCGCCGCCGTAAATACCCTAATTCGTCGTTCTATTTCCAGCATCTTCCTTATTTGATCCTAGTGTTTTGCACGTACTAATTCTTCGAGTTTTGCAATTACACTAGGGTTCCCTACTGTGTTGGATTATGTACCTTCCGCAGGCAATGTTGATTTAAATTAGGGTTTACATAATATGTTCCAGTGCTGTAATGAACCTGTTTTGAGATTTTAACTTATCTATACTGCTGTATGTGTGATCAATTGTATCCAACTGCCATGTAATGCACATTATATGTTGGAGGTGTTCTTACACATATTCTATCGGCAGCTCATGTGTTTACCGATAGAAAATATTTTTGAAGAGTTCAGGAAGTAATTTATGCATGTCTTTCTTTTTGTATTATTTTCCCTTTTGCCGCCCTAGTTAGTCTCCAGTCCTGGGCTGAGTTATGGAACTCCAAGGCGAATTAATTGCCATATATATTGTTTGTTGAAGGTTTTGTAGGGGAAGACTGACGAGGATTGACACCCGGGTCACTTCTAATAAACTTTTGGTTCAAGACAGGTTCGAACCAGACATGTATCTGGCAATGCGAACTCAAGCTATTCTGAGGGGCATCGCCATGAGGTCGCAAGCTTTACGTGATCAGGTCGCGGGCTTCGTGCGATCAGGCCGACAGCTTTGCGCGGTCAGAAGTTCGTATGCTATACGCGAACTGGATATCTGGGATGTTGCGCGGTCAGCCCACATTCCGCGGTCAGAACATTCTCGACCAGGGTGCTTGGAGTTCATTTGGTTATCCATATAACAGGATATTCCAAGCATCCCGAGGATTCCTCCACGTTGAACACCAACCGTCAGAGGTTAATATATGCGGTTATTCGTGATTAACATGTGTTAATAACCTCCGTGGAAGTTAACAGCAGTTCTCCAAAAACCGCATAAAACCGTTTGATGCGGTTTCTTCATATGGCACCCTTTCGACCAGTATAAAAGGGTGGCATAGACATCCAATCCATTTGGAAGAACAAGACTCCTGATACAAGTGAGACATAACGCATCTCAACCACTAAAAACAGCCAAGTCTACGGCCCAAGTTAAATAGTTCCTACAAGCCTCCCTGGCTTTATTCGGTATGTTTACACAGGAAAAATCCTTCGCCTGTGAAGGAGTTTTTCTGCTATTTCTGTAACCTTTTATCATCTATAGTGAAATCCTAACAGGACGTAGGGCTATTACTCCCACCATCGAGGGCCCGAACCTGTATAAATCTCCCTGTGCTCCTGTTCACCATTTTTCTACATACCTTCCCGGAGGGTCATCTTGAAAGGTCTCACCATTACAAATTTTGCATAAGTTCGGCTGAGGACTCCGAGTCCGAATCGTCGACAGCTGGCGCCCACCATGGGGCATTTCTCAAGGCGTCCTAACTGAAATCCGGAGGTTCACTGAAACATGGCTGGAGCATATGATTCCGAGAACGATTTTGATCTCGAGGATTATGCCCATATCCCAATGCCTTCTCCAAGCGATCCTGTCCCGATGGAGGAGGTCGAAGGTCAGAATCTTCCACAGGTTGAATCATCTCTCCAGGTCATGTCAATCGACCAGGGAGCAACTGGCGCAAGGTCAGAACCCACGGAGGTTCTTAATGTGCTAGGTGATGAATCCGGCCCGTCATACGACCCCGCTGAGGGAAAATATGATGATGACCCGGAAATTAGCCCAGGAAGGTTCGACCCTGATAACCTTCACCGTCTCTTTGATTTCGAGTCCGACTCAGAACAAACTGAGATGTTTTCCCCATCGGCAACCTCTCTCCCTAGGCAGTTTGCTGCGCTGTCGGAAGAAACTCCCGATCAACAGGCTGCCAGGGAAGAACAAGATCGCAAACAGAAGGAGGATCAAGATCTCGAGCAACAAAACAACGAATTGCGCAGAACTGCCCTAGAGGCTCTTCAAGATGCGCAGGCTCGTTACGATGCTGCTCCGAGTTCTTCTCGACGGTCGCGTGGTCGAAAACGTGCCAGACCCCTTCTTTGCCACCGGAGCGTTTCCCGGTGGACGAAGAAACAATAACACCTGGTGCCCCTAGGAGAAGTACCCATGGTCGATTGCGATCCATCGCGGAAGTCATGCGTAACTTTCCTCCTACGGTCACGGATGCGCAGAAACCGGCCTTTTTTAGGATCCTGGCGGAGAGACTGGATGAGGTCGCGTCCGAGGCGACCCCAACGGCCTCCTCCCGCTCGGTAACACATTCCCGCGAGCGAGAGGGTCCTCATTCTGGTTCCGGCAGATGGAGTTACCCGCCGCTCGTACCATCCCGACAAGACAAATACCGGCGAATGCAGGATTCCCGTAGCAGGGATCGAGTTCCTGTTCACTCTCGTTTGGGACCACGAGTAACCTCGCCATTGCGTGAGGTCGCCCGAGACCCAACCGACAGTCACAGGGCGATTCACGGTCCTTACGTTGGTTGTAAAGCTTTTTCGCTTGGCCTGCGAGTAGTCGCTTGGCCCGATAAGTTTCGACCAGGGGCCATTGAGAGGTTTGACGAAACTCAGAACCCAACCGAGTTCCTTCAAATTTATATTACTGCCATCCAAGCGGCAGGAGGCGATGACAAAGTCATGGCCAACTACCTGCCTACAGTCCTCGCAGGACCGGCTAGAACCTGGCTGTTTAATCAGCCCGAGGGTTCCATCTACAATTGGGAAATGCTATGCGATGCCATCCTCAGCAATTTCCAAAATTGTTACCAAAAGCCGGGTAAGGAGGACGACCTGCATCGGCTGCGGCAAACTTCAACCGAAACACTTCGGCAGTTTGTCAAGAGGTTTGTCGGGGTGAGGAATACCATCCCGAACATATCTGATGGCTCCGTAATAAGGGCATTTAAGCATGTCGTTCGATACTGGAGATTCACTGAGGACTTGCTTATCCACCCTCCTCTATCAGTGGCCGATCTGTTCGACATGGCCGATCGATATTCCGATGCAGTCGAAGCGGTCGAATGGAACCGAATGGTCGACAAGGGGGACCTACCACCCCAACCAGGCTTCAAGGACGCCAGGAAAGAAGATTCAAGCAAGAAGCCGGAGTCTTCATCGGGTGGGAAGTCAAAGAAGTCGAAGAGGAACCGCTCTGGACAGTACCGCGAGGTCGCAGTCGCAAAGAGGCCACTTTCGACCAAAGGTAATAAGTCTTCATTCAAAAATAAAATTGCCTCTGGTGGTCAAAATGTCGACCAGCCAGAAAAGTCAACTAATCCACAGGAGGGCAAGAGGTGGTGTCCACTCCACAACTCCGCAGGCCACGATCTCAAGAACTGCAGGAGTTGGTTGAAGCAACTGGATGACTTCTACCAGGGAGCTGGGCCAATGCCAACCTTACCACCTAAACAACAGGCGTGCGGACTTAGGGATGCCGACGGAGACGAAGAAATGTTTTACCAGGTACCTCAAAATCATGTTAACGTTATTTTTGGAGGTTCTTCTTCTTTCGTTTCCAAAAGGCAGTTTAAGACCTTTTACCGAGAGGTTAACCAAACGGAGACATCCCTTGGCGAACCTCAGTATCCCCGTTGGTCGGATACACCTTTAACATTGGATCGCGCTGATTGTCCGGTGGGGTTAACACGGCCCTTGAGACTCCCTCTGGTCATTACCCCGATCATCAGTAACGCGAGAGTTGAAAGGGTCCTGATCGACGGAGGAAGCTCCCTTGACATTTTGTTGGTCAAGGCACTCGACGAGATGCAAATTCCTCGTTCGAAGATTAAGCCCATAATCAATCCATTTTATGGGATAATCCCAGGCCCCTCCATGATGCCATTGGGACAAGTGGTCCTCCCGGTCACTCTGGGAGAACCAGACAACTTCCGGACAGAATTGGTTACTTTTGATGTAATCGATTGTGACTCAGCTTATAATGCAATCTTTGGCAGGCCGACTCTTGCTAAGTTCATGATGGCAACGCACTATGCTTATCAGTGCGGGAAGTTGCCTGGCCCCAAAGGTGTCATCTCGGACCGAGGCAGTCGCAACGTGGCACTCACGTGCGACCGGCTATCTTTGGAGATGGTCGATCAACTTCCCCTCCGGGACACTCAGGTCGCCACTGTTACCACCAACGCGATCAAGGCTGCTCCTCGACCAGATGAAAAGCTCAAATTGGTTCCTTTGTACCCAGATGATCCATCAAAGACAGTTCGGGTCGGATCAGCTTTGGATGACAAATAGGAACTCGACCTCGTTGCTTTCCTCCGGGCTAACGCAGACGTGTTTGCGTGGAAACCGTCCGACATGCCCGGTGTCCCAAGGAAAGTAATTGAGCACAGGGTAGCAATTCGACATGGACAACGACCAATAAAGCAAAAGCTCAGGCGTTTTGCTGCTGACCGACAGGAAGCCATCCGAGAGGAGTTGGACAAACTCCTACAGGCCGGGTTTATCCGTGAAGTGGATCACCCGGAATGGCTTGCCAATCCGGTCATGGTCCGCAAGTCAAATGGCAAGTGGCGCATGTGCGTCGACTACACTAGCCTCAACGCTGCCTGCCCGAAGGATGACTTTCCCCTTCCCCGCATCGACCAGCTGGTCGACTCGACTGCGGGTTGCGAACTGATGAGTTTTCTGGACGCTTACTCAGGGTATCATCAAATTAGCATGGCAGAAGACGATGAAGAGAAGACTGCCTTCATCACCCCGTTCGGCACATACTGCTACGTCAGAATGCCGTTCGGTCTCAAGAACGCAGGTTCCACGTACCAGCGCTTGATGCAAAAGACCATTCTTTCCCAGATAGGGCGTAATCTCGAAGCATATGTAGACGACTTGGTCGTGAAAAGCACCAAAAGGTTGTCCCATTTGGATGATCTTGCTGAAACTTTCTGTAATTTGAATCGCTTTGGAATAAAATTGAACCCGGAGAAATGTTCTTTCGGATTTTCTTCAGGAAAGCTTCTTGGTTTCCTTGTTTGTTCCAGGGGCATTGAGGTTAATCCTAAGAAAATCAGGGCCATCGAACAAATGAGGTCACCCTCGACCATGAAAGATGTTCAACGCTTGGCTGGTCGCATGGCGGCCTTAAGTCGTTTCATATCGCGACTAGGCGAAAGGGGATTACCTTTCTTTAAAGCCTTGCGGAAGCATCATAATTTTACATGGTCCGATGAGGCTGAAAAAGCATTTCAGGAGGTAAAACATATCTCTCTAGTCCGCCAGTATTGGTGTCTCCCGAGAAAGGAGAACCATTACTTCTATATCTGGCGGCCACCCCACACGCGGTCAGCGCTGTTCTGATCGCGGAGAGGGAAGAAGTACACAGACCCGTCTACTATGTAAGCGAGATACTTCATGGTCCTAAGGAGCGTTACCCTGAGGTCCAGAAGATACTTTACGCGCTGCTGATGGCTTCCTGTAAGCTACGGCATTACTTTCAAGCACACAAGATCACAGTACCCTCCTCTTTTCCTTTGGGGGATATTGTCCGAAATCCAGAAAAGTCTGGTCGAATCGCCAAATGGGCGGTTGAGCTCGGTGCCTTTGATATCCATTTCACACCTCGCACGGCGGTTAAGTCTCAGGTTTTGGCCGACTTTGTGGTCGAATGGACCAACTCTGAGCCACCCGCGCAGGTGCCAGAGGAATTGGAGTGCCCCGATTTCTGGACAATGTACTTTGACGGCTCTCATAGTTTTCAACACTCGGGGGCTGGGGTGGTCTTAGTTACGCCTCAGGGCGAACAGCTTAAGTATGTCATCCAATTACACTTTGTCGCGACTAATAACATGGCTGAGTATGAAGGTCTTCTTGTAGGGCTTCGGGCAGCAAAATTCCTCGGAGTCCGTCGATTAGTGGTGAGGGGAGACTCACAACTGGTCGTAAACCAGGTAAACAAGGAGTACAGCACCTGCGAT
Source organism: Pharus latifolius (assembly GCA_019359835.1). Classification (NCBI taxonomy): domain Eukaryota; kingdom Viridiplantae; phylum Streptophyta; class Magnoliopsida; order Poales; family Poaceae; genus Pharus; species Pharus latifolius. The sequence continues at coordinate 50,622,497 of CM033326.1, read as the reverse complement.
GAGACAATGGCTCATTACCTGGGGGAAGTGAGGAGATTGGAAAAACACTTTAGTCATTTCGAAGTACAATACATCCCGCGAAAGGACAATATTCTCGCAGACCAATTATCCAAAATTGGGTCCTCACGCTCATCCGCTCCGGCAGGAGTGTTCATTGAACACTTGGACCGTCCTTCGATCATGACTTCGATCGAGGATGATCCGGTAACAGCCTTCGTTACCAACCTTGGTCAGGAACAAGATTGGACTCATCCATTGAGGGTCTATCTTGAACATGGGACCCTACCCGAGGACGAAACCGAAAGTGATCGGTTAATTCGAAAAGCGCGTCTGTACAAACTCATAGATGGGATTCTGTACAGAAAGGGTACTCAAGGAGTATTCATGCGTTGTATATCTCAGGAGGAAGGAAAATCCCTCTTGAAAGAAATACATGACGGTGTATGCGGTGCGCACGCGTCATATCGGACACTGGTCGGAAAGGCTTTTCGACAAGGATTCTACTGGCCTTCGGCACTTGATGATGCCAAACATATGGTCAAGACGTGTCCCCAGTGTCAGTTCCACGCAAGACAAGTTCATCAACCTGCCTATGCGTTGCAAACCATTCCTCTCGCATGGCCATTCGCGGTCTGGGGGATGGATATCGTCGGTCCTATGCCACAAGCGGTCAATGGGTACAAGTTTCTGTTTGTAGCCATTGACCCATTTACAAAGTGGATTGAGGCCGAACCAGTACGAAACATTACCGCATCAGCCGCACAAAAGTTCTTCCATAAGAACATTGTGGCACGATTTGGTGTTCCAAACCGTCTCATCACAGACAATGGTTCTCAGTTCGCCAGCGGTCTTTTCCTGGACTACTGCGATCAGGTTGGGACCAAGGTGTGCTTTGCTTCTGTGGCACATCCACAAAGCAATGGTGCCGTAGAACGAGCCAATGGGCAAATACTGCAAGGCATTAAAAAGCGCGTCTTTGATGGCCTTAAGACCCGCTCGGGGGCTTGGGCAGATGAGCTATATACCGTTCTATGGGCATTACGGACTACTTCTAGTCGAGCCACCGGTGAGACGCCCTTCCATTTGGTTTATGGGGCCGAGGCTGTATTGGCTATGGAAGTAAGTATTGGTTCTGTTCGGACAGATCAATTCGAACAGGTTAATCAGTCCGAACAACGGGTGCAAGATCTCATCCTCTTAGAAGAAAGGCGTGATCGCACCCTGATTAAATCCGCGGCATACTTGCAGGCTTTACGCAGGTATCACAGTAAAAAGGTGCGACCACGTGATCTCAACGTGGGCGACTTGGTTTTACGAAAAATTCAAGACCAGTCTAATCGCAACAAATTCTCCCCAAAATGGGAAGGCCCTTATACTGTTGTCTCAGTGCCGCGAACAGGATCGGCGCGGTTAGCTATGGAGGATGGTCGGATTTTGTCCAATACTTGGAACATCGATCAACTTCGCAAGTTTTACGTGTAAGTATTCCAATCCCTTTTTTCCTGTTCAATTAGCATCTTTTCATAAAATAAAATATGTTTTGCTTTCATACAATGAGTTTTTCTCTTTAAGCCCGTATCATATGCATTCGACCTGGGGGCTGACCGCCGGCGGTCAGATCATTACAACATTTTAATCGGATTCGCTGGTCGATCTCATGACCACTTCCAGATAAGTCACTCCTAAATAAGCTGTTTCTCAGCGCATACGGGGCTATCTGGCAAGTCCTTGGTCACCTGAGTGGCTACCAGTTCGCAATAAGATTAGACGTTACATTGATCCTGATCGTTGGTTTAAAATGTACACCCCTGGTCGTTACGCTTATGTTTTCTCCTTTGCTTATAACACTAAGGCTTCAGTATTCATAAGCAGAGGCGGGGGCTAGGGGGGATGCGCTTATAGTATGAAACTCATAATATAAAATTGCAAAATATGTACTTTCTGTCAAAAATGGTTTTTTACATACATTGCATTATACACAATTGTTTGGATACAAAAATAAGTATCATTCGATCCCCAGCTCAGTCAGGAGCCTGTCTACGAAGGGCTTGACCTCCTCCATGACGGCATCGAGCAGCTCGTCACTCTCGACCTCAACCGGACCCACCAGCGCGCTCAGATATGCATCTGGGCCATGGTGAAGTTGAATCCGACTGAGTACGGCTGATCGAACCCTGGTTCTGATCGCCTCTTCACGTCGCCGTATATCTCCAGGGAGATACTCAAGCAGTGATTCTGCCTGGGCAGTGAGCAGCGATGTCCAGTCGCTTACGCTGAGGTTGTCTTTCTTCGGTTCTACCACATCGGTTTTCAGAAGATCAGCCACGGCCTTCAGTTTTTCGAAGACCAGGAGGCTCAGCTCTTTGATTGACCGATCGGTGTGGTGAATCGAGGATTCAAGAAGCCCCTTGTCCCGACTAAGCTGTGTAATTCGACCTGCTTGCGCTGTACAGAGAGAGGAGATTATTTGCATGTTATGGATTCAAGTCTCCTTAATCAGGAATCGGCTTACCAGCATTTTCTGACCGAAGTTTGTTGATTTCGATCTCTTGTTTCTTAAACATCGAGACTGAATTGAGCCTCAGTTTGGCCACTTCTTTCTTCAAAAATGTAACCTCTCTGCAGCGAAATCAAGGCAGTCACAACCAAAATGCACCCATACTAACCAAAGGGTAATGATCCTCACCTGCGCAAGCTGTTGCGTTCTTTTTGAATGGCTTCTATACTGGCCATTACAGCATGCGACTGGCCTGTTAGCCAAGATAACCCCTATGATGCAAAGGAAGAGGATCAAAGGTGTCCTAAGTACAATTCAGGCACGAGAGCAGAGGTTCATTATACCTTCATAAACTTTTGTAAGGCAGCATCATCCAATCCAGCGGGGATCCTCGCGAGAGCCCCGGATGTGCTTACCACAGGGACAGTCGGTGGGAGTGCCGGTTGGGCGCTACCCCCAGTAGTCATTGGTCGCGACTGGGTCCCTGCATTTATTCCTTCCCCTACGGTCTGGACGACTTCCTGGACCACAGGGGTGGAGCATTCTTCGTTGGAAGCTCCTGTACCAGCTACGGCTTCAACCCCTCCGGAGGCGGTTGAAGGGCTGGACGCCGTCTTTGTTTGCCTGACAAAGAAGACAATTTGAGCAATTTTTATCACCATTTATTATAGCCCAGTTAAAGGTTCTTACCTTATATGAAATCCCATCCGCCCCTGGAATTTCTCGGAAGGTCCCCCTTGAGAAGGAGAACCGTCGTCGGTTCTAGCTTTCTTCTTGATGAACAAGGCATCTCCCCCCTGGATGTGTTCTGCTATGAGCATATTCCTAAGGAAAAGATAGAGACAAAAAGCAAGGTCTTTACCTAGGCTACCAGGCTAACTGGTGGGGCTGCATCTGAAGGCCTTGACAGGTCCTGGATCGCCGGAGCAGCCACAGCCGGCCTTTGCTCAACCATCTCCACCTCTGTCTGCAAAGGTGGAGCATTTTCCTCCCCAGGACTCGCGGTAGTCGCGGGGAGAAGCTCTTCTCCCTGTATAAACATTGACTTGTCAAAATATACAGAAGGAATTGAAGAAAGTATTACCGTAAGGAATCCTTACCGAGGTCGTCCTTTCGACTAGGGAAGCAGAGACAATCAACCCTGAAGCCTCGGGGGCTTCAGGAACTGGGAGGTCATCCGCGATCCCAAGATTTTTCGCGGTTGCAGGATCTGCCACGGCCACCTCTTCGGTAGCAGTGGTCTCTGCGGGGCAGCTTGGAGCATCGCCGGATGGGAGGTCCGCGATCTTCCTCCTCCGAATGACCAGAGGAACATCATCCTCTTCCTCCTCGCTCCCCTCTCCCTGTACGACGAAGAAGTGATTCCAATCTATGCTTGGTAAAACAGAAGGGATGTGATATCTTACCGCCGTCTTTCTTGCGATAGGAGGAATGCTCCATAAAGACCCCTCCCCGGGTTTGGCCTGGCCTTCTTGGGGGCAGGACTCTTTGTCCTGGGTCTTTGGGAGACCTTCTTCACGTTCTTCACCGTTGTCTTCCCAAGAGAGCCGACGTTCTCACTCGGGAAAGTCGTCTCGGTGAACCTTCCTAGGAGCTGATTCACATTTCCGATGGAATTGTTTAGCGCTGGACATGCATAAGACCTGAAAAACGGAAGCCAGATAGGGAATGTACCTTTCGGCGTTCCTGTTTAAGGTCGTCGCCGGCGTGAATCAGGCTCTGTGGGCGAGGCGATCCCTTAAGGCCCTCTACATCGGCATTGTAGGCCCTAAGGAGGGAGTTGGTCCGCCTCTCAATTTCAGATGGAGGCAGGACTGTTCCCAAATTCGAGTCAGAATTTGTGCAATTCAAGAATGGCAAAGCTCAGCGCCAAAGAAATAAATACCTTTACTGTAGTCCAAGGTGCTATCCGCCATGGACCTAATCTCCCATGCCGGATGAGCCCTTTCGCGCAGAGGACTCACCCGATTCTTCACAAAGTCTCGGATGACATCTCGAGCTGTCAACCCTTGATCGACCAAGTGAAGGATCACCTTGGCATGCTTCAAGAGCTCCAAATTCATCGCCGGGGGAGCATCCAACTCGCTCGACTTCTCTGGTCGCGAGTTTTCAAACCACAGGCTGCTCTCGGATGGTGGAGAGCAGTAAAACCACCTTTGGTGCCACCCGTGCACAGAGTCTCGCAGGGGTGGGGAGGGATACTCCTTTTTATCCCTCAGCCGGAAGTAGATGCATCCGGCGGTGATCCGTTTGAGACCTAGTCTTGGTTTTTGCACTAGGCTCGCCCAGATTCTAATATGCGAATAACGGGATCTTACTCGAAAATACCGAAACCCAAAGTAATTGCACAACTCTTTATTTCAAAGAGGGCTTTACACGTCGAACGTTAGGCACACTTGCCTACGTCGAAGGAACTATAAGTGTCTAAAACTCAAATAAGTTCTATGACTCTTCGATGATCTAAACTAGACCTATTACAAGGTATTTATAGTCTAATCGTATGAGTACGTATCAGACTTAGTAATCCTAAACGTATTAGACTCATATAACTAACTTAACTAATCCTAAACAGATAAGCTTAGTTATATATATAGGATTACAATTCCGAACAGGGAACGAATTCCTTTTCCTGGTCGCGAACCAATCCATGGTCGCGAAACCTTTCCAAACACGGTTAAGGTCGCGAATCCGTATGCGATCAGGACTTGGTCGCGAATCCGTATGCGATCAGGACTTGGACATCCTCCCGGATCATGACTCCCTTGTTGAGAAGGAGCCAACCCCCGTTGCGACCTCTCGACCAAACTGGAGATGTGGAAATTGGGCTTGTCCATCTTCTTTTGTGTACCACTTTGCCGCACGTGCTCGTTGATCTTTCCGACCGATTCGAAAAGTCTCCTTTGTGCCACTGCGGGTGGTAGTCACCTTCCTCTCCAGAATCACATCTTCACGTAAAGGTTCGCCTCGTTGATAGACCAAGTCTTCAACGGATGGTACTATGATATCTGGCTCATCATCCAATATTGAAGGCTCGAAGAGTTTGAGGTGCTCAACATTGACAACCGAGTAAATATCCATGTATGGAGGTAACTCAAGCTGACAAGCATTATTACCCACTTTCCGCAAAATCCGAAAAGGACCATAACGAATGGGTTTGAGCTTCTTACCTTCACCTTGAAGTCTCTCCTTACTCAAATGTAACCATACCATATCACCTTCTTGAAATTGCGCATCAACTCAGTGCCGATCATGTCGCGCCTTGTACTTGAGTTGAGCTTTCAGCAAGTTCTGTTCAACCTCACGCTGGAGTCGTTGAATACCTTCCAGGAACTTTTGTGCTCGATCCTGATCAGATGCTTCCTTGCTGTTCTGTGCTGAGGTAGGGATCACAAACTCCAGGTCAAATGGACTCTGTGGTAGAAATCCTAAACAGACCTCAAACAGCGACTTTCTAGTCGAACCATGCACTGCTCGATTAAAAGCAAACTGTAGGTACGGTATGCTTTCATCCCAGGTCTTCGAGTGCTTCGAGTTATATCCTCTCAAGAGATGAACGACTGTGTGATTAACCACTTCGGTTTGACCATCAGTTTGCGGATGAAAAGCAGTACTCCTCTTTAGCTTGGTGTCCATCATCGTCCAGAGCGATCGCCAAAAGTGACTAAGGAACCGGGTATCGCGATCAGACACAATAGAAGTCGGCAGTCCGAAGTGTGTCCAAACGTGTTGAAAGAATACACGAGCTGCTTCTTCTCCCGTGATAGTCTTTCGACAAGGTATAAGAACAATCATTTTGGAGAACCGATCAACGACCACGAATAGATAGTCGTTGCCACGTCGGATCTTAGGCAATCCTCCCAAGAAATCCATGGATATGCTCTCCCACGGTCATGATGGAACTGGCAAAGGAGTGTACAAACCTAATTTTCGGTTTGCCGGTTTCGAGATGCTGCAGAGACCGCAGCCTCGAACAAACCTAGCCACATCTTGCTGCATACGCGGCCAGAACACATGTCGGTGAAGATTTTGCAACATCTTTGTAACCCCAAAGTGACCAGCTACCTTCGATGTGTGCGCTTCTCGCATCCATTGAGTTCGAGGTGCTCCACGAGGTATGCAAAGTAAATTGCCCTTGTACAAGAGTCCTTCTCGACGAACAAACTCTGTAGGGTTCCCTGTTTCGACCTCAGTCAGTGCTGTTTGAAAATCAGGGTCTTCACTGTACATAGTGACATAGTCATCATGACATGATGGCTCGATCTGCATGAACGCTGATAAACAGAGGGTTGTAACTGGTGGTCGCAACAACATATCCGCCAATTTGTTGTGTACGTCCTTCTTGTACTTAATCACCAGATTAAACTGCTGCAGATACGACATCCACTTCGTGTGCTGAGCTTGCTGTAGCTTGGACTGAGTTTGCAAATATTGCAATGGTTGATGGTCGGTGTGGACAACCGTCTCTTTCCCCAAGAGATAACACCGCCAATGTTTCACGGCCTGATGCAGTGCGCATAACTCCTTATCATAAGTCGGGTAGTTCTTCTGAGCTCCCTGGAATAACTCGGAGTGATATGCCACTGGTCGACCTTCTTGCATAAGCACTGCGCCCATCGCATACCCTGAGGCATCGATTTCCAGCTCGAACGGTTTCTGGAGATTCGGCAAAGCTAACACAGGCGCCTCGCTGATCTTCCTTTTCAGCAAGAGAAACGTGTCCTCATGTTTCCCTGTCCACTCGAACTTCTGATCGATCCTGGTTAATGCATGCAATGGAGAAGCCACAATCGAGAAGTGTCGGATGAATTTCCGAAGGTATTGGCATGCTCCCACAAAACTACGCACATCCGTAACTGTTCGCGGTCGCGGCCATTCACGAATCACTTTGAACTTGTCCGGGTCGATTTGCAACGTACCGTTGCCGATTATGAATCCGAGGTAAAGTAGAGTTTGCTGACCGAACTCGCACTTCTTACGGTTGAGGCGAAGTCAATGTTGCCGAAGCTGTTCGAACACCTTTTCGACATGAATGAGGTGCTCATCCCACGAACGACTATAAACCAATATGTCGTCGAGATACATGATCACAAAGTCGTCGATGAACGGTCTCAATACGTCATTCATAAGACGCATGAAAGTTGCCGGGGCGTTGCAGAGACCAAACGGCATGACCAGCCATTCGAACAGACCTTGCCGTGTTTTGAACGCCGTCTTCCATGTATCCTCCTCTCGGATGCTGACTTGATGATATCCTGACTTAAGATCCAATTTGGAGAAGACAACAGCATGCTTCAATTGGTCTAGCAGGTCATCAATACGAGGAAGGGGGTACCGGTTCTTGATGGTGATCTTGTTCAGTGCTCGATAGTCGATGCACATACACCAAGTCCCATCTTTCTTTGATACTAACACCACAGGAGATCCACAAGGTGAACTACTCGGTTGAATGACACCATTGTTCAGCAACTCACCAAGTTGTCTCTTGATCTCTTCATTCTCCAATACTGAGTTGCGATACATACTCAGATTGGGCAGTGTCGCATAGGACACAATCTGAATTTCATGCTCGACTGGACGTTTCGGCGGACGACCCTGGGTAGTCTCGAACAGATCACTGTATTTCTCCAGCAGTCCCGACAAACGACCAGAATCCTCTCGGCACGCCAGCGACAATGCTCGTTGAGTACCCTCACCTTGATCAATGGGTCGAATCATGACAAGCACATACTTGTGACATGCATTAACAATTCGTTTGGCTTGATTTGCGGTAATCAAGTTCGAAGTGTTGACGTGGATGTCTCTACTGATCACGAACTTAACTCCATCTTTGGTGAGGTCGTACTCTTGCGCTCGCCGATGGAAGTGAGCGTCTCGATCATACAGATACGGACTCCCAAAGATCACCTGACAGATATCGATAGGGACAACATCGCATTGCACCTCATCGATATATCGTACAGAGATCGCAAACTTCAACACACACTGACTCGTAATCTGTTGGTTCACGTCGGATGTAAACCAACCCAGCGGATATGGTCGCGGGTGTGTGGTTGTCTTCAAACCAAGTCACCGAACCAGTCCAGCGGAGACCAGATTCTTCTGACTTCCTGGATCGAATATCGCTGCGACCACTTCGTACTTCACCTGGATGTTGATGGTGAACAAGTCCTCCGTTGGGTGATGGTCGTTCGGTGGATTGGAACCCTTCTCCTTCGGCATTGCCATCAGAGACAAGGTCGTATCCGCCTCATTAACCGAATTCACTCGAACAACTTCTTCGTCGGGTGAAGTCGCAGTAGCCGTGGCTGTTCTTTTCCCTGGTCCGTTTTTCTTTGGTCGAAGTTCAGGATGAAGCTTGTAACATTTGTCCTTGGTATGCCCCGCGACTTGACAATGTTCGCAAAAGGCACCCGTGCCCGATTTTGAAGCGTTCTTCTTCGGACTCGGCTTTTTCTTTGTCGAGGTCGCACTTTCCTTCGTGCTTTTGTCGCTACGGGATTTGTTCTTCTTCTCGATCGCCATAGCAGTTGTGCTCGCGGTCGCAATGTCTTGGACACCGAACAGACTTAGCTCAGTACTGATCGATTTCTGAAGTCCAGATGTGTACTTCCGAAATACCTGAGGGTCGGATAGTGAGATGCCAATGACCATTGCTTGTCGCCGAAACTCTGTCGTATAGTCTTGGACGGTCTGGTCGCGCCGTTGGTACAATCTGTGCCAACGCTCCCATCTCTCCTCAAGGTAACCCATCGGATAGAATTCTTGTCGGAGAAGTCGTTTGAATTGACCCCACGCAAGGTCGTCAACTTCACCACTGGCGACAAGGGCCTTCCACCATGTCTTGGCGTGGTCCTTCATCTTCAAAGGTGCAAATTTGACCTTTTGAGCGCTACTGAACTCTTTACGGTCAAAGTAGGTCTCAAGTTGGTCAATCCAAGAATCCAGCTTCTCGGCATCGATCACCCCATCATATATGGGTATATCAATCTTAGTGTCGACTTTAAAAGATCCGACAGCTAAGGAGGTGTTGGCGAGGTCGTCGGTCTTGTGGTCGCTTTCGTCTTCATCTTCGTCTGCCCTGCGCAAGTCTTCACCAGTCTTCTCACCCATAATCTTCCCTACTTCAGGAGGTACAATCATGGCCTGCTGCTTAATCCAAGCAAGCACGGTTTCCATGTCGGTGGAGAGCTTAGCCACTTTTTCGGCTAGGTTAGCTTGAACGGAGGTATCGTCAGACATTGTCGGAGACGCAGCTATAGGAACCGTCAATTGATCGCCTAGAATTTCGCCGGAAGTTTTGTAACCCTGGCGAGTCTTCACCATCCACAGGATAGGAAAGTCGCTCTGATACCAACTTGATCCGTTTGAGACCTAGTCTTGGTTTTCGCACTAGGCTCGCCCAGATTCTAATATGCGGAATAACGGGATCTTACTCGGAAATACCGAAACCCAAAGTAATTGCACAACTCTTTATTTCAAAGAGGGCTTTACACGTCGAACGTTAGGCACACTTGCCTACGTCGAAGGAACTATAAGTGTCTAAAACTCAAATAAGTTCTATGACTCTTCGATGATCTAAACTAGACCTATTACAAGGTATTTATAGTCCAATCGTATGAGTACTTATCAGACTTAGTAATCCTAAACGTATTAGACTCATATAACTAACTTAACTAATCCTAAACAGATAAGCTTAGTTATATATATAGGATTACAATTCCGAACAGGAACGAATTCCTTTTCCTGGTCGCGAACCAATCCATGGTCGCGAAACCTTTCCGAACACGGTTAAGGTCGCGAATCCGTATGCGATCAGGACTTGGTCGCGAATCCGTATGCGATCAGGACTTGGAGATCCTCCCGGATCAGGTGGCGTTGGTGCTCTTCGACCACGCCGAGAAGTAGAATCGCCGGAAAAGATCCACGCTGGGATACACTCCGACGAACGCCTCACAGAGATGCTGTAACACCGCAAGGATCAGCATCGCGTTGGGGTGGAGGTTAATCAATTCCCACCCATAATGTCCAAGGACATCCTTCAGAAACCGACTCTCGGGGAATCGGAACCCGCAGCGCAGATACTCCTCAAAAACCACCAACTCGCCCTCTCAGACGGTTGGAATTTCTTGATCTTTCTCCGTGGGCCGCCAGTTGATTAGCAGCCGCGAAGGAAGAATCTCCTCCTTCTCCAATGCCAGTAAGGTCTCCTCGGAATAGTGGGTGGATCGGCTCCAAGACGCCATTTTTCTGGAGAGATTGAAGGAAAAGCTGATGACTTTTTGAGGATGAAGGTTGAGGAAGAGTGAGGGTTTTGTGCGGCGGAAACTCTAAGGGTTTCTTGGCTGAGTAGCTTCCTCAGAAAGCTACCTGCTCCTTTTATAGACTCGAGGAAGCGCACTTCTGTGAGTAACATTCCACTCAAACGTTCCATTGAATATTTTATTCATTTCCCATAATGGATACTATATTCGGTGGACCCTATAAGGCATTCCGGGTACCGGATCTGAAATAAAAAGACTTCTTTATTTCAGAAGCCAAAAGGGCTAAAACCTGAGAAGTTTTTCAAAAACTTTTCAAAGGACATTTGCCCTTTATATGCCTTAGACATTTTTTATGGAAATGCTTTGCAAATCAATTTTTGACGTACTGGTATATGTCTAATTGGGTTATGGTTTGATCGAAACCATGTTTTAGACTAAACTTCGATTCTAATCGGAGTGACAGTCTGACCGAGTTCCAACTCTGGTCGCAATTCAGTTCTACCGCGGCCCTAAAACTGATCGCGGTATCAGGGCAGGTCGCGATGCTTTTGGAAGCATGATTATGATCGCAGAACTAAAGCTTCCTGTGTATGAGTGGTCGCGAACATAAAGTTTATGGCCATATTTTCACACAGAAGATGTGAAGAATATTCATGAGAAATAAGAAACTTTAATTTCTTACATTCTTTACATACAAAACGGATACAGTCGATCAAAACGTCGATTTGCTCCGAAAGAAGTTTACAAAGTTCCCCAAGGGACATATCATTGTCAGTAGGATCTACACTGGCAACTCCCAGGGAACTAGCAACTACCCTAAGTCTATCTACATCGTCCCTAACAACAGACGCACTCTTGTCCCTAATCAAGTCAGAGAGTTCTCGCTGTTGCTGAGCGTGATCCCTCTCTCGACGGAAATGGTGCGCCTCTTCCCGGGATCGATCAAGACATTCTGCTAGATGCAGAATCTTCGAGGCCATCTCCTCGGTCTTCTTCTCCAGGGCATTCTTCTCCTCCAGAAGAGTCTGTCCGGAAGGAAGAGATGGAGCAGCAAAAGGCTGATCGCTGGAGCCTCCAACCTCCTGTATTTTGCAAAAGTTAGTCGTACTAACTATAATTATTAGCAAAAGGGGAGAAGAATTATTACCTGTCCCAGTGCATGACCCGTAGATATACCCATCTTGGGAAGAGGATCATCAGATGGTGGAAGTGCAACCTTCCCACCAGATGATTGCTTCGCCAACCCAATATGGCAATCATCTGATCGAGGGATAGTCACTGCTTGCCGACCAGAATATCGATCACCCAAAAGGATGGGAGAATTGGAGGGAAAAGGAGAGAGTTGAGAAGAATTCCTCTCCAAGGTTAAAGGCCTAACTTGCCGAGATGCATGAACGGGGAGAGTCAAAGGAACTGAAGGAAGAAAGAGACTTGCTACATTCTTCACCTTTGTTCCACTGGAAGATCCTTCGTCAACCTTGGGTTTCTTCCTTAAGGGAGATAGGTCTTCAATCGTTTGAGGCCCTTGTTCGACAACTTCCTCTTCATCACTCTCAATCTCGATGATGTCGTGATCTGCCATCAGGAGGAGTATGTGAAAAGGAAGAAGGCAGGATGACAAGAAAAGGACTTAGGCGTGGGGAGAAATTGTGAAGTTTTACATGTCCAGGAGCCTGGTATTTATAGCCGCCAGGGTGACGGTTTGCATTCCAGACACCTCGGGTTTCGTCAAAGCATTTACAATTTTACCTCGAGATAAAAACAGTTCTACGGCGCTATCATTGCCCGTCACATAATGTCAGAACCCGTCTTGGGAAACCAACCGTTTTTTACTTAGTGCGCCACTAAGTGGAAAAATTGAAGAGTCGGGTTAAAAATCCAATGCATGGTCTTAAAATTCGAAATAAACACGTCTCTTCATTTTCTTCGAATTTGGGGGCTAGCTGACGAGGATTGACACCCGGGTCACTTCTAATAAACTTTTGGTTCAAGACAGGTTCGAACCAGACATGTATCTGGCAATGCGAACTCAAGCTATTCTGAGGGGCATCACCATGAGGTCACAAGCTTTACGCGATCAGGTCGCGGGCTTCGTGCGATCAGGCCGACAGCTTTGCGCGGTCAGAAGTTCGTATGCTATACACGAACTGGATATCCGGGATGTTGCGCGGTCAACCCACATTCCGCGGTCAGAACATTCTCGACCAGGGTGCTTGGAGTTCATTCGGTTATCCATATAACAGGATATTCCAAGCATCCCGAGGATTCCTCCACGTTGAAGACCAACCATCAGAGGTTAATATATGCGGTTATTCGTGATTAACACGTGTTAATAACCTCCGTGGAAGTTAACAGCAGTTCTCCAAAAACTGCATCCAACCGTTTGATGCAGTTTCTTCATATGGCACCCTTTCGACCAGTATAAAAGGGTGGCATAGACATCCAATCCATTTGGAAGAACAAGACTCCTGATACAAGTGAGACATAACGCATCTCAACCACTAAAAACAGCCAAGTCTACGGCCCAAGTTAAATAGTTCCTACAAGCCTCCCTGGCTTTATTCGGTATGTTTACACAGGAAAAATCCTTCGCCTGTGAAGGAGTTTTTCTGCTATTTCTGTAACCTTTTATCATCTATAGTGAAATCCTAACAGGACGTAGGGCTATTACTCCCACCATCGAGGGCCCGAACCTGTATAAATCTCCCTGTGCTCCTGCTCACCATTTTTCTACATACCTTCCCGGAGGGTCATCTTGAAAGGTCTCACCATTACAAATTTTGCATAAGTTTGGCTGAGGACTCCGAGTCCGAATCGTCGACAAAGACATGTCATCGTCTTCATCGGATGGTACTAGTGGTTCGACTAGGGCCAACCCCATCGTAACTACTGAAGATGCAGCTGTTACATCCCAGCGCAAGAGGGTGGGGCGAGGCGTGACGACGTTGGGGCGTTTGGCCAAACGCACGGATCTTTCTTGTGAGTTCAACCAATTTGGGAGGCCGATTGGAAAGAATGCTGGGAGGTACGCGGCCTACGTTGGGCTGCTGGCGAAAGAAAGGGTGAAGATCACCGTCCAGAGCTGGAAGGACGTGACGGCGGACGAGAGGGATAGGTTGTGGGCGGAAGTGAAGGTTAAATTAACTGAAATCGCTGAACTCTTTTGTAATCACGTTCTCTTGGCTTATACTAAAGTTTAACTAACTCGTGATTAATTGTATGCATTTTTCGGAAACAGGCTAAGTGGAACATCCCCGACGATACACCTAGGACTGCCTGCTTGAAGGACATGAACGGAACATGGAAAACCTTTAAGAGCTGGCTCATCAGTAACTTCCTCGCTGCGGGAAAATCTCCTTGCGAGAAGTACCCCTTCATATCAGAGGAGGTATGGGAGGAATTCACCAAGCAGAAGGGGACTGAGGAGTTCAAGGCCCTTAGCGAGAAGAATAGGGCGATCTAGAAGAGGAACGACCACCCGCATCGGCTCGGATCCCGGGGCTATGCGGGAAAGGAGGAGCAGTGGAAGAAGGAAGACGAGCAAAATCCTGTCATCGACACCCCTGAGTTGCCGCTCTCCGAGATCCGGGATGAGAGGTGCAAGCGATGGTGGAGGGGGAGGGGGTCCGTGTCGTCCACGGGGTCTGTGCAGTTCGCAACCCCTGGGGACGCCGACGTTGTGAGGCGAATGGTAAGTTGGCTAACCTCGTAAACTGTGTGCGCACAAGTGTATATAAGGCAATTTGTCTCACAAGGTACCTTTAAATGTAACAGATCTCTTTTGAGAAGGAGGCAGCGGAGGGATTGTTTACCCCGCAGAGGGAGAACGACATCCTCACCCGGGCTCTAGGAAATAAGGAGCATCCCGGGCGGACACGGGCCGTGGGAGCCATTGTGTCGTGGAAGGCCGGTTTCGTAGATCCGGCTCCACCGAGGAAGAAGGCCCGCTCCTGGAAGGAAAAGGAAGCTGACCTCTCCGATAAGATACAGGCTGAGGTACGGGAGGAGATACGGGCGGAGATGCGGGCTGAGATACGGGCTGAGGTACAATCTGAGGTGCAGTCCGAGGTCGCACAAATGAGGGAAGAGTTTGCACGGTTGAGAGAAGCATTGCTGGCCAAGAGTGCAGATGCGGATCCCCAGGATGACGGTACCCCGCGGGGTCGGATAAGCAGTTGTGCTTCGAAGGTACTCGCGGATCCAGTGGATCTACTTGAGGTACTGCAAGCCTTCATCTGTGCACTTAAGTTGATGCCACTCCCATTCTGTTAGAATTGTTTCGCTAACCTATTTTAATTGTTACAAATTTGCAGGGGCCGGAGGGCTGCATCCTACAGAATCACATAGGCGCCGGGCAGGAAGTGGTTGGACACGGCTTCGTATATCCGTCTGGGCCGGATGTCCGGGTCCACTGTGTGGATTGCACACAGAAAGGTACATCACAAGCTCACAACAACAGGATTTACTTTAAACAATAAGTCAAATAGATAAAACAAGTACAAGGTCACGAGGACCACTATTACATTATCATAAAGCCAAGAATGGCATTAATTAAAGTTGATACAAAAGTAGGGAGTTTTTCATAAATCAGGAATCAAAAACAATATCACGAAAGCAATAACAAAGATCTTCATTTCCTTCTGCAGCGGTTCGGCTCGGGCCTTCACCACATCGAACTCAACTTGGCGCATGACCCTCCTAGAAGCTCAAATCGTCTGGACAGGTTCCTTCCTCTTCTCGGTGCTCAAGGCTAAAGGAATCGGGATCCTTGAATCTTTTCTTCTGAATTTGATTGTAAAGGCAAGGGTGAGCATATTTTTCCACGATGCTCAGCAAGTCCCGTTATGAGAATGCAAATATATAGACGAGGGGTTTTCAAGGAAAGGGGGCTTGATTTTATATATATAGTAATAGAGTAGATTTTCACTCTCATTTTGAAGAAAAGGTTTTTGTTTTCAAAAGCGGGGCTTTTAAAATCCTAAGCTAGATTTTCAGAAATGTTGTGTGTGGCGGTCTTTCATGAGTCACCACTTTACTCAGATTTTGTGAGAAACCTTCCAAAAGCTACTTGTGCTGCATCGATGTGAATAGAATCCACAGCGCGCAGACTCCATAACCTGGGAGCACAGAGTATCCGATACTTTTTAAACTTTGCAAAGGTGTACCACCTTAATCCACCGATCATTCGGCTTTCAAGTCGGTACCTCTCCATGCAACTCTTACGCATGTGACAAGGCCGAGATGACACAACAGGTTACAGTCCTAGCATTAACTATTCCCTGCCCGGTAAATAGACAGTCAAGTCTCAAGTACCGTTGTGGGTCCTCCCCACTGCCTTACTTCCTAGCCTGGGTCTATGTTCTCGCAAGACACATAGCCTCTCTTGATTACAGTCGCGCACGACTTAATCTGGCATAGGGCGTCTTCCTTCTTTCCACCTTTTCCTCTCATGATTTTTCTGAACTCACATCACTCATGGCCTTCTGCGGCCCACCAGTTCTCGCAAGACACTGGATCGACAACCATTGCAGGGAAAAGCTAATACTGAAGAAAGCTACTAAGTTGCGCCCGTCCCATAAACAGGCAAGTGGTTGGTACGTTTTTCATGCCGCATAGAAGCACAACACAAGGTTCTAGTCCTTATGAATTTCTAGTGAGGAGTCTTTCACATTCCCAATGCGCACACAGCACCATCCAATCAAACCATCCTCACTATCGATTCTAATCACATTTTCTTTCACAAAAGGGGTTTTGAACATGCTTTTCTCATATGTGACCATTCAACATTTATCATATAATCTTTAAGCATAGCATAGCCTAAACATGATATTCTAGGGTAACAAGGGTGCAGGGATATTCAATGTCAAAAGGGGCTTTACAATCTTTTAGGTCATATCTAATCACTTTATTGAAACATAATTCTTATTTGAATTTAAGGCATGCATATACTTAAAAACAGTTAACATACTTCATTTCAAAATAATAGGCTAGACATGATCAAGGGTTTGAGACTTGCCTTGCAATGCTGGGTCTAGTTACTTGGGTAATTCTTCGAAGATTTCTTCCGCTCCTTCAACGTCTGGTTCCACGGCGGATACAGATAATGCGCACATACACTATATAAGCATACAGAAGATAGTCTTTATGGGAAAAGATACGTAAAATATATCATGCATGCAGGGAAAGGTTTGGACAAGGTCGCTTGGATGCTGATTGAAGAGATGGGCTAAAAAGGAGTTGAATGTCGAAAGGCTGACATTCGGTCCACCGATTGACATAGCCATAAGTTGGTCTTAGGTAGGTTTTCTGGAAAGGCGGCAGTAGAGAAAGTTGTAGAGAACAACTCCAGGAATCTAATGGACAAGGTGGCATTTCAATGGCTCAAGTGTAACAGGTATAAATCACTCAATGCCACTGGTGGACATGCACTGACATAGTGCTGGACATGGCCAGGAACTAGGGCATGGCATAACTTTCGATCCAGGGCTTCAATTGATGAACCACTTTGTCTGGGGGTTAGGCCTTGGCAACAGGAACAAAACACTTAACAGGTCCAAGGGCAGAAAGTGGCCGGAGGGTGGCCAAATCAAGCGAGTAAACACGGTGGCCTGGGTTACTGGACAGTGATCTTGGCATTGAAATAACTTTTGATTCAGGTCAATTCAGAACTTGATATAGTAGACAATATTGCTTAGGGTACTGAGATCTATCTAAGGGACAAAGCGTGCGGGGCTAGATCGGCCGGGGAGAAATTCCGGCGACTGGCGCTGGAGAAGACGACTCCTAAATTGGGCGTTTTCGATTCAGAGACTTTGAGCTCAATTCTTTGCTCAGGGAGTGAGAGGGTGAGGTAAGGGGACTATTTGTAGGGTTAATTCGACCGGGGAATGGCTGGAGAAGATCAGCAACGTGAGCTGATTTGCTGGTGGCGCGCAAACTGCGGAAAGGCTACAATCTCAGATCAATTTTGAAATCCAAGTTAGTAGGCTTGCTCAAAGGGGTGTACTGAACAACTTTCATCACTGGCACAAGGATTAATTCGGATCGAATCGAGCAGCATTGAGGAAACAGGGCATTTGGGATTTTCCGACGATCGCCGGCGTTAGGGTTCGCCGGGGACCAATTGGATGCTATGAAACGGAGAGGGGGATGAGAGAAGCTTACTGGTGGTCTTGGATTGAAGAAAGAAGCTTCGGGCGAAGCTGGCACCGGTGGCCTCAAAAGCAACTCGCCGGAGAAGAAGGCATTCACGGCGGCGCTGGGGAAGTAGCTGCTCTCTGGTGCTAGGGCTGAAGCAATGCAGCTGCGGGGTGGTGCGAAGTAATGCTGGGCAGGGGGGTGCTTATATAGGCGATGTGCTGAGCTCTCGGGAGTTGAAGCATATCGGGCGGGATTCGTGGCTGACACCGGAGAAGCGATCGAGACGACGTCGGGACGCGGCAAAGACTGTGCCAGAGAAGGAGGGGATCATGCGAAATCGGCTGGAGCAGGGCGACGGGATCACTGGCTTCGGCATGGCTGCAACGTGGCGTTGCTTTGCTGCTGCTGGAGCACGCGCGAGCGCCGGAGAATCACGGCACAGGCGCGGCTATGGTGGCTCCACGGTGGCGACACGGTTGCGTACAGGGGGTGCTACGTGGCTGCGGTGGTGGCTGCACGGGAGACTTTACCGGCGGCGAGGTCTGCGGCGAGGCAAAGTGGTGGGGCTCTGGTCGAACAAACCTGGTAGAGATCGAAAATGGCACAAAGGCTTGGTTGTAAAGTTTGGACTGAACTGCAAGGGATTTGGACCAATCTGTAAGGAATTTAGTTCAGGAATTTGGGCCTATTTGCAATTCTGGAGATCTGAAGGGCTAATCTGAGTTCTGGTTTTGAAGATGGGTATTACTAAATGTCTTAGACTCATCCAGCAGGAAAAATGGTGAAATCCAACAAGATCTGGTGGTTTTGACAAAAATCGAAAACAGGGTAATTAGGGTTTCAAACTTCGGCGGGGCTGAAACTAGGGTTTCGGTTGATCTTTTGGAATTCTTCCAGAAGGGAAAAATGTTCAGAATAGTGAATGGGAGATATTCACTGAATCAGATCAAAGTTTGGAGATGGTCTGAGACTTTTGGTCTTTTTGAGCTTCTGACAAATCTAAAAAGAACTGATTTACGATACTTTTGGACTAAAAAGCGAAAATGGTCTGAAAGGCGGAGTTTATCGGCCAACTTTTTAAATTAAGGTAGTGGCACACCTGAGATCATAATTCTGAGAGAAAGATCAAAAATGGGGTTGAGACATCGAAGAATCCAATGAACATATACTGATTGACAAGCTAAAGAGATAGCAAAATTTGGGATGTTACAACTGTGTACCTCTGCGGTTGGGTTTCGCAAAGGTACAGGTGGACATGGCCATGCCGGGCTACAACGATTCTCCGTTGCCAGTCCCAACAGAGGAACTGCAGACACTTGCTGAGGCAGTGGGCTCCTACGTACAGTGGCCCAAGAAGTGTCTTGTAATACAACCGGTAAATCCTACACATTTTAGATTACATCCAACTCAGTACACTCAACTTGCATAATCTAACATACGTGCTCATTAATTGAAGTGGCCTGCCGCTGGGCTACCAGGGGACTGCGCCCCCAGCTCGGGGCATGAGGCCCGATCTCGTGCGACCCTGGACACATCAAAGACGGCCTCGACCCCACCCAGCGCATCCACGCCTCCACCTCGGAAGAAAGCTGCCATCACCTCGCCCTTGCCTTCAAAGGTACGCGCTCAGTCCCCGGCAAAAGGCAAGGGCAAAGGCAAGGGAAAAGGGCGACAGGGACGGCCGGAGAGGTTCAAGAACGGGTTCCCACTCATGTCGGAGGCAGCTTTGCGCAAATTGGATCGATCAACCAGAGACCTCCACGAGTGGTACCTACACCGAGCTCGGCGCAATATGAACTTCTTAGTTCCCTACAGGCCTGGGCAGTTCCACCGTGAGCCCGGGAGTATATCCGTGGCACACGAGGATCTGTTCGACCTCTACAATTGGCGGGAGCTCGATATGTCCATCATACGGACTGGAGTCCTGTGAGTTTGCTGATGCTATGTATTGCTGTTTTCTAACTCTGTTTGCTAACTCTGCATTAATGTTGCAGTTCATTTGAATACTGAGTAACTTTCTGTGAAATTAATATTAATCTCGTCCTTCGCATGCAGGTGCATGTACAGGCTAGCATCGAAGGCTGCGTGTGACAAGGTGGGTTTCCTCGACCCAGAGAAAATAAGCCTCACGATGCTAGAGCACGACGCCGCGCACGCTGAGCTGTACATATCCAAGGCGCTGATGGCGCAGCAGGACAGGGAGTTCATTCTGGTGCCGTACCACCAAAGGTTAGTGCATTTCGTACTAATTTAACTCGATCTTGTATGTTACACCTGAGATATACTTTGAGCTAGCGGTCTTCTTTTACGTACAATGTAGGGGCCACTGGATCCTCATCGTGATCTGTCCGCCGAGGAACGAGGTGTACTACCTCGATTCGATGCGTGACAGATTATCGATCAAATATGTGGTCAAGGGGAATAGGGAGGCGTAAGTAACTTATATGTTTGATTTAAATTTTCACCTCACTAGCTAATGATAATACATTAACGGGCAATACTAACTGAAATGCAGGGCTTTTGATAAATATGCGTCCGCTGGAGGGAGGCATGCCGCACCGCAGGGCTCCCTACTAGCTTGGAAAGAATATGAGGTACTCACGAGACTTTTTGTTTATGCTTAATTAGTTTATGGAAACAATAGCTAACATGTCTTCGCATATGCAATTATCTCAGTGCCATCAGCAGCCGCAATCGTGGGAATGCGGGTTTTATGTGTTGCGCTACATGTACGACCTAGTGCAGACAAACTTTGCCCAATTCCCCCAAGTAAGCATCGATAGCTAACTCAAATTTGAAAATTGGGTATCACGTTCTAAATTAGGAAGTTAGTTACTAAGTATTCACACATGCTTGCAGATCGCCATGTCGAAAGACTCATACGAAAATGCAAAGATTAGAGATCTTTGACAAATCTGGGCTCAATATGTCATGGAGGAAGTTGCGCCCAACCATCCGCCATGATAATTATCTCTTTTTCGTGTACTCTGTGCATAGACTGTTTATATACATGTGAATAAATATATATGTCAATAAATGTCCACATTGGATTGCAATTTGTATTTGTCCATATATATGTGAATAAATGTGAATAACTGTCTAATGTGTCAATCTGTTCTGTGAATTTACCCTTCTTTGCATCTGTACTGTATTGTGTATCCAATCTATAATGTATTGCAACTGTACTGTATATGTGAATGTACTGTATTGTAAATGTAAACGTACTGTATATGTGAATATTCTATCGGTAAATTCATTCACAGCCGACAGACCACTACAAATTTTCTATCGGTAAACTCATCCACAACCGAGAGACTACTACCCATTTTTCTATCGGTAAACTTGAAATTAACCGTCAGAATAGTGTGACTTTTCCTGCCGGTGAACTCATCCACAACCGAGAGACTACTGTGGTTTTTTCTATCGGTAAATGTATAATTAACCGTTAGAAGAGTGTGATTTTTCCTGCCGGTGAACTCATACACAACCGAGAGAGTACTAAGATTTTTTCTATCGATAATGTCATTTCCAACCGAGAGAGTGCTACACTTTTTTCTGTCGGTAAACTTATAATTAACCGTTAGAATATGGGTATTTTTCCCAACGCTAAACGTCAGACGACGACGGGTTTTCTATCGGTACAATCATAAGGTGCTGATAGAATAGTAATATTTTCCTGTCGGTAATCATGTAATTAACCGTTAGAATAGTGGTACTTTTCCCACCGTTAATCGTCAGACTACGACGGGTTTTCTATCGGTACACTCCTAATATGCCGATAGAATTGTTAATTTCTTCTGTCGGTTATTTACCGATAGAAAATATTCTGTCTTGTTCTATCGTGTCTATCTCTATCGGTACGAAAACCGATAGTAGAAGGGTTTTTTTTACCGATAGAAGAAAGCTTGTCTGTACTAGTGAGAAGACCTTCATACTCTGCTGCATTATTGGTAGTAGTGAAGTGTAATTGTATGATATAACAAAGTTGGTCACCTTGAGGTGTAATTAAGACCACTCCAGCCCCTGAGTGTTGATAACTACGAGAACCATCAAAATACATCGTCTAATGATTGGTAACTTCCAAATCCATAGGTTCTTGCGCAAGTGGTTTGGGATCAGACCATTCGACCATGAAATCTACAAGAATTTGAGATTTAATTGCTACTCGAGCAGTGAAATGAAGATTGAATGCTCCAAGTTCTACCACCCACTTCGCAGCTTGACCAAAAACTTCTGGATTTCGGAGAATATCCCCTAAAGGAAAGGACGAAGGCACAAAAACCGTGTGCGCTTGAAAGTAATGTCGAAGCTTTCTACAAGCCATTGAAAGAGCGTAAAGTAGTTTTGGGACTTCAGGGTAATGTTCCTTCGGTCCATTAAGTACCTCACTTACGTAGTAAACTGGTCGTTGCACTCCCTCCTGTTCTGCGACCAGCACTGCGCTGACCGCATGAGGGGTAGCAGCCAAATAGATGAGTAAAGATTCTCTCTTAGCAGGGAAACCAACATCGGAGAACTAGTGAGGTATGCTTTCATTTTTGGAAATGCTTTTTCGGCTTCGTCTAACCATCAGAAATCATTGTGCTTACATAGAATCTTGAAGAAAGGTAAACCATGTTCACCTAACCGCCAAATGAAACGACTTAAGGCCGCCATTCGACTAGTCAGGCTTTGCACTTCCTTCATAGTCAAAGGGGATCACATTTGCACAATGGCCCGAATTATTTCGGGATTAACCTCAATGCCTCTTGAACAAACAAGGAAACCTAAAAGCTTACCCAAAGAAACCCCAAAAGAGTATTTTTTTTAGGATTCAATTTTATTCCACGTTTATTCAGATTACAAAAATTTTCACCAAAGTCATCAATATAACTAGAGCTTTTAAGGCTCTTTACAACCAAATCATCAACATAAGCTTCTAAATTATGCCCTAATTGAGAAAAAAAGATCATTTGCATCAAGCACTAGTACGTGGAACCAGCATTCTTGAGCCCAAATGGCATCCTGATGTAACGGTAAGTACCAAATGGGGTGATGAAGGTAGTTTTCTCTTCATCTTATTCTGCCATGCTAATTTGATGGTAGCCTAAGTAAGTGTCCAGGAAGCTCATCAGTTCACAACCTGCTGTTGAATCAATTAATTAATCGGTACTGGGAAGGGGAAAATCATCCTTCAGGCAGGCATTATTCAAACTGGTGCAATCAACACACATGCGTCACTTACCATTTGATTTCAAGACCATGACCGGATTCGCGAGCCATTCGGGATGGTTGACCTCACAAATAAAACTAGCCTTCTAGATTTTTTGCTTTATTGGTTGCTGTCCAGGCCGAATTCCTAGCCTGTGCTCAATTACTTCCCTTGGGACTTCAGGCATGTCTGAGATTTTTCACGCAAACACATTCACGTTAGCCTGGAGGAAAGTAATGAGCGGCAGTTCCTATTTGTCATCTAGCACTACAACACGGTAGGCTAGCGCAAGCTATAAAACTGCTAGGAAAAACTTTTTTTCCAGTGGTCCTGCAGATGAAAATATAATTTTGATATTTCACCGATGTGTCAGCTGGGAAAAGTTATTATTTTTAGCAGATCTGCCGCTAGGAATAAATAATATATAGCAAGTTGTAGATCAGTTTGGAAAAAGATATATAGAATCTGTGGAACAGCTGGCAATATTTTTTACACTGGGAAAAACTTTTTTTTACCAGCAGTCGTATAGGTGAAAATACAATTTTGATTTTTCACTAATGTGTCAACTGGGAAAAGTTATGATTTTTAGCAGATCTACTGCTAGGAATAAATAATATTTTTTTTTTGGCAAAACTGAAAATTTTCAGTAGAAAAATATCAGGTATATTATTTTGAGAGGGAAAATTTTCAGAAAAAAAGTAACAGAAAATATTTCGGGAGATTTTTTGTTCAACCAAATATAAAACCCTCCTCGCGCTAACTTCGCCTCTCCCTCATAGCCGGCGCACCGAGAACCCCACCGAAATCTCCTCCAAACCTCACTGCGCCTCTCCCCAACAGCCGGTGCACTGAGACCCCCGCCGAAATCTCCTCCAAACCTCACTGCACCTCTCCCCGACATCCGGCCGACACCCCCACCTCTCCACCACGATCCCCCACCAATTCCGCAGCCCACCTTTGCTTGATGTCCCACCAATCCCCAACCAATTCCCCACCGCACCTCCACCTCAAAGCCCTAGCGGCAGCGGCCTGCGACGAAGGGAGGAGGCGGTGCGGTAGATCTGCAGGCCCAGCGCGGCGTGACAGATTGTCTGGCTTGGTGAGGGGTCGAGGCCGACAAAGGCATGAATCCTTTTGCGAAGAAACCAACGACACGAGGTAAAATTCTAGTCGATTTCGAGCTCAATTGGCGATCGAATTCGATTCGTTTCGTTTCGTTTCGTTTGCTTCATGGTGAATTCTAGGGTTCTAGTGCTCCTATCTCACGTGATTAAGCTCTTTTGACGCACAATTTTGGTTCTGGTGGTTGTAGAGGTGATCCAGAGCAGCAAGCGCGAGCTGATGAATGCTACAAGAGGTGATCTGATCAATCCTTGCACAGTTAGAATAGAGCCCTCCAAGTTCGACATACCAATTTTGTGTTTGCATAGTGTTAATTGTGAACAAAAGTTGGTTAATTCCATTCATTTGTTTGTGATCAACAGTGCAGGATGCTCATCACCTTCAGTTTAGGCTATCTAATGGCTTTTATGACGTCATTACCTTTCTATTTGGAACTGTTTCTGATTATAGAGTTTTTCAATATATTCATGTAATCATGTACGACTAGAAATACCATGTGTTAAGTTTGTAACAAGAAGTAATGGTTCATGGCTAGCTGAGGTACTGCACTTGGGGTTACAACCCATGTACTTGGCAAGAACATGTAGATAAATTGGTTTATTTCACCTATGCCAATTGATGTAATAGGTTCAACTATGTGGGTTCTAGAATTTACTAATGCCTTAAGTAATGCCGTGTTGTAGGTATTGAGAGGGACATTGGAGCACTACAGCTAGAGGTGCGAATAACTAATTTGTTTCTTGAGTTGGCTGATTACTCTGCAAAGCTGTCATTTGGCACATCTGCAAATTTTGGACATCCCTTTGCATGTTTATAATCAACTGGCCATTTGTTTAGAAATGATAAGAATGCTTAGCCAGCTCCATGTAGCTTCCCCCTTTCTTCTTCCTTTTATCTACAATTCCACATCCCTCTCTCTCTCTCTCTCTCTCTCTCTCGCGCGCGCGCGCGCAAACACACACGTGCATGCACACACAATTGTAGATCGTCATGTCGGTATATAGTCTAGACATAGTGATTCCAATACCAGGTAATCACTCTGAGCTGACCTGAGGAAAAAATGAGCTAAAATTAGTATTGATATTTCTGAAGGACAGTCTTTTCAGCTAGGTAATTTGGGTTACCTCTGCAAGTCCCATAACCTTCCTGCTCATGAGGGAGATCAAACTTGTGACATTCCATATAACAACCACATGCAGCTTTCTTGTTTTTTCTATTCCACTATTCAATTTCTTATATGACGTTGACAGGCTAGCAACACAGGCTTACAATCCTTTTTAATTAATAGGAAAAGAAGCTAGTTTATGAGATCAAAAGGACTACAAGAACTGGCAATGAGGTTTCTATTCTTAAATTTCAATTTCAATGTAGTAATTTGGGTCTAACCATGCAATATGGTTCCAATTTCCATCTCTGTTGCAGGCAGCAACTAAAATTCTCGCCCGCTAGCTGATCAGATTAAGACAACAAATTTCTAATTTACAAGGTAGCCGAGCTCAGATTCTACTATTCAATTTCTTATATGCAGTTGACAGGCCAGCAACACAGGCTTACAATCCTTTTTAATTAACATGAAAAGAAGCTAGTTTCTGAGTTCAAAAGGACTGCAAGAACTGGCAATGTGGTTTCTATCCTTAAATTTCAGTTTCAATGTAGTAATTTGGGTGTAACCATGCAATATGGTTCCAATTTCCATCTCTGTTGCAGGCAGCAACTAAAATTCTCGCTAGCCAGTTGATCAGATTAAGACAACAAATTTCTAATTTACAAGGTAGCTGAGCTCAGATTCGGGGCATTGCAACACATACACAGGTAATATATAGTTTATTTTTTCCCTTTTCTTTTGTTTCACCCATCTAGTGGATTAGTTTTCTGATATTGGTGTAAACTCTGTCCTTAGGCAATGTATGCCAATACTTTAGTGGCTGCTGGCATGAAAAGTGCAAGTCAAGAAATGGGAGCTTTAAACAAGGTATGTCCCACCTAACTTTGCACATGAGAATATAAGATGATGCATGTGTTTAAATTTGGAAGATCGACTATATAACTTTAGGTTCATATTTTTTTTAAGAGGATTGCCACAAAAGGTACCTGTCTTGTAGCAATTGCTGGCATTGGGGGCTGGGGGTCGGGAAGGCGGTGTGGATGGAAGGGGGAGAATTGACTGGAGGCAATAGCAGCATGACAGGTGGGAGGATTGTCTTTTGTGTGTGTGTGTGTGTGTGTGTGTGTGTGTGTGCATGTGTGTTGTGGAGGGAGGTGATTATGTGTGTGGGTGACCATTGGCCTAGAGGGGATTAAGGTGAGTGATGGCTTGGTGGTGCTAGACATAGAGGGAAGGAGCAGTAGTAGGAAAAGAGAATGGAGATTTTTTTACTGGTCGATAGACTTACTAAGAGTTCATCAACCCAAAGAGGTTATACATTCCTTTACGACCTTATCTTGTCTCATCAATAGCAGGATACCTTTGTCTAGTAACTCCTAGCACTTTGTTTTGTGTTCTTGAATTGAGCTATCCAACATCATTTTTCAATATGTATGTCTATCACTTACTGAAGTTTTTTTTAAAAAAAATTTTTTACTTGCAGCAAATGGCACCCGCCAATTAGATGAAGGTGATCCAAGAATTCCAAAAGCAGTCAGCACAAATGGATATGACGGTACGACCAAGTTTCCATCAGTTGCTTAACACTACATTGGTTGCAATATTAATCTTATATGCTTTTTCTTGCGGTTTTAGTACACTATTTACCAAAGTTGCTTTGATAATTATGTTGGATATCTACTCTACTCTATGTGTGTGTGTGTGTGTGTGTGTGAAAATGCATTTGTCTGTATGTGCTAACTATCCTTATTCCTTGTGTGTGTGTACATGTGTGTCTGACTGCATTTCTCTATTTGTGCTGACAATCTTTATTCCTTGCGCAGAACGAGATGATGTCTGAATCCATTGATAATATCTTAGATGATGATCAGGCTGAAGAAGAGACTGAAGAACTTGCTAATAAGGTATTTTTTGCAATATCTCTTTA
This sequence comes from Pharus latifolius, assembly GCA_019359835.1. Classification (NCBI taxonomy): domain Eukaryota; kingdom Viridiplantae; phylum Streptophyta; class Magnoliopsida; order Poales; family Poaceae; genus Pharus; species Pharus latifolius. The sequence continues at coordinate 50,595,254 of CM033326.1, read as the reverse complement.
CAAGTGGATTGCTAGCATCTCTTCAAATATTTTTTTTGCTTTCCCTGTTCCTTTTAATAGAATACCCTGTCTACTGCTTCTGATTATTCACTTTATTTCTTGTTGATATTTTTAGGTGTTGGACGAAATCGGTGTTGAGATTGCCTCATAGGTTGTTTTCTAGTAGTTTAGATTATTAAATACAATCGTTTGTTCCATATTCTATCCATATATTTTAAAATTTTTTCTCCCACTTCTCCCTTTGTAGTTTTCCTCAGCTACTAAAGGAAGAATTGCTGGAAAGAAGGTTCAGGCTGATGAAAGGTATGTGGGATCCGTATTGATTTAATTTCTTGATTTTCTACTTTTGTCATTCCCTTGTTAAGATTACTTTCATTTTCAGTTTTTCACTTGCAACAGCTGTGAGCATAAGTGTCTCCATGACTATTTAAGCTGCTGATGATGTTTGGTCCTATGACAAAATAATTAAACTCCAATTGTTGTCTTGGCTGTTTTATTATGGGGTGATAAATTGAATAAACTTTGAGTCAGAACAGTCCTCCCCTTGATGGTATTTATGATTTTTTGGTCTACATTTATATACCCTTGAAAATAGCAAACACAGGTAGGGTCTTTCTGATTGGGTCACATACACCAATATGAGGTGATACCATGATGCATATTTCATAGATAAGATATATATTTCCAATTATTTTCAGTGGCTTTTTGTCCATATCAACTGATTAGAGGGTTTATCTTTGCTTTTGTGTCTTGATACCTATATATGTTATAATTTTCAACATTACTCAACCTGTGATTACCTTATTTACAGTTCTGAGTTTGATGAACTTGAGAAGAGGCTGGCTGCTCTGAAAAATCCTTAAGATGAGACCTGTTTGCCACCCCTGTATACATAGCATCTGCCTTCCATATCATTGTATTTGTAATCAAATTCTTGTTAGAAAGAAAAATACATTTAATTTGTAAATGTGGGTCGAAGAACAAAGGGTGCAAGTACGTGGATTGATTCTGATGTGCTTCGACGATCAATTGCATGGTCACGTGAAAAAGTAATCTATTCTATCTAGTATAATCACTCTTATTTACTTACTAATACCATCCAAGCAAATAAATTGTGAACTTTTACTTGTAGATCCAAGATGATACAACAATAAGTGGTGGTTAATCTCGTGTTCTAGGTATATATAATTCTAACCTTTTATTTACCAGGTTAGTTACTATTTTTTCATTTGTCTTGTTTTGTTAGTAATAAAACAATGCTTACTGGTGAAAGGGACAAGAGAATTAGTCAAAACTAGGTAAAAATACTTAATATTTTTATATAGGTGAGGTGTTATCAACACAATCTACATGTTATTAATTTTCTAAATATTAAGTGTATGTTAATTGTGTATTGAACTAGCAGCTCAATTTCATATGATTAATTTCTTTTATCGAGTGTATGCAAGTCATGTCACAACTAACACAATTTTCTCATTCACATAAGCAATAATTTGTATTTGTTATACAATAATCGACCAACCATCTTTTATTATAATTCTCATATGTTACATAAATTACTTAAAACAAAAGTTATTGATTTGTATTTATCTCAAGGTTATTGTAATCGATATTTTTCTTATGCAGGTGGTTAACAGTAAGATGTTAAAAGCATATGAAGTGATGAAGATATTTTTTTCATAGGAGTAGTTTGAAAGCGGAATATTTTACTTTTGATAGTTATAGTTGGAACAAAATATATAAAGTTAGAAATATTATATATAGGCATACATTTGGTGTAAAGAATTTTTAAATGATATTTTTCTCGCAATTGTTTTTTTAGAGGGACTATATCTATTTTAGTTGGTTTTGTCAATTGAATAATTTGTGACCATTATGAATCTTGTCAATGGCTATATAAAGCAAAGAATTCAATATAATATATAATTGTGTCATTTATCCATTTTTGATAATTTTCTTGCAAAATGCGGTGTGATTTGTGTTAGGATAGTGTGCATATTATAGTTTTAGTTGTAATATTGTTGCCTAATTACTAAAAAATATATATTTAAAATTAATTATTGACACAATTCCCAGCGGTAAATGTCTAAATTCTCAATGAGACAGTATGGAATAATGTATTACATGTGGACATACAGGTGAGAAAGATTTAAAAGTTTCAAGCGACCTACAGTTGGGAAAAAACATTCCAAATAGTTATACAGCTTATAATGATATATTACAAGTGGATATACAGGTGGGAAAATTTCAAACTTCCAAGCCACCTACAGTTGGGAATACTCTTTGCCACTAGACCTACAATTAGGAAAAATATTCTAAATAGTTATATAGCTTGGAATAATATATTACAACTGGACATACAACTGGGAAAAGTTCAAACTTTCTAAGAGGTCTACAGCTGGGAATACTCTTTGCCACTGGACGTACAGTTGGGAAAAATATTCCAAATACTTATACAGCTTGGAATAATTTATTACAAGTGCACATACAGGTGGAAAAGTTCAAACTTTGCAAGCGGTCTATAATTGGGAATACTCTTTGCCACTGGACGTACAGCTGGGAAAAAATATTCTAAATAGTTATACAGCTTGGAATAATATATTATAAGTGGACATACAAGTGGGAAAAGTTCAAACTTTCCAAGTGACCTACAGCTGGGAATACTCTTTGCCACCAAACCTACAGTTGGGAAAATATATTTCAAATAGTTATACAGCTTGGAATAATATAATATAAGTGGACATGCAGGTAGGAAAAGTTCAAACTTTCCAAGCGGCCTACAGCTGGGAATACTTTTTGCCATTGGACCTACAACTGGGAAAAAAATTACAGCTAGGAAAAACTTTTCGCCGCACCTTTTCGCCCAGCTGTAGCAAACCTTATTCCCAGTAGCTAAAGTGCTGGGAATTCTAGTTTTTGCCAGCTACTCTACTGCTAGCATTGAAGTGTTATCTTATAGTGTAGATTTGATCTCATCCGAATAGTTCTAGATGGATCATCTGAGAATAATGGAACTTGCTAGAGTTTTTCTTCTAGTCACGGGGATCCCTTGACCGCATCTGGTTCTGAGATCGCAACCTTGACATCCTGTAGGGGAAGTTGATCGACCAGTTCTAGGGAGATTCGATCACAAGTTGAGCCATATTTTGACTATCCCTGACTGTGATCACACCATGAGGACATGTCACCTTGACGCACTGATAAGCATAGTGCATCGCCGCCATGAATTTAGCAAGTGAAGGCCTACCAAAAATGGTGTTATAAGCTGAATCAAAATCATCACATCAAAATTAATTAAATCCGTTCGAAAATTTACTGGTTCTCCAAGTGTTACTGGCAACACAATTTGTCCAATTGGTAACATAGAAGAGCCAGGAATTATCCCAAAAAAGGGTTGAGCCACTGGCTTTATTTTTGAACAAAGGATTTGCATCTCGTTAAGAGCCTTGGCAAAAAGTAAGTCGAGGTAGCTTCCTCCAACGACCAATAATCGTCGCACCTTAGCATTGCTAATGATAGGGGATATCACCAGAGGGAGGCGCCAAGGTGATCGGGTCAATCCCTTAGGGCAATCTTCCCTACTAAAGGTCAGGGAAATCTCCGGCCATTGGGGAAACTGAGGCTCTTCAAGGAGCTTCAGTACTATTTACCTCGTGATAAGCAGTTTTAAATTGACGCTTAGAAAAATAAATGAAGAACCACCAAAAATAACATTAACATGATTGTTAGGTACCTGATATGGCATGGCCTCATCTCCATTATCGCCCGTATTTCCGCTGGCTTGTCCTTGACATGGTATTGTGGGCATAGAGGTTTTACCTTGGTAAAAGTCATCCAGCTTTCTTAACCAAGTTCGTCAATTCTAGAGATCATGTGATGAAACGTTGTACAATTGACATCACTTCTTCACTCCCTGCGGTTTAGTTTGTTTTTTTGTTTGGTCACTTTGAGTAGTAAAAGAAAATTTAGTAGTCTTAAATGTAACCTTCTTACCTTTCCCTTGAGGTTGCTTCGCTACTACAGAAATGCATTCCACTAACCCATATCTTCTAACGGTTATAAGCAATCTGGGAAAAATCCGATAGAATAGGACGAGAGCGGCGGAGAAGAGGCTTTTTACTATCAGTTAGACACTGGTACACCGTTAGTGAAATGCAAACATTTTTTACTATCGGTCATTACTGTAAAAACCGATATAATATATGAAATAGTACTATCGGTTTTCCATTCGTAACTGATAGTAAAATTACGCACTTTATACTATCGGTTCGTACTGTACCAACCGATATAATATATGAAATAGTACTATCGGTTTTTCATTCGTAACTGATAGTAAAGTTACGCACTTTATACTATTGGTTCGTACTGTACAAACCGATATAATATATTAAATAGTACTATCGGTTTTTCTTGCGTAACTGATAGTGAAATTACTGATTTTTTACTATCGGTTCTTACTGTACTAACCGATATAATAGAGTAAAGTTTACTATCGGTTATATAAAACAAACGGATAGTAAAATGACGTCATATAAACTAATTGTTATGACAGTGGGGACCTTATTTTACTATCGGTTTGTGTTTTTGAACCGATAGTAAAATTGTACAACTTAATTAGGTCGACCCCTGCTCTGCGCTCTGCATGTTGGAATCATTTCTACCGTACGTGCATCCACGCTCCAAGCTAGAGTGATCTGGAGAAGCTAGCTGAGAGGTTGATCATAATTCCATCCCCCTCGGTATTGTCATCTTCTCATCACCTCTCTCTCTCTCGATCACTCTTTCAGACTCCCCTTCTCTCTCTCTACTTGCAATTCATTAAACTAGATACATGTAGCTCCAAACTAGCTAGAAGGCTAGGTTGGCTAGCTAGCTATAGCTTGTTGAAGTTAGGCAGCTAGCTAGTTGGCTCTTCCAATTAATGCATCAAGTTAATTAGGGTTTCATATATACAAATTCATTTAATGTAATTAAGCAGCTGTACACACATATGGCCTTGCTAATTATGTTTCATGCATATATGCATGCCCTGAGTCATCAATTATTTATTTCAATTTGTCAATTTTGTGAAATAATTGTAGATGGACCGAGAATATTGGATGTATGGAATAAAACGTACTACTGTTGAGTATTTGGAGGGTGTGAATGGTTTATTAAATTTGCTGAGCAAGAAAAGGCGAAGAAAGGAGAGAAAGATATGCATTGTCCTTGTATAGATTGTATGAACTTAAAAAGGTTCGGCAACTCTGATCAGATTAGGAGTCATTTGATTCGTCGTGGTTTTAACGCACGCTATACCCGTTGGATATGGCATGGTGAAGATCTTGAGGAAACGAGCACCGCTACCACTCAGCAGCACCCAGAAGTGGATTGCAGTAATGATGATCATGATCAGAACATTGGTAATGTTCATTCGGAAGTCCATGTAGATGACGACAATTTAGATGAAATGTTACGTGATGTAGAAGAAGATTACAGCAAAAACGATTTAGCTAAATTTGAGAAATTAATTGTTGATTCTGAGAAGCCTTTGTTCCCCGGATGTGCAAAATTTACAAAGTTGTCTTCTGTGTTGAGATTATATAACTTGAAGGCAAGCAACGGTTGGAGCGATAAGAGTTTCACGGCGCTATTGGATCTGTTAGCGGACATGCTTCCAGAGGGAAATGAGTTGCCAAGATCCGTTTACCAGGCCAAAAAACTATTGTGTCCGTTGGGAATGGAAATCGAAAGAATACATGCATGCCCAAATGATTGTGTTATGTACCGTAACGAGTATGAGGATTTGCATGTTTGTCCAAGATGCGGCACATCGCGATATAAGCATGGGGACAGAATTTATCACAATGAATGTGATGAGGTAAAGAAAGGGCCTCCGGCCAAAACTGTGTGGTATTTTCCTGTGATTCCTAGATTGAAACGGCTGTTTACAAATCCGAAAGATGCGAAGTACTTGCGTTGGCATGTTGAAGGTCAGAAACAAGACGGAAAACTAAGACATCCAGCTGATTCCATTCAATGGAGAAACATTAACAGAACATTCGGTGAGTTTGGCGGCGAAGTGAGGAATATAAGGTTTGGGCTGAGTACGGATGGTATGAATCCACACGGAAATATGAGCAGTCGACATAGCACTTGGCCGGTTCTTTTATGCATCTACAATCTTCCTCCTTGGTTATGCATGAAGCGCAAGTACATCATGATGTTACTAATTTCAGGACCCAGACAACCCGGGAATGATATTGACGTGTTTCTATCACCGTTAGTCGAGGACTTACATAAATTGTGGAGCGAAGGGGTGCGGGTGTGGGATGCACATAAGCGAGAGAATTTCATGTTGCGGGCCATGATATTTTGCACCATAAATGATTTCCCGGCCTCTGGAAATTTGTCGGGGTATATTACGAAAGGAGGCAAGGCTTGTCCTATTTGCCTGGATGAAACTGAAAGCATGTGGTTATCGAACTGCAGAAAGACAGTGTACATGGGTCACCGCAGATTCCTTCCGATGCATCACGCCTACCGTAAGAAGAGGAAGTCATTCAATGGGAAGCCTGAGAAAGGATCAGCCCCAGTGTTTGTGACTGGTAAGGAGCTTTACTTGCGCGTGAAGGACATCAAAGTTGAGTTCGGTAAATGTTCTAAACCTCCAGGAAAAAATGTTTGGAAGAAGAGTTCGATTCTTCGGGATCTGCCATATTGGGAGCACTTACAAGTTCGACATTGCATTGATGTCATGCACGTAGAGAAAAATGTTTGTGACAGTTTGATTGGTTTGTTGTTGAACATTCCAGGAAAGACGAAAGATGGCATCAACGTTTGCCGTGACATGCTTGACATGGGCATAAGGACTGAGCTTGCACCGTTGGAGAAGGGAAAGCGGACATACCTCCCCCCGGCCTGCTATACTTTGTCAAAAAGAGAAAAAAAACAGAACTCTGTCAGTGCCTACATGGTGTCAAAGTTCCATGCGGGTATTCTGCAAACTTGAAAAAACTTGTGTCCATGAAAGACTTGAAACTGGTTGGTATGAAGTCCCATGATTGTCATGTACTGATGTCACAAATGCTTCCCATTGCTATCAGAGGCATTCTCCCAGTCAAAGTCAGAGAGACAATTACAAAACTATGTTATTTCTTCAACACAATATATGCAAGGTACATAAGCGTGTACTCCTAGCAAGTTAATTAGCTCCATTCGTGGAACTTGTCAGATTTTTTGGATCTGAATATTTGCTGCAACTGTGTCCTTGCAGGTAATTGATCTGGATGGACTGGACGATTTGCAACGCGATGTGACTACAACTCTTTGTCAGCTGGAGATGTATTTCCCTCCATCCATTTTTGATGTTATGGTCCATCTAATTGTTCACCGTGTCAGAGAAATTAAGTTTTGTGGACCCATGTTCCTGCGCTACATGTATCCATTTGAGAGATTTACGGGTATCTTGAAGGGATATGTAAGAAATCGACATCGGCCTGAGGGCAGTATCATTGAAGGTTATGCCGCCGAGGAGGTGATCGAATTTTGCACCAACTATATGGCCAGGGTTGACTCAATTGTCGTTCCTACGTCCCGGCATGAGGGCAGGCTTCAGGGCATTGGAACGATTGGATTTAAAGCAGTCGTCCCCTCTAGTGATCTGTATGCAAAAGCCCATTTTTGGGTCTTACAGCACATGACGGGGGTGGAGCCATACATACACGAGCACAAGGAAATGTTACGGAAACAGAATCCCTCGAAGCCAGAGATTTGGGTCACTAAAGAACATAATAGGAAGTTTGCTAGGTGGATCGAAAATAGAGTCCTGCAAGCTTCTGAAGGCGACGTAGATGAAGTTGTTACATGGTTGGACAGAGGGCCTAGATTTACTGTAGGGACTTGGCAGGGGTATGACATCAACGGCTATTCGTTTTACACAAGAACTCAGGGCGAGAAGAGTACTTGCAATGTAGTGTAGTGACACTACTTGTTATTTCGGAGGATGCCAGGGCAGTAAGGGCACTCGACTCATATTACGGTGTTATTGAGGAAATATGGGAGCTCGATTATGTAATACTTAAGATTCCTCTGTTTCGATGCCAATAGGTCGAAATCCCTCGAGGTGTTAAAGTCGACAATTATGGGTTTACTCTCGTCGATCTCAGTAGAGTCGCACACCAAGATGATCCATTTATACTTACTGAGCAAGCCACACAGGTGTTCTACATCGTTGACCCGGCCAACCCAAAGTTGCACGTTGTCCTTCACAGTAAGAGACGTATTGTTGGGGTCGAAGACGTTGTGGATGAAGAAGAGTATGATCAGTTCGACGAACTACCTCCATTTTTAGATGAAATTCTTCAATCTGTCCCTACCGAAGATATTGACGAAACAAATTACCTGCGAGACGACCACGAAGAAGGATTATGGGTGGACAACCATTCTTGACTAATTTGCAATATGTAAGTGACATATATTACTTAGATCTTTAATCGAAGAATTCTTCAAATCATTTTTCAAAAATTATTTAAGAAAACATACGTGATACATTGAGAATCATTTATGCAAATTTTCATTTCAATTGGAGTATATACTTGATTTGAGCAATAATTGATTCTTTTCACAAATCAATATGAAAACTGCAAATTTTCATTCCATGATTGGTCTTTACTGTTAATTTATTTCAAAATTATTGGAAGTCATTTGCATGGGGTTTCAGGTGTCTTTACAAGTGCAAAATGATGTACTGAGACCCATCTGTAATTGTTCTCACGAAATCCCTTTAGTTCAATTTAACAGTATTATACTATCGGTTTCAACTTCCAAACCGATATGAAATTAACATATACTATCGGTTTATTGTCATAAAACCGATAGTAAAATACAATGCAAAATGATGTACTGAGATCATCTGTAATTGTTCTAAGGGAAATCCTTTAGGATCAATAACATTGTATTTTACTATCGGTTTCAACTGCCAAACCGATATGAAATTAAACTCTACTATCGGTTTATTTTTCATAACCGATAGTGATTTATACTGTGTTATGAGTCCCTGTTCTTAGTTTACTATCGGTTTGGAATAATAAAACCGATAGTGAACAATGCCAACACTGCAAACCCTAACTTACATGTTTTTACTATCGGTTTTGTGGTTATGAACCGATAGTAAAGATTCATTTATTAGGTTATAACCTCGCACGATTTTCCCTCCAGTGCAACTGATCACATTCCAAATACTCACACGCGGAAAACCCTAGCTTCCTCGACGTTCGCTTCTTCGCTCCTCTGCACCACCATTGCTGATCACAATCCGGTTCTCCACCGCCTCCGGCCACTACATTGCGCCACCGCCTCTGGCCACTCCACGAACGACTGTAATTGTTCTTGACCAAATCGCTTGCATCAATTGCTTAAATTTATATGCAATGGTTCATATGTGGTTCAATAGATTACAAATATAAAACTAGAGTAAAATTCATGAACTACAAACTTGATAGCTATGAGAATGACATAATTGATAAAAATCACTAGCAATTTATCATACAGTGTAGTCCACTATCGGTTTCTTATTTAGAACCGATAGTAAATACCTTAAACTGAATTTTCTGTTAATTATTTCCTATTTTCTAATTTTCATCTGAAATTTTGGTTCATTTAAATTTTAACAGACTTTATGTTCCTGCAGAGAGACTAGCATAGTTTGCAGTGCTAATCTTATATATTTTACTGAATACAAACTTGATTACTATCGGTTTTACTTGGAAAACCGATAGGAAATAGAGTATGTCATAGCTTGCACTGCTAATCTGAATTTTCTGTTAATTACTTCCCATTTTCTAATGTTCATCTGAAATTTTGGTTCATTTAAATTTTAACAGACTTTATGTTCATGCAGAGAGACTAGCATAGTTTGCACTGCTAATCTTTTAAATTTTCCTGAATACAAACTTGATTACTATCGGTTTTACTTGGAAAACCGATAAGCAATAGAGTATGTCATAGTTTGCACTACTAATCTGAATTTTCTGTTAATTACTTCCCATTTTCTAATGTTCATCTGAAATTTTGGTTCATTTAAATTTTAACAGACTTTATGTTCCTGCAGAGAGACTAGCATAGTTTGCACTGCTAATCTTTTAAATTTTCCTGAATACAAACTTGATTACTATCGGTTTTACTTGGAAAACCGATAGGAAATAGAGTATGTCATAGTTTGCACTGCTAATCTGAATTTTCTATTAATTACTTCCCATTTTCTAATGTTCATCTGAAATTTTGGTTCATTTAAATTTTAACAGACTTTATGTTCATGCAGAGAGACTAGCATAGTTTGCAGTGCTAATCTTTTAAATTTTCCTGAATACAAACTTTGGTACTATCGGTTTTACTTGGAAAACGGATAGGAAATAGAGTATGTCATAGTTTGCACTGCTAATCTGAATTTTCTGTTAATTACTTCCCATTTTCTAATGTTCATCTGAAATTTTGGTTCATTTAAATTTTAACAGACTTTATGTTCCTGCAGAGAGACTAGCATAGTTTGCACTGCTAATCTTTTAAATTTTCCTTAATACAAACTTGATTACTATCGGTTTTACTTGGAAAACCAATAGGAAATAAAGTATGTCATAGTTTGCACTGTTAATCTAAATTTTTTGTTAATTACTTCCCATTTTCTAATGTTCATCTGAAATTTTGGTTCATTTAAATTTTAACAGACTTTATGTTCATGCAGAGAGACTAGCGTAGGGCACAACAATTTTAGTTATGAACTTTGTCATGTACCTTTCTTCATATCAATTGATGGTCTGTTCATGGAATTTTAGGTAAAGCCATGTCGGCATCTTCCTCGACTGATAGTAGTGATTCGGCGAGGGCGAACGTAGATGGCGCTATCTCGTCGCAGCGCAAGAGGAAGGCGCGAGGCGCGATGATGTTGGGCCGTTTGGCCAAATGCGCGGATCTTTCATGTGAGTTCAACCAGTTCGGGAGACCGATCGGGAAGAACGCCGGCCACTATGCTGCCTATGTTGGCTTGTTGGCGAAGGAAAGGGTGAAGATCACCGTCTAGAGCTGGAAGGACGTCAAGGCCGATGAGAGGGATAGGCTGTGGGCGGAAGTGAAGGCAAAATTAATCAAAATCACTGAACTCTTGAGTAATCACATTCCCTTGGTTTATCCCAGAGATTAGGTAAGTCCTGTTTATATGCACCATTTGAAACAGGCCAAGTGGAACATCCCCGACGATGGTCCCAAGATAGCTTGCTTGAAGGACATGAACAACATGTGGAAAACCTTCAAGAGCGTCCTCGTCAGTACCTTCCTCGCTCAAGGAAAATCTCCATGCAAGAAGTACCCCTTCATAACGGAGGAGGTATGGGAGCAATTCGCCCAACAGAAGGAGACTCCTGAGTTCAAGGTATGTATGGTTCCTTTGCTTGGTTACACCATTGTATGCAGTAAGCAGCGGTGCATTAATTTTCTCATTTCTGGTACGAAGGCCCTCAGCGAGAAGAACAAGGCAATCCAGAGGAGGAACGACCACCCACACCGGCTCGGCTCTCGCGGCTATGCGGGGAAGGAGGAGCAGTGGAAGAATGTTGAAGACGAGGCATCGAATTTCGTCGACTCCCCTGACCTACCACTCTCCGAGATCCGCGATCAACGATGCAAGCGCTGGTGGCTGGCCAGAGGGACTGTGTCGGCCACGGGGACTGTGGCGTTCCCAAACCCCAGGGACGTCGAGGTCGTGCAGCGACTCGTAAGTTGGCTAACTTCCTGGTTGGAATCATAGAGTGTGGTAGAAAAAACTATGATCACTAGTTTGCGCACAAGTTTGTATATATTTCTTCCTCGCAATGGAGAGCTTTGAATGTAACAGATCTCTTGCTCGAAGGAGGCGACCGAGGGATTGTTCACTCCCCATAGGGAGAACGACATCCTTACCTGGGCTCTAGGGAACAAGGAGCATCCAGGGCGGACGCGAACCGTGAGGGGTGTGGTGCCATGGAAGGAAGGCTTCTCGAAGCCCGGGCAAAAGGCGAAGAAGGCTGGCAGCTGGAAGGAAAGGGAAGTGGAGCTATCTCAGAAGATACGGGCAGATGTGACTGCACAATTCGTGGACATGTTCGCTCAAATGAATGAGAAGTATGAACGCCTCAGCCGAGTTGTGCAGTCCAAGGGTTTAGATCCAGCTGCCGAGGTTGACGCTGCCAGGCCGAGTAGTTGCGGCTCGAAGGTTCACGTGGATCCGGTGGACCTGATCGAGATATTGCAACTCTTGAGCTATATATGCAGTTCGGTTGATGCCATTCCCGTTACGTTAGAATTGTTTCGCTAACCTGTTATAATTGTTGCAAATTGCAGAAGCCGGAGAGCTGTAGCCTATTGATCAACATAGGCGACAAACCTGTAGTGGTTGCAAACGGGGTCGTATACCAGTCTTGGGAGGATGTCCGGATCCACTGCATACCTCTGGAGCCTGGATTCGCAAAGGTACAGGTGGACATGGCCCTCCCAGGCTACAGCTCTTTTTCGTTGCCCGTCCCAACGGACGAAATGCGGACAATTGGCGAGGCATTGGGCTCGTACATACAGTGGCCCAAGAAGGGTGTTAGACTACAGGAGGTAAACCCTAGCCATTCTAGCTTACAACTCAGTTAATATAATCAATTTGCAAAATCTAACTTATGCGTTTGTACTTAAAGTGGACGATGGATACCAGCTCACTTCTTGAGGACACCACCCCCGCCACAACGCATGAGCGAGCTCCTTCGGCCCCCATGCCTCCTCCGACGGCCTCAAACCCTTCGCCATCAAATGAGGTCGGCGGCACCACACCCCAACCTTCGAAGGTATACACTCGCTCCCCGCCCAAAGGCAAGGGCAAGGCCAAAGGCAAGGCCAAACAAAGCTAGCCGGGTAAGTTCAAGAACGGGTCCCCACTCGTGTCAGAGTACCTTCTGTGCAATATGGATCAAATAACCAGAAGTCTCCACGAGTGGTACCTAACCCGGTCTAGGTGCCACATCAACTTCTTAGTTCACTTCAGGCCAGGTCATTTTCACCGTGAGGCCGGGAGCATATCAGTGGCCCACGAGGATTTGTTCGACCTCCTCAACTGGCGGGAGCTTGATATGTCCATCATACGGACTGGAGTCCTGTGAGTTTGCTGTTGTCTGAAGTTATCACAGTTCGTTTCATAAATCTAATCACTTTGTATGCACTACTTACTAATGTCTACTTTGCATCCAGGTGCATGTATAGGCTAGCGTCGATGAGGGCATGTGACAAGGTGGGTTTCCTCGACCAAGAGAAAATAAGCCTCACGATGCTAGAGCACGACCAAGCACATGCGGAGGAATACATATCAAGGGCACTACTAGCGCAGCAGGACCGATAGTTCATCCTTGCGCTGTACCACCAAAGGTTAGTGCATTTCCTACTAATTTAACTCATTCTTGTATGTTACGCCTAACATATGTATGAAACGGTTCGCTTATATATGCAATGTAGGGGCCACTGGGTCCTAGCCATCATTTGCCCATGGATGAATGAGATCTATTACCTCGATTCGATGAGCGACAAGGTGGCGTATGTTTTCACCCTCACATGGTACATAGACGCGTAAGTAACATAGTTGTTTTAAATTTTTCTCTGACTAGCTAATTAATGATAATATATTAACCGGCAATGCTAAATTAAATACAGGGCTTTCAAAAATTATGCTAGTGCTGGAGGGAGGCATGACGTGTCGAAGAGCACAACAATTTCTTGGAAAGAATATGAGGTAATTAATACGGATGGAAGTACTCATGATAAGTCTTTTAATTTAAGCTTAATTAGTTCTTTCGAGTTAATGTGGGTTTATGTCTTTGCATATGCAATTTTCCTAGTGCCATCAACAGCCACAATCGTGGGAATGTGGCTTCTATGTCATGAGATTCATGTATGACCTGATCAGGAGAAACTTTGCCCAATTCCCTAAGGTAACCATTTTTTCTGACTCAAAGTCAAACTTTAATTGGATGTGACGTATGATCCTAACTTCATACACGCATATATGCAGAGCGCCATGTTGAAAGAGCAATATGAGTTGCCTCAATTGAAGGAGCTGCGAACAATTTGGGCTCAATATGTCATGGAAGAAGTGGCTATCAACGATCGATTGTAACTGACTTGTGTAATATATATTGAATGTGTTGGTTGCTTTATTTGTGAATAAACTCAATATGTGAATAGATTCAGTGATGTATTTGTGAATAAACTCGATCAATATGTGAATAAATTCAATCTGTCCAATGCATGTGTATATTACTGTATTAGTGTATTTGTGATCAAATTCAATATGTGAATATTGGTGTATATTTGTAAATATTGGTGTATTTGTGAATGATCCAATGTATCTCTGTATTGCTGTATGTATATGTGCAAGATTCCAGTACTAACCGTGTCGAGTACATAACCGATAAGAAAAACTACATAGTACTATCGGTTATATACTACAATCGATAGAATAAATATTCCAGTACTATCGGTTCATATACAACAACCGATAGAATAAAGTTTCCATTACTAATTGTGTCTATACAATACTATCGGGTTCATATACAACAACCGATAGAATAAAGTTTCCAGTACTAACTGTGTCTACACAATACTATCGGTTTAGATCCCAGCCGATAGAAAAAAACATACACTTTACTATTGGTTTAGATCCTAGCCGATAGAAAAAACCTACACAATACTATCGGTTTATATACGAGCCAATAGAAAAAACGTACACAATACTATCAGTTTAAATCCTAGCAGATAGAAGAAATAGTCGATAGCGATTAGTCAACGTTGGGAATGTAGATGTTTTACTAACGGTTTTCAACTGATAGAAGTGTGCTATGTTTCAACTATCGTGCCGATCACTATCGGTAAGAGAACCGATAGTAGAGTGGATTTTTAACCGATAGTGAAAAGCATTTTTGTGGTAGTGCTTGTTGATGATGGTGACCTCTCGGAATTGGCTAGTTCTGGCTTTCTTAGCCTTTCTTGATTTTCCGCCTGCGGATGACTCGGGTTTCTTGTGTGAATCATCCTTCTTCTCAGCCTCGAGACCTGGTTGAGGAGGCAAGTTTCCCTTATCCACCATCTTATTCCATTCCACGGCCTCAGCCGCATCAGAATAATGATCAGCCATATCGAAGAGATCTACTCCTGATTGTGGTGGATGAATAAGCAAATCTTCAGTAAATCTCTGATATTGTACGGCATGCTTAAATGCCCTGATAACAGAGCTGTCAGAGATATTGGGGATGGTGTTTCTCACCCCCATAAATTGTTTGCAAACTGTCGAAGAGTTTCTGTGGAAGTCTGGCGCAAGCGATGAAGGTCATCTTCCTTGCTATGCTTTTGGCAGCAGTTTTGAAAATTGTTAAGGATTGCATCACACAACATTTCCCAATTATAAATTGATCCTTCATGCTGATTGAACAGCCAGGTCTGTGTTGGACCTTCCAGGACAATCGGAAAATAGTTGGCCATAACCCGATCATCACCACCAACCGCTTGGATGGTAGTAATATAAATCTAGAGAAATTTGGAAGGATTCTTGGTTCCATCAAATCGCTCGATCGTTCTGGGCTTAAACTTATCTGGCCAGACTACTACACGTAGCCTTGGCGAGAAAGCCTTACAACCTACGTATGAGGGACGTGGTTGTTGATCATCACGACCTCCATCAAGGTTGTGGAAAGAGTCAGCTGGTGGCCCCAAGCGTGATCGCACCAATCCATGATTATAGTTGTGAGAAGAATCTACTCGCGACCCTAAACGCGAATGTACCAGTTCACGATGGAGGTCACTAGGATTACCAGTTCGCCTGGTTTTGCGATACCGGGCTGATGATGTGTGTCCATGTTGTCCCTGGCTCGAATGATAACTGTCCCACTCATGTGAATGAGTTACTGATCGTGTGGATGATGTTAGAGTTGCAACAGTTGCTACCTCATCGAGGTTATCCGCCAAAATCCTTGTGAACAGTGCTCTGTCATCATTTGCCAAATCAAATGGAGGATTGTGAAGAGTATCTACAATCACACGAATGCGTTCCTGTGTACTCCTTTTGGGTGCCATGGGAGTTATTGTCACCTCATCTACCGGAGAACAGGCTGGGGCTGATAGAGGAGTCTGGTCTCGCCTGCAACCATGGTGATGTCGCGGACGAGAAGTTCTAGGGGCAAGGTCGCGTTCTGCGGTATCATGGCGAGATTGCGCAAGTTGCAGAGCTTGCTCTGTGACTTTACGAACCTTGGCCTCTCGCCGCTCATGAGCTGCATCTTCTTCCCGTTTGCACTCCTCCTCTTCTCTGGCTGCACGTTGCTCAGATGTTTCCTCACAGAGTACATGAACTTCCCGGGGAACTGAGTTCACAGACGGGGAGAGCATCTCCTCATCTTGGTCAGACTCAAAATCGAATATGGAATTCAAGTTATCTGGAGCAAATCCTTCCAGGCTGAATTCAAGATCCTCATCTCTCGTATCATCTAGGACAATGGATTCCGGCACATATTCACCTCTCGACGTAGCAGGACTCACTAGAGGCGAACGAATTGCCGGTTCAGGTTCCTAGCCATGGACCAGGTCCTGAGAATACTCCTCAGCACAAGGTTCTGAGGGAACTTCATTTTCTTCCTCCATGTTAAGATCAGCATAATCTGTGAGATCGAAATCATTTTCGGAATCGTAAACTCCTGACATGGCTTACCGAGATTCTTGATGAAGAATAACACCTTGAAATGGGCCCCACGGTGAGCGCCAGCTGTCAATGATTGGGACTTTGATCCTTAGTCGAACTTACATAAATTTTGATAATGAAATGTGAAGCCGATCTAAGGTGAAACTTAAGTAAATCAGGGTATCTATGTCTAAGGAAGAAAGGAATTTATACAGGTTCGGGCCCTCTGATGATGAGTAACAGCCTTACTCCTGTTGGTATTTCAATAAGAAGATCAAGGTTTACAAGGGGAGAATAAAAGGTATTCTTAGATGAACTAAGAATGATCTCCTATTCTTTGTTACACAGTGTATGATAATCTACTGCCTCTATCTTCTAGGTGTTGTGTCCTTTTTTCAGATGAGTTGGTCCCTTTCTCTCCCGATGATGCCCCTTTTTTTAGGTCGTCGCCGGTTGCCGGTTACGGGATTGAAGGGTTGCCGGGAGGCAAACGTACGCCAGCCATAATGTGCAATTATGCCTATTTATAATTGCGCCTTTATCTTCTTGGCAATTACTAGAAATTAATTAAGGAAGCTGAAGATATCCATGGCAGTGGTAGTGGTCGAACAGGCTTAACTACTTGGTATGGTCGAATAGGTCTAACCATATCACCATTGGATATTTAGCTCTTCAGTTGTCATGGTCGCGTATTAACTATGACCAGGTATCATCATTCTTTCACTCTCAACGACCTGGACGACCTATCTCCATGACAAGAGTATTCATGAGTATGTGAGACCATGGACTCCTCGACCTTAGTATTGTGGGTGTCTCGAGACTACAGACTCCGCGACAATACAGGCTAAGACTATAGATTAGGTCATATCCAGAATATCTTGGACTTTCCTATTATCTCCCCCTTAGGTCCATAAGACCATAGGGGTATGTAAATAATTTAGACCGTGTTCTATAGCCCTTGCAACTATAGAACTGTAAAGGTGACTAACTCGGGTTATAATCTTGGTCAATTATATAAAGAGATCATATAATTTTACTTTTAAATGCAGTCTTATTTTACTTTTATTAGTAGTAGTGAGTAGGAAATGTTAATATCGTTATTGATTCTAAGTCAGCTATGAAGGCATGTGTGAGTTGGTGTATTTGTATTGCTATTTGAGACATGTACTTGAATGTGTGAATTAGTGTATTTGTGTATTTGTATTGGTATATATTTGTGTTTTTGTATATTTGGTGTATATTTGTATATTTGTGTATTTGTATTTGTGTATTTGAATTGATCGTTAGAGTGTACCTTTTCATCGCCTTTGGCCATAAGGCAAATGGATGAGCTAGTTGAAGTGTTGATGTTGCCGAGAGCTAATCTGGCCATCTTCTTGGAGCAACTTCTTTCATTGTCAGAGTCGGAGTCGGAGCTCTCGCCTCCGGACATCCATTCTCCAAAGCATGCTTCTTTGGTTTCTTCATTCTTCTTCTTGAAGAATTTCTTCTTTTTGTTCCATCCCTTGTTCTTGTTTGGACATCTTGAAGCTATGTGCCCCTTCTCATGACATCCATAGCAAATGATGTCCTTGAAGTTGTTTTGCTTTTGTCCCTTTGGTCGTGTATCAATGTTGACACCCTTCTTATGCAACCTGCGAAGGAGTTTTTGAGTATTTTTTACTATGAGTGTGAGGTCTTCATCGGAGGAGCCATCGCTTGAATCGTTCCTTGCGTTGGCTTTGAAAGCCAAAGATTTCTTCTTTGTCTCCGAGGGTTCGGCTGCTTCCTTCTTCTCCTTCTTGTGCATCTCATGGGTGATGAGGTTCCCATAGAGATCGGTTGGTGTCGTGGTTGACAAGTCAGAGTTTGTGAGAACCGTCACAAGAGTGTCGAAGCTTTCAGGTAAAGCCCTAAGCATCTTTCTTACAAACTCAAGGTCAGTAAAAACAACACCAAGACCCTTGAGTTCATTCACAATGTTATTCAACCGAGTAAACATGGAATCCACGGACTCAGTTGATGACATGGTGACTATCTCATATTTTTGCCTCACCATTAGCAACTTTGCCTCTTTAACCTTTGTTGTGCCCTCATAAATTTCTTCGAAGGTGGTCCAAACCTTATGAGCAGTCATGAGATTGCTCACACGGTTGAACTCATTCAAGGATAAACCGGCAAAGAGTGCATTTTTCGCACGGGCGTTTAAATGCAGTTTTCTCCTGTCGTCCTCAGACTGACTTGCCGGATCATTTAGAGGAGTAAAACAGAGTTTAATAATATCCCATACATCAAGCCCCATAGCTTCTAGGAATACCGACATGCGCACTTTCCAATAAGGATAGTTTGTCCCATCAAAGATAGGCGCACGACCGGTATGACCAACAAGGAAATCTCCACTTGACGACATCCTCTCTCTAGGCGGTAAAGCCTAATGAATCGAGAGACCGTGCTCTGATACCACGTGTTGGATCAAGGATGCCGACTAGAGGGGGGATGAATAGGAAGCTTTTAAAAACTTTTTAAGCTTGAACAAATAATTGCAAATCAAGAACAAATAATATAA
The DNA here is from genome assembly GCA_019359835.1 of Pharus latifolius. NCBI lineage: Eukaryota > Viridiplantae > Streptophyta > Magnoliopsida > Poales > Poaceae > Pharus > Pharus latifolius. The sequence continues at coordinate 50,575,998 of CM033326.1, read as the reverse complement.
GCAAGAGAGGAAGAGAACGAACACAGCAGTTTTTACTGAGGTATCAGAGACTCGCCCAGTCTCCACTAGTCCTCGTTGAAGCACTCAAGTCCCTTGAGTTTTGCCTCAATACTCACGAAGAGTATTATCAACTATTGGTTGCTCCTTGTCCACTCCAGAAAGGCGAGCACCGATGCCTTGTACAAACTTGCTGAGCCTCTCCGACAATCTCCGTTCTGGAGAGGTCAACGGCCACGCCTCCGAACCGTCTAGGTGACGGTGCTCACCAAGAGTAACAGGCAGCGAGGTCTTCTCTTGATCTCCAAACACGCACCGAGAAACTAAGTGAATGCAAATGCAAAAGAACTGAAATGCTCGGTGGATCGGAAAACACTTGACTTGATCAAAAGATCAAGATTTTAAGTAGAAAACTAAAGCTCAAGAGTGTATAAGAAAATGCTACTGCTTATTGTGTAAAATACATGCCCAAAGCCCCTATTTATAGCCTCAAGAAGCAAATGAACCGTTGGAGCTAGGGCTGAAAATCAGCAACTCAAACTGACAATCAGTTTAGTGCACAACGGCCGACAAAATTTACGGATAAAAATTTGCTAGCCGTTCGTGGTCGTTTAAGGAAACTTGAAACCCACAACTGACAGTCAGTTCGACCACAGACTCGACCAAAAACAAATAGAAACTCAGTTAAAAACACTGTGGTCGAATCCCCAACTGACAGTCAGTATGAACAAACTGACAGTCAGTTAACACTGTAATATGAGTTGAGTGCCCTTACTGCCCTGGCATCCTCTGAAATAGCAAGTAGTGCCACTCCACTACATTGCATAGTACTCTTCTCGTCCTGAGTTCTTGTGTAAAATGAATAGCCATTGATGTCCTACCCCTGCTGTAATATCCCAAAAATAGAGCATAATTTTTTTTAAAAAAAACCTACTCCTAAATAATTTCCTTTTGTCTTAACTCCAGAACCTAAACCCTAATTTACAAAATAAACTACAACACTTATTTACACTAATTATATTTATCCTAAAAGCTAGGTTACACTAGTACAGAAATGCAGTCTACTAACCCCTATCTTCTATCGGTTATTAGCGAAACAGCACAAAACCGATAGAAAATGTGCCTCGCGGTCATAAAAGCCCGACGGATGTATTTTCCCTATCGGTTTCTAAGAAACTTACCGATAGAATAAATAGTATGATTTACTCTAGCGGTGATGAACATATTTTCCGTTAGAAGAGATGCATAAGTACTGACGGAAGAATGTTGTGCGCCAATAGGACTGGTCGACTTCAACAACTAGACTTATTCTATCGCTACTGTATGAATATACCGACAGAGTATATTAAAAATTCCTATCGGCAATATGTAGTTCGCCGATAGAATAGTTGAGCTTCTACAAATATTTTTATTCTATCGGTAATGGATTCTTTTACCGTTAGAATATATAGAAAATTGCTTAGAACTGTTCGTCTTCTAATAGTTTTATTCTATCGGTAATGAATGTTTACACCGGTAGAATATTGCACAAAATATCTTAGAACTGCATGTTGGCCTTCTACAACTAGTAATATTCTATCGGTAATGTACGTACACACCGATAGAGTATGTACAAAAATTCCTATTGGTAATATTTATTGTGCCGATAGAACCATTCGGCTTCTACAGATGTTTTTATTACTAACGGTATTCTGTTTTCTTACCGATAGAAAATATATAATTGTATAAATACACGTGTATGTCTCTTTCATTCTCACAGTTCATCTGGGGCTCGTAGTCCTAACCCGTAAGCTCCATGGACGGCCGGCGCACCTCTACAGGGGACCGCTGCACCTCCGCACCTCCATCGACGCCCTCTAGACGTCGGCATCCCAAGGAAGGTATGTAAAATTTCTGCAATATTGTTAGATTATTCTAATCCGATTATGGCAATAATTCTGCTTTTTTTGTATCCTTCATTTTGATGTGTCTTCTTTTCAATATGATTATGATCTGTTCAGGTCCTTGGATGATGCTCGTGAGGGGCAACGTATTTCACGGTTCTTCATCGCAGTACGCTGCCTACGTTGGCTTGTTGGCGAAAGAAATGGTGAAGATCACCGTCGAGAGCTGGAAGGACGTGAAGGGCGAGATCTTGGTTGGCTCGGTCGAGAAGATGCTTAAGCCCGGCGTGTTTCTCAAATCAGGACCTATAGAAAGCATCTTACATGTTTTTGCATGCACCAGCTTGTGGCCAGATGCTTACCTGCTTGGAGAAGAAGAATTGTTGTTATTTGCACAGCCATTCTACACCATCACTACACAGAACAACATCTTGGAAGGTAGGTTCTTTTTATTAATGGAGTTGAGTTGAGTTGAGTTGAGTTGATCGAGTTTGAGTCCGAGGAAATCACCAATACGTACAAATGTATGTCGACGGCAGTTCCAGCTCCTCGGGCGTCTTCGAACTGAACTCCTATGGTTAAGTCCAATGTGGTTCAGACATTTGCTATTTTGGATGAATGGATTTGTGATGTATCAGGTCTAACTTGTAGTCGGTAGTTGCATTGTGGCAACCTGCAAAGGTTCCCTTTTATGTAAAATGCATGTATGGGCCACTGGGTCCTCGTCGTGATCTGTTGTTAATTTCAGACGTGGCTTTTGTAATATACATCGAATGTGTGAATTGTTGTATTTGTATATTGTTGTATATTTGTGTATCATGTATTGCTAATTGGGACATGAACTTGAATGTGCAGGGAGCATTTGTGTATTTAATTGTATTGGTAGGTAGGTGTGTATTTGTACTGCTGTTTCAGACATGCACTTCAATTTGTGAACTGGCATGTGTATGTTTGTACCTGAATTTGTATTGGTGAACTGGCATGTGTATGTTTGTACCTGAATTTGTGAACTGGCATCTGTAATTTCTTTGGCAAGATGAAGTCCCAACTACCTACGAAAAGTATTTTTGTGTCTCCTAGTTAATCCACAAATTAGCATTTCTTGAAATATATTGCTTTATCTTCTAGTTAAGATCCGTTTGATGTAAGATTTGTTTGATGTTACATTGATATGATTCCTTGAATGTGAGAAATGGCATGTGCATGTTTGTCCCAGTTTGGTAACAGTACCTCCTCTAACGGTAAGTACACATATTTACCGATAGGAAAACACATATATTTGTTCAGTCATGCATAATCTAACGGTAAATGCACATATTTACCGATTGAATAACATTTATTCAAATGTGAGTTCACCTCCCAACAATTGCAACATTTGCATCTTAAATTCTAACCAAAACCACCAAATAGAAACATCAATTCTACACTAGGTATGATTGTCACAAATAGAAACAAACCTCCAAATTGTTTGTGCCATTTAGCATCCTAAACCACACAAGCAGCCACAAAAGCTTCCAATACCCCAATAGCACCCACCTCTCAAACAAAAACACAATAGCTTAAATAAATCTATCAAAGTTAGCCACAGCATGAGAGCTACAAGAAAATCTTGTCGACCTGGTTGAAAGTGACAGCCTTAGCATCGCTAGCGTTCACAAGCTCATCATACGTTTTTGTGATCCGCCGTTTCATCGCACTGGTCACCAACGAGACTGGAAACGCTGGTCTCCCTACTCCCTTTGCCTCCTCTATAGAAAAATACATATATTTGCTCAGTCATGCATATTCTAACGGTAAATACACATATTTACCGATAGGAAGCACATATATTTGTTTAGTCATGCATATTCTAACGGTAAATGCACAAATTTACCGATAGAAAAATACATATATTTGTTCAGTCATGCATATTCTAACGGTAAGTACACATATTTACCGATAGAAAAATACATATATTTGCTCAGTCATGCATAGTCTAACGGTAAATGCACATATTTACCGATACAAAAACTAATGCTCGAGTGTCATGCATCATCTAACGGTAAGTACACATATATACCGATAGAAAAACACATATTTGCTCAGTAATGTATATTCTCTAACGGTATGTGTGTGTTTGTACCGATAGAATATGTGAGCGGCAAATTACCTAAGTTAGTCTGACGGTTATTTCATGTATTTACCGTTAGAAAAATGTCCATTATAAGGAAAACCCCACTCGACCATTGCTGAGCTGCTCTTTAATTTGTTCTGTTGCACTCTGTGTCCCTCTGTTTGTGACGAAAGTTCCAGCTACACTGCTAGGGTGATCAGCGCAGGCTGGAGGGAAGTTGATTGCGCCCCTCTCTTTAAGGTATGCTTAATCGTCGACACTTATCTCTCTCTACCTCTAGATCTCCCTTCCTCTCTACTTGCAAGCTAGCTGTATTGTGTAGTTCCAAGTTTGTAGCTCTAAGCTTGGGAGCTTGGTAGCTGGAAATGCGTCATGTTTTAGGAGCTAACTAGCTTGTATTGTGTAGTTAGCTAGGTTAATTAGTGTTAATTTCGTCAGGCTAGGGTTCAACACATGTATCTGTTGTAAGAGGCTGTACATGTACATATACATAACTTAATCGGGCAGGTTTCATGCATGGCTTACTCGTTAAATTTTGTTAATTGTAGATGGACAGGAAATATTAGATGTATGGAATAAAACGTACTACTCTTGAATATTTGGATGGTGTGAATGAGTTTATTAAATTTGCTGAGCAACAAAAGGAGAGGAAGGGAGAGAAAAATATGCTCTGTCCTTGTACAGATTGTATGAACTTGAAGAGGTTTAGCAACTCTGATCAAATTAAGAGTCATTTGATTCGTCGTGGTTTTAACGCGCGATACACCCGTTGGATATGGCATGGCGAAGATCTTGAGGAAACAAGCACCACTACTACCAATCAGCACGACTCGGATGTGGATTGCAATAATATCGATGATCATCCCAATTTTGGTAATGTTCATTCCGATGTGCACGTAGATGATGATGATGACAATCTAGATGAAATGTTACGTGATGTAGAGGAAGATTACAACGAAAATGACTTCTGTGAATTTGAGAAACTGATTGCTGACTCTGAGAAGCCTCTGTTCCCTGGATGTGCAACATTTACAAAACTGTCTTCTGTGCTGAGATTATATAACTTGAAGGCAGGAAACGGTTGGAGTGATAAGAGTTTCACGGCACTATTAGATCTTCTAGCGGACATGCTTCCAGAGGGAAATGAGTTGCCAAGATCTACTTACCAAGCCAAAAAACTGTTGTGTCCGTTGGGAATGGAAATCGAAAGAATACACGCATGCCCAAATGATTGTGTGTTGTACCGTAACGAGTACTCCAGTTTGCATGTTTGTCCAAGATGCGGCGCATCGAGGTATACGCGTAGGGACCGGATTGACAGTGAACGTCACGAGGTAAGGAAAGGGCCCCCGGCAAAAACTGTGTGGTACTTGCCTGTGATACCTAGATTGAAGCGGCTGTTTGCAAATCCGAAAGTCGCGAAGCACTTGCGTTGGCATGCTGAAGCCCGGAAACAAGACGGAAAACTGAGACACCCAGCTGATTCTATTCAATGGAGAAACATCAACAGAACATTTGCTGAGTTCGGCGGCGAACTTAGGAATGTAAGGTTCGGGCTGAGTACAGATGGTATGAACCCACATGGTAATATGAGCAGCCGGCACAGCACTTGGCCGGTTCTTTTATGCATCTACAATCTTCGTCCTTGGTTATGCATGAAGCGCAAGTACATCATGATGGCGTTACTAATCTCAGGACCCAGACAACCCGGAAATGATATTGACGTGTTTCTAGCGCCTTTAATCGAGGACTTACAGAAATTGTGGAGCGAGGGTGTGCAGGTGTGGGATGCATACAAGAAAGAGAATTTCATCTTGCGGGCCCTGATATTTTGCACCATAAATGATTTTCCTGCCTACGGCAATTTGTCGGGGTATAGTACGAAAGGAGCCAAGACTTGCCCTATTTGCCTAGATGAAACTGAGAGCATGTGGCTGCGAAACTGCCGGAAAACAGTGTACATGGGTCACCGCAGGTTTCTTCCGGTGCATCACACGTACCGTAAGAAGAGGAAATCATTTAACGGGAAGCCTGAGAAGGGATCAGCTCCAGTGTTTCTGACCGGTAAGGAGATTTACTCACGCGTGAACGACATCAAAGTTGAGTTCGGTAAGCATTCTAAACCTCGAGAAAAAAAATGTTTGGAAGAAGAGATCGATTCTCTGGGATCTACCGTACTGGGAGCACTTACAAGTTCGACATTGCATTGACGTCATGCATGTAGAGAAAAATGTCTGTGACAGTTTGATTGGTTTGTTGTTGAACATTCCGGGAAAGACAAAGGATGGTGTGAAAGCTCGTCGTGACATGGTGGAAATGGGGATAAGGACTGAGCTTGCACCTTTAGAGAATGGAAAGCGTACATACCTCCCCCCGGCCTGCTACACGTTGTCCAAGAGCGAAAAAACAGAACTCTGTCGGTGCCTGCACGGTGTTAAAGTTCCATGTGGGTACTCCGCGAACTTGAAAAAACTTGTGTCTATGAAGGACCTAAGACTGGTTGGCATGAAGTCCCACGACTGTCATGTCTTGATGTCACAGATGCTTCCCATTGCTATTAGAGGCATTCTCCCAGTTAAAGTCAGAGAGACAATCACAAACCTATGTTATTTCTTCAACGCAATATCTTGCAAGGTAAGTACGTGCACTCGTACTATAAGTTCACTACCTCCATTTGTGGAGCTTAATTAGAAGATTTTTCTGATATGAATATTTGGCACAACTGTGCCCTCGTAGGTAATTGATCCCGATGGACTGGACGCTTTGCAACGCGACGTGGTTACAACTCTTTGTCAGCTCGAGATGTATTTCCCTCTATCCTTTTTTGATGTTATGGTCCATCTGATTGTTCACCTTATCAGAGAAATTAAGTTTTGTGGACCTGTGTGCCTGCGCTACATGTATCCATTTGAGAGATTTATGGGTGTATTGAAGGGATACGTAAGGACTCGTCGTCGACCCGAGGGGAGTATCATGGAAGGTTATGCCGCCGAGAAGGTGATTGAATTTTGCACAGATTATATGGCCGGGGTTGACCCAATTGGTGTTCCTAGGTCCCGACACGAGGGTAGGCTTGAGGGAATTAGAACGATTGGATTCAAAGCTATCGTCCCCGCTCGTGATGTGTACGCAAAATCACATTTTTGGGTCTTACAACACATGACGGAGGTCGAGCCATACATACACGAGCACAAGGTAATGTTACGGTCACAGAATCCTTCGAAGTCAGATGTTTGGGTAAGCAGAGAACATAACAGGAAATTTGCTGAGTGGATCCAAGAAAGAGTCACGCGAGCTGCCGAGGGCTCCGTAAGTGAAACTGTGACATGGTTGGCTAGAGGCCCAAGATTCACTGTAGGGACTTGGCAGGGGTACGACATCAATGGGTATTCATTTTACACAAGAGCTCAAGACGCCAAGAGTAGCACGCAATGTAGCGGAGTGACACTGTTTGCTATTTCCGAGGATGCTAGGTCAGTAAGGGCGCTGAACTCATATTACGGTGTTATTGACGAAATATGGGAGCTCGATTACGGATTACTTAAGATTCCCCTGTTTCGATGCCAATGGGTCGAAATCCCTCAAGGTGTTCAAGTTGACAGTTACGGGTTTACTCTCGTCGATCTTGGTAGAGTCGGACACCAAGACGATCCATTCATACTTGCAAAGCAAGCCACACAGGTATTCTACATCGTTAACCCGGCCAATCCAAACTTGCATGTTGTCCTCCACAACAAGAGACGTATTGTTGGGGTCGAAGATGTTGTCGACGAAGAGGAGTATAACCAATTCGATGAAATACCTCCATTTTTAGAGGACATTCAATCTATCCGTACTGAAGATATCGACGAAACAACGTATCTGCGAGATGACCACGAAGAAGGATTATGGGTTGAGAACCATTGATGATTAATTTCTATTTAAGGGATAAATGCCAAGCAAACAGCCCACAAGTTCTGCAGTAAGGTGAGGAACTTATCATTAATACATCAGGCAGTACATTTTTCTTTAGAATTTAATGATAAGCTAGTTCACAGCATTAATACATCTCAATTTTACTCCACAGCATGAGTTCTAACATGTACAGTACCTTTATCCTGTAAATATTTAATTCTTCCCTTCAAATAGCACTTGCAAAAATCTCATCGCAGCCTCTTCAAATTAAGTTCAGCAAAAATCCCTTTTTTCTGACGGTATTTTGTTATTTATACCGATAAAGAAGGACATCTTCTCTCAGGCACTTCAAAACGTTTTCTATCGGTATTGTTCTATTTTACCGTTAGAATAAATTCGTTTGTCTCACGGTATTTGTTGTCTGACGGTTTTTTCCTGTTTTTACCGATAGAATAAGACCCTGCCGCTTTGAATTCTCAAACGTGTCGCCATGCGTTGCCTTGGAAACTCTATAAGTACCTCGCCATGCGTCGCGGTATTTTGTTGTTTTTCTAATTCTTGAACGGTTCGACTCCTCATCTTCTCTTTCACAATGGCAACCTCCATGGGATAGTCATCCACGGCCTCCCCGGTAAGAACTCTAAATCTCCTCGGTTTACCCCTGTATTGTTAATCCATGTTCAGTTCATTCTTGACCTGTTGATTTGCACAGGGAATGGTAGCCGTGGAAGACACTGCCAAAGTGAAGGCTGACCTGAGGGCCCTCCAGGAGGAGCACAAGCTCCTTACAGACAAGCACACTCAGCTACGGCTTGACCTTGACGATCTCTTCCAGCGCATTAAGCGCATGAAGACGGATGGTGACAATGCTAGGGCGAGGACGAGGCGTCTTCGCGAGGAGAAGAAAGCCGCGGATATGACCATCGCTGGCTGCGGTTTGACTATGAAGGATACCATAGCGAAGCTGAGGGAGGTCGCAGGCCTTCTTGACGCGGTAGTAGTTGATCCTAGGGACAACTTGTCGCTAGAGGAGTTCTGCGTCCTGGCTGCAAGTCTAACTGACTCTATTCTACATGCAGCCAGGGCTAAGACCACCCCTTGACCTAGCATTTTGGGTTTTATTTTTTTTTGTAAGTGATAAAACAACAATGAATGAACAATTTCTTTTTATGTCAATTTTCCAATTTTCCGGCTATCTTCCCTCTTTCTTTAACATTCTGCAGCTTTCAACCACGGTCTGTTTGATGTTAAATTGTGTACCTTTTCATTACTCTGACGGTATTTTGTTGTTTTTACCGATAGAAAAAGGTCACACAAATCTCAAGCACTTAATCAAAAAAAATTTCTGGGGAAAATTGGGCTCACGGGATTTTTTTGTTTATACCGATAGAAAAGGGCACCTTTTCATTACTCTCACGGTATTTTGTTGTTTTTACCGATAGAAAAATGGCACCCAATCTCGAGCACTTTAAAAAAATTTTCTGTGGAAAATTGGTCTCTCGGGATTTTATTGTTTATACCGATAGAAAAATGCATCCACTACTTCAAATATTTTTCCGGGAAATTTACTTTTTCTATCGGTATTATTTTGTTGTTTCGATAGAAAATTACATAAGTCTATCGGTATCATTTTGTTATACCGATAGAAAAGTTCCTCCGCTACTTTATTACTCGTACACGGCCCTTTAGTTTGCCTCCACTCGAACAGTTCCACCTTAGAGCACTGCGTCTCTTCGAGAGCGAAGAAAACCCCAACCTCCGCCGTGAGCACTCACTTCCTCTCTCCCACACGACGATCGCTGGCTGGACACTGGTTCGTCACTGCCACCGGTTCTTATTTTCGTCCTTCGCCCGCCGCTGCTGCGTTCTACACCGCCTCTCCATCACCAGAACTGATCGCCGCCGTAAATACCCTAATTCGTCGTTCTATTTCCAGCATCTTCTTTATTTGATCCTAGTGTTTTGCACGTACTAATTCTTCGAGTTTTGCAATTACACTAGGGTTCCCTATTGTGTTGGCTTATGTACATTCCGCAGGCAATGTTGATTTTAATTAGGGTTTACATAATATGTTCCAGTGCTGTAATGAACCTGTTTTGAGATTTTAACTTCTCTATACTGCTGTATGTGTGATCAATTGTATCCAACTGCCATGTAATGCAGATTATATGTTGGAGGTGTTCTTACACATTTTCTATCGGCAGCTCATGTGTTTACCGATAGAAAACTTTTCTGCACAAGTAGTAAAACTTAATTTGGATCTGGAAGGACATGAGCCATGCAATGTACTAGTTTGGTTGGGAATTTTTACTCACTTCGTATGAATATATGGCAATGTGGATGGGTCTTCGATGTATATGTTTCAAATGCCTATATACATGACTTTTCCCAACCTAATAGCTGTGAAGTCCTGATGACTCACATACAGGCTAGGCTAAAGATTATGCACTTTGGCACTTAGATGCTTGTGTGCATATTTACGTGTGAAATAATAATGCTGGCCCATGAATATTAGTGTAGCAAATCATCGAGAATGTTATGTGATGACAGTGAATGGTGGCTTGTCAACAAAATTCCATATGTAGAGAACATTGTTATGTTCTATCGGTATCTCACGTGTTTGCCGATAGAAAAATTGTCTTGTGTGGTCTATCGGCAGCTCATGTGTTTACCGATAGAAAATATTTCTGAAGAGTTCAGGAAGTAATTTATGCATGTCTTTCTTTTTGTATTATTTTCCCTTTTGCCGCCCTAGTTAGTCTCCAGTCCTGGGCTGAGTTATGGAACTCCAAGGCGAATTAATTGCCATATATATGGTTTGTTGAAGGTTTTGTAGGGGAAGACATGTCGTCGTCTTCATCGGATGGTACTAGCGGTTCGACTAGGGCCAACCCCATCGTAACTACTGAAGATGGGGCTGTTACATCCCAGCGCAAGAGGGTGGGGCGAGGCGCGACGACGTTGGGGCGTTTGGCCAAACGCACTGATCTTTCTTGTGAGTTCAACCAATTTGGGAGGCCGATTGGAAAGAATGCTGGGAGGTACGCGGCCTACGTTGGGCTGTTGGCGAAAGAAAGGGTGAAGATCACCGTCCAGAGCTGGAAGGGCGTGACGGCGGACGAGAGGGATAGGTTGTGGGCGGAAGTGAAGGTTAAATGAACTGAAATCGCTGAACTCTTTCGTAATCACGTTCTCTTGGCTTATACTGAAGTTTAACTAACTCGTGATTAATTGTATGCATTTTTCGGAAACAGGCTAAGTGGAACATCCCCGACGATACACCTAGGACTGCCTGCTTGAATGACATGAACGGAACATGGAAAACCTTTAAGAGCTGGCTCGTCAGTAACTTCCTAGCTGCGGGGAAATCTCCTTGCGAGAAGTACCCCTTCATATCGGAGGAGGTATGGGAGGAATTCACCAAGCAGAAGGGGACTGAGGAGTTCAAGGCCCTTAGCGAGAAGAATAGGGCGATCCAGAAGAGGAACGACCACCCGCATCGGCTCGGATCCCGGGGCTATGCGGGGAAGGAGGAACAGTGGAAGAAGGAAGACGAACAAAATCCTGTCATCGACACCCCTGAGTTGCCGCTCTCCGAGATCCGGGATGAGAGGTGCAAGCGATGGTGGAGGGGGAGGGGGTCCGTGTCGTCCACGGGGTCTGTGCAGTTCGCAACCCCTGGGGACGCCGACGTTGTGAGGCGAATGGTAAGTTGGCTAACCTCGTAAACTGTGTGCGCACAAGTGTATATAAGGCAATTTGTCTCACAAGGTACCTTCAAATATAACAGATCTCTTTTGAGAAGGAGGCAGCGGAGGGATTGTTTACCCCGCAGAGGGAGAACGACATCCTCACCCGGGCTCTAGGAAATAAGGAGCATCCCGGGCGGACACGGGCCGTGGGAGCCATTGTGTCGTGGAAGGCTGGTTTCGTAGATCCGGCTCCACCGAGGAAGAAGGCCCACACCTGGAAGGAAAAGGAAGCTGACCTCTCCGTTAAGATACGGGCTGAGGTACGGGAGGAGATACGGGCGGAGATGCGGGCTGAGATACGGGCTGAGGTACAGTCTGAGGTGCAGACCGAGGTCGCACAAATGAGGGAAGAGTTTGCACGGTTGAGAGAAACATTGCTGGCCAAGAGTGCAGATGCGGATCCCCAGGACGACGGTACCCCGCAGGGTCGGATAATCAGTTGCGCTTCGAAGGTACTCGCGGATCCAGTGGATCTATTTGAGGTACTGCAAGCCTTCATCTGTGCACTTAAGTTGATGCCACTCCCATTCTGTTAGAGTTGTTTCGCTAACCTATTTTAATTGTTACAAATTTGCAGGGGCCGGAGGGCTGCATCCTACAGAATCACGTAGGCGCCGGGCAGGAAGTGGTTGGACACGGCTTCGTATATCCGTCTGGGCCGGATGTCCGGGTCCACTGTGTACCTCTGCGATTGGGTTTCGCAAAGGTACAGGTGGACATGGCCATGCCGGGCTACAACGATTCTCCGTTGCCAGTCCCAACAGAGGAACTGCAGACACTTGCTGAAGCAGTGGGCTCCTACGTACAGTGGCCTAAGAAGTGTCTTGTAATACAACCGGTAAATCCTACACATTTTAGATTACATCCTACTCAGTACACTCAACTTGCATAATCTAACATACGTGCTCATTAATTGAAGTGGCCTGCCGCGGGGCTACCAGGGGACTGCGCCCCCAGCTCGGGGCATGAGGGCCGATCTCGTGCGAACCTGGACACATCAAAGACGGCCTCGACCCCACCCAGCGCATCCACGCCTCCACCTCGGAAGAAAGCCGCCATCACCTCGCCCTTGCCTTCGAAGGTACGCGCTCAGTCCCCGGCAAAAGGCAAGGGCGGCAAAGGCAAGGGCAAAGGGCGACAGGGACTGCCGCGGATGTTCACGAACGCGCTCCCACTCCTGTCGGAGGCATCTTTGCGGAAATTGGATCGATCAACCAGAGACCTCCACGACTGGTATCTACATCGAGCTCGGCGCAGCCTGAACTTCTTAGTTCCCTACAGGCCTGGGCAGTTCCACCGTGAGCCCGGGACTATATCCGTGGCACACGAGGATCTGTTCGACCTCTACAACTGGCGGGAGCTCGATATGTCCATCATACGGACTGGAGTCCTGTGAGTTTGCTGATGCTATGTATTGCTGTTTTCTAACTCTGTTTGCTAACTCTGCATTAATGTTGCAGTTCATTTGAATACTGAGTAACTTTCTGTGAAATTAATATTAATCTCGTCCTTCGCATGCTGGTGCATGTACAGGCTAGCATCGGAGGCTGCGTGTGACAAGGTGGGTTTCCTCGACCCAGAGAAAATAAGCCTCACGATGCTAGAGCAGGACGCCGCGTACGCTGAGCAGTACATATCCAGCGCGCTGATGGCGCAGCAGGACAGGGACTTCATTCTGGTGCCGTACCACCAAAGGTTAGTGCATTTCGTACTAATTTAACTCAATCTTGTATGTTACACCTGAGATGTACTTTGAGCTAGCGGTCCTCTTTTACGTACAATGCAAGGGCCACTGGATCCTCATCGTGATTTGTCCACCGAGGAACGAGGTGTACTACCTCGATTCGATGCGTGACAGATTATCGATGGAATATGTGCTCAAGGGGAATATGGAGGCGTAAGTACCTTATATGTTTGATTTATATTTTGACCTCACTAGCTAATGATAATACATTAACTGGCAATACTAACTGAAATGCAGGGCTTTTGATAAATATGTGTCCACTGGAGGGAGGCATGCCGCACCGCAGGGCTCCGTACTAGCTTGGAAAGAATATAAGGTACTCACGAGACTTTTTGTTTATGCTTAATTAGTTTATGGAAACAATATATAGCTAACATGTCTTCGCATATGCAATTATCTCAGTGCCATCAGCAGCCGCAATCGTGGGAATGCGGGTTTTATGTGCTGCGCTACATGTACGACCTAGTGCAGACAAACTTTTCCCGATTCCCCCAGGTAAGCATCGATAGCTAACTCAAATTTCAAAAATGGGTGTCACGTTCTAAATTAGGATCGAAGTTAGTTACTCAGTATGCACACATGCTTGCAGATCGCCATGTCGAAAGACCAATATGAAAATGCAAAGATTATATATCTTCGACAAATCTGGGCACAATATGTCATGGAGGAAGTAGCGCCCAACCATCCAGCATGACAATTTTCTCCTTTTTGTGTACTCTGCATAGACTGTTCATATACATGTGAATAAATATATATATATGTGAATAAATGTCCACATTGGATTGCAATCTGTATTTGTCCATACATATGTGAATAAATGTGAATAACTGCCTAATGTGTCAATTTGTTCTGTGAATTTACCTTGCATCTGTACTGTATTGTGTATCCAATCTATACTGTATTGCATCTGTACTGTATATGTGAATGTACTGTATTGTGAATGCAAATAAAGTACTGTATATGTGAATGCTCTATCGGTAAATTCATCAACAACCGAGAGACTACTGTACTTTTTTCTATCGGTACAATCAAAATTAACCGTTAGAAGAGTGTGACCTTTCCTGCCGGTGAACTCATACATATCCGATAGAGTACTAAGCTTTTTTCAGTCGGTAATCTTGTAGTTAACCGTTAGAATAGTGGTACTTTCCAAACCGCTAGCGACGAGTTTTCTATCGGTAAACTTGTAAGATGCCGATAGAATAGTATGATTTTTCCTATCGGTAAACTTATAATTAGCCGTTAGAATAGTGGTACTTTTCCAACCGCTGACGACGAGTTTTCTATCGGTACACTCCAAATATACCGATAGAATATTATGCTTTTTTCTGTCGGTAAACTTGTAATTAACCGTTAGAATAATGGTACTTTCCCTGCCGATGGACGTAAGACTACGACGGGTTTTCTATCGGTAGATTCATAATATGCCGATAGAATAGTGAACTTCTTCTGTCGGTTATTTACCGATAGAAAATGTCCAGTCTTGTTCTATCGTGTCTATCTCTATCAGTACAAAAACCGATAGTAGAAGGGTGTTTTTTACTGATAGAAGACTGCATTTCTGTACTAGTGTTATTAAGTTCATTTCAAAATATTTACAAACTAGTCCAGACTCTTAATTTTCTTAACTGCAGTTCAGTCCTTTCAGACTCACAATTAGCCTAATTTCCCCAGATAGCTCAGATCTACAATCAGGCTGAACAAATAGGATGTCCTACCTATCTTATCCAGATTTTCCTGCAGTGTCGAGATCAAATTCAGTTCCTAAGACCCAGAAACTCAACCTAGTTCTGTTTTCGAAAACTAGAATACTAAATTACTCTAATTACCCTGCTTGACTTTTCAGCCTTCAGTTCGGATGATTCCAGAGAAGATTTCTTCTGGATTTCTCTGGAATCCTAAATCTTAATACGCTTGCATACCAGACCTAAAACTTCTCAGCCAAATAAGTTCATTTGGCCACTTTTCGTGATTCAGTCGAGATTTCATCGCAAATCAGTCCTTTTCCTATTTCCAAAAGCCCAAAATGGCTAATTCTCCAATTCATCTCCGAATTACAATATGATTGAACCATCATGTTTCTTCAGCTATTCAATACAATTTCCCCAATTGTATCAAGTTCAGATTCGACCCCAAAACCTAGTTATTCGCGTTTCCACTCGTTTTCGGTAAAAATACTATTCACTTTTACCCTAATTCTATTTTCGTTTCCGTTTTCGTTTCGTTCTTACCTTAATCCAATTCATCCCTCATTTGATTACCCAACCAGAACCTAAGTATTGAACTAAGTCCGAACTAACCTCCAAGTAATGATTATTTACAATTCAGTCCAACCCATATTCCAAAATCACAATTCATACCTTCCACCACTTCTTGCCGCTACCTTTTGATCATCTTCAATTCTCATGCACAGATCGGTGTTTATACACCTATATACATATGTGGTTATCTAGAAGAACACATATACACATGTATATAAAAATATATATGCACCCAATTACACATACATGCATACTTCTGTTGGGACCATATCCAGCCATATATACACAAACATACACACATGTAATACAAATATATATATAACCACATACATAGTCATACATGTACACAGACATATACATGTATACAACAATCCACACACACACTCTCATATATAGACAATTCAGTGCACACATATACAAATACATGAGGAAGCCCATACACAAATTCTTTTAACCCCACAGACACATTCAGATCACTTACACACACAAATACTCACAAATACTCATGTATCTACCTACACCCAAATGTGCACCTGTGTATACATCACCATTGCTTAACCCTGAAGCCAACCAATAACAGCAAAATGCACACGGCAGCACAGCCACCTGTTCCCTTCCTCTACACGCAGCAGCTTGGGTGTTTGCTTCTCTTCAACTCAACAGTAACCACACATATACGTAGCTGCTTGCCTAATAGTGTATATGTGTATATGCAGCAGTAGCAGCATTATCTTCTCCTCCATGCACTCCATTTCTTCCTCTACACTTTGCTTCCAGTCACCAGCAAGAAATCTAGTAGCAGCCAAAATCATCCTCTCCTTCCTAATCTCCACCTTCTTCCTCTAGTAGTTCCTCCAGCAAACACAGCAGTGTCTTGAGGTAGCAATGCTAAAGAAGGAAACAGCAGCATAATACATAGCAACAATAGAACACCTCACCATCTTGCACCTCTGGCCATCCCAAATCATACACACAAGCGTAGGACCAAGACAGGAGCAGACCAAATCAAAACCCCCGGGAGAAGTTGAGACCTGGCGCCACGGCCACAATTGAGATTAGAGAGACTTACCTGAGGCGCCGGCGTCGAGAACCAGGCAGCCGGCGAGCCGGAGGCGGCGCGTCCACGCGCGCGGCGGGCTACCAACGCGGCCATGCCGCTAAGGCGCAGCCAAGCACGGCCGCGAGCCGCGAGGAGGAGGCAATGGCTTGGATCGGGCGGCGGTGAGCACGAGGTCGGCGCGGAGCGGTGGCTGTAGCGCGGGGCGAAGGCCGGACCGGCGGCGGCGCGCGCGGGATCAGCGGCGGTGGCGGCGTCGCGTCGCGCGCAGGAGGCAGCGGCCGGATCGGGCGCGGAGGCCGACCGGGTGGCGGTGGTGCGCCGTCGGGGTGCGGCTCGGCCACCGGCGGCGACGTGAGCAGAGAAGTGGAAGAGGAAGGTTTGGGGGGAAAAGAGAAGAAAAAGGAAAGAAAAAAGAAGAAAGAAAGAAGAAGGAAGAAGGGAAAAAGAAGAGGCAGCAGGGGAGTGGCTGCTGGTAGGGTTTTGGGAGATTTTGGCGACTTTGCGGAAAAGCCCTCGAAGAGGTAAGAAATATCGACTAAGTCCTTTTTAAGTTTTAGTTTTGTTCTAGGCCCCCGGGAACTCCGATTTCAACACGGTCGGTTCCTACGCGACCATAGAATCGTGCACTTCTATCTGAAATCAACCAAGGGTCAGGTTTAATTGATGAAGAGTGTCCAATAACCAAAATCTATCCAGCGGCACCGCACTTCGTCACTTCGTCGTGTCGTCGCATTCATGTCTGATCTAGAATTTATCTTCACCCTAGTTTTCGCGACTCTCAACGAAAGCACCATATTTCGACCATCCAACCAAAGCCCTCGTTATGTTTTAGTATTCGAGCCTCGATGAAAACCCTAAAAGGCCAACCTAAGCTTTGTCAGCCTATGTCTAATGTTGCTTTGGTCGACATGCTTACGTCATTCGTAACCCTAGGAGTCTCAGATCGAAAATCCGTTTGCGTCACCTTGTCCGCCTTATCTCTAACCTTACATATATATAATCTGATGGTCCATCCAAACACTAGATAAAGCTCTTTCTATTTTCTAAGTTAATCCAGCCTAGATCAAGCTTATCAATCACCTTTCGACCATTCTTTCAATCCTATTCCAGCATTCGACCACTTGAACCCTATCAATCATAAACATATATATATTTATAAACAAATATACTCACTATTATTTTTGCTTGCTTATTGTTTGACGTCAAATAGATATCAAGTGAAGAGAGTGCCAAGTTATCAGTACTCTGGTAGTTTTATCAACTGGATCTCGTGGAAAGCAAGGCAAGTCCATATTTCTTGATCATATTGAACCCATATATTGCAATGGCTATGTATGTTGTTTCTGATAAAGTATAAGTAAATGCATGTAAATGTTTAATCACAAGCAGTTGATGGTGGGATTTTTACAAATGAAATTGATCGGTTGGGATAGCAAGGATCGGGGCCACCGTGAGTGAAATATTCTTGCTGATTGGTTGAGGCAGTAAGGATCCGAGGCCACCTTGGGTGGAACATCCTTACTGGGCCTTAAAAGTATTTTGAATAATGATGCTTATTTGGAAACCAATGAATATTAGTGGTGAGGATGGTATGATTGGTGGGCAACTTTTGCTTAAGTGGGACAGTGGTTGAGTATCTCACCCTAATAAATAAGGATATAACCAATTGTGCTAAACGACCATGGGCATATTAACGTGCCAACCACATGATCAAGGAATTGAACTCGGCTAGTAGACTACTACGTATCGATTTTATCCCTGCATGGTGGTCGTTCTCATTCAGGCTCCAAACAAAGATGTTTGGGGTGGATCTTTCTAAGTTTAGTTGTCTAAACTTAAGGCCTGAATGGGTGAGGGTGAGATGTGAGGGGAGAGTTCGTGCGGTTACTCTGACCCTGAGTAACTCGTGAATATTGGTGTGAAGTACTTCTCGCTGAGGTACCTTACAACAACAAGAACGACCAGTGCGGTCGAATTGTCGGGCAGGGATATTATTAATATAATGTATTTGAGAGCCTTGTTTCCTCAATCTAGTCGCATGCAATAATGTGCGTGTAATTGGCCTGACTGGGAAGATTGATGGACTCATGTGGGTAAAGCGGTGCCCCTCTGCAGAGTGTTAAAAAGTATTCGAGTACTCCGTACCCCCGGACAGGGGTATGCCACGGGTAGTAACTGGATAGTACAATAGTAATAAAGTATTAGACAAAAAGGGGCAAACTGAGAGGTTTTGCCCAGATTTAACTCTTGGATCATAAATGTTTTCTACTATCATTTTGCTAATCAATTGTATTTAAATTCGCTTTGGAAATGTGTTTGTCAAATTTACTATTCTATACCACATAGACTGTTAAAGTAGACATAGCTTGTCATGCATTGGATAAATTCTTATATAGAGACTTGCTGAGTACTTTGTACTCACCCTTGCTTAATAATGAAAATACAGTTGAAGAGAAGCTAGAGATGAGCGAAGCAGGATCACCCGGAGTTTAGAAGGGTTACGTGCTGCACTCGAGTTTTTGCCTGTGGGATGGTCTAGAAGACCAGATAAAACTACTTTCATAAAATCTAGTAGTTGGCCTTGTTGGCCTTTGTATATCGATGTGTATTAAGGCCTGACGGCCATATATTGCTTTTGCCTATAAACTAAGTTGAGCTGCTTGTCTGTTTATTACTCTGTGAACGACTGCATCCTGGACAGTCAGGGTAAGTGCACACTTGGGGCCCACTGCAGCGGGTGGGTCCCTCACACCTGCCAAGTCCCTACAGTAAATCTAGGCTCTCTGGCTAACCATGTAACAACTTCATCTACGTTGCCCTCAGAAGCTTGCAGGATTGTATTTTCGATCCACCCAGCAAACTTCCTATTATGTTCTCTGGTGACCCAAATCTTTGTCTTCGAAGGATTCTGTTTCCGTAACATTTCCTTGTGCTCATGTATGTATGGCTCCACCCCCGTCATGTGCTGTAAGACCAAAAAATGGGCTTTTGCATACAGATTACTAGAGGGGACGACTGCTTTAAATCCAATCGTTCCAATGCCCTGAAGCCTGCCCTCATGCCGGGACGTAGGAACACCAATTGGGTCAACCCTGACCATATAGTTGATGCAAAATTCAATCACCTCCTCGGCGGCATAACCTTCAATGATACTGCCCTCAGGCCGATGTCGATTCCTTACATATCCCTTCAAGATACCCATAAATCTCTCAAATGAATACATGTAGCGCAGGAATACGGGTCCACATAACTTAATTTCTCTGACAAGGTGAACAATTAGATGGACCATAACATCAAAAAAATATGGAGGGAAATAAATCTCCAGCTGATAAAGAGTTGTAGTCACATCGCGTTGCAAATCATCCAGTCCATCCAGATCAATTACCTGCAAGGACACAGTTGCAGCAAATATTCAGATCCAAAAAATCTGACAAGTTCCACGAATGGAGCTAATTAACTTGCTAGGAGTACATAGTTTTGTAATTGTCTCTCTGACTTTGACTGGGAGAATGCCTCTGATAGCAATGGGAAGTATTTGTGACATCACTACGTGACAATCATGGGACTTCATACCAACTAGTTTCAAGTCTTTCATGGACACAAGTTTTTTCAAGTTCGCAGAATACCCGCATGGAACTTTGACACCATATAGGCACTGACAGAGTTCTGTTTTTTCTCTTTTTGACAAAGTATAGCAGGCCGGGGGAGGTATGTACGCTTTCCCTTCTCCAACGGTGCAAGCTCAGTCCTTATGCCCATGTCGAGCATGTCACGGCGAACGTTGATGCCATCTTTCGTCTTTCCTGGAATGTTCAACAACAAACCAATCAAACTGTCACAAACATTTTTCTCTACGTGCATGACATCAATGCAATGTCGAACTTCTAAGTGCTCCCAATATGGCAGATCCCAAAGAATCGATCTCTTCTTCCAAACATTTTTTCCTGGAAGTTTAAAACATTTACCGAACTCAATTTTGATGTCCTTCACGCGCAAGTAAAGTTCCTTACCAGTCACAAACACTGGGGCTGATCAGTTCTCAGGCTTCCCATTAAATGACTTCCTCTTCTTACGATAGGCATGATTCATTGGAAGAAATCTGCGGTGACCCATGTACACTGTTTTTCTGCAGTTCGATAACCACATGCTTTCAGTTTCATCCAGGCAAATAGGACAAGCCTTGCCTCCTTTCGTACTATACCCCAACAAATTTCCATAGGTTGGGAAATCATTTATGGTGCAAAATATCATGGCCCGCAACATGAAATTCTCTCGCTTATATGCATCCCACACCCGCACCCCTTCGCTCCACAATTTATGGAAGTCCTCGACTAACGGTGTTAGAAACACGTCAATATCATTCCTGAGTTGTCTGGGTCCTGAAATTAGTAACGACATCATGATATACTTACGCTTCATACATAACTAAGGAGGAAGATTGTAGATGCATAAAAAACCGGTCAAGTGCTATGCCGACTGCTCATATTTCCGTGTGGATTCATACCATCCGTACTTAGCCCAAATCTTATATTCCTCACTTCGCCGCCAAACTCACCGAATGTTCTGTTAATGTTTCTCCATTGAAGAGAATCAGCTGGATGTCTTAGTTTTCCATCTTGTTTCTGACCTTCACCATGGCAACACAAGTACTTCGCATCTTTCGGATTTGTAAACAGCCGTTTCAATCTAGGAATCACAGGCAAATACCACACAGTTTTGGCCGGAGGCCCTTTCTTTACCTCATCACATCCATTGTGATAAATTCTGTCCCCATGCTTATACTGCGATGCACCGTATCTTGGACAAACATGCAAATCCTCGTACTCGTTACGGTACAGAACACAATCATTTGGGCATGCATGTATTCTGTCGATTTTCATTCCCAACAGACACAATAGTTTTTTGGCCTGGTAAACCGATCTTGGCAACTCATTTCCCTCTGGAAGCATGTCCGCTAACAGATCTAATAGCGCCATGAAACTCTTATCGCTCCAACCGTTGCTTGCCTTCAAGTTATATAATCTCAACACAGAAGACAACTTTGTAGATTTTGTACATCCGGGGAACAAAAGCTTCTCAGAATCAACAATTAATTTCTCAAATTTAGCAAAATCATTTTTGCTGTAATCTTCTTACATCACGTAACATTTCATCTAAATTGTCGTCATCTACATGCACATCCGAATGAACATTATCAATGTTCTGATGATCATCATTACTGCAATCCACTTCCGGGTGCTGCTGAGTGGTAGCAGTGCTCGTTTCCTCAAGATCTTCACCATGCCATATCCAATGGGTATAGCGTGCGTTAAAACCACGACGAATCAAATGACTCCTAATCTTATCAGAGTTGCCGAACCTTTTTAATTTCATACAATCTATACAAGGACAATGCATATCTTCCTCTCCCTTCTTTGCCTTTTCTTGCTCAGCAAATTTAATAAACCCATTCACACCCTCCAAATACTCAACAGTAGTACGTTTTATTCCATACATCCAATATTCTCGGTCCATCTACCATTATTTCACAAAATTGACAAATTGAAATAAATAATTAATGACTCAGGGCATGCATGCATGAAACATTATCAATTAGCTAGGCCATATGTGTGTACAACTGCTTAATTACATTAAATGGATATATATGAAACCCTAATTAACTTGATGCATTAATTGGAAGAGCCAGCTAGCTAGCTGGTTAACTTTAGCCATAAATCATTCCTAGCTTAACTTCAGCAAGCTATAGCTAGTAAGCCAACCTAGCCTTCTAGCTAGTTTAGAGCTACATGTATCTAGTTTAATGAATTGGAAGTAGAGAGAGAGGGAGAGTGTGAAAGTGTGATCGAGAGAGAGAGAGGTGATGAGAAGATGACAATACCGAGAGGAATCGAATTATCGACCTCTCAGCTAGCTTCTCCAGATCACTCTAGCTTGGAGCGTGGATGCACGTACGGTAGAAATGAATCGAGGATGCAGAGCAGGGGTCGAGGTAAGTTGTGCAATTTTACTATCGGTTCAAAACCACAACCGATAGTAAACTTTTCTCTCTATTGAGGTCCCCACTGTCATAATCATTAGTTTATATGACGTCATTTTACTATCGGTTTGTTTTATATAACCGATAGTAAAATTTACTCTATTATATCAGTTGGTACTGTAGTAACCGATAGTAAATATTCCATAATTTCACTATCAGTTACCAAAGACAAACCGATAGTAAAATTTACTCTATTATATCGGTTGGTACAGTATGAACCGATAGTAAAAAGTCCATAATTTCACTATCAGTTACGAAAGACAAACTGATAGTACTATTTCATCTATTATATCGTTGGTACTGTAATGACCGATAGTAAAAAATGTTTGCATTTCACTAACGGTGCACCAGAATATAACCGATAGTAAAAAGTCTCTTCTCCACCGCTGTCGTCGTACTCCATTGGATTTTTCCCAGATTGCTTATAACCATTAGAAGATATGGACTAGTGGATTGTTATTTTGTAGTAGTGAGATCACCCCTTTCATTCTAGGGTGACGGAGGGATCGTACCTGATGCGCACGGTGGCCCGATCTTCCGACAGGTAGAGGTAAGTCGATTGGTGGAGACTCGACGTTGACGATCCAGCTTCCGATCAGAACCGATCCGAACCCAGCAATCGCTACACCACGGCTCCGTTGGTTATCAACCATGCACAAACACGATTGACCTCGCCAAGAAGGCTTATCCCTGCATGCGAATCGAGAACACAAGCAAGAACGAGAAAGAAGCAATCTGAAATATTGCAAATATAAATTGAATCTCACGAGTTGGGGTTCCACAAACCGATACACGGCGAAACTGTTCTTTGACAGATTAATCTAAGCAAAATCCAAACCAAACCCTAGCGGCGGCTACTGAATATAAGGGCTAAGGGACGTCCTAGAAACCCTAGACGTGTCCATGATGGACTCCAACACGATACATGGGCCAACAGCCCAAATTGGTGACACAGCACCCTGGGACAGATTCTGTCCGCCAACTTGCAACGCGAATTCCCGTCGACTCAGCAGTCCAATTGACCTGAAACCGGTGCCATTGGAAAGTTTATCTCCTTAGCTTTCGATACATATGTGGATCATTGAAATCGGAGTCCGTTTGTGGCCTGGGCGACGATTTTAGTGAACACTGCTCCTGGTGGCCGAGGTAGTCGACTCCGAGATGAATTGGGACTCCGACTCCGAGATGAATTGGGACTCCAACTTGACTTGGACACCCTCCTGGCCTCCCTCCTGGCCCTTGCTGGTTCCCAAGGCCTTCATGATCCTCTCCAAAGTTCCTAAGTACAATATAATCAATAATATCATTAGGTAGCATACTATCCTCACAAGTATATACACGGGCACTTAGGAACGAGCTCACCTGTTGATTCAATTGCCGTGCTCATGCTCTTGTGGTGGGTCCTTGCATCACAACTGGAGGAGTCTCGGGCGTATGCATAGGAGTGATGTCCTCATCAATACCACTCGAGCCTTTTTTTCATGCTTTTCCCAGAGGTCTGGAGAAAGCAGCAATCAATAGGATTTCCCTAATCCTCCCTTCCAGAAAGGAAGAACGTGAAATTCTTTTTCCTTTCCGCAGGGACCAGGAGATTGGATCTAGCCATAAGAGGAATGCTTGGTATAAATAAGCCACTTTTTGGTCTTCGACCCCCTAAGTCACTACGAGCGCCCCTGATCAGTGCAATGGGATGTGGCTATTTATCTATCTCTTGACTCGAAATGGGAGCAGAGCAGGTTTGAAAAAGGATCTTAGAGTGTCTAGGGTTGGGCCAGGAGGGTCTCTTAACGCCTTCCTTTTTTCTACCCAACGGAGTTATTTCCCAAGGACTTGCCGAGGTAAGGGAGAGAATGGGGAACAAGCACACTTGAAGAGCGCAGTACAACCGGGAGTTGTATGCTGTGTTCGGGAAGGATGAATCGCTCCCGAAAAGGAATCTATTGATTCTCTCCCAATTGGTTGGATCGTAGGGGCGATGATTTACTTCATGGGTGAGGTCTTTGATTCAAGTCCAGGATGGCCCAGCTGCGCCAGGGAAAAGAATAGAAGAAGCATCTGACTCTTTCATGCATACTCCACTTGGCTTGAGGGGATATAGCTCAGTTGGTAGAGCTCCGCTCTTGCAATTGGGTCGTTGCGATGACGGGTTGGCTGTCTAATTGTCCAGGTGGTAATGATAGAATCTTGTACCTGAACCGGTGGCTCACTTTTTCTAAGTAATGGGGAAGAGGACTGAAACATGCCACTGAAAGACTATACTGAGACAAAAAGATGGGCTGTCAAAAAAGTAGAGAAGGTAGGATGGGCAGTTGGTCAGATCTAGTATGGATCGTACATCAATGTCTGGTGCAAGCGATGAAGACACTTCGGCAGTTCATTAAGAGGTTCGTAGGAGTGAGGAATACCATTCTTAACATCTCTGATCCTTCGGTTATTAGGACCTTCAAACATGGTGCTAGATATCGACGGTTCATAGAGGACCTAAGTATCCATCCCCCACGATTAGTGTCAGACCTACTCGACATGGAAGATCGCAATTTGGATGCAGCAGAAGCTGTAGAATGGAATAGAATGGTGGACAAGGGTAACTTACCTCCTCAACCGGGCCTAAAAACCGAAAAGAAGGAAAATTCAACAAAGAAATCCGAGTTCTCTACAGGTGGATGATCTAAGAAGCCAAACAGGAATGGAGCAAGCCGATTCTGTGAGATCACAGTCTTGGACAAGCAACCAGAAGAGAAAGGTAAAAAAGTTCCATTCAAATCTAATAAGATTCCCTCTAGAGGTCGCACTCACGACCGCCCGGAAAAACAGACTAACACGTAGGGAAACAAGAAATGGTGTCCATTACATAACGCTTCTAGACACAACCTCAAGAATTGCTGAGCCTGATTGAAGAGCCTGGACGATTTCTATCAAGGAACAGGACCCATGCCTACCATACCAGATTACGGACAATGTCGAGGTATCAAAGATGCCGACGGAGATGAGGTAATGCCATATCAGGTACCTAGCAATCATGTTAATGTCATTTTTGGTGGTTCTTCATCCTATTTCTCTAAGCGTCAATTTAAAACTGTTCACTGCGATATGAATAGAGTTGAAGCTCTATTAGGAGAGCCTCAGTAACCCCGTTGGTCGGAGACCTCTCTGACAGTCAACAGGAAGGATTGTCCCAAAGGAATGTCCAACCCTTGACGACTCCCTTTGGTGATTACCCCCATTATTAGCAATGCTAAAGTGGGGCGCATACTGGTCGATGGCGGAAGCTCACTCGACCTGTTGTTCACAAAAGCTCTTGAAGAGATGCAAATACCTCGTTCCAAGATTGAACTAGTGGCCCACCCATTTTTTCTGATTATACTTGGCTCAACGATGATGCCCATCGGGCAAATAGTGTTACCCGTAACACTCGGAGAACCAGAAAACTTTCGAACAGAATTAATTAGTTTTGATGTGATTGATTTTGATTCAGCTTACAATGCCATCTTTGGTAGGCCATTGTGGGGACCCTCACTTGAGGAATCCGACGGCAAGTTTTCAAGAAACTGCTCGAGTTTTAGCAAAAGCAGCCCTACGAGGTCGTATTCATTGGTTAAAAGGCCTGAAAGAAAACGTAGTTCTGGGGGGAATTATACCTGTTGGTATCGGATTCCAAAAATTTGTGCATCGTTCACGACAAGACAAGAACCTTTATTTCGAAATAAAAAAAAATCGATTCATGTCAGAAATGAGAGATATTTTGTTTCTCCATACAGAATTAGTTTCTTCTGACGTAACAAACAATTTCCATGAAACATCAGAACCATCATTCACTAGTACAGAAAAGCTTTCTTCTATCGATAAAAAACACACTTCTACTATCGGTTTTTGTACCATTAGAGATAGACACGATAGAACAAGACATGTCATTTTCTATCGGTAAATAACCGTTAGAAAAGATCACTTGTTCTAACGGTTGTTAAGTAAGGAACCGTTAGAAAAGATCATTTGTTCTAACGGTATTTTAGTAAGGTACCATTAGAAAAGATCACTTTTTCTAACGGTTAATTACTATAGTACCGTTAGAAAAAATCACTTTTTCTAACAGTTCTTTAGTAAAGAACCATTAGAAAAGGTCACTTGTTCTAACGGTTCCTTACTAAAGAACTGTTAGAATAAGTTGTTTTAAGACACTATAGCCTTCATGACAGCTATTCAGATACATTAATTTCATTGCATTTTACTTGTACCATTAGCCACAACACGCATCAAATATTCAAGGGCATCATCATATAGTGGAAAGACAGTCATTACAATCAGGCAGCATTTACATCATTGAGAACAAAACAATAATAATACCTACACTATAGTAGGATAGCACTAATATTACAAAATGGTGAGAACCAAAAGAACATGTCATAGCCTAGCATTAAGATGTTTTCATCTGGCCTACAACTTACCTACCCGTGCGATATTCCTGCGCACTTAACATGATCAGATTATTGAACTTGCGGAATTGAGTGGCTTCAAAGATGCTGCAGTCTTACATGAAGCTTAGGACCAAATCATCCAGCTTGCCTTGGTCCAAGTCATGCTTTGGCAAAATAAACAAACAAAAAGTTGAACACAGTGGTGCGCTTTTAGCTCCCAGCATGCATAAAGTTGAGGCCATTTTGTCATCTAACATGTTCCAGTACGAGCCTGTTGAAGAGGTCTGGTGAAGCATTTGCCAGCTGCAAACCAAAAGGGGAAACCAATAAGCACAACAGCCAAACATGAGCACACATGTATTCTTTTCAAAAACATTATCTCGCGTAAATGAGGAGAATATCTACTTAACTAGAAGACTAATTTGGGGAAAGCGATGTGACACTATTACCGATGAAGCCGGTGATGAACAGAAGAACCCTAGACAAAATCCTCCCATGAATCCAGTCACAAATTCTGCTCCTGCACCACTCAATCACACCAAAATATTTCTAAGAATAATCTCATCAAGTTCATGATTAAACAACAGAAAAAATAATATCAAATAGTACACGACGAGACACTAGCGGACTCCCTGGAGCAAAACCACCCCCAAGTCACGACTCCTGCACCACAAAGCAACCAAATTAATCTCTACTATCCACATCATAAGACAGGATTCAGGAGATGGAAAAAAAGGAAAAACCCAACCAAAATGACCAGACACTAGCTAATCAATCAAAAGAGGAAAAAAGTCTAAATCCATAACTAATCAATTCACGCCTAGCTCTTGCCACTCTACCAACACTACAACTCAGGCGACGCAGATCTAGCAACGGCGCATGGGGGGCGAAGGCGGTGACGCGAGACGGAGGCGCCTGTGGGATTGGCGCGGACGTAGGAGTGGCTTTGAGGAGCGGCGTGAGAAATTAAGGCGGAAGAAGGAGAAGAAGAAGGAAAGAGGAGGGAAAAGGGAGAGTGGTGGTGAGTGTAGATCTGAGTGGCGGCGAGTGTAGATCTGAGTGGCGGGTGGCGAGAGAGGTGGCGGATCAGCGAGGGAGGCGACGAAGTGGGGAGAGGGAGAAGAGGAAACAGAGAGAGCGAAGTGTGATGGTAGATCTAGGGTTTGGAGGCTATTTATTAAATCACTGTTTTCTTCTAATGGTATTTCAATAATAAACCGTTAGAACAAGTTATCTTTTCTAACGGTACTTTACTAAAGAACCGTTAGAACAAATGATTGTATATGAGTATATATTTGAAATTTGAAGATTCATATATGTGCTATACTATACTTATATAGTATTTTTTTGGGATCAGATCTAGGCTTAGCAATGCATGGATTAAACTCCATGTATTTGACTATGTATGCTTCGGCTTCAGATTTCTTGCAGCCGGTTTTATTTGACTATATATCCATAGTTTCAGATCTCAGTAGTGGCCGTATATATAGATATAAGTCATTTATTTTGTTCAGCCTTCAGCATGCGTGTTTTGACCACTGAAAGTCTCCGAGTTTGAAGTGACGGGGATTTTGCCTATCTAATTTTTTGTTTGTAAGATTTGTACAAAGTCTAGTTGTAGCATTGAATCATGTTGCGTGTATTGGGAACCTGAAGATTATTTTTTAATTACCACAAATCGTTGACTTCCTCAAGCTTTAGCTTTGCGTTCAATCAAGATCAAGTGCTAATTACTCTGATTAACAAGTATGCAGTGTGCATGCCATGCCAAAAAAAAAATTTAGAAATGTATATGATTTTAACTGTAGCTTACCTACTTTGTGTAAATGAAAAATTCATATATGTACATGCGAAACGGGTTTGATATTGTGAAAAATTCAGAGATGTATGTGGTTTTGTTCAGAGAATAAGTG